>CP141150.1:3297228-4784381 GCA_035235625.1 Saururus chinensis
TTTTTTTCACACAGCACCAATGAAAAAATTCTTCTTTTCATTTAGTGAAGCTTTTCAATTTCAAATTTCAGAGACGTATAAGTTGAATGTGTAAATTTTCCCTGATAGGGCTTAATGGAAGAGCAGAATGCATGTCACAAATCCAAATAATTAGGATAAGCTGTCAATGCTGTTGATGTTGATGGTTTTCAGTTTTGAGGTCACTTTGAAAAAGAAAACAGCATTCTTTGAAATTACATATTTTGATCATAATATACTTTCCAATGTTGAAATTGTGAACTTGATACAGTTTCTTTGTATGATAGTATCATAGCTCCATTTTCAGATGCCACAGATATCTTATGATTTTTCTGTCTGGTATGAAGCACTATGCCGCTCAGCCAATCTGACTTCTTTTTTTGGCATTTCCCCCTCAATCGAGGCCTTGTGGAAATATATGATGAGCTGAGAGTGCACATCTGTCCCGTGTAGAATCATTGTAGGTCCATGGGATTGAAAATCAGTGTGGGTATAGCAGTTCAGGCCCTTAACCTCAAATACTTTCTGTACCCTTTTATAATTTGACTATGGCTCGAGCTCTCGCAGCTGAAATGGTTTAATGTGAATGTATACTAATTATTATATTCTTATAGCTATCATTGGCAATAATCTGTTGGTCTTTCAGCGCCTAGCATTTGTTGGATAATCTCTCTGTGTGCATGAGTCTGTTTTGGCCAATCTGGGCTTGAAGCTTTTAAGGGAACGTATATCAAGCCCAGACCGGCCCAAATAGACAAATGCACACAGACAAATTATCCAACAACATTATTCATAAACATTATGACATTAAGTGATAGTGAAATTTTGTTTTCTAACCTTCACAGGTACTTAGTTTAGATATTCTAACATTGGGTAAAAATTGCCATTGTCCATGAGTCATTGTCTCTACAGGTCTTCATGCTTGGAATAATTTCAGGAATTTTTATTCATCTAATGCAAATGGTATGCCTCTCCAGGAGTTATGGTCATTATTAGAGTTCATGATGCCTGATATTTTTGCAACTGGCGATGTGGATCTGAGGAAACTATTAAATGCAGAAGACAGGGATTTGATTGCACGAATCAAATCCATTTTAGGACCATTTATTCTGAGGCGTTTAAAGTCAGATGTAATGCAGCAGCTTGTTCCCAAGATACAAAGAGTACGTTTTATAGTTACACTTCCAAAGTTATGTTGGTTCCTTTTTTGTTTTCTCTCCCTCATTATTTCTTTATATATATTATTACAAATATCTAAACACTTATTTGCAGGTTGAGTATGTTGTCATGGATACAGAGCAAGCTGAGGCTTACAAAAAGGCCATTAATGAATATCGTGAAGTTTCTCAAGCTAGACTTGCTAGGTCGTCAAATTCCGCGAGTATTGTGGGCATTCTCCCAAAACGCCAGATTTCCAACTACTTTGTGCAGTTCCGCAAGGTCTTTCTGAATTCCTCAATGTTTTCAACTATAGACTATTCAGGAGGCTTCAATCTATTTAGGCTATTTTTTTGTCAGATTGCAAATCATCCATTGTTGGTGAGGCGTATATACTGCGATGAAGATGTTGTTCGTTTCGCTAGAAGATTGCATCCAAGGTGCATTTGGCTTTGAATGCACATTGGAAAGAGTCATTGAAGAACTAAAGGGTTATAATGACTTTGCAATTCACCGGGTAATTGTTGTTCTCAACCTCTGCTATACTCATTTTGTTGATCTACCCTTGTTCAAGAAAGCTCAACTTCTCACATATTTCCTGAGTGTTTTATTGAATATGCTGGGTGTACACTTTCTCTTTTCCATATTAAAATATATTTTTGATTTTCGTAATCAATGAAAATTGATGCTGTAATTTTTATTTAATTTTTTTATTACTGTGGTTGCGATAAAAAAACAATTTATGGAGAAATGTCCTCATGTCTTTGAGAAAAGGTATATTTAAGAATCAACCAAGAGCTCATTAACTTAAACTTTTGAATTTTTCCAGTCAGCCTGGGAGTGGTTGCTTAAGATAATAGAAAATACCAAAACTTGAACAGGGAGTCTAGCTATTCTGAGTCTTGACTGCAATAAGAAACCCATCTTTGTTTAATAGCAAGCAAAAGTTTCTGTTCTATTCTGGTAAATACAGTGCACTGGTATTTTTTGCCCTTCAGGAAACCCTTTAAAAGTCAAAACTGCGAACTAGTTTTTGCTACCTAAAATCATAAAGTTGCATCCTTAGGGACTGGGGTCTCTGGACCTACAAATTACTATATTTGGTGATCTGTTCCCTCAAGGTAAATGACAGGGGTAACTCTGTTAAACCTCCCTCCCTCCCTCCTGCGCGCGTGCGCGCGCGTGTGAAGGAGATGAGACGAATTTAAGGGTTTTGGAGAGGGTGAAGTTGGACAAAAGGGAGGAGGACTTTGATAAAGCATATGGTCTACAAGACCAAATTAGCAAGTGACTGGATGAGTTTAGATCTAGAGAAAGAGGAGGCGTTGAGTAGGGTAATTAGGCTAATTGAGAGTAACTTGGACTTCCACCCAGCCTCACATAGTGTATGCTGTACGTCCTCTAATGGGCTTACCAACTCACTTAACACAAGTTAAATCATAAGCAATTAAGATAATCAAATAACTAAATGATGAAATGATGCCAATCCAGCTTGTGTTGTAAATGTCAACTCATATCTCTGCATGATTTTGATGGGAACATCTATGAAAGTAAAACAATTGTCTACATTGTGAATGCAATATAGCCAAAAATTTGAATTGATGCTCAAGATGAGATTAAACAACTTGTAAAATAAATGATGAAACACAAACTATTCTCTCACGGCTCATCTAGGTTCTATCCAAAAGTGGGGTAACAGACAGCTGGACATGCATTTCAGTAAGTGTCTGTTTAAGAATAACCTCTAGAAGTCATAGGAGGGTAAGCAGCAGTTTTTCTTTTTCTTTTTAATCTTTGGCGAGATGTCCAATATCATATAGCTGTTATAGCTCTAAGTATTTTCTGCATGTTTTAGTAAAGCTTGAGAGAAATACAACTCCATTGGACGTGTTCAAAGGGTGGTTTCTTACTATGAAAATCAACTTTTTAAGGTGAAAATAATAATCCTTATACTGTATATATGTTGCAGCTCTTAGTCATGTATGGAGGTATTGGTGCTTCAGGTGCTCTTCAAGAAGAGCAGGTGTTGCTTTCTGCAAAATGCAGGGTATGTTACGGGGATTTTGCACAGTTAATGTATATAGTAGTAGCTTGATCCTGAACAATGCCAGTGATTATATTGAAGTGAAAAACATCTATTCTGTTTTTTACTCTTGCCACTGCATTGATATTCCACTGCAGGTATTAGCTGACCTACTTCCTGCACTAAAGGCCAAAGGGCACCGAGTTCTAATTTTCAGCCAGTGGACTTCGATGCTAGACATTTTAGAGTGGACTTTGGATGTCATAGGAGTGACATACAGACGCCTTGATGGCAGGTAGAACGCTGGAACACTCTACATATGACAGCTTTTCCCTATTGTTGACGATCTTTCTGTAGACATGAATTCCTATGGTATCTTGCATTAGTACCCAAGCTTCTCCACTTCTATGTTCCTCATGCCAGTACTCAAGTGATTGAAAGGCAGAACATAGTGGATACATTTAACAATGACCTATCCATCTCTTTGCCTGCTTGCTTTCAACAAGAGCCAGTGGGCAAGGGCTAAACTTAGTTGGAGCCGATACAGTAATCATACATGACATGGATTTCAATCCACAAATGGATCGCTAAGCTGAAGATCGCTGCCATAGAATTCAATAAACAAAACCTGTCACCATATATAGGTACCCCTATTCAAAGCACTTGAATGATTTGTCTTATTCGTTGTTTCAGTTCTCTAGCAGCATAATATTACAATCCTTTTCTTCAGACTCTGGGACCAAAGGCACAGTTGATGAGAATGTCTACGAGATTGCGAAGAGGAAGTTGGTGTTGGATGCAGCAATTCTGGCATCTGGTGTGGAGCTGGAGAATGAAAATGATGTTGCAGAGAAGACAATGGGGGAGATTGTGTCCTCTTTATTACTGGTGTAGAACTCAAACATGGATTTTAATTTCGTACACAATCAGTTTTAGTTGTTCTCCGGAAGCCGTCGAAGAATATTAATGATCAAATTATACACTTTTAATTTAATGGATGCTCGTAGAAAGGTCCAATAGCAACAAGTTGAGCGACATAAATAATATACTACAGGGAAGCTTGAGCGTAGCTTGTAGGGAAAGCGCGATTGACTGATTCAAGCCAAGGTCAAACTGAAAATTTGATCAAAGTTGTACCCATGGGCAGTATCCTTGGGGATGGAAGGCATGAAACTTAGTATACTGTGTAACAAGATCTGCAAAGGAAATTTTGTAAGCAAATTGAACGTATTTTTCTTTAGGAAAAGATTCTACCCTCAAACTTCTGTGTAAGCCACGAATTGATTTATTGTTGACATCAGTTTTTGTAATTTTCTACACTAATTGTAATTGTAATCAGTTTGCTATCTGGTACAGCAACTTCTGTACAATAAATTATTTTTGGATGAGTAGTCCATGCTCATATATGTTTTCTAGGTTTCTGCTTATATGCATTTGGTAGAAGTCTTGGGTGAAAAGTTAAAATAGGAATATAACTTTTACATGTCTTTTCTTTGGTGAAAATTCACCCAAACTTTGTTCTCAATTGGATCTTGAACATTTTACTCGTCATGTACTCCCGACGCTGGAAAGAATTGCTAGCATCCGACTCTGGATTGGAATTATATGCATTGCATCCTGGTAGCATTTGATGGAGTGCAGGAACTAGGAAGGAGAGTTTCCAATTTTCATGAACTTTTTACTGCATCTTGAACTTCCTGTGAATGTGCAACCATCTTTCTCGAAGGAAAATGAGCTAAATGGATAGTGGGCAATTAACGTATATAGTCATCAACCCACTTGATTCCCTTGCTGGTCTTGGACAAGCCATCAACAAGAAACTTTGGGCAGGCCCAGGATGGTTTGCACTTCACAACCATCTGAATTGGGAACTGTACATTGCTGCTACTGGAGGAAATTGGGTCTGATTTGTAATGAGAAAATTGGCGCCGAACAGGATGACCCAAACTTTTTGGTCACTAACGAATGAGGACATTGAACTTACTGATTAAAATGCCCTTAGGATTCACCCTTCTAAATCCAGGTTTGGTTTAATCTTTTTGTTTTTCAAAAAAAATGGAGGGGAAAAGGGGGGATGAAAATTGAAATAAGAAGGGAGTGTTTACTTTGTCCTATACAATTAATAACATTTTTAAAATTTCAAATCTTTAGTTAGTAGCAAGAACCCTGGTTAAAAAGCCTCACCGTTTCTTGTTATCTTGGAGTGTCTGAGTCACTAGGAGCTGAATAGAAGGAGCAAGGGAACCAGCCTCTTACAGTACTGTATTCTACTGTCAATTTTTTTTAGGCATGTACAACGCTTACACATTATTCGTAATAAATAAATTGTAATATGATACAATGGCAACATATCATACGCAAGAGTAAAATCCTTCTTAGTAGCCTACGGAGTAGAGGTTCAACTTCAAACTCAATAATAATAAAAAAACTCACTATCATCTTAGTCTGCATTTTTTTTCTTTTATATAGCAATTGTCTTGGTCTGGTTGTTATTAGATAAAAAGTTAAGAACTGGTGGTACTTTACAGTGCCAAGTCTCCAGTGTCCCTCATGTCTGTACCTAGCCCACATAAACTTCAGGCCAAATGCAATTAATTGCAAAAGTTGCTCCTCCGTGATGCCCAAAAGGATCCAAAGTTGCACTCAACTTTATATCCATACATATATTACCAGACTGGGACAACAAACGTCCGCTGAACCAAAAGGGACTGCTGCATCGTTCTTGTAAGTTGTACTGCATCATGTTCATGGATTCGTGCCAACAGCCTCTTTCAATTTATAAAAACGTAGTGAAACATCAAACATAAACACTAACCCTACTGTTTATCCACGGAATAACCTACAGGTTATGCATAAAGGTAATCGTGACCGTGGTTTTGGAACATGGCCCCATATATATCAAAGTGAAAATCAGTGTTTTCAAAATTGACCCAACCACCGAATTAATAATTGGGTTAGGGCTTTTTTAATTCAACCATGCAAAAATTTGGTTCAACCGGGTAAAATTCGAATTTGACCTATAAGCAGCCTAGCTCCGAAAGTTGATTGGGTCCGATCAAACCGGGTTCAACTGGCTGGGCCGAGTTGGGTTTTTATACAATGATTAAAATGTAACCTGTGGGCTCATTTCATTGTAAGGGAAATAGTTTTCTTATACAGAATTCTTAGGTTTTGATTGAAAAGAAAAAAGTGAACATCTTATTGTCACGGAGACTTACTTTTTCTTTCTAACAAAAATTTAGGTGTAATATTTTGTTAGATAGATTTGGTGTAAAGTTATCAACAAACCTGATGAAAAAAAGTAACAATAATTGAAGACAGTGATATATAAATGAATTTGTTGAGCAAAATTTTTAAAAGAAGTTTTGATTGCATGTAATATACCCTCTCAGTTATAGTAATAGTTATATTTGAGAAAATAGTAATTTTTATTAAATAGTAAAACTTACTTCTAAGATGAGAAAAAATAAGCTTATAATACTCTTTAAATGGTAAAACTCACATATAAGAGGAGGAAAAATAAGCTTATTTTAAGTACCCAGCCACTTAATTATTACAACATAGAATCATTAATATGGAACAAATGCCAAATAGTGCTATTAATTTAACACTTATAAGCCTTACATAAAGCTCATTTAAATAAATTCTTTGTGTGAATAACATTTTCGCATTATTGAACATAGAAAAGAGTTTCTTGAGCTCTTTGCCCTTCATTAATTTATAAGCAAACTAATTTAGGACAAGAACCTCAAGCCATAAAAGGCATGTCGCTTGCCCTTGTCCGCCTCTCGGTTTCACTGTGGTTGGGCCCATCCTGGCTCTTGTGGGCCTACCTTTGTCTTGGGCCAGCACTGAAGGCTCCAGCTCACACATGAGTCACACGTGAATATGTCTTGCATGCACATACCTCTACTGTCACAGTCCATCCTGGCCCCTCCATGCATTGGCTTGACTACGCACACATGCATGCACCATGTGGGCCGCCCTTGTTTTACGTAACAATTCCATTAGATTAAGTGCCAATCCAATTGGTATCACACATCCCCTGCGGCTGTCCTAATCCAAATAAGACCTTGGTTTCTCTCTTCATCAGCCCATGGACCCACTTGAGAATGTTTATATTTTTATGGCAAAAAGGAGATTGTGCTCAAGATGTTTAATATTTTTCTCTCTTGCATTAATAGTTATAATTAGTTTTTAAAATAAATTAAAATAAATTAATTTTAAAAAAGTAAATAAAACTATTAATGTAGGACAAAGAGAATAAAAAGAGAGCAATTGTGTTCCAGCTCTACATGGGCTTTTGGGCTTTTGGTTAGGGAACACCACAAATTAGTGTAATTAAATCAAATTCAAATCCAATGGCGCGCATGAAAATGGCATGTTTTGCATGTAATTTTATTAGGAAAAATTGCATACGAACACAATAATATAAATTTAAATATAATAGCATGCATGAAAATGGGGTAGGTGATTGAGTCCTTCGTAGCTCCCCGGTCACATGAATTAAAATTGGCCACTAGATGAAAATTGGCAAGCTCTCAAACTTGCGATCACAAAGTCTAGCTACACTAAATGTTATTTTTATAGTAAGTAGACTTTTTTAATTAAAATAATACTTTTTTATTAAAATAAATACTCTTTTATCCTAAATTAATAGTTTCCATTTTGTAAATACTAGTTTCTTCCGTATTAACAGATTTATTTTGTTAAATTTAAGTGGCAGAGTATTTAAAAAAAATATATCATAAACTTATTTTTTATTTTACTAACGGTGAGTTTTACCATTCATGATAAAAATTATTATTTTTCTAAATATAAATATTAATTAAAGACAAAAAAAGTATAGAACAAAGTAAGATAATACTTATAACATCTTATTTATGCAGCAAAGAGAGGAAATAAAGTGGAATCCAGGAGCAAGATTGACTATGATGCATACTTAATTTGCAAGAAAACCAGGTCGTTCACCGTTTCATTTGTAGGTCGTTCTCCGTTTCCTTTATAGGTAAGACACGTACACTTTCACACCGTGTGCGCCAAATGCGATTCAACACTGAGACCTATCCCACAAACAAGAGAGATCCAACCAGGCCACCAAAGGCTGGATCCACGGTCAGCGCCGCTTTGTTAATCTCCGTATAGAAGTGGCAAATCTATGCTGCTGCACTTTCCTCTAAAAAAAATCTTTGCTGCTGCAAACCTAAGAAGAAGAGATTTGATCTGTAAAATAGAGTCTAAAGCTGAAGGGGGCGATTAATGGACAAATTTGTCATTCACTTTATATATAATGATTGAATGATATTTTATCTTCTTTTAGGTGATATAATATACACCTCTTTTAGCATTTTTTATTTCTTTATCTCCTAACCGTAATATAATATTAGATTTGCTGAGGATGAGCAGCAGTCTCACTTTTTATCAATAGTTTGCAGTAAGGAATATTTTTTAATTATTAAAATATGTAGCACTCTAGCCGCTTCATCCTCTGTCAATCAGGTACATTAGTAGGTTTTGTTCACTCACCTCTCTATGATAATCACGTCTGTATGATAACCATAATATGGTCCAGTACTTTGAGATCCCATACAAACTGTTGGCAGCTTGCAGTATATAAGCCTAACTCTAACTTGTATAACATGTTCCACTTTGGCTATAAATATCACTTGCATTAATTTTAGCCAAAACAATAAACTTTTCCAACCATTTTGAAAAACCTAAACCTTAAATTATAAACATTGGTTTGTTGGACCAGTAGGGTTGGAACTGTACCATACTATACATTTTTTTGGTTAACAAGGGGTAAATGAGTCATTAGGCCATAACAAGGAGGGGCATATCCTCTTTGAGGATTATATATACCTGGCACTAACCTCCTTGCCCCTTGGATACATATAATTAGCTAACGGAGTGGGGGTTCAAACTTATGAATTCCTTACCCTTAGGCACATACTTTCTCCGTCCTAAATTAATAATTCTATTTGGAGGAAAAATTTATTCCTTATGAATAACTCTATTTTGTTAAATTGAAATAGTTAGGTACTAAAAAAAATATCATAAATTTATTTTTCTTTCTCTAAAATGCATGTGAGTGTTACCATTCAATAAAATCTATAATTTTTTTAAATATAACTATTAATATAGGATAGAGAAAATATAACAAGGTAATAAAGTGGAGGTGCTAACTTAGGAACTCCGCACTTCGTAAGGTGTGGTCCTGGCCATCCATCTACAGTCCATAATTGGTTACATGCTTCCGTAGTCCTAACTTCTTTCGATAGTGAAATAACCACCCAACATTAAATTTTCTCATCGAAATACTGACCTGAACTCAAGCATTCAGCATCCCTCTTCTAATCTCTTCATTAATCTATAACTATTCAGTAAGTAGTCATGATGCACCAAAATATTGCAAATTGAGGCCTCAACAAGGCGAGGACACACTTGACCAAACTGCCACCATTTTCGCGTACATGGCCATGGCAAATCACATGTATATATGTCTGCAAGTGAGCAAAAGAGTGACGGGATAAAACAAGTTCACTAGCAAGATAGCATATCAGTTATGAACCCTAATTAGGCAGGTTGCAGTTAAACCAAACCCGGTTTACAAAAAAAATGGTAATCACGAATAAGTGGATTAGGTGAGGGCGGTTGCTTGCAAGTAAATTTTTTGTATAATAATACAAATTTAGTACTGGAAAAGTTATAAAATAATAAAAAGTTATAAGGCAAATGTACAATGTAAATTACCATGTCAATATAATAATGATGAAAGAATATATTTTTTTAGGGTTAGCGGGCGAGGGTGTGTCCTTTCTGATGTCTTTAGTGTGGGAGGAAGCCGGCAAGGAATCCCTCCCCAAGGGTGGTGGGCCCATGGAAGTGGGCCTGGACACGTCAGCTACGTAGGGGACATGGAATCTTTTACAAACCGCAAAGGGGCTATCAAGAAAAAGACAGGCCCACGTCCATTTCAGCTTTTCTTATTGCATTTTTTATTTGTTGAATTCATTGGTTAAAGTATATCTAGAAGTAGGGAATGCTTAGGGCTTTTTAAAATTAATCTTAAAAAATGGCTCAGCTGAAGCTATAGTCGAGGCAAAGTTATTTTGATTTCCGTAAGCATTATGGGTGAATGTCAATAGAGATATTTGCAGGACTGCAACACAATGGAGGTTTAGAAATGGTTTATTTTGATTATCATATAATATATCAAGGATGGGGAGATGTTTATAAGAATTATAATCATGAACATAAAGTTTATCTCTTTGAGGGTCTTTAGCTTTATGATCCAACAAATTTCAAGGACAATTTACCAGTAGAGGGTTGGTTAAATGGTTAGGACCATGCCTCAGGAAGCACATCTTGAGTTCAACCTCCAATCAAGTGGGATTATATTCCAACTTACCCAGTACTTGTGATGTTTAAGCATTGCATGTGCTTAGGAAATATGCGGTGGGACACAATGCTCTAAGATATACTTCTTTCTATCCCATATTAATAACTTTATTTAATTTTTTTAAAATAAATTAAAAATTAATTTATTTAGAAAAAACTAAATGGAGCTATTAATATGAGGTAGAGGGAGTATATAAGGATATAAGTAAAATTTTATCCCCTCAAAGGTGTGTAACTTCATATTTAATTAATTCAGATAAAATAGTTGTTACTTCAAGATTGGCAAAGATTGAACTCCATTGTAGCTTGAAGGAGTTTACCATCAAGCCTAGCTTTGAGCCAAGCTGAGCAGAGGCAAGGAAGGGCAAAGGCCATGGGCCATGGTCAGATACCCAGATATTAAGCAGCCAGAAAACAGGAAGGGCTATGCCCAAAATCTTCCAATATTCTCCTACTCGGTCTTTGATAATGACTTTATTTATGATCTCGCCATGTTTCTATCTATGAGATAACTAATGTTTACAAATAATATGAATTCATGTTAGCAAATGGACTATTTTGAAGTATAATCAATCATGGTTAACAACTATTTGGCCAATATAACATATCTAGAAAATTAACAAATCAACTTAATCTTATGTAGGAAAAATCAGATCGCATCTAATTAATTATACCAATTTCAAGATGCCAATCATTATTGGTGAAAGTCAATCCTATGCAGATCAAGCTCCTATGCTATTTCTTCTCCCTAATATCTAATAGCTTTTGCATGTATATAAGTTGATGCCACCCTTTTTTGAAGTATTTTTTATGCTTTTTACCGACAATGAGCCAAGCATGAGCTATGCATGAGAGCCCTTCATCCTTGAGATTGATAACGCACACTTTAGCACACATGAGCATCGCTGAAAAATGCTTCCCCTTTTTTCATAGAATAAACTTCTAGGTTTATTAGTTTTTCAACAAAATTGGTAATTAAGTGTTTTATATATATATATATATATATGCCTTCACTAGCTAATGAGTAGGAGTCCATTCATAACACATTTCTTTAAGACCAAGGGTGCCCCCACCATGTGGACATACGCAAAGAAAGGAGATATGTCACAGTATGTCAACACCATTTCTGATATTGAAATTGCAGCAAAGAATATTCTCTCTCTTTCTTCTTCAGATCTGCCTACCAAGTACTTAAGGATAGAAGTCTCCTTAGCCACAATCGTAGTGAAATAATGAGCAAAAGACCATAAACATTGTCCTCTACTATGTTTTTGCTCTTTGTTTTAGTCCAGATTAGCCCTACTAGCTTATAGGTCCACAGTACAAGTACTGGAAACTCTATGAATGACATAATGAGCAGATCAGCCTTAAACCTATTTCATTGGTCTATAGAGTATGAAACTTAGATTCAGTGGCTGTGTATAACTATTATTATAGTCCATGGACTAATAATGCCTTGGTGACTGAAAAAAATTAAAATATACTATGACATAACAAAATCTATAGAGAGCAGGTAAGCTATGCCTTTGCTTGATGTATCTCTTTCAAGACTCATCCTGCTAGCAAGAAATTTGGGGTCAGCTGTCTGATTCACTTCCTGTAATTCAGGTTCCTCTGTCATTTCTTAAAGTCCACCCACCATTTCACTAATATATATTTCCCCCAAAGGTCTGTCCTTCAGTTCTTGGAATGAATTCTAGAAACCCCTCATGTTTCTTCCCCTACTTTCTCCTTCCAGACAGACCAAGTTAGGTGCCATAAACAACCGCGTCCCATGTCCTTTCAGGACGACAAGATTCTCATTCAACAGTGCGAAACAGTGGTCTACTACTGGTCTATAGTCTAGACTGTGATCTGATCCATCTGCCCATGCAAAACATGTAAAAAGATAATAATTAAAAACCCTTTTTACAGAAATAATGTTGCTGGGCATATGGCTAAAGTTTGTTGATTTGGGAATAATTATACTATGGTTGTCATATCATGCACGCGGATGGCAACGATCCCTAGTAATTCCCAGTGATTGATCAAAGCATCCATGCACAGAAGATTGATAAAGTCTTTAGGTTGGATGTCCTTCTTGATGTAGCTCATTCACCTTATCTTTGGTTTGGAAGCAAATGTGTAAAATAATGAAAACTCCACTTTTGATGAATATATTCATTCTCTTGTAGAGTATTTTGAACTTCTAACAACTATTGAAGTAATAAAATCTGATGATTATGAGCTTTCTGTACTTCAGTCATGCACGTGGATATCAACCATCAGTGGGCATTCTTCGTGAATGGATCATTTACCTCTGGAGAGAATGACAAAGTCTTCAGGTTAGATGTCTTCGTGATGTAACTCATGTCCTCATTTATTTAATTTTGTCCTTTGCAGCAGCAGTATAAAAAAAAGTCACCATATAAGCTCAAGACATTCTTGCTTATGAGTTATGACAACAAATTACACTGATTATGTCACTTGAGATGCTAACTGGAGTTAAACAAATCACAAAAATTAAACTGATGATAATGAGCCCGATGCACATACTTCTGTTTCTGCTGTCTGTTTGTAGTCCCATAGGATGCATGTGACTCCTCAATCAGAAACAATTGATTTCAAGAATGTATCATTGGATTTACAAACAGGAAAAGACAGGGAGAGATTTAATTCTCAGGTGAGAAAGTGAGGGCATGGGGCCTTCTTATTGAAACAAGAGCACAGGTTTTCAAAGTCTCATTTTAATATTCAACCTGCAGCAGTACGAAAGGGAGCCACTGTCCCCGGCATGTTTGTCTCTCCAGGGCTGACTGGCCATTTTTCTCTCGGTTATCACAACTAGATAACACATATATTCCCTCCGCCCCAGTTAAACTACTTGGTGTTTAATACTCCTTCCGTCCTAAAATAAGTTTCCTATTTGATTTTTCAAAATAAACTAAAAAATAATTTTTTTTAAACAAAGTAGGACACTTATTTTAGGATGGAGAGAATATTTTTTTAATGGTAAAAATGAACTAAAATTAGTTCGTTTTCAAAAATTAAAACAGACTATTAATGTGGGGTGGAGGGTGTATATAAAGGTCTACGGCAAACTAAGCTCTTTACAATATAAGATCATGGCAGTCAAATCTTGATTAACGGCCTGCAAGTATGTCAATACATTACTTAGTAACATAGTGTTGATTGTGTTACTTTGTAACGACTACTATGTTATGTAGATTACTTTACGTGATAAACAAATTAATACTATGCTACGAAATAAAATTATGTTACTAAGTAATGTAGTTTTTGGGTATATACCACAAAGGCTCTGCTTTGTGATGCACAACATACTTGTATTCCTTTTATTATGATAAGACATTTTATTTTTTATCCTTTACCTTTTTCTTTTCTTTGCTAGGATTTTTTAATTGAAAATCCTTGTTGTATTTCCATTCCAATTAGAATCTCCCTTTCTTTAAGGTATCAGCTAAAATAAAATCTATAAGCAAAGCTAATACTGACATTTTTTTGGTAATTAAGCTAGTACTGATATTTTCACTAGGTTTAATTGCACTTATTTAAATTCATAAGATGTGGATAGAGAATGAGATTGAATAAAATTACGGGGAATCTATTCAAAAAAGGTGCAATCGAAAAAACCTTTTTAATAACTATATCAATTGAAATTGTGCATGATTGAACTCATTTTTACCAAACAATGCTTCAGCCATAAGTTGATGCTGCTGAAATAAATACATCAAAAATCTATTATGGAATAGCTTAAGCTGTTAGTAACTGATTGTTAATTAATATTTATTTCAACAGATGAATGATGTTAGCATACGTATATGGATACGTATTAATTGTAGCTCGTCTACCTGTACATGGAAATGATTAGGAATTATTATATTTGCACATGTGATCATGTGTATGCTGGAAACAATTCTGTGGTCCCACTTGGAAAACGTGTGGCCCCTATCAGTAGTGTGGACAACTGTGGATGTGACAAGCTCAAGTGGTCCAGAGAGAGAGGGGGGCAATTGCATGAGTAATGGAGCCTTGCACGTTGAGAAGACTAGTAGATGGAGGCGGGGCCGCCAGGCGAGAGATGTTAAGGGGGAGAGGTCAATGCTTTTTGTTTATAGCCTAAAAATTTGACTAGTTACGGCTAACTTGTCTAATGGCTAGGGTTTCTAGATAAGATCTCTCCCTTCCTTATCTCCCAGTCTCATGAAATTCAGCACTATCAATTTGATTTCTTGTCATAAAGAAAATATGAAATATACAGCTACTCCACAAGTGCACTTTCAAGAAACTTAATCTCTTCTTCACTTATCTCTCCTGCTTGGATCAGGGCATCATACCTTTCTGTCTCTTGCAAAAGCTAGACAAATAACAATATGGTCTGAGGCGCCCTCCTCGTACTCTCATGCATGGACTTACCGATATTTCTGTAGCTAGCCCCAGCCAATATGTTAGGAGATGTAAAAGAGATGGACCCATGAGGAAGTCTTTGGTCCCCCTTGTGGTAGATAGTATGCTTCTTCCACTCAGTTTAAGTTATACTTTTTAGTAGAAAGAAGAAGATAAATTGATAGCAAGTTCAAACTTTCTTCATTTTGGGTGGCATATTTTTCTCTTTTACTGGGGAGCAGCGGAATATCTCCAATAGAGGATTGGGTGAAGTTGACATTCTGGAAAGAATTGACAATTTTCACAGGCCTATCATTCAGTCACTTTCAAGACCAACTACATTCTTGTTCACATGAGTATGAGGCCTAGAGAACTCCCCAACAAACCCCCTTTAAGCAAACAACATTCCTTACAGCTATGAGTTTACTAAGCAGCCCCAAACACTCCTTTTCTCTCTATTAAGCATCAGTAGGTTTATGTCATTGTTACTGAGGGAGAATGGTCAACTACTGGCTTGCTCATGGTAACAAGTTATTCATTTCACAAGGTAAATGCTATTTGTTTGTATGCACAATCAGGGTTTGTTTCAAAAGCTTAAGTGGCTTAAGAGACTGCCGCAAGCAAATAAAAGTAGGGCTCTCCATGTCCACCATTTTAGCTATCCTTTTGTCTTCATAAGAGTAAACAATAGTGTTTGTATATCAGAAGCATTTAATGTTTGTTTTATAGGGGTAAATGCATTATAATGGTGGAAACAATACATGCTGCAGAAATTAGCGTGCGTATGCTTGAGAAACTAAGCAAAGCATCTTGGCATGTCATCTTCATCCTTAACAAATAGATTTTTTATTTTCTGCCTACTGAAATTTCAGTCTGTAGCCAGCTTTGCCCTTTTATTGCAATCTCCGAAAATTCACAATGTGGGTCGTCATGATTATTTCAGTATACCTTATCCTATGTGAACTTAGAGGAATTATTGATATTCATGTCAAATTTTAGCTGTAAAAAGACGCTAATACTTATAAATGATGTCAATTGTGTGACAAAAGACCTAACAGTGAGTGTTTCTTGAGAACTGGGCAAGGTATAATGTGCAAAACCTCACATTACATGTGCATTCTTAGACTTCCCTTTTTACTAGTGCAAGATTGCGATAATTAAGAAACCAATTGGGTACGGAGGAATCTTTTTGGAAAGTTTCAACTTAGTTGTTGACCTCTAAATTAACTGCAAGAATTAGATACTGTCTGAATTATCATTCAATTAGAATTAGGCAAGTTAGATCATGAAACCTTATTCTGCGAGTTATAGCTCCCTAATTAACAAGGTTAATTAATGCTAATTGAACACACCCAGATGGACCTACGGCGAATTTCAGGCCGATTTTTCTCCAAAATGCGACAAATCCGAAATTTTCAGCAAAAGTTACCAATTTGGTTTGGTCTTTTTTTTTTGGCATGGTTTTGCCAAGTTTCGGTGGTTTTTGGTTGTTTGGGTTTAGCAAAAAACTAGGACAACAGTCTTGAACTTTCTCCATTCCGATTGCTCGTCCCTCTGTATTGCCTCCACCTTATGCACTTGCCTGTGACAAATGTTGCTAAAATTTTCCCATTTCCCGAATTTTTTTGAACCGAATTAAAATGACCCCTTACCGAATTAAAGCCGAATTATTTACTTGTTACTATGCTCTACGTACAAGAATGAATATTAGCCAGGATTGTCAAGTTAAGTTGAACATTAAAGCTTAATAGGGTCTTGAAACAGCACCATTTTGGTACTCTGCACTGGGGGGATTAAACCCTATTTTCCAGCAATTCCCACTGCTACTGCTGGAGGCTCCTAGCGCACATGAATATTGACTAAACGACCTAAGGTGGCTAGTAGCCTTATTCTCATTGTATGGTTGGCAAGATTCTCTATGCTTCTGCATTCTGAACTAACCAAAACCTGTGACAATACTGTGGGATAAGAGTCAGGCGTATAGTGTAGGAGAGAGGCCCCCATTGATAAGTGTTTTGCTACCAAATTTCCTCTTTTTGTGAACTTTCTGAATCACTTGTAACCATTAATAGGTGGAAGCTATACCCTGCTAGTAGCACATCATACATATGTCATTTCCCATGGTACTATTTGTCCTCATTACGTAGAGGAAATTCCCTGTGATGTTCCTGTGAGTGAGTGATGAGTGTGTGAGGAAAAGGAGACATTTAAGGTAGGTATTAAGGGGATTTCTGCAACAACTCACATTAGACAAAAGAATGTTTCAACATGGATTTTATTGGGTGAAATGGTTGCATATGTATTATTAAACTAACTACAATCTAAGATGATCCAATTAATTCCTTTGTAATATTTTATTATCTCTGCAAAACTAGTATAATTCATATTTGATAGATCTACCGAATGGCATATAATATTGCGTAGCCTAATTATTTTGACCTAATTTGACTGTCATACACAAACTTGTCTGCATTTGAGCAAGAAAAGATCCACACAAGGCTAGATCACAACCTAGATATCAAACTAATGGCACTTTTGTCAGTGGAACTGTTAATTCATGTCTTCCCCATCCAAGACCCAAGATCAATTTGGAAGCATGGATGGATCTGTGGGTGTGTGCTTGGTGTAGAGCATTTGACAACTCTTGGGAGACAGTGGCACATACACACAAGGTGTCGGTATATTGTTCATACATAAGCCAAACGTCCCCTGCTCTCTGCCAATAGGTGGCAATGGATTTAATGATTCTGTTGGGGACATGCTATTTTTGGCAAGAAGCCACAGGTGGGGTTGAGGAATTCTGAAGCATTTTGGTGGGTGTTTATGTCAAGGGAGACTCCTCCGGCCGTCGTTTTTGACACTCGGGAAGAAAAAGGGCGAGTTGGCGTTAGGGTTTTGTGGAGACTGGAGTCTTCGTGTTGGAAAGACTGGTGATGTTGGTATTGAGTTCGAGTTTCCACACAACATGTAGCATCTCACTGTGGACTACTCTCATTAAAGCACAACAGAAATTTCAAGAAATTAAGATGCGGGAAGAAGATTGGTTTTGCTCATAATTCCCCTTGTTTTTATGCGTGAAAATATTTATTTCTTTGGGTGGACAAGAAATGGGGACAAAAATGGGCAGGAGAGGCAGAAAGAGGAAGCAGACCCAGCTCGTGTTTTGGTGATTCAATGGTGTCATTTAGTGGTAGCTCACAATCTTCGGTAATTTTGCCACCAGCACTGTCATTATCGGATTATAAGGCCATCAACGTTACATGTCACTTTCTGTACAAAAGTAAAAAAAAAAAATCCAATTTGATTATGTCTGATAATCGTCATTTCTGGATAACTTAAGCGGTTGAGGAAACAAATTATCAATATATTTATTTCATATTTCAACAAATAAATAAATCTTCATTGAGCATCATTTCTTTATGCTAATCGACGCAGAAAACAATACCATCCCGGTCAAGAAATTTATCATCCTAAAAAATCAAAAATACGAAATGATTGATTCAAAGAATTTTGTAAAATACAGTGACATGTGATAGCTATCATAGGATGAAGAAAATTGATAGAGAGGCACACTACAGAGTACTAGAGGGACCTCATCCGTGAATGACCCAGATCCTTAGCTACAACCTATATGTCCATATGGTAGGCCTCAATCACTCTGCATGTCCCCAGTCAAGAAATAAGAAAAAAAAAATCTCATCTAATACACTTCCTTCCTCATAATCAGAATATTCAATACCTAAAAAAAATAACAGATAATGCATGACCGCAGACCACAGCCTACCATATCACTATCAAGAATCTCCTCCTAAGAAAAATTTCTATCTTTTATAGTGACTGACGGACCTCATGTCCTATACCAATACGTTAACAAAGTCTTTATGAACTATTTGATTTAAAAGATTATGTGTCAAAAAGATGTAGCATAATATTATGAATTTGATATAGAGCATAATATGATCAATTTGATGTGTATACAGAAGTTTTTACTGAGGAGGTGACGAGAGGTGGCTTGTCGGGACATGGGCAATAGGATACGATATTAGAGAAGGAGATGCAGAAGAGAGAGGAGAGAGAGACTGGAGAGGGTGAGGGCTATGCAGGTCGGTGGACCCCCAGTCCAGCTTCGCTTGACGACATCAAAGCCGGCATGAGGAGTGGGGCATGAACGCCCTACAGCTCCTTCCTCCTCCCGTCCTCCTCTTCCTCTTCCTCTTCCCCTCCCGTTAAAATCTTTAGTTTTGTCTGGTTTTAATCTGGTGGAAAACCGGAGTCGCAGTTTTGCGGCAAGAGGCTGTGCAAAGAAGGCAAAGTGTGCTCACTTTGTTGAAAGGGATAGATAGGAGAAAAATCCCAAAACTGGAAGACCCATCTCAATTCCGATAGCCAACAAGCCAGCCACCCCTTCTTTTGCTCTTTATTTCTGTCTACTTGATTTGGTTCCCTTCTCTTCATGACTAGCTTTCATGGAAGACTTTGGCTAATTCATCCTCCTCTTTCTTTCTCTACTGTTTTCTCCTCTACTCTTCTTCGTCTGCTCCCTTCTTATATCAAGGGAAAAATTCTTTCCGGTATTTGAAGTCTAGGTGAGAGCATAGGGGAGGTAGATCCAACTCATTAACCACAGATTGGAATTTTGATTGCTTTTCACCTTGCCTTGGTGTTTACTCCTGTTTTAAAGCTTGGGAGGGAGAATAGAGGAGGCGGTATAATGGAGAGAATTGTGGGTGATTTGGATTAAATTAGTAGGTGAGAAGCTCAGGACAAGTAGGGAAGAGGCAGGAACAATCGAAGCGGGTGGAGAAGGGACTGAAAATGGCTGCTGCTTCATCATCTACTCCATATTTTGGAATCAGAGAAGAGGAATCCAACCAGATAAAGCAGCAACAACAGCAAACTCCTACAACTCCCACTTCATCTTCTGCTCCGGCCACAGCACCTCAGAAGAAGAAGAGGAATCTGCCAGGAACTCCAAGTAAGAAGCCAATTCCCAATCTATTATAAATGCATACAAGCATCATCATCATCTATTTGTTGGCTTATTTGAATTCTACTGGGATCTTCTGTTGTGGCCACAGATCCAGATGCAGAGGTGATTGCACTCTCGCCCAAGACGCTCATGGCTACCAACAGGTTCATATGCGAGGTCTGCAACAAGGGCTTCCAGAGGGAGCAAAACCTGCAGCTCCACAGGAGGGGCCACAACCTGCCATGGAAGCTGAGGCAGAAAAGCACCAAGGAGGTGAAGAGGAAGGTGTACCTCTGCCCGGAGCCCACCTGCGTCCACCATGACCCCTCCAGGGCCTTGGGAGACCTCACCGGCATCAAGAAGCACTTCTGCAGGAAGCACGGGGAGAAGAAATGGAAGTGTGATAAGTGCTCCAAAAGATATGCAGTTCAGTCAGATTGGAAAGCTCACTCTAAGACCTGCGGTACTAGAGAATACAGATGCGACTGTGGCACCCTTTTCTCCAGGTATATCAAATCAAATTGACTTCATATCGCACATCCAACTAAAGTCATAATTAGAGCCCAGATTAGTTAAAAGTTGGAAGACTCAGGATGTGGGTCTTCTTTAGATGGCCTTGGTTAGTTCAGGAAAAGCCCGTCGGTGACACATGAAAGCTGGAAGAGACTGATGGGAGGTGTCTTTCAAATTTTTCGTATCGATTTTGATGTTGGATCTTTGCTCCCCAAATTTTGTGTTTGTTTTTGGTGTTGGAGGTACGTGTAAGAGGAAAGCAGAAAACTGCTCCCACGTGAATTTATCACTGGGAGAGTAAGAGAGAGAGTCGATGGAGAGAGTGTCATGGAGGTGATTGATTTCAAAGACTGGTACAGCAGTCATCTTTCTCCTCGGAACCACCGCCATTTTGCTGCAGCCTCCTTTGCTCTTCCTATTCACGTGCTGCCATGTAACGAGGTCTACCAGGTTTGTTCTCTTGTGGGTTGGCTACATGTGTCCAGGGCTGTGCCTCTTGCAGGCTCCCTTTTTCATGAAAGCGTTAAGAGTCAGGAGGAAGATGAAGATGCTCTGGTCTCTCTTTTCTCTCTCTCATATGGAAGCCCAAGAGCAAAATTATGGCTTCCATGGTTGCTTATTAATTGAACATGGGGACTAAATGGAGGGTTTGACAGGAGCATTCTTTCATGGTTCAAGCAAAATTCTGATTTCAAAGGAACTTCCATGGGACTGGCATTAAATGAGCTCAAGTTTGACAGACATGGACTTCTTTGATTGATGGCCTTCATGGTTCCCGCAGAAGAATCTTTCCTTGCATTAATTGAAGCCCTTCTAACCGGTTTCCCTATTGATTGATTCATCACTTTCAGGGTTTTTATGACATTCCTTCCTTCATTCATCTGGGTTCTATCTTTCCGCATTCTTCTTTGGGAAGTGAAGTAATTACATGCACATTCTGATTCCAAATTTGTTTTACTGGCGAAGACAAAGAAAATGACTTGAACTTTCTAGTTTTTACCTTCCAATCCTCTTGTGTGGTCAATTCATTCCCCCTCATTTCAAACTCTCCTTTCCTAACTAAGCATCCTTGCATTGTTCCTTCAATGAGGCATTTGCAAAATTTTACTTCCAATCCTTTTCATTATCCAGTGTCTTCCTTCAGCACACATGTGGAATTCTCACTAGCAAAGGCCATATTTATGTCTACATTATAAGCAATTTATGTTCACACTTGTTAGTATATATATCAGCATTCATATTCATACAGCTATTTAGCTATTATATTTATGTAACAGTATGCTTATTGTTAATTGGTCATGCTACTGTGAACTAATATATACATTTTGTTTTAATTTGTTTTTGTTTCCAGGAGGGATAGCTTCATAACACACAGGGCCTTCTGTGATGCACTGGCTCAAGAGAGCGCCAGGCTCCCCAGTGGCCTCAACACCATGGGGACCCACCTCTATGGGGGCAGCAACACGGGCCTGGCCCTCTCCCAGGTGGGGGCCCAGATCTCCTCCCTTCATCAAGACCAGGCCCACCACCAGCCCACAGATCTCCTGAGGCTAGGGGGGGTCGGCGGGCCCCAATTTGACCATCTCATCTCCCCCTCCAACCCCTCCCCCTTCCGCTCTCCACACAACCCCTCCCAGGCCTTCTTCCTCCCCAACTCTGGCCACAACTTCCATGAGGATCAGACACAGGCATCCCACAATGGACTAATGCAAAGCAAGCCCTTCCATGGCCTCCTCCAGCTCCCTGACCTCCAAGCCAACCCCAACACCGCCTCCTCAGCTGCAGCAGCTAATCTCTTCAACTTGAGCTTCTTCTCTAACAGCAGCAACACTAGCACCAACGTCAACAACGCCTCTTCTGGCTTGCTGATTCCAGACCAGCTTTGCAATGCTAATGGCGGGGTAGAAGCCACAACTCTCTTTCCTGGCAGTATCATGGCTGATCATCAAATGGGCTCAGGTGTCTCCTCCATCTACAGCTCTTCCATGCAAAATGAGTCGGTACTTCCTCAGATGTCAGCAACTGCACTGCTTCAGAAAGCAGCTCAGATGGGTGCAACCACTAGCAGCAACAGTGGCTCACTCTTGAGAGGATTCGGAAGCTCCTCCTCCGGTACTGGGGGCCCAAAACCTGAAAGGCCGGCCTTCCTGCCGCCAGCCAGCTTCCGGAACGATGGATCGATGAGATCTCACATCGAAAACGAGACCCACCTCCAGGACTTGATGAACTCGCTGGCTAACGGTGGGTCTGCCATGTTTGGAGCCGGGCCTGCATTTGGAGGGGGTGCATCTGCTGGAAGTGGGCAGGAGCAGGAGGGTGGATATGGAGGATTTGCAGCAGCAAGACTTTCAATGGACCGCCAACACCAAGGGTTCAACATGGACGAAACAAAGCTGCATCAGAACCTGAGTGTTAGCATAGGAGGCTCAGATGGGCTGACCAGAGACTTCTTGGGCGTTGGGGAGATGGTGAGAAGCATGGGGGCTGGTGGGATGTCTCAGGCCGATCAGCATCGCCATGGGATCGATATGAGCTCTTTGGACTCGGATATGAAGTCCAAGACAAGCGGGTCCAGGCAATTTGGAGGAGGGAGCTTGCAATGAGATCAAGCAAATCGGAAGTCATGATGAAAAGAGAAGTTAGTGACCAAAAAGTATAAGTCTAGGTATGTAACTCAATCTGGTGGCATTGTTGAAGAAAGTTTAGACTTGTGTTTATTGTTTTTCATTAGCCAATGGATTAGGTTCCGTTACACAGTATCAGCCTTGAGGCTGCATCTTTCTTTCTTTCTCGTCTAGTACTCTTAGCTTTATCTCTTATTCTTGCTTTTCTTTCTCTTTCCTGGTAAGATAGACCAAATGCTCTCTTCCAACTGCTGTCCTGTGCTGCCTCTCCCTGCAAGGGGAAATATGATGCAATAAGAAGATTATTGTTCTCTGATTTGCATGTGTTTCGAGGATAGAAATGAACTGGTGAAATATGGAGTATATATGTCTGGCTGCAGCTCTTCTTCAGATGCACGTAATCTGGCTGCATGAGAAGAGTATGCAACTCCCAACCCTACGTAAAAAGTTGCGATTATCGACCCATGTGCCTTGCTTTCATTATCTAAAAGCTTTTAGCCAGGGAATGGCTGAAATTTTCCACACACTTTGTTGACATTCCATGAAAAATACCTTATTCTTTTCTTTACTTCTTGAGTCCTGTCTCTTTGACCCTTGACTTAGTAGTACACACCAACTACTACTTTCTAGCTTAATCTTTTCTCTAATCTGCATGAGATTAAAACACATATTTGACATGTTTTGACCTCTGATCTGCATTAGCATAAGATGGAAACTTGACCTCCTTCCATCTTTGTTATCAATGAAATGTGCATTCGGGTGCATGCTATGCCAAGGGGAAGAGATGATGATCACGTCAGAACTTGTACAGGCTTCAGGCTTGAGTCCAGGCCCATTCTGCAGAGAAGGCATCTGGAGAAGTCACTGCAGTCATCATACTGAAAGTTAGGTCGACTGACTTCCTCAGTTTCTGCCATTTTCTCTCCTTTCCTAAATCCTATCTAAATAAGCGAAAACAGTATACATATCACCCATATGTATCTGTGTGTAATTTGTGTTCTTACTTGGGTTCAATCACATTACACAACGTCACCACGAGCTGTTTTTGTTCTTTTCTTCAAAGTTCAAGATGCCCAACATGCACTGGTTAGAATAATATCGCTGCAGTATATATATATGCATGATCACGGGAAGAGCAGGAGTGTGCTCCCTCGTCTTATCCGTTGGCTGCATTCTCAGCAGTATCACCCACCCTCTCCTACCTTCATCTCCATGGTCTGCCACATGCACGTGCCCATCATGCTTTGTGATGTATCATTGCGTATACATATACGTAAGGTGTACGCCAGTATGAAGTCGTGTACGAAGAATCTATGACATTTTGTAAGTACTTACTGTATGATTGTATCCCATGCTGCTAGATCAGTTAACAAGATTGGAAAGAGAAAGAGAGAATATGTGTCGGATTAATAAAATATGTAACACCGATATGAATTATACTAACATGGGTGGGACTTAAATGTATATAAGTTTCTTTAAGGAATTTGGAGATTATATCTGTCTATATATATATATATATATATATTACGAGGAATATATGGCTTGTTTCATTGTAGAGAATCCATCTGAAGCCAATTATCTTCTAGAAAATTTTAAGGTTCCAAACATTTGCAGCTCATTTTGATGAACAGAAAGTTGTATGGGACGTGTATAGCTGCTCTCCATATATGCAGCACTTATCCCTCGTGAAAGTGGTACTAGCTAGGGATATTTTGATGGTCAGCAAAATTGGCAAGCAACTTTTCTTTTAACAAAATTGGCAAGCAACTTCGAAGAAGCTTCTTAAGTTTGTTTTTCCATGTTGACAAAAGAGAAGTGCTCGGACCAATGGAAAGGTCCACTGATGCCCTTGGTATACATATTTATGTAGTTAAAATAATTTTCAAAATGGCCTTTACGAAAATAAAAAATGGTAAATGGAAATAAAAATGCTAGATCTACAGTTTTGTCTTTACAAATCGGCTACCTCCCTCCCATATTAATACCTTCATTTGTCTTAATTTAAATGGTTGGGTACTTGAAAACTGTATCTGAAGCTATTTCCCATTCTTTTAACATGGCTCTCACCATTGAATAAAAAAGACTCCCTTCATCCTAAGTTAATAGCTCCATTTGGAGAAGAAGTTTGTTATATATTAATAGCTTCATTTTATTCAATTTAAGTGGTTGAATACTTAAAAAAAATTATCATAGGCTTATTTTTTCTTCTCTTAGATATAGGTTTTACCATAATAAAAACTACAATTTTTCTAAATATACCTATGCATATAGGATGGAGGGAGTACTCTTTTTTAAAATAGAACTATTAATATAAGATAGAGAGAGTATATTGTATAATATTAATAATGATAATAGCACTTTTTGGTTTTTGATCTATGGCCGTGGTCCTTCACCCTCAAAAATTTGAGCAGACGCCTCATTTATCAACTCTCAAGCAACTAATGCACTAATATTTTTTATAGTATGGAAGGTAGGAATTTGAATTTGGATCCCTAGGCAACATTCTTAGGGAGGCTACTAACTTAGACTTCCTTGATTTAATTCAAACATTGACAAAGGCCCCATAAGGACAAAGGGTTTGATCATTGACTAGATGAAACATTATATCCCATACTAAATACAAGCTAGTCTATAGTATAGTACTAGTATAGGAAAAACTATAAGAAAAATCACAATCCTCACAAGATAAGTATAACATCGGAGAGGGAAATCAACTAAGATGATAGCTAGTGTTGAAGACCATCTTTTTTGTAGAAGACCTTGAACTACTACCTAAAGGGCAATCTCCATGGGGTTGGACAAAAGCCGATTGGTAACAGGCTCTAGGAACAGTTGAGGGTGGCCAAAGCACCAAGAACATGTTAATAATTTTTAAAATAAAACTATTGTTGGGTGGGGCCTTTGCAATTTTGGTTTTGAGATGTTTGGTGTGTAGGGGTGTTAGATGTTGTAACCATTCATCAAAAGCTGGTATTTATCATAACGAAATTGATATTTCTACTCCACTTTTTCTATACCAAATACCTACTTCATCCTCGAATTAAACTGGGAAAAATGCATCTTCCTATTGCCATGTCTAACCCACCCTCTTTATCTAATGAGAGGCTACAATAAACTTTTTGTGTAGAAAAAATGGAATATGAATATCAATTTATTTATCTTAGTCTATAAATAAATGGAGTGATCACAACCATTTTTAAAGCTTACAACCTTCATAAACAAACATAGCTTCTAATTAACATATATCAACTTGCCTATAAATACAAAATGCTTCAAGCATCAGTTTTTTCAACTAAGAATTTAAGAAAAACACTTCTCTTCTTACTTTCAATTTTTAAATTTAAGAAAAACACTTCTCTTCTTACTTTCAATTTTTAGAATCTTGGTTTCTACATAGGATGCTAACAATCCTACTTTTTCCCACCAAACCTTATACGAGATTTTGATTGGATAGAAAAAAATTGGGTCTCACATGACGATAGGAGGATCTACTTTTTCGTGTTCAATCAAAACTAGTGTAAGGTTTTGTTGGATAAAAAGTGGAGTATGAAAATTATTATCCCTTCACATAACCAAGATTCCTTGTTAGACGTTTATCTCTGAAGGTATTTTGGGCTATCTTCAAAGGTGCAGTTAATTTGCAAGTAGTGCTAGAAGGCTTCATTGTCTCTTAGAGAAGAATTGTGGTGATCCCGCTCCACACAATTGTTAACAATTGGGGGGGGGGGGGGGGGTGTTACCTGTTTACTCGTTGAAATAATTTTCAAAGTTGCATATTTTCAATCACTTGTTCTATCCAAAATTTGTTGCAATGCAAAAAGGGGTCCAACCAAGTACACTATGAGGAGAGACCAAACAATAATAGATACTTGAGCTCATAATTCCCTTACATGAAAAAAACATAGCTGAAAGCCAATAAATAATATAAAATAGGGTGAAACATTGGATCAATGCATGCCCTCTACAACCAAACTAGTCGGCCTAAAGCTCCATAGACATCTATCCATCAACACGGGGAGTGGATGGGGCACACCCATGGAAAAGGTTATCCACCTCCTATGGGGAGAACCTCAACCTATGAGCGTTCCAAAACATATGGCCAATGAAGCATGCTCAACCTAGAATAGGGGATCACAAAATTGTCATCACCAATAACAGTAGTTTTACCAAGAGCACACTACACCTACTACACACCAAGGAAAATATAAGATATTTAAATCACTCCATAGGCTAAAATGGGGTAAGTAGAGGGGGTTGTGGGAGCAAAGGTGCTATAAAAAACAAGAAGGTGGAAGAAACGTAGCTGGAGGAGCACATGATGGAGACGAGAATATATAGGAGGGAAAGTGGAGAAGGGGGAAGGTGGAATGACAGAGGTTGGTGTGGCAAATAGACCTTCCTCATCCTTGCTAGGGAAATTGACCACCAACTGGTAAAAAATAATGTAAATAAAAAGCTTGTTGCCTAGAAATATACAAAAAAAATAGAAATGAAATACACCACCCCACTCCCTTGTGCCCAATTTTTAATATCCATATAACTTTAATTAAATCCCCGCAGTTGGTTCCTTGGCAAAATCATCATATAACTAAAAATCATGTTTATGTATATATTGGAACTAGTCTATTTTGTGTGATATCCTTATGGGTTTGGCTTGTTTCCCTCCTGCGGGCATTTCTCGATGAGAGAGCTGAGGATCCCTATTGCACTGCAATCAAGTCACTGCCATCAAGTCTAGCATAGTATTTAATCCAATGCAAAACTCGTTTTCTTATCACTGACATAGGGATTGCAAATATTAGGTAAGACAAGGGGTGAAAACCGATGTGGGGTTAAAAGAATATTTTGGGAAGACATTCTTTGTCTATTTTTTAATGAAATATGAAGACATTTTTAACATCGGGGATAGTTAAAATTTAAGTAGAATATCGATGGATCAAATTTATGGGGGTATGTGAATTCCCTGAGTTATGTGCGCTCTTAGGGGGGATATTTGTCTTGCTTTTTCTCTAAAAAAGCCACAACTCAGGCATACTCTATGGCTACAAGTCATGGGCACTTGATGAGGAGGCACGAATCTGTATGAATTTGAAAAGTTGCATGAAGGCCATTTGATAAGCTTGAACGAACCTGGTTTGAACTTCTTATGCGATTGGACATTTTATGCATAAAAAGTTGGAATGGGTATTCCATTTTCTTAATCAAATTTGGATTTACCAAACAGTAACTTAGGCTTAGGCTCAATATTTTAACTATCTAGTAGGCTTTATTTTGTTTGAGCTTGAGCTTGATAGTATATTTCTTGTAAATTAAAAATAGAAAGTAAGTTATTTGAGTAATAAAATTAACAAAAAATTGACAATTGATGTAATCTTACTTCAAGTCTTAAGTACAATATAAATCCTAGCAAATCGCAACCTGAGTGTGCTTGAAAGAACCCTTAAAGCTCCAGTAACTCAAAACTACAGTGTTCTTATCAAAATATGTCCCTCCATTCACATAGCCATGATATTATCATATTTTATACTCTTTTTGTCCTAAAATAATAATTTTATTTGGTAGTAGTTTTTTTTTGAAAAACCTAATGAAGTTATTAATGTGAGATGGAGATGGAAAGAATATAAATTACCAAATATGATAACTCTATTAGATTAGAGTTCCATCTAGTATACTGCTATCGTAACATATATGGAAAAGGTTGGTATGAGCCTTGACTCATGCACGACAGCATGAGCCCAGACATCATAAGTTGTCGGATCAAAATTTAAAGGCAAAAGGGGTAAAAAACTATTCCTACCCCTTGAGAAATGTCTATTGTCATGTTTAAATCCAACAACCAATGATATTTGGACTTAAGTAAACGTGCTTGAGCCCAAGCTTATCCAAACGGGACTCTCTCTCTCTATATATATATACATATAAAAATATATTTAATTATATAATATTCCTTTTTGTGCATTTTTTGTCAATAAAAATTCCATTAAGGACAAAGGTGAAACATCAGAATCAATGAAATTAAAATTATAAAAGAATCACATTAGTATGCGCCCCAACTCATGTGTATTAGGGGCAATCCGATCGCCCACATTAAAATAGAGACAAATAGGAGAACTTGCCCCTGGTTTAATGCAAACCATCATATCTCAATTTGACCCTTTATTGTTTACCCCAGTTTACACTCATATGCAAGGGTGGTGCATATTAACTTTTTTTAAATTGCAAATTCCAGCTTCTAGACACAAGAAGATCAATCACATCTAATTAACAATTTGGCAATTTGATGACTCATGGATGATGTCAGCCCTCCTAATTGTGTTCATTGTTCCATATAGAATGTTTTCTAAAGATAAGGGCAATGATCTGACATTGCATCTCCTGCATTGCGTTCTTGAACATAGCAGGGCTAAATGTAGTACCCTTCTGAACTGGCCCTGCAGCTATATTTGTGTGCTCCAATATTTGTCTCAAGTGAGGAGTGTTGGGAGGCCCACAATCAGAGTCTTCTCTGCATTGTAATAATCCTTGTTGCTTAGGATGCTAGTCACAGTAGGGCCCATGAAATGGTAAACTCAGGACTCAGGAGGACCACGGCCATGGAAGCTGGACCCGTGACCTTAATGTGATTGTGTTTTTGGGGCATTTCGAGATGTCAGTCCAGTCCTGAATCTGGTCTCTCTTCCAAGCAATTTTGATTTTTTCCCTTGCCAGCCACAGTCTACTCTTTTGATGGGCCCCATTCCTGGCCCCACACAAGCTCCCTCTCGTGAACTTTGCAGTATCACATGGGGTGGGGCCCCTTTTTGCAAAGTGACAACAAGGGGAACAAACATGTCATTAGTGACATATATGTTATAACATCAACCAAATTAGGCCATATTAGTTCAACCTTGTTAGACCTTATTAAATTGGCTTAGACAGTATCAATTATTTTCTTCTTTAAAATATGCTGGTGTGTGTGGAACATATTTCTTCTTGACAATAATTTGCATCCTAGATGGTGTTAGGATCGCTGCAAGACTAGGTCATCACGGAGTAGATTCATAGCAAAAAAAATAAAAATTGTCCTCATGATAGAGGGCATGATATGGTATATTTAGGATTTGTATAGTAGAGAATTATAGCCATCAGATCAAGATTGGACAGCTACGAGTATGTCACTATGCTACTTAGTATGCATGTTACAAATTAGCTTAGTACACTTTTAATTAAGGAAATAATATTACCTTATTTAGTAACATAGTTGTGTTACTTTTAGGTTATCCATAATAAGCATAACGACATAAATATATATGAGGATGTCTAGCCAATGTTATAGCTTTTGACGAAGGCTATAAAATTAGAGGTTTATGGCTACCAAATCATGGCCACGAGCTGACGCTCAAGGGCTCTAACTCACTAGCTAACGTTAAAAGCTACAACGTAGTTAAATTTTTTATATATCTTACATTAATTAGGGAAATAAATTCAAGTTAAATTTTTTATATATCATACATTAATTAGGGAAATAAATTCAGGGTGTGTCATAGAAACTCTAACTCTACGCAAGTTAAGAAGCAGACTCCGCCTGCAACATTACAAATCTCTTTACATGGGCTTTATTTATCATACTATTCGCCTCATAAAACATGGGTTTGTAGGCTGTGTAGACCCAGTCAGCAAGTGCTCCATTAAGCCCATTACAGAAATTGGGCTCCAGGTCAAACGGATTCTTAAATGGGCCTTGACAGGCAGTTGGGCTCTGGCCTGGGCTTTCTGATGTCGAGGGAATGACTTACAAGGCTTAAACCCCTACTTTTGCGGATAGTTTTGGAGCTTCAGTCACTCTCCGAAAATGGTGGCAATGGCAATCGCCTCACTCTGACTCCTCCGCGCCAATGGAGCTTCTCCCTCCGGCCGCCGCCTATTTGTTCTCCGGCGCCGCCCCCTCTGCGGCTTCCTCGCGCTCCTCCGACGGACTTGTCTTCTTCGCCGACTTCCCATCTGAAAGGAATAGCCTTCGATGGAGGAGAGCTTTCTCTCGCCGATTGCTTCCCCTTCGGACCCATGATTCACGGCCCTTGAATTGCATTCCCCAGTCGTCCGTTCAATGTCGGCGTGAGGAAGATGCTTCGGATTGTTCGCCGCGAGAGTCGGAGTGCGTCGACGTGATAGGCATCGGGAGCAGGAAGGACGCTGTGTTCGATTTCTGCCTCGAGTCTTCGTTTGCTTCGTGCTTCCTGAAATTCTGGTCCGTCAGTCTGGCTCGCCATCCTGCTTTGGATTTCATACTCCGGAAAGATCTTATTTTTGACAAATTTGATGTCAGTTAATTTAAATTTTCATGAAGTCACGATATAGTTTCTAAGGAGTGTTCTCAATGACCAACTTCAATGTCAGGACTATACATATGAGAGATTCTCAAAGAATTCAGCTGCTGCAGAGGTCTCCAGGAGAAGGTCCCTTTTCAAAGTCTAAATTTTGTTTCTTTTACAATGCCAAACTCCAAGGCAGTGGTGTTAATTTATTTAATTTTATTTGGAAATAGTCATTGTCTTTAATTATTGCTATAAATCTTATAATCAGATGTTAATTATGTAGTTACTGATGCATACACTTATAATTGGAGAGTATGCAACTTTTGATCAGTTTATAAAGAAATCGGAAATTATTGTGAAAGTTTACAACTATATATTTGCTTGTATTTTTTCAGATATGGTCCTCAGGAATGTGGAAGTTCCACACGCCATACATCTGAGTAGCCGGGCAGTTATCCTTGTTTGTACATTACTTACCTTATCTCTTTATCTATTGCCTGCTCCTCCTTTTCATTTGTTTTTTGCTCTTTTCGAAAGACCTGTATGGGCTTGTTTCAGTTTTTAAATGTGCTTTTTTGTGAATTGAAAAAATGTGTTATTAGAAAATGTAAGAAATTTCGTGACACTTAACAAGTAGTTTTGGTTAAATTTTTTATTGAGGTATCCGTTCAAAGTATAGTTCAAAAGAAGCTATTCTGCTGTCAAATCTTTGTCCTTTCATATATGAACTACATGAGAGAGAGAGAGAGAGAAATAAGAACTTGCTGGTAGTACGTGTAATTCTGGATGTCAGGCTGTGGTAGCTGTGCATCTCAATGCTAATTCGTTGTTTCTTACTTTTATTGCAGGTTGTGACTGCTGGATATGGCTCTGATCATGTTCCAGCATTAGAGCTTCTCCATGCAGTGAAAGGGATAGCTGGACTGGTTGTTGTTATTGTTGTGAAGCCCTTCAGCTTTGAAGGTGGAAGACGGAAGCAGGAGGTAGAGGGTTTATGAGCCCGAATTTATTGCAGTACTAAGAGGATAGGATGGAGAAATTTTCTGCTTATTGTTGAACATCTGAAAATAAATTGACTTTAAACTTTCGAGCATTCCATTGAACACCTCATGTGCTGCCAGAACATGTGGTTGTTTAGTTTTGTCCATTTTATATTAATAAATTTTTTTATGTCTTTGCTGAGGTATTTTATTATTACATCTTATTGTTCATTTTTATGAGGTAATGTTGATCGATGTATAGCTCTTATTTTGGTAGTATTCCTTAAAAATATTTAAGATCTATTTTTTGCTTTATTTATTTGACATATAAGATTTTATTGCGGTTTTTATTGAATTTACAGGTTGAAAATTTGTTAAGCGCCACTAAGGAGTGCGCAAACTTTTGCTTAGGTCAGTGTTGGTTTTTTATTGTCTAACATGTTGGAGTTTACATTTGAAAAAAAGATTGTTTACTTAAGTTACCTTGTATAAACTAAAAGGCGCTGTTTATTTCTACTTTTTTCATTTTCTCGGTCATTCATTTCTAATTTTAAAACATTTAGTAGCGTGTTTCCTCTTCCTTGTGTGTAATATGATTTGTGTGTATTTGTTTTAAGTTAGGTCAAATGAAATAACAAATGCTTAGGCAGCGTAGCAATGCCATTTTTTTTGTGTATATTTACTGACAACATTTATATGTTATCTATTTTTTCTCTATTCAATTAGTACTTTTGCAGCATTTAGGAATTCGTTCATAGTATTTTTTCCAAATAAAATAACTCTCTTGGATTTCTTTGTTAATATGATTGTTATTGCTGCTTGAAATTCATCTTCCTGCAGTTGTGGATACTGATGCTTTACTTAAAAAGGAAGCGGTAACTCTTTCTGAGGCTTTGAAAAGTGCAAATAGTGCCGTCTTGCTGGCTATCAACATGATCTATGTTCTCACATCTGTAAGTTCATTTGCTTAGTACTCACTTTTAGTCTTGGTTCCAAATTTGAGGGTTGTTCTGCTGGATTACAGAGGGGTAAATACTCAAAGGCTTTTGAATGCTTTTCATTGCTCAATTGTATCTTTTCTAATTGCAGGATAAGCACTTGAAGCTTTTTGATTCACCGGACCATAAAATTGAAGAAGTGAAGGTTTCTAAAATAGTTGAAGTAAGTTTAGAAGATAGAAAATTAATATTGCTATTCTTTTATAGTCGCTTGAGTTAATCTAGCCATGTTTATATCGCGGCATACTAAATGCTGCATTTTTTTTGTTTTTGAGAAAATAATATTTGTGTTTTTGACCATTCTAAACACTAGATGCTAGTTATTTATATTAGTACCTCCTCTGATATAGATTTTCAATATGCACAGCTTTTGGAAGGCTTTGATAATGCAGAAGTCGGATTTGGAGCTGGTGGAAGCATTAAATTATCAATTGCACGAGCCATCTTTGACTGTCCTTTTCTTAGTAGTGGCTTGAAGGTATATTTTCTGCTCAATTGGCTGTGGTTTTTATGACATTCTATGTGAGCTTTGGTGGCATTCCTAACAAAATTCTATAGAACAAAAGCTTGACTCAAACAATTGAACTGATCCTATTGATACTCTCAATGTACAGGGCCTGAATGGTATAGTTGTTTGCAACCTTGCAAGTTCTGTTGTCATGAATACAAGTGACCTTCATTCCTTTATGTTCACTTTCCGTCAGATTACTCAATGCACTTGTAAAGTAGTAGTTTCCTTCATCCATGAGCTCAATTTGAAGGACGATATGATATTAGCTACAATTTTGGTTATGAGGTGAGCACTTTATTAACTGATCTTAAGAATGATAAACTGGTTATAATTTGTGTCCTTTATTTTGGACAATTGCAACATATTGCATAGGTTATTACATAATAGAGATAGATGATGACGTTATTCCATTTATTACATAATGCCGACCATAAGTATTTCATTTGATAAATTTGTTTGTGACAAATTTATATTTTAATTTTGTTTGTAACATCGATTTAGTTGTAAAATATAATTGACTCTTCCATATTCCTTTACATATGATGCTAAACTCCATAGTTCCATGTGGTTTATGATAACTGAGATATAAATTCTTGGCTCTAAATTTGATCTCTAGCATGTGACAAGTGTCTTATTTCATTTTGTTAGGCCCCATTCATCATGGCAACTGTCACGGGGACAGAGTTTTTGTTATGCATTTTGCCTTGTGATGGCTTGGCTGCATCTGCAACCAGAAGTCCTCTCTCACCTCCCTGCACACATGTAGACCCAAGCTTTATTGCTACAAACTCTCACTCCATTGCCCACCCGAAGTAGGAGTCCACTGAACATGTCTGTATAGGTTTGAGTCTGCATAGGACACCAACCATATGTTGTAGCGCAAAACCTGTCAATGAGTCCTATGGGAGTAGGACTTCCGCCAACATATCTGCCCAACACACCAATGATGTTGCCGACTTGTGCACTCACCCCAAAATGCACTTGCCTTGGCTGTCCATTCTCCAAGGCTAAGGCCCTACCCCCATGTATAAGAAAGAGGCTGACAAGCCTCCCCCACCTAAACCACTTGACTTGCTCATCGAATCCAAGTACTCCTTGATTTGTCGAATTGCCAAAAAGTGTCATTGTGCTCCCAGCTATTCTTAAACTCCGAAAGACCCTTCGCTCATCCCTTTGACTCATCGACTTAAGGTGGTTTCCACTTCCTTGTCGACCTCTTGCTTCACCTTAGGCGGTGTCCACTTAGAGATTGCTCTACTTACAATTAAGGAAACCTACGTGAAAAACATGAAGTTTAAATAGCCCAGGTAACTCTAATTCGTATGGCAACTTCCCAAACTTCTGCTTCACCATGAAGTGTTTGACATATCTCTAGATCACACCCCCTTTCTTCACATCTTCTTCTAATGTTGGGGAGCTAGCTTTAGTATAAATCATGGTTCTCAATATCTGAGATATATATGTATTTGTCGTTTGACCGATACAAGATGGGCAGATTATATCTCAGTTTTATCTATGAAATCTGAGATATATCGTAGAGATTGACAATATATTTGAGATATTTGACAATATCTCAGATTATTGATTTTGTTTTCCATTTGATAAATGTAATGTATGTTAGTGTAATGTTTTCACATGGTCTTATGATTGCTTTAGTTTAATATTAGGGATTTTAGATGTTAATATATGCTGAGATTAACAAGTTACTTCTAAAAACATTTTTGGGTCACTAATATTTTTTCCCCAATATCTCTTGTATATCTCAGATATATCTTATCTTTTTGTCATCGTGAAAAGATATTGTGAGCCAAGGCATAACTTTGCCCCCAACCTGAAACTCCAGTGGCCTTTGGTCTCGATCAGCATACTTTTTCATGCACTTGATTGCCTTAGCCAAACAATGGCATGCTTTCAATTTACTCCCTTGTCAAACGATAGGCTGCATGGCACTTGCCTCCCTTGCATTGCAAGGCCACATCATTATGCGTAAGGGGTTGCTGCCTTGGGGACTGTTGCCTGTCATTGAGCTTTTATGCAAATTTTAGCAAAATTGTGCAATCTCCAGCATAGCCACCTAATTCTTTTGATTTGCTGTAATATAGTGCTTTAGGTATTCCTCATGGATTGCATTCATCCTCTCGGTCAGCCCGTCCATATGAGGATGATTAATTGTTGAGAACTTTGAGTCGAGTTCCCAGCATCTCAAAGAATTGGATCCAAAACCTTCTTATGAATCAATATCACAATCCTCAAATGTTTGATTATATTCTAGAATAAAAAGTTTGCAATCACCTCCATGCTACAATTCTTGGGTGCAAGTATGAGCATTGCTTACTTAGGGAGAATTGATCAACAACCACCGTTACAGAATCAATCAAAGTTTTTCACTATCAACAAACCAGTAATGAAATCCATGGACAGACTTACCCAAACTTGGTTTGGGATGGGAAGGGGCTATAGGAAGCTCACTTCTTTCTGCCTTTCCGTCTTGTTTTGCGGACAAACCAAGTATGTCTACACATATTGTTCAACATCTTCCAACAACTATAGCCAGAAATAGTTCCTATAGAAGTGCACATGAGTGTGCTCCTACCCGTGGTGTCCTGCCCAAGGTGTCTTGCCCATGTGGCGTCATGAGTCTCTCTCATTAATTGTTTCCACAATCCATCGTGTCTATCCTTTCTATATAATACCCTATCCTCTCCAATTAAAACCATTGAATCAACCCATCTTTCACTGCTTGGACCAGCCTAACATAGACTTGGTCCTTTTCAGTTGCATTTTAAATCCTTTCTATCATATTGCTTGCCACTTGCATCAAGGCCATTAACATTGCCTCCGGATCCATCTTTTGGCGAAGGGCATCAACAACAATGTTTACCTCGCTCTAGCACATAGTTAAATTCTACCAAGAATTCTTGCCATTGCGCCTGTTTGGGGGTAAACTTTTTCTGCATAGAGAAATAGCAAGTGGCCATATGATTAGTTCGAACACCAAACCTACCTCCTAGCAAGTAGTACTTTCATGCTCTAAGGCAATGGACGACCACTGCCATCTCTTTCTCATGCACTGAATACCTCTGCTATCTCATTCAACTTTTGACTTTTGATATGCAACCGGGTGCCTGACTTGCTTAATATGTCTCCAACTATCAAAAACATTAATCTGCACCTCAAAAGGAGGCATCAAACTCTAGAAGTTTTGAGTACAGATTTGACATCGCATCTTTAAGCTGCTCACATGCAGTTTGGCTTGCCGCGGACCAGTGGACCATCTCCGGGGCTTATCTTTCTTCAACAAGTCTATGAGCATTGCTACTTTCTTTGGAATAGTTCTTGATGAACCACTTGTATTACTTTGCGAGACTTATAAAAGATTTTAGCTCTTTGACCATTGTTGGTGCTAGTCACTTCACAATGACCCTGACTTTCTTTCTGTCCATCCTCACTCTTCCCTGCAATATGCAATGCCTAAAGAACATGACCTTTGTCCTGACAAAGCTACAATTTTTAGGCTTCAAGTAAAGACTATCCTCCCTGAGTCGTTCTACTACATTCCTTAAATGTTCACTGTGTTAATCTAAGGGCCTATTATAAACAATGATATCATCTAGATACACCACCACAAATCGATCCAAGTACATGTGGAATATATTGTTCATTAATGTGCAGAATGTGGTATGGGCATTTGTCGATGCAAAGGGCTTGACAGGGAACTCAAATGAGCCATAATGAGTCATCATCGCTGTCTTTGGCTCATCTCCTATAGCAAAACACACCTGTTTAATTGAACAAATTTGTAACCGAAAGGACAATACTTTTCTTTACCATGATCTGATTCAAAGCCCTGTAATCCAACCACAACCAAAGAGACTCATCATGCTTCCGCTGAAATGGAACAGGCACACCACAAGGAGTTTTGGACGGTCTGATAATGCTTGACTTCAATAGTTCCTCGAACCGTTTTTAGAGTTTAGCAAGTTTTGGAGGAGCCATGCAGAGAGGAGCCCGAGCTAGTGGGCGAGCTCCTTATAGCAACTCTCATCCAACTCCACCATGGAGACCAAGTGGTTCTATTGGCCTTTTTGAAAGCCTTTCATCAACTGCAAGGCAGATACTAGCTCTAGCTGCTTTTCTCCCTTGTTCCCATCAACAAAGTAGGAGAATTTCTCATCTATGATGAAGATGCCCTCAGGGTGGGGCATTATGGACACCTTTGCCGGTTGTAAGAAATCAATTCCCAAAATCACTTCAAAGTCGTCAAGAGGGATAATATAAAGCATACCTTCCCTATCCAATTACCAATTTGCTCCGCAACATTATTAACACTCGAGTCTGGGGTCGCTTTAGAGCTCAAAGCATTGATTTAGGCTTGGGCCTTCATCACATGAAATCCCCATTCCTCAACAAACATGTTTGCAAGAAAGATGTGCTTGACACCTATGTCAAGCATTGTACGTAGCGTCTACTTGTTGAGTTTCACTTTGACATACATGAGCCCACCTGATTTTGTCTTCTCCTTGCAGATAGTGCTCATGAGCTGCAAGGGGTTCACCAATGTTGTGGTCTCTCCCTTGTTCTATGAGGACTCATCCTCAGCCACTGTTGCATTCAACTTCTCCTTCTTGAGCAATCTTTAGTGTGGTAAGGGCCTTGACAAATGAAGCAGCCTGAATTCTTTTTCTTGTCATAGTCCGACTATTCACTCTTCTTGCCTTTGTACCCATTATTCTTTCCCTCACCATTCTTCTATCTACCCTTAGAAGAAGAAGCCTTGTTATCATGCTTTTGTCCAGAGGAGTCTTACTTGTAATCTGCCAAATGCTCACTGGTTGTGGGGAGGTCCTTTAGGTTTTGCCTATGCACTTTGTTTTGTGTCCAACCTTGGGAGTTTTGTCAGTAAGTTAAACAACTTTTCATTTATTGCCATTTTAGACTCTCGTTTATTCGTCCAAAGCATCTTCCTTAAGCTGATCCTCCATTGTAGCTTTTTATCTCCTGTGAGATAGAAGCTTATTACGATCATCTTCTCTTTGCATGGGGTATTGGTAATTTGGAAGAATTGTTCCATATCCTAAACAAAGTTCTCGATGTCATTTGCACTCCTTGCACTGAAGTATGCTTTTGGTTTTCGCCCCTTGGCTTTCTTAATGAATTATAGGGACCCGGGCATTGATTTGATCTTTGTCAAAGAAGCTATGTTTAGGACCCTTTCCAACAAAGCCAACTAATGTGAAATTTGCTAAGTTACTACTGCAATTTCTACATAAGGAACTTCGTTGTCATAATCACATCCGCGACCAGCATGGTTAATCAGATTGCATTTCCATCAAAACTGCCTTGATTTGTTTGCCAATGGGGCGGTCTCTAGAATGGGCACACTAGGCGAAGGCACCAAGGTGCTCCTGTACTTGGCGCAAGGAGGTTTGGACTTCAGTCAGTGTGACACTTTCCATAGACTTTGCATCCACCTTGACTTCAAGCTCTAACATGTGCATCAGCATCATGTTTTTCATCACTCAACGACACTTTACCTTCAAAATTTGCTGTTCCCAACAATGGAACCAACTGTCACTGTGACAGTTTTCACTATGCATTTTTGCCTTGTGATGGCTTGGCTGCACTTGCAACCAACAACCTTCTCTCGTCTTCTTGCACACCAGTAAGAACACAACAACGAGCAACACCGAATTTGTAAGGGCTCTTGTCCAAGCTTTATTGTTATAAACTCTTTACAACAATATAAAGGAAGAGGTTCTGGCTGAATGCTTGAGCTGTTCAGCAGCCCTCTTTATATAGACCCAGCACATTGATAGACCCAGCGCATAGCCAAGTCTACTCCCTCTAGAAGTCTTTCTCTCAAACTTGGTTATACATCAATCCCACCCATACAAGGAGTTTCACTCCCTCTCAAACTCAATCAAACATAGGCATACGCCTCTGCCTCGGCCGGAGGTGTCAACTACTCTCATAGTTTCTTTAGAAGTTTTCTTTTAGTTGCCCAACCTTGTCCATCTTGGTTTAGGGATCTAGCTCTCTGTTGCCTACCTGAAGTAGGAGTCCAACCAACCTAGCTGAATAGGTCTGAGTATGCGTAGGACTCTAGTCCAATGTTGTGGCACCCATCCCGCCACAGTTTTTTTAGGAGTTGGACTTCTACTAACATGTCCGGCCAACACACCAATGCTGCCGCCGATTTGTGCACTTGCCCTGGAATGCACTTGCCTTTACTGTCTACTCACCATGGAGGGAATGCCCGGCCCCCTTGTCTAGAAAAGGGATTGAGGGGCTAACAGCAGCCTAATAAGATTTTAGTTTGTTAGAATGCAAAACTTGTAGTACTGAATTTATTATTTAAAATGCTATTTATGACAATTTTATCTGTTTTTTATCCACAGGAAGCATGAGATTGCTCAGAAAAAGAGCTTTTTCTCCGGTCTTGCTTCACACTTCCCATTTGTTTTCTCCTTTTTGGGTACAAAAGATCTTGAACTCAAGGAGCCTGTATCTAGTGATTCTGTGATGACCCTGGATCCTCCAGAAATTCCAGGGTCAAATCTAATAAATGGGGCTAGCGAGAATCTAAATGTGAATTCTAAGGAACTTGAAGCCATGTTGAGTGATGACTCTAATGGCGCCTGCTCTTGGAGGCATGTTCATGTCTTAACCTTGCTTAAGTGTTGATTACCTGCTTATACTATCATTGAATGTTTTTCTACATCGAAACTCACACTATGTTGTGATTCAGGAACTTAAATGATGAAGATCAAAGACACGGAGTTGGATTTTCACAGGTCAATGATGAAATGATATACACGGAAAACCAAGCCAATGAAGGTTTCCATTATTATGCCTGTATTTTAATGTTACCTTTTTCAATCAGTCCATCAATAATGTCATGTTAGTAATTCTGTACTTTCCATGTCTAGGAGAACCTGTTTTCCAGAGAGAGGCCCTGTTGAATTGGAATTTTGGGCCTGGATTCTGCATTTTGCCGCACTGGAGCCAGGAGCGGCCTGCTTCATCTGGAACATTTGCCAAAGTTGAGAAGATGAACGCCTACCCTCTTCCAGTTGGTGTGAAATCAGTGAGAAATTCTACAGATGGTCCGCCCTCATCAAACATATCACGATCTGCAGAAAGAGAATCTCAGGATTATGCTAGTGGAGAACTGTCTGCTACTGCAAAACTGCGACATTTTGATGCACTCTCTGATGCTGGTTTAGTGGCTGTATCTGACATTTACAATACCGCATCAACAGCCGTTAAGGGGAAATATTCAGATGTGCCAACAAAACAAGGTTTGCTTTCTGCACGTGCGGCGTCAATGCTGGTAAGAAGACAATGCATATGTTGAGCTAAAAATTATTTAGATTTACAGTCTGAGAGGAAAAAATTATACAGGAAGCTGAAAGGGGCTCCCATAATAAGTGGAGACCTGTGATGGAGATGCAATACAGGGGAGGAATTTATAGGGGACGTAGCCAAGGTGGCCTTCCAGAGGGAAAGGTACTGTGTTAAAGTTATAGTACTACTCTTAATGACCTTTCTATGCCTTTTATCAAGATTGATTAACAGACACATTTTTACATTCTGTGGGTTAAATAGAATGCCCATGTGTTGATATCTTTGTGAATTATTTGCAGGGTCGTCTAACCCTTACAGATGGAAGTTTCTATGATGGCATGTGGCGGTATGGTATGAGATCAGGTTTAGGCACATTCTGCTACCCTAACGGGGATGTGTTCCAGGGATCATGGAGAGATGACCTTATCCATGGAAAGGTTGATGTTACCTAAGTCTGTTGTATTATCTCTGTTTTGTGTTGAATGATATTATTATGCTAGGTATGTAATTGAAAACACCAAGCTTGTTCCTAGAACTTATGCAAATTATGTACTTGCAAGAGTAGTTTTGCTTCATGCATTGCAGTGAGTATTAGATCCTTTGGGGGTTTCTCTATGATGAATCTGTGAATGTTTTCCAACTCTTAGATCATGATATTGTTCTATATATGACCGAAACAAAAAAAAAAGGATATTGTTCTGTATATACAGTGCATGCTAAATCATCCAACTTTTTCCTGTAAGCTTACAGTGTATATATTATTTGATTGCGCCTGGAGAGGTAGCTGATAAATTATAACGAGCCTATGGTGCAACCACTCTTATTTAAGATCTCAACATTTGGCTGTTGCCTTCTTCAGAGAATTTACACCTCTATATTATTTATTGTTACATGAAGACTTCTGGTACAAATAGAGTGGACGCAGAACAAATGTTTTCTTAGTAATCTCCTCACAAGTATATTTTTCCAGGGATGGTTCTATTTTCACACTGGGGACCGGTGGTTTGCAAACTTCTGGAAGGGGAAGGCAAATGGTGAGGGTAGATTTTACTCCAAGTCAGGAGATATATACTTTGGCCATTTTCAAGATGGCTGGCGTAACGGGCAAAGCCTGTATATAGATTCTGATGGAACGAGGTATGTTAATACTCTTGATAGTTGACTCCATCTTGTGAGTTTCTTTTTTTCCCTTCTTTTTTTGGTCTAGTTCCGCAATGTAGGAGTAGAAAGCCTATCGCCCAAGATTAGACTCTACATTCTTAGTATGGCATTTAGAGGTTGGCTTGCAATTGGTCAATTGTTTGCTACTGCAGAGCTCTTGTCCAAACTTTGTTTTCTCCCTATCGTCTTCTATCATAGGTAAGATGATGTCCTTATATCAAATGGCTGATTATGCTATCTGTAGTGCTAGATACAAAATTGCAGCTCGTATCTAGTAAGTTGTGCTTAAGTTAAGCTTCCACATCATTCAAAGTTCATTCGGTTTTAATATTTACATAAGTTATAACAACTTTATAGCACGGAAATGCCTATTCTTTTTATTGTTAATGGAAAGATCTGTCATCCTGATTTAATGACATTTATATATGCTAATCTTTTTAATCAATTTTGTCTGTGCAGATGGAATGAGACATGGGATCAAGGTGTACTCATCAGTAGAAACAAGTTAGACTCGGAAGCTGATTAGGTGATACAGAAATGAATAAAATGATAGAATACAATACGAACAGGAGATATGTAGTGGTGTTGGTCATTTTTGTACATGTTATTCCTTCATAATCCAGAAAAAAAAGTGAAAAAACTGGTTAAGTCAATTGCATCTGTTTAAGTCAGTATTTTCAGTTTCATGAAAATCTTAGATGTCCAGTTTTATTTATCCTTTAATGGAATTGTACAGATAAGGGGGACATTTTCTTGTGGTCTTATGTTTACAATATTGTGTGGGTATCTTCAACAATATCACACCTCGTGTAGAGTTCACTGCAGAAATATCAAAATTACTTCCAAGTGGCACAGAGGAACCAACTTCAAGTATTGGGGATTGTTCAGGTCCAAGCAGGTGTCAAAGACTCGTTGAAAAATCAAACTTATCATCCAGATTTTAAAATTGTGTTTATGTTCTGTCTGATAACCTTATACTTGTAGTGGTTATCTTGATAACTTCTTTTTGCACAGCAGCTGCCTGCTTCAGTTAAATATGGAAAAATTGTGGAAATGTTTTCTGGAAAATTTGATCTGAAGAATCTATTTGCACCTTCAACTATTGGAGTCATATGTCTGTCCGTTCTCATTGCTCATCTTTCTCTACCCCCTCTCTTTCATTTTGCCACAACAATTGTAATTTTGTACATCATTATTGTTTCAGTAATGTTTAAGTATTTTCTTCACTGAACTAATTTTAGTCATCATGTACTCATTATTCTTCTTTTCTTTTCAAATTCTTAGTAAATTGAGTTTCTAGTGCACAGAAAAGAGAGTGCTATATATATGATTAGTTTTTCTATATATGTTCAGTCTGTCATATTTTGGCCTGAAGTAAAGAGTTGATAGTTTTTGTATTTATGTTTCTGATGAATGTCATAGTGAGAGGAGCTTATCATTTAGGTTTGGTGCATCCAGATCCTTTATACCAGTTTGTTCCAGTTTTGTTGTTTTGGTACTCGTTTACTTTCAAGTGCCATGTGATTTCGTATTACTGTCAATTCTTTTGAACTAAGGGCCTCTATAAAATGCCAGGTACTATCACTCAATTGTTCAGGGCAGCAGAAAGTGAATGCTATGTGATTTATCACTCAATTGTTCAGGGCAGCAGAAAGTGAATGCTATGTGATTTTTCAGTGAACTTATGCTTTGGCGTCAATGTCACATTATGGTCTACTTTCTTCATGTGACTTGTGTCTTAACTCCCAAATATTTTTTAAATCGAATGGTCATTTGTTGCACTTTCCTCTTACAGGAAGATGTCACCACAATGGTGGTCATTTGCACGAGAGTTGGTTTACTGAAAGTTTTGTTTTTGAAAAATTAAAGATGACATTGTCGGTATGGGAACCTTGTACATTGCAGGACCATCCTGAGGAGATTAGCAAACTTGCAAAACTTAAGGCCCAGACCGCAGAACATGAAGATAAAGCTTGGGGTGCTGGCATTATTATTGCGTTGATTTTGATCATGATTTTGTTGGAATGCCATGGATTTAAGTGCTGATGCTTTTGCTTAGTATTCGTTTTTGTTGTTTTACAGCCTATTTGTGAATGCCCTTTTAGTTTTTGAACATGGTTATATGTACCCCATTTAACTCCTTTGCCCCCATTTCTTATTTACCCCATCCTCATCAAAATTTCTCACTCATCTGTCATATTTAAAAAGATATTAGAACTTTTTACCCAACTTCTTCCTCCCCTTTTTCTCTGGCCTGGATTGGTCATTGGCACCTGTGGCCCCTTTAGCACCATGACTTGAGCATTGGTTGCAGCCACCTATGCTAGCTTTGGCATGGGTTGTGGCCACGCCATGCAGAGGCCAGCCCCCTGTGCAAGGCCTCTGGCCTTAGTGTAGGTAGACTAACCAGAGGTAAGGCCTTTGTTAGGAGGTTAGGGCCAAAGACTAGCCTCAGTGAGCTTCCATCCGCGTGGTGGCTAGCCTTAGTGACCCTCCATCCATGCAGTGGCTAGTGACATGACCTCCATGCACGGAGGCTAGCGTCTTGGTCCCCATTTGTGTAGAGGCCCGATGTGGCTTTGTATGCAAGGAAGCTAGGATGTTGGCCTATATGTGTGTGCATCCTAGCGTTCTAGCCTCTGTTTGCGTGGATGTAGGGATGTTGGCATCCATCCTATGTGACGGGGGCATGCGTCTTGGATTCAGTCCGTGTGGATGCTAGTGTCTTGGCCACCATCCGCACCTAGCCTCCCTTCACATGGAGGCCATTGACCTTCGTCTGCACAGAGGATAGCATCCCTGCCTTTGTCCGAACAGAGGTTAGCATCATCTGTGCCTTTGCTTGAGCGGAGGCTAGCATCCCGGCCTCTATCTGTGTGGAGGCTAGCATCCCAGTCTTTGTTTGTGAGAAGGTTAGCATCCTAGCCTTTGTTCGTACAAAGGTCAGCATCTTGATCTTCATCTGCGCTGAGCCCAGCCACCTCGCCTCCTTCAATGGGCCTCCTTGCCTTGGGTAGCCTTTTCGTCACCATTGTCCAATGGCTCCCTTTCACGCCCAAACTCATGCTCAATACTTCTTCTATTGTAAAGGGTAATATTTTGCCTTAAATGTTGAAAGCTACTTGTGAATTGTCATAGCATTCACCTATTATAATATCCAGGAGTGACATGGAGATAATAATTACTTGCATACTACGTAGAACCTAGTCTCCTCCAAGGTTGCCTTGCATTCCGACCTCAATTCAATGAGGTTTTAGTCTAAGTCCAGCAGGAAAATTGTTTGTTCCTAGACTCAGTCTCTTCCTGTAAATTCTCTTCTTCTTCTCTTTTGATTCCTTCACTGATTTTGTTATTTGATTGTATTTTTGTAGATTTTCATCTATAAAAGATGTTATACATATGCATATTAATAATAGGTCGTGACCAAAATCAAAGAGTCGTGTTGATTCACATTACATAACTAACATACAAATGCATGCTAAATTTATATATTATGTTATCAGTTACACGATATGATGCCTTTTTAGACATGATAGCACAACAATTGAATGTTGTATGCCGAATATCGTGTTATTAATAGTTATGTATGTTGCACATACACGATAGGAGGACATCTCCATATCGTATATCATATTATCGCTACAATATTGTAAATATTGTCTACTTGATAACACGACAACCTACTAAGGGAATGAAAGTACATGTGTTCCATAACACGATATATGAACATTCATGCATACAAACCTATTATTTAGAGCTAGAGAAGACATTACCACAAAATTGGTCCAAAATAGATTCGCCCCTCAATCAGCCAGTGATTTCCGCCAAAGTTTACTACTTTATGAGGAGCGCATTAGTATACACTCGAATGGAACCTTACTTTAAGGGTAGAACTTGCTTTGGGGAGAAATTTTTGAAGATTGCATATTAGAAACAACAAAAACCGGATGTTAGGTAGTTTTTTCTTGTTTCATTGATCGGACTTTGGAAATCAATTGTTAGTTTTTGGAAATTGCCGATGGATGGGTTTGAAATCATAACTCACACTGCGTACTTGCTTCTCACTTATCGGATTATGGAAATTGTCGGTTGAATAGGTCGTTTGTGTATAAATGTGATGGTGTAACATGTTTCTATGATATAATATCCTAAACCCTAACCCAAGGGTATTTCTATCAAAAAATTATCTAATATTGTGTAAGTTCGAGTTCAATGGCATTTTTGTAAAAAAAACTAGAGAATATAGAATATTCACTTCTTCGGATAGGTATATGGAAATAATTGCAATAGTTAAGTTTATTCTAATTAGGCTGCCACAAAGAGTGGGCACTAAAAAAAACATGTTTAATAATGCAAGAGAGAAAGGAGGTATAATCAACAGTCGTGCACAGTCGTGCAAGTAGGGTTGGAAAAATCCAACCCGACCCATTTATCTGACATGAACCCGGCCCGCTTAACTCTATACCCGACCTAACCCGACTATAGGTAGGGTTAGGGTTTAGGCTCTTGACCCGTTTTGAATTTAGGGTCGGGTCGAACCCGACCCGCACAACCTGACTAACCCGACTACAAATAATAAAGAACCATATTATTATAATATTGGTCCATTAGACTTATTTATATTATTATTATAGTATTTGTTTAGTGCATACTATGTTGAATTAGAGGTGCTTAAACATAAATTTGGGCATGGATAAGATGTTTGGAGCATAAGTGTGATCACATATATTTTGCTTTGTAGTAGACATCCATTTTGGGATAGCAAAGGATGATATCTTCAAAATGTGGTTAATTTATATATAATTTAATTTATTTTCTGTTATTCTTTTAGGTTTAGTGAATAGAATGAAAATATGTCATATTTTGTTGTATTCTTTACTCATCATTTTTCCTTCAGAATGACACATCACACACTAGATTTAGCTTTATATTAAAGGCTTGACAGTCATAATAGGGAGTAGGTTAGGAATATCTACCCAGATAGGCGGATAATAAAGCTTGATGAGGGATAATTTTTGAAGAAGAAAAATTGTAATCAAGTATCACCGATTGCAAAGGAGGGTAGGGTTATGAGCAGCCATAGAGAAGTAATTACTGAAATTTTAAAATTAAGACATGCTGAAATGCATGATCCTCTGGCCATCAAAGAAATAATGTTTAATCTATTTCGCATTGGTATGTGAGTTATTGAAAGTCAAGTGGGCTGATTATGAGTAAACAAATGTTGAAGGTCTGTTTTGTTTTTATTCTCTTATAATAGAGGAAATGCAACATTATACCTCTAAGGTTTTTATTGATAGCTACAGAAAAAAGTATTAGCCACAAATTAGCCAAAGAACTAAACATTACAAATTAATGTTGTAATGTATTTAATTTCATTTGTGTTTGCCCTTTGCAAAGAGAAGGTATATAATACGAGTCTAACAAAAAAATTGAGGAAAAAAAGTAGGGTTACTCACATACACGACCCGACTCAAATAGGGTTACAGTTTGAATTTTCGAACCAATTTAAAAATAGGGTTGAGTCATGACCTGATTCCCAACCCTACGTGCAAGAGTATAGGTGGTCCTAAGTAAGCTCTTAGCTTGTGGCCCCACAGATGTTGCCTAAGGTGTGTACCCGTAGGATATGAAAAAGGAACCTTAGATAGATGGCACCAAGACTAAGAGATGTGGTCTGCCACTATCTAGGGATGCTACTCGGGTCAAATATATGGTAAAACCCGATCTGACCCTAATGGGTCGAGTTTAATTTTTAAAATTTAATCTGAATAGCTATTTGAGTCGGGTTCAAGTTTTAGGTGATCTAACTTGACCCAACCCAAAGATAATTATAAATATAAATTTTAAAATTTTTACATATTTTTTAATATTATTTTTTAAAAAAATAAAAAATAAATTAAATATATTTTAAAAATATATTTTATTCTAAACAAGTTAAACGAGTTCGGGTTAGTATTATGTTCGAATTTGATAAAACCTGACCTAAACTCCACTCGGCGGCAACATTGCCTCCATCCGAACAACTCCAAATTGAATATATCATAAATTGTTAGACACGTTGAAGGGGTATACATATCTGGAGGGGGCAAAATTTGTGCCGTCTGTGTTCCAACTGACATACCTCATTTAATTCTCCTTGGTCCCACCTCCAGGAGACCTCTGTGGAGCCCACAAGCTGAGACACTGATAGGACCCCTAGGCAAGTGCCAGCGAGAGTACATTCTTCAAAATAAACATAGAGGATTATGAGCCTATCCGTAGAAGAGGAAGCACAAAATCAACCAATCAACTATCAAATGATTAAAAGATAAGAAGATAGAACCAGTGATTCGTATAATACAGATAAGAAACTCCCAAAAGCTAAATTTTGAAAATGCAGAATTATAGCACTGAGGGAATGGGGCTATGTAATTAAGATAGGGATGACGCTTGTATTAAGAAATATAAGCTTCTAGTATGAATAATTTAGAAGTTAATTTTGCACATCCAGGCCATAGTTTATCACTACTTACGCAGATTGATAGTTGCAACGAGACCTACAGCTTCGACACAGAAGAATAATTTAAAGAGATAGCTTTAATACAATTTCCTTCAAGTTAAAGCAACCACACATAATAATGGAGTAAGTTCTCTGCCATAAAACTAGTGATATTGCAGTTAAAGCTTAAAGGCTTATGATTCTACAAGGGTGCTGATAACACGATTGCCAAACTATCAAAAAATGAAACAAAAAGACAGTAGAATATAGTACTTTACATCCTCACTCCAAATCTTTTTGCCTTTGTTTAACAATCCAAATCAGGATTCCTTCGCTTATCCATAGGGTCAGTGTTGTTTGTTTCTGCAGGAGTACCAAAAGACCCAAACAGCCAGGGCAGATTAATCCGGAACATCCTCTCCACTGTCCGCCCCACGGGCGAGTTTGAGTGAGCATTCTCACGAGATGCTGCCACTTCGCTGCCAATAGAGTGAGAACCAGCAGCTGAAGCCATCGGATTCTGCGGAGTAGCTGGAGTCACACCTCGTCCGGTGCTTATAATCTGGATCGTCACTCGTCAGTAAGAAGCTCGTATCGGCACACAGGGCATGAGTTGTGCAGAGCCAGGGAAGGATGCAATCGGAGTGGTAGAGATGCTTGCTGGGCATTTGCTTGGCCGAAGAACCCAGCTCCTCCTTAGTGACGCTATTAACGACACTCAGAAGCATCTAAATATCTCCTCATAGTGTCGCAAAAACATATAAGTGATGTTTTCAAAACGTCGCAAAAAGTTAAAAAAAGTCCCATTACAGTTAGTAAATTAGGATGGTAATGCAAATGCGTCAATAGTAACTAACTTGTTTGCGATATTTTATTTGTATTGTAAATAATTATTTATGACGCTTTATTTATGTCTCAAATGATTATTTGCAAAGTTTAATATATGTCACAAATAAGTATTAGTGATGGTTTGATTATCGTCGCTACTAATTCTTTCTATTAGCAATGTTTTAATAAATGTCTCTAATGTATTTTTATAACGATGTTTTAATAACCGAGGTTTCATATATAAATAAATCATCATTATATTTATGATTTGCCAGCCATTCAAATAGCCTGTCTTGCCGTTCAAATGGCCCTCTAGCCCGTTCGAATGGCCAAATGACAGTTTTGCCATTTTAGCCATTTTTTTTGTACATTTTGACCTATTTCTTGTTCTCTCCCCATAAATTTAATTCCTTATGATTAAACTGAGCTATTATTACCTATAAAAACAGCTAGAAGTGCATGAGAACCATCTTAAGATTTATGATTTAGCTCAAACATGATTTAGGTTGTCTTTGTTTAATTCAAACACGACATTTTACTTTTATTGAATTTATTTTTTATGTTTACTTCATGATTTCTTGATGACTACAGTTAGACTTAGCCTTGATTTTGAATATATGCTTACACATGTCCTATTAATAGGTGAACCATGATTTTCATGCCCAAGCTTGAGTTTTGGTTATGACTACGCTTGTCTACTTATAGTAGAATGTATTACTTGTCTTGAAATTGGATTTCGATGCTTTCACCATGTTTACACCATGAATCCCAGTAGGGTAAGACCATGGTAAGATTATGGATACATGTATATACAACCTTGATTGTAGCTTGTTTATGTTTCACATGATTTAGCCTAGAGTAGAACACTCTTACTTATGTACACTCTTGTGTAGAGTTTTATGAGATTATTGGACACAAAAGGACTATTTTTCATGCACATGGGAACTGATTTGAGCATGTTTACTTATACTTGGATTCGTTTGGCATATGCTCACATATGTATTATGTTGTTTGCATCCTGAAAATAATTTATGAATGAGATTTAATCATGATTAGCCGCGTTTGATCGATTGGATGCAATTGATGACATTGATTGTCTGATAAATCGTTTGAAGGCTTATCGATTCGATTTTGGGTCCTAAAGGACATGATTTCGTTTTGAGTTCTATTAGGAACATGTCACCTCCTCGGGTTGAGATGAATTAATTGCGGTATGAGTTTATTTGTTGAGTTATATGGACCCTGAGAATCCAGTATGGTATGTCCATGTGCACTGGCTACCATGTGCTCTAGGTTTTTGTTGAAGAAATCGGACTCTCCTCTGCAAGAGATTGTTCTTGGCGAGCACACTGCTCTAGGTTTCCATTAAGGAAATTGGACATCCCCAGCCAGGTTTGTCCTTAGCGAGTAGGCTACTCTAATTTTTCCTTGTGGAATTCAGACAAGGTTTGTCCTTAGTGAGTAGGGGGTATCTTCCTAGTTAGGGAACCTACCTAATGCTCTAGTTTTCCTTTTTACAGAAATTCAGACTTTCCTTGCAAGGGATTGTCCTTAGTGAGTAGGTTGATTATTTTTCTCAATTATGAGACATTAACCGTTGATGATTACATATGTATGGATTATGATGCTCATTTACACAGGTTATGTAGGAAGAATGAAGCTTATGTTATACATATGAATATGATATGAATTGACATGATATGCAGGATGATGTGTTTGAGACACTAGAATTGCAGGGTGAATGTTTTCATTGAGAATGTTGATATGCATGAGATATTATGTTGAGAAATTATTCATATAGGATGTGATTATGATTGTGAATCCCACATGTTTATGCTTGAGGTTATATGTGATGTTGAGATATGTCATGTATAGTATGATATGCAGGTGGCATGAATATATGATGATGAAACATGTTGTATTTAGCATGATATGCAGGTAACATGACTATGAGATGATTAAACATGTTTATGAGATGTGATATGCATAGCATGACATACATGTAGCATGAGTAGATACTTATGGATGGTAAATTATGACATGATTGCACAGTTTTATGTGTTTATCCTATGATGAATGTGCATTGTGGTTATTTAGGTGATGAATACTATATATTATGCATGTGTTGTCATATTTGGATTTACTTTCTTTTAAAACCCTTGTTGAGCTTATGGCTAAGGATGCCACTTGGGTCAGATATATGGTAAAACCCTGACCCTAATGGGTTGGGTTTGGGTTTTCAAATTCAACTCGAATAGCTATTCAGGTGGGATTCGAGTTTACCATTTCTTAAATGGCATTGGGTTCAGGTTTGGCAAAACCCGACCCGAATAAGGTTATAACTATAAATTTTTTATATTTTTCTTTGTATTTTGATAAAACCTGACCCGACCCTAATGGGTTGGTTTTGGGTTTTTAAATTCAACTCAAATAGGTATTTGGGTCAAGTTTGGGTTTCCAAATTCAACCCGAATAGCTATTTGGGTCGAATTCATGTTTACTATTTCTTAAATGGTGTCGGGTTCGGGTTTGCTAAAACCCAACCTGAACCTGACCTAGTGGCATCCCTACTTATGGCTCATTCCTCTTTGTTGTACTTTGTTTTGGGGCTACATATCGTGCCATGTAGGTGGTCTCGATGGACTTTATGTAGAGCATATGGATGACATTGATCATTGAGAGGGGATGCATAGAGACGATGGATTTTATGTTAACTTGTTTATGATATGTTGAGATACATACTCTTGACTTTACTTTACACTTCTATATAGCCATTGTTAGCTTAGACTTTTTTTAGCCATGTGTGGGCTTGATTATGACTAAGTATGTGGGTATGTGTGGACTAATGTTTAATATTGTAGTCCTTTTATTTCTCATTTCGCTCTTGCACAAAGTTTTACGTGCGCAACTCCATAGTATTTTACCTATAGAGGGGTCAAGTCTTCCACAAACCGACGACACTTGGTTGCACCGCATGCCATCTTCCCCTTAGACCGAGTTCTGCTTGGGGTTGGTGTATGCTAGGGCGTGACAAAGTGTGAGGAATCAGAATATTCTTGTGGTGAATATATGCTCGTAGGTGGTCTTGCATACTTCGTGACAGCCACATCAAGGTGTTGTTACTATTCTATATGAAAGATTTATTGTTTTTGTTTGCTTAGTTATGTTTTACATTGTGTTTATGATGCCTATGAGTGCACTTTTCTCATAATATTGGATTAACGTGTTCGGATCCTCAGCTAAGGACGTTGCCAAGCAGCTCAAGGTTCATAATTTGTAGTAATGGCATGTCCTTTTTTTTCTTTACCAATAATTAAAAGCTTATATCACTACTACAAAATGTACTATTAGCGAAGCAAACAAAAGCATCGCTAAAAACTACTACTTGCGATGCATAATAAAGCATCGCAAAAAAATCAACTATTAGCGACGTTTTTCTTAAGCGTCGCTAATAGTCATATTTTAGCGACACTTTATAATAAATGTCACTAATACTTATGCTATTAGCAATGCTTTAAACAAGCGTAACTAAAAGATATATATTTTAAATAAAAAATAAAAAAATCATAACTATAAGCTACACTTTTTCTTAAGCGTCGCTAATAGGTTTAACAATAGTGACATTTATTAAAAAGTGTTGCTAATAGCATTAATAATAGCGACGCTTTTTCACTAAAATTTTTATTATTAGCGCCACTTTTAATATAGCGTCGCTAATAGCTTTATTAATTAATTTTATTTAATAAATAAGTATATTATAAAAAATATTAAAAAATTTAAAATAAACATCTTAAATATAATATATTTTATTCAATATTTACTATATATTTTATTTCTTAAAATTTCTTATTAATTTTAAAATATCATTTATAATAAAAGATAGAGTGTGAAGAGAGAGAAGAGAGGAAGAGAGAGTGCATAGAGAGAGAGAGGAAAGGAGAGAGGAGAGAAAGAGTGAGGAGAGAGAAAAAGAGGAGAGAGAGGGTGAGGAGAGAGAGGGAAGAGATAGAGAGAGAGAAAGAGGAGAGAGAGGGTGAGGACAGAGAGAGGGAGGAGAGAGGGATGAGAGAGATAGATAAGAGAGAGAGAAGAGAAGATGAGGAGAGAGAGAGGAGAGAGAGGTGACGACCGTCATTAAATAATATATGACATCATACGCATAATTATTATTCCGCTTGGCACGTGTTACATTACACGTGAAACGGAATGTGACGGCTGTCAGTACATATCAAAGAAAAATAGTGACACATAAAATATAATAATTTATAATAAACTAGAGTTGATGCACAACCAAAAATTTTACATAACACACAACAACATATTAAGATATAGTCCACGTACACCGTTCGTAGAGTAGTTAGATTACAAAAATATAGGCATACTAGGCCTTTACATAAAAAGTTAAATTATAATCACAATTAGCTAAACTATTTATACAGAAAATTCATTAGCCTTCACATCTGGTTTGATATCATTACTTGCAGAGTCTGGAAGTGGGTGAGTATTTTATTTTATACTCAGTAGGTGGAATTAAAATATAATTTAATGTTAAGTAGAAATACTCATGACGATAATAATTTTTGCTAAACAGGATGTATTACAGAAACGAATTCAGAAATAATTCCGAAAAAACACCGGTTCATCCGATGACGATAAATCCAGAGCCGTGATACCGAACGGTGTTCCCCCGATGCTCATGGGGCAATAGGAAGCTCAGTAAGTGGGGAGCTTTCCCATGATGCTCCACCCAAGCTTGCTCCATACTGATTATTTTTCTCAGTAGGTATCCAGATAAAATATGACAATTCTAGGTTTAACCCCAGAATTATCCAGAAAATGCAAGTACCATGACAAAAATCAAGGTATATAAAACATAACACATGTATAACATTTCTTCATAAAACTCAAGTAAATAAGCATAATGGAATAAAAACGGTACATAAAAAGCCAACCATACGAGCATAGCATAAACTAGAGTTTAAGACCCCATACCTTAAGGTTGGGAAGGAATTTTGCGGTTGTAGAGACTTCAAACTGAAAATCTTACCCCACCACGGCGTCTAACATAGTTGATTTAGTAGAAATCACCTTTTGAAAGGCTTGATTTGGACTTAAAACAACTTAGAACCGAGGAAATGGTGCCTAGCGCGACGTGTGCGCGTTGCGCGTCACGCTATCCCGAGTGCAGTTTTGACAAACGGAACCATGCATGTCGTGCGATGTGGCGGGAACCGACACACGGGTCCACGTGTTGCGCAGTGAGCGCTGACGCATAGCTGGCGCAATCTCTGTGTCAAATTTTCAAATTTAAAATATTATTTTATTTTACTTTTCTCCAAAACTTCAAAATGTCCTAAATTTTCAACCGTAAGTCGGAATCTTCTTGGTACCGATAGACTCGTATTGACGAGCCATTCGAAACAAGATCACTCAAGGATATGTTTTGCAACAGTTTTACCATGGGCCCCGCCAATGAAGTACGTTTCCTACAATCAATACTTATGGCTCCGATGCCCGATTTAAACAATTCAAAAACAGTTATGATCGTCTTTTAGAGTTCTACCACAACTCTTTAGGTACTAACTTCAAAATTACACTCTATCAATAAAATATATTAAATTCTATTATTGATGAAAAAATGTACCAAAATTAAGGTTGTCACAGATAGAGTGAGGAGAGAGAAGAGAGAGGGTAGAGAGAGAGTGAGGAAAAAGAGAGGATGAGAGAGAAGATTTTTTTTAAAAAAAATTAAAATTTTGGGTATTAGCGACACATATTTGTATACGTTGCTACTGCCTAGTGTAGTAGCGGTGTATATAGTCATGCGTCTCTACTAGGTTTTTTATTTTAAAAGAAATTAGAATTAAAGAGATAGGAGGGAGAGAGAGATTGAAGGGGAAGAGAGGGAGAGGGGAGGAGAGAGAGTGAGGAGAGAGCGAAGAGGAGGGAGAGAGGAGAGAGAGAGGAGAGGAAGGAGAGAGGAGAGAGAGAGAAGAGGAGAGAGAGAATAGGAGAGAGAGAAGAGAGAGAGAAGAGAGAGAGAAGAGGAGGGAGAGAGGAGAGAGAGAGAAGAGGGAGAGAGAGTGAAGGGAGAGAGGAGGAAGAGAGAGGGAAAAATATTTTTTAAAAAAATAAGCCTATTAGCGACGCTTTATAAGGAGTGTTGCTATTAAGCATAGTAGTAGCAATGCGTAAATTAGTCTATTAGCGACGCTCATGAATGATCGTCACTATTATAGTAAATAATAGCGACGCTTGAAATGAAGCATCGGTACTACTATGATTAATAGCGACACTCTTTAGAGCGTCTCTAATAGGCTTATTTTTTTAAAAAATAATTTTTTTCCTCTCTCTCTCTACCCTCTCTCATCTCTCCCTCTCTCTTCACTCTCTCTCATCCTCTCCTCTCCCCCTCTACCCTCTCTCTCTTCACTCTTTCTCTACCCCCTCTCTCTCATCCTCTCCTCTCTACTCTCTCATCTCTCTCTCTCTTCACTCTCTCTCTCATCCTCTCCTCTCCCTCTCTACCCTCTCTCTTTCTCCTCTCTCCCCCGCTCTATCTCTCTTCACTCTCCCTACCCCTCTCTTTGTCTCCTCTCTCCCTCTCTCTCTTCACTCTCTCTCTACACTCTCCCTCTCTACTCTCTTTCTCCACCCTCTCTCTTATCTCTCTCCTCACCCTCTCCTCTCTCTCTCTTATCTCTCTCCTCACCCTCTCCTCTCTCTTATCTCTTTCCTCACCCTCTCTTCATCCTCTCCTCTCCCTCTCCCTCTCTCTCTTCCCCTTTTTGCAACGCTTCAAACTGAAGCATTGCAAAAGGGGAGCGGCAAAATTTCACCCACCTTTATAATCTCCGCCCCTCCCTATTCCGCCTCCTCCCTATTCCCCCTGTCCGTCATCTCTCCCTCTCACGGTCCACCTCCCCATCGCCTCATTCCACCTCCTTCTCGTCTTGTTTTCCTCTAGTCTTACTCCGGCCACCTCTCCCTCTCCGCTTCGCCACTCCATCTCGCTCCGCCTCGCTTTGCATAGTCATCCACTTCCGCCTCTAGTCAGTGCTTCACTTCTGCCTCCTAAATTCCTTTGCCTCTACCACTTAATTTTGGTTGTTTCTGCCACCGTTCTCCACCTTAGGTTTTGATACCACTTATTTTCTCCTCTCTAGAGCCACCTAGGATTGGGAATCGGGTGGGGTTGGCCTTGACATGTAATGCCCCTTGAATTTCCGAAATAAAAGAAAATAATTTCTTGAAAACATAACGAAATTTAATCCCTAATGCCAAGGATCACTGTGTACTAAAAGAGTAATTACAAAATACTTTGTACTATACAAAGATATCCAAAATTGGGCATCACATGCCTTTATACATCAGTCAATGCAAAATTTACATAAAGTACAAAAACAATACAAAAACTATAATTTAAGAAAACTCTTCGTCGACTCCTTCAGATTCGAGTGACACACCTGTAGAATTTGAGGGGGAGGGTGAGTAAATTCATACTCAGTAGGTTGAGTTAAGTTCTAAGAATATGCCTCATGGATGTAAAAATCATGCCATCCTTCTGTGAAAATCATTCGGAAAATAATACAAGTTTGAAAACACGGTCACAGAAATGTCGTGATACCAGACGACTTACACCCGCGCTCATGGGGCAACGGGAGACGGAAGGAAAAGGATTTTCCCATGATATCTCAGTCCTGTATGCGCGTCAGAGACAAATGTTTGTGGTACCCGGAATTTTCATAATCATTTATTTCGAAAAACCAAGAACTATCCAGAGGGTACGGTTACCCAAAACTCAGAGAAGTTTCTGAAAAGAGGAGATGCTTTTGAAGACAGAGTTTCTTAGAATAAGAAGAAGAAAACTTTTAGCAGAACTTTGACGAGTCAAAATCTCAGCATACGATTAGAATTTAAAACTACCTACCTATAACACGTGCAAAATATAACGAAATCTCCTCGTAGAGTAAAGAAAGTCCCTCCTTAAGATATAAGCCTTTGAGTGAGAATTTTAGTAGAATAACCACTCCAATGTGTAGAACACCCTTGATTTAGTGGGGTAGGGCTTTGGAATGGGCTGAAAAGGTTTAGAAACGGTCCGGAAACAGTAAAAAGAAGAAAGGGGAGGATTAGGGATGTGGTAGGGTTTTTTGGATTTGAGAGAGGTCACCTCAAGAAAATAACCCCTCCGGTGCGTAGAGCACCCTCGATTTAGTAGGAAACAGGTCTTGAATCGTGTAATTCGGACTTAAAATGGGTCGGGAACAGTGAAAACAGTGAGAGAGGTGAGAAATGGGTTGTGGTGAAAAATGTGGCCGGAATGGTGTTTAAATAGGGGAGGAGGGCGGTGGTGCGCGGCCGTCGAAATTGGCTGGCACCCGCCGACACCGCCAGAAACTGCAGGCGTGCGTGACGAATGCGCGCGGTGACGAACACATGCCTGTCACGCGCGCTGTGCGGTCGAGCCATGCGCCACGCCGCGCTGAAACAAAATAATTCATTATTTATTTATTTATTATTTATATAAAACTTCAAATAAACGTAACCTCCTATCCCTAACTCAGTTTCTCGCGTTCTTAGTACCGTTGAGCTCGTATTGACGAGCCCTACGAGACTAGACCACTTATGAACTGGTTTACCTGTATTTTAAAAGTGGGTAGCTCAAGTTTTAGAGCATGCTTCCCGAGGTTATAACTTTTGTTCCCGGCCTAAAAGCGTGTCAGAAATTAGGGTTATTACATGACCCTCATTGAAATCGGGTCGAAAATCCAAACCCTAACCCTACTTGAGTTGGGTTGGGTATGCGGGTAACCCTATTTTTTTCCTCAATTTTTTTGTTAGACTCGTATTATATACCTTCTCTTTGCAAAGGGCAAACACAAATGAAATTAAATACATTACAACATTAATTTGTAATGTTTGGTTCTTTGGCTAATTTGTGGCTAATACTTTTTTTGTAGTAACCATCAACGAAGACTTTCGAGGTATAATGTTGCATTTCCTTCATTCTAAGAGAATAATAACAAAACAGATCTTCAATGTTTGTTTACTCATGATCAGCCCACTTGGCTTCCAATAGCTCACATACCAACGCAAAACATATTAAACATTATTTCTTTGATGGCTAGAGAAGATCATGCGTTTCAGCATGTCTTAATTTCAAAATTCTTACCCTCCTTTGCAACCAGTGACACTTAATTACAATTTTCCTTCTTTGAAAATTGTCCCTTATCGAGCTTTATTATCTACCTATCTGGTTACATGTTCCTAATCTGCTCCCTATTATGACTGTCATACCTTTAACAGAGTGCTAAATCTAGTGTGTGATGTGTCCTTCCGAAGGAGAGAGGATGGGTAATGAATACAACAAAATATGACATATTTTCATTCCATTCACCACACCTAAAAGAATAACAGAAAAGAAATTAAACTATATATAAATTAACCACACTTTGAAGATACCGTCCTTTGTTATCCTAAAATGGGTGTCTACTACAAAGCAAAATATATATGATCACACATATGCTCCAAAGATCTTATTCATGCCCAAATTTATGTTTAAGCACCTCTAGTTCAACATAGTATGCACTAAACAAATACTATAATAATAGTATAAATAAGTCCACTAGACCAACACTATAACAATAGGGTTCTTTATCATTTGTAGTTGGGTAAAAGTCGGGTTGGTCGGGTTGTGCGGGTCGGGTTTGACCCGACCCTAAATTCAAAACAGGTCAAAAGCCTAAACCTTGACCCTACCTATAGTCGGGTTGGGTACAAGGTTAAACGGGTCGGGTAAACAAGTCGGGCTAGATATTCCCGGCCCTAGAGCCACCTCTCCACCCGTCACCGCTTTGGCTTCTACCTCTTGGCCGACACCGACAGCCACTGTAACACCCTGACCTAGAAAACCTGACTCGGATTGGGGGTTGCTCGAAAAACAAAATCGAAATTTATTAAATTAAACTAAAAAATCAAAACGAGACTGAGAGGAGCGGCATACTCTGTGTGCGAGAGTTGTAATGTTCCTCTATGCACTAAAGAGATTTAGCGCTCTGTTGCATGTAGGTAAGAACAAAACTAATTTTATGATGAATTTAGATCGGGCCACCTCGAGGAATGGACACTTCGATTGCGTAGAACACCCTCAAATTAGCTAAGAATACCTTTTGAACATACAAAAATGGACTCAGATCGGACCAAAAAACACTTCTGGAAGTTTGAATGGAAATCAGAATTCATAAGAGAAGGTGTGCGAGCATACGATGGAAAGGTGAATACGCGTGCATAGGCATGCACCACGTATCGCGTGTCAATTAGGTCATGTCACGTGGTTGGTGTCCACTAATGAGCACGTAACACGCTCATCACCACGCTGCGCGCGATGAGCCTGGCGACACTGACCAATCTTGCGGATCCCAATTCGGCCACGCTCAGCTCTGGCTGATGTCATCTATTCCGTCTTTTTATCAATATTTTATTATTATTTTGCTAAAATACAATTCCAACTTTAAAATGTGATAACTTCTTATCCTGAAGTCGGAATCGCTCGTTCTTGGTACTAATGGACTCATATCGATGAGCCGTTCAAAACTAGACCACACATGGGTAAGTTATCTCGCTCTTTTTAAGTGGGTCCTGCTCATATGGAATGCTCTCCGAGGTCATAACTTTCATTCTTGACTTTCGTACGTTTCGTGTGTTCTTTGGTTCGTTACACTCGTTACAATGAGCTCTAACAAAATACGGGGATTCCATCACTCGCAATGTAATGTCCCTGATTTTTTTTCGATTTTTTGTGATTTTCCTGCTATTTTTATGGTCATTTTTGGCGGGAAAATATGACGCTTTGGCGTATTTGTATTTATATATTTATTCTATATTTATACCCGTATAGTTGGGTGTGGGGCTTAATTGCAGGCCGCTGGCCTTGCTGAGTGCTTTCGGAGCGAATTTTAGACTCACAACGTCTAAACATGAGGTACGCGTGTGTTGAGGGCATAATTGAAAAAAAAAGAATAGAACAAAAATCGGGCGAGTCCAATCCCGTTCCAGAAAAGCTGAGAAGCTCTGTGCACCCCCCGGCTTCATTTGCTGGGCCGCCGCCGGTAGGCCGTAGGATGCCGGCACCGGCTCTGCCCCGGCCGTACGACGGAAGGGGGCCACCGTCCTAGCCCCCACGGCCGCTCCGTCCTCCGCCCCATCTGCTCCCCGGTTAGTCCCTCTCTCTCTCTGTTTATCGCAATTCCGTCCTCGCCGTAAGCCGACGAGGGCAAGCGGGCCGCCCACGGCTCCGCCCTGGGCCGGCGACGGCGAGACGCCACCCCTCCTAACCTAGATAGCCTCTCCTCCGCCACCCCAGTCTTTTCCCCCTTTATGCCCTGTTTTCACCGGTGTTCTGTTTTGGTGAAACAGAGGCTGCCGACGGCAAGCTACGGCCAACCGAACCTCCGTCCGGCACCGCCTTGGTCCGGCGATGGTGATGGGTGATCTTTCCTGGCCCAATTTTGCCTCCGCCTAGCCCCGCACAGCTCCGACCTCTCCTTCGTTCCCCACTGTTCCAGGCTCGGTTTATCTGGTTCCCTATTTCAGTCACCATCGTGGGCTGACAAGGGCCAACCAGACCTCCGTTCGGCTTTGTCTTGACCTTGAGACGGAGGTAAGCAGCCACTCTTGGTCCGGCAACACCTCCTCTACCCTGGCTGAGCTCCACCGTCCATCAGCCTATCCGCCTCTGTTTTAAAAATAGTATTTTTCCACTCTTATCGGTTTGCTCGGGTGAGCTTTAGGTGGCCAATGGCTGCCAACTTCCAGTAGGCCTCCAGATAGCTAGTCTCGGCCCGACGTAGCTGGTGCAGCCGCCCTGGCCTATCCCAGTTCCATTTTCCCCCGGTCAACCCCTCTGTGTTTGGCTTTTGATGCCAACGACATGAGCCGGCAGTGGCCAAACGGCCACCGGGGATTCCGCCCGGCCTAGTAATGACCGGAGACGATCCCACCTTGCCCGGCTTGATCGCCTATGACCCGTGCTCCTCCCTTTGGCTCACAACCCTAGCTATTCCGCTCACCGGCATGTGTGCCGTTGACTCCTCTTGCCCATTTTATGCATTCGGTACTAGACGGCCTCTGGCAAGAATTTGTATGACTTACCTTGACTTACAAAATGACATCCGATAAATTATAATCGGATCAAACACTCATAAACAGAATCCCATAGGAAATGATTGGATAAAATACTTTAAACACAATCTGAATATTTCTTTAATATCAAATAAGTCATTAATTAGAGTCAAAATACAACATAGCAAATTAGGGCAAATCCAATCAATTCGAACACAAATCCAAAACCTTTTTGAAATTCAATTATCCAATAACTCATAAATAATCACCATCTGATAAATTATGATCGGATAAAACATTTTAAACAAAATCTGATTTAAAATCGGAAAAATCATATCATACTAGATCTCATTATGAATGTTAAAATCAAATAAATCATTTTTCGGAATCAAAATAGAGCAACTCAATTCAAAGCGAATCAAATCAGAGCAGAGCAGACAGATCAATCCATAAATAGATTTAGAAATTTTCAGAATTAAATCATCTGATAGATCACTTAATCAAAATTTGTTAATTTAAGATCGGATAGCGAAATTTGATTATTATTTTAAAATCAGATAAATATTTAGAATCAGGATAGAATAGACAGATCAGAAGCCGTGATACTAAATGGCATTCCCCCCAACACTCATGGGGCAGCGAGAGGCTCAAAAGAATAGAGCTTTCCCATGATGCTTCACACCTATATGCGCACACACTATACCGATTATTTTTCTCGGTGTGTATCTAGATTGAGAATGCATTGATAATCCCAGGTTTTCCCCCAAAATTATCCTTTCAGAATAGACATATCAGATATGTGATACCAAGTGGCATTCCCCTCGACACTCATGGGGCAGCAAGAGGGTTAATAAGCGAGGAGCTTTATCACGATGTTCCTCACCCATGTGCGTGCCATACCAATTATTTTTCTCAGCATGTATCAAGGAGTCATACTCCAATAATTTTTGGATTTTATATGAAATAACTACCCTTCAAATCAAAACAGAATTTCAAAAAAAAATTTCTTTATCAGAAACAGATAGTAATCTTGATCTTTTCCATAGAATCATTCCGAAACTAAAACATCCAACATAAAATAGACTTTCTAGGAGGTCTTTTAGAAATGAAATCAATTGATTTAAATCACACTCAGAGCAACATTTCAAACCAATCCAGATTTGAAATCAAAATTCATCTCAATGCACTAGTAGATCAACATTGGAACTATCCACTAACCCCCATGTCCCATACCATGGGTGTTTGATGGTTTCTTCCAATAATTCTACTATCCATCAAGACAACTTTACTAATTTCAAATCCCACTTAGAACAAACATTTCAAATAAAACTGATTTGAAATCAAAATTCGTCTCAATGCACTAGCAGAATCAACATTGGAGCTATCCACTAACCCCGATGTCCCATACCATGGGCGTCTAATGGTTTTCCGTAGTAATTCTACAATGCACCGGGAAAACTTTATTAATTTTAAATCCCTTTCCATGACATAGAGGATTTGAACCTTATTTTCATGTCAAATCTACCAGTAGATTCAACCTTAGGGAATGCCATTGTCACTTAAAATAAATAATTTAATTTCAGCACACTAGCAGAACTAGGCAGAGAGTGATCCACTAATACCACGTGTCCCATACCACGGGTGTTTAGTGTTCTTCTTAGGTAGTTCTACTGTTTTACTAAAAAAACTTTTTAAAAATGCAAATGTAACAAACAATCTGAAACCAAATTTTATTTTCAACACACCGGCAGAACTAATCCTAGAGTCATCCACTAACACCTCACGTCCCATACCATAGGTGTTTCATGGTTTATCGTAGGTGGTTCCACCATTGTTCAAAATGGATCTGTTGAAATTTTAAAATGTAGGTATTTTCAAGTTAAATTTTTATTTCAATATACCGGCAAAACTAACTCTAAAGCTTTCCACTAACACTCATGTCCGATACCATGGGTGTTTCATGGTTACTCTTAGGTAATTCCAATTTCTTTTAAAATAGATTTACTTCTTAATCAAATGCATTTTTCTGAAACAGACAATTTGAAATCGAATTTTATTTTGATACCCTAGTAGAATTAACCATAGAGTCTTCCACTAGCGCTTCGTGTCCCATACCACCGACATTTGGTGGTTACTCTTTGGTAATTCTACTAGCATTTAAAATAAATTTGATAGATTACATGAAATCGAAATTACTAAAATCATTACAAATAAAACTCCTGTATGAATAGATATTTGCTATTGATTCAAATTCAAAATCGGAATTCATAGAATCAAAATTTAGATCAAATCCAACACAGACAAAACAGAATTTCAAATCATTCCTCAATTACAAATCAAAATTCACAAAATTGGAGTTTGTCTTGAATCCGACGCAACACATAAATATGGAATTTAAAATTATTTTTGATTTAAAATTTGAAATTAATAAAATCAGAGTTTGTATTAAATCCAATGTGATACATATAGAACAAAAAAGATTAAATTCAAAATTCATATTACATCGGTTGTAACACTTGAATTTTAAATTCGATGTAACACAATCAAAACAAGATTCGAGATTAATTCCGATTTAAAATCGAGATTCAAATCAAATCACTATATATTTGTAAAGCATTATCCTCTTGAAAATAGAGAAATGATCTGATACCATTTGTAATGTCCTGACCCGGAAAACCAGACCGGATCAGGGGTTTCGAAAAATAAAATTGGAGCTTCTAAAATTAAACATAAAAATTTAAAAGGAGACCAATTAGGAGTGGCAGATTCTTAGTGTGAGAGTTGTAATTTCCTTTGTGCACTACGGAGCTTTAGCGCTCTGTTGTGCATTGGTCAAAACATATACGTTAAAATACGTATATCCTTATATCACAAGGTAGTTCTGCCTAATGGCTATTACTTGCATCAAGCATCACAAAATTATATACGTTAAATATATACATCCTTATATCTTTATAAATCATTCTGAGTCAGACAGAAATATCATAAATCATCGGAGTCAAACGGAAGCCAATAAATATCGGAATCACACCTCTCACTCTATTACAAAGCAGAATACACCATAGAGTAAATTAGATCACATCAGATTTCATCCAACCATACCGATCATATCAGATTAGATGGGAGTATATCAAATCACAATAGATCATTTCAAAGCAGAATGGCTCACAACAGAATATATCAAAGCATATCGAATCGAAACATAATAGCATATATCAGCTCATCGCAAATCATACATCTTAATTAGTATATTAATAACACTTAGTACGATGTGCATGCATATAAATCATATTAAATTAGAAGGTCAAAAATGCTACTCCCCTGTAGTTTTGGAAGTAGTGACATTCAGAATTGCTTGTTTCCTCAGAGCGTTCTTCTTTCCAGGTCCGGAGATGGCGGGCAGAACCTCTTCAAGCTCTTAAACATCTTTCTCATTACGTCTGAAGGCAGTGGACACACACTCCCTTTTACCCAGGACATTTCCCTCGTTGTGGCCTGAAGGCGACGGACATAACCTCCCCTTAACTTGGGACACTTCAAACTTCTCGTGCACGTAGGTAGCAGGCAAAACCTCCCCTACCTGGAGATATTTTTCTCTTTCTGTGCCCATAGGCTACCGACAGAACCTCCCCTTAACCCGGAGACACTTTTATCTTTCTGTGCCAGTAGGATGCGGGTGGAACCTCCCCTTAACCCGAAGATGTATCTCATACTACGTGGTCATTTGGTGGAGAACGAAGTCTCCCTACTTGGGGCCACTTCCTTCGTTGTGCCCGTTGACGAAAGGCATAGCCTTCTCTTACTCTGGGCCACTTCTCTCTCTCTCTAGGGCTCGAAGGTGATGGGCAGAGTCTCCTCTTGTCTCGGGGTGTTTCTCCCTTATAAGGTTACCAACTCGAGGAATGGACGCTTCCATTATGTAGAACACCCTCGAATAAGCTAATAATGCCTTTGGAACGACTCGAATCAGACTTAAAATGAGTGAAAAACAAATAAAAGAAGTTTCGGAACGTTCCTGAAATTGAAAAGCATACGGGTTTATATAGAAAACAAGAATTAACACATGTTGGACATGTGTCAGACACACGTCATGCGTCAAACTCTTGTCTAACATGCATATGTAGCATGTCACACGTCAGACGCATCACCACGTGGCATGCGTGCTACCACATGGCGACAGTCTATTATTAATTCTACTGTCCAACGGTACAACAATGTTGATCCGATATGCTCTGAATACTCTGTTTTGATTTAATAAGCTCCAATACCATTTGTAACACCCCAACCCAGAAAACCTTACCCGGACCGGGGTTATTCGGAAAACAAAATCGGAATTTATTAAATTAAACTAAAAAATCAAAACGAGACCAACTAGGAGCGGCGAACCTATGTGTGAGAGTTGTAACGTTCCTCTACACACTACAGAGCTTTAGCGCTCTGTTGTACGTAGGTTAGAACAAAACTAATTTTATGATTAATTTGGATCGGGCCAACGTTGCCATGCCATTGGTTGCCTACATACGTATTGGATAACATTACAATATTATTCCAATACGATCGGATCCAAACATAGTTTTACCTAACAGCTATTACATACGTCAGACACTGCAAAATTATATACGTTAAAAGACGTATATCCTTATATCTGAATAAATCATTTGGAGTCAGATGGAAATCTCATAAATCATAGGAGTCAAACTGAAGCCAATAAATTAGCGGAATCACACATCCCACTCTATCACATAGTAGAGCAGAACACACAATAGAGACAAATTAGATCATATTTGTTCTCATCTGACCGTAACATATCGTATCATATCAGATCGGATCAAAATAGAACATATTAAAGCAGATCGAATCAGAACATATTAGAATTCATTAGATCATATTAAATCATATATCTTAATTAGTATATTAATAACACTAATTAAGATGTGCATGCATATAAGTCATATTAAATTGGAAGGTCAGAAACGCTTACTCCCCTATAGTTTTAGAAGTAGCTACGTTCGGAGTTGCTCGATTCCTCAGGGCATCATCTCTGTCAGGTTTGGAGATGGCGGGCAGAACCCCCTCTAGCTCCGGAACATCTTTCTCATTATGTTTGAAGGTGGCAGACAAGCACTCCCTTTAACCCGAGACATTTCCCTCATTGTGGCCCAAAGGCGTCGGACATAGCCTCCCCTTAACCCAAGACACTTTATACTTCCTATGCCTGTAGGCGGCAAACAGAACCCCCCTCTACCTGGAGACACTTTTCTCTTTATGCGTTCGTAGATGACGGATAGATCTTCCCCTCACTCGTAGACTCTTTTCTCTTTCCGTTCTCATAATCTACGGACACAACCTCCCCTTAACCCGGGGATGTATCTCATACTGCGTGGCCCTTTAGTAGAAGACAAAGCCTCCCTTACTTGGGGCCACTTCCCTCATTATAGCCCGATGACGAAGGACGGAACTTCCCCTTACTCTGGGCCACTTCTCTCTGTCTTTGGGGCTCGAGGGTGATGGGCAGAGCCTCCTCTTGCCCTGAGATGTTCCCCCCTTATATGGTCACCAACTTGACGAATGAACACTTCCATTGCGTAGAACACCCTCAAATTAGCTAAGAACGCCTTATGAACAGATGAAAACAGACTCAGATCGAACAAAAAAACTCTTCCAAAAGTTTGAACGGAAATTAGAATTTATAAGAGAAGGCGTGCATGCATATGGCGGAAAGCATAAAACGCGCGCACAGGCGCACTCCATGTGTCGCATGTCATGTGGTCGGCGTCCACTGAAGTGCACATAACACGCGCATCACCATGCTGCGCACGGTGTGCCTAGCAACGCCTTGTGCACCTCGCGTGATGCGCGCATTTGCCTTGCATTGCACGATTGCACGGATCCCGCATCGCATGGACAACCGTGAACGAGTGGCACGGTGCCTGGCAGCTCAGCACGGCTCTGGCTCATATTGGCTTTGGCTGATGTCATCTTTTTGATCTTTTTCTCAATATTTTATTATTATTTTACTAAAATACAATTCCAATTTCAAAATGTGATAACTTCTTGTCCCGAAGTCGGAATTGCGCGTTCTTGGTACTGATGAACTTGTACCGACAAGCCCTTCGAAACTAGACCACACATAGGTTGGTTATCTCATGCTTTTTAAGTGGGTCCCCCGTGGTCATAACTTTCATTCCCAACCATTGTTTTGCATATTCTTTAGTTTGCTACACTTGTTACGACAAGCTCTAACTAAATACGGGGATTCCATCACTCGAAACCGCTTAAAATTTAACTAAAATTATATAATTACCCCTAGCCCTCCTCAATTAAGTGTAATTGGAACACGTGGCGTTACGGCCACCATCATCTTCAACACCTTCTGTTTCTCCCTCCCAATTTTAGCCGTTGTAGCCGTCCCTGGATTCGGCCCACCCCCACCTCCCTCTTTCTCCTCTTTCCCATTCCCCCTTCTAGTTAGTCACCCCCTCAGGTAGAGGAGGAGGTGAAGAGGGGACCTAGGGAGAAAGGGGGGAGTGGGAGGGAGGAAGCGACTTCGGGTGTCTAATTCTGGCTCCCGGCTAGAATCTGGCCCCCACCCCGTCCTCTCTCCGGGTCCCCCCCTCCTTCCCCTCCCTCACTGGGCGAACCTAGTGAGGGGGCGAACCTGGTGAGGGAGGTGGGGGGTTGGATTCCGGCTCCCCCACCTCACCAGCCCTCCCCCCTCTCTGTTTTATGCCCACCTGCCCACCTCCCCTTCTGATTTCCCCCCTCCTCCCTCCTTTCCCCTTTCCCCGGTCACCTGCCCCCTCTCCCCAGCCCTCCCCCTTCCGATTTCTGCCCCCTCCTCCGGTCTATCCGACCAGAGAAGGGAGCTCTAGGGGCCAGATTCGGGTTCCCCGCAGGGTTCCGGCTCCCCCTCTTCCCCATCTCCCTAGTCACCCCCTCCCCTCTCTCCCGGCCCTCCCCTCTCTCTATTTTCCCCCTGCTCCCCCTTCCGATTAGTGACGTAAACACAAGCGAGACTATTAGCGACACTTTGTTCTTAAGCGTTGCTAATGAGTAGTAGTGATTGGACCTTTATTGATGCTTTTAGTGATGCTTTGTAAGTGTCGTTAATAGTCATTAGCGATATTTTTAGAACTATTAGTGACGCTTAAAAGCGTTGCTAATATTCCTTTTTCTTGTATTGTATATCTTTTATGATGCCAGGCTACCAGCTGGTTGTTTTAAGTATATTATTTTCTAAAAGAATGTGGAATAAAATATTAATTTTATCTCCAAAATTTTTCCTTGCTCAGGGGTTATTTATATGACCAGTCCAATACTTCGATAATAGCATGAAGTTGGCGGTAGTGACTGGAGGTATTTATGCACTCGTTGCTTGTGTACTTGAAAGGATGAAGTACGAGATTTTCTTCAACTCGAGAAATGGTCATTTTTTATGTTCGTCCTCATTTGGTTGATAATCATTATTATTCTTCGTAACTGGAGCAACAAATGGTGATGCCTGATCACATAGAGTTAAACCTCCTTAAATGTACCCACTTCTGTAGCATTTGGTGCATTGGCCGTGTCAGCAGACTTCATGGGGGCAATTGGTTCCGGGACACGAATCCTCCTCGCGGCCACGCTAATATACCAATATTAATTTTGAGACTTCTGAAAAAGAGAAATCTTGTAAACTTGGATTCTTTGGCTTCTGAGCTTATTATATTTGACTTCATATACAAGGGAAAATCAAATGATTTATGAGGGTGGTTGTGGTGAGATTTTTCATGGCTTTCTAAGCTGAAATTCATCATGGTTATGCAATAGTGTATAAGAATTCCTTGTGATGGAGCTAATTGGAAATATAGAAGAGAAATGTAGACACGCGACAGGAATCTGACCTTCATAAAACAGATGGTCTGCCATTGGCAGATTTCTTATTATTGGCTTCCTATGTAGAAATTTTCTCCCTTTATTACATTTTTCTTTAGTTTGGCATATAAGAAGAATGATTTTTCTTAGCTCCATAATCCTTGATTTTCCCAAGGAGTTTTACGCCTTTCTGGAAAAAGTTGTAACTAGAATTTTTCCCCTTGTGACATTGATGCATCAATTACACACAACTTCTCATGGGTCCCTTTTTTTTCAGGGGGCGGGGGGGTTTAAGACACTAACTACAGAAAAAATTACTAATTTGATACCAACTCTAAAATATGTATTCAGATAAAAATGCCCCTCAAATCCCTTCGCTCAACAACCTAAATCTGAAAACATTTCAAACACTCCAACTTGACTGCCGATGGGTGGTTTAATGGTCTTGTGTTTGAGCACCGGGGACCTCAAGTGCCTCCACATCAAAGGAATCGATTCAAGGACCGGACAAATCAAGCGCTCCTCTCCATTGTCATCATCCTCAAAATCGAGTAGAAAGTAAGATGACAAATCGTCGTTATCGTTAACCCCTGAACCATCCATGTCCTGAAACATCCTCGTCCTGCAAGGGGAAGTTCCTGAACTGCAATAAGAAATCAGCCCAAAATTTTTTTATCTAAAAACCAACTCCAGAAAATTTATAAAAGGGAAAATTATTTAAATAATAATTTTAAAAAATATTTACCAATATTTCCCAAAGTGGTATTCCTTTTTGCCACGCAGGCACCGGCCAAGTAGCTGGCGCCTGCGTGACTTTTTTGGGGCGATTTCGTCCTTTAGAAGGACAAAATCAGGTTTAAGTTTAATCAGTTCAACGTTTTAACACAGTTGAACCGATTTCGTCCTTTAGAAGTACGAAATCAGCTTAAGCCGATTTCGTCCTTTTAAAGGATGAAATCACGACACTTAGCGCATTTCTCAGTCCGCTTAACAATCGAAGGTGATTTCATTCGTTTAACGGACGAAATCACGTAATACTAATTTCATCCTTTAGAAGGACGAAATCAAGTTATTTTTTTTTGAAAATTATGTTTTGAACTAACTTTAACACATGTCCATGTTCATTCAGTCCACACATTCCATGCATACCAAAGATAACATTTGACATCATCGAATAAAAACAAACATAAAATATAAATGTTTATCAAATATATTACATCACATATCAAGAAAATGTTTAGTTTAAAATAAACATACAACAACGCTAATGTCACAATCTCCTACGTCCTCGACCTCGTCCTTAACCTTGACCTCGGCCTCGACGGTGTTGTACGAACTCCTCCTCATGATCTACCTTTTCTGGCTCTGGTTGTGGCTCCGGCTCAGGATGTGGCTCTAGCTCTGGCTCCGGCTCTGGTTCAGCATAAGTAATAGATGGTTCAACATGAGCTAGCTGATGTCATCTATAATATAAAATTGGCTTTGCCTGAGCTACATGTGTAGTGACTGGAAATGATGAACAGGGAGGAGAGCTATGCTCTGCTGATGACGATGAAATATCAAGGAATGAAGAGTGCATCGGCTGTGTCTGAGTGGCTTCGTGGACAGGATAATCTCTATGGATATCCATAATCACCGACTGAAGTAGTGGCAAACTACTAATGACATCATCATGCTCCCTAATCATTCACTAACATGCTGCTAATAAGTCCTCGCTCGAAGTGTAAGTGTTAATTACGTCAGTCAAATGCGCATGTGTACGTCAAACTACACGAAGCTATAAAAAAATAAATTAAAAATTATATAAATAATTAATAAATAAGAAAAGAATATGTGCCTTAATTAATAAAGTTATACTTACCAAAGCTGTCTCAGACGCTCCCCTAGGCTGATATGTCATCTCCTCTATATCATCGCGCGGTAAAATATATCGTCGAGTAATCGATAAATACCACTGCATATATGCGCTACACACATCTCGCGATGTCATAGATATCTCCCCTTCAATAATAGTGGCTCTCCTATCCTCCCATCGAGCGATATATGACGCATGATGTAATGTCCAGTCGGTAATATGGCAGCCCTGTCGAGTGATGTGATGGATAAACTCGACGGGAGACGGTGGGACCCCTTGCTCCAGGTTAAACTAGAGCATTACCCGATCCGGCACATACATCTTTACATCTCGTAACATATTAATGGAGTTCGAGATAGCCACACGTCTCGACCGTCAGTACATAGAGGAGGTAACGCAGCCAATACTTCCAGTGAGTATGGCTACCAAATAACCTATACAACATAAAAAGATAATTTAGCTTAAATAACGACAATATTTTTTATAATCATTACAAAAAAAGTTCAACACATCAATAAAATTACATGATATAGCCACTGGTGGTCTAACTCCCCTCTATACAATCGGTGGACTCCTTGTGGATTTTCTGTTCTCTTTTTCTGAACATTCTACCTTAAGGAGTTAAATTTAAAAAATGAGTTCAACATATGTATATAAAACGTTGTTAAAATAATTAAGTGTTAAACAAAAATACAGCCTACCTCACTCCTAATGGAGCACCCTCGGTTAAGCCACCCATCTCAGCACTTGGTCGTCTGACATGTAAATGCGCCCATGACCATAGCTATGCCAAGAAATATGATAACATATTAAATAAAATTAAAGAATTATACGTGAAAAAAATATTTAAAGTTAAGAATTCATTTACCTGAAGAAGGGTCAGGCAGCCTGCAATCCCCGAGGTCATGGCCTGACATGCTTTCTCCCTAACTCTCGGTATAAAAAAGCAAGAGTAGCACTGCCCCATGAATACGCACCCGCCATGTCGAAATCCGCAAGGAGGGAGAGATAGGCCACATGTACATGGCTACTCGTGGTATCCACAAATATCGTCGCTCCAAGTAAATATAAAAGATAGGCTCATGCATGCTGGTTGATAACTATCTCCGTAGCATCGGCTAGGAGCTCTCGAAACTCTTGTAAGAGCCATCGAAGGCTCACTCGGCTACCACACATCACTGTAGTAGGAAGAGCTCTACCAATGAGTCTAACTAATATATCCCCATGAGCTCCTCCTATCATGCTCGTCACCGCATGTCCATCAATGCGAAGTCCCAACAGAACTGCCACATCCATGAGAGTGATGGAATCACTCCATAGGGCAAATGAAATGTTTGTGTCTCCCTCCTTTATATCTCAACAAGAGCTGTCAATAGAGGCCTATCAAGGTGGACGTACCTACGACGAATGAAATGCCCAAATCCAGCTCGCTCACTCGTGTGCATGCGTTGTGGACCTTCCATATTACACACACACAAAATTCAAAATTTAGCATCCTATATTTCATTGATAATTATAAGATTCAAAAAGGATTCACAACTTCATAAACCTTACCTCCAATTAGGTGCACTTCCATCGTAAATAGGGGCAGACGACCTATGATGTTCATTTGAAGCTACTGTCATAGATAAATTCTCTTCTTCTTCATCGTCCACCGGCATTTGCATATGCATTTCATTGTTCACATTTCTATCCGGGCTCCTGTGTGAGCTCCTGTGAGAGCTCCTATGTGAACTACTTTGCCTTTCACTAGGCACTCAGGCCTCTTTTTCGAGAAATAACTCAAAAGAAATTATGTGACGCGAGTGGTGAAATATAAAATTCATTGATGCATCATCATTTATGCATATTAGTGTCATCCTCGATCTATATCTATGTGACATAATATTACATTTTATAGTAATTTTCCATCTTCAATCCCACCCAACTTTGCTTGCTACGTGCATCTCAAATTCATCAAATGTAGATGGTTTCTTAATTAATAATCCTTCTGTGTATCTGTCGTAGTTAATTAAAAAACTAACCATTTCTTCTGCCATCTCTATTCACTTAATTCATAAATAATAAATTAAAATAATATTAGATGAAGCAATTGTCTCAACACTAAGAGGCTAAAATTAGATAAAGCAATTGCCTCATATATCAACGAGCAATACTCATACACTTCTTCACGTATTTCTTCTCTTATCCAAAGAAGACAACAAAAATTCTAATACGCTTCTTCAAATATTAAATCTACCCTATTGATAAAAATATTAAACTATTACTAGCAATCTCTGTATATAATATCAAAACCCTAAACGACGCACAAAACAAACCGGAAAAGCCCCCATCTTGACATATAATTAATCCCTAAACTTCTATTAATCATACAATTAATCCATCACATATAATTTAATCTATCACTTAAAAACTTATACTTGTCTCTTTTTTTTATATTTACTTTCTTGCTATCCTTATTAGCAATAGGAAAAAGTTAAATAAAATTTAGAACATGATTTCATGCTCACTCTTTTTGCATGATCATGTTATGGCCTGAAACCTAATCTCTGGTTTAAGTGATTGGATTTCATTACGTGAAATCAGTAGTCAGCGTACAGAATGTGCCGTTTTTAACTATTAATCAAATATTAATTTAATTCATCAAATATAGAAGAAAATTTAATATTTAATCACTAAAAATACATCAGACACTTCGAATCTTTATCACATTCTAAATAAATTAGGAAACATTTTTTAATCTTATGGCAAAACTCCATGGACTAAAATAGTAGCTAGAAAAGTTGTACACAGAGCAAAGCTAGGGCAAATCGTTTTTAAGGACTGGCTTGGTGGACTCAGCGGCAGGGTGGCACTCAAGTCAGAGTTCCGGCGGACGAAATTGCGGCGGGGCGAACAAAATCACGGCGGGGTGGAATGACTGGAAGGAGAAAAGCACGGAAAATGACGAGAGGTAAAAAGATGATGATTTTGTCCTTTAAAAGGACGAAATCAGCTTTCATCCTTTAAGAGGATGAAATCAGCTTTCGTCCTTCTGCTAAAAAAAATTAGAAAAAAGCCATGCAAGCTCCTGCGTGGCAAAAAGAAACACCACTTTGGGAAACATTTCTCAAAGTGGTCCAAATTGGTAAATATTTTTTTAATTATTATTTAAATAATTTTCCCTTTATAAAAAAGGGTTAAATATTAAGTCATATAAATTCACATGCGTCCATTCACTCCTGGATTGTTCTAATGCCAAGACCTTTAGGTAATTCGCCTAGTCTTGCATTGGTAAGAATTCATCGGTGGAAATCGTAAATATTTACTCACTTTGTTATATACAAAGAGAGTAAATATACTCTCTTTGTATATAACAAAGTGAGTAAATATTTACTATTGTTATTATGCAGCATAACGAGCTGCGAATGACGATCTCAAGGGTAGTGAAGCTCCAAATCTTGTTGAAGTTGAGGCTGACGAGGTGGGGCTAGAAGCTGACTTTGGCAGGGGTAGTGAGTTTGTTGTTGATGAAGTCATAGGTGGTGATGGTGATGATAGGATCGTCGTCGGGGAAGAGGTGTTTGCCGAGGGGTAGAGGTGAGTAGCTTATGGTAGAGGGAGGAGGGCGCAGTGGAGGAGGAGTTGGAACAAGACCGGAACATGAGAGATCTGATTAGAGGAGTGCCTAGACCAGAACAAGATGAAGGAGAAAGAGGTGAAGGTGATGCTGGTGACGAAGATGATAGAGGAGTGCCTAGACCGGAACATGAGAGATCTGATTAGTACGAGACAAAGATATTTGGTAATAGAGGAGGCACAGGAGAAAAAAAAGAAGAAAAAGACTGATAAATGAAGGAGACATAAGAGAAGAAAAGAAAGAAAATAAGTCTAGTGCGGAAGAGACATAAGAGAAGAAGGGGACCAGAGAACAAAATGAGAGAAAAATAGAGGGTAAATTTGTCTTAAAATTTATTTTGTGTAGAGTTTTCAAAATTGTCAAAACCTAACGTCAGATTAAGTGTACCGATAAAACCAACCGTCAGTTTTTTTTCTTTTTTTTTATATATAACGAGGGGTGTAGGAAGTTGCCAGGTTACAGTCCTAGGCCATGTAAACACGTACATCACACACACCTGGCAAATTGTGACCAACAGAGTGGAGGGTTAAAAGTTGTGATGACTTGCATTATCAATGCATAGATTATGTTCATCAAATCAAATGGTTGAAGCATACTCGTTCTCCAAAACCAATCTTGAATCCACATGAAGCCTGCCAATTGTCATGCTAGGCTTGTGATCATAAGTTGTTAATCTTCATAGAATTTTATTCTAAGTAAACAAGAAACGTGTATAACCTGCACTGTAAGGGAGAATTGGAAGAGAACAATTTGAAAAAAAAAAATTTATATGGCCCGACATGGCCAAGAATGAAGACTAACTTCCAATAATTATGAATCCCAAATACTACCAAAGTTATAGGAGCTGAGTGTAATCACACCAAACATTGTCTTGCATAGAGGTAGGCTCGGGCCAACCCAGCCCTGCTCGCACCTCAAAAATGGAGGCCCGGCACAACAAATGGGTGTGCCTAGCCAGCCCGAACCGGTTTGTGGGTCCACCTACTAATAAATTTTTAAATTTTTTTCATATAATATCTTATAAATTTATAATTTTTTAAATCTTAGGAAGGTAAAAATTACATTACTATAGTTGTCATGCCCGAGGTTTTTCCTTACATTTACTTTAAAATTTTACTAAAATTTTATTTCAAAATACATATGTAAATTAAATGAAATAATAAAATTCAAAACATGTGAAAATAATTTTTATAAATTAATCCATCTTACAATAAACCAACATTCTCAGGTATGACCCAAAACGAAAACATGAAAGTGAAACCTGCCATGGCCATAGGCTTTAAAAACAAATACATCCGAGGCATATCTGAGTACAAGTTCTTCAATAGTCTGAATTTTAAATCATACATATGTGCACAAGTCCAGAAAAAAATAACACATTTAATTCTCACCTTAATCAATACATGAGATTGTAGCACCAAAAATCCACATTGCCTTACACAAGTCCACTATACTCGAGGTCAAGGAAGAACAATCCACCATGGGGAATAGTTTAGTCCAAAAAGCTATCGATCAATTTGCAAAAGCCTCTAGACAAAGGGGCTAAAAAATAAGGTAAGTGAGTATGTTCATGCTCAGTAGGAAAATATCCAGTAGGGGAAACAAATCAATGAACTTCGTAAATTCATACATATATGCATTCATGCAACCACACATGAAACAAGAAAGATATAAAAAGTAAATACAGTCTCACACATAAATTATCGTACCAGCTAAACTTACACTTACTCTTATGACAAACTCTTACACTTGCACTCTGAATCAAAATCTTACCAACTTACTAGTACAATCGTACACTTACACTTACAATATACACATACTCATATGACCTTACTCATACGAACTTACTTGTACGACCTTACTTGTACAATCTTACTCTTACTCATAAGCTTACTCTTATTGTCTTCTTTAGAAGCTCGCACTTACACTTACTCTAAATCTTACACATAGAACTTACTCAAAATCGGATACATACCACTTACTCTTATTGTCATACACATACTATCAATAGTTGAAGTTCATTACAATTAATAAGCTCTAGTCTAAAAAAGGAGAGGAATGCCACTAGGGCGTCACCTTAACCTCCGGGGAACAACTAAACACCATAGACTTTTCCGAAGGCAAGGTACACCTATGCTCATGGGGTATAGGATCAAAGAGGTAAGAGTAGATCCATGATACTACTTACTTAAGCGAGCAAATGCCCACTCTCTAGGGCCATACGGTGCCAACTAAGGGCCATACGGTGTCAACTAAGGGCCATACAATGCCACTCTTGGGCAGGAATCTTACGGTGTCATCTGTAGGCAAAAAGACATACAATGCCCACGAAGGGCAAAAACTTATAATACTCTCAATAGAGCATCAAACATCTGGGCCGAAATACATCACCAAGACCAAATCCCGCAAGATAACAACATGGCTAGACCAGGAATGATGTTCAGTCGATTACTTATCGCCTGGCTTAAACACAGAACTTAATCCGTTGAAACCCTCAGTCTCAACTCACAACGTTATCGGATTAGGGTTACTTATAATTTAAGTACATATTAACTTATGCATGTATAATTATGCTCGGAACTACTTCTGTCTTACATTCTTCATCCAACAAGGCAATAACTACGCTCGTTCTGAAGCTCCAGTCCACAAAGGTAGCATTCTTTACTTAGCTCATCCCCCACCCTTATGCTTATAGTCTTATGGATCTATGCATAGCCTTATTTATCAAACTCGAACTCCATACCAACATATTCTTACTATCATCTACTTATAGCCTTACATTCCACACCATTCGCCTTAGAACTAGATTGCCTTACTCAAACTCCTCAAAGAAATCCTTTAGACCTAAATCCCGTCATCAAACCCTTACTAATTCCTTACTCATTGTTATTCTGTTACAATTCATATTACATACATTATGCAGGTACAATTATGATGTCCACTCTCACTAATTCACAATCCCTCAAAGACTTTAAGAACCTTGAATCTTCCAAATCCTTACATCGCTTAGGTCTTCTGCTCATTGCTCCAACGTACCACATGACTCAGTCCAAACCAATTCTCCAATCTCATCAATCCAACATTCGCCTGTCAATCTTACATTTTTCCTCACTCGACATACGGTCGCAATTTCCACATCATAGCCCATGAAGTACCCCTTTGACAAACTTGCAATCAAATGCACATACTCGCGCCCATTGACCACACACCACCAGCCCACAAACTAAGATCTATCACCTGCTCTGATCGCATACACATAATTCATAACAACTTACTACCGTACCCTTAGTCTTCACTAACATACACATAATTCACATACATAAAACATGCTCATTTAATCAGCATTTATCATGCAAAGCATTAAATTATAAACTCCGAGCATGCTACTACACAATCCAAGCATACTATCATGAAATTACGAGTTCAAGGTCCCCTACCTTAATCCATGTAAATTTAATGGCGAGCACATGACAGTGGCGGCGTTAGGGCAGAATCGACAGCCAAAAGCATTGCACTGAGAGAGTTGTTGTCCCGAGGATTTTCAGAGATGCTAAAATTAATCTCGGTAAGGTTGGGCTAATACCACTCGAAGCAAAAGATTGGGCACACTAAGGCATCCGAACACAAGGCCGTGCCACTAGAAATGTAACGACTCGTTTTTTTTATTATGTCTAACATGAAGGGTTAGGCCTAATTAGATAATTTTGAGATAAATTTTAGAGGGTTTCAAAGGTTAAAACTTCTGTATATGTGTATAGCTCGAAGAAATGAGCGTAATGAATCAAAGAGTGGGTGAAACAAAGATCGGGAGTAAATGTTATGACCTCAGGAAGTGTATCATATAGGTGGGACATGTATAAAAAGAGCTTGATATACTGCTTTAAGTAGGCTAGTATCGAAGGGCTCATCGATACGAGTCCAACTTCACCAAGAACTGTAAGGTCCGTGTCATTTTTTTGTTTTGTTTTAAAGCTAGACCGGGTTCGGGTCTGGGTCAAGCCAGACCAGAACCCGTCCCTGCATTTTGGAGTTACGGGGGAGGAGAGGACTCATCCTCCCCCATCCCATATCGACTTGAAGAGGAGGGACAGATCCCATCCTCCCTCTTCAAGCAGACCTCTTCTCTCTCCCTCATCTCTCCCAACGTTCTCTCCCTTATCTCTCTACACGTTTCTCTCTCCCTTCCTGCGTCCATTCCCTCTCTTGCAGCCCAACTTCCCTCCCCTCTCCACTTGTGCCCTAGCCAACCCACTTCCCTCTTCCTCTTCTCCGGCGGGCAGCACCACTCAAGGAGGATTCCGGCGGCCAGCGACAGTCATGAGGGTGGTTTTGGACAACGAGAGGGCTGGGCTGCGAAGGGGAAAGCAAGAAAGGTAAGCCTTTGAGTGGAATTTGTATCTTCCTCCCTGTTTTGGGTTAATACTCTCATACTCCAATCCCGAAATCACTATTCACATCAGATTTTGGAGAAGTAAAAATGCCCAAAATCATGTCTTTCCTTCCTCAATTTTATGCAATTATAGTTTATTATTCTCAGCCTTTAATTAGAGCATTGATTTGGATTGTTATGTTAGGTTTTAGAGGAGAAGAGTAGCTTTTGGGAGTAAGCTTTGGAGTAGGCTTTGGAGTAGGCCTAGGTGAGAACATTGCTTGTTTTCTAGCATGAATCATTAATTATTTATGAATATATATATATATATATATATATATATATATATATATATATATATATATATATATATATATATATATATATATATATATGCATGTGTGAGATGAATTCTTCATGCTAGCTTTGTTGTGAAATATTCTTTATTTAGGTGGTGTGTGTCTACACTATTTTTGCATATGTGATATGTTCTGCAGTAAATCCAAGCGTTGTAAATGGTTGAGACATAAGCTGAATTGGGTATGAAGCTTTGTCCAATGCGTGGAAAATATGTTGCCTAATGTCTATATATGAAATGGGTGAATGTATACATAGTTTCTAGTTGTTTGATTCAATCATAGAATTTTGCTCATATATGGGATATGACTTGAATTAGATATGTATCAAGTGCAGAGGTAGTCAAATGCATGAGTTGTGAATTAATTTTAAGATGTTACAGGTTATACTCAAGAGAGGTGCAAAAGTATTAATGTTTGATATAGATGTGTATGTATAACTGCTATTCTCTGCAGGTTATGATGAATTGGATCAAATACCAACTATGGGTAAATAGTGCATATATATGTTATGACAGGTTGATGAATTAAATAGATACTATGAATGAATCATGAAAGTTGTTTTGTTTTGAATTTCATAGAATCTATTTTCTCTTCTTATGGGCATATGAGAGTGTTACATTGCATAAATGGTAGAGCAGGAATTAAGAACCAACCTAAGAGAGAGGTTGAGAAAGGGGAGTTAAGGTCAGGGTGTAGGGCCTTAACTTCAGAAACAAGATAATAATTTTACCCAGGTGCCACGTAGGGATGAGGGTGGACCCCAGCCTTTGGCAGTTCCCTCCCGGTTTTCACGGGTTATTACAAGTGCACGCGTATGACCACTCACGGCATTTTCACACCAACGCAACCCACGGATCACAGCTAAATTCTCTAGGTGATATGGGGAATAGGCTGTGTGTGTTTTATGATTTACGAGGCATATGGTGATTATGCAAACTTATGTTACAATGAATAATTATGTGAATGTTGAATTAAAATGATCATGCATATATGATGGTTAGGTATAGATATACTATGCTGAATTTGAATATTGATCCTTGGCATTGTATGAATGGTGATTGCTAAATTACAAGACATGTTCTGTTTGAGGTATTATCATATAGCTTTGGCTCACGGGTGGAATGTCCGTTCCACCGGGAGTATTTTTGCGCGCAGGTTTGTTTACAGATTTGGATGCATAGGAACGTCAAGGAAGAGTAGAGTTTCCGTTCACGGGGTTGAGCATATAATTTAGGAGTAGTTTGATTTTCATGCTTATGAGTAGGTCAAGTATTTACTTTGTAGTTGTAGATGAACACCCTTGGGTGAAACTCTTTTGATTTGATTCAATAAAAGTTATTCATATTTCAGATTTAAATTCTTTATCCCTTGTAGTATATGTTATTATATTGTCACAACTTGAGCTCAGGTGCACTTCGATGGTGTTGGCGGTCTATGGACCCTTCTCAAGGCTCAAGTCGTGACAAGAACGCACAAAACCGAGTTCGGGATAGGAAGTTACATTTATTTGAAGTTAAAATAAAAATAAATAAATAAACCAGCTATGCTCGGCCCGTGGCAAAGGCATGTGATGAGTGCGTGTTCATCATGCGTTCGTCACGCACGCGCCAAATGTGCATATCATGCGTGATGAAGGCGCGTGAGAAGCTCGCGTTCATCACATGCGTGCCGCCACCATTTTCGATGGCACACCACCGCCTTGGTGACTATTTATACCCTCCTCTGGTCATTTATAAGGGGCAGTACAGTTCTTACCCCTTTTACTATTTTCACTGGTTCTGACCCGTTTTAAGTCCGATTTAGCCCATCCAAGACCCGTTTCCTACTAAATCATGCGTGCTCTATGCAATGGAGGGGTCCTTTCTTCAAGTTGGAGACCATATAAGGAGAAAACGCCCAAAGACAAGGAGAGGTCCTACCCGTTGTCCTCGAGCACTGAAGAACTTCATTTTCTCCGTGTTTTAGCGTTCTAACTCCGATTAGGCCTGTTCAAGAGGCATTCTTAAGTAAATCGAGCTTGTTCTACGCAATGGAGGGGTCTGTTCTCTGAGTTGATGACTGTATGAGGAGGAAATGCCCCAAAATAAAGAGAGGCCATACCCGTCGTCCTTGAGCACTAAAGAAAGAAAAAGGGGCCAAGAACAAGTTGGGGTTCTACCCACAGTTGCCAGGCCACAACGAGAGAAGTGAGTTGGAGTATGGGAGGCTCTATCCTCCACTGAAGAGCCACCCAGTAAGAAAGATATCCCCAAGCTAAGGGGAGGCTCCGTCCATAGTTCACAAGCACAGAAGGAGAAAAACATCTTCGAAAAGGGGATGTTCTATCCATTAGCCCCGAGTGCGGAAAGTAAGGAGCATCTCCAAGCTAAGGAATGCTATGTCCACCTACTTCAAAGGAGATTCTGCCCGCTATATGGCTTTGAAGAAACAAACAACTCTAAACATTGCCGCTTCCGATGTCTCTTACAGGTAAGTATACCTGATCTTCAGTATGAGAATACGTATACAACCTAAGTAGTTAACTTAGGATGTTAAAGTATTCATACGCTTACACATCTTAATTAGTGATAATAATGTACTAATTAAGATGTGTAAGGTCCCTGATTTTTCTGGGATTTTTCTGCCATTTTTCTGGTCATTTTCGGCAGAAAAATGTGACATTTCAGCGTATGGGTATTTGTGTCTTTTCCCCGTATTTATACCCGTAGAGTCGGGTGTGGGGCTTAGTCGCGGGCCACGGGCCTCGCTACGCGCTTACGGCGCGAAGTTTGGAGCTATAGCGCGTAACCAATGAGTTAACGCGCATTGGGGACATAGATGTAAAAATAAAAAAGGTGAATAGTGAAATTGCGGCTTTTTAAACCTGAGTCCAGTCGGTTTTCACAGAACCGACTTCCAGAAACTTTTTTGACGTCCAGTGAGTTTTTGAGAAAACCCGAGGGCATATCCGGTCGCTCCGTTCTCCCTCCTCCGTCGTCGGATTCCGTTGATTCTTGTCAGGATCCGCTTTGCCTCACCGCCACGAGTCCGTAGGTACCGGCCATGACCGCCGCCACGGCCTCTTCGCTCATCCACGAGGTACCGAACCTTTTTTCGGGTTTTTCTCTCCTTCAATCCCGTTTTTGCACTATGGGTGTACGATTTTGACATCGTTTGCGGCCGCTCTCAACTAGACTTATGTTTAGTTGGCCGCTAGGAACCCATAGACACTGGCTGGAGCCGCCGCCATGCTTTCTTCGCTCCGTGGTGAGCTACCGATCTTTTGGTCGGGTTTTTGTTACTATTCACATCTCACTGTCCGTGGGATGTTTTGGACGCCGGTGTGTTTCCGGTCGTCGTCCGGCCATCGGATGGACTCTATCCAGCCTACCTCGACCCAGTGTCGGTAGGGGGTTGCCGTTTCCGACCCCACCTCGCCCCTATTGCCTTGCTCCGCCCGATTAGATGCTTTGGGTGCGTCTTGGGCCGTGGTCATCGGCGAGCCGTATGCTATTTGGCCATTATGGGCTCTGCCCCGGCTCGGCGACAGTGAGGGTCAGCCCCACTTGGCCTAATTATATTACCGCTCGGAATGGGCCGCTTGTCATTTGCCCTATACCGTGCGAGATGCACAGCCGCCCGCACCATGAGTATTGGTTGTGGGTGGCGATCGGCGATGTCGCCACTTAGATTGGCCACCGCTAGGGCCTTAGCCCGGTTGGCTTTTGTGGGCCATGAGTCGCCTCATTTCAGCCATCTCCCCCGCCCTTTGGGCCGCGTGTGCATGTGGCCACGCGTGTACTTCTGGGTTTAGGCGCCGCATTCGTGCCGCCTAACCATCGGTTGGCGTTGCCACCGAGTGGAGTTGACCACTAGAGCTGTCCTCCACCTCTCCTTTGGTTCTCGAGCGTTGCCCCATGCTCTCCGCCCGTATGTGGGCCTTTGTTGACCGAAATCGCCGCCGTTGGGTGCTGTCCACGGCCGATTTCGACGTCTTTGTGGCCGGCTGAGCACGTTTTAGCCACCGGCCGATCTTCAATGTACACCATCGACTTTGGGTCGCACCGCCACATATGTTGGCTTGACATTTCTCCCGGCCACCCTGGTGTGCCGCCGTGGATCGTGGGTTTTACCGCTTTGAGTTCTGACACTCTGTTTGGCCGTGATAGTTCCGGCGCATCCTAAAATCCTCGGGACAGCAGCTCTCTCAACTAGGCAACGGTTTGACCGCCAACTCCGCCGCCGACGCCGCCACCGTCGTGTGCTCGCCATCGAACGTCATGATTACGAGGTAGGGGAGCTTTGAACTCGTAAATTCATGAAGCATGCTTTGAATGAGTAGCAGCATGCTAGGATTGTATGATTCCATGCTTGGATGTTAAGTAACGATCCGATTGCATGATGTGCGTGTAAGCATGATTGTATGGCATGATTGATATGCATGAGATGTATGCATGTTATATGGATGTGGATTATGTATGCGCTGGCGATGGCTAGCAAATATGTCAGTATGCTATGTATGGGTTATGCATGTGCTAGTGATGGCTAGCGTGCATGTTTGAAGTATGTATGAATGTGTGTGTGTGCACGTGCTAGAGATGACTAGCGTGTACGTTTGATGTATGCATGTGCTAGTGATGGCTAGCGTGCATGTTTGATGTATGTGTGAATGTATGCATGTGCTAGTGATGGCTAGCGTGCATGTTTGACGTGTGTATGCATGTGCTAGTGATGGCTAGCGTGCATGTTTGTATGTTATGTATGTATGGCCGTATGTGTATGTTATACGTATGTGTGGGACATACGTATGTATGATGGCATTTTGCCTATGCTTTGGATGTGTGTAAGAGTATGTGGGCAGATGTATGGGCGATGGACAGTAAGAGGTGACAGAAGCTCTGTCTGAATTTGGATACAGTTGTGTAAGCGTATGGCAGAGGATAAGAGTATGACGGGTAAGGATTAGAATGGATCGGTTTGGGCTGGATTGTATGTTGGACGTTTGTCAGACAGTAAGAGTGTTCATAATTGTACAAGCATAACGTACAGATTATGAAGTGAAAAATAAGTATAATAAGTGAGATATAAGTAAGAGGGCGACAACTGGGTTGGCTCTGAGGAGCGTTATTTGAGATGTCAGTGTAAGCTGATTTAGCCATAAGATGGATGGCGAAGTGTGTAAGACTGTAAGGATTTTGGTGTACGATGAGTTTGGTCCATGATGTGGACGGGTAAGTGAAGTCTGCTGCCCTAACGAACTAGGGTTTCGATCGGGCTCAGCTTCAGTTTGACCATTCGAGGACTGTGAGTTTGTGTGGCATAATTGTACCGCATAATATACTTAATTCAAACTGAAATTATAAGCACAGCTAATGATAGCGTTGTGAGTTTGAGACCTGAGGGTTCGACGGATTAAGTTCCGTGTTTGAGCTGGCCGCTGATGAGTTGGCCGAGTGTTTATCATGTCTTGCCATGGTGTTTATCCTGCGGGATGTTGTCTGTGTGCTATGTAGAGCACCGGACGTCTGATGCTCTGCTGAGAGCGGTGTTGTTTCTGATTTGGTCTGCGTGCTGTATAAGCCCAGACGTTTGATGCTCTGTTGAGAGCGATGTACCTTTCTGACTTTGTCTGCATGCTGTATGAAGCCCAGACGTCTGATGCTCTGTTGAGAGCGATGTACGTTTCTGATTTGGTCTGTGTGCTGTGTAAGCCCAGACGTTTGATGCTCTATTGAGAGCATTGTATGTTTCAGCCCAAGAGTGGCATCAGACGTTTACGCCCAAGTGGCCTTTGTATGTTTTCTGCCCAAGAGTGGCAATGGCACTATAAGACCCATTATGGTGGGCAATTCTATGGCACTATAAGACCCATTATGGTGGGCGATTCTATGGCACTATAAGACCCATTATGGTGGGCAACTGTATGACCCCTTATGTGTGGGTGTTTATGTTTGCGCGCTCAGGTAAGTAGTATCATGGATCTACTCTTACCTGTTTGATCCAGTGCCCCATGAGCATTGGTGTGCCTTACCTTCGGAAAAGTCCATGGCGTCTAGTCACTCCCCGGAGGTTAAGGTGTTGCCCCAGTGGCATTCTTTTCCATTTCGACGCTGGAGCTTATTAGTTGTAATGAGCTTCAGTGGTCGTTGATATGTGTACGATTATGAGTACGACTGTATGAGTGTGAGTACGACTGTAAGTGTATGAGTATGAGCAGGACTGTAAGTGTATGAGTATGAGTAAGACTGTAAGCGTATGAGTATGAGTAAGACTGTAAGCGTATGAGTATGAGCACGACTGTAAGGGTATGAGTACAATTGTGAGAATATGGTTCTGAGTAAGACAGTAAGTATGATTTTGTGCAGACTGTACGAGTAAGGTCGTACGAGTCTGATTATACGAGTAAAGTCGTACATGTATGGGTAAGCTGTATGAGTGAGCATACGATTGTACGAGTAAGGTCGTACAAGTATGCATATGCTGTATGAGTATGCGTACGGTGGTACGAGTAAATTGTATGACCCTGGATAAGGGTGTTTGTGTAAGTTGTTTGGATAGTATGATTTTGGCACGATGGTGCCTTTGGTATGATTTTGGCACGATGGTGCCTTCGGTATGATTCTGGCACGATGATGCCTTGATATGATTTTGGCACGGTGGTGCATTTGGTATGTCTTTGGCACGATAGTGCATTTAGTATGATCGTATGCGTATGTGCACGATATGATTATATTATGTTGACTGCTTCATGTTTGAGTTGCATGATGCATGCATTTTTGAACTTGGAGTTCACCGTTTGGGATTTCCCCTACTGGGTATTTTCCTACTGAGTATGAAAATACTCACCCTACTATTTTTAGCCCCGTTGTACGGGAGGTTTTGCAGGTTGTGCGGAGAGCTCCTGGTGATGGACGCTCGTTTCAACGGTGGATTGATTCCCGTTGACTCAGGTATCTGCTTGACTCTCTGCGAGTTTATTTGTGCCACGATCTCCTGTATTGGGTGAGATGAGAACATAAGATGTTTATTCTAGACTTTCATTTGGATCAGTCAGTGGACTGTTATGGGACTTGTACTCAGGGATGCCTGGGAGAGTGATTTGTATTTAAAAGTCTATGATCATAGCAAATTTATTCGTATGTGTGTTTTCGAGTAGCGCCTGATGATATTTGCTTTGGCCGTACGATGATTGACCATATGTGGATGTTTAATGTTTTAAATTATAAACTGTTTTATCAGGTTTTGGTTTCGTCATTTTTCCTCCGATTTACAGACGTTATATTGAAAAAAATTTCCGTGAATTTTAAGGAAAATGTGTGAAAAATCTCGGGCGTTACAAGATGTATGAATTGTTATGATTTAATATGTTATGATTTGAATTACTTTGTTATGCTTTATCTAATATGATTTGAAGTGTCTTGCTGTGCTTTGATCCTTTGTGTTTTGATCTGCTATGCTTTGATGTGACTTGTTATGTTCAGTCTCGCTTTAGGGTAGAGCGAGACGTGTGGTGTGTGTGTGTGTGTTCGGTCTCGACTCAGTGATAGAGCGAGACATGAGTATGTACTAGATCCGCTCTGGGGCAGAGTGAGGCATGTGGTGGTCGTACGGTACACTAGTCAATAATAGAGCGAGATGTGTATTGCCGGTGTTTTATTGGTTTCTATATAACTCCGATTGAATATCAATATATACGTATTTTAACGTATATGATTTTGTGATGCATGATGTATGTAGTAGCCGTTAGGCAGAACTATGTTCGGATCTGATCGTATTGGAATAATATTGTGAATGTTATCCAATACGTACGTAGGCAACCAATGGCAAGGCAATGTTGGCCCGATTCAAATTAATTATAATAATAAGTTTTGTTCTGACCTACACGCGACGAACTTTGAAGCTTCGTCGTGCGTAGACGAACGTTGTACCTCTCACACACAGATGATGATTCCTAGCTCAAAGAAAGAAAAATTTTTAATAGAGAATTTTTGGGTCCCAACTCGGGTCTGGGCGACCAACCAAAGAATGGGGGGTGACTAATTGGAGGTTGGCCAACTACTAAAAAACACTTTGTTGGCCACAAGACATTAAAATCATATGCAGACCATATCCAACGACAACGATTTTTGCACTGTTGAAGCCTCACAATAGGGCAGAGGGCTTGATTGTGTACTCATGGACATAGGAGAGGCAGAGGAGGGCTTTAGCGGCTATATTGCCTAGTGGTGGTGTCATTCAATCATCATACACAGCAATGGCAATGCCTTTAACCTAAACTACACACGCGACACAAGCGTGAATGGTAATAGAGGAACCATAAGGGGATGATAGGTTGTCAGTGGTTCCCGAAGCAACTCAAGCCGGTGGAAGCAGGATCCAACCACTCACGGGCGGGATTGGCTGTTGAATATCATATGCACGTGCTGTCACGACCAAACCTTAAAAAGGGTGGTTGGTCACATAAGTGGTAGGGTTCGCTAGTGGCGGTCCCCTAGGCAAAAGTTGAAGGCCCGAGTTAGGTGATTGACATAGGCAGCGACATTTCTAATCGCTACCCACCACCAAAACATTGTACCGGCAGTCATGCATCAATCACGGCTTATGGTGGAGGATATGGGCATGGCAACGGTCGAGCCTTCGATGGCCTGAGGCTAATGGCTAACAATACTATTTCCCCTTGGAAGGATAGGGAACCAGGGACTTTCTCGTAGGTTCTAGATCATGCGTATTAGAAAGTGGGGGTGCAGAGGTAGAATCAGACCAAAAGTGCTGACCATTGTCGTCACTGGGCCGGGGTAGAGCCTACGTTGGTTGGACATGCGGCCCAAGTCTGTGAAATATTAGGCTCCACAGGTTGGATTTGGGTTGGAGCGGGGCCCATCAGCGACAGTCAGAGACATACCCCAAAGTTTAGGTGCTTCTGGTGTGTGTAGAAGACATGCAGAGGAGGCAGGGAGCAACAACCCCTTGTCGTTATTGGGTCAAGCCGACATCCGCAGTTGTCCACTAGCTGACATCGGTGGCCGTAGAATAGTCAATCAGAGAAATGAATGGACTCGATTTAGCGTAGGGTGATAGTGTGTTGAGCTGGGGCGGCAAACACACTGCCACTGGGCGACAAATGGCCGGATGGGGCCGAGGGCCGGACATGGAAGACGGTGGTGACCTAGTAGTTGCTTGATCATGGCAAGTCAAATGGACGCCAGTGCGATATCGTCCAACTCCGGACAGCGGAGAATGGATGTTGCTAGAGAAAAGGGCATTTTTTTCTCTGACATGGGTCGGCCAATCACACAAAATAGGACCGATTGGGGCAAGGGAGGCCAGACCTCGGCACCTTTCCGTCGTTGGCTCGAGGTGGCAATCCAGAAGCCGATCAGTAGCTGGCAGTTGGTAGTGAAAATAATGACAAAAAATTACGGAAGACATTCCGTCCAGATAGGAATTGGGCAGAGGAGGGGGTCGGGGGAGAAACGTTGATTCAGGTCGGCGGTAGAGGCCTTGCCGTTGCCAGGCCGAGGTGAGGCCAAAGGCCAGTCGGCGACAGGTGTCATAGTCGCGGCTTGCAAAGCACAAAAATGGGGAAAAGGAAAAGGGCTGAAGAATTTTTACCTCACGTCAGCAAAGGAGGGGTAGGAAGGCCAGGACGCCTATGGTTGGAGGTCATTCTGACTAGGGTGAAGCCGTGGCGGCGAATTGGAGGTCATGCAATCGGCGTCCGCTGCGGATCAGGGAAAGGAAGGGGTGGTTCATTGGATAGAAATGGGGAAAGGAAGGGAGAGTGGCGACGGGTCTAGGTTGGGGTGACGGTGGTGGCAGCGCCCGACCGAGGCTTGCCAGGCAAAGCTAGCGGCCGGCGGTGGGGGCCCCTCCGATCTCACAGAGTGAAGGGGGCTTCCCCTTCACTATTCAGGAATGGGTCGGGCGTGCTGCGCCTAATTCGTTCATTTTATTCTTTTCTTTCATCTTCCTTTCTCTTTTGCTTCACCCACTTTCTTTTCTCGCACGTTTTCGCGCCGAACATTTATGTGGCATGTCGAGGCCCATGACCTGCGACTAAATATCACTCTGACTCTTACTGTTACGAATATTGAGATAAATTACAAATACGGATACACCAAAGCATCAAATTTCTTCATTGAAAATGTGAGAAGAAAATAGCAAAATATTGCAAAAAATTATAGAAAAATTTCAGAATAATCAGGGATGTTACAATAGTAAGAGTACATCCCAATTAAGTTGGCACCTACTTACCTATCTATCATTTACAATTTAACATTAACATACCCTACTCTAAGATAAAAAATATATATTTAAACTTTTTTAGAAATTAAAATTTCATCAAAGTCTTAATCTAGCTTCTCTTCTAAGTTTAGAGCTTGTTCCTTTTGCATCTAGACAATCGTACAAGCAGGCGCAACACTCTACTGTCATTGGATCTAAGAAACTCCTCCTATCGTCGAGTATCATGTTTCCTCAACTAAAAGTAGACTTTGAAACTATTGTCGACGCTGGATGAGTTAGTAAATCGTGCGCTAAGGTGGCAAGTGCATGATCTGTTCGCCACGAAACTAAAACATTAGTTACTTACTTCTTCTTCAATTAATAAAATTATTTTGTAAATACATAAGTAATTCATTATTAGATGTAGTACTAACCAATAAAGGTCATTTCTATTTGAAGGAGTTGGAGCAGAAGTCCTTCTACTACCATACATAGATTCATATGTATCGTATAAATGATATTAGGTAATTTTAATATCTTCAATAAAATTATTATATTCTATATTCATATTAGTATACAAACCCTCTACTAATATTTGCACACTATTTAACTTAATCCTAGGGTCCATAACTGCACCTAAACAAAAACATTATAGGAAATTCTTTCTAATATTTATTATATTTTACTTCCATTGACCCCACAATTGTATTAAATATATGATTACTCTATATTCTGCAAACACAAGAATAATATTATAGAGTTGATTAAGAATTAAAGAAGAAGTAGGATAATATATACCCGATAATTGTTTAGTGGCTTCATAAAAAACCATGTAAAATATTTATAATAATTTTTACAATTTCAAAATCATTATCACTTAATAAAGAATCAACAATCTTAACGACATTATAAGATCTATAATTTTAATTATATTTTAATTCCTTTTTAATTGTGTGAATTGTGTGGTTTTTGCTTGATTGCCGGTTTAATTTGATTTTTGGGTTATGAGTTAGTTAATAATGATTTTTATAAGGTTTAATTTCATTTTTATAAGTATTAGTGTCAAATTTAATTTATCTAATTTTTACCGATTTTATGGCATTTATTCTAATTTTTTCTTAATTATGGGAGCTGACCCTACCATGGACCCCACATCCATGTTGGACAGCGTGCAACCCATTTAACCCTCTAATCTTTTATTAATTTATTTTACTGGGTTTGGGTGTGATTAAATCCGTTTTTGGGCCAAAAATAACCATAATTAACACTTGATTCTTAATTTTCATTTTTGCCATTATGATTCTTGATTTTCTTCCATAAAAATCTTGATTTTAATTTCGATTTAGAACCCTTATTAGGTGATTTTCGTTTTTAACCTAAGGATATCCTAGATCTACCTATTTTCAAGTTGATTTGAGTCTATTAGTTAATTTTAATTAAGTCTTATTAAAAATCTATTTTTTTAGTAGGATTTCTTAAGGATTGAACTTCTTTCATAGATTTAAAGGCTTCATAGAGGTAAGAGAGTTTTACCTTGTGTGATTTTATACATTGGAATGCATAATTGTAGATTTATTTGAGTTCTTGCTTCATTTTGAGGTTTAATGGTAATTTATTAAAAACATAAGATTTATTTTTATTTTCTTGTGATTAAACATGAGAATGATTAGATTTATCATGTTCTAGGGTTAGATTTTGGTTATATGTGGTTCTATAGTGATTTTTAAATTTATATAAAATTTTGGAATATTTTTTGTTTGAATTTTTGAAGGTTGAAGATGAACCAAGTCGAACTAGAATGGCCAAACGACAGAACTAGAATTTTCAGTCATTTCTTATTATATTCTCATAAATCTAATTTTGTATGACTATAATGAGTTATAATTACCTATAATGTTCTTGTGATTGTATGAAAACTCTCTTGAGTTATGATTTAGCTTACGTATGAATAAGACTACTCTTGTCTAGTTTCAGTATGATATTCTACTCTTGTTAAATCCATGTTTAGTGATTCCTTCATAATTACTCTATGATTCCAGTAGATCTTAACCATGATAATTTATGTATGCTTGCACATGTCACATTGATTTTAGGTGATTCATGTTTCCCATGTTTTAGCATAAGTATAAATAGTACCATGCACATGTATATTCTTGCTTATAACTAATGATTTTATTTGACACAAATGGACCATGTTTCATGCATATATGGATTGATTAGAGTATGTTTACTTATACTTGTACCCAATTATCATTTGCTCATGTATATATCATGTTGCATGCATCGTTAAAATGATTTATCAATGAGGATAACCATGACTAATCGAATGGATGCAATTGGCTGCCAATGGTTATCGGATTAATCGTTCGGAGGCTTATCGAATGATTTTTTGTCCGAAAGGACAGGATTTCATTTTAAGTTCCTTCAAGGACGTGTTGCCTCCCCAGGTTGAGATGAACTGATTTGTTATATGAGTTAAACTAATGTGTTATTTGGACTCTGAGAATCTAGGATGGTATGTTAGTATGCACCAACTTACCAAGCTACTCTAGTTTTCCTTTCATGGAATTTGGACGAATTCTCCTGGGTGAGCAGGAGCTGCTCTAGTTTTCCATTTTAGGAATTCAGACCTTCATGTAATGGATTGTCCTGGGTGAGCAGGGGGTACTTTCCCAGTTAGGGGACTTACCTAAATCGCTCTAGTTTTCCTTTATAGGAAGTTAGACCTTCCCTATAAGGGATTGCCCTAGGTGAGCGGGTTTGATTGTTTTTCTCAATTGTGAGACATTCACGTAATGATTGTTACATGTGTATGGGATATAATGCTCATTGACACATGTTATGTAAGAATAATGATGTTTATGTTACACATGTGATAGTTGAATGGATATGCATGAATATGCAAGATGGTATGTGTTGGATACATGTGATTTGTAGGGTGAATGTGTATATTGAGATATGTTTATGCATGATATGAATATTGATAATTGATTCATGCAAAATGTGATTGTTATAATGAGATCTATATGATTACACATGATGTGTATATGTTTTATGACCTATGGATACCCATGATATACAAGTGGATGATTATGTGCTTATGAAATGTGTTATATATCATGATATGCATGTAGCATGATTATATGTTTATGAGATATGAGTCATGTCATGATGTACAAGTGACATGCTTATGTGTTGTGGAATGTGAATTATCTCATGACATACAGGTTTAGAGTATAAATATATGATGCATGTTTAGAGTGAGAATGCATGCTATGTTTTCATAAGTTTGCATTCCGTATTAAAAACCCTTACTGAGCAAAAGCTCACCCCTCTTTGTTTTGTGGTTTTGTTTTGGGGCTACATGTTGTGCTATACTGATGCTTCAGATAGACTCTACGTTGAGCATGAGGACGGCCATGTTCAATGAGAGGGGTTATAGATGCTTGGTTTTATGTTAGTTTGGATCTATGCTATGTTGAACTCATACATTTGATTTTACTTCACACTATGTTTAGCCATGATTGGCTTAGACTTGTTTAGTCATTGTTGACTTGTAGTTTTATGTGACAACTAGATGTTGTGGGTATGTATAGACTAAGACATTAATTAGTAGTCCTTTATTTTATCTATTTGTTTTTGTACAAAGTGCTCGTGCACTTACTCCGTTGTGTGTTCGCCCAAGGATGGGTTAAGTCTTCCGCATTTCTACTTAACTTTGTCGTGTTGCATACCGCTTACTCCTTAGACCGGGTTTGTGTCAAGGGTGGCTTATGCCGGTGTAATGACCTGACCCGAGCCAGGCCGGGCCCACAAAATCACTAATAGGAAATTTTCTCTTTCCTTGAGCTAGGAATCATTGTCTGAGTGCGAGAGGTACAACGTTTGTCTACGCACTACGGAGCTTTAAGGCTTCCTCGTACGTAGACTTAGGTTGTAACGAACACGTACACACGACGAAACTTCATAGTTCGTCGCGTGTAAAATAGAATAAAACATATTATTATAATGATTTAGATCGGGCCAACGTTGCCTTGCCGTTGGTTGCCTACGTACGTATTGGATATTATTCCAATACGATCGGATCCAAACTTAGTTCTGCCTAATGGCTACTACATACAACAACATCACAAAATCATATGTATAAAATACATATCTCCGAATATTTAATAGGAGTATACAAAAACTCGTCATATATCAGAGTCAAGTGGAAGTTAATAAATTAACGGAATCGTACATCTCGCTCTACCACAGAGCGGGATCAAAATCACATACACATATCTCGCTTCATTACTGAATCGAGATTGAGCACATCAACTGGCTCGCTCTATCACTGAGCCGAGATCGGACACACACACACATACGTCTCGCTCTACCCTAAGGCGAGACAACACACATCATGGCATATGAGCACACATCATGGTATATAAGTACACGTCATGGCATATGAGCATACATCAAGGCATATAAGTACACATCATGGCATATGAGTACACATCATGGCATATGAGCATACATCATGGCATATGAGCATACATCATGGCATATAAGTACATCATGGCATATGAGCACACATCATGGCATATAGGCACACATCATGGCATATAGGCACATAGCGCAACAACACATATAAATCGTAGCATAACACACATCATAACTGGCACATGCCGTTCTATAATTAAAATGGGAAATCAGGAATGCTTACTCTCATCATAACTCGTACGGTATCGGTATCTACGAATAGAACCCCATCTTACTCCGGGTATCTTTTTCTTGTTTCGGTGTTCGGGCAGGGCCTTGCTTAATCTCAGGGCATTTCCTCCTTATAAGATTGTCAGCTCAGAAAATGGAACCCACCATCGCGTAGAACACCTTCGATTTAGTCAAGAACGGCTCTTGAATCGACTAAATCGGAGTTGGGGTGGCCAGAAACAGAGAAAACAAAGTTGGTCGGTACGGGTAGAACCTCTCCTTGTCTTGGGGTGTTTCCTCTTCATACGATTGCCAACTCAGAAAACAGAACCCTCCACCGCGTAGAACATACTCGATTTAGTCAAGAACGCCTCTTGAATCGACTGAATTGGAGTTGGGATGCTTAAGAACGGAGAAAATGAAGTTTATCAGTGCTTGAGGATAACGGGCAGAACTTCTCCTTGTCTTGGGGCGTTTCCTCCTTATACGGACTCCGAATCAAAGAAAGGACCCCTCCATCGCGTAAAACACGCTCGATTTAGTAGGAAACGGGTCTTGAATGGCCTTAATTGGCCTCAGAACGGTTAGAAACAGAGGAAAGGAAAATCTGGTTCGAAAAGAGGAGGAATGGGGGTATTTATAACCCCCGAGCCGCACTGAAACCGCGGTTGCGCCGCTGGTTTCGGGCGGCGGCACCAGCCGTAACGCGCGCGGCTCGCACCCACGCGTTACGTGGGTCACGACCGCGCGAACCCGCGGCCCGCGCGGAACCACGGCGCCCGCGGTAACGCGGGCGTGCATCGCGCCGTGCCGGCTTACCCATTTCTTTTTTATTTTTTTAATTCAAAACTTCAAACGCACGTGTTTTCCTACCCCGGATTCAGATTCGCGCGTTCTAGGTACCGTTGGATTCGTATCGACGAGCCATTTGATACTAACCTACTTAAAGAAGAAAATCACACTATTTCCAAGTGGGTCCCGCCTATTTCTACGCTCGTCGAGGTTGTAACTTTCGGTTCCGACCTCCATTTCGCGCGTTCTTCGAATTATTATGCTCGTTATGCCAAGTTCTACCTGGCTACGGGTATTTCATCTAATGAAAACCCTTAACATTACTCTCAAATTACCGAATTACCCTTAACCCTCCCGGGTTAAGCGTAACTGAACAACGGGTCGTTACAGCCGAGGCGTGATAGGCACACTATAAAACTATAATTTCTTTTAAATCATAACAAGAAAAACGGTTGTTATGTTTGTATATAGGTGCTCAGCCATCCGGTCACATTAACTTACCTGTTCAGTTGTTCAGTCAAGATAAAGGTTGGTCTAACTCCATATATGAGTTATATAAATGTGAAAATATATTAACTTCATGTAACAATTATACGTACAGAAGTATGGGTGAGAATTTTTCAAGTCTGATGAATAGAAATGACAATCTCTAGTTATATTTGGTTTTATTTGGCATGAACCCTTCTATTTCTAATGTAGTAACTATTTAGATTGGTTATATATTTGTTAAAATACTATATGAGCCTTAGATTACGTTAAAATAATTGGAGTCAATGGAAAACACCAAGAAAAATTTTAAACAAGGGATGCCATTTCTAAACACGTAAGGAAATAATAATAAGACGGAAGCAAACTGACTAACAGTTCAAGCTCAACAACATGGTACAACATTACGGGCGTGAATGGAAAGGAACATCAATCATCACTTTGTTACTTTACAAAACAAAGAAAATGTAAACACCACATTTGTAATTTGTACATTTTACAAACAAACATATCTTCAACCAACCTTGATTTGAACAACTATGCATATTAATAAGAGAAAAACCTTTTACAACCGACAACATTTTAAAGCATCAAAAGTTTTAACAGGATCACTAATTACAGAGTATTACAATAATAAACCGAATGTGACCCTTCACAAAAAAGAAACTTTAAGCAATTGTTACCATTTCTAAACATGAAAAGAAACAATAATCAAGTCATTCATATTCTAAATTCTATGAACAATTTAGCAATTGCCTTAATAACAACTGAATTTGAAAGAGAAGCACCAACAATAGATACCCTGTGAGACCTTAAGCAATGCACTTTCCCGTGGGGTGCAAGGGAGTGGCTGTGAGTGAAGAAGTCTATTCTCTATTGACACAAAGCAACAAAAATTTAAAATAAAAATTGACAGCAAAACGCAGATACCACAAAAACATGAAAATCCATTGATTTCTGCTTATAAATATAGTTTGGAAAAAGGAAAATTTGGGATTTTTAGATTTCCCACACAGAAAACTAGATGTTCAGAAATTTCCTTACTATCAGTAGGCGGTGGTCGTCCCCGAAGGTTGCCGGTTTACTTCATGGAGACCTCTGCAAAGGTTGTCGGTATCCTTAACAGCGGCCTAGATCAGACCCCCAATGTCGTCATTGACATTGCTGTGCCCACCACAATTGTCATTTGGCAAATGATACCGGAAGGGATGAGGGCAAAGGGGAGTCGGGAATCTTGTGTTAGAATATAAAAGAAAGAAATAAGATTTCCCATCCTAACAGCTCAAGCTTTTGGGAAACTTGGTTATCTTGCATGGTATCAAAACTTCATGTTATGCTAGGTCCTGGGTTCAAGTCTCATTGGAGACAAATCCCTATTGTGTTGTCTCATTGGAGACAAATCCCTATTGTGTTCTACGTGCTGTGCTTAGTAGATGTTGCTTCCACATAACGGGGGTGTTAGAATATAAAATAAAGAAATAAGATTTCTAAGATTTCTCCTTCCTAACAGTTTGAGCTTTTGGGAAATTTGCTTGTCGACGAACTCACTACCAACATCATTGTATGTATTCATCTCCATTTCCAGGTTCCAGCTAAAATAAGAACAGAAAGAAATTAATTTAGAACTCAAGAGGATTCTCATAAGAAAGTTGGTTCTTATTTTTGTTTTGCAGAATGTGATCTCCATTTCTAACCAAATAGAGTATCTGATGCTGCAAGATCCACCTTAGGGAGCTTGTTGGGAACAAGCGAGTCAGAGTAGATAGTCAGCAATGCCATCTTTGTCATATATGCTGGCTCAAACGACTTCTTGAAAATTACTACATTGAACCCACTTGCTCAAAGCAATTTAATGTGGAAGCTTACTTAGACTTTCATATGTCTCGTGTGAGCAATTACCTCATGGTGAGAATTCTTTTCTAACAAATGTTTGTAATATAAAATAAAAGCAATTCAAGGAATTGAATTGGCTGATCTTGATACTAAGTCTCAAACGTTCCAACTAAGTCGGGTTGCAATTCAGGAAATTCACAAACTGGGAGGAAGAACGCTTGCTATAGTGGGAATCCCACCATTTGGTTGTCTTCCCCTCATTAGAAGTCTAAATGAAGATAGTTAATGTGAAGACCATTTGTAACGCCTGAGATTTTTCATCACATTTTCTTAAAATTTACAAAAATTCTTTTTCAATATAACGACTGTAAATCAGAAAAATAACAAAATACAAAACCTGTAAAAACATATTATAATTCAAAACATCGCATCAATTTTTTTCATCGATCGATTAAATATCGTACGGCCAAACCAAATATCCTCAGGCGCTACTTGAAAACAAACGTACAAATAAATTACCATGATCATGGATTTTAAATACAAATCTATCTCAAACATCCCTGAATACAAGTCCCATAAACAGTCCACTGTCTAATCCAAATTACAAGTCCAGATATATAAACACTTTAAATCTCATCTCACCCAATACATTAGATCGTGACACAAAATATACTCGCATGAGTCTAGGATATACCTGAGTCAATGGGGAAACAATCCATTGCAAAACGAGCATCCATCTCCAAGAGATCTCTAATACATCTTGCACAAGCCTCCCGCACCACGGGGCTAAAAAATAGGGTAATGAATATTTTCATACTTAGTAGGAAAATACCCAGTAGGGGAAATAAATCAATGAACTTCATAAGTTCATACATAGATGCATTCATGCAATCACACATGAAGCAGACAAAATATGAAATATAAATATAGTCTCATACACAAATCATCGTACTAGCTGAACTAACACTTACTCTTATGTCATACTCTTACACGTACACTCTAAATCAGAGTCTTACTAGCTTACACATACAATCGTACACTTATACTTATAACATACGCATACTCGTACGACCTTATTCATACGAACTTACTTGTACGACCGTACTCGTACAATCGTACTCTTACGCATAAGCTTACTCTTACATCTTCCTTAGAAGCTCACATTTACACTTACTCTGAATCTTACACATATTACTTACTCTTACGACTTCCTTAGAAGCTCACATTTACACTTATTCTGAATCTTACACATATTGCTTACTCAAAATCTAATGCATATAACTTATTCTTACTGTCGTACACATACTACCGACAACTGAAGCTCATTACCATTAATAAGCTCGAGCATTAGAAAGGAAGGGAATGTCACTGGGGCGTCACCTTAACCTTCAAGGAGTAACTAGACGCCATGGACTTTTCTGAAGGCAAGGCACACCTATGCTCATGGGACACAAGATCAAATAGGTAAAAGCATGTCCATGATACTGCTTACTTGAGCCCGCAAATGCCCACTCTCTGGGGCCATATAGTGCCAACAAGGGCCATATAGTGCCAACTAAGGGCAAAAAACATACGGTGTCACTCTTTGGCAGGAATATTACAATGTCACTCTTGGGTTGGTGGAAACTTATAGCGCACTCACACAGAGCATCAAACGTCTGGGCTAAAATATAGCATCAAGACCAAATTGAAAATATACATCACTCTCAACAGAGCATCAGACATCTGGTGCTCTATATAGCACACAAGCAACATCCCGTAGGATAAACATCATGGCAAGACACAAGAAATGCTAAGCCGATTCATTATCGGCCAGCTCAAACACAGAACTTAATCCGCCAAACTCTCAGGTCTCAAACTCACAACGCTATCATTAATTTTTCTTATAGATCAAGTTTGAATTAAGTTATGCGGTATAATTATGCCATAAAAACTCATAGTGATCGACTGATCAAACTGCAGCTTATCCCGATTGAAACCCTAGTTCGTCAGAGTAGCAGACTTCACTTAACCTTTCCAAGTCATACATACCTCACCGTACACAAATCCTTACTTATTCATACAATCTCCGCCATCCACTTTACAACCAAAACATCTTACTCAGCATCATCAAACTGAGCTCCTCATAGCAGATCCTTGTTATCACCCTCTTACTTAATACCTCACTTATTATGCTTAATTTTCACTTCATAATTTGTATATTATGCTTGTACAATTATGCACGCTCTTACTATCTAATAAACCCCCATAAGGCTCCGAGCCTAAGTCCTCTTACTTACCAAACCCGTGACGTATCTAAGCCTGGAGATGGTTGTCCGCCCTAATGCAGCACCGCCCCTCTTTTTTCGACATGAGCCACGCGTCCCCTATGTTGGTTATGTGTTTGACCGCACTATTTAGAGCGCCACCGTCTTACCCTCGATGGACGCTGATTGGCCTCTAGTTGGCCTACCTCGGCATGGCAACAACAAAGGCCATTTTTGTTAGTCACTACCCTTGGGCATGGCCCGACCACCCCTTTCAGCCTTGGGCCACCTCCGTTTAGCCCTCTCCCCCGCCCCTTTGGGCTGCGTGTGTATGTAGCCACACATGCGGTTTAGGGTTTAGGCACCACATTCGCACCACCTGACCATCGGATGGCTCTGCCACCGAATAGAGTTGACACCAGAGCCGTTCACCATCTCTCCTATGTCCTTGAGCGTCACCCTACCCCCTCCACCCTTATGTGGGCCCTTGTAAACGCAAAATCGATGTTGTCGGGTGCTGTCCATGGCCGATTTCGACGCTTGTGGCCGGTTGAGTATTTTTTAACTGCTGGTCGAATTTTAGTGTGTGTACTTGGAATTCCAGTCACACCTGCCACTCATTGGCACAACCTTTCTCCCAGCCACCCTAGTGTGCCACTGTGGATTGCGGATTTTTTTGCATTGACTTTTGACACCCCATTTAGTCTTGAGTAGTTCTGGCGCTTCCTAAAACCTTGGGACAGCAACTCTCTAGGCTAGGAAATACTTTTGGCTGCCAACTCTACCACCAACGCCGCCACCATCTTGTACTTGCCATCAAACATTAGAATTATGAGGTAGGGGAGCTTTAAACTTGTAATTTCATGATAGCATGCTTTGAATGAGTAGTAGCATGCTAAGATTGCATGATGTGCATGTAAGCATGATTATATGGTATGTTTAGATACATATGACATGCATATGAGCTGTAAGTACGGTTGATGTATGTGGGACACATGTGCTAAGTATGGTTGATGTATGTAGAATATGTATGCACTAGTTATGACTAGCAAGTCTGTTAGTAAGTTATGTATGTGGACTATGCGTGTGGGCAGACGTTTGGGCGATGAACGGTAAAAGGTGATAGAGTGTTTGGTATGGAGTTGGATGTGTAAGCGTGTGACAGAAGACGACAGATGTAAGTATGACAGGTGAGGGTGGAGCGGATTGATTCGGTTTGGTTTAGTTTGGAGCGCCGAAGTACGGTGGTCCAGAGGGTGTTCTACATCCAATGATGCTATAGTGGCCCAAAATGGGCAAAAAACCCTGGGACAAGCAAGGGTTACCAGCTGCTCTGGCCGGCTCCATCGTGGCCCTAGCGGCCAGGAGGAGCTATCTCCGGCTAGAGGTGACGGCCAATGGTAGTGGTGACATGCCGTTCAGACAACAGGGAGAGGAAGAGCAATCGGCTCAGTTTGTTCTAATGGAACAGTAGCATTGTGTGAGGGCAGATCTGGCTCCGACTGAGCGGAGGAGGCCAGAAAATGGTCAAGGCTGAAGAGCTGGGCTGAAGGGATAGCTCTGCCGTCGCCGGCCCAATGCTGGCTGACCAGAGGCGAGCTGGAGGTTGGCTCTCGCCGGCACAGCCTCAAATTTTGTCGCAGACTGAAATAGGGGAGGATGGAAGTGTTTGGCCGGAGGAAAGAGGAAGGGCGGAGACGGTGGCTGTACTGGGCAGGGATGGGTCAGACCAAGGAGGTTTGGACTGAGTCCGGCCAGGCCGTCCAACGACGACTGAAGGCTGCCAACAAGCTCGACTGAAGGGGGTGGAAAAACAGGGCACTAGAGAGGAAAAGAGGGGTGGGGCTGCGGAGGAGGACCACTGGGGCCGGGAGGAATGTCCCCATGTTGTCGCTAGCCCAAGGCGGAGCCACAACCGTCCTGCTGGCCCTTGCCGGCCCACGGCAGCATCGACACAATCAAAATAGAGATAGAAGGGGGAGAAAGCTAACCGGGGTGGAGCTCACTAGGGAGCTGGTGGAGTTGGTTGGCGGCTGGCCTTGCCATCGCCATCCCGTGGCTTGCCGGACAGAGGCCGGGTGAAGCCCACCGGCCACCGCCGGTGCTGCTAAATCATGAGACGGAGAGAGTGAGGAGGGACCGGGGGAAAACAGGGGAGGAACTCACGGCAATCTAACTGGGCTGGGGAGGCGCCGGGGAGGCGGCCTCACCGTCGCATGGTCCTGGCCAAGCCAAGGCCGGCAGGCATCCATCTGGTGGCGCCTCTCCGGCTCATCCAGAACTACAAGAGAGAGAGAGAGAGTTTGGGCAGTTTTTGGCGATTCTAGAACGGACTCACCCGAGCCCGACGTTTTCTCTTTTTTTTTTCTTTATTTATCCCTCATCATATGCTCTCTCATTCTCACTCAATTTTTCACGCTGTAAGCGCGTGTCGAGGCCTGTGGCCTACGACTAAACCCCATACCCGACTCTAAGGGTATAAATACCGAATAAATATACTAATACGAATACACCAAAGTGTTATATTTTCCCACAAAAAATAATCAAAAAAATAGTAAAAAAATTATAAAAAAAAATCGTAGAAAAATCAAGGACATTACCCCATTACAACAAGGTTGCTCCCCTGTTCAACTCAAGGCTGAAAGAACCATTGGGTAAACACGTGAAGATAGCCTTTGTGGATGCCTACGGGGCTTTGAAGGATGCAGTCAAGAGCCCTGAAGAGTATCTTAAGGACCCAAAAGCCAACTTCATTTCCTTATCTGTGTTGCTTCCATATTCAATTTTGTTTCCAACTTTATTTATATCAAGTGCATATGTTGAGCTAGAAGTTGAAGTCATTTGGATTTAGAGTCTGAGAGGAAAAAAATATACAAGAAGCTGAAACGGGCTCCCATAATAAGTGGAGACCTGCGATGGAGATGTAATACAGGGGAGGAATTTATAGGGGACGTTGCAAAGTTGGCCTTCTAGAGGGAAAGGTACTGTGTTGAAGTTTTAGTACTACTCTCAATGGCCTTTCTATGTCTTTTATCAGGATTGGTTAGCAGACACATTTTTACATTGTGGGGGTTAAATAGAATGCCCATGTGTTGATGTCATTTTTATCCATGGAAAGGTTGATGTTACCTAAGTCTGTTGTATTTACTATGTTTTCTGTTGAATGATATTATTGAACTAGATATGTAAATGAAAACATCAAGCTTGTTCTTAGAATTTATTCAAATTAATACTCGCAAAAGAGTAGTTTTGCTTTATACATAACAGTGAGCATTAAATCATCTAATTTTTTCCTGTAAGTTTTAAGTAAATATGTTATTTAATTGTGCCTGGAGAGTTCACTGATAAGTGATAACTAGCCTTGATCTGGTGCATCCACTCTTATTTAAGATCTCAACATTTGGTTGTCACCTTCTTCAGAGAATTTACATCTCTATTACTTGTATCATTTGTAGTTACATCAAAACTTCTAGTAGAAACAGAGTGGATGCAGAACAAATGTTTTCTCAGTAATCTCCTCACAAGTGTATTTTTCCAGGGATGGTTTGCAAACTTCTGGAGGGGAAAGGCAAATGGTGGTGGTAGATTTTATTCCAAGTCGGGAGATATGTATTTTGGCCATTTTCAAGATGGCTGGCGTAATGGGCAAAGCATATATGTAGATTCTGATGGAACAAGGTTTGTAAGTACTCTTGATACTTGACTCCATCTTATGAGTTTCTGTTTTTTTTCTTCTTTTTCTGGAATAATTCTACAATGTTGGAGTAGAAAGCCAATCGCCCAAGATTAGACCCTACATTCTGGTTATGGCATTTAGAAGTTGGCTCACAACCGGTCAATTGTTTGCTACTGCAGAGCTCTTGTCCAAACCTTGCTTTCTCCCTATGGTCTTCTATCATATATAAGATAATGGCCTTATATCAGATGTTGGATTACGCTATCAGTAGTGCTAGATACAAAATTGCAGCTTGTATTCAGTAAGTTGTGCTTAAGTTAACCTTCCACATCATTCAATGTTTGTACACACTTTTAATATTTACGTAATTTATAACAACTTAATAGCATGGAAATGCCTATTGAGTTTATTGTTAACGGAACAAGGTTGCTCCCCTGTTCAACTCAAGGCTGAAAGAACCATTGGGTAAACACGTGAAGATAGCCTTTGTGGTTGCCTACGGGGCTTTGAAGGATGCAGTCAAGAGCCCTGAAAAGTATCTTAAGGACCCAAAAGCCAACTTCATTTCCTTATCTGTGTTGCTTCCATATTCAATTTTGTTTCCAACTTTATTTATATCAAGTGCATATGTTGAGCTAGATAACCGTTAAAAATAATAGAACCTGTAATTTTCAAAACGGAGACTAGGAGGCTGAATCACCTCGTGATTCTTGAAATGACCTGAATTAACTTCAGTGCTGAATTTTCAATTCTACATAGTTTTTATATACAAATAGGATTCTAAAAATTCACTATTAAATTGAGGCTGAATCAATTGAATCTTTAGAAGATTTGGTACCCAAACATACAATTCATCTCCTTGTCTTTATTTTAAAAATTACAAATTATATTATTTTTTAATAATTATATTTTCTATCGATTTGAGCCTTGAGAAATGTATAATATAAGTAGGGCCTATTTTAAAAGTTCAAAATTACCTACCCTTATAAGATCTTGCTTAATAAAGCTCGAATTTAGAAGCGTAATGGTACCAAAAATATGCGTATTCGGGTTTGAGAGAGAGAGTTATATTAGTTAAAATTTTTAAAACTAGGTTTAATGCAACATCTAAATTTATTCTAACAAATTTTCTTACCAAACGCAATCCACATTTAGTTGTGAATTTTTAGAATTAATTCACTACTGAATTAATTCCGTCAAATGGCCCCTTATTAAACACGGGAAATGCATGAATTATGGCCGTCGCTATTAGTGTTTTCTGCGACAGTTTCAGCTGTCGCCGATGATTAATCAGCAACGGCTCACCTCACTTACCTCCGACCGCCCTTGCCCTCCCCCATTTCTCCTCTTTCCCGCTGAAACAATTCCGCCCCTCCCCATCGGGCGGCCGACGACTTGAGCAGGGGAGAGGCAGACCTCGTATCCGCGCAAGACAAAGCAGGGCCCTTTCTCTCCAACCCGAAATCATCCTCCCCCTCTTGATCTAGCCCTACTCCCTTGATCTTTCCTCCAAATTCTCTCCACTGACCGGCGGCCGACGGCATGAGCAGGAGGAAGTCGTACACGTACAGGAAGGGCAAGAGATAGAGCGCTAGCCCGAGAATTCTCCAGTGTCACCGTCGTCTGGCGGCCTTCTCCCGACCACGACGGCCGCCTTTCAACACTCTTTCGCCCTGGAGCTCTGGGTTTGCATTTGATTGTTATTTTTCTTCCCTTTTCGTCCAGTTGTCCTGTCCCCAAATCCCAGAGGCGATTTGATGTCTTTGCAGTCTTTTGCAAATCCCAGAGGCGGAAATCCTCTTCCTGGTAATTAAAAGAACATCACTGTAGTCATTCTTTGTTCCTATTTGATTAAAAGATAACTTTATGCTACTTTTATTGTATATTTCACAAATGTTGAGGGCTGTGTCTTTTGCTTATGTTAAATGTTACATAGCTTGAGTTTGCCTGCCTCTTTTGTTACTCAAATTTTTTTTTCTCGAGACTTGATCTATTGTCAGCTATTTTAATATTAATCAGAGGTTGAATAAGCTTTCAGGGCTTGTGCAAAAACAATTTTTTCATGTAGAAGCCATTGCACTATGCAAATCTTCTTAGAGGATTATGTTGAAGTCCAGATGGAACTAATTAATCAATTGTTTACCCATATAATACAGCTGACTTACATTTTTGGGTTGCATCTGTAAAAGCTTGAAAGTATTAACTATGAATGTATAATTTATTAGTTACTATTTTTATGTTGGTATTCTCTTCTTGTTAGTTGTTATGTTGAATGTTGTGATCTAATTTTTAGTGATGCATCTTCCTAGGTATCTCTTTTTCATGTTTATGTTTTTTTGTTCTATTTAAGTATGACTTGCTACTTGCTATTGAAATTTTTTGTTCTATTTAAGTATGACTTGCTCTCCTTGTTCTCCCAGGAAATTCATGGCTTCTGAATGCCAGAAAGGCTCCAAATGTTCCTCTTGGTGATGTTGTCAAGTCAAGGCTCAAGCAGTTCTCATTGATGAATATATTTAAAAGAAAAGCTCTCAGGGTTTGTCAATCCACCATATTAGATCTTGTGTTTGCTCTGTTCATTCTTGAGTTGCAATTGATATATCACCATGGAACTCTGTAGGTGATTGCTGATCATTTATCATCTGAAGAACTAGAAGACATCAAGGAAATGTTTAAAAAGATGGACACAGACAATGATGGTGTCATATCCTTTGAAGAACTGAAAGCTGGGCTTCAAAATTGTGGCTCCCACCTTGCTGAGTCCATAGTGCAGATGCTTGTAGATGCTGTAAGTTATTATGTTCATCATCTATGGGGTTTCAATTTATTTGATAGCAGTTGTTTACGAGATACTATGAGGTGCCCTTGTGGTGAGTTTGATGAAGTTCAGTATGAAATATGTGCTTGTCATATGTCATGGTTCAGCTTGTGTATAAAATTGCAATGACATTCTGGACCAGTTATTTGTAAATTCAATAAAAGTTGATCTATTATAGCTTAATGTAGTATTAAGAAAGATACACACAAACACACTAGGCAGTTCTGAACTTGAAGCTTATATGCAGGTTTCAGATTTTCTAGAGAACGTCAAAACAAAGAAATTTGTTCTTGTTCATGGTGAAGGGTTTGGGGCATGGTGTTGGTACAAGTCTATTCCTCTCTTGGAGGAAGCAGGGTTGTTTCCCGTTGCTTTAGATCTTACTGGATCTGGGATTGAACTGACAGTTCCAAATTCGATATCAACTCTTGCTGAATACTCAAAGCCCCTCATTTAATATTTAAATTATCTTCTGGATGATGAAAAGGTTAGACCTCATTTCCTGAATACTCAAAGCTTGACAAAAGTACTTGTTCAACCTCATTTCTTGAATCATTTCTTCAGATTGCATATGCAGTAACTATCAAAGACCTTCAGGGGGGCTTTTTTTGTTAGGAAAGCAAAATTGAATGTCTATTCTGTTAGTGATTGTGAGTTATATGCCAAACCATGTTTTCTTATAACTCACACTGTGGTTAAGCTCAATATGTTATTCTTCACAGATAACCATCCACTTTAGCCTTCCTATGGTGGTTCCCTCTTTCATATGCCTGTGACATGTGCAAAGTGCGCTTAATTTATCTATTATTTATTCTTATCTTGTAAATTACACTTGATAGTTGATATGCATAAGGTGACATAGTTCTTATAAAAATTGGATGTCTTGTTTCTATCTAGGATGTGGTAATTCTTAACAAGATTGACTTGATTTCTCCAGAGAAATCTGGGCCTGTTACCTCAGATACTGTAGAAGATCTTGCATTGGAGATTCATGATATTAATCCACTTGCTAAAATTATACAGACAGTTCGCTGCCAAGTTGACTTGCATGAGATACTGAATTGTCAGGCCTATGATGCTAGGGTTAGTTGAATGTCTTGATGTTGGCCTTTTCAGCCCTTACCTGTGGTATATCCTGAATGACATGATATTGTTTTTATTACTCTTATTAGCATGCAGCTTATTTAGAGTTATTGCTACATAAGGGCAAATTTGTGTCCACTACAAGTCGTCATGACAAGGCATGCAACCTTGTGCATAACTGAGCAGAAGCAAGTTGATCTTGACAAGGTACTTCTTCTTCTGACAGTTAATAAGATGTTACCAGCTTATAATTGATTATAATTCCAAAAGAAATGTATTGGAAATGGTAGAAATTTTTCTTAACAAAAAGTTTGAATTAGCGTTGGGCATGAACTTTACTTTATTCATTAAGATGATGATGATCTTAAATATGATGATGGTAATAATGATGATGCTCATTTCATTTTCCTGCTTGCGAGTTGCTTCGAGAAAAGCATCTGTGATATAACCTTGCTATTCTATGACATATAAATAAAGATCATCTAAAGGCCCACTGAAATGAAACTTGCACAATGAAAGTACCTCACTTGTAAAAGCCTAAAGTCAAAAGAATGACTGCTCTGCAATTGTGAATCTCTATTGGCTGAGGAATGGGGAACAATGATGTGTAATAGGACATAGCTTGATCATTGCCCCAGCTTGGCTTAATGATGTTATGCAGATAGTAGAGTTTTGAATTTAAAGCTTTGAATAAGTTTTATCAGGTTTAAATCAGTTTTACAATGTATTAGAATTTTTAAAAAAAATTCCAAGCAACAGCGACAGCTATAGCCGTTACTGTATGTTTTTTTCTTTATAATCTAAGCAAGAGGGATGGCTTGCATAAACTCTGTCGCTGATACTTGAAGTTTCAGTAAGGCCGTCACTGAATGAGGGGTTTTTGCAACAGACTGGTCGTCACTATAGGTCAGTCTGGCTGTCGTTGATACTCCATACCAGACGATGTCTATGAGTGTTTTGCAGCGGCCACAACCATTGCTGAAAGTCCTTACAGTCGTCGCTAAAACTATTAGCGACAGGATTATCAACGACGGCCATTAGATCGTTGCTGATATTATTAGCGACGGCTAAGGCACTTAATAGCATCGGCTGTTGACTTTTTTTTAATAGTGTGTGCATGATCTTGGAGCTCAGTCTACATTCGGGTAGTCTTAGAACCTACTTTTCTATAGGTGCTACTTTGCAACATTAGCCAACCCTTCAGAAACTACCGTTGGAATTTGAGCTCCTCTATAACAAGGGTAGCCTTTAGTATTTGCCATTAGTGAACTCTCTGTTTTTCTGTTGTGGATGCAAGTAGGTCATATAGTTTTCCCGTATGTTGTATTGCATATTGTTGGTGAAATTTTATGCTTGTATGGTTATCGCGAGCTATGCCTGGCCATGAAATTGTGCCTCATGTGGCACAAACTAATGCATCACAGAAAGTGGCCTTGGGCCCAATAAACATATGGCTCATCTCTCTTCATCTGATTTCTTCTAGCAACCAAAAAAAAAAGAAACTTCATCTGATTTCTTGTAGGCTTTGCAACAAAGCAGTGGAGGACGAAGCCAAGATGAGGTCCTTTGGCAAACATGTCTCTCCTAGACAACCGTGAGTTGTTAATATTTAAGATAGACAGCACACACACTAGCGTATGTTAGTGTCAATGTTACTCACGCTAATGTGTGCTCTGCCAACCTCATGGATGAACAGCTCCCATGCGTAGGTTACATTAGGCTCATTGTTAGTGAAGAGCATGAAAAATGCTTCCCTTGTAATTGTTGCATCCGGGTAGTCATACTCGTATCTTGTATTAGATACTTGTCTACCAGTGTAGCTTGTTTCCTCAATTGTTTTCTCAACGATGACTTCAATTTTATGTGTTCTACTCTTACCAATTTTTTCTGTCACCTTCTTCCTGTCTTGGAACACACTCCTCTTTCTGGCTTCAACAACGTATGATGTCCACATATCCATCAAGAACAATGACAACCCTCCTTCCATGGAGCAGATTCAGACCTTTGAAGACCTCAGGTCTATACGCAAGCACCCTTATTCATCCATCAGCTCCAATTCAATTCTTACTAGCCATTGCCAATGCCATCCCTCCGTTCAGACCAATTTTCTCTGTTTTCTGTACTGGATCATATCTTCTTCTGTATATGCTTGATTAGATGCTAATCCATATACATCCCATAGGGCTTCCACTATATAAAAGTAAATTAAAGCCGTTGATCCTAAAGAGATTTCCACTCAGTAGACAGGAAATTAAAAAAATGATAAAAAAGGATTACCTTCCATGAAGGTGACACCAATAATGTCACACTCATGTTCCCTCAATTATTGTACCAAAAGGTCTCTGTTCACACCCTGTCATCGTTCCCTTATCACAAAATTATGCCTTAGGTCTTCATAAAGCTTCAACTTTTGCTGAGTGGGGTTGTCCCACTTTTTGCTGAGTGGAGTTGTCATTTCACGTGTTCTTTCATTGCAACCTTCCCAGTAATGCAATTTCTTGCAGCAAAAAGGAAAACTATCCAATAATGTAAGAACAAAGTGGATAAGACCCACTAGTGATGGACCCCATCAACAGTTCTTCCAACCAGTTCTTTAAGGAAGGTACTGTGTTAAAGTTTAAGTACTACTCTCAATGGCCTTTCTATGTCTTTTATCAGGATTGATTAGCAGACACAATTTTACATTGTGTGGGTTAAATAGAATGCCCATGTTTTAGTCTTTGTGAATTATTTGCAGGGTGTTTAATCCTAACAGATGAAAGTTTCTATGATGGCATGTGGCGGTATGATATGAGATCAGGTTGATGTTACTTAAGTCTGTTGTGTATATTATGTTTTCTGTTGAATGATATTATTGCACTAGCTATGTAATTGAAAAAGAGTAGTTTTGCTTCATGCATAGCAGTGAGCATTAGATCCTTGGGCAGTTTCTTTATGACGAATCTGTGAATGTTTACCAATGCTTAGATCACGATATTGTCCTATATATGACCGAGGAAAACAAAAATGATATTGTTCTATATATCATGAATCTGTATATGCAGTGCAAAGCCATTTTCAAGATTCTGATACTTGACTCCATCTTGTGAGTTTCTGTTTTTTCTTCTTCTTTGTTTGGTATAATTCCACAATGTAGGAGTAGAAAGCCAATCGCCCAAGATTAGACTCTACATTCTGGGTATGCATTTAGAAATTGGCTAGGAACTGGTCAATTGTTTGCTACTGCATAGCTCTAGTCCAAATTTTGTTTTCTCCCTATTGTCTTCTATCATATGTAAGATAATGGCCTCATATCAGATGTTGGATTATGCTATCTGTAGTGCTAGATACAAAATTGCAGCTTTTATCTAGTAAGTTGTGCGTAAGTTAAGCTTCCACATCATTCAAAGTTTGTACACTTTTAATATTTACGTAATTTATAACAACTTAATATCTGCTAACCTTTTTAATCAATTTTGTCTGTGCTGATGGAATGAGACATGGGATCAAGGTGTACTCATCATTCGGAACAAGTTAGAAATGGAAGCTGATTAGGCAATACAGAACAAGTGGAAAAAATTATAGAATACAAAATGAACAGGAGATATGCAGTGGTGTGCTCATTTTTGTACATGTTCCTTAACCCAGAAAAAACATGTTATCTATAGATTTTAAGTGATGTGCCAGAAGCAATTTGTCAATATGTAAATTATGTTTCAGAACACGAGTTACGGTCTGTTTTTTCAGTTAATGTCTTTCTCGCATCTGTATTGTAGAATATAAATCCCCAAACCTAAACCGTCAACATATATTTAGAATGCATGCCAAGTAACTCAACCAGAAAATTCTCTGTTAGCTACACCCAAATTAGTATCTCATAGTAGGAAAGTCTTCCATCCTTCCAATGATATATGCAATCCTTTTTCAGTTGTTCTTTTGCCGGTTCTAGATTGAGAGTTTGGTTTTCCTTCTGAGTAATGCTGCGCATGCCCTGGCTGGCCAGGCTTGGGGGGATATTTTATATAGGGCTGCACCAAAAAACCGGAACCAAATTAAACCGGGTAAAACCGAATCGAAATTTAGCAGTTCGGTTTGGTTCCTTATTTGGTTCTAAAGGAAAAAAATGAATGAATTTTGGTTTGGTTTTATAAAAAAATAAATCGGAACCGAACTGAACTGAGTATAAAACCCTATTTTATACTCACTTTCACCCATTCCCAACCTTAATCTCCTCTCCGATGTTAACCTCGACAATGTGTCTTTCAAGTGCGACAAAGGTTGATCATCCCCTTTGCAGCCCTCGACAGCGAGGCCATATGCCTCGCCCATGGTGTCCCCGCAGGATCTCCTGGCTTACTATTGTTGTCGTCTTAGGGATAACTGGGGTCATGTTCTGGGTCAGCAAATTTTGCCTTCTTTTTTCATCTTTTATTGTTACTTAGATGGGTTATCTTTTCACTAGTGGAGGATTTGAAAAGATTGCTGAAATTTGATTCTCAATAATATTTCTTATGTGATTCTGATGTTGTGTAGGATTTTAACATTATTGCTCCAGCTGGTGTGAATCTTGATCTTGAAAGCTGGTTTATTTTGTCTTTAGGCAGGGGTTTCATCTGTTTTTTACATCTAGTTGATAAAGATTCAATTTTGGAAACTGGGCTTGATTGAATCTAATGTTTTATTTTTTTCTCTTAGTGATATTGGTCCAGTGCAACGAGAGTTTTTTTATTCGTGATTATTTAAATTCTACTGTTTTAAACAACTGATACGTAATTTTGGTTTGTTTGGAGGCTATCGCTATAATTTTTAAGTTAATTTTTGGATGTTTTTTAGTAAATTATCTGCTTACATTTTGAATTTCTTCTTGTTGGATCTATTGAGGGAATCGAGAGCTGGAAGAATCCGCCTTCTTGGACGAAAAAAACCTCCCCTTGAATACCATCCGCCTTAGAAGAAGAAGATGACGCTGCCAATCTGCTCTGTCCCTCCACTACAATGCCTATCTGTGTTTGCAAGTGTCTAGCATGAAGAGGATATCATATACTAGCTTGCTATTGAAGTTGGAGACATGGTTGAAATTGAATAGGGGAAGACAACTTATCAATTGAGCATTTGGGGCTTCATTCCCGTGGATGGGACGAGTATGACGGTGGTGGTGAAGATTATCTTTTTTTTATACTATTTTGATCTGATTTTGATTAATTAAAGTAATATAATTAAAATGTTCGGTTCCTATATCGGTTTGGTTTTAGTTCTTATGTCGATTCGTTACGGTTCTTACACCTGGGTTCTGTATCTTGGTTCAGTTCGGTTTTTGTATTTCGGTTCTATAATTAGATTTGGTTTGGTTCCTCTAGAGCTGAATAGAGATGCAACCATAATTTTATAACAAACCTGTTTGAGAAGTCAGGCACTTAATCTAATTCAAATTATGATTCCTATGTGTTTGGGTGGCTTCTGGTTTCTAGTGGAGTCAACTGAAGGGATTGTAAAGACTAATTGCAAATTACAATAGTTCTTCTTAATTAGGATATTACTCACCAAAGGATTAGCACGTCAATGGACAACTGGGGACAAGGAAAATTATTTATCAGCCCACCACATCTTTACATATCAATCTATGATCATTCATCATTCCTGCGTGCATTTGTTTGGATGCTCTTTCAGACCATGACCTTCCTTCTCTTAATTAAATTTGATCATCACATACGGACTTTTAATTGTATGGCTTTTGGATTAGATTCCTACTTTGGTTTACTTCTTAATAATTAGTCAAATTTCCATTATTCTGTACCGATCATATCTATGAATTACCATTCTTTTAATTCTTCCGTATATGCTTCTAATGCATAAAAGCAAATTAAAGTCATTAATCCTAAAGAGACCATTCTCGTTGTTAAGTGAGAGCACACCCCACTCGGTATACGGAAAATAAAAAAAAGTTTTAGACATTAACTGCAAAAAACAAATATTAATCTATCATTAACTCTAAAATTTATATTAAGAGAAAAATACCCCTAACTGCCCTCCTTCTCACTCCCAAGATCAAGCCTATCCTTAGTTGTCTCTAGCTTCAGCTTCTCCACTTGGTGGCAGACCTCCCACACCACCGCCCGCTTCTCTTGTTTGCACCTACAAGTCCTCGATCTTCTGGCCTAGTAAGCACACCCGATGATTGTCCCTCATCTTCATCACCTTGCCAGCTCTGTCACCCTGCTGCCTTCTCCACCAGCTCCCGCCCTTCATCTTCTGCCACCTCTGCCCAGAACCCTAACTGTTAGGGCTGGGAATTGGGTCGGGTCGGGTCGGGTATGCGGGTAACCCTACTTTTTTTCCTTAATTTTTTTGTTAGACTCGTATTATATACCTTGTCTTTGCAAAGGGAAAACACAAATGAAATTAAATACATTACAACATTAATTTGTAATGTTTGGTACTTTGGCTAATTTATAGCTGATACTTTTTTGTAGTAGCCATCAACGAAGACCTTATAGGTATAATGTTGCATTTTCTTCATTCTAAGAGAATGATAACAAAACAAACCTTCAACATTTGTTTACTCATGATCAGCCCACTTGGCTTTCGATAACTCACATACCAATGCAAAACAAATTAAACATTTTTTCTTTGATGACCAAAGAGGATCATGCATTTCAGCATGTCTTGATTTCAAAATTCTAGTAACTAATTCTCTATGGCTACTCATAACCCTACCCTCTTTTGCATCTAGTGACACTTAATTACAATTTTCCTCCTCTGAAAATTGTCCCTCATCAAACTTTATTATCCGCCTATCTGGTTACATGTTCCTAACCTACTCCCTATTATAACGGTCAGGCCTTTAACAGAAAGCTAAATCTAGTGCATGATGTGTCCTTCTGAATGAGAGAGGATGAGTAATAAATACAACTGGCATATTTTCATTCCATTCACTACACCTAAAAGAATAATAGAAAAGAAATTAAACTACATATAAATTAACCACACTTTGAAGATACCATCATCTGTTATCTTGAAATGGATGTCTACTACAAAGCAAAAGATATGCTCCAAACATCTTATTCATGACCAAATTTATGTTTAAGCACCTCTAGTTTAACATAGTATGTACTAAACAAACACTATAATAATAGTATAAATAAGTCCAATAGACCAACACTATAATAATGGGGTTCTTTATTATTTGTAGTCGGGTAAATATCGGGTTGTGCGGGTCGGGTTCAACCCGACCCTAAATTCAAAACGGGTCAAAAGCCTAAACGCTGACCCTGACCCTACCTATAGTCAGGTTGAGTAAACGGGTCAGGTTGGATTTTCCCAGCCCTACTAACTGTGCATTCTCTGTCAACAGCACCAGCCACTCCAACTCCAGCACCTCTAGCATGCTCCACTGTAGATCCATCTTCTGGCCTGACTTCGCCATCCAACACTTGAGTGCATCCACCTCATCGGCCAAGAATGCCCTCTCCACCTCCTTTGCCACAATCTCCATGACCAGCAACTGAGTAAAGGAAAAAAAAGTACATATTTACTCTTTTTATTATATACAAAGAGAGTAATTTACTCTCTTTGTTATATACAAAGATAATAAATATTTATTATCTTTATTAGGAGGAGAAGAGAAAGTAAGAATCAAGTAGTAGATACTTACTAGCCATGGCCTCCCTTTGACCTTTGCCGCTCATCACCATAACCCCCTGAGAACCTACCACCTCTTCTAGTGCTACCAATGCAATCGCACCGTCAGAGTCTCTTCTCTCTTGTCGCCTGAAGAAGTCTACCCCACCCCGGTAGATAATGGGTCCCCGCCTCCTCCCTTTGTTCTGATTAGAAATGATCTTAGAGCTACTTCCTTGGGCTCAACATGGACGAGCTCATTGAGGAGCTCACGTAGAATGGCGTCTCTAGCCAACCACCTGCACTGGAATCAATGATTGAGTTGATGCTGATAGTGAAGATCATGTTAGCCCACCAAAGTGATGGGTCCAATTGCCCGATCTATAAGCAAGAGTTTGTGGTAGAGAAAATAAGGGAGCAACAACTAAGGATATTGAGTTTAAAGATAAAAATAAAAGAAAAATAAGAAAAAATATAAAAAAGGATTAAAGATATAGATGATGGTAAGAAGAAAAGAAGTGAAAACGTAAAAGGCCTCGAAGGTGGAAGGAAGACGAAATGAAAATGAGAAAAAGAGGGAAATGTAAGGACGAAGAAAGAAGGGTAAATTTACGTGAACTTTAAATCCATGTCAGAGCTCGTGTCAATTGTAAGAGCGAATTGAGAGCTCGTGTCAGATAGTAAGAGCGAATGCAGTTTTTTTAATAAAAAATTGATTAAAAAAATTCCCTTCCATAACAGTGACACTAAAAATGGCACATTCATTTTTCTAAATTATTGTAACAAAAAATCTTCCGTCACAAAACTATGCGTTGGTCTTGCTAGAGCTTTAACTTTTGTTGAGTGGGGGTGTCCCACATTTTAATGAGTAGAGTAGTCATTTCATGTGTGCTTTCAGTGCGAGCTTCGTGCACTTCCTCTTTTAATTTTGTCATTAGATGCTAATCAATATATGTCCATTTGCGTTTCCAATGTATAAAAATAAATTAAAGTCAATTAAAAAGGTGTACATGTTGGGACTAGTTATACTCCTCTACCAGAGCCGTGAGGATCAATGGGGCATGTACTAACGCTAATGTACGCCAATTTATGTGTCGTTTAGATATGGCTCTTGTAAAATAAGAGCACATCCCACTTAATAATCGGGGAAAATTCACGTTTATATTATATACAGAGAGGGAGTCCCACTCCCCTCCGTTTAAAAAAAATGAAAAAAAAATAACTCCTTTTCCACGAAGGTGACATCAATAATGGCAGCATTCATGTTCCCTCAATTAGTGTACCAAAAGGTCTGCCGGTCACACTCTGTCAACGTTCATGTTGTGCTTACTCTTGTCATCTACCTGTTTTCCATCTTTTTTATTCTTCTTCTTCTTCCTCTCTTTCCCAGTCTGCGAGCTCCAGCCCAACACCACCTTCAAAGATATCACATGTCTGCTTAGAGTGTCGTCCTAGTGCAACACCACCACCTTCAAAGATATCACATCAGCTGCAGTGTCGTCCTAGGGCAACTTCTACTTCTTCCTTTAGCCTTGGTCTGCCAACAAGTTTTAAATGAGTCGAATAGCCTCCATTACTCTCTATCACTGTAAAAAATCTTGTCTTTCATTCTCTTCTCTTGGCATATTTAGCTACATTAATTTGTAAATCCATCGTCAAATCTTTTGTAACAATTTCACTCTTTCTTTTGTCCCTTCAGGATCTTTTCCTTTAAATTCCAGTTACTTCCTCTCCACCATTTCACTCCAACATATCCCTTGAGATTTTAGCGAATCTTCTCTCTTTCTCTCTTATTTCCGGATCACAATGCCTACAATATTCCAAAAAATTGGACAACTATTCCGAAAAATTGGACGATCATGCCGAGAAACTGGAGAGACTCCGTTGAATGCTAATCCAAATGTGAGAGATGGGATCAACAATTTGCCTCCCCCCTCCCCCCCTCAAAGCTATCAGCCTCAACATTCCTTCCATGGAGACCGAACACTCCACAAGATTATGTGAAAGTGGAATCATATGGGGCTGGTCCATTATCATCCATTCACGACTCAACCATCATAGGTGGTGCTTCAACCATACAGAAGCGTATGCAAGAGGAGATTGTACTAGTTCTTCCAAAACGACTAGAAACAGGTTGGATGTCTTTCAATATTTCAATTGGACAAGATCAAGCTTTCAACAAGGTATGTGATTTACTCAGAGATGATAATGTTGGAATGGTTGGCATTTATGGCATGGGAGGGGTTGGCAAAACTACACTCCTTAAAAAGGTTCACAAAGAGTTTTTGGAACCTTCACATTTTAAAGTTATTTGGATAGTTGTTTCCAAGTCGATTGATGTGGATAGCATTCAAAAAAATATAATGCAAGAGATGAACTTGCATTTTAATAAAGAGGAACTTCGTCAAAAACGTGCCGAACAAATAAATAAGGCCCTTGCCAAGAATAAAGTTGGTTTATTATTTGATGATATTTGGCAACGTTTAAACATGGAAGAACTTGGCATCTTAGGATATAACAATAAATTAGATAAGTCCCAATTCAAAATAATTTTTACTACTCGATCCAAGAAAGTGTGTGCCCACATGGTTCCTGATAAAGAGATTATGGTTGAATGTTTGGGTTGGGATGATTCATGGGCTGTATTTGAGAAACATGTAGGCAAGAAGACCCTTGAGGAATCTGACCCAAGAGTTTCATTGCTAGCGAAATATGTTGCCAAAGAATGCAAAGGATTGCCACTTGCACTCACCGTCGTTGGCCAAGCTATGACATGTAAATATACCCATCAAGAATGGAAAGATGCATTGAATATGTTGCAAAAGTCCTGCTCTGATGTTTTGGATCCGGATAAAATTCTCTTTAATTGCTTGAAACTCAGCTATGATTATTTACCGGATCATGGAGAAAAAAAATGTTTCTTGTATTGCTGCTTATTCCCTGAAGATTATGAGATGACTTCCAGTAACCTTGTTGAATTATGGGCTGTGGAAGGGTTGTTGGGCATGAATGGAAGCTTCATAGAATTACTGAATAGAGGATATGCCATCATTGGAACTTTGCGGGCTGCATGTTTATTAGAAAAAGGTAGTTCTGATTTGAAAGTAAAGATGCATGATGTCATAAGAGATATGGGTTTATGGATTCTTTCTGAATTGAAATTAAATTACTTTGTACATGATGAGTCTCACATGACAAATGTAGAAATAAGTGATAGGTGGAGCAAGGCCGATAAGATTTACGTGTGGGGTAGAGGCAAATTACCGAATCAACTTCTTTGCCACAATCTTACTACATTGCTTATCATGGGACAAGATTTTACGGTAAAAATACCAAATGGCTTCTTCAAATCCATGTGCAAAGTAAGGGTCCTTCAATTATGGAATGTTGAATTTTTGAACCCTCATATAGCAATTAGACATTTGGTAGAGTTGAGATATCTTTCTCTATGTAACACACATTTCCCTGGATTGCTAAGCGAGATAGGCCATTTGAGTAAGTTAGAGGTGCTAGAATATTTTAGTCGCCACGGCATTAGGAGTGACCTTCAACCATTGGGCGATTTGTTGAGTTGAGAAAACTCGTGCTCTGTGGCTGTCCCAAAGCAATTCTAGCAAAACTTGGAAACTTGCCCAACTTGGAAATCATGACCATCCGAGAAATTGATGATCCCTGTTCAAATCATGAAATTGATGATCCCCGTTCAAATCATGTTCTTGGGAGATTACCTCACTCCCTAAGACGTGTAGATTTGATGGAAGTTGGTGTTAACACGTGGGATGAGATGCTATCAGCACTTCAGGATTTACCCGAATTGTCATCACTCCGAATTTGCGATGTTCGTTTTGGGGAATTTTCAGTACTTTCAAGATCGTACTTTTCTAACTTAGAAGAACTTGCCATTGGAAATTGCTTGAAACTTAAAAAGGTCGAGTTAGGTCAACCTTGCCTTCAAAACCTTAGGGTGCTGCACTTGATTGGATGCACATCCCTCGAGCACATTGTTGGGCTTGAGCATCTTCAAGGTCTGGCGGAGCTTACAGTTTACAGTTGTCCGATGGAAGAATTTATCAAGGCAGATGGCGAAATGAAAGGGAGTATTTGTTTTCCCAATCTAAAAGTTATGAATCTCGTGCGTCTCGACAATCTAAAGAGCATATGCAGTGACACCATCTTATTTCCTTCTCTCACTTCCTTCTTCTTGTTAAGATGTGAAAAATTGGAGAAGCTGCCGCTAGGGTTAATGAACGGGAAGCTAAAAGGTTGTGAAATTCGTGGCAGCAGAGAGTGGTGGGACGGACTGTTGTGGGAGGATGACGGCTTTAAGACCTTCATCATTACCACACTTTGCTTGGAGCTAAGACGGTTCTGGAGAATCAACTACTCGTCCGTTTTGTTGGACAACCCAAATTTGCTGGAGCAATTCTGTCATATCAGGGAAATAATTATTAAAGGGTTAAAAGATGAATTGTTTGATGAATTGTATGGTGAATTGTATAGTGATGAAATTCCCACAATTTATCATCACAATGATTGCTGCTGTACCCATCAAAGCTTGCCTTTCCTCCAGCTTCAAATTTGAAAACCAAATAAAAACACTTTTCCACTCCCTCGAGTACATGCCCAGCAGTAATGGAGACAAAGATAACCGAGAAGCAGCAGCATGGGAGGAAGATGACCGCCTGGATCGCTCACCGTCACCGGCGATTCCGACCACCACCTCAATCCTTCCTCCATCGTCGCCGCCCTCCGCACCGTGGCTCTATCCCCTGACACTGGCCACTACTTCTCCAACGGCCACAACCTCTGCTGGACCCAGGTTAGCTAAAGACCACAACTTTTTTGCTGAAAAATTTGTAATAGTTGATAAATTAACGGATAGCATGTTATTAAAAATTTTGATCTGTATCTCCTGTTTTGCAAATTGTTGACTAGTGTAGCCAATTGCATTTGTTTAAGTCGGAATTTTCAGTTTCATGAAAATCTTAGATGTCAAGTTTTATTTATCCTTTCTTTTAATGGAATTGAACAGATGGGGGCCATTTTCTTGTGGTCTTCTGTTTTCAATGTTGTATGGTGATCTTCAAATCAAAGCACCCAAGAGGAGAATATCACACCTTGTGCGGAATTCACTGCTGAAGCATCAAAATTACTTCCAAGCAACACAGAGGAACCAACTTCAAGTTGAGGATTGTTTAGGTCCGAGCAGGTGTTAAGGACTCGTTGAAAAATCAAAGGGTATCATCCAGATTTTTAAATTATGTTTATGTTCTATCATATAACCTTTTGCTTGAAACGGTTATCTTGACAACTTCTTTTTGCACATCAGCTGCCTGCTTCAGTTAGCCAACCTTGGCGATGGTTTTTATGATTTTCGAGAGATCACCATCCAGGCGTTTCCTGGTTTTTATCATGCACTTTGTGCCCTGAATGTTCGTAAAATTTTACAGCATAATAGTTGGTATCACCATGGATGGAGTTGAGAAACAATGTCAGATAGATGTCTAAAGCCCTAAGAAGAGTTGCAACAACACTCTGGCAGAAGGGAGCAAAGTTCTATGCCGTCCGGAGTCGGTTCACCACCTTCCGGCCACCCTCCATGTAATCGTCAATCGCCCGTCTAGCACCCCCCTTCCCCGCTGCTCCCCTCCTTCCTTCGCCACCTTTTGCCCCCCCCCCCCCTTCTTCATGGCCAGGCTCCCCCATCGGCCCACCACCCCCCACGAACCCCCACTCCTTTCCTGTTATAGTTTTAAAATAATTATATACTATTAGCGACGCTCTTTAATAGAGTCTCTTATAGTGTTAAATTATTTTTTTTAACATGTCGCTAATATTATAGAAGTTCATTCACTAATGAGATTAAGACATAGCCTTTACACTTAAATAGATGGACTTGTAGGCTCACTAACATATATCTAAGGTCTAATAACTTAATAAAAGGAAAATACTAATAATCCTAATCAACCTAATAAACTAAACACCCTTATTATATATAATATAATTAAACCCTAAATAGCCCCCTTAGGCATACCATTTCCGGTACACAACTTGCAACATTAGCCGGCCCTTCAGAAACTACCATTGGAGTTGCAGTTTGAGGTCGTCTATAACAAGGGTAGCCTTTAGTATTTGCAATTAGTGAACTCTGTTTTTCTGTTGTGGATGCAAGTAGGTCGTATAGTTTTCCCCTATGTTGTATTGCATATTGTTAGTGAAATTTTATGCTTGTATGGTTATCGTGAGTTTTGCCTTTATTTCCCTGGCCATGATATTGTGCCTCATGTGGCACAAACTAACGCATCACAGAAAGTGGCCTTCGCCCAATCAACATATGGCTCATCTCTCTTCGTCTGATTTCTTCTAGCAACCACAAAAAAAACTTCATCTGATTTCTTGTAGGCTTTGTAGCGAAGGAGTGGAGGATGAAGCCAAGATGAGGTTCTTTAACAAACATATCTGTGACAACTCGTGATTGGAAGCATTTTTTATGTTCCGTATTTATAATGAGCCTAGCATAAGCCATGCATGAGAGTCGTTGATTTTTAAGATCGATAGTGCATATATTAGAATATATTAGTGTAGTGTTACTCATGCTAATGTACGATAGTGTGTGTTATCAATCTTATGGATGAACGACTCCTATACACAGGTTACACTAGGCTCATTATCAATGAAGAACATGAAAAATGTTTCCCTGCATCCGGGTAGTCATACTTGAATCCTGGCTCAGATACTTGTGTAACAGCGTATCTTGTTTCCTCAATGATGGCTACAATTTTATGTGTTATGTACTCTCACTAATTTTTTTGTCACTTTCTTCTTGTCTTGGAACCATGGAAGGCCGTATCTGTAACACCCCGACCCGAAAAACCCGACTCGGACCAGGGGTTATATCGGAAGGTAGAATTGGAGTTTATTAAATAAGTAGAAAAATTAAAACCTACTGACCAGGAACTGTAAGCTCTGAGTGCGAGAGTCATAACGTTCATCCACGCACTACGGAGTTTAAACGTTCTGTTGTGCGTAGATCAGAACAAACCTAATTTTATAACTAATTTGGATCGGGCCAACATTATCATTCTGTTGGTTGCCTACGTATGTATTGGATACCATCTCTAATGTTATTCCAATACAATCGGATCCGAACATAGTTCTGCCTAACGGTTAATACATGCATTAGGCATCACAAAATCATATACGTTAAAATACGTATATCCTTATATCCGAATAATTATTCGAAATTGGACGAAAATCTTATAAATCATTGGAGTCAAACGAAAGACACTAAATAAGTGAAATAACATCTCACATAGGTGAGCAAAATACTAACAAAAACACACATCTCACTCTATCATAGAGCGGAGCAGAACACACTATAGAGCATGTTGGATCATCTCATATCCTATCAGATCGTATCAGATTTCATCTGATCATATGAGATCATATCGGAGTATATCACATCAAATAGAGCATTTCAGAGTAATTCGGATCCCAGCAGAATATATCAAAGTAGATCGAATAGACACATATAAGCATATATCAAACCATAACACATTATATATCTTAATTAGTATATTACTAATTAAGATATGCATTCATATAAATTATATTAAATTAGAAAGTCAGAAAAGTGTACTCCCCTACAGTTCCAGAAGTGGCAACTTTCGGAGTTGCTCGTTTCCTCAGGGTGTCCTCCCTTTCCAAGTCCGAAACGGCAACAGAACCTCCTCTAACTTTGGAATACTTTTCTCTTTTTGTGCCCGTAGGCTAAAGACAGAATCTCCCCCTAACTCGGGATCACTTCATCTTTCATTCGCCTGTAGGTGACAGACAGAACCTCCCCTTGCCTGGAGACACTTTACCCTTCCCACGCCCGTAGGCGGCGGGCAGAACCTCCCCTTGCCTGGAGACACTTTACCCTTCCCGCGCCCGTAGACGGTGGGCAAAACCTCCCCTTGCTCCAGGATGTTTCCCATATATAGGGTGGCTAACTCGAGGAATGAGCACTTCCATTGTGTAGAACACCCTCGAATTAGTTAGGAACGCTTTTTGAACGGAAGAAAACGGACTCAAAATGACTCCAGAAAGTTCTCTGGAATAATGAACGAAAATGACTATTTATAAGGAAATGGCGTGCGAGCGTACAAAGGAAGCCAGAATATGCACGCACACGCACGCGCCATGTGTCACAAAATTAATGGGCCGCACAAAATGGACGGAGCAAGTGACGAGCGCATCACGCATGCCACATCCCGCCGCACGGTGCACGGCTGCCCGGCTCGGCTCAAGCATGGCTCGGCTCCGGCTCGGCTCGACTCGGCTGATGATGTCAGATATTTTGTCCTTTCTTGAATATTTTATTATTATTTCATTCAAATACAATTCCAACTTTAAAATGTGATAACTTTTTATCCCCTAGTTGGAATTACACGATCTTGGTACCGATGCACTTGTATCAATGAGCCCTTCAAAACTAGACCCCGCATGGATATGTTATCTTGCACTTTTAAAATGGGTCCAGCCCATTATGGCACATTTCCCGATATTATACTTTCGTTCCTAGCCTCCATTTTGCTTGTTCTTTAATTCGTTGTGCTCGTTACTTCGAGCTCTAACCAAAGACGAGAATTTCATCCCTTAAAACCTCTTAAAATTAATTAAAATTATACAATTACCCCTAACCTTCTTAGGTTAAGTGTCATCGGAACACGGGGTGCCACATTCTTCCCCCCTTAAAAGAATTGCATCCTCGCAATTCACCTAAAAATACTTATTTTATAATCCGACCATTAGTTGGATAACAAACATGAATCCGATTAATTTATAATCAGAGACAATATTCAGAACCACAATTCACTAAGTTATAACCATATAACATTATCTGGTAATTTATCGGATAAAACACATAATCCAAAATGAAATATGATAAATCATAACCTTTCATAAACAGAATTTGACAATTTATGATTAGATAAGATAGTCAAACAAAATGCGACAAATTTATATTCAGATAAATCATATCATATAGAATCCGCTTTTAAGATCAAATAAAATCAGAGTAAAATCAAAATAGAGCAGACAGATTAATTCAAAAATTTTTGGAATTTAAAATATCTGATAGGTGATATAATTAAAATCAGATAACCAAATATGAATAGCAATTAATTTTCTGAATTAAAATAGAACAATTAGACCAATCCAGAATTTGTCGGAATTAAATCACTCGATAAATCACACAATCAAAATTTGATAATTTATATTGGATAATAGGATCTGACTATTATTTTCAAAGTTAGATAATTTTTCTGGATCAGAAATGAACAAATAGTACTGACAGATCAGATAGAATGGACAAATCAAATAGATTAAATAGATTAGACAAAACAAATAGATCGAATAGTTTAGAAAGATTTGATAAATTAGACAGATCAGAACATACATATTATACAGTGCAGAATAGACAGATCATAAAGATTAGACATGACTGACATAATAGACATATCAGACATAACAAATAGAACAGACAGATCTGACGGACTGGATAGATCAAAGAAGTTACACAGAACGGACAGATCAATTAGAATGGACAAAACTGATGGATTAGACAGATCAAACAAAAATAGACCAATTGGACAAACAGATAAGTCAGATCGGACAAATCAAACAAATCAAATAGAATGGACAGATCAGACAAAAATAGATAAATCAGACAGAACGGACAGATTAGATAGATCAAACAAATTAGATGGGGTTAGATAAATCAGATAGAACAAGCAGAATGGACAGATAAATAAGATAGATCGGACAAAATGGAGCTGTGATACCGAACGGTGTTCCCCTCAACACTCATAGGGTAGCGAGAGGCTCAGAAGGATAGGAGCTTTTCCATGATGCTCCACACCTATATGGTGCACCAAAACTGATATTTTGGTGGGTATCCAGATAGAGAGTGCACTGATACTTTTAGGTTTTACCCCAGAACTATTTAGAAAGTGCACATATGCAAAATATAATGCAGCATATGTAAATAATTTCGAAGATATGATAATTTTCATAAAAACATGAATAATAAGCATAAATTTAGAATTTAAACCCCTACACTGTAGGTTGACTTAAAAGAATGCTAAACAAAAATGTATGCAAATGATTATAATCTTTTTCAGAAGATCGTTTATCAGAAAAGAATTATCCAGAAATAATTTGATGCAGAAACATATGCACAAATTGTCGGTTCATCCGAGTGACAAGAAAACCAGAGCCGTGATACCGAATGGTGTTCCTCTTGACACTTATGGGGTATCGAGAGGCTCAGAAAGTGAGGAGCCTTCCCATAATGCTCCACACCCATGCGCACACCAGAACTGATTTTTCTCGGTGGGTATCTTGAGAGTGCAAGCACTTGCGTATCATTGTACGCATCAGATCAAATATTTTTCTCAGAAGTAGATGTTACTCATAATCTTTTCTCGGAATCATTCGGATTTTAAATCATCGGACAGAAAACATATCATAAATTAATCATATTTTTGTTACAAAGGTATTTGATCAAAAGCGTCTAATATAAAATAGACTTTTCACATTAAAATCAGAACATATATCCCCGGTTCACATCACACTTAGAACAAAATTTCAAACCAAACTTGAAATAAAAAATAGTCCACTAGCAGAATTAATAATGGCGCTATCTACTAACGCCTATTTTCATATACAGGCGTTTGATGATTACTTCTTGATAATTCTACTATCGTAAATGTGACAAACTTTGAAATTTAAGTTACTAAAACAATCATGTAACAGATTCATAACAGATATTTTCGATTGATTCAAAATTAAAATTCATAAAAGCAAAGTTTAGATCAAATCAGTTACCACACAGAGCAAAAAAAATTTCAAATTTATTCTTGACTTATAAATTAGAATTCATAAAATCAGAGTCCATTGAAAATCTAGTATAACACATGCAAACATAATTCTTATCAATTTCGATATAACAGAAGTTCATCTCAACTCACCTTATGGAAATCCTATTACATTTTAGGATTCATAAAGTCAGAGTTTGTATTATATCTAATTGCATATATATATCAAGCAGAAAGTTCAAATACCAGAAGTCGTATTAATTCAAGTATATTAATAGAAACAAAATTTCAAATTAATTCCTATCTAAATCAGAATCTGTATCAACCAATATTCGGAACAATAATCCAATATCACAGTTGAAATAAAATTTGTAAATAAATTCCTATCAATGTCTATCAAAAATTGAAATTCATATCAAATCGAGATTCAAAACAGTAATTTTAAATAATAACCATTCAAATGCAAATTTCATTATATCAATCCAGTACTACATAATTAGAACAGAAACTCTAAATTACTTATAATCAGAATTTATAACTGCTAAAGTTAAGAGCAATTACAATGTCACCCTCGTAAAACAAAACTACAAATCAAAATCCAATACGACTTATTCGTAGTAAGATTTTCAAATCATTTTAGATTCAAGATTAAAATTTATGATATGGATTGTCGTATCAAATCCTTACGTACTACATTTAGACATTCAAATGATTTCTTATTTGAAATCAAAATTCATAGAATCGATGTTCGTATCAATTTCTTGCAAAACATGCCAGATAGAAATTGAAAATTATTAAAATAAAAAATCGTAACATTGAAGTTCCTATTACATTGAATGCAACACTCAGAGGACAAAAAACTCATAATCGGAATTCACCTTGAATCTGATACAACACATGCGGAAGTTCAAAAATCGGAATCCTCAAATCCAATATCACGGTAAATAATGAAAGATTCACAATCGAATTTTTTTTCTTTATTCCGATATAACACATGTGGAAGATAAAATTTAACAATGAGAGTCGGCATTAAATCTGATATCATTCATAGAGAATGGAGGTGCACGATTCAAATTTTCCTTAATTTTGATGCAAAACCAAATTTATTTATTTATTTATTATTTTTTTCCAATCAGTTGACACATATGTGGAACGGTAAAAATATAATCAAAGTTTATATTAATTCCGATGTCATAATTGCAGAACAACACATTCAAAATCGGAGTTTGTCATAAAGTTGATGATAAGTGGGAAATGATAAAAATCTCAATCGAGCTTTCTATTAAATTCGATAACACACACGTAACGAAGAAATTCTAATTTAAAATTTTAAATTCGAAACAAATCAAAATTTTAAAATATTTTGCTCTCGCAGACAAAGCAAAGCTCCAATACCATTTGTAATACCCCAACCCGAAAAACCCGACTTGGACCGGGGGTTAGATCGGAAGGCAGAATCGGAGTTTATTAAATAAGCGGAAAAATTAAAACAAACTGACTAGGAGTTGCAGCCTCTGAGTGCGAGAGTCATAACATTCATCCACGCACTACGGAGTTTTAACATTCCATTGTGCGTAGATCAGAACAAACCTAATTTTATAATTAATTTCGATCGGGCCTACGTTATCGTTCCGTTGGTTGCCTATGTACGTATTGGATACCATCTCTAACGTTATTCTAATATGATCGGATCCGAACGTAGTTCTACCTAACTGTTAATACATGCATTAGACATCACAAAATCATATATGTTAAAATACGTATATCCTTATATCCGAATAATTATTCAGAATCGAACGAAAATCTTATAAATAATCGGAGTCAAACGAAAGACACTAAATAAGTGAAATACACATCTCACATAGGTGAGCAAAATACTAACAAAAACACATATCTCACTCTATCATAGAGTGGAGCAGAACACACTACAGAGCGTGTTGGATCATCTCAGATCCTATCAGATCGTATCAGATTTCATCTGATCATATCAGATCAGATCGGAGTATATCACATCAAATAGAGCATTTCAGAGTAATTCGAATCCCAGCAGAATATATCAAAGTAGATCGAATAGACACATATAAGCATATATCAAACCATAGCACATTATATATCTTAATTAGTATATTACTAATTAAGATATCCATTCATATAAATCATATTAAATTAGAAGGTTAGAAAAGCATACTCCCCTGCAGTTCCGAAAGTGGAGACTTTCGAAGTTGCTCGTTTCCTCAGGGTGTCCTCCCTTTCCAGGTTTGAAATAGCGGCATAACCTCCTCTAACTTTGGAATACTTTTCTCTTTCTGTGCTTGTAGGCTAAAGACAGAATCTCCCCCTAACTCGGGATCACTTCATCTTTCATTCGCCTGTAGGTGACAAACAAAACCTCCCATTTCCTAGAGATACTTCACTCTTCCTGCGCCCATAGGCGGTGGGCAGAACCTCCCCTTGCCTGGAGACACTTTACCCTTCCCGCGCCCGTAGGCGTCGGGAAGAACCTCCCTATAAGGACCCTCATCTTTAAACCGGTTTTGGTTTTCTTTAATTATGGATTATCGTGAGATTTACGTGTTTTCTGATCTTATTCGGTGATTTCGTAAATAAATAGTGTTTGTGATGGTTTTAACCAAAATTAACTTCAACATTAGTGGTTTTAAGTGATTTTAAACAAAATGTGAATTTTTTGGATTTTTCGGAATTTTTACTATTTTCCCAAAATTAGGGTTTTGGCGGGACCCCCGTGGGCCCCACGGTCAAAAATTTTATTTTTGTGTCAAATGAACCTAGACATATACTTAAGGTCACACAAAAATTTTCAGAATTTTATTAGGCTTAATTCGTGCTTAAATTTGTAAAATGACCACTTTTAGCCTACTTTTCATATTTACACCCCAAAACTTACCTTTGCATACCCCAACCCTTACTATAAAAGGGCAAACCAGAGCCATTTCCATTTTTGGGAATAGGCTAAGGAAGGAGGCTGGCCTAATCCCCACTTAGGCCCGAATTAGAAGCCAATTAAGGTAAGCTTACTCTAATTAAGCACTAATCCATGGCTTTTCTCTTAATTTCTTCCAAATCTACCATTTTCCCCTTGATTCAATTCGTTTTTGACCATCAAAAGCTACTGATTTGTGTTTTACTACAAACCCTAACATTCAAAATCCGATTTTTACTACCAACAAGCCCTAGATCTAAGATTTAATTAGGGATTTCTTAAGTAAATCGATTTCTATTGGTGTTTGATTCAAACTCATTGTATTTTCAAGGATTTCAAGAAGGGTGACTCTTCAATCCGAGCTTAATCAAGTGCAGGTAATGGGTCTTCAAAATCTCTGTTTATCCATGGTAAAACTCTTCATTTTTGGCTTATTTCGAAATGGTTTGCTTGATTTAGTGTGTTAATGGTAAGATTAGAAAATAGAATTATTTAATCCCGATTTCTTAGGGCTTTGCATTATTATGGTTTGGTTTGATATTCTGGAAGTCAAGGAGGACTTTTGATGATGATTAGGGTGTTAGATGTGGATTTGAAGTGTATTCTATGGTGTTTCGGTTTGGATTTGCGAAAGGAAGAAGATGACTGTTCTGCCGTGTTGGCGATCGATCGGCCTTGCAGGGCGATCGATCGGCTGAACTGAAATTTTTAAAATTTTGCGTGTAACCGATCGAACGGCCTGAAGGGCGATCGATCGGCTACACAGAAAATTGTATGTTGTGTGTATGATGCCTATTTTGATGATTCCACTTTAGCTTGCCAATTTTATATGAATGTGGAGTGTTTTAAGCTATGTTAGGCTACTAAAAATGCATGCTATTAAGTTTGTGGAGTTGAGATATATGCTTAGAGATGGTGGAATGAATTATGTTTTGTGGCATGATGTTGGAATCGTTATTTTGAAATTATGAATAGTTGTTTCCCTTTGGTTAAGCATATTTCAGTAGGACTACAATCATTGTTGGACTGACTTGTCATGATAGATTGTGGTTAATGGTGTGTGAATGTTGGTGAATGCCATGACTCAATGAGTGATGTTACATGTGTTTGGCCTTTGTGGTTGAGTTTTGAATCTAGCTATGATTTCAACGATTCTTCTTCTATGATTTCCACTGGAATTAATGTTTGGATAGAGATTCACATGTGTAGTGTGGTAATGAGTTGATTTTCAAGCATGTTGATATGCATTTTGTGGAATGCTCCTTCTAGATGCACACACACACATGTGGGGCTAAAGGATGATGTTGAAGCTTAATATTGTGATTATGAATGATGCATTAGGGGCTGGTGAGAGCACTTATAATGGATTAGGATTCATGTATACTTTGCCCACGCATGTACCATGCTGCATGCATCATGAAAATGGATTTCCAATTGAGGCTTCATCGTGATTAATCGAATTTGACCGATTGGATGCAATGTGATGGAATTGTGTGCCGGATTGATCGGTCGTGGATTAATCGCAAATTGATTGGTCCGGAAGGACATATTTTGATTTGAAGTTCCTGTGTGGAACGATTTGAAGTTCCTATGTGGAACGATTTGAAGTTCCTGTGTGGAACGAGTGCACTCCCCGGGTTGAGTCTTGTTAAATGGAATGATGTGGGGATGAGTTGTGTACTTGTCTTGCGGATATGTGAGAATATTTTTATGTGTGTCATCTGGACCCTGAGAATCCAGTGTGGTATGTCGTGTGCACCCCGCTACCACGTGTTCTAGGGTTCTCTGTGTGAGAACTCGGGCTCTTCCCTCCGCAGGAGATGTCCCTGGGCGAACACCCCTGCTCTAGATTCTCTGTGTGAGAATGGGACATCCTTGGCCAGGATTGTCCAGGGCGAGCAGTATTATGGATTGACAATCCCGATCTTTCTTGAATTCTTGTGTAGAATTTTGGACCATGACACGCCTTCGTGGCCTTGTCTATGCTCCCGTCTGTGTGACATTAATGTGTGATTACTCCTTGATGGAGGTTGATTGTGATGATGCTATGCATGTGGAATATGTATGTTAGAGATACACCCATGCATGTTGATGTTGATGTTAGGCATATGGAATATGTATGTTAGAGATACACCCATGCATGTTGATGTTGATGTTAGGCATGTGGAATATGTATGCTAGAGATACATCCATGCGGGATTGGTTATGATGTGAATGCATGAGAATATGTATGTTAGAGATACATCCATGCAGTTTGAGTTATGCATTATGATGCAGTGTATAAGTGATGTAAATATGTGATCAGAAAGTGATACACCTTGTACATTGTTGTTTTTGAAAGACTATATCGCCATGCTATCGTATTTTTGACGTTGTTAGTGATATTAAAACCATTGCTGAGTGTTAAAACTCACCTCTCTTTTGTGTTTTGATTTGGGGCTGCATGGTGCGACACGCAGACGGACAGGATTGCCTTTTTGAGGAAAGGTCAGAGGTAGCTTGGGTGTGATGATGGAGATCGTTGCGTGACTTACCTTCGTTTGTTTTATGTTTTATGTTAGAACCTTTGTGTAGGGTTCTTGTTTTAGATTTATGTTATATACTACAGATGTGATGATTATGACTTATTTTGAGCCAGTGTGGGCTTTACTTAACTAAGCTTGTGGGTTTGAGATTGTTGTTTACTTTGTGATAAGCAACACCTTTTTTCCCCTTTTATTTACTCTTGCTCAAAGGATTGTGCGCACTCCGTGTTGCTGTTAATCGCCCGTGGTTAGGGTTAAGTCTTCCGCTAGATTGTTTTCTCAATGTTCACTTCGTCGCCCCCGCGCGCTTGACCGGCCCTTGGACCGGGTTCGGCTCGGGTCGGGCATCGCCGGGGCGTGACACTCCCCTTGCCTGGAGACACTTTACCCTTCCCGTGCCCGTAGGCAGTGGGCAGAGCCTCCCCTTGCCTGGAGATACTTTACTCTTCCCGCGCCTGTAGGCGGCGGATAGAACCTCCCTTTGCCTGGAGACACTTTACCCTTCCCGCGGCCGTAGGCGGCGAGCAAAACCTCCTCTTGTCCTGAGACATTTCCCATATATAGGGTGGCTAACTCGAGGAATGAGCGCTTCCATTACGTAAAACACCCTCGAATTAGTTAGGAACGCTTTTTAAACGGAAGAAAACGGACTCATAATGACTCCAGAAAGTTCTCCGGAATAATGAATGAAAATGACTATTTATAAGGAAATGGCGTGCGAGCGTACGAAGGAAGCCGGAATATGCATACACACGCATGCACCACGTGTCACAAAATTAATGGGCTGCACGAAATGGTCGGCGTGCATGACGCGTGCGTCACGTGCGCCACATCGTTCGTGCGCGTCAAGCACGGCCGTGCGATTGCACAGGACCCACGCCTCACGGAATGCCGTGATCGTGCGGCGCTGCACAACGCGCGGCTCCCCGGCTTGTCTCCGGCTTGACTCGGCTGATTATGTCAGCTATTTCGTCCTTTCTTAAATATTTTATTATTATTTCATTCAAATACAATTTCAATTTCAAAACGTGATAACTTTTTATCCCATTGTCAGAATTACACGATCTTGGTACCAATAGATACGTATCGATGAGTCCTTCAGAACTAGACCCCACATGGATAGGTTATCTGGCACTTTAAAAATGGGTCCCACCCATTATGACACGTTTCCCAAGGTTGTAACTTCCGTTCCTGACATCCGTTTTGCGTGTTCTTTAATTCATTGTGCTCGTTACTTCGAGCTCTAACCAAAGATGAGAATTTCATCCCTTAAAACCTCTTAAAATTAAATAAAATTATATAATTACCCCTAACCCTCTTAGGCTAAGTGTCATCGGAATACGGGGTGCCACAGTATCACCGATACGGGTGCGTAACGGCCGATAAGTACCCATATCGGCTGAGACCGATACAGTACGGAGGGCGATACACCCCCCACACATATCAGTGATACAGATTGGCCGTATCGCCGTTATCGTATCAATATGTTATTAAAAAAATAATTATTTTATTTTAAAAAATATTTTTTAATTTTATCAAAAAATTTGAAAAAAATTAAAAAAAAATTTCTAAAAAAAAACTTCTTTGAAAGTTTAAGTTTTTGTTATATTAAAAATAATATTTTAAAGTTATATGAGATCAATAAGGGTAGGTCTCTACAATTTGCATAATTATTTTTTTACATATAATTTTCGACAAATATACATTTATTTAAACATATAAGTATGACTCATATTAAGCATATTATTTATTTTTAAAATAAACTAATTTTAGAGCACTTAATATTGGAAAGAATGAGCAATAATTTGTATGAGACGGAGAGCATAATAGTGTATAGTTCCAAATGAACTAATTTTAGAGTATCCGTATCGGTTGATATGATATCTTATGATCTTATTATGCTATAAAATAAGTATTATAATAATATATTATTAATTATAATATTTTTTTATGTTTATAAAAGGGTTTATGCCCGTTTCGGCGCGTATCAAGAATATGATCGGCATGTACCTATATTCATAATCACCGATACTATCATCCATATCGATACTGCCTTCCATGCTAGGAACACAGACAACATAGGACGTCCACATAATTATCAAGAACAACGACACCCCTCTTTCCAAGGAGCATATTCAGGCCTTAGAAGATTACCTCATGTCTATATGCAAGGACCCTTATTCATCCATCACCTCCAATTCAATTCTTACTAGCCAGTGGCCCAGTGCCATCCCTCCGTTTACACCAGTTTTCTCTGTTTTCTGACTGGATCATATGATTCATATCTTCTTCCGTATATGCTAGATGCTAATCCATACGTCCAATAGTGCTTCTACTGTATAAAAGCAAATTAAAGCCGTTGATCCTAAAGAGATTCCCACTCGGCCCAGAGGAAATAAAAAAATGATAAAAAAGGATTCCCTTCCATGAAGGTGACACCAAGGTCTCCCGTTCACACCCTGTCATTGTTCCCTTATTGCAAAACTATGCCTATTGTCATTATAAAGCTTCAATTTTTGCTGAGTGGGGTTGTCCCACTTTTTACTGAGTGGAGTTGTCATTTCACGTGTGCTTTCATTGCAACCTTCCCAGTAACGTGATTTCTTGCAGGAGAAAAGAAAAGTGTCCGATAATGCAATAACAAATGGATATAACACCTACTAGAGATCTACCCCTTCATCGGTTCTTCCAGCCATTCTTCAAGGACTACAGTTAAGTAAAAAATTATAAGGTTCTATGTTATATCAAATTTTTTACTTATTAGTACTTTGCTTCAAATTTGAAAACAGGAAATATTTTATAAGCAGATCATTCATGGAGCATAGCAATTTTTGCGGACTTATATTGGCTGTGGAGGAGCTGGACCTAGCTTGTTCGTCTGACATAGGAGCTGGACCTAGCTTGTTTGTCTGACATTCTTCCCACTTAATGCTGTTGCTCCTAAACTACTAATAAGTTATGCATTGTCCAGTGTTTTTTTGGCATTTCTGGCCTTGAGTTATCAATGTCCAAAGAGCACCATGAGTGTAAGCTTCCTAGCCCCTCTCATTTGGTTAACTTATTGACCAATGCATGTGTTTTATTTATACATTTATAGGAAAAGGAACTTATTGACAACCATAACACATGGCTTGATGAGGAAATGACATCTTAAGTTGATAGTCACGTCGAGCTTAGCAAAACGCATACAAACTATGAGATATAGATGTCCTCTAAACTGCTTAAGCTTAGAAGAAGTGGTTAACAAAGATGTACGATGTAAATGCATGATTGTTCTCACGTTGAAAGACAAATTAATGATAGCGTAGGTTCTTTAAGTTTGCACAAAGGTAGAGCATGTGAATGGGAAAATAAACTTCATATACTTGAGGATAGAATGCATTGTTCTATTTTAGAAAATTTGAAAGGACTTGTGAGTTCATGACTTACATGGAATTGTGGATGGAACAAATATGATAATTAGCTTTAAATTTGATGGATTTAAGGTAAAGGTGGAGCAATTGTTGTTAGTTTTTACCCTTATCAATGTTTGCTTACTTCCAGAGCAATTTCTTGTTCATAGTAATTTCTAGTTTGATTTGAGATTGTCAAATGTCCTTGATGATTCATAGTAATTTTTAGTTTGATATGAGATATGAATTTTTTTAAAATTTTTTTCTTCAGCGACAGTCTTGATTGTCATTGAAGTTCTTTTAACATTTTGAAAGTACTTAGCGATGGTTTTGATTGTCTCTATAGGTCACTAAGACTGTTGCTAAAAGTAGTTTTCAGCGACAGTCCATTAAATTGTCGCTATAGCTTAATTTTGGCGACGACTGCAGTTGTCATTAAAAAACTACTTTTAGCGATGGTCTTTGATCACCATCGTTGAATGGGATTTTAACGACGACTATAACCTTCGCTAAAAGCACTAACCCATCATTTATGACCCAAAGGAGGCGATGTTAGTATTTTCTTTAGCAACAGTTATAGCCATTGCTTAAATTCATTATGACCGTTGCTGATACTATCAATGACACGATCAATTGCGACGGTAGTCTAGCCGTCGCTATTAGCTTTAGCAATAGCTAGACATATCAATAGCGACAGCTTACTTTTGTTACTATTGACCAATTTTTTTGTAGTGTGGTGGCAACTACAAGCGTGAATATAAATATGTGTGTGTGTGTATGTTTATTTATTTTTTTAAATACTTTAAATATTTTTGCAACAAAATTTGTTTTCCCAAATAGTCATGTATACGCTTTTGTGACAAAACTATTTGTCCCAAATACTTGATACAGTTTATTAGAAGCACATTTTCAATAGTTGTTCATGGCTAATATATTTTGACATTTTGGGATGATTAATTTTTGTTGCAAATGCCACATTTATAATTCTTTTTTTTTTTGCAACAACTCCTTTTTGTCGCAAATACTAAATTATATATTTTAACATTTTTTTCAATAATTTTTTTGTCACAAAAGAATATTCATTTGTTTTTTGGTAATTACTTTTGCAACAAAATAATATTCTTTAGCAACAAATTTTTTTGTTGCAAATGTATCCCCTTTGGGACGAAATTTATTTTGTGGCAAATTACCTTTTGAGACGAGGCTTTAGCAACAACCTTGGGACGAACGTATATTTGTTGATGAATTTTAGATCTTTTGCGACAAAATTGTTTGTTGCAAAAGGATCGCCACCTTACATCAATATACTGAATACCAGAAGGTAAAGCATAACCTTGACCCTGAGAAGTGACATCAAACCACACATATTCAAGATAGGTTGACTTCACAATATAGTTAGTTAATTTTACTGCATTTTCTTTTTCTTATAGGAAATATTTTTCTTGATCTCAGTTGGCATTGATATATATCTTAACTACACATATATCAATTCCTTTTATTTTCTCTTTTGAGGAAAACCACACATATTTCATTTCAATAAACAGAAAAACACATATAGCTGTAATAGCATTTGCACTAAAAAGACATACGCCGCTCCTTGTTAATACTGTCATAGAACTCTTGAACCAGTTGTTAATATAACCATATAACAGACAATCAGTAGCTAGCAATCTACCTTAACAGTTGTTGAAATGACTTTGCCAGCAATTCTTGATGCACAGGATGTAAAAACTAGTCTGGTACATCCATTGCCTGAAGCAATCACTAGTGCTGGAAAAATTCTCATTTGTTCTAGCTCATGATTTGAACAAAACACACATGCAAACCAGCAAAATGTTTCTTGGCCCTGAAAACAACCTTAAAGAGTGGCAAATTTCATGACAATTTAGATCGGTTGTCTTGTGTTCTTAATGAAATATTTAATGGCTGACATCCCGATTCAGACACTCAAAGTAGACTAAGTTCATTAAGACCTGTCCTGACCGGACCATTAAACATTTCTTTTAGCGTTTAACATCAGCAAGACACAAGGATACAAGATGAAAATATAGATGTTTCAAATTATAGCATGATAGGATTGATAATATCCAGTGTTCTCGACTACTACAAGGTCAACAATGCCACGAGTTTAGGCTTCTTCAAAAGAAAAGGGCGAATTATGATAATTTAGAGGTATACTTTGGTATATAAGAACTACGTCATGTGTGGTGAACTTTTACATTTAGAACGCATTCTAGACTTTCGCAGTTAGAACAAATTGGCCATTTGTACTCAATCCTTATGCAAGAACTAAACATGTGACTAAAAATCCTAAACACCACCTCCACAGAAGATTCCTCCGTTGCTTCATTTGGTGGATTATCCTGTTTTTACAATGACGTTAGAGTCAACGACCACTCCACTGGTAACAAATTCTCTGAATGAGTCATTTGGTGGATTATCCTGTTTTGCAATGACTTTAGAGTCAACGACCCCTCCATTAGTAACAATGTCTCTGAATGTGTACGCAAGATCCAGGGAGGAAAATATTCAGCAGTCGTACAAAATCAACAAATCACCTTTAAATGATGATCAACAAATTAATGTACCTTAAATAGTGGTACTCAGAGGAAAATGTATCTAGAAATTCCTCCTCCTTTTTAATAACGAGAGACTCACCAAACATTATCTATAAAAATAATATATAATCAGTGTAAACCATTAAAACATAATTTCTTACAAGATCCGTGATCCCCATTTTTCCCTATGAGAGGCATTGAAAATGTATGTAAGAATCATTTTAAAAGAGACTTAGCCCACAGAATGTAGTACTCGAATGTATCATAAATTGTTGGATACGTTCAGATAGAAGGGGCCCACATTTCTGGAGGGCCCAAATTTTGTGCCATCCCTGTACCATCTGACATACCTCATTTAATTCCCCTTGGTCCCACCTCCAGGGGACCTCTATGGAGCCCACAAGCTGAGACATTGCATAGGACCCCCTATGCAAGTGCCCGCAAGAGAACATTCTTTAGAATACTTCTCCGTAGAAGAGAAAGCACCAAATCAACCAATCAACTATAAAATGATTAAAAAATAAGAAGATAGAACCAGTAACTCGTATAATACAGATAAGAAACTCCCAAAAGCTAAATTTTGAAAATGCAGAATTATAGCACTGAGGGAATGGGGCTATGTAATTAAGATAGGGATGACGCTTCTATTAAGAAATATAAGCTTCTAGTATGAATAATTTAGAAGTTAATTTTGCACATCCAGACCATAGTTCATCACTACTTACGCAGATTGATAGTTGCAATGAGACCATACAGCTTCGACACAGAAGAATAATTTAAAGAGATAGCTTTAATACAATTTCCTTCAAGTTAAAGCAACCACACATAATAATGGAGTAAGTTGTCTGCCATAAAACTAGTGATATTGCAGTTAAAGCTTAAAGGCTTATGATTCTACAAGGGTGCTGATAACACGATTGCCAAACTATCAAAAAATGAAACAAAAAGACAGTAGAATATAGTACTTTACATCCTCAATCCAAATCTTCTTGCCTTGTTTAACAATCCAAATCAGGATTCCTTCGCTTATCCATAGGGTCAGTGTTGTTTGTTTCTGCAGGAGTATCAAAAGACCCAAACAGCCAGGGCAGCGTAATCCGGAACCTCCTCTCCACTGTCCGCCCCATGGGCGAGTTTGAGTGAGCATTCTCATGAGTTGCTGCCACTTCGCTGCCAATAGAGTGAGAACCAGCAGCTGAAGCCATCGGATTCTGCGGAGTAGCTGGAGTCACACCCCTCGTCCGGCGCTTATAATCGGGATCGTCAGTAGGAAGCTCGTATCGGCACACAGGCCATGAGTTGTGCAGAGCCAGGGAAGGATGCAATCGGAGTGGTAGAGATTCTTGCTGGGCATTTGCTTGGCCGAAGAACCCCGCTCGAAAGTGTCCATGAACACCGCACACTGCGCCAAATTGGACGCTAGTAATTTATGGGATCACTACAACAATTCGACTATTAGCGATGTTTTTTAAAATAGACTATTAGTAATGTAAAAGTATCGCTAATATTTCTCGAAGTGTTGCAAAAACATATTAGTGAACTTTTAAAATGTCACAAAAGGTTTAAAAAAGGTCTCATCACCAACTAATAAATTACAACAGTAATGCAAAAGTGTCGCTAATAATTAACTTATTTATAATATTTTAGTTATACTGTAAATATTTATTTATGATATTTTATTTATGTCACAAATGATTATTACTTCACAAATAAATATTAGATGACTTGATTTCCATCTCTACTAATTCTCTCTGTTAGCAACGTTTTAATAAATGTCTTGGATGTGTTTTTATAGCAACATTTATAGTTTTAGCAATATTTTTTTTAATAAAGTGTCACTAGTACTAAAGGTTTGAGTAAACACATATAAGTGTCACTAATAAAAAAAAATAAATAATAGTGGGCAACCTCCCCTTTCTTCTTTGTCTCCAGCCAAGGGTATTAGCGATAGTTTTATAAAAGTATTGTTAATAAAAAATATTTAAAAAAATAGTTGGCGACCTCCCCATTCTTCTCTGGCACTGGTAGGGTCCCCCTGGGCAAGGTGGTGACCCACTGGCCAAGGTGGCCCCTCTAGTGAAGCGAACCTGGCATGGCCCCCAGCCAAGGCAGCCCCAGTGTGGCCAGCCAGGGTGTGTCTACCTAGGGTTGTCCTAGCCTAGGTATGGGGCGACCCCGGCTAGGGCCCCACTAGCCAAGGCTGCCCAATGCGGCTTGCCAGAGGATAAATGGCCTGGGTGAAGCCGCCAACATGGCTGTTGTTGGCTCGTTGAGGCTAGCTCTAGCATGGTTTGTGGCTACACCATGCAAAGGTCATCCCTCTGTGTGACACCTCTTGCCTCAGCGTAGGGCCATAGGCAAGGCCTTTGTGCCGAGGATAGGGCCAAAGGCTAGCCTCAACGAGCATCCATCCGCACGGTAGCTAGCGACATTACCTCCCGGTGCCGAGGCTAGTGACATGACCTCCACACGCAGAGGCCAATGTCTTGGTCCCCGTTTGTGTAGAGGCCCGATGCGGCTCCATTCACAAGGAGGCTAGGATGCTGGCCTATGTATGTGTGCATACTAGCGTTCTAGCCTCCATCTATGTGGATGCAAGGATGTTGGAATCCAACCTACGTGACGGAGGCCTGTGTCTTGGCCTTAGTCTATGTGGATGCTAGTGTCTTGGCCTCCATCCGCACATGTCCTCCCTTCACACAAAGGCCAATGACCTTGGCCTTCATCCGCACAAAGGCTAGCATCCCTGCCTTCATCTGAGTAGAGGCTAGTATCCCTGCCTTTGTCCGAGAGGAGACTAACATCGTCGGCTCTATTCGTGAGGAGGCTAGCATCGCAGCCTCTATCTGTGCAGAGGCTAGCATCCCGGCTTTTGACAATGTAGAGGCTAGCATCTCGATCTCCATCTGCACTGAGACCAACCACCTGGCCTCCTTCAATGGGCCCCCTTGCCTTGGGTGGGCTTCCCATCGCCACTGTTCAACTTCAACAGGTTCCCTTTCACACTTAAACTCATGATCAGTATGATATCTTCCACTGTAAGGGGTAATATTTTGCCCCGAATGTTGAAAACTACTTGTGAATTGTCCCAGCACTCACCTATTAGAATGTCAAGGAGCGGCCTAGAGATAATGATTGGCTTGCAATCGTATACTAGGCATAACCCAGTCTCCTACAAGATTGTCTTGCATCCCAACCTTGATTCAACGAGGTTTTGTTATAGTCTAAGTTTAGTAGAGAAACTGTTAGTTCTCATAACTAGATAGGGGAGAGGAGAGATAGAGGAGTGAGATAAGAGAGGAGAGGGGGAGAGAAGAGAGAAAGAGAGAAAGAAGAGAGGAGAGAGAGGGAGGAGATAAAATAAAAGAGGAGAGAGATAAACATAGGAGAGAGAGGGGAGTGAGAGAGGAGAGAGAAAAGAGAGAGGAGATAGATAGAGGGGAGAGAGAATTTAATTTAGATTTTTTGGGAATTTTTTATTATATATTATATTTTAAAATTAAAAAAATAAAAATAAAATATATTATCGATGCTTAGGAAAATGCATCACTATTACTCTAAGTAATAGTGACGTACATGCCTATGCATCGCTAATACCTATGGTATTAGCAATACATTTTCTTATGCGTTGCTAATACATTTTATTTTTATTAATTTTTAAATAAATTATATAATAAAAGACAGATAGATAAGAGAGGAGAGAGAGAAGGCGAGAGAGAGAGAGAGAGAGAGAGACGAGAGATAGAGGGGGAAGAATTTAATTTAGATTTTTTAGATTTTTTAATTATGTATTATATTTTAAAACAAATAAACTAATAGAAATAACATGTATTAGGGATGTTTAAGAAAATGCGTCGTGAATACCCTAACTATTAGCGACGTATATGCCTATGTATCATTAGTATATTTTATTTTTATTATTTTAAAAATAAATTATATAAAAAAAGAGAGGGAGTTAAGAGAGATAAGAGAGGAGAGAGTGGAAGAAAGAGAGGGAGAGTGAGAGCAAGAGGGAGAGAGAAAGAAAGAAGAGAGAGGAGAGAGAGTGTGTGAGGGAGAGAGAAAAGAGAGAAAGAAAGAAGAGAGAGAGGAGAGGGAAAGGAGAGATAGAAGAGTGGATGAGAGAGGAGAGAGAAAGAGACATGAGAGAGATAGAGGGGGAAGAATCTAATTTAGATTTTTAGGATTTTTAAGTTACATATTATATTTAAAAATAATAAAAATAAAATGTATTAGCGACACATAGAAAAATGTGTCACTAATACACTAAGTATTAATGACGCATTTTCCTATGTATCGCTAATATATTTTATTTTAATTTTTAGCAATTTTTAAATATAATATATATAATTACAAAACCCAAAAATTAAAATTAAATTCCCCTCTCCTCCTCAAAGCCATGGTCACGTTGATGGGTATGAGAGAGAGGAGAGACAGAGGGAGTGAGAGAGGAGAGAGAGGGGGGAGTGAGAGAGGAGAGTTAGAGGAGAGAGATAAGAGGAGGGAGAGAGTGTGGGAGAGAGAGGGGAATGAGAGGAGAGAGATAAGAGGAGGGAGAGAGTGGGGGAGAGAGAGGGAGTGAGAGGAGAGACAGAGGGAGTGAGAGAGGAGAGACATAGAGGGGAGTTATAGAGGAGAGAGAGAAGGGGGAGTGGAAGAGGAGAGAGAGGAGATAAAGAGGAGAGAGAGAAGGGGGAGTGGAAGAGGAGAGAGAGAGAGGGGGAGTGAGAGAGGAGAGAGAATGGGGGTGAGTGAGAGATGAGAGAGAGACAGAGGAGAGAGAGAGGGAGTGAGGAAAGATAGAGGAGAGATATAAGAGAGGAGGGAGAGGGGATTGAGAGAGATTGAGGGGGAGAGTGAAAAGAGAGAGAGAGAGAGAGAGAGAGAGAGAGAGAAAGGAGAGAGGGGGAACAGAGAGAGAAAGAGAGGAGTGAGAGAGAGGAGAGAGAGGGGAGAGGTGATTTAATAAGAAATTTTATACAAAATATCTATTGTGATGCTCCGTTAGAAGTGTTGCATATAAGTCTTTTTTGCGACACTTCTCATTAAGTGTCACAAAAAGACTACTTCTATTTGCGACGCTTTGTCTAAAGCGCCACAAATAGTTAGCCTTCTGCGATGCTTCATTAAGGGGGAGAGAGGAGAGAGAGGGGATAGGTGATTTAATAAGAAATTTTATACAAAATATATATTGTGAACTCCGTTAGAAGTGTCACATATGTCTTTTTTGCGACGCTTCTGATTAAGCGTCACAAAAAAGACTACTTCTATTTGAGACGCTTTGTCTAAAGCGCCACAAATACTGAAGTGTTGCAAAAAGTTTTAGTTTTGCCGTCGCAAAAGAATTTTGCGACGGTCCTTTCTTGTCTCTAATCAAAAGCCTTTTGCGATGCTTTCGATAAGCGTCACAAAAGGGCCAAAAATTTACCATGTGCAAAATTTCTTGTGCACGGGCAAAATTTCACCGCCCACACTGTTATAATCTTCCCCTTTGCTCCGATTTCCGCCGCGCCCCTCCTCTTCGCTTTTCTCTGTTGAGAGTCTGTTCACCACCCTCCACGGCCTCATCAGCAGCTCGTTCGTCCACCAACACCTCCCGTCTTCTCTCTCTGGCTACCCCCATCCCCGTCGCTCCCCTCCTCCCTTTGCAGCCTTTTGCCGGTGCCAGTGGTGGAAGGGCGCCAGACTCAGCTCCATCGCCAGTTTCTGCTGCCCCTCCCCCAACTCCCATCGTCCCTTCCCCCGGCGCCGGATCTAGCTCCGCTGCCAAATTTTGGCACCACCTCTCTGCTTCCCCCACCCCGACCCCTCTGTTTTAGATTTTGACCTAACTCCCCCCATCGGCCCAACATCCCCACCACCCTTCCCTCTCCTGTTAAACCATACAAGAGGTTTTATTTTATTTATTTTTAAATTTTTTTTATTAGCGATGCTTTATAAGAGCATTACTAATAGTTTTAAAATAAGTATATGCAGAGCGTCGCTAATAGTGTTTATTTTTAAAAAAAAATTATAATTTTTTTTTTAAATTGAAATAATTTTTACAATAGTGACACTTTAAAAAGTGTTACTAATATTATATTATTAGTGACACTTAATAAACAACATCATTAATAATTGTATTTTTATTTTTAATTTTAAAATTTTTTATAGCGATGTTTGAAAAAGTGTTGCTAATACTATATCATTAGCGACACTTAATAATATAGTATTAGTAATGCAAAAATAAAATATCACTAATTTTATTACTATTAGCAATGCTTTTTCACATGCGTCACTAATAAGCATTAGCGACTTGAATTTTTTCAACGCATTTAGGGACAGTTTATAAGCATCACTAATAGTCATTATCGACATTTTTTTTACTATTAGTGACGCTTTTAAGCATCGTTAATAGTCTATTTTCTTGTAGTGTAGCCCAATTTCCTTAAACCTATTAGAGAATTGGCTACGTAATCCATGATTTGTGCCAATGTGAAAGCATCGTGGGTGGTAATTTGCATTCACTCGATATGACCTGTAAAAAATTGGGAGGGAACTGCCAAAGGTTCCACCCTCTATTGTGTACCAGAAATGGTCTACCTAAGGGGGCTTAGGCCACGGGGGAGAGAGAGATGCATGGCCGCTAGAAAGAAGGGAGAGGTAAAGAGGACAAGGGAAAAGACAAGAGAAAAAATAATTATTTATTCACTGATCAGATTAGGGCATAGCCTTTACACGTAAATAGATGGACTTGTGGGCTTACTAATAGATACTTAAGACCCAATAACTTAATAAAAAATACTAATAACCCTAATTAACTTAATGACCTAAATATCTTTATTATATAATAACATAATTAAACCCTAAGTAACCCCTTAGACAAACCATTTTAAGTACACAACATAGGACCTACTTTTCTGTAGGTGCTACTTTGCAACATTAGCCGACCCTTCAGAAACTACCATTAGAGTTGATGTTTGAGGTCGTCTATAACAAGGGTAGCCTTTACTATTTGCCATTAGTGAACTCTGTTTCTATGTTGTGGATGCAAGTAGGTCATCTAGTTTTCCCGTATGTTGTATTTTTAGTTAGTGAAATTTTATGCATACATGGTTCTCGTGACTTTTACCTTTATTTCCCTGGCCATGATATTGTGCCTCATGTGGCACAAACTAACGCATCACAGAAAGTGGCCTTTGGCCCAATCAACGTATGGCTCATCTCTCTTCATCTGATTTCTTCTAGCAAACATAAAAAAAACAATCATCTGATTCTTCATCTGATTTCTTGTAGGCTTTGCAGTAATTAAAGGAGTGGAGAACGAAGCCAAGATGTGGTTCTTTAACAAATATGTCTCTCCTTTGGCAATTCGTAATTGGAAGTATTTTTTATGTTCTGCACTAATAACAAGCTTAGTATAAGTTGTGTGTAAAAATATATTTAAGATTGACGGTGCACACACTAGTGTATGTGTCATGCCTCGGCGATGCCCAACCCGAGCCGAACCCGGTCCAAGGGCCGGTCACACTCGCGGGCGACGAAGTGAAATTGAGAAACGATCTAGCGGAAGACTTAACCCTAACCACGGGCGATTAACAGAATTACGGAGTACGCACAATCCTTTGAGCAAGAGTAAATAAAAGGGAAAGAAAAGAGTTGCTTATCACAAAGTAAACAACAATTTCAAACCCACAAGCTTAGTTTAAGTAAAGCCCACACCGGCTCAAAATAAGTCATAAGCATCACAACTGTAAAGTACGACATAAATCCAAAACAAGAACCCTACACAAAGGTTCTGAACAACAACATAACTAAGGAAAATAAACCACACAAATATCTCCACGATCACATCCAAGCCATCTCCGACCTTTCCTCAAAGAGGAGATCTTGTCCGTCTGCGTGTCGCACCACGCAACCCCAAATCAAAACACAAGAAAGAGGGGTGAGTTTAACAAACTCAGCAATGGTTTTAATATCACTAACAACATCGAAAATACGATAGCAGAGCGATATAATCATTCAAATCAACGATTTACATGGTGCATCATTTTTCTGATCACATATTCACATCACTTAAAACTGCATCATAGTGCATAATCAACATGCATGGATGTATCTCTAACATACATATTCCCACATGCATCATATCGTAACCAACCTGCATGGATGTATTTCTAACATACATATTCCCACATGCATCATATCACAATCAACCTGCATGGATGTATCTCTAACATACATATTCCCACATGCATCATATCACAATCAACCTGCATGGATGTATCTCTAACGTACATATTCCCACATGCATTATATCAAAATCAACCTGCATGGATGTATCTCTAACATACATATTCCCACATGCATTCTATCAAATAAACCTGCATGGATGTATCTCTAACATACATATTCCATCATGCATTATATCATCACAACCTCCATCAAGGAGTAATCACACATTAATGTCACACAGACGGGAGCATAGACAAGGCCACGAAGGCGTATCATAATCCAAAATTCTACACAAGAATTAAAGAAAGATCGGGGTTGTCAATCCCTAATGCTGCTCGCCCTGGACAATCCTGGCTAAGGATGTCCCATTCTCACACAGAGAATATAGAGCAGGGGTGTTCGCCCAGGGACATCTCCTGCGGAGGGAAGAGCCCGAGTTCTCACATAGAGAACCCTATAACACGTGGTAGCGGGGTGCACACGACATACCACACTGGATTCTCAGGGTCCAGATGACACACATAATAATATTCTCACAATCCGCAAGACAAGTACACAACTCGTCCCTACATCATTCTATTTAACTAGACTCAACCCGGGGAGTGCGCTCGTTCCACACAAGAACTTCAAATCAAAACATGTCCTTTTGGACCAATCAACTTTTGATTAATCCACGACCGATCAATCCGGCACACAATTCCATCACATTGTATCCAATCGGTCAAATTCGATTAATCACGATGAAGCCTCAATTGGAAATCCATTTTCATGATGTATGCAGCGTGGTACATACGTGGGCAAGGCATACATGAATCCTATTCCATGATAAGTGCTCTCATCAGCCCCTATTGCATCATTCATAATCACAATATTAAGCTTCAACATCATTGTTTAACCCCCACATGTGTGTATGTGTAACTAGTAGAAGTACTTCACTCAATGCATTTCAACATGCTTGAAATTAACTTACCACTACACTACACATGTGAATTTCTATCTAAACATGAATTCCAGCGGAAATCATAGAAGAAGAATTGTTGAAATCATATCCCAATTCAAAACTCAACCACAAAGGCTAAACACATATAGCATCACTCATTTCATCATTGAGTTATGGCATTCACCAACATCCACACACAACTAACCACAATCTATAATGACAAATCAGTCCAATAATACGTTGTAGTCCTACTGAAAATATGTTTAACCAAAGGGAATCAACCATTCATAATCTCAAGATAACAATTCCAACATCATGCCACAAAACATAAGTCATTCCACAATTTCTAAGCATATATCTCAATTCCATAACCTCAATAGCATGCCTTTCCAGTAGCATAGCATAGCTTAAAACACACCACATTCGTATGAAATTGGCAAGCTAAAGTGGAATCATCAAAATAAACATTATGCATTAGAAAATCAATCTGCTGTGTAGCCGTTCGAACGCCCTTCAGGCCGTTCGATCGGTTAAACGCAAAAATTTGAAATTTATAGTTCTGCCGTTCGAACGCCTAGCAGGCCATTCGATCGGCTGAACTGGAAAATTACCAATCCGACAGTGTTGCCGTTCGAACGCCCGGAAGGGCCGTTCAAATGCCAACAAGGCAGAACTGGTCATCTTCTTCCTTTCGCAAATCCAAACCGAAACACCATTGATAACACTTCAAATCCACATCTAACACCCTAATCATCATCAAAAGTCCTTCTTGACTTCTAGAACATCAAACCATATCATAATAATGGAAAACCCTAAGAAATCGGGATTAAATAACTCCATTTTCTAATCTTACTATTAACACACCAAATCAAGCAACCCATTTCGAAATAAGCCAAAAATGAAGAGTTTTACCATGGATAAACAGAGATTTTAAAGACCCATTACCTCAACACTTGATTAAGCTCGGATTGAAGAGTCACCCTTCTTGAAATCCTTCAAAACACAATGAGTTTGAATTAAACTCTAATAGAAATCGATTTACCCAAGAAATCCCTAATTAAATCTTAGATCTAGGGCTTGTTGGTAGTAAAAATCGAATTTTGAATGTTAGGGTTTGTAGTAAAACACAAATCAGTAGCTTTTAATGCCCAAAAATGAATTGAAATAAGGGGAAAAGGGTAGATTTAGAAGAGATTAAGAAGAAAGTCATAGATTAGTGCTTAATTAGAGTAAACTTACCTTAATCGACTTCTAATTCGGGCCTAAATGGGGATTAGGCCAGCCTCCTTCCTTAGCCTATTCCCAAAAACTGGAAATGGCTCTGGTTTGCCCTTTTATAGTAAGGGTTGGGGTATACATGGGTAAGTTTTGAGGTGTAAATAGGAAAAGTAGGCTAAAAATGGCTATTTTGTAAATTTAAGCACTAATTAAGCCTAATAAAATTCTGAAAATTTTTGTATGACCTTAAATATAGGTCTAAGTTCATTTGGAATAAAAATAAAATGTTTGATGGGGGGGCCCACAGGGGTCCCGCCAAAACCCTAATTTTTGGGAAATTAGTAAAAATTCCAAAAAATTCTAAAAATTCACATTTGGTTTAAAATAACTTAAAATCACTAATCTAATAGTTGATTTTGGTTAAAACCATCACAAACACTATTTATTCATGAAATCACCGAATAAGATCAGAAAACGCGTAAATCTCACGATAATCAATAATTAAAGAAAACCAAAACCGGTTTAGAGATGAGGGTCCTTACAGTATACTAGTGTAATATTACTTACGCTAATACGTGTTAGTGTGTGCTATCAATCTCATAGATGAATAGCTCTATACGCGGGTTATGTTAGGCTCATTTCAATGAAGAGCATGAAAAATACTTTCTTCGTAATTGCTACATCCGGGTAGTCATACTTGCATCCAGTCTCAAATAATTGTCTTCCAGCGTATGTTGTTTCCTCAATGATGGCTACAGTTTTATGTGTTACGTATTCTTATTAATTTTTTCTGTCACTTTCTTCTTGTCTTGGAACATGGGCTCCTCTTTCTTGCATCAACAATGTAGGACGTCCACATAATTATCAAGAACAACACCCCTCCTTCCAAGGAGCATACTCTAGCCTTAGAAGTCAATTCATACGGGCCAGTGTCATCCCTCCGTTCCATGGAAGGTAGTATCGATACGGATAATAGTATCGATGACCATAAATACAGGTACGTGCCAATGATATGCTTGGTACATATAAAAAACGGGCATGAACCCTTTGTTAAACATGAAAAAATATTACAACAAATAATATATCATTATAATACCTCTTTTAGAGCATAATAAGATCATAGAAGGCCATATCAATTGATATGAGTGTTCTAAAATTAGTTCATTTTAGAACTATGCACTATTACTCCCTTTATCCCATACAAATTATGACTACCTCCGTCCTATATTAAGTATTCTGAAATTAGTTTATTTTAGAATTAAATAAAATACTTAATATGAATCACTTGAATATTATGAAGAAACGCATATGTTAGATGTTTAAGTAAATGCATAATTGTGAAACACTATATTTAAAAAAATAATTATATAAATTATATGAACCTACCTATATTGATCTCATATAAATTTTTTTAAAATATTTTTAATATAATACGAATATTGTCATCTTTAAATTTTTGATAAGGTTGGGTATGAATTATGTTTTTATTTTTAAGAAAAAAAATTAATTTTTTTTTAAAAAATAAAAATAAAAAATATTTAAATATCACACCAATTTTCTCTGTTTTCTTCTGTATTGGATCATATCTTCTTTCGTACATTAGATGCTAATCCATTTACTTCCCATAGTGCTTTCACTGTATAAAAGCAAAATTAAAACCGTTGATCCTAAAGAGATTCCCACTCGGCAGTCGGCACACAGGAAATAAAAAAATGATAAAAAGAAATTCCCTTCCGTGAAGGTCATTTTCCCTTAATTATTGTACCAAAAAGTCTCCCGTTCACACCCTGTCATCGTTCACTTGTCACAAGACTATGCCTGTGGTCTTCATAAAACTTCAACTTTTGCTGAGTGGGGTTGTCCCACCTTTTACTGAGCGGAGTTGTCATTTCACGTGTGCTTTCATTGCAACCTTCCCAGTAATGAGGTTTCTTGCAGGAGAAAAGAAAAGTGTCCGATAACGCAAGAACAAAGTGGATAACACCTACTAGAAGATGTAAAGCCATTTTCAAGATTATGATACTCATTAGTCCAGACAAGTTAGACTCAGAAGCTGATTAGGCGATACATAATTAACAAGTAAAAAAAATTATAGAAGTTCAGTGGTGTTGCTCATTTTTGTACATGTTATTCCTTCTTAACCCGAAAAAAAATGTATAACCTGTTGTCTTGTAGATTTTAAGTGATGTGCCAAAAGCAATTTGTCAAATATGCAAATTATGTTGCAGAATGCGAGTTACTATATGTCCTTTCAGTTAGTATCTCATAGTAGGAACGTCTTCCGTCCCTCCAATGATATATGAAATCCTTCTTCAGTTGTTCCTTCTGAGTGGCGCTGCACGTGCCCTGGCTGGCCAGGTGTGGAGGGAAGTCGAGCACTTGAAACGAATTCAAAATATGATCTTGGGCGGCTTCTGGTTGTTGGTGGAGTTAACTTGATTACAATAGTTCTTCTTAATTAGGAGATTACTAATGTCCAGAACTAATTGCAAATTACAATAGTTCCTCTTAATTAGGAGATTACTCACCAAAGGATATTAACACTAACTTATGCCAATTTATGTGTCGTCTACAGTTGGCTCTTGTAAAATAAGAGTACATCCCACTTAGTAACCGGGAAATTATAAAATTACAATAGTTCCTCTTAATTAGGAGATTACTCACCAAAGGATAATAACACTAACTTATGCCAATTTATATGTCATTATTGTGGTCTTGGGTATCATTATTGTGTTAGATTCTGATTATGATCTTGTTGGTTTGTCATGATTCTAGTGTTGATGCTTTTACACGAGTTAGTATTCTTTTTTGTTATTTCACAGCCTATTTGTGAATGCCTTTTTCGTTTTATCTTTCAATATTTTTGCCAGTTTGGTTTTATTTTGTTTTGGCATATGCTTACCTGGCTTGAGATACGAACAATTGATATTGTTTGAACAGTGTGTATATATAAAATGCAATGAGTGAATTTTATATATAAAAATGTTGTCTACCTCATGTGTCATGATAAGCACGAATTTACATTTGAAGTTATTTTTTCTTAAATTTAAGTACCAAGAAGTAATTAATATTAGTCATTCTAATATGGCAAATGTGATTGCATTGGTGCGAGTAAAAAATTATTCGGCCATGCACATAGGTTATAAAGATTTCAAAATGCTTTTGTAACTTGCAGCACGAAATATGCTTATACATTTTCTGAAACAAAAATTAGCAACGAGAAAAAGAAACAATAAATTAAAAAGAATTGAGGACTTCATTGGGCACTCATCATCATTAATATGATTATGCATATTACAAACACAACGCAAGCTAATATTAATTACTTACTTATGACTGGTTAGGTCATGGGCAAGCTAGAATGGTATATCATAAAATGTCGCTATAAATTTATTGGCGACATGTAAGAAGGAATGTGTAGGTTCTTTATAAATGTAAATTGGGATTATAATTGTGCGCACATATACATATGTGTCAATATATATTTATATATATTATAAAATATATTTACAAATATTATTTGAGTTCGAGTTGAATTTGAGCCGAATTCAAATTTTATTCGAACTGAGTCAACTCAACTAAAAAATATTCAACGTCGAACTAAGTCACTTCAAATCGAGTCATATTCAAGACAAATTGAGTCAAAGCACACTTCAAATCGAGTCATATTCAAGACAAATTGAGTGAAAGCACATTTGATCGACGATGTGCCTAAGCTCATTAGCACCCCTGTATATGCAAGCACCCTTGTTCATCCGTCAGATCTAATTCAATTCGTACTGGCCAGTGCCATCCTTCCGTTCACACAAATTTTCTCTGTTTTCTGTAGTGGAACCTATCTTCTTCCGTGTATGCTTGATTAGATGCTAATCCATTTACTTCTCGGAGTGCTTCTTCTGCATAAAAGTAAATTAAAGACGTTGATCCTAAAGAGATTCCCACTCGGCTCACAGGAAATGAAAAAAATGATAAAAAAGGATTCCCTTCCGTGAAGGTCACTAATAATGTCACAGTCATGTTCCCTCAATTATTGTACCTAGAAGTCTCCCGTTCACACCTGTCTTCATTTCATTGCAACCTTCCCAGTAATGCGATTTCTTGCAGGATAAAAGAAAAGTGGATGACACCTACCAGAGATCGACCCCTTCATCGTTTCTTGGAACAGTTCTTCAAGGATATATATAGTTAAGTAAAAAATTATAAGGTTCTATGTTAAAATTTAAGTACTACTCTCAACTAACTGTAGTTAAGTAAAAAATTATAACGTTCTATGTTAAAGTTTAAATACTACTCTCAACGGCCTTTCTATGTCTTTTATCATATTGATTAGCATACACAGTTTTACATTGTATACGTTAAATAGAATGCCAATATATTGATGTCATTATGAAGTATTTGCCAGGTCATTTAATGCTAATAGATGGAAATTTCTATGATGGCATGTGGCGCTGTGGTATGAGATTAGGTTGATGTTACCTATGTTTGTTGAATGATATTATTGTACTATGTCACGCCCCGGCGATGCTCAATCCGAGTCGAACCCGGTCCAAAGGCCGGTCAAATGCGCAGGAGCGACAAGGGAAAATTGAGATACGGTTTAGCAAAAGACTTAACCCTAAATACGGGCGATCTAATAGAATTACGGAGTACACACAATCCTTTGAACAAGAGTAATTAAGTAGAAAAGAAAGAGAGTCGCTTAATTCCAAATTAAACGACTAATCTCAAAACCCACATGCTTAGTCAACCATAGCCCGCACTGGCTCAAAATAGGTCTTAAGCAACACAACTATATAAAGTAGCATAAAAATCCAACAGAGAACCCTATAAAGTTCTAAACATAAAGCATAAACCAAGGAAAATAAGTCACATAAGAGTCTCCACGGTCACATCCAAGTCATCTCTGATCTTTCCCCAAAGAGGAGATCCTGTCCGTCTGCGTGTCGCACCACGCAGCCCCAAAACAAAATCACAAAAAAGAGGGGTGAGTTTAACAAACTCAGCAATGGTTTTCAATATAGCTATCATCATCAGAAATACGATAGCATAGCAATATAATCATTCAGATCAAAGATTGACAAGGTGCATCATTTTCTGATCACACATACACATCACCTAAACCTGCATCATAGGGTATAAATCCACGTAGTGTCATTCTCATGATAACAACCTGCATGAAATGTATCTCCAACATACATATCCCATCATGCATCACATCATAACAACTTGCATGAAATGTATCTCTAATATACATATCCCATCATGCATCACATCATAACAACTTGCATAAAATGTATCTCTAACATACATATCCAATCATGCATCACATCATATCATCCTATATGAAATGTATCTCTAACATACATATCCCATCATGCATCACATCATAACAACCTGCATGAAATGTACCTCTAACATACATATCCAATCATGAATCACATTCACATTCATCATGCATGTATAAGTGTCACACAAACACTAGTCCAACATGCAAGTCCATACACATGGAGAATAAACCCGCTCTTCAAGGACGGAGCCCTCAAGCAAACACTTATCAAATAGACATGCTCTTCAAGGTCAAAGCCTTCGAGCAACTCCTGCTCCTCAAGTTTAAACTCCCGGGCAACCCTGCTTGTCAAGACTAAAGTCCTAAGTAACAATACCTAGTAAGCCGGTGCACTCGGACAAACCAGCTAGATTCTCAGGGTCCAGATAATCATAAATAATCTCAATCTGTAAGACAAGTACACAACTCATCCCTATATAACTCCATTTAACTAGACTCAACCCGGGGAGTGCACTCGTTCCACACTGGAACTCAAATCAAAATATGTCCTTTCGGACCAATTAAGTTTTGATTAAGCCACGACTGATTAATCTGGCACGCAATTTCACCACATTACATCCAATCGATCAAATTCGATTAACCTCGATAAAGCCTTAATTGGGAATCCATTTTCATGATGTACGTGGGCAAGGCATACATGAATCCTAATTCATGATAAGTACTCTCATCAGCCCCTAATACGTCATTCATAATTATAATATCAAGCTCCAACATCATCATTAAACCCCACATATGTGTGTGTATCTAGTAGAAGCACTTCACTCAATGCATATCAACATGCTTGAACTTAACTCACTACCACACTACACATGTGAATTAACATCTAATCATAAATTCTAGCGGAAATCATAGGAGAAGAATAATTAAAATCGTAACTCGAATCAAAGCTTAACCACAAGCTAACCACATATAAGATCATTCACTTCATACTATAGTCAAGACATAACACTAACATTCACACATCAATTAACCGCATCTTAACATGACATATCAGCCCATTAGTATGTTGTAGCTCTACTGAAAATACACTTAACCATAGAGAATCAACTATTCATAACTTCAAGATGGTAATTCCAACATCATATAACCAATTACAAGCCATTCCACATAACTTTAAATATATATACCACAACTTCTAACATCAACAAAATGTTCTTCAAGTAGCTGATTATAGATCAAAATACTCCACACAAACATAAAAATGATATTTTGAAGTAGATATGTCAAAATAAGCATCATACATAAAATTGTCAATTTCTGCAGTGTAGCTGTTCGAATGCCTTGCAGGGCCGTTCAATCGGCTAAACGGGAAAAATGCCAAAATTGCAGTGTTGCCGTTCGAACTCCCTCAGGGCCGTTCTAACGCCAACAAAGCAGTTTTAGTCATCTTCTTCATTTCGAATTTTCAAACCAAAACTCCATTGATAAATCTTAAAATCTCCATCTAACAACTCTAATGACATTAAAACTTCACAATACCTTCCAGAATGCAAATCCACATCATAACAAGATAAAACCCTATGAAATCGGGATTAAAGATTATCATTTACTAATCATGCCATTAAAGTACTAAATCAAGTAATTCCATTCAAAATAAACCACAAAATCAAGAGTTTTACCATAGGAAGACTGAAATTTCGAAAGTTCATTACCTTATCCCTTGATTAGGTTTGGATTTGATGGTCACCCTTCTTGAAAACCTTAAACACCTTCTAATCCGGGCCTAATTGGGGATTAGGCCTAACCTCTCCTTTCTCAGCCTATTCCACAAAATAGAAATGGCTCAGGTTTGGCTTTTTATAGTAGGGTTTGGGTTACACTAACTGAACTAATGGGGTGTAAGTAGAATTTTGGCCTAAAAATGGGTATTTAACAAATTTAAGCACTAATTAAATCTGAGAAAATTATGAAAATTTTTGTATGTACTTAAGTTGATGTCTGGGTTCATTTGGTCCAAAAACCCAAATTTTGACGGTGGGGCCCACAGAGGTCCCGCCAAAACCCTAATTTCCGAAAAATAGTGAAAATTAAAAAAAACCAAAAATTCACATTTGACTAAAAATCACTTAAAACCAGTATCTGTAAAGTTGATTTTGATTAAAACCATGAGAAACACCATCTATCTTTGAAACCACCGAATATATCAGAAAACGTGTTAACCTCACGATAACTGATAATTAAAGTGAAACGAAAACCGGTTTAAGATCAGAGATCTTACACTAGATATGTAATTGAAACAGAGTAGTTTGCTTCATGCATAACAATGAGCATTAGATCCTTGGGCAGTTTCTTTATGATGAATCTGTGAATGTTTTCCAACGCTTAGAACATAAATTTTACGATATTGTTCTATAAAAAATAGTGTCGTGTAAAGCCATTTTCAAGATTATGATACTTGACTCCATCTTGTGACTTTCTGTTTATTTTTTTGGTAGAATTCCATGATGTAGGAGTAGAAAGCCAATCGCCCAAGACTAGCATCTACATTCTGGATATGACATTTAGAAGTTGGCTTGCAACTCATCAATTGTGTGCTCCAATAGGTAGGGCTAAGAATTGGGTTGGGTTGGCCTCATACCTGTGCTTAAATAAGTTTGGCTCATGAACCGATCATATTTATTAAATGACGAAGTTATAAACCTTAACTCTATTTAGGTTTGGTTAAGTATGTGGGGGTAACTTTACTTTTTTTTATTAATATTTTTTGTAATTTAATATTTTATCTTTGTAGGAGGCATTTATAAAAAGAATTTAAATATATTACAACATTATAAATAGATATAAAATACTTTTTATATTATTTGAGAAAGTTAGAATTGAAGAGCGAGCATTGTTGTAGCATTATGAGACACATGTTCAAAAATATAAAAAACTTACAAAAATTATTAATTAATTATTAAATAATATAAAAATTATAAAATTTTAAGAGATTTTCTTTTTAATTTATCTAGGATCATGATATTAATAAATAATAAAGTCAAAGTCAAATTATGCGGGTGTATGTCCTTTCAGTTAATGTCCTCTCGCATTTATATCGTAGGATATGAATTTTCTGTAAACTATTGATTTAAGGATCAACGGTGCACATATTAACACTAATTTATGCCAATTTATGTGTCGTCTAGACTTTGGCTCTTGTAAACTAAAAATACATCCTACTTAGTAGTCGGAAAATTATATATATATATATATATATATATATATATATATATATATATATATATATATATATATTTCGTTTAGTGAGCCCGGGCTCTATGGGCTGCCGGTATTTAAACCCACGAGTATTATGGGCTACCGGCTATAAATCCGGCGGCCGATAGAGCCTAGGCTCATGTAGGCTTATATATATATATATATATATATATATATATATATATATATATATATATATATATATATATATATATATATATATATATATATAGGCTCACCTACATGAGCCCGGGCTCTAGGGGTCATCGAATTTACATTCGGCGGCTCATAATACTCATAGGTTATACTCATTGATGAAACTAATGAATATTATAGGCTGCTGAAAGTAAAACCGACAGCCTATAGTGCCCGGGCTCACATAAATCTACATGAACCTGGACTAATATAAATTTTTTATTATTTATATATATATATAATAATAATAAAATATAAATGGGAGACTTTTGATACCATAATTAAAGGAAATGCTGTCATTGTTGATGTCACCTTGTGGAAAGACTTTTTTATTTTATATATATATATATATATATATAAAACTCACTTTCCTCTATTTAAAAAAAAAAATAAAATAAAAAAGTCTCTTCCACGGAGGTGACATCAACAGTTGCAGCATTCATTCGTGTTCCCTCAATTATTGTATCAAAAGTCTCCCATCTATATATACATATATATAACTCACTCCTCTCTATTTAGAAAAAATAAAAGAAAAAATTCCCTTCCACGAATGTGACATCAACAGTGGCAGCATTCATTCACGTTCGCTCAATTATTGTATCAAATGTCTCCCGTTCACACCCTGTCATCGTTGATGCTGTGCTTTCATCGCAACCTTCCCAGTAATGCAATTTATTGCAACCCCCCTAGATATCTACATTGTTCATCTTTTTACTCTTCTTCTTCCTCTCTTTCCAAGTCTGTGAGCTCCAGCACAACACCACCTTCAAAGATATCACGTGTCTGCTGCAGTGTCGTCCTGGTGCAACTTCTACTTCTTCCTATTGCCTTGGTCTGTTAACATGTTCTAAAACTCTGTTTTGTGATCACACTTCGTTATTTTACGTCTTCTACCCACTCGACTAGCCTCCATCCTCTCTATCACCACAAAAATTCTTGTCTTTTATTCTCTTCTCTTGACACCTTTAGCAACATTAATTTGTAAATCAGCAGTTAACCCTTTATCAGTTGTCATCGTCAAATATTTTGGACAAATTTCACTTTCTTTCTTCTGTCCCTTCAATATCTTTTCCTTTAAATTTCAGTTACCTCCTCTCCACCATTTCACTCCAACATATCCCTTGTGACTTTGGTGAATCTTCTTTTCTCTTTTTTTTTATATAGATATTTATTGCCTCATTTTTCCACTTCTATTATTCGGTAATCATTTTAAAACTGCATTTGCCCACTCTTTTATTTTCAGATCACAATGTGGAGATCATCTCGAAAAACTAGAAGGACTCCGTTGAATGCTAATCCCAATTTGCAAGATGCGATCAACAATTTGTGTTCTCCTCCTCCTCAAAGCTATCATCTACCTCAACATTCCCTTCATGGAGACCCAACAACTCCACAAGATCATATGCAAGTAGTAGTCACGCCCATGCCATCTTCTGTTGTTCCTCCAGGTAGTTTGATGGATCCCACTCCGTCCACTTCATATCATGTGATGCAAGTGGATTCATGTGAGGCTGGACCATCATCATCCATTCACGTAGACTCAACTGTCGTGGGTGGTGCTTCAACCATACAGGAGCATATGCAAGAGGATTTTGGGCAAGCCCTTCCAAGACGACGAAAAGCAGGTTGGATGTCTTCCAATGTTTCAATTGGACAAGATCAAGTTTTTAACAAGGTATGTGATTTCCTCAGAGATGATAATGTTGGAATGGTTGGCATTTACGGCATGGGAGGGGTTGGCAAAACTACACTCCTTAAAAAGGTTCACAAAGAGTTTTTGGAACCTTCACATTTTAAAGTTATTTGGATAGTTGTTTCCAAGTCGATTGATGTGGATAACATTCAAAAAAATATAATGGAACAGATGAACCTGCATTTTAATAAAGAGGAACTTCGTCATAAACGTGCCGAAAAAATAAATGAGGCCCTTGCCAAAAATGAAGTTGCTTTATTGTTTGATGATATTTGGGAAAGTTTAAATATGGAAGAACTTGGCATCATAGGTGATAATAATTTAGATACGTCCAATTTTAAGATAATCTTTACCACTCGATCTGAGAAGGTGTGCACCCAAATGGATTCTGATAAAGAGATTATACTTGAATGTTTGGGTTGGGATGATTCGTGGGCTATATTTGAGAAATGTGTAGGCAAGAAGACCCTTGACAAGTCTTGAGTCAAAAGTTCCATGGCTAGCTGAAGAAGTTGCCAAAGAATGTGATGGATTGCCGCTTGCACTCAGCGTCATTGGCCGAGCTATGACATGTAAGTATACCAATCATGAATGGGAAGATGCATTGAATATGCTGCAAAAGTCCCGCTCTGATGTTTTGGATCTAGAGAAACATCTCTTTAATCGCTTGAAACTCAGCTATGATTATTTACCGGATCATGGGGAAAAAAGTTGTTTTTTGTATTGTTGCTTATTCCCTGAAGATTATGAGATGACTTTACGTGACCTTGTTGAATTATGGGCTGTGGAAGGGTTGTTGGGCATGAATGGAAGCTTCGTACAATTACTGAATAGAGGATATGCCATCATTGGAACTTTGCGGGCTGCATGTTTATTAGAAAAAGGTCATTCTAATTTGAATGTAAAGATGCATGATGTCACAAGAGATATGGGTTTATGGATTCTTTCTGATCAATTGAAATTGAATTACTTTGTTATGACAAATAAGGAAAATATTGATAGGTGGGAAGAAGCCCACAAGGTTTTCGTGTGGGGTTTTGATAAATTACCGGAACAACCTCTTTGCGACAATCTGACTACATTGCTTATCATGGGACGGTCTCCTAGGGTAGAAATACCAAAAGGCTTCTTGAAATCCATGTGCAAAGTAAGAGTCCTTCAATTACGTAGGGTTCATTTTCTGGACCGTGATATGACAATTAGAGATTTGGTAGAACTGAGATATCTTTCTCTAATTAATACAAATTTCTCTAGTTTACTAATTGAGATGGGGTCTTTGAGTAAGTTAAAGGTGCTAGAATGTTTTGGCCATCACGGCGACAGTATTCAACTTCGAGGAACCATGGAGCAGTTGAGAAAACTCCTGTATTTTATGTGTCCCGAAGCGATTGTAACGGAGCTTGAACACTTTCCTAACTTGGAAATGATGACCATCGGATGTATTTATTCATCGGAGGAATTTATACCTCGATTACCTCACTCCCTAAGACGTGTAGATTTGTTACACACGTGGCATCAGATGCTATCAGCACTTAAGGATTTACCCGATTTGTCATCACTCCGAGTGGCCTCTTCTGATGTTGGGGAATTTTCAGTACTTTCAAGTTCGCACTTCTCTAAATTAGAAGATCTTCTGTTTGTTTATTGCGGGAATCTTAAAGAGCTAAAGTTAGGTCTGCCTTGCCTTCAAAACCTTCGGGTGCTGCACTTGATTCAATGCAAATCCCTCAAGTCCATCTTTGGGCTTGAGCATCTTCAAGGTCTGGCGGAGCTTACAGTTTACAGGTGTTCGATGGAAGAATTGATCAAGGCGGATGGCGATATTCGTTTTCCCAATCTAAAAGTCATGAATCTCGTGGATCTCGAGAATCTAAAGAGCATATGCAGTGACACCGTCTTATTTCCTTCTCTCACTTCCTTCTTCTTGTTACAAAGTAATGGATTGAAGAAGCTGCCGCTAGGGTTAATGAACGGCAAACTAAAAGCTTGTGAAATTCGTGGCAGCCGAGAGTGGTGGGACGGATTGTCGTGGGAGGATGACGGCTTTAAGACCTTCATCATTACCAAACTTTGCTTGGAGCTAAGACCGTTCTGGCTAACGGAAGTGTTCAATGTCCCGCGCTTTTCGTTCGACTCGACAGATTGGATGGACCAATTATATCATTTCAGAGAAGGAATTATTGAACGGTTAAAAGATGGATTGTATGTTGAGATTCCCACAACTTATCATCACAAGGATTGCTGCTGTTCCCATCAAATATCCCCTTTCCTCCAGCTTCAAATTTGAAAACCAAATCAAAAACCGACCTTCCCTTTCCTCTCCCCTCGAGTACATGCCCAGAAGCAGCAGCATGGGAGGAAGATGACCGCCTGGAGCACTCACCCTCCCCGGCGACTCCGACCACCACCTCAATCCCTCCTCCATCGTCGCTGCCATCCGGACCGTGGATCTATCCCCTGACACTGGCCACTACTTCTCCAATGGAGCAAAGTTCTATGCCTGGTGGTCTTGAATTCAGCTACCAAGAATGTGATTTTTTTTGTTTTTATGAATGCAAGCAGTTTGATCCAATTCAGCCATGTTTGAAGTGTGGGGAAAACTTTTAGCAGACCTGTTTGGAAATCTGATCATTTATTTAAGCAACTTCTCTTTTCAGATTGAGTAAACTAAATGGATTATAACTTCTTCCGTATAAATATCATTAGATGGTGTAAAATGGGCCAATAAAATAGATTGTTGGTTTTAGAAAAAAATGATCAATTTATACTCACTGGGCGGGAGCAACTGTCTTCTTGTTGATTCCTTTCCAGCTCAGCCTGTTCTTGTAAGGAAAATGTTCCCTTGCAAGATTAATGTTCACCTTTACAAATTTTCCTTTTTGATTATGTACTACCAAGTTCCTATTATAATTTACGACATAACTTTTGACTTAACTTTTGGGAGTACTTATACTGTATTATAACTTATGAGAGGGAAATTTTAATGAAAGATAAAATCCGGGAAATTTAATGAAAGATAAAATCTATTATATTAGCCAACTCGGGCTGTTTAGAGTGTTGTTTGTCTTTAATTGACTCGTAAGCATGAAAGGTTGTATCGGCCGAGACCGATACGGTACAGGGGGCAATACGCTATCACATAAATCCACAATATATATCAACTGTACCATATTGATATGGTCGATACGTATCGATACATTATTAAAAAATTATTTTTTTAATATGAGTCTAAATTATATATTTAAATAAATGTATATTTGTGGAGCACTATATGTAAAAATAATTATGTAAATTGTATGGACCTACTTGTATTCATCTCATATAACTTTAAAAATAAACTAATTTTAGAACACTTAATATGGGAAAGAACAAGTAATAATTTGTACGGAACAGAGAACATAATAATGTATGGTTCCAAATGAACTAATTTTAGAATACATATATCGGTTGATACGATATTTTACGGTCTTATTATGCTCTAAAAGATGTATTATAATGATATATTATTAATTATAATATTTTTTTATATCTATAAAAGTGTTTATGCCCGTTTCAGTGCGTACTAAGCTTATCATCAGCGCGTACCTATATTCATAGTTATCGATATTATCATCCGTATCAATATTGCATTCCATACTCATAAGTGACTTTGTGTAGGCAACTGGCAGTGTCATTATCTTCTTGGCCTTGCCCACATATGTCCTTTTTGTAAAGTTGCTAAGAAAGCCCACACCTACAATCATCATAAGTAAGACAAAATTTTAATTGTCATAATACCATCACAAGTGCTTATATAAACTTATTTGCTAAGTGAGATTATGTATTAAAGGAAAAAAAATTACTATCAAGTGAAAATAGAGAAGATTGCATTTTAACCATTTTTGCCTCTGTATCTGTGTCTTTTTTTCCTTTGTCTCTTACCGGCCATCTACTGGCTTGATCAAGCTTAGTGACTCCTTTTTCTACTTCTTGGAAGAACATCCTGGCCCTTTTGATCTGGTTCTTCATGAAACTCCATTTTTCTGTCACCTTCTCTGCAAATATGTCTTCATCATATCATCAGAGAGCCCTGCTTTTTCTAGCTCATCTTGTGGTGAGTATATCCTTCCTCTACTAGCACTACGCAAGTAAACCAGGCAGGATTAGAAGAAGAGAAATCAGCCTAGTTCATGTCCTAATACGCTTGTTTCTTACATAGGAGATAACATTTAGGCAGAGTCTGGACTCACTCTTCTCCAACATCTCTGAGTATGTTGGTGAGCTGATTTGCAATTCCTAATGCCAATGCAGCATCATAGACGCTCTCAGTAGTTGGCGGTGAGTTAAAGTTCATTAGCCCAACAGTTCCAGCCACATAGCAGCTGTAGATAAAATATTAGATAAAATAAATAAAAATAAATACATTGAAACATTTAATTTTTTTTATAAAAGGAAAATTAGAAAATTAATAAAAATATTAAAGACATTACACCCAAACATGCAATTAGTGAAGCAACAAACACTTGAAGATGCAATGGATAAGAAGCTCCACGTGCAGAAGTTGTCAGAGGCTTTGAAGGAAGCCAATCAAGGAGGCTAGAACCATGGGTTGAGGTTGGAGGCTCAGAGGTGGGAGCAAAGGTGGCTCAATTGGGACTTCGGGAGGGTGGAAGCTGGAGTGTTGTTGTGAGCTACGACTGGACGACAGCGGCTGCGAGCATAGGAAATTGGTCAGTGGCCAAGACTTAAGAGGAGAAGGGATGAATGTCACCTATAGCTGGGAGGAGGAATGCGTGTGTCAACCACAATTCGACTTAGGAGAGAAGAGGCGATGAACCAGGGTCAGTTTAAATTGAAATTTTGGGTAAGCAAAACAATTGCTAAAGAAGTTGGTGCCAATGGAGATTAGTTACTTTCCAAGTGACTAAACTCCAAAATCAAAAGCCAACCCAAATAACCTAAACCAAAAATTACAGTGTGTTATCTATAGTGGGGTTGGTCTAAGTTCCTTCTTCAATTTGGAGGTTCAATTTGGTGGTTACTGGATTTTGAGATGGAGGTCAATAGTTCACACTTTGTTTTTTTTTTTTACACAAATTAAAAATATATTTATTTGGAGATATTTATAAAATTAAAAAATTAGGGTGGTCATCTGATTCCATGCTTCCAACATGGGTCCGTCCCTACTCTCCATCGCCACGTCTCACACATAGTTCCTAATATGCTTCGGCTATTAGATATTCCAGGCACACCAAAATCAGTCACCCATCAATTAATAGACAATAGAAAGTAAAATTGCAGGGGAAAGCAAAATATAGCCGGCCATGAGCAGCCTTGTGGATGTAATAGTGGGCGATAATCAACAGTAGCATAAACACTTGCAGACAAATCATTTGCATATGTTCAGAACAAATCGTCATATATGCTCTGATGTAATTGAGGCTGGTGAATTCTCCGGCAATTCGCTTCCTTCTTGCCGAGCCACGACTGTGAGAAGACTACGATTAAACACACGAACATTAAACGCACCATCATTATGGGCTGGGTCAGATACGAGACCAGGTCCAACAAAGGTATTCACCCATTTCTAGGCTATGCCGAGCTTTGGGCCCCATAAGCTAGGGGGTGGGTTAACGAACCAAGCCAAGTGGGGCTTCCATCCGGCTCGACTGCCTCTCAATGTCAAGGCGAGTTAGGGCAGCTAGATTTTATTATGTGTTCTCATGTATTATTACTGGAGTCTCTCCGTTATGAAATAAGTATTCTGATTTAAAATTTTCAATATTTTGTTAGATTTTGTTTTGTAATAAAATATACAGTAGCCCAACTGTCTTAATTGACACTGTTTTAGGTTTTTATAAAACTGTCTAGGTAATGAGCCTGAGTTAGAATACCCATTAAACTGTGGTTTTAAGTGGCAAATCTGAACCGTTGGATGACCTATAGATGGACGGTCATGATTCTAGGGTTCTTAACAGAGGTGTCTTGGTTTAGTTATAAATACACCATTAGCCATCCTAATTTGGTGTCTTATGTGAGATTGCTCTCAGCTAAGTTCTAAACTAGAAATACTATTGTGTGATTTTAAGGAGGATTAGCTGAAGATCAAGCTTTGTTGAAGAGGTTCTCAATTACAATGGCTACAGGTACGCCCAATCCATGTATTAAGTTCTATCATATTCAAGTTACATTATATTACTCAAAAGCTAAAGCACTATTTCTATTGATACATAAAAAATGAAGGGTGTTTTAGAATAAGATATAGTCAACAATCAGTAAGATACGAGAAAAATAGTGATATATACCCAATAAACCCTCTTAACTGGGTTTTGGTTGGATAGGACATAGAGAATTTTTCATATTACTTGGCCTAAGATGCAAATATTTTATATTCTATGGTTTTATAAAAATAATATTGCATAGAATCGGAGTTTACATGATATTTTAAAAAAATCAGACCAAAATACCCCTACAACAAAGGTTAGGGTTTTGAATCGTGTAAACTAGTCACAATGGCACATAAGTAAAGAGGCGATGACGATTTACAATTTTCGCTTGATGATTCCCATCAACAGCAAATTCCAATTTTTGTCTGATGATTGTCGGCCTCCATCACTTCATCGGTGATCGCTCTTCTCTAATTTTTGTCTAAAAATTTCTAACCACATAAATTACTTATCCCTACAAAGGATATCAGGATGACATTTGCAACACCAAAAATGAATTTTGGGAGACTATCTAGGGAGGACAAGGCTATATAAGAATGATGTGAATGCTAAGAAAAAATACTATATAATAGCCATGCTAGCCTGCTACACTACTTTGTAAATAGGGACTTTAGTATGGTTTTCTGTATACAAGTTTTGTTGTGTACAATATATTATGTAAGCATGTACATGATCTTAGAGGCTTTCATCCCCAACTCGATGAACACTTGTATCAATAACATATTGACAATTGTTGTGAATGTCGTGTTTTCATATACACGCAAAAAATACATATCGTGTCATCTTATATACGATATGGAACATATCATATTATTAATAACACGTATTATTGGCATGTCGTGTTATCATATATGCGATATGAAAGATATCGTATTATGGGTCGTTGGCTCAAAGAACACACGTACCATTTTATCATTAACAATATATGGGGAATATTGTGTTATCATATTTGCAATATGGAGCATATTGTATTATGAGTCACTAACTCAAAGTGCACATATCGTGTTATCGTTAACACGATATGACAAATATCGTATTATCATATATGTGATATGGAGCATATCGTATTATAGCTTGTCAACTCAAAGAAGATATATTGTGTTATTGTTAACGCGATATGGAGAATATCGTATTATAGTTTGTAGGCTCAAAGAACACATACCGTGTTATTGTTGATATAGTGAATATCATGTTATCATTAACACGATACGGTGCATATCGTGTTATCATATATACGATATGGAGCACATCGTATCAATAACACATATTATTGACATGTTGTGTTATCATATATGCAATATAGAGGTTATAGTATTATCAATAATACATATTATTGACATGTTGTATTATCGTATATGTAATATGAAACATATCGTATTATGGGTCATTGGTTCAAAGAACAAACATATCGTATTATCATTAACACTATATGACGAATATTGTGTTATCGTATATACGATATGGAGGATATAGTCGTATTATGGGTTGTTGGCTCAAAGAATACATATCATGTTATCGTTAACATGATATGGTAAATATCATGTTATCGTATATGCGATATGGAGCGTATCGTATTATCAATAACACATACTGTTGACGCCATATTATCACATATGTAATATGAACGAAATTGTATTATAGGTCTCTAGTGCAAATAACACATCGTATTATCGTTAATACAATATGACACATATCGTATAATTAATAAAATATATTATTGACAAATTATATTATCATTGATGCAATATGAGCCACACCATATTATGAGTTACTTCAACTATTACGTTGGAGGATGGGTCACTAGCGCCGAGAAATGACAATTTCTTTCAATTGGGAAAGCTTATGCGGAGGAAAAAAATGAAAAAATGAGGGTTTTACCACTTCTGCCACCTGTCGGCGAGTCACCACCAATGAGCCATCCTCGATAATTCGCCACCGATAACACCTCCCCACTAAAATAATGCCCCACCCCTTTTATTATTCAATAATGAGATAAGAACTGTGGCATAGGTTCATTTATAACCTAAGGGTATATTTGTCCTAACCTAAGTCATATGGATTAAGTGTTAAAATTCATAAAATATGAAATATTTGTATATCGATACAGGTAATATGAAAAAAAAGTCTAGAACCTATGAGTTTGGCATAAAGCTCACTTAGGCCCACATTTACTATCCAACCAAATCCGAATTTGGAGGAATTATTGTGTAGATTAGTTGGGTTAATATAATTTTTCATGGGAGAAAGTGGTTGACAGCTACGCAAATTAGACACTTATTTCAAGGCAAATTATTTTCTCAAATGGGACACTTATTTGAGGATGGAGAGAGTAAAAAAATATATATTTTAGGGGTTAAAATGAATCAAATATTAAAAATACATATTTATCAAACTAAATTTACATGATTATAATTATATAACAAAATTCATGTAATGTATTTTTAATATGTAATACATGTATATGACAGGTCATATTTAAATAAAATACTTTGTTTATGTTAAATGTGAATACGTCAAAGTAACATGTGATGCATCATAAGTACGCCTTCAAAAAGGACAATTATGTCTTAAAATTAAAAGGGCCTCATGTCGAGAAGTAGACCCAAAAAATCAACTGTTTTGGTATGCTGAAATATCTTTCCTGTCAAAATTTGACATATATATGTGTAATATTATATGAGTATTTAGGGGCTATTTAGATACAAATTTATTTAAAAAATTGATTGGATCTGTTACCTCACGATGAAGATGGATAGTGGGTTGTAAATGCATTTATGGAGCCTAAGAATATAAAAAAAACAAATGATTATGATTCATCTTTATAAACTTTAAAATAATAATTATTAAAAATACTTATTAGTGTGTATATAATATGAGGATGTATTGCTGTAACACTGGCTAGCTCGCCGTCAAATCATTGGTTTTGACCATGATGACAGTTAGCTAGCGAGGGGCTATAGCTTTGGCTAGTTTTTCTATATATAGATCAGAAGTGTCCATGTTCCATCTATGCCACAAAATTATATATATATATATATATATATATATATATATATATATATATATATATATATATATATATAAAATGTTACTAGTGAAGACATATAGTGGGTTGTCAATATATTTATGGTGCTTTAAAATCTAAAAAAACAAATGAATCTAATCTACCTTTTTAAAAATTAAAATAATAATTAAAAAAAATTATCTATGTATATATAATATGAGGATGTAAAGCCAGACCAGCTAGCCAAAGCAGTAATGAGCTGCAACTCTAGCTAGATTTTCCCATTTAATATACTAAGAATAGCACGTGTGTAAAAGAACGCAAAACTTGTTTAAAGATTAGTTAGATGTACAAAAATAAAATGAGACATTACGATATTTCAAAAAATTTGCTAAGCATTGTGTACAAGGAAAAAAGTGTATTGTGATATACAATATCCAAACAACATACTATATAACTGCGACATAACATGCAGGTTGGTCGTATCAAGACAATAGAAATCTGACCTGACCTAGTTGATCACCCGAATGCCTAAAAGTTGTGCCACAAAGAAAATTTATAAGCAAAGAAACTTACAAATGAAGAACACCAGCGTCATGAAAAGAAGGGGTACTAACAATAAAAAAGAACAATGCAGGCACCAAAAGCTACATGCAGGAACCAGCCTCCTAGATTTTAAGCATCACTCAGTTCCATAGATTCAAAGAAGCATGTACTATTTTTTGTTTGCTATTTTTCCTTTTCAGTCTTCAAGTGTTGGACAAATCACACTAAGTGAGGCTAAATATAAATAGTTGTAGTTGACCTTTTTTGTTTCAATTCTTCTTCCGTTGCTCTTATACTAGAGGCGGCTTGCATATTCATTGGTGAAATGACCATCTCCTAGCCTGCTCGTGAAGGAGAAGGGACTGAATAAAAATTCACATAGGATGGTCAAGGGGCACATGACCTGTAAAACATTATGTGGGGGAGGCTATCTCAATGCCTGGTGATGGTGTAGAACTACATAATGGACATCAACCTCAATTGGCAGAATTCCAAGAGGATAAATCTATGTAACCTCTTCAAGATCCTCATTAACATAGACATCTTGCAGGGTGAGCTAATGATACTAAACAATTTCTTTAAAAAATATTATTAATCACCAAATTGCAAATCCGAACAAGATTTCCGTAGTGGAAGAATTTACCACCGGAAGTCATGCCAAATAACCATAGAACAACACTGAAGAACAACTTCTCCTTTCTAATAAACTTACATCAAAATTTTCTATCCCAATATAGTACCAAAATTATGATCATTTGTTGCACAATTGGATAATATAAAATTGCATGGTTTCCTTAAGGATAATATTTTACTAGAATTTTTATCTTCCTAAAAAAATCAAAGAATATAAAAAAATATTGAGATAATGAAATTATACCAAATCATCTTCTAGGTTGTCTCCTTTGTCTTGGCTCTCGCGAAAAATTTTATTCTCATCTTCAAGTTGTGCACATTGCTGTCTTGCAAAAGCAAGGTCAGTTTTGACCATTTTTTAGCTCATACAAATGAACCTTTGCTTTAGCTATCATTGTTAATGCCACTTTCCAACTAAATAAGACATAATTAATCACACTTTCTGCATATACCAGTAAGGTACATAACAACCCCACGTAAAAAATAATTGGAAATCATGACTATTAATTATAGCTCAAACATGTGTATAAAACTTTCTCAGTCTCCTTTCCTCCTACAAGAAAGGTCAAACTCCCATGGACTGTTACACCTAAATAATAAGGAAAAATGACAGCCGAAACCACACAATATATACATGAAAGAACTCTTAACTCTAAAGCATCATTTCAGGAGTTAACAATTGATCAATATAGATTTTCATACTAAAAACCTTTGTCCCACTCAAGAACCAAAACAAAAATGAACATTTAAACAATAAATTATTCAAAGAATAAAAAAACATGTTAAGACCAATGCATAATTTAATGTATTCTAAAACTGAGAGATTTATTTCTGCCTAAGCCAACAAAAATTCTCAATAAATCATTAGTTAATTAACATCTAAATCCAACAACTTGTTTCTCAATTATTTCATCTAAAAAAAAAGAAAACAGTTATCAATTTTTCTATTTTCACCGGTGGGAGAAATAGAGGCCACATCTTAGCCAATCAACTAAGAATGATTATGAACGGAGTATAGCCCTCCTTATGTAAAGGTAGTCAAGTGTTCAAAATTTAGTCCATCTAATAATAATCTATAAAAGGGTTACCAAATATATACTTAAAAAACACAATTCTTGACACATATGAATCAGTCACTAAAGCACAATTATCTAAGAATTGTAATTCTGATCACACTAACCCACCTTAAGCCATTGTACCCACAAGTGTAACATTTACAAGTCATAGATCACCACATCAATTAACTTGCTAAATATTAAAGCTCTATTCATATCTAACAATGCTCTTTACTAAAGTGAAAAACAGACAAATAGGTCAAGTTTTTTTTAAATTATACTTTTCTTTCAAAAAAAGAGACCAAATACTATTCAAAGTAAATGCTCTTAGTGTGTCTTCAAATACAAAAAAAAAATCTAAATGCATTAAAATTGCTCATCTCCATAGAGGCTTTTATCAAATTTATTATCCATACCCACATCTTGACCAACACATGTAAATAAATTACCAATATATTATGAAATCTAGTGATACCCCAAACCAACAAAAACATACATACACAACCGAATCTATTCTAAAAATCTATTTTAGAAAGACCTATAACAAAACTTCATTAAAAAAAAAGTTAATTTATTTTATAAAGACCCATAACAAAACTTCACTAAAATGAAACAAAACTTAGAAAAAAAACTTACCGACAATAAAAAAGAGCACTACAACATAGAGAATCACTTGGAATGTGACAACAACAAATTCTTGGGACCACATCATACTACTACCACGCACAAGCCACCAAGAACACGAACAAGCAACATTGCAAATTTTTTAAAAAATCAGCATGCAAATACAAATCAAACGAAGATGAGAAAAAAAAAATCAAGAACAACTATATATATAAATAGAGGACACAAAGCAAATAGAATTTTAAAAGCAAAAAACTTACACACGAGTATATACACACAAGAAAAAATAGCACTACAATATAGAGATTCACCTAGAATCCAACAATAACAAGTTTCTGGCACAACATCCTACTAGTACAATGCATAAGTTGCCAAGAATGTGAATTAGCAACATTGTGGATTAAAAAAAATCAGCATGCAAATACAAACCAAACGAAGATGAGAAACAAAACAAAAAAATCAATCACAACTATATATATATACAGAGGGCACAAAGCGAATAGAATTTTAAAAATCACATAGTGCATGCAATGAATATGGAAAAACCTTAAAAAAACTGCTACAAACCTTGAAAAGTCGTACCATAAAGAGTACACCAAAAATTTCAAACATACCACAATATTACCAACCAATCAAAAATCATACACATACATCACACGCAAAAAATAAGGACATAAATATGGTAACTAAACTTAGCAAGAGGTTAAAAGGCAGGATAATAATTACAAACAAAGAATACCAAACACAGACTACACTAATTAGGTAGGATATTAACACCCCACGTACTTGTAATGTACTTACCAAAAGGTATACAAAATCAGAAATGTCATATTTATTTTTTGCCCAAATTTGATGAAGCTAAAAAGGTAAGAACTAATGAAGACCAATGGTCATGCCAAATGTCACAAATTTGATGGAGCCGAAAAGGCAAAAAAAGAAACCGAAAATAGAAGACTGATGGTCATGCCTAAATGATCGTATGCATTTATATTTTTCCCAAATTTGATGAAGATGAAAAGGCAAGAACAAAACTAAAAATAAAAGACTAAGGGTCATCGATTCCAAAATATTATTATGAGACATACATGGAAGTTAATCACATGCACATTCTAATAAAAAATCGTCAAACAATAAAAACAACATTTATTAGTATCAATTAATTATATGTCATACGGTAAATATACCCTATCAAATCACAAAATTTACCTCAAATACCGTAGGAAAAGGAAACCCAACTGTAGATGACATTTTCATACATCCAGTCCAAAATGTCTCGTCCACCATTATTGGCCCTAAATGCCCAGGATACCCCTACAGAGCCACTATAATTTCATACAAATTGAACTACATAAACACATTAATATCCACTATTTGATGGCAAAAATGGTCTTTTTTCCATTGAAAAGTCAAACTTGGCCAATCCAAGGCGCCACCCAAGCCAAAAGTGGCATGCATTAAATCAACACAAGGGTGTCAAACACAAAGTACACGGACCTACCAAATAAAAATGTGCCCAATAAATATGACATTAACTATTTCCAACCATACATAATGTAATTACCCAATTTATCCTCATAAAAATACCAATTTACGATCCCCATCACACGAAAATAAAATACATGCATGGAGGATACTTTCACCCACTCGTGGCAAATTTACTCATCCTCATTTATTTTTGCCCCGAATTTTTTAGTATGCTCATGGCACACAACCACATTTACACATCAACATAACACCTAAAAATTGTAAAATCTAAGCATGTAATGTTCAAATTAGTCTTTTGACATTAAAAAGTCAAACTTGGCCTGACTCTTTTTATATAGTATATATATAGTTATAAATATAAGGGGAGAAAGTTTTGCTCCCCCCCATTTAGAAAAAAATATAAAATATAAGAAAAATTATTTAAATAATACTTAAAAATTTAATTACTAAACTAACCCACTTTGGAAAATATTTCTCAAAATGGTGGTGATTTTTGTTACATAGGAGCCAGTCAAGTGCTGTTGCCTACATAGTTTTTTTTAAATAAATTTATCTAATTTTGTCCTTGAGAAAGACAATCAATTTCATCTTTTTTATAAACAAAATTAAATAAATTTTATTTTTAAAATATTAAATTAGACTAAAAAAATTTAAGTTAATTTTATTATTTAAAAAGACGAAATCGATTCTTCGCGTGAAATTGCGTCAGGAGTACCAAAACAAGAGCAAGGCCGAGGGAAAGCCTTGCCACAAGCCCAACATTGTCATTGATGCCAAAGTCCAGGAACCAGTTTGACTTCTGATAATCTATTCCATCCGTTTTAGGGTCCGCCTAGTTTGACTTGTTGCACATCGCTAAGCAGATGCAAAATTTGTGTACAGGTCTGCTGGGAGAAATTCACCAAGTACTTCGAAGTGGAACTGAAGGAGGTGAAGCTGAGGGCAGGTTACCATGTGATGGACCCTGAGAAGGCAGTGGAACTAGTGGACGAGAACACCATCTGCGTCGCAGCCAGCCTGGGCTCTACTCTAAATGGAGAATTTGAAGATGTCAAGTGCCTGAACGATCTGCTCGCTGTCAAGAACAAGCAGACAGGGTAATCCTTATCGAATTCTAATCTAATGCTTATTTTTTGGGAATGCAGAATAGATAATTCAGGTTCAAATGTTTTGTTCCTTACTAAAAATCCTTACTCTGCCTCCGTGAAGATGGGATATGCCAATCCATGTGGATGTGGCGAGCGGTGGGTTCATCGCGCCATTCTTGTACCCCGAGCTGGAGTGGGAGTTCCGGCTTCCTCTGGTGAAGAGCACCAACGTCAGTGGGCACAAGTACGGTCTTGTCTACGCCGGCATCGGGTGGATCGTGTGGAGGAGCAAAGAGGACTTGGGTTTATGCCATGAGATTCTTTTGAATCTTGACTTTGACAAAAAAATTGTTTATATGCTTCTAAATACTCTGCCTCCATGAAAGAACTGAATTTTTGTGCAATTAATCAACAGGGGTACCGAAACATAATGGAGAACTGCAGGGAGAACGCGATGGTGCTCAAGGAAGGGCTGGAGAAGACGGGGCGGTTCAACATCGTGTCCAAGGACGAAGGGGTGCCCTGGTGGCCTTCTCCCTCAAGGACAACTCCCGCCGCGACGAGTTCGAGGTGTCTGAGTACCTGCACCATTTCGGGTGGATCGTGCTGGCCTACACCATGCCCCCGGATGCCCAGCACATCACTGTCCTCAGTGTCTTTATATGGGAGGACTTCATAGCAAGAGAGAAGAACTTGACAGAGCAGGTGTGGGAAGTGGCCGGCGATGCATGTTCATATGTGTCGTCGCCGGAGAGTTTCAGGACGATGGCCGGGCTGGTGCACCTACTGGCCTTCTCGGCCACGTATGGGACTTGCATATATCACGTTTACGTAATATTATAAGCCCGGCGATTTAAACGTAATATTATAAGTCACACGCATGGAAGGCCGTATCGATATGCATGAGAGTATCGATGATCATGGATACGGGTACGCGCCGATGATACGCTTAGTACGCGCCGAAACATGTATAAACCCTTTTATAAACATAAAAAAATATTATAACTAATAATATATCATTATAATACTTCTTTTAGAGCATAATAAAACTATATAATACTGTATCAACCGATATGGGTATTCTAAAATTAATTCATATAGAACCATATACTATTATGCTCTCCGTCCCATATTAATATTGGTCATTCTTTCCCATATTAAATACTTTAAAATTAATTAATTTTAAAAATAAATAATATGCTTAATATGAGTCTAAATTACATGTTTAAATAAATGTATATTTGTGGAACACTATATGTAAAAAAAATAATTATGTAAATTGTATGGACCTACCTGTATTGATCTCATATAATTTTAAAAAAATTATTTTTCATATAATTAAAACTTAAACTTTTAAAAAATTTGGGTTTGAATTGTATTTGTATTTTTAAGAAAAAAATTAAAAATTTTTGTTCAAATTTTTTTTTAATTTTTTTAATTAAAAATGATTTTTTAATTTAAAAAATTATATTTTAAATATAGTATCGATACGTATCGGCCGTATCGATACGGTACGGCCGATACGCATGAAAAAGAGTGTGGGGGCGTATCGACCCCCATACCGTATCGGTATCGACCGATACGGGTACGTATCGACCGATATGAACCCATATCGGTCGATACAGCCTTCCATAGTCACACGATTTCGTCTAAATTTAGGCAAAATTATATAAACTTTTAAAAAAAATTACGTAAGCGACAGTGCTTGATTGGCACCTACGTGTATAAAAATATTTTGATTATTATTTAAAAAAATATTATTTAACTAATTTATCCTAAAATATAAGGGCATCATTCATGTTCCCTCAATTATTGTACCCAAATTATAAAAATAAGTTTTTTGTGTGAGATGAAGACAAATTACCGGAGCAACCTCTTTGCCACAATCTGACTACATTGCTTATCAAGGGACAGCGTCTTCGTCTTCTCTCAGAAATACTAATACCAAATGGCTTCTTCAAACTCATGTGCAAAGTAAGGTCCTTCAATTATGGCATGTTGAATATCTTCAAGGGTATGTTCCCAATAAGGCCAGAAATGCAATTGGAATTGGACATTTGATAAAGTTGTGATATCTTTCTCTATTTGAGTCAGAATATTCCCCTAAATGGCTAACCGAGATAGGACATTTAAGTAAGTTAAAAGTGCTAGAATGTGTTAATTTTGTAGGCGACTGTAGTGAGCGTATAGAAACCAACGGTCAACTTGTTGAGTTGAGAAAACTCGTACTTATTCCGTGTTGCATAGCAGTTCCAGCAGAAGTTGGAAACTTGTGCAACTCGTACTTATTCTTGGGAGATTACCTCACTCCCTAAGACGTCTAGATTTGGTGAAACTCGGTATAGACATGTGCAATGAGATGCCAGCAGCACTTCAGGATTTGCCCCAATTGTCATCACTGGAATCTGGGATGTTGCATTTACAGGGGAGTCATTGTGGATTTCATAATAAAAACTTCAAATTTCACAATTGAATATTAGTCGTTTTGGATTTCTAGTAATATATTTACAATTCATCGTTAGTGATTGATGATTTTAAATATGGTATTCTGAAAGTAGCGTTAGTGGATTAGGCGTTAGAATGATAAATTTATAATATTACGTTAGTCAAAGGTAATAAAATTTTAAGTGCCTAGGATTTGTGTACTGTAGTTATAAGGTGAAACAAGAATTTTATAATTCCACCTCCAGAGGTGATCTTCTAAAATGATCGGGTAAACAAACATTGCTCTCTTCTTCGTCTGGCTCTGTTGGGGGAAAAGTTTGGAGTCTCTGTCGGATGCCTTTCTGGCAGACCAATAATTCTTCTTCCTCCTCCGCTTCGGCTATCAGCACTTCAGGATTTACCCCAATTGTCATCACTTGGAATCTGGGATGTTGCATTTAGTGAATTTTCAATATACTTTCAAGTTCGTACATTTCTAACTTAGAAGATCTTCACTTTGCAAGTTGCGGGGAACTTGAGAAGGTTAAGTTAGGTCAACCTTACCTTCAAAACCTTCGGGTGCCGCACTTGATTGAATGCTATTCCCTCAGGTACATCTTTGGGCTTGAGCATCTTCAAGGTCTGGTGGAGCTGACAGTTTACAGGTGTCCGATGGAAGAACTGATCAAGGCAGATGGCGAAATGATAGGGCGTATTTGTTTTCCCAATCTAAAAGTTATGAATCTCGTGGATCTGCACAATCTAAAGAGCATATGCAGTGACACCATCTTATTTCCTTCTCTCACTTCCTTCTTCTTGTTAGAATGTAATGGATTGAAGAAGCTGCCGCTGGGGTTAATGAACCGGAAACTAAAAGCTTGTGAAATTCGTGGCAGCAGAGAGCGGTGGGACGGACTGTTGTGGGAGGATGATGGCTTTAAGACCTTTATCATGACGACGCTTTGCTTGGAGCTAACACACTACTGGAAAATCAGGCAACCGTACGATTAATTCGTTTCGTGGGAAACGCCTGGATAGACCCATTATGTGATTTGAGAGTACGATTTAGGGGCTGTTTGGGTACTGAATCGTGAGAAGATTCAGCCGATTCAGTGTCAATTCAGCACTGAATTATTAGAATCTTGTTTGTGTACTGAAGCTGCGCTGAATTAAAAATTCAGCACTGTAGTAAGATTCAGTCCGTTTCAGCCTGAATCAAGACTGAATCACTGAATCACCTCATGAGGTGATTCAGTCGATTCAGTCTCCTAATCACCGTTTTAAAAATTACAGATTCTATTATTTTTCAATGGTTATCGTTCATATCGATTTGAGCTTCGAAAAACGTGTCATATAGGTAGGGCCCACTTTAAAAGTTCAAAATTACCTACCCTTGTGGGATCTTGTTTGATAGAGCTTGAATTTAGGAGTGTAATGGTACCAAGAACGTGCATATCCGAGTTCGAAAGAGAGAGTTAGAAGTGTTTAAAGTTTTAAGACTGGGTTTGACGTGACATCTGAATTTATTTTAACAAATTTTATAGCCAAACGTAATTCATAATCAGCGATGAATTTACTGAATTGAATAAACTCTTGAATCGAATAAATTCTTGAATTAATTCAGTACCCAAACGACCCCTTATTAAAATGTTTAAAGATGAATTGTATGGTGAGATTCCCACAACTTATCATCACAAGGATTGCTGCTGTGGCCATCAAAGCTCCCCTTTCCTCCAACTTGAAATTTGAAAACCAAATATAAAACCTTGGCTATGGTTTTTATGATATGGGAGAAACAACGTCAGAAAGATGTCTAAAACCCCAACAAAAGTTGCAACAACACTGTGGCAGAAGGTAGCAAAGTTATACGCTTGGTGGTCTTGAATTCAGCTACCAAGAATGTGATTTTTTTTGGTTTTTATGAATGCAAGCAGTTTGATCAAAACGTAAACTGCCAATTCAGCCATGTTTGAAGTGTGGGGAAAACTTTTAGCAGACCTGTTTGGAAATGTGATCATTTGTTTAAGCAACTTCTCTTTTCTGATTGAGTAAACTAAATGGATTGCAACTTCTTCCTTATAAATATCATTAGATGGTGTAAAACGGGCCACTAAAATAGATTGTTGGTTATTGACAAATTTACACTCACTGAAGAACAGAGGGGGGTGGGAGCAATTGTCTTCTTGTTGATTCCTTTCCAGCTCAGTCTGTTCTTGTAAGGAAAATGTTCCCTTGCAAGATTACTGTACACCTTTACAAGATTAATGTTCACCTTTATTGTATTTAAGATTAATGGCAGTTACTATCACTCAATTGTCACTACAACAAAATTGGGTATTAGCGACGCATAACTATGAAAGTCGTTAATACCTAACCTTTTAGCGACACTTACGTTTATGCGTCGCTAATACTTAGATTATTAGCGATGTTTACATAAGCGTCACTAAAAAACATATCTATTAATTTTTTTTAAAAAAATTGAAAACTATTAACGACGCATTTTTACAAACGTCGCTAATAGTTTCAATAATAGTGACGTTTTAACCAAACGTCGCTAATAATTCTTAATTTTAAATAAAAAAATTAAAAATTAAGATCTAATAGCGACGCATAACTATGCGTTGCTACTACCTCATAGTAGTAGCGACGTATATTATGTGTCGCTATTACCCTTGGTAGTAGTGACGCATAGTTATATGCGTCGCTAATACCTATTTTTATTCAAATTTTATTTTAAATTTTTTATTAATTTTTTATTTTTTAAAATAAAAAAATAATTAAAATAAAATACTAATAGCGATGTATAGCTCTATACGTCGCTATTAGTATTTTTATTTAATTATTTTTTTATTTTAAAAAATAATTTTAAAGAAAAAAATATTAAAAATTTTAAATTAGATGAGAGATAGTGTGTCGGTAAATAGGAGGGAGAGGAGAGGGAAGAGAGATAGAGGGGAGGGAAGAGAGAGAGGATAGGGAAGAGAGAGAGGAGAGGGGAGGGATGAGAGAGAGAGAGAGAGAGGAGAGGAGATAGGGAAGAGAGAGATAGAGGGGAGGGAAGAGAGAGGGAGAGATCAGCAGAGAGAGGAGAGGGGAGAGAAAGGAGAGAGGGGAGAGAGTGGAGAGATAAAGGGTGGAGAGAGAGAGGATAGGGGAGAGAGAGAGAGAGAGGAGAGGGGATGGAAGAGAGGGAGGGTGAGACGAATTTTATTTTAATTTTTTTTAAAAATTTTAAATTTTTTTATTTTTTAAAATAAAAATAATAATTAAAATGATATAGTAATAGCGACGTATAGATACGTCGCTATAAGTACATATATTAGTGACGTATAGATCTATACATCGCTAAAATATGTACTATTAGGGACACATATAATATACGTCACAATTAGTATTTTTATTTAATTATTTTTTTATTTTAAAAAAATTAATTTTAAACAAAAAAATATTAAAAATTTGAAATTAGAGGAGATATAGTGTGTAGGTAGATAGGAGAGAGAGGAGAGAGAAGAGAGAGATAGAGGGGAGGGAAGAGAGAGGGAGGGGGTAGGGAAGAGAGGAGGAGAGAGAAGAGAGAGATAGAGGGGAGGGAAGAGAGAGGGAGGGGGTAGGGAAGAGAGGAGGAGAGAGAAGAGAGAGATAGAGGGGAGGGAAGAGAGAGGGAGGGGGTAGGGAAGAGAGGAGGAGAGAGAAGAGAGAGATAGAGGGGAGGGAAGAGAGAGGGAGGGGGTAGGGAAGAGAGGGGGGAGAGAGAGAGATCGGGAGAGGGGAGAGAGAGGAGAGGGCAGAGAGAGGAGAGGGGAGAGAGAGGAGAGGGGGGAGGGAAGAGAGAGGGAGAGAGAGAGGGAGAGGGAGGAGAGAGAGGGGAAGGGGAGAGAGAGAGAGGAGAGAGAGGGAGGAGAAAGAGAGAGGAGAGGGGAGGGAAGAGAGGGAGGGTGAGAGGAATTTTATTTTAATTTTTAAAATTTTTTTATTAAATTTTTATTTTTTAAAATAAAGAAAAATAATTAAAATAAAATACTAATAGCGACTTATAGATAAATGCGTCACTAACAGTATTTTTATTTAATTATTTTTTTTATTTTAAAAATTAATTTTAAAGAATAAAAAATATTAAAATTTTGAAATTAGAGGAGATATAGTGTGTAGGTAGATAGGAGAGAGAGGATAGGGACGAGAGAGATAGAGGGGAGGGAAGAGAGAGGGAGGGGGAGGGAAGAGAGAGGGAGGAGAGGGGAGGGAAGAGAGAGATAGAGGGGAGGGAAAAGAGAGGGAGGGGGAGGAGAGAGACGGAGGAGAGAGATAGGGAGGAGAGAGGGAGAGGGAGAGAGGGAGAGGGAGGGAGGAGAGAGAGAGGAGAGAGAGAGTGAGGGAGGGAGGAGAAAGAGAGAGGAGGGTGGAGAGAGAAGGAGGGAGGAGAGAGGGAGAGGGAGAGGGAGGGAGGAGAGAGAGAGGGGGGAGAGGGAGGGAGGAGAAAGAGAGAGGAGAGGGGGAGGGAAGAGAGAGGGAGAGAGAGATCAGGAGAGGGGAGAGAGAGAGAGGAAGAGGGAGGAGTGTAACAACCTGTCTTCCGGTTATGTTTAACCCGGAGGGGTTAAGGGTAATTTGGTAATTTGATATAAGGGTTACGGGGTTTCATTAGGTGAAATCCCTGTATCTGGGAAGAGATTGAAGTAACGAACACAACGCACCCAAGAACACTCAAAACGGAGGTCGGGAACGAAAGTTACGACTTCGGGAAATGTGTCACATAGGCGGGACCCACTTTAAAAGTGCGAGATAACCTACCCATGTGGGGTCTAGTTTTGAAGGGCTCGTCGATACGAGTCCGTTGGTATCAAGATTGTACAATTCCGACGTCGGGATAAAAAGTTATCACGTTTTGAAGTTGGAATTGTGTTTAAGTGAAATAATAATAAAATATTCAGAAAAAGACAGAATAGATGACGTCAGCAGCCGAGCCTGAGCCGCGCCGGGGAGCCGCGTGCCGCGCGGCGGCGCGCGATCGCGGGTCCCGCACTATCGCGCGGTGGACCGCGCGACGCGCGCTGGACGCACGCGTTGCGCGGGAGACGCGCGGCGTGGTCCTGCGCGCCGCGCGCAGCGCGTTAACGCGCGCGTAGCGCGCGCGTTATGGGCACCGCCTCTGATTTTGGGCCAATTGCGATGCGCCACGTGGCGCGAGCGCGTGCGTGCGTGCGTCTTTCCTCTTCTTCCGTACACTCGCACGCCAGTTTTCTATAAATAGCTCATTTCGTTCATTGTTCTGGAGGAGTTTCTGGAGTCATTCTGTGCCCGTTTTCTTCCGTTCAAAATGCATTCCTAGCTAAATCGAGGGTGCTCTACACAATGGAAGCATCAATTCTTCGAGTTAGCAACCTTATATAGGGGAAACGTCCCGGGCCAAGGGGAGGTTATGTCCGGGCCAAGGGGAGGTTATGTCCGCCGCCTACGGGCGCAACAAGGGGAAAATATCTCCGGGTAAGGGGAAATTCTCCTACGTTTTCTCATTTTCTGTTCTTCGTTTCTTACTCATTTTAAGTCCGATTAGAGTCATTGAAGATGCATTCCTAGCTAATTCGAGGGTGAGCAACGCAATGGAAGCATCCACTCCTCGAGTTATCAATGTTAGGTGAGAGAAACATCCCAAGGGTAAGGGGAGGTTCTGCCCGTTGCCTACGAGCACGGGAAGGGAAAAGTGTCTTCGGACAAGGGGAGGTTCTGTCCGCTGCCTACGGACATTGTGAGGGTAAAGTACCTCCGGGTAAGGGGAGGTTCTGCCCGTTGCCTACGGGCACGGGAAGGGAAAAGTGTCTCCGGACAAGGGGAGGTTCTGTCCGCTGCCTACGGGCGCTGTGAGGGTAAAGTGTCTCCGGGTAAGGGGAGGTTCTGCTAGTATTCCAAAGTTACAGAAGGTTCTGGTCGCAGTCTCCGGATCAGAAAGAGCAGACGCTCTAAGGAAATGAGCAATTCCGAACATCGCCACTTCCGGAATTGGAGGGGAGTATGCTTTCTTGACCTTCTAGTTTAATATGCTTTATATGACTGCACATCTTGATTTATTCTGTTGTGATCTAAAATGTTCTCTGCTATAGCGGGACATACTCTGATCTGATATGACTGGTATGGTCAGATAAATCTGATATGATCTGATAGGATCTGATATGATCCAATAGGTTCTGTAGTGTGATCTGCTCCGCTCTATGATAGAGTAGGATGTGTGTTTTGTTAGTATTCTTCTCACCTACGTGAGATGTGTGTTTTCTGATTTATTGGTTATTTATTTAACTCCGATGACTGATAAGATTTTCGTTGGATTCCGAATGAATCATTCAGATATAACGTACACGTAGTTTATCGTATATGATTTTCTGATGTTTGGTAAATGTATTAGCCATTAGGCAGAACTACGTTCGGATCCGATCGTATTGGAATAACGTCAGAGATGGTATCCAATATGTACGTAGGCAACCAACGATAAAATAACGTTGGCCCGATCCAAATTAGTTATAAAATTAGGTTTGTTCTAATCTACGCACAATGGAACGTTAAAGCTCCGTAGTGCGTAGATGAACGCTATGACTCTCGCACTCAGAGTCTGCAGCTCCTGGTCAGTCGGTTTTAATTTTTCCGCTAAATTTTGACACTCCGATTGTGTTTTCCGATCTAACCCCGGTCCGAGTCAGGTGGTGCAGGTCGGGGTGTTACAAGGAGAGAGAGGGAGGAGAGAGAAAGGGTGGAGAGAGAGGATAGGGAAGAGAGAGAGAGAGAGGAGAGGGGAGGGAAGAGAGAGGGGATAGGGGAGGGAAGATAGGGAGGGTGAGGAATTTTATTTTGATTATTAAAATTTTTTTATTAAATTTTTTATTTTTTGAAATAAAGAAAAATAATTAAAATAAAATACTAATAGCGACATATAGTTATATACATCGCTATTAGTACATGTATTAGAGACATATAAATATATATGTCCCTAATACATTACTAATAGCGACGTATAACTATATACGTCGCTAATAATATTTTATTTTATTTTAAAAATTAATTTTAAAGAATAAAAATATTAAAAAATTAAAATTAGAGGAGAGATAGTGTGTAGGTAGATAGGAGAGAGGGGAGAGAGATAGAGGGGAGGGAAAAGAGAGGGAGGGGGGTGGAGAGAGAAGAGGGAGGAGAGAAAGGGGAGAAAGGAAATTTATTTATTTTATTAAATTCTTCATTTAAAAATTAATTAAAAAATTAAAAAAAGAAACATGTATTAGCGACGTATAGAATATATGTTGCTAATACCCTTAGTATTAGCGATGTATATTACTATACATCACTAATACGTGTAAGTAGTTGCGACGTATAGTAATATATGTCGCTAATAATAAGCATATTAGCGACGTATAGTCTATACATCACTAATACATGCTCTTTTTTTATTTTGTAATTAATTTTTAAATAAACAATTTAAAAAAAGTTAAATAAAAAAATTTCCTCTCTCTCTCCTCCCTCGTCTCTCTCTCCCTGTACGGCGCTAATACATGTTTATTTTTTAATTAATTTTTAAAAAATATATGTAAAAAAGAGAGAGGAGAGAGGGAGAGAGGAGAGAGAGGGGAGGAAGGAGAGAGAGAGGAGGGAGGATAGAGAGAAGGGAGACAGAGAGGAGAGAGAGACAGGGGAGAGAAAGAGGAGAGAAAGAGACAGGGGAGAGAGAGGAGAGGAGAGAGTGACAGGGGTGAGAGAGAGAGAGGAGAGAGAGAGGAGAGGGAGGAGAGAGAGAGGAGAGAAGGAGAGGGAGGAGAGAGAGGAGAGGGAGGAGAGGGAGGAGAGAGAGGAGATGGAGGAGAGAGAGGAGAGTTATTTTGGTTATTTTTTTATATTTTTAAAATAATAAAAATAATTTATATTTCTTTTAATTCTTTTTTATTTTTGAAAATTAATTTTAAAGAATAATAAATCTTAAAAAATTAAAATTAGAGGAGAGAGAGGAGAGGGAGGAGAGAGAGAGAGAAAGAGGGAGGAGAGAGAAGAGTGAGAGTGGAGATAGAGGGAGAGAGAGAAAGAGGGAGAGAGAGGGTAGAGAGAGAAAGGAGAGAGAGGGGAGGGAGATAGGGTAGAGAGAGAAAGAGGGTGGAGGGAGGGAGGAGAGAGGAGAGAGAGAGAGAGAGAGAAGAGGGTGGAGGGAGGGGCAGAGAGGGTAGAGAGAGAAGAGAGAGGGAGGAGAGAGATAGGAGATAGGGAGAGAGAGGAGAGGAGAGGAGAGGGAAGAGAGAGGGAGGGGAGGGGATATGAAATTTTTTTTAAAAAAAGGAGTAATGACGATGTATAAATGATACGTCGCTAATATAACATGTATTAGTGACATATATACATATACGTCGCTAATACTATGTCGTATTAGCGACGTATAGACTATACATCGCTAATTTAGTATAGTATTACCGACGTATTCGCTTATACGTCGCTAATACTAAGTTGTATTAGCGATGTAGATTGTATACGTTGTTATTATCTTATATTAGCGACGCTTACTGTGAGCGTCGCTAATGTACTTTTTTTTCTAAAAAAAATTACAATTTTAGGCGAACTAACACCCGCGCGGTGAAATTTCGTCACGGGCCTTTTTAAGCCCCCCCCCCCCCCGGACCCCTTTGCTCCCTGCCGCCTCCTCTGCCGCCGTCTCCTCCTCCCCTCGCCTAGCCTTGCCCTGGACCCCCCCCCTCTGGTTCCCCCTCATCACTCCCGGCCCCCTTTCCCTTCTATGACGCACCCCGCCTCTGCCTCCGCTGCCCCGCCTCTTCCGCCTCGCCACCTCCTCCTCCCCTTGCCCGGCCTTGCCCTGGACCCCACCCTCTCTGGTTCCCCCTCCTCCCTCCCGGTCCCCCTTTCCCTCCGTGATGCACCCCCGCATCTACTACCCTGCCGCCTTCACCGCCCCGCCTCTTCCGCCTCCTCCTCCCCTTGCCTTGCCTTGCCCCGGACCCCACCCCCTCCGGTTCCCCCACCTCCCTCCTGGTCCCCCTTTCCCATTTGTGACGCAGATGTGCCTCCGCTGCCCCGTGGCTTCCGCCAGCCCTCCGCCTCCGCCTGCTCCCCCTCTCCCACCTACAACGCCCCTCCTCAACCCCTGCTCCCCCTCTTCTCTCCCTTTGATTTTCAGAGGGGAAATTAGAAAGGGGGGGAGGAGGAGGGGCGGAGCCGGGGAGTGAGGGGCTGTCGGAGGAAGGCGGCCCTCCCCGCTCCGCTCCGCCCCTCTCCCTTGCTCCCCCCTTCTCTCCCTCCGATTCCGCCCCGGGAATGGGGGCTGCCGGAGGAAGTCTGCCCTCCCCTGCTCCGCCCCTCTCCCCCTTCTCTCCCTCTGATTCCCCCCCCTCCCTACTCCCCGGCTCCGGACCCCCCTGCTCCCCTCTCTCCCCCTGTAACGCCCGAAATTTTTCACCCATTTTCCTTAAAATTCACGAAATTTTTTTGCAATATAACGTCTGTAAATCGGAGGAAAAATGACGAAACCAAAACCTGATAAAACAGTTTATAATTTAAAACTATAAACATCCACATACGGTCAATCATCGTACGGCCAAAGCAAATATCCTCAGGCGCTACTCGAAAACAACCATACGAATAAATTTGCTATGATCATAGACTTTAAATACAAATCACTCTCCCAGGCATCCCTAAGTACAAGTCCCATAACAGTCCACTGACTGATCTAAATGAAAGTCCAGAATAAACATCTTGATGTCTCGTCTCACCCAATACAACAGATCGTGGCACAAATAAACTCGCTATGAGTCAAGCAGATACCTGAGTCAACGGGAATCAATCCACCGCTGAAACGAGCGTCCATCTCCAGGAGCTCTCTGCACAACCTGCAAAACCTCCCGTGCAACGGGGCTAAAAATAGTAGGGTGAGTATTTTCATACTCAGTAGGGGAAATCCCAAACGGTGAACTCCAAGTTCATAAACACATGCGTCATGCAACTCAAACATGAAGCAGAAGCATATCAATATCATGCTCAAATTCATACAAACATGCCAAATGCACCAACGTGCCACAAACATACCAAAGGCACCATTGTGCCAAAATCATACTAAAGGCACCATCGTGCCAAAATCATACCAAGGCACCATCGTGCCAAAAACATACTAACCATTCAACTTACACCAACACCCTTATCCAGGGTCATACAAACTTACTCGTACCACCGTACGCATACTCATACAGCATACACATACTTGTATGACCTTACTCGTACAATCAGATTCGTACGACCTTACTCGTACAGTCAGACTCGTATGACCTTACTCGTACAGTCTGCACAAAATCATACTTACTGTCTTACTCAGAAACGCATTCTCACAATCGTGCTCAAACTCTTACAGTCGTGCTCATACACATACGCTTATAGTCCTGCTCATACAAACTCTTACAGTCCTGCTCATACACACTCTTACAGTCCTGCTCATACTCATACGCTTACGGTCGTACTCATACACACTCTTACAGTCGTACTCACACTCTTACAGTCTTACTCCTACTCATACACTTACAGTCCTGCTCATACACACTCTTACAGTCGTACTCGTACACATAATCGTACACATATCAACGACCACTGAAGCTCATTACAACTAATAAACTCCAGCGTCGAAATGGAAAAGAATGCCACTGGGGCAACACCTTAACCTCCGGGGAGTGACTAGACGCCATGGACTTTTCCGAAGGTAAGGCACACCAATGCTCATGGGGCACTGGATCAAACAGGTAAGAGTAGATCCATGATACTACTTACCTGAGCGCGCAAACATAAACACCCACACATAAGGGGTCATACAGTTGCCCACCATAATGGGTCTTATAGTGCCATAAAATCGCCCACCATAATGGGTCTTATAGTGCCATAAAATCGCCCACCATAATGGGTCTTATAGTGCCATTGCCACTCTTGGGCAGAAAACATACAACGCTCTCAACAGAGCATCAAACGTCTGGGCTTACACAGCACACAGACCAAATCAGAAACATACGTCGCTCTCAGCAGAGCATCAGACATCTGGGCTTCATACAGCACACAGACAAAGTCAGAAATGTACATCGATCTCAATAGAGCATCAAACGTCTGGGCTGATACAGCACGCAGACCAAATCAGAAACAACGTCGCTCTCAGCAAAGCATCAGACATCTGGTGCCCTATACAGCACACAGACAACATCCCACAGGATAAACACCATGGCAAGACATGAGAAATGCTCGGTCGACTCATTAGCGGCCAGCTCAAACACGGAACTTAATCCGTCGAACCCTCAGGTCTCAAACTCACAACGCTATTAATAACATTCTCATAATTCAAGTTTAACTTAATTATATTATGCAGTACAATTATGCCACACAAACTCACAGTCCTCGACTGGTCAAACTGAAGCTGAGCCCGATCCGAAACCCAAGTTCGTCAGGGCAGCAGACTTCACTTACCCGTCCACATCATGGACAAAACTCATCGTACAACAAACCCTTATAGTCTTACGTACTTCGCCATCCATCTTATGGCCAAAACATCTTACACTGATATCCTCAAATAACACTCCTCAGAGCTAACCCAGTTGTTGCCCTCTTACTTATATCTCACTTATTATACTTATTTTTCACTTCATAATCTGTACGTTATGCTTGTACAATTATGAACACTCTTACTGTCTGACAAACGCTCAACATACCATCCAACCCAAACTGATCCATTCTAATCCCTGCCCGTCATACTCATATCCTCTGTCATACGCTTACACAACCGTATCCAAATTCAGACAAAGCTTCTGTCACCTCTTACTGTCCATCGCCCATACCTCTGCCCACAAACACATACACATAACCATACCATAGGCAAAGCCATCATACATACATATGTCTCACACATACGTATAACATACACATACGGCCATACATACATAACATACAAACATGCACGCTAGCCATCACTAGCACATGCATACACACGTCAAACATGCACGCTAGCCATCACTAGCATATGCATACATTCACACATACATCAAACATGCACGCTAGCCATCACTAGCACATGCATACATCAAACGTACACGCTAGTCATCTCTAGCACATGCACACACACATTCATACATACTTCAAACATGCACGCTAGCCATCACTAGCACATGCATAACCCATACATAGCATACTGACATATTTGCTAGCCATCGCTAGCGCATACATAATCCACATCCATAAAACGTGCATGCATCTCATGCATATCAATCATGCCATACAATCATGCTTACACGCACATCATGCAATCGGATCGTTACTTAACATCCAAGCATGGAATCATACAATCCTAGCATGCTGCTACTCATTCAGAGCATGCTTCATGAAATTACGAGTTCAAAGCTCCCCTACCTCGTAATCATGACGTTCGATGGCGAGCACACGACGGTGGTGGCGTCGGCGGCGGAGTTGGCGGTCAAAACAGTTGCCTGGCTGAGAGAGCTGTTGTCCCGAGGATTTTAGGATGCGCCGGAACTATCACGGCCAAACAGAGTGTCAGAAATCAATGCGGTAAAACCCGCGATCCACGGCGGCACACTAGGGCGGCCGGGAGAAATATCGTGCCAACATAAGTGGCTGTGCGACTAGATGTCGAGGGTGTACACTCTAAAGATCGGCCGGTGGCTAAAACGTGCTCAGCCGGCCACAAAGACGTCGAAATCGGCCGTGGACAGCACCCAACGGCGACGATTTCGGTCAACAAAGGCCCACATATGGGCGGAGAGCGTGGGGCAACGCTTGAGAATCAAAGGAGAGGTGCAGGACGGCTCTAGTGATCAACTCCACTCGGTGGCAAAGCCAACCGATGGTTAGGCGGCACGAATGCGGCGCCTAAACCCAGAAGTACACGCGTGGCTACATGCGCACGCGGCCCAAAGGGCGGGGGAACTGGCTGAACGGAGACGACCCAAGGCCCACAAAAGCCAACAGGGCTAAGGCCCTTAGCTGTGGCCAATCTAAGCGGCAACATCGCCGATCGCCACCCACAACCAAAACTAATAGTGCAGGTAGCTGTGCATCTCGCACGATATAGGGCAAGGGGAGGGTTCAAGGTCGTGCAAAGGCTATGAGGCCGTCACTAGCCAAGGCCTGAGCAGGTGAACTCGTCCACCTTCTGTCAAGGTAAGACATACAAATTCTTGCCCAAGGCCGTCCGGTACCGACGGCGTAAAATGGGCAAGAAGGGTCAACGACACACATGCCGGTAAGGCGGACTAGCTGCGGCTACGGGCCGCAAGGCTGAACAAGACCCAGAGGGGTGGCCCATTGGCATCACCGGGCTGGGGCGGAGCTGAACTAAGGTCCGCTAAATCAAATCCGGCGTCCGACTTATAACGTCAGTCACAACGTCCAAAACGGGCGTAGGCCAAAAATAGGGGACGACCGGGGAAAACCCATAAGGGCGAAGCGGCCAAGGTGGCAGCGGAGCTGGCTGGGGGTCGGCCTTGCGGTCACTGGACCACGGCTGGCCGGACGGAGGCCAAGTAGAGCCGTCTTCGGCCAAAGGCAGCAATTCCCGATGCCGGTAGTCCAAAACACACGGACCAAAACCAACGGCTCGGAAGATCTGGTCGGAGGGAAGATGGAGGACGGAGGTGAAATCGGCCAGGGAGAGGTGGCTCAATCGCTTCGCCGGACCAAGGTAAGGGTGGACAAAGGTCCGGTCAGCAGTGGCTCGCCGCCGGCGGTCCCAATTCGTCCAAAACAGTTCGCCGACGAAAACAGAGCAGAGAGGGGGAATTGGGATGGGGTGGCGGAGCGGAGCGGAGGCTCATCGGGCCGGGAGGGGTGTCCTCCCGCCGTCGCCGGACCATGGCGGAGCCGTGGGCGGCCGGCTGGCCCTCGCCGGCCCACGGCGGCGGCGGAATCAAAAGAGACAGCGAGAAGAGGGCAAACCGGGGGAAGAGGCGGCGCGGCCGTGGGGGCTAGGATGGCGGCTCCCCTGCTGTCGCACGGCTGGGGCGGAGCCGGTGCGGCGGCCCTCTGGCCCACCGGCGGCCGGGCACAGTGAACAGGCAAAAAGGGGGGGGGCGGTACTGTTCATTCAGCCGAACCAGTGGATCGGGATCGCGATCCCAATCCCTCTTTTTTATTTTCTTTTATTTATTTTTTCCAAATGTACGCTCAACGCGCGTTAACCCACTGGTTACGCATCGAACCTCCAAAATTCGCGCAGTAAGCGCGCAGCGAGGCCCGTGGCCCGCGACTAAGCCCCACACCCGACTCTACGGGTATAAATACGGGGAAAAGACACAAATACCCATACGCTAAAACGTCACATTTTCCTGCTGAAAATGACCAGAAAAATGGCAGAAAAATCCCAGAAAATCGTAGAAAAATCAGGGACCTTACACCCCCCCTCCCCGGCTACGGACCCCCTGCTCCCCTCTCTCTCCCTCCCGCCCTCCCAGGCTCCGGACCCCCCTGTTCCCCTCTCTCCCCCCACCTCCCCGGCTCCGGACCCCCGCTCCCCTCCCCACCTCCCGGCTCCGGACCCCCTCTCCCCCTCCCTCGTTCTCCCACCCCTCTCATCCGGTTGATAGATTGGATTTCAATCCCCCGTCAGCAGCATGATGCCGCCGGCTTTTTTTATTAATTTATTAAGTTTTTAGCAATGTTTTTATAAAAGCGTTGCTAATGACTATTATTTTTTTATTTTTATTTTACATTAGCGGCGCTTTTCTAAGCGTCGCTAATGGCTTTTTCAATTTTATTTTTTATTTTTATTTCATAATAGAGATGCTTACAAAAGCATCGCTAATAGAAAAATAAATTTTTTTACTTTGTTTTTTGGAAAAAAATTTATTTTATTTATTATTTTTAAAATTTTATTTTATTATTAGCGACGTTTTTGTAAGTGTCGCTAATAGAAAAATAATTTTTTATTTCATTTTTTAGAAATTTATTTTCATTATTATTTTTTAAACATTTTTTTTATAATTAGCGACGTATATTAAGCGTTGCTAATAACTAACTATTAGCGACGCTTAGTCATAAGTGTCGCTAATAGTAACGTATTAGCGACGCTTAATATGCATCGCTTACTATAAGCGTCGCTAATAAGCAATAACGACTGTACTTTTATTGACGTATTTAGCAACGTTTTTTATGCGTCGCTAATACTGCAATTTGTTGTAGTGTGTTTGGGGGCAGGGGAAAGTGAATGCTTTATGATTTTCGTATAGACTTTTGCTTTGGTTTCAGTGTCACTTACATTATGGTCTACTTTCTTCATGTAGCTTGTGTCTTAACTCCCAAACTTTAGGATGAGCAGTTTTCCACCCTATGTTTTAGCCAGCCCACCCTGCTTACACACAAACGATAAGCTGGCTAGAAGAGCAAGTGGGAGATTTCTCACCCCAAATTTTAATGGACAGAATTCAGAAAATTTTGGAAATTAAATGATCATCATCTGCACTTTCTCTTACAAGAAGATGTCACCAAAATGGTGGTCTTCTGCACTAGAGCTGCTTCAATATTTTTCAAAAAATAGAATACTGACTATACATTGTCATGGAAAGTTTTGTTCTTAAAAAATTTCAAATGACATCACCGATAATGTATTACCACCTTGTAGCAAGAGGTGTTCATGCTCTTTGCACACCATGAGCCGAGCGTTAAGAACGAATGTGGAACATTCATTTTTAAGATCAATGATGCATAAGCTAGCACGCGTTAATACCGATGCATATTAGCACTAATACCATTGGCACTAACATGTGCCTCATCAACCGTAAAAGTGAATGTTCCACAAGCGTTCATTACGCTCGACTCATTGTCAAAGCGAAGCTTAAAAATACTTCAACTTTGCAGGCCAAGACTTAAAGAGCACATGTAGTACTAGGTGGACCATCCTGAGGAGATTAGCAAACTTGCAAAAGTTAAGGACTAGGCTAGTGAACATGGGAGGAGTTTTTAATGCTCTTCATTCACCATGAGCCCAGCGTAAGAAATGTTTATGGGTTGTTCATCTATGAGATCGGCAACACATACACTAGCTCAGTATCACTTATGCTAACATATACGTTGCCAATCTTAAATTTTAATAGTCCCCAAGCGTTCCCAGCACATGAAGATAAAGTTAGTGGTCTTGGGTATCATTATTGTGTTGATTCTGATTATGATCTTGTTGGTTTGTCATGATTCTAGTGTTGATGCTTTTACACATGTTAGTAATCTTTTTTGTTATTTCACAGCCTGTTTGTGAATGCCTTTTTAGTTTTATCTTTCAATATTTTTGCCAGTTTGGCTTTATTTTGTTTTGGCATATTCTTATCTGGCTTGAGATACGAACAATTGATATTGTTTGAACAATGTGTATGTATAAAATGCAATGAGCGAATTTTATATATAAAAATGTTGTATACCTCTTCTGTCATGATAAACACGAATTTACATTTGAAGTTATTTTTTCCTGAATTTAAGTACCTAGAAGTAATTAATATTAGTCATTTTAATATGGCAAATGTGATTGCATTGGTGCGAGTAAAATGTAGGCTATAAAGATTTCAAAATGCTTTTGTAACTTGCAACACGAAATATGCTTGTACATTTTCTGAAACAAAAAATAGAAACAAGAAAAAGAAACAATAAATTAAAAAGAATTGAGGACTTCATTGGGCACTCATCATCATTAATATGAGTATGCCTGTTACAAGCACAACGCAAGCTAATATTAATTACTTACTCATGACAGGTTAGTTCACAGGCAAGCTAGAATGGTATATCTTAAAATGTCGCTATAAATTTATTGGCGACATGTAGGAAGGATTTCTAGCAACAATCATATCCATCGCTGAAAACCAATTTGATCATCGCTAATACTATATGCCACGCAAACAGTAGTGACAGAGCCTTGATCGTCACTAGTACCTTTAGCGATGGTCAAGGTGCTTTTCAGTGACGGTTGGCAACCTTCATTGAAAATCAATTTTTTTGTAGTGGAAGTCATGTTTATAATTCATTACATCATAAAAATAATTTGTTAATTATAGATTAATCGTGGTTAGTTGAGGTTTCTATGATTGCCGGATTAGTCGCATCAGAAGTTTATCAAATCGGTTTTATGTCTAAAAGTGTAGGGTTTTACGTCTAATGGATGAGCTTTACATTCGAAAGAATAGGTTATTCCTTCCCCATACCAAGATAATGGAGACTATTTATTTATTGAGACTTCTGGAGTTTGCTTCAGGCTAGTCATGGCCATTGTGCACCGGCAAGACCAAGGATTTCTAGTATTTTTTGGTGACTAGCAACATGCTACATGTAACAGATTTTTAATTGGTTGCACTGCATTATTATTTTGTGATGACTTTTGATTTTCATTTATACTGGATTGTCATATAAGACTCTTGTGATGGAAATACTGATGAAATTTATTTGCCCACGTTTTTTTTGAGTAAAGACTTGTGTTATTTACCCCTTCATCGTTTCTTTGAACAGTTCTTCAGGGACTATAGTTAAGTAAAAAATTATAAGGTTCTATGTTAAAATTTAAGTACTACTCTCAACCAACTATAGTTAAGTAAAAAACTATAAGGTTCTATGTCAAAGTTTAAGTACTAGTCTCAAGTGCCTTTCTATGTCTTTTATCGTATTGATTAGCATATATAGTTTTACATTGTATAGGTTAAATAGAATGCCAATGTATTGATGTCATTGTGAAGTATTTGCCGGATCATTTAACGCTAATAGATGGAAGTTTCTATGATGGCATGTGGCGGTGTGGTATGAGATCAGGTTGATGTTACCTATGTTTGTTGTATGTTTGTTGAATAATATTATTGCACTAGATATGTAATTGAAACAGAGTAGTTTGCTTCATGCATAGCAGTGAGCATTAGATCCTTGGGCGGTTTCTTTATGATAAATCTGTGAATGTTTTCCAACTCTTAGATCATAAATTTCAAAATATTGTTCTATAAAAATAGTGCCGTGTAAAGCCATTTTCAAGATTATGATACTTGACTCCATCTTGTGACTTTCTGTTTATTTTTTGGGTAGAATTCCATGATGCAGGAGTAGAAAGCCAATCGCCCAAGACTAGAATCTACATTTTGGGTATGGCATTTAGAAGTTGGCTTGCAACTCGTCAATTGTTGCTCCTCTAGGTAGGGTTAAGAATTGGGTTCGATTGGGGTTGGGTTGGCCTCGACTTGCGCTTAAATAGGTTTGGGTCATGAACCGATCCTATTTATTAAATGACGAAATAACAAACCTTAACCGTATTTAGGATTGGTCAAGTATGCTGGTAGCCCTACATTTTTTCGTTAATAATTTTTTTAATTTAATATTTTACATATTATCTTTGTAGGAGGCATTTATAAAAAAAAATTAAATATATTAAAACATTATAAATAGATATAAAATATTTTTTATATTATTTGAGAAAGTTAGAATTGAAGAGCGAGCATTGTAACATTATATGACACATGTTCAAAAATATAAAAACCTTACAAAAATAATTAATTAATTATTAAATATAAAAAAATATAAAATTATAAGAAAATTTCTTTTAAATCTGTCTAACTTGGGTCATGATATTATTAAAAAATAGAGTCAAAGTCAAATTGTGGGGGTTATGTTGCATAACACGAGTTACTGTATGTCCTTTCAGTTAATGTCTTCTGTTAGCACACCCAAATTAGTATCTCATTGTAGGAATGTCTTCCGTCCCTCCAATGATATATGAAATCCTTCTTCAGTTGTTCCTTCTTAGTGGCGCTGCACATGCCCCGGCTGGCCAGGTGTGGAGGGAAGTCGAGCACTTGAAACGAATTCAAAATAAGATCTCTATCTGTTTGGGCGGCTTCTGGTTGTTGGTGGAGTTAACTTAATTACAATAATTCTTCTTAATTAGGAGATTACTAATGTCCAGAACTAATTGCAAATTACAATAGTTCCTCTTAATTAGGAGATTACTCACCAAAGGATTAGCTCGTCAATGGACAACTGGGGACAGGAAAATTATTTATCTACCCATCACATCTTTACGTATCAATCTATGATCATTCATCATTTATGAGTTTGGCTTGCATGCATTTGTTGGGATGTTCTTCCACACCATGGCCTTCTTTCTCTTAATTAAATCTAATCATCACATATCGTATGGCTTTCGGATTAGATTCTTACTTTGTTTTACTTCTTAATAATTAGTCAAATTTCCATTATCCTGTACTAGATCATATCCATGAATGCCCATTTTTTTAATTCTTTCATGTATGCTTGATTAGATGCTAATCCATATATGCTCATTAGTGCTTGTAATGCATAAAAGCAAATTAAAGTCGTTGATCCTAATGATACTGCTTCCGTAAAGTGAGAGCAAACCTCACTTAATGCACTGGAAATAAAAAAATGATAAAAAAGATTCCCTTCCATGACAGTGACACCAATAATGGGTCATTCATTTTCCTCAATTATTTCTGGCTAAAGTATTTATTTCATATGTTCCTTCATTGCAACCTTCCCAGTAATACAATTTATTCTTTAATTTTGCCGTATATGCTTGGTTAGATGCTAATTAATATATGCCCATGATGCAAGAGCTTGATTAAAAATGAAAACAAAAGCAAATGGGTGTGGCATTTGATTGAACAGATGAGGAGGTTTTAAAAACACGCAGGGGTACTTTTGGCAATCACTAATAGGGCGAAAGTCTTTACGTTGGTAAAGCAGGTAAATACGCGAGTTTGGAAAAGGGTATTTGAGTCAATGCAATTTAACTAATGAAACTGTTAATTCCATTAATCATCGTCTTCAACTGGATTCAAATAATACAAATAGTGATTTCAAATTATAATTAGAGTCAGTTGTTGTTGACATTTGTAAGATTTGCTTGTTCAAATGAGGTTTCTTTCTCGAGGATTTTCCCTCGGTCTGTTGAGTAAAAGTTGCAAAAGAGTAACTTGGTGTTGATTCTTCTCAGCTTGATTTTCTGTAACTGAATTCTAGATTAGTGAATTCGATTCCAGTTTCTTCATTTCAAATTCCTGTCTGCGTCGATTTGGTATCAAAGCTGGTTTGCTGTCTTCAATGGCAGCAAATGATCAGAATGAGGGTTCTTCGAATGTACCTTCCATGGTGGATATGTTGCCGTTACAACAACAGATGCAAACAGTTGATGCAAATGATAGCTACTCAGACGGAAATAATGAATCAAAGCCTAAATACGATCATGAATGCCACTGCAAATCGGGTGTGTGAACCTCCGAGAAATGTGGATGCAAATCCTAGATTTGTGGAGCAAGTGCAACCTTGGTTTCGAGCAACACATGGTTCCATATCACAGGTTGATTCATCTTCGGGCAAGGAGGAGGAAGTAATTTGACCTCGTCATGTCAATGCACAAGGTGTGAACAATTTCCAAACTGGATTTAAGTTTAAAATTGAGTTAGCTACATTTAATGGTCAGCTGAACATTGAGCAATTTCTAGAGTGGTTAGTAGATATAGACAACTATTTTTACTATATGGATGTTCCTGAACACATGAAATGCAAAGTAGTAGCTTGTAAATTGAAGAGTGGGGCTTCGGCCTGGTGGAACCGTTTACAACAGGAGAGAATCAATAAAGGTAAACACCAAATTAATTCTTGGCCTTGAATGAAGAAATTACTGAAAGATATATATTTGCCTATGGATTCTAAGCAATCTTTATTTCAGCAATTTCAAAATTGTAAGCAAAACTCAAATTCTATGTCAAACTATGTGGAAGAGTTTCACTGACTTTGAGCTAGAAATGGATTAACTGAAAATGAAGCACATAGAGTGCAAAGATTTATTGGTGGACTCATACATGATTTGCAATTGAAATTAGCTGTCAAACCTATGGGTACTGTTAATGAGGCCATACAGGTTATCAAATAAGGTGGATTTAAGATCTGGTTATCATCAAATAAGGATGCAGTTGGGTGATGAGTGGAAAACTGCATATAAAACCAAAGATGGTTTATATGATTGGCTAGTTATGCCATTTGGTTTAACCAATGCTCCCAGCACCTTTATGAGGCTCATGACCCAGGTATTACAATCATTATTAGAAAAATGTGTTGTAGTTTATTTTGATGGCATTCTCATCTATAGCTATGAAGAAAACCAACATTTGCAACATCTAAGAAATTATTTCAATTGTTACAATAAAACAATTTATACATTAATTTGAAGAAGAGTATTTTCATGGCTGAACAATTGGTATTTCTTGGCTATGTGGTGAGTAAAGATAGTCTTAAAGTGGATAGAGAAAAAATTGATGCTATCATTAGTTGGCCAATCCCAACACAATTGAAGTGAGAAGCTTCTTAGGCCTTGCTACATTCTATAGAAGTTTTATTCAACGTTTTAGCTCTCTTGCTGCTCCTCTCACAAAATGTCTTAAGAAGGGTCAATTCAAGTGGCAATCTACTCAACAACAAAGTTTTGAGTTACTTAAATCTAAATTGACCATAGCGCCAACTCTAGCTCTTCCTGATTTTACAAAGATTTTTTAGATCAATTGTGATGCATCTATTAAAGGTATTGGTGTTGTATTGTCACAAGAAGGAAAGTCAATGGAATATTATAGTCAAAATCTGAGTGAAAACAGGATTACTCCTTTGTCATTCGACATAAATCTGATGCACTTAGTAGAAGAGTTGTTGTAGTTCATATCTTGTCCACTAATTGCTTTGGATTTGATGAAATAAAAGAGCTTTACCAGGAGGATAAAGCTTTTCAGGCTAAGTGGCAATAATGTTTTCAAACACATCAACCTCAAGGTGAATTTGTTTCAAATGATGAATTTCTTTATAAATGACATCTTTTTATGTGTTCCAGCCTATTCTTTGAGGATATTATTGATCAAAGAATTACATAGGGGAGGTCTTTCAGGACATGTAGGAAGAGACAAAACATTAGCATTAGTAAAGGCTAGATGTTATTGGCCTCAACTGTCAAGAGATGTACAGAAGGTGGTGCAACAATGTTTTGTGTGTCAACAATTTAAAGGTGAGGCTTCAAATGTTGGATTATATACTCCTTTACCAGTGCCTAATTGATATTGGGAGGATTTATGTCACGCCCCGGCGATGCCCGACCCGAGCCGAACCCGGTCCAAGGGCCGGTCAAGCGCGCGGGGGCGACGAAGTGAAATTGAGAAACGATTCTAGCGGAAGACTTAATCCCTAACCACGAGCGATTAACAGCAACACGGAGTGCGCACAATCCTTTGAGCAAGAGTAAATAAAAGGGGAAAAAAAGGTGTTGCTTAACACAAAGTAAACAACAATCTCAAACCCACAAGCTTAGTTTTAAGTAAAGCCCTCACCGGCTCAAAATAAGTCATAAGCAAACATAACTGTAACATGTGACATAAATCCACAACAAAGAACCCTACACATAGGTTCTAACATAAAACATGAAACAAAATGAAGGAAAGTCACGCAACGATCTCCATCATCACACCCAAGCTACCTCTGACCTTTCCTCAAAAAGGCAATCCTGTCCGTCTGCGTGTCGCACCACGCAGCCCCAAATCAAAACACAAAAGAGGGGTGAGTTTTAACACTCAGCAATGGTTTTAATATCACTGTCAACGTAGAAAATACGATAGCTTAGAAATGAGATCGTTTCAGATCAAAGATTTACATGGTGCATCACTTTCTGATCACACATTCATATCACTTAACACTGCACAAAAATGCATAATTCAACCTGCATGGATGTATCTCTAGCATACATATTCCCACATGCATTCACATCATAACCAATCCCGCATGGATATATTTCTAACATACATATTCCACATGCACAACATTAACATCAACATGTATGGATGTATCTCTAACATACATATTCCCACATGCATAATGTTATCACAATCAACCTCCATCAAGGAGTAATCACACATTGACGTCACACAGACGGGAGCATAGACAAGGCCACGAAGGCGTGTCATGGTACAAAATTCTACACAAGAATTCAAGAAAGATCGGGGTTGTCAATCCCTAATACTGCTCGCCCTGGACGATCCTGGCCAAGGATGTCCCATTCTCACACAGAGAATCTAGAGCAGGGGTGTTCGCCCAGGGACATCTCCTGCGGAGGGAAGAGCCCGAGTTCTCACACAGAGAACCCTAGAACACGTGGTAGCGGGGTGCACACGGCATACCACACTGGATTCTCAGGGTCCAGATGACACACATAAAAATATTCTCACGTATCCGCAAGACAAGTACACAACTCGTCCCCACATCATTCCATTAAACAAGACTCAACCCGGGGAGTGCACTCGTTCCACACAGGAACTCCAAATCGTTCCACACAGGAACTTCAAATCGAAATATGTCCTTTCGGACCAATCAACTTGCGATTAATCCACGACCAATAAACCCGGCACGCAATTCCATCACATTGCATCCAATCGGTCAAATTCGATTAATCACGATGAAGCCTCAATTGGAAATCTATTTTCATGATGCGTGCAGCATGGTACATGCGTGGGCAAAGCATACATGAATCCTAATCATGATAAGTGCTCTCACCAGCCCCTAATGCATCATTCATAATCACGATATTAAGCTTCAACATCATCATTTAACCCCCCACATGTGTGTGTGTGTAACTAGTAGAAGCCTTTCACATAATGCATATTAACATGCTTGAAAATCAACTCACTACCACACCACACATGTGAATTTCTACTTAAACATGAATTCCAGTGGAAATCATAGTAGAAGAATCGTTGAAATCACAGTTAAATTCAAAACTCAACCACAAAGGCTAAACACCTATAACATCACTCATTTCATCATTGAGTCATGGCATTCACCAACATTCACACACCATTAATCACAATTTATCATGACAAATCTGTCCAACAATGATTATAGTCCCTCTTGAAATATGCTTAACCAAAGGGAAACAACTATTCATAATTTCAAAATAACGATTCCAACATCATGCCACAAAACATAAGTCATCCCACCATCACTAAGCATATATCTCAACTCCATAAACTCAATAGCATGCATTTCCAGTAGCCTAACATAGCTCAAAACACTCCACATTCATATAAAATTGGCAAGCCAAGGTGGAATCATCAAAATAGGCATCATACACACAACATGCAAATTTCCTGTGTAGCCGATCGATCGCTCGTCAGGCCGTTCGATCGGTTACACGCAAAATTTTGAAATTTTCAGTTCAGCCGATCGATCGCCCTGCAAGGCCGATCGATCGCCAACACGGCAGAACAGTCATCTTCTTCCTTTCACAAAATCAAACCGAAACACCATAGATAACACTTCAAATCCACATCTAGCACCCTAATCATCATCAAAAGTCCTCCTTGACTTCCAGAATATCAAACCAAACCATAATAATGCAAAACCCTAAGAAATCGGGATTAAATAATTCCATTTTCTAATCTTACCATTAACACACTAAATCAAGCAAACCATTTCGAAATAAGCCAAAAATGAAGAGTTTTACCATGGATAAACAGAGATTTCAAGACCCATTACCTCAGCACTTGATTAAGCTCGGATTGAAGAGTCACCCTTCTTGAAATCCTTGAAAACACAATGAGTTTGAATCAAACACCAATAGAAATCGATTTACTTAAGAAATCCCTAATTAAATCTTAGATCTAGGGCTTGTTGGTAGTAAAAATCGAATTTTGAATGTTAGGGTTTGTAGTAAAACACAAATCAGTAGCTTTTGATGGTCAAAAACGAATTGAATCAAGGGGAAAATGGTAGATTTAGAAGAAATTAAGAGAAAAGCCATGGATTAGTGCTTAATTAGAGCAAGCTTACCTTAATCGGCTTCTAATTCGGGCCTAAGTGGGGATTAGGCCAGACCTCCTTCCTTAGCCTATTCCCAAAAATGGAAATGGCTCAGGTTTTCCCTTTTATAGTAAGGGTTGGGGTAGGCAAAGGTAAGTTTTGGGGTGTAAATATGAAAAGTAGGCTAAAAGTGGTTATTTTGCAAATTTAAGCACGAATTAAGCCTAATAAAATTCTGAAAATTTTTGTGTGACCTTAAGTATATGTCTAGGTTCATTTGACACAAAAATAAAATTTTCGACCTTGGGGCCCACAGGGGTCCCGCCAAAACCCTAATTTTTGGGAAAATAGTGAAAATTCCGAAAAATCTCAAAAATTCACATTTGGTTTAAAATCACTTAAAACCACTAATATTGAAGTTAATTTTGGTTAAAACCATCACAAACTCTATTTATTTACAAAATCACCGAATAAGATCAGAAAACACGTAAATCTCACGATAATCAATAATTAAAGAAAACTAAAACCGGTTTAAAGATGAGGGTCCTTACAATTTAAGTATGGACTTTGTCCTCGGGTTACCTAAAAATCAGAAAGGGTTTGATTCTATATTTGTTGTAGTAGACAAATTTTCCAAACAAGCACATTTCATTCCATGTAAGAAAAGTGTTGATGCTATTCATGTGGCTGGCTTGTTCTTTAAAGAAGTGATTAGGCTTCATGGGGTACCTTTGACAATTACCTCTGACATGGACAGTAGGTTTTTGAGTAATTTTTGGTAGACATTATGGGCAAGGATAGGTACTATAGTGTAGTATAGCAGCATCTGTTACCCATGGCCAAACAGAAGTTTGGGTAGTTTGCTAAGGTGCATTTAAGAAGAAACACCTAAAGAGTGGGATTCAGCTATATGTTTAGCTGAATTTGCATATAACTCAACAGTCAATCGAACAATTGGTCCGGCTCCATTCCAAATTGTCTATGGGTTTATACCTCATCATCCCTTGGACATTATAACAAGTCCTAAGAAAATTTTGGAGTCTTCTCTAGCAGTTCTGACAATGGAGCAGTTTGCTCAGTTACATTCAACTGTTCCAGACAGAATATTGAAGTCAAATGCTAGTTATAAGGATCACACTGATCCTCATCGAAAGGAAGTTCATTTTAATGAAGGTGATCTTGTGATGGTTCACTTAAGCAAAGAGAGACTACAAATCAGGCAGCTTGGTAAACTTTAGGCTAAGAAAATAGGTCCTTGTCGGGTGCTTAAAAAGTTAGGTACTAATGCCTACTCTATGGTTTTACCTCCCGGAATACAAATATCAAATATTTTCAACGTTCGAGATTTGACCTCTTATCATGATGAGGAAGTAGTGGTTCTTGATCCTTGAGTCAAGCTCGAGTTCGAGCTTTTTGTTGGGCATGATTATTTGATGTAGGAGCTTGATTAAAAATGAAAACATAAGCCAATGGGTGTGGCATTTGATCAAACAGGTGAGGAGGTTTTAAAAACACGCAAGGGTACTTACAGTAATCACTAATGGGGCGGAAGTCTTTGTGTTGGTAAAGCGGGTAAATACGCGAGTTTGGAAAAGGGCATTTGAGTCAATGCAGTTAACTAATGAAACTGTTAATTCCGTAGATCGTCGTCTTCAACTGGATTTTGTATAGTAACAGAGTCACCAGCTTACAGTTTAACGCCATCTCTTTCAAACTAGGTTTCACATCAGCAGGATTGGAAGAAGAATATTCAAACAATATAAATAGTGATTTCAATTATAATTAGAGTCTGTTGTTGTTGACATTTGTAAGCTTTGCTTGTTCAAATGAGGTTTCTTTCTTGAGGGTTTTCCCTGGCTCTGTTGAGCGAAAGTTGCATAAGAGTAACTTGGTGTTGATTCTTCTCAGCTTGATTTTCTATAACTTAATTCAACATTAGTGAATTCGATTTCAGTTTCTGTTTCAAATTCATGTCTGCATCAGCCCATTCGTGGTTCCAATGCATGAAAGCAAATTAAAGCTAATTAAAAAGGTGAACAAGTTGAATCTAGTTATACTCCTACTCGAGAGGATCAACAGTGCACATATTAGCACTAACTTATGCCAATTTATGTGTCATCTAGAGATGTCTCTTGTGAAATAAGAGATCATCCCACTTAGTAATCGGGAAATAATTATTCATATGTGTGTGTATATATATATATAGGGAAAAGAAAATATGTACTTAAGTAGAGGCCCATTCCTGTACTAAAAAGCCAATCCCGCCGTTGTTTATAAAATCAAAGCTATAGCTATTTTAATATACCTAAAATCAATGCTTCTTCCCAACCCCCTGCTTGTCTCACATAGCCTGACTCCACCATCTCTCACCTCAACAGACTCCACCCTCTCATCAAACCCTTTCAGCCGGCCTCTACAGAGTTACCACCATCGCCGCCTCTACCCCAAGAAGTGGGTCGTCCCCACCACTCCCTAACATCGGGATTTATACATCAAGCGGCTGGAATGAACCAAAGTTATGGTCCTCCTTCCCAGCGCTACCTCACTCAAAGAAAACACAAGGAAAACTTTTTTAACAACTCTTAAATACAGTGTGACAACCCATTTTCCTAAAGACAAGCACACTGTCACGGCCCTAGCCATCCCAAGGTGCCGTGCGGCGCTCGCAAGGCCAAATAGCCAAGCGAGTAAGCCTTTCTTCGTCAAGGTCATGGCCTTGTGCCATTCGACCAAGCGTCCAGCCCGCGAAGCCAAGCAGTGAACCCGTCCCAAGGCAGACGTGCAAACGTGCAGGACCATCTCCCAAGCGAGCTGGCTGGAGAGGGACACTTCCTTGCGATGCACGGATCCATCATAGGCAACTCGGTCTTCCGAACAATCCATCTCAGCCATGTGCATGCAAGGGTCTTTGTTACCAACACGGCCATAAGGCCGGATGGCCGCCCGACTCATCAGATAGCCCCATCCCACTAGCGGATGGACTCCTGGCATGATAGCTAGCAAGGCAACATCCTTCGTTGCCATCCGGATCAGCCCGTTGCAAGGCTAGGCATCATACCAACAGCTTGTCCATGAAGCTCACCATGTCCCTCCCTATATAGCATAAGAGATTTTTCTTGTTTCTCTGGAGTGGCAGCCAAAGTGGTCGTACGAGCATGGTATTTCTGAATTTCACCAAACTGCCCGAGAACACTCCCAAGGACCCTCAAACACTTTATAAGGAGGAGGGGACATCTTAAAATCCAAATCGGTGCTAGTTGGCTATGTGTCCCAACATAGCCAACTATGTGTGCGCATAGTTGCAGCATTTCTGCGCAACATTGCGCACACATGTTGCGCAACGTTGCGGGCCTTCCCCGCAACGCCTGCACACAAGCTAAGCAACACTAAGGGCAGTTCCCATAATGCATGCCCACCTCGTATACAACACTTTCCCACGTGTGTGCGCCCCAGCACGTGTCACAGGTAGTCCACTCCGCTACCTCGTGACAATTTACCACCATCGCCGCCTCTACCCCAAGAAGTGGGTCATCCCCACCACTCCCTAACATCGGGATTTATACATCAAGCGGCTGGAATGAACCAAAGTTACGGTCATCCTTCCCAGCGCTACCTCACTCAAAGAAAACACAAGGAAAACTTTTTTAACAACTCTTAAATACAGTGGTGACAACCCATTTTCCTAAAGACAAGCACACGCTATCAGATAAAAAGTATTTGTTGGTACCACTACAACAAAAAGGACTATTAGCGACGCATAAATGCGTTGCTAATAGTCTCACAAGCGTTGCTAATGACTATTAGCAACGCATAAGAAACATCGCTATAAGCGTCGCAAAAAGTGTCATCGCTATTACCCATTTGCTACATATAGCAAAAAGCATCCCTAATAGGGCATATTAGAGACATATATATATACGTCGCTAATAGAAAAAAATATTTTTTAAAAAAATTATTAGCAACGTATACCAATATGTGTCGCTAATAAGGACTTATTAGCGATGTTTGTATATATGTCGCTAATAGAAAAAAGTATTTTAAAAAAATTTAAAAATAACTTCTTGGCGACATATAATTGTAAGTGTCGCTAATAAGTCCTTATTAGTGATGCTTTTTATACGTCGCAAATAGAATAAAGTTTTTTAAAAAAATTTAAAGCGCCGCTAATATTATAATATTAAAAAATTAAAAAAAATTAAATAGCGTCAAGCGTCTCTAATACATTTTAAAATATTTAAAAATGATATATGCGTCGCTAAAGATGAATTAAAAAAAAATCTCCGGTGGGCCACCGGGGAAGGGAGAGGGGGCCTTCGGACCCCCAGCTCCGCCCCCCTCCTTCCCACTTCCTCTAAAAATCAGAGGAGGGGGAGGGTGGGCAAGCAGGGGGAGAGGAGGGGGGGAGGGGGTCTCTACAAAGGGGGGGAGAGGGAGGCGGCGCCGTCCTCCGGCCTCCCTCTCCCCGGCTCCGCCCCCTCCTTCCTCCTCCCCCTCCTTTGAAAATCATAGGAGGGGGGACCGGAGTAGGGGGGAGAGGGCGGGGGCGGAGAAGGGGGAGGGGCGAGGACGGCGCCGCCCGCCGGCCTCAAGTCCCCGTGGAGGGCCGAAGAACGGCGGGGCATGCTTGGAGGTGGCAGGGAACATCGGAGGTGGCGGGTTGCATGATCTAGGGGGGCCTTTATAAGCAGCGGGCGAAATTTCTCCCGCGGGCGAAATTTCCCCTCACGGGCAGAATTTTGCCCGTGTAAATTATTTTTTAAAAAGGAGTGTCGCTATTAGTAATTTTATCAGTGATGTATATAGTATATATGTCGCTAATAATACTTTTTTATAGGTTTTCTATTATTTAAAAATTTCTTTCTCTCATCACTCTCTCTCTAACTCACCCTCTCTTCACTCTCTACCCTCTCTTCCCTCTTTCTCTCTCTTTCCTCTTTCCCTCTCCTCTCTCTCCCCTCTCTCTATCTCTCTCCTCCCTCTCTCTCCACTCTCTCTCACCCTCTCCTCTCTCCCTCTCTCTCCTTCTCCACTCTCTCTCCTCTCCTCTCTCTCTCCCTCTCCTCTCTCTACACACTCTCTCTCCTCTAATTTTAATTTTTTTTATTTTTAAAAATTAATTTTAAAAATAATAAAATAAATATTATTAGCGACATATAGAAATATATGTCACTAATAGGGTAGGTATCAGCGACGTATAATAATAAACATTACTAGTACCTACACTATTAGTGTTGTATATTATATGTGTCGCTAATAATATTTATTTTATTTTTAAAATATAATAATTTATAAAAAATTAAAAATTAATTAATCTCCCTCTCCTCTTTCTCTCCTCTCTCTATCTCTATCTGCCTCTCCTCTCTCCTCTCTCTCCCTCTCCTCTCTACTCTATCTCCCTCTCCTCTCTCTCTCTCTCTCTCTCTCTCTCTCTCCTCTCTCCTCTCTCTCTCTCTCTCCCTCTCTCTCTTCTCTTTCTCCTCTCCCTCTCTCTCTTCTCTTTCTCCTCTCCCTCTCTCTCTCTTCTCTTTCTCCTCTCTCTCTCTCTCTCTCTCTCTCTCCTCTCTTTCCCTCTCCTCTCCATCTCTCTCTCCCTCTCCTTTCTCTATCTCCTCTCTCTCTACACACTATCTCTCCTCTATATTATTATACGTCGCTAATACCTACCCTATTAGCGACATATATTTCTATACGTCACTAATAATATTTATTTTATTTTTTATTTTTAAAATATAATAATATTTAAAAAATTAAAAATTAATTAATTTTCCTCTCCTCTTCTCTCTCTCCTCTCTCTCTCCCTCTCTCTATCTCCTCTCTCTCTCCTCTCTTTCCCTCTCCTCTCCCTCTCCATTTCTCTCTCCCTCTCCTCTCTCTCCTCTCTTTGTATCTCCCTCTCTCTTTCTCCTCTCTCTACACATTATCTCTCATCTAATTTCAATTTTTATAATTTTTTATTTTAAAAATAAAATAAATACTATTAGCGATGTATAGAAATATATGTTGCTAATAGGGTAGGTATTAGCTACGTATAATAATATACGTCACTAATACCTATACTATTAACAACGTATATTACTATACGTCGCTAATAATATTTATTTTATTTTCTATTTTAAAAATATAATAATGCATAAAAAAATCTTAAAAAATTAAAAATTAATTAATCTCCCTCTCATCTCTCTCTATTTGTTTTAATTTAATTTTTTTAAAATAAAAAATGCTATTAGCGACGCATACATGTATGCGTCGCTAATAGTTTAGTGTATTAGCGACGTATATACCTATACGTCACTAATATACTTGACTATTAGTGAAGCATAAACGTATGTGTCGCTAATGCCTAGTGTTATTAGCGACGTATATACATATGCGTCGCTAATACTTTTTAAAAATAAAAAAATCTCTCTTCTCTCTCTCCTCTCTCTCTTTCCTCCCTCTCCTCTCTCTACCCTCTTTCCTCCCTCCTCTCTCTACCCTCTTTCCTCCCTCCTCTCTCTACCCTAGCCTCTCTCCTCCCACCTCTCTGTCCTCCCTTCTCTAAGTCCTCTCTCTCGACTCTCTCAACTCACCCCCCTCTCTCTCCTCTCTCCTCCCTCTCTCTCTATATCCTCACTCTCCCTCCTCTCTCCTCACCCTCTCTCTCTCCACACCCTCTCTCTCCTCCATCTCACTCTTCCCTTTCTCTCTCTCTCTCTATCTCCTCACTTTCTCACCTCCCCCTCTATCTAGACTCTCTCTCCTCTCTCTCTCTTCGATCACTCTCTTCTCTCTCTTCACTCTCTCTTTTATTATAAATTATATTTTAAAATTAATAAATAAAATATATTATATATAAATAGTGAAAGTTTAATATATTATTAACACTTATTTTTATTAAAAATTTAATATTTATTTATTATATATACAAATAGTGAATATTGAATAAAATATATATTATATTTATGAAGTTTTTAAAATTTTTTATTTTTTATTTTTTATTTATTAAATAAAATTTATTAATAAAGCTATTTAAATGCTATTTGCGACGCTTTTAATAATTCAAAATTTTTATTTTTTTATTTTAAATTATTAACTAATATTAGGACTATTAGCGACGCTTGCAATAAGCGTTGCTAATAGTTATGATTTTTTTCTTTTTTTAGTTAAAAATATATATCTTTTAGCGATGTTTATATAAAGCATCGCAAATAAAGGATCTATTAGCGACCTTATTATAAAGCATTGCAAAGATTATTAGTATTAGCGACGCTTTAAACTAAGTGTCGCTAATAGTTAGTTTTTTTGCGATGCTTTTGTATGCGTCGTAAGTAGTTGTTTGTAGTGACACTTACATTTGCATCGCTAATAAATACATCGCTAATACTACATTTTGTTGTAATGAACTATTGACCCAGCCGTGGGTAAGAACCAAGGGGTCACCGTCTTTGGCAACGGCAACAAATTAATTGGCAACTACCACGACTCTTCTCCAATGGGCTATTCTCCAGCAACGGCAGGCAAACATGGGAGGACCACAACAACACAACGTCGATCAGCAACACCTCATGGGAGTGATGTAGTGGGCACTCAAGGGACCCACCGTTTGAGGAAATGACTGAAGGAAGCATGACTCTGTTCTTATGGACGATTATGTTTGTGTCTCAAAAGTTCGATGTTGCAGCTGTAATGTAGCTTTGGGTGAACAGATAGTTTGTAGCAATTATTTGTACATAAATGCTTTTGTTCCATAAAAAAATGCTCTTGTTGCAGTTGGTTTTGATAGGAATCATGCTTGAGGCCTTTGAATCCTTGGTGGACAGTGGAACGGTTAGCAAGGTGGTTCTAATTTGGGATACTCTGTATTTGCCATGATTGTTTGATTAAAAAACATATGGTCAGAAGTTTAGTTGTGGATAGGACGAGAGGCATGACAGAAGAAACATGTTGTGGTCTTCAAACATATCTGGTGATGGGTCAGGTTGCAATACTATTGTCAGGCTTAGGGGCAATGGCAACTTGGTCTTGTACATAGTTTGGCAACCCTGGCAAAACTGTCTAGCAAAGCTTTGATCATCCCATGGACACCCTCTTGCCAGGAGGAGGGAGGGGTGGCGATTTGAATCAATAAGAAGCGGGGCAGACTAGATCGATAGGAGGGCGATTGTGGGGTGGGGTGGACTCGATTTGATGATACGAGGGGATTCAGGAGTGGGGTGAGATGCATTGGGCGAGGGATGGACACCCACCGGAGATGAACAAACGGTGATGCTGAAGGTCTTTTCAGATCTCTTCACTTGAGGAGTCGGACAAGGTGGGTGAGAGAGTGGGAGTTGGGTGAGCTTGGGATAAATGGGTCCTTGTGTGACCATTGATTTCAAAATTAAGGGTTAAATCTATACTTGAGTACAGGAACTCAATCAGTACTTAAGTACAGATTTTCCATCCTCGTATATAAAATAAGTTCTTTCACCAAGGTGACATCAACAATCTAATGGGGTTGCAATAAGTTGCGATGAAACCAAAACAAGAACGATGACTGGGTGTGAATGGGTGACTTGGTACAATTAATTGAGGGAATATGAATGAATGCTGCCATTGTTGATGTCACCTTCGAAGGGACTTATTTATTATATATATAATAAATAAGTCCCTTCCACGAAGGTGACATCAATAATCTAGTGGGGGTTGCAATAAATTACATTACTGGAATGGTTGCGAACTTACGATGAAAACACAATATGAAAGATGACAGGGTGTGAATGGGTGTCTTGATACAATAATTGAGGGAACATGAATGAATGCTGCCATTTAGGAAAACATAAAATAATAAAGTCCCTTTTTGTTATCATATGATATGATATAATGGAGCGGAAGAAGTTAGAAGAAACTTCCGCAGCGGACCCAGCACGCAGTTAGGGCAAAAATAAATACATTGAACCAAGCCAAGCGGGGTTTCCATCCGGCTCGACTACATGTCAAGCCGAGTTAGGGCAGCTATGTTTTATTCTATGTTCTCATGCATTCATTATAACTGGAGTCTCACCGCTATGAAATAAGTATTCTAATTTTAAATTTTCAATATTCAAGTTACATTATATCACTCGATAGCTATGGCACTATTTCTATTGACACATAAAAAAGATGATGAAGGCTATTTAAATATAAAATATAGTTAACAATTGGTAAGATAGGAAAAAAGTAGTAATATATGCCCAACAAACCCTCTTAATTGGGTTTTGGTTGAATAGAACATATGACTCAAACATAAAGCTCACTTGGGCCCACATTTACTATCCAATTAAACCCCAATTTAGAATTATTGGGTAGATTCATTGGGTTAATATAATTTTTCATAGGAGAAAGTGGTTGACAACTAAGTAAACTAGACACTTATTTCAGGATGGAGAGAGTAGTAAAATATATATTTTATGGGTTAAAGTGAATCAAATATTCAAAACACATATTTATCAAACTAAATACACATGACTATAATTATATAACAAAATCCATGTAATATATTTTTAATATGTAATACATGTACATGGCATATTTAAAAAAGTACTTTGTTTGTGTTAAATGTGAATACGTTAAAGTAACATGTGATGCATGACAACTATGTCTTATTGCAACCCCGGTAGATTGTTGATGTCACCTTGGTGAAAGGGACTTATTTTATATATATGTAAAATAAATAAGTCCCTTCGAAGGTGACATCAACAATGGCAGCATTCATTCATATTCCCTCAATTAATTGTACCAATTTATTGCAACCCCCACTAGTTATCTACCTATTTTTCATATTTTTCCTATTCTTCTTCCTCTCTTTCCCAGTCTGTGAGCTCCAGCAAAACACCACCTTCAAAGATATCACATGTCTGCTGCCGTGTTGTCCTCCTGCAACTTCTATTTCTTCCTATTGCCTTCGTTTGCCAACATGTTCTAAAACTGTTTTGTGATCACACTTCATTATTTTACGTATTTGTTCTTCCACCCGCTCGACTAGCCTCCATTCTCCTCTCTTGGCATGTTTAGCTACATTAATTTGTAAATCAGCAGTTAACACTGTAGCAGTTGTCATCGTCAAACCTTTTGTGACAATTTCACTTTTTCTCCACCTTTTCACTCCAACATATCCCTTGCGACTTCGGTAAGTCTTCTTTTTCTCTATTTTCTTTTTTTTTTCTTTTTAGATATTTATTGTCTCATTTTTCCTCTCCTATCATTCGGTAATCTTTTTAAAACTGCATTTGGCCACTTTTATTTTCAGATCACAATGTGGAGATCATCTCGAACAACTAAAAAGACTCCGCCGAATGCTAATCCCAATTTGCAAGATGCGATCAACAATTTGTGTCCTCCTCCCCCTCCTCAAAGCTATTATGTTCAGCCTCAACATTCCCTTCATGGAGACCCTACAACTCCACAAGATCATATGCAGGTAGATATAGTCATGCCCACACCATCTTCTGTTGTTCCTCCAGGTAGTTTGATGGATCCCACTCCGTCCACTACATATCATGTGATGCAAGTGGAATCCTGTGGGGCTGGACCATCATCATCCATTCATGTAGACTCAATCGTCAAGGGGGGTGCTTCAACCATACATGAGCATATGCAAGAGGATATTGGGCAAGCTCTTCCAAGACGACAAAAAACAGGTTGGATGTCTTCCAATGTTTCAATTGGACAAGATCAAGCTTTCAACAAGGTATGTGATTTCCTTAGAGATGATAATGTTGGAATGGTTGGCATTTATGGCATGGGAGGGGTCGGAAAAACGACACTCCTTAAAAAGGTTCGCAAAGAGTTTTTGGAACCTTCACATTTTAAAGTTATTTGCACAGTTGTTTCCAAGTCGATTGATGTGGATAGCATTCAAAAAAATATAATGAAAGTGATGAACTTGGAATTTAATAAAGAGGAACCTTGTGAAGAACGTGCTGAAAAAATAAATGAGGCCCTTGCCAAAAATAAAGTTGCTTTATTATTTGATGATATTTGGGAAAGTTTAAATATGGAAGAACTTGGCATCATAGGTGACAATGAAGATACGTCCAATTTGAAGATAATCTTTACCACTAGATCCAAGAAGGTGTGCACCCAAATGGATTCTGATAAAGAGATTATAGTTGAATGTTTGGGTTGGGATAATTCGTGGGCTATATTTGAGAAATGTGTAGGCAAGAAGACCCTTGAGAAGTGTGACCCAAGAGTTTCATTGCTAGCTGAAAAAGTTGCCAAAGAATGCAATGGATTGCCGCTGGCACTCACCGTCATTGGCCGAGCTATGAGATGTAAATATACCTATGAAGAATGGGAAGATGCATTGAATATGCTGCAAAAGTCCCGCTCTGATGTTTTGGATCAAGAGAAACATCTCATTAATCGCTTGAAACTCAGCTATAATTATTTACCGGATCATGGAGAAAAAGATTGTTTCTTGTATTGCTGCTTATTCCCTGACGATTATGAGATAACTTACCGTGACCTTGTTGAATTATGGGCTGTGGAAAGGCTGTTGGCCATGAATGGAAGTTTTATGGAAGCACTTAATAGAGGATATGGCATCATTGGAACTTTGCTGGATGCATGCTTATTAGAAAAAAGTAGTTACGGTTTGAAAGTAAAGATGCATGATGTCATAAGAGATATGGGTTTATGGATTCTTTCGGAATTGAAATTGAATTACTTTGTACATGATGTGTCTTATATGACAAATGACGAAATAATTGATAGGTGGAAAGAAGCCCACAAGTTTTTCGTGTGGGGTAGAGACAAATTACCGGAGAAACCTCTTTGCAACAATCTTACTACATTGCTTATGATGGGAAAGTGGTCTGGTAGGTTTGAAATACCAAGAGGCTTCTTCAAATCCATGTGCAAAGTAAGAGTCCTTAAATTATGTCGGGTTCATTTTCTGGACCGTGATATGACAATTAGAGATTTGGTAGAACTGAGATATCTTTCTCTAATTGAGACAGATTTCGATAGTTTACTAATTGAGATGGGGTATTTGAGTAAGTTAAAGGTGCTAAAATGTTATAGCAATGACTTCGCCAGGATTGAGCTTCGAGGAACCATGGAGCAGTTGAGAAAACTCCTGCTTTTTCCGTGTCCCAATGCAATTGTAGCGGAGCTTGAACACTTTCCTAACTTGGAAATGATGACCATCGGAGGTATTTATGCAGATTCATGGGAGGAATTTATACCTCCATTACCTCACTCCGAGTGGCCTCTTTTCATGATGTTAGGGAATTTTCTTCTGAGGTTAGGGAATTTTCAGTACTTTCAAGTTCGCACTTCTCTAATTTGGAAGATCTTCTGTTTGCTAATTGCTGGGATCTTGAAGAGGTAAAGTTAGGTCAGCCTTGCCTTCAAAACCTTCGGGTGCTGCACTTGATTCGATGCAAATCCCTCAAGTACATCTCTGGGCTTGAGCATCTTCAAGGTCTGGCGGAGCTGACAATTTGCCACTGTCCGATGATGGAAGAATTGATCAAGGCAGATGGCGATATTTGTTTTCCCAATCTAAAAGCCATGAATCTCGTCCATCTCGAGAATCTAAAGAGCATATGCAGTGACACTATCTTATTTCCTTCTCTCACTTCCTTCTTCTTGTTACAATGTAATGGATTGAAGAAGCTGCCGCTAGGGTTAAGGAACGGGAAACTAAAAGATTGGGAAATTCGTGGCAGCAGAGAGTGGTGGGACGGACTGTTGTGGGAGGATGACGGCTTTAAGACGTTCATCATTACCACACTTTGCTTGGAGCTAAGACCGTTCCGGGATCCGGTGCCCGGTGCTACCTGGAATCCGGTATTTATGTTGGACGATTTATGTCATTTCAGAGAAATAATTATTACAGGGTTAAAAAAAACAGAGAAGAAGTATGATGATTTTCCGACAACTTATCATCACAAGGATTGCAGCTGTAGCCATCAAAGCAACCCATGTCAACCCATCCTCGAGCATGAACTTTGGAAACCAAAATAAAAACCGACCTTACCAGCAGCAATGGAGAGGAAGATGACCGCCTGGAGCACTCACCCTCACCGGCGACTCCGACCACCACCTCAATCCCTCCTCCATTGTCGCCGCCCTCCGCACCGTGGATCTATCCCCTGACACTGGCCACTACTTCTCCAACGGAGCAAAGTTCTATGCCTGGTGGTCTTGAATTCAGCTACCAAGAATGTGACTTTTTTTTGTTTTTATGAATGCAAGCAGTTTGATCCAATTCAGCCATGTTTGAAGTGTGGGAAAAACTTTTAGCATACCTGTTTGGAAATGTTTGTTTAAGCAAATTGAGTAAACTAATTGGATTGTAACTTCTTCCGTATAAATATCATTAGATGGTGTAAATTGGGCCAGTAAAATAGATTGTTGGTTTTTGACAAAAATGATCAATTTACACTCACTGAAGAACAGGGGGGACTGGAGCAATTGTCTTCTTGTTGATTCCTTTCCAGCTTCAGTCTGTTCTTGTAAGGAAAATGTTCCCTTGCAAGATTAATGTTCACCTTTACAAATTTGCCTTTTCGATTATGTACTATCAAATTCCTATTATGATTTATAACATAACTTTTGACTTATCCTTTGGGAGTACTTATACTGCATTATAACTTATGAGAGGGAAATATAATGGAAGATAAAACCTATTATATTAGCCAACTCGGGCTTTTTCAAGAGTGTTGTTTGTCCTTAATTGGCTCATAAGTGACTTTGTGTAGGCAACTGGCAGTGCCATTATCTTCTTGGCCTTGCCCACATATGCCCTTTTTGTGAAGTTGTTGTAATCATTTGCTTCAATGGCGTCTAATATCTGTCTGTACAGAAGTAAGGAAGCCCACACCTACAATCATCATAAATATGACAAAATTTTAAGTGTCATAATATTATAAAAAATGCTGATATAAATTTATTTCCTAAGTGAGATTATGTGTTCAATTAAAAAAATTACTATCAAGTGAAAATAGAGAAGACTGCATTTTAAAATTTTCCTTGTCTCTTACCGGCCATCTACTGGCTTGATCAAGCTCGGTGACTCCTTTTTCTGCCTTTTGGAAGAACATCCTGGCCCTTTTGATCTGGTTCTTCATGAAACTCCTCCATTTTTCTGTCACTTTCCCTGAAAATATGTCTTCATCAGAGAGCCCTGCTTTTTCTAGCTCATCTTGTGGTAAGTAAATCCTTCCTCTACTGGCACTGCGCAAGTAAACCAGGTAGGATTAGAAGAAGAGAAATTAGCCTAGTTCATGTCCTAATGCGCTTGTTTCTTGCATAAGAGGTAACATTTAAGCAGAGTTTGGACTCACTCTTCTCCAACATCTCTGAGTATGTTGGTGAGCTGATTTGCAATTCCTAATGCCAATGCAGCATCATAGACACTCTCAGTAGTTGCCTGTGAATCAGGAGCAATACCCATGACGGGCACGCTCATTAGCCCAACAGTTCCAGCCACATAGTAGCAGTAGAGAAAGAGCTCGTCAAAGTTCTTGTATCTGGATTTCACAAGATCCATCCTCATTCCTTCTATCATGTCCTTGAAGGGCTGAAAGGCAATAGATTCAGATACCGTCAGCCACCCTCTTAAGAAGTCGAGAAGAAGCAAACAAAAGTTATTCTACCATATAGATATTAAATGGAACAAATGTGGCATCTAACATGTCTATTGAATTGTTGCTTAAGTAGCGTTTGGTGTGTCTAACTCGTGATTGGGTTAAGCCCATGATGAGCTCTGAATGCTTGTTCAGACAAAAAATTGTTACAATATCTGATTCTGGTTTGAATTACACCATCTCAAAGGGTCTGACATCATCAGCAATTAGCTGGATTTCAGCGCTTCGCCATTTTCAGGCTTAACAAAAGCTTACTAGTGTTGCAGGTTACGTTAAAAGGGTGACACTCTATTGAGAACTTGATCTAGAATTTCAATGAGGAACCTTTTAATGATTAATCTACATTTCCTTCTGATTTGGCGCTCTGAGCTCAGTATGCAAGTTTATGCCAGCATATAGGGACAATTCTCATCTTAAAAGGGTGACACTCTATTGAGCACTTGATCTAGAATTTCAATTAAGAAAGTCATTATTGATCTGTAAGCTTTTAATGGCCAATCTACATTTCCTTCTTATTTGGCGCTTGGAGCTCAGCATGCAAATTTATGCCAGCAAATAGAAGAAAACCTCAACTTATTGGCTACATGTTTCCACATTTGATTAGATATTGTTAGATATAACAAAGCTGAATGGTAAAACAGAATATGCGTTGGGTGGGCAAATAATTAAATGCAGGGAAATTACTTGAATATCGACTGGGAACCTTGAGACCGTGTCTGATAGAGCTGCATCAAACATGTCATATGGACGTCCGGCAAAGAGATCCTCCAATCTTGCTTGCCATCGATCTAAAGCCGTTGGTGTTATGTGTGATGCATTGGGGCCATCAACTAGTTCGTCTGTCCTCCTGCACCATACTAGATTATGCATATTTGTGAGAGAAGCACACTCAGCTCAAAATGAACCAGAATGCTTAATGTAAACTACACATCAGACGGATAATAGATGACAGTTTCAAATGGTAAATATTGGCATAATGCACCAGGTAAACTAATGCAATTTTAAAGCCTCAATAGCTTTTACTTCTCTGTCATTAAACCTTATGCTGCGGGATGTTGCAATTTAGGACAATGTTAAGTGGATGCCATCACCCTTGCATCTCAGAAGTTAGAAAGACAATTGACCTTAAATTCAGAAATTATATCTGTACTAGAACAGATAATACTTTTATAGACCCACCAAGCTCATTGGTAAAATCTAAAGCAGCAGAAATTTTGAAGAGGATTCCATCCATGTAGTACATAAGAAGAAATCTACACTCAATTCAGGTAATGTCAACTGGTGTACTAGTGTAATGCATTTAAACTTGCTACCTACAGGAATTTAAAATCTTCTCCAGCCTACCATGCAAGCGTTTGATCACTTGTATTGCTGCTGTACATCTTCTCATGGTTGATTACACATCAACAGTCTTTTTATTTTCAGTTAAATTTTAATTTTTTTTACTGATGGAAATGAAATCTTGTTGGAGTTCTACCTGTAGAAGATGCAAGATGCAATCACATACCATAAATAGCCCAAATGGCCCTCCGCCTCTCAGGGGTCATTAGCAGAGTTCCTAAACAGGAGCAACAAACCACTTCAAAAATATATATAGCTGCAGTTTTAGATACCAAGTAATCCAAAAACATCTATCACACATTACGTCAATAATGTTATCTCAAGGCTATATGTGACTGACCAACATGAAGAAGAGAAGAGCCTACCCAAGTAAAATGTCTTGGCATACTCTGCACACACTTCTCCACATCGATCATAAGCTTCATTCAACAAATTTGGAGTCCCTGGTACCACCAGGTCTGGTTTCACTTCAAGTGGACCACTAGACCTCAGTTGCCTCTTAACCAAAGCAGCTTGCTTAAGAACCACATCATAGACCTTTTGCTCTGACGAAACTGCAATTTCTCCAGTTGGGTTGGCCATCAATCTAGGATACAGTGGGAAATTCCCAGTGTTTTCAAATCCAAAACCAGAGCAAGCATACTTAACATCAGCACTGAGGCAGCAGAAGCTCTGCCCAGACGTCCTCCCTCTGAGTTTCAGTAGACAGTATCTTGTGCTCACCACTTCATGAATAGACCTTGAAGAAAAAAAGTCTGAAAACCCAAGTGCAACAGATACTTGTGATGTTGCTGCAACAAGCATCCTGATTTTCTCAACAGACTTCTCTGCCGCAAAAGCTCAGTTCATAGTGAAGCAGCCCTGCTGTGTGGTGTTAGAAACAAAGAAAAAAGCTAAAAAGAACACTTGAGAGGGACACCCACAAACGCACAGATGATCAAACTCAGAAATCTGCCAAGAAAGCTTCTAATGGGTGATAAGCAAACGAACGAAAGTTTTTCAGAAGTGAACCACTAGAGGCAAAACAGATGATCAAACTCAGAGAACTGCCAAGAAAGCTTTTAATGGTGATACGCAAACAAATGATGCCTCCCCAGAAGTGAACCACTACAGGCAAAACACGACCATTTAATTGCACAGAACCAATTCACAACTCTCTGTGGCCATCATGCATGAACTGACAAAGACCAACATCACAGTCCCACAAGAAAGAACAAGGGGAAATTCCATGAAGGCATTTGAGTGAGGACTACCTAATTTCTCCACTTTGTTTGAGATTCCATGAAATCTGAGGACATAGTCCACAGACTCGTTGTCGCATGCTCCCTCTCAATTCTCATCCATGTATGAATCCTGGGGAGGGGCCTCATGTGTGACATGTGGAGAGCCTGGCCAATGCTGGGAGGATAAGCTTATCTCACCCGGCATACGCCTGGTTTGAGGTGGTGGGTCCGCCATGCGGCTCCTGGAGCGGTGTATCCAAGGAAGGGGGCAACTTGTGCTTAGTGTGGCGGCCAAAGTGCGCACATTGCACTTTTTCCTTCCTTTTTTCCACCGGCCATTCCCACTAAACTATCAAATCATAAAAACAAGTAACTATTTTTAAAGAAATTGTGCTCCTGCTTTTGAAAACATTGTTAGAGTTATGGAGCCTGACTAAGCTGGAGCAATTAAAACATTTATGGAGCCTGATTAGAATTTGGAGCAATTAAAACTTTGTTTGAGTTATAGAGCCTGATCAGAATTTGGATGATTTTCGAGGTAGCGTTCAATCGCGATCAAAAAGCTCAAAATTAAGAGGGTGATTGAAGTGTGCAATTAATCCAATTCTTGTAATTCACTATCAAATTATAGTGAACTAGTTGTGAGGATAATATGTAGTAGTAATCCATTCAAATCTTTGCGTGTTTTCTCTCCTATATTTGTTATTGGTTGTTGCTTTAGGATTATTGGGGCCAAACAAACATAAGAGGATTCAAATTTTGTACAATTCCTACTAGGATGGGCTATTGACAGAAATTAATTAACAATCATATTCTCCTAACATTTCTACCTCAATATGTACTCCCTTCATCTTAGAATAATAGCTCTTTTTAGCAAAAAAAATTATTTCATATTAATAACTTTATTTTGTTAAACTTAAGTAGTTGGAAATTTTAAAAAAAATATCATAAGATTATTTTTTCTTCTCTTAGATGTTGGTCACCATTTATTAAATAGCTAGATTTTTCAAAAGCTCAAACTATTAGGGAAGGGTTATTATAATATTTAATTCAACTAAATACTACCCCAAAGCTTAACAAGTAGACATAATAAGAAGAGAGATGAGGAGAATAAACTAAGATATTGGAAAATGTGCCCTAAAACACAAATGGGAGGAATTTTGCTCTTTGGGGAATTTAAACCCAAGTCTTTGGCTTTGATGTCATGTTAAATTAATAAGTTTCCCAAAAGCTTGAGCTCATAGACAAAGGTCATTATAATATTTAATTTAATTTAATACCATTTAATAAAAAAATTTAATTTTTTAAATATAAATTCGTAATATCAAATAGAGGGAGGATAAAATAAGATACACTACTTCACGGAGGCTAGAAAGAAGCCACCAATAATAGAGGGATATGTGTAAGGAGGTTGACCCCATAATTGGGGTAGGCTTTGACAACTTTTGCAAATAGAAATGGTTGCTTTTAATTGTGGGTCTACTTTCTTCACCAAGTTCTTATTATAAAAAGATATTTACAGAATGCTGATATTCTTATTTTACTTTTTTTACATCAAAGTCACACTCCAATGTCTTTGATTTCGACATAGAAAAATGATCTCACCAGTAATTCACTTTTCTTAGTCTAATGGGAGTATGATTCTTGTGTAGAAAAAGTGGAGTATGGCTTGAGTATAGTTGTGGTGTAGAAAAAAGTAGGAATATCAAAGGTGATAGTAGCAAAACTGAACTTGAATAACACTCGTGGCTTTTTTAGACTAATACTTCCCACTAATCCCCTTTCATCTTATGTTGGCCACTCAGCTGAGATTCTCTTTGGACTAAGTCAGTCAGCCAGCATCAACCACTAAGCTGCCCATTTGATCAACAGGCAGCTCAAATGCTATGAAGAAGGTTTTTCTTCTTTTTTCCTGCTAAAAAATGTTATCAAGAAGGTTCCTTAAGTATAGAATATGCGAAATGTCCTATTCAGGCCATTCTATTCTTCTGTATCAACAGCTGTATCTTTTCTGGTTACGTCTCTTGCCGCATGATTCAGAGTTTGTGCACCAGTTGGCTTTTGGTGCTTGTTTTCCAGAGCTAGTAACTTACTTCCTCCTACCTCCTCAAGGAAAATGTCCACTATTTTCTATGATTAAGACATAAAATTTAACTAGCCAATAAGAACTTGAATTAGGAACTTCCCTCCCTTTGAAAATGAAGCTGAGTCGTATTAGAAATTAAAAAAAAATGCATGGTTGACTGTACTAGGTAGTTATATATATATTTTTTATGAAGAGTTATATATCTTAATGTAAAATACTTGAAACCAATCCGCTCTTGGTGGGATGGCCTTGACTACGCCCTAGGAAGCATAAGTTATGAATCTAATCCTACTCCATTGAAAAATAATGTTCGTACTCCATTTTCTTTATATCAAAAGTCTTACTTTATTTCTAATTGGATAGAAAATATGAGTCACACCTGACAACATAGAGATTTACTTTTTTCTATCTAATTAAAGTTAGTGTAAGGCTTTTAGTATAGAGAAAGTAAAATAAGAATATTCACTTCCCACTCCATTGGCCACCTACAAGGATTATATTCTAACTTATCTGGTGCATTTGTATTGTGGGTAGGTGGCAGGATACAATGCTTTAGTAATATAGTTGTCTTGCCCTTTTTAGGTACAAAGGACTTAAGCACCCCTGTTAAAAAATAACAAAAAATAAAATAATTGATGATAAATAGGTAGATAAGGTCTCTTTTTTTTACACACACACATAAAAAGAGAAATGAATGAAATTCAGAATAAGTTTTTTTATTTGGGTCCCCCTTTATAGCTTTTAAGGGAAAGTAGACTTTCAAATTGTTTTTATTTTTCATACGTTAAATAACAAAAAAATACCGCAATATGTGAAGGAGAATGATGTTAAAAAGGCGACATGCATAGTCTTTTCATAAAATTTCCACAAAAGATTACCTTTTTAAAATGGAAAACACTTTTTCTCACGCTTATTTCTCACGGAGAAACTCACGTATTGTTGATGAAATGGGGCAGTGACGTGACTGATAAAATGGACACTTTCTAGTTAACTCAAACTGAATCGACCCAAATTGGCCTAACCTATGGTATGGTAAGGCCCTTTCTACATGAAATATGTCATCTAAATTAATAATTGTATTTAATTTTTTAAAATAAACTATTAGTATGAGACGAATGGAGTAAGTCATAAATATAGCCCAAATTTGTACCCAAAGCTAAATTAAAAAAAAACTGTCAATGCCAAAAGGCAGTAGTGGTATATGTCTTGGTGCATCCTCAATTAAATGAAGACCAACCCCGTAGAAATGAAAGTATAATAGAAAATGCTAAGTACACTTGGGCCATAGGGGGCATGAAATAGTTTTTTATATTCTCCTCTAACAATAAGCCTAGTGCAAAGAATGCATGGAAGCCTTTGATATTTGAGATCGATAGCTTATGCACTAGCACATATTAATACTAGTGAACCTTGCATTCTTTATGTTGGGCTCATTGTTAGAGTAAAGGATTATAAATATATCAAAAGGCATAACTATGTTATAACTATGTGGCCATGGCTCCATGGAACTTGATTTACATATCTAATACATATATTTTAAATCAAAACAAAGTCTAGGTACATAGTTGGCCACCTTAGTCTTTCAACCTTGGTTCCGCACTAGGGCTGTAGCGACTCGCTAGTGCTTATGCTTGCCACAATCAAAGGTCTAGGGCCCATCTCTTGGCAGCCTCACACATGTTGCCCACCTGGGGCAAACACGTGGCAATGGCTTATGCATGCAAAAATTGCAGTATAAATAAATGATAAAGCCCATTTCTGATTTTAAAATGCAAGTTGTTTATAATAAGGACCCTAAGGGTTGCAACTTGAAATTCACAATTAAATGAGGTTTTGGATAAAAATTCAAAATTTATGTATCAAAGCCCATGAATGTCTCCAATTTATAAATAGAATTTTTAATTATATTTAATTTTTCTAAAATTTATAAGCCATCAAATCAAGATCTAATTGTGAAGGGGCCAAATGAGTAATATCCGCCGTCAGATCAAAGTTCGATGGGCCGATGATGATTGGGCTCACACCGATGCTCATAAACCCATATTCATCCAAGCGGGACTCTTCCTAAAATATTTTAATTTTTTGAATATTACATAATAAAATTAACCATGAATTCCGAAAAACAAAATCATGATTTAAGGATGTTAGGAACCCTGTTGATGTCCAAGCCCAAATTTCACTGACACGGAAGGTTTGCCAAACGCCAATACTTGGCCCATAAAAAGGCCCATTTCATCAACCGGGTTGGGCTGGGAAGGATCCATCCATCCAGCTTCCAGCCCACCCAGGTCTGCCGTTAGGAGTTGGGACTCATCACTCTCCCGCCATCGAGCTCTCAGCTAGGGTTTCCGATGCTCCGATCAGAGCTCCAGATTCTGAAATTGCAGAAACAAGTTGGGTGAATATGGCGGAAGAGAGGTCGGGGTCGGAGGCAGGGGCGAGAGGGGAGGAAATGCCGCCATGGGAGCAGCATGCGGCAGTGATAAGCATTCCTCGGTTTGATTACAAGGCCCCTTCTTCTCTGTTGGAGCACTCCCACTCGGGCTTCTTGATCACCTGCCCCATCAGTAATTGCCATCTTTTTCTTTTCAAGTCTTTATCTTTATTGTTCTGCTTTGATCAGGTTACGAGAAATAGAAAATAATGGGTATTTTTATGCTTTTCTGGTTTTATTGTTGCCATGACTATTGTCAGGTCAATTGATTTATATGGTTGTAATCTGATTTGCTAACGTTTTTGTTGGGTTTGGGTAACTTTGTTGATGCTTGTATGTTTGTCATTGTCGTAGCAATGTAACTGTTTGAGTTTTAGGTTTAATTGTTTGCTTCTGTTCCAGAGAGGGAGAAAAGTGCAACTAAAGAAGCCATTTCTATTCTCTCTAAGGTGTCTCTCCTGTCTCTTTCTCTTTCTCTGTCATGTTCCTTTTTTGAAAAAATTGTAGACTGTTGTTGAAGAAAACATATATTTTATCTGAAGCGTATGTTTTAAATATATTATCTGATTGATTATCACATAAGTAGACAAACTTACTGCAGTAAAATCCTAAAAAAAATTTCTCGAAATTTTGTGCAGTTTGTGAACTCATCGAAAATTGATGTATCTGAACCACCTGTGGATGTTGGTAATGGAGGTGAAGGAGTGGGTGTGGAGACAGCTACCAAAGAATCCTGTGATTCATGTAACGTAGCTAAGAAACGGAAAATATTCCAAGAGGGAAAAAATGTGGAGCTTGCACACAGATTGGAAATCAATGAAGATATTAGTAAATTAGGTAATTAGGCAATGCTTCTTAGAGCATATTGAGTTTCTAGTATATTCTCCAAGAAAAATGGTCTGATATTATGCAGTATACAATTTATATAAAGCAGGTGAGGCACATACAACATCTGGTGACATTGAGACAAATGTCACATGTGATAGTTACTGTCCTCTTTCACTGGTGAAGCTAACCAGGAGTGGTTTGCTTCTCTTTACATTTCGACCAAACAACTGTCCACCACCTACCAATATTCTGTGCAATATTCTCGCATCTTTGCAATCTGGAAGCCTCGGGCCTTTACAGTAAGTAATATTTTTCATCTTCCTGATTTCTGTGATTTTTACTCTTTATCTACTCTGTATAATTTTGCATCATTCATAATTTTTCTCTGGATGCATTTGACAAGATACTTTTACTGGTCAACAATGAGATTGACAATTGCGGTTTTGCCAATTCTTCTTATTTTTTCCTGCTGAAATACGAATATGCAGGGAATATTGAAATAACTATCTCAATTTAATACAGTTGGTGGTTCTTAGTGCAGGTGGTGCCATAGAATTCTTCCTGTTCAGGCTACTTGCAGTCTGAAAGAAAAGGAGCTCCAGTGTGTTGTATCAGAGCTTGTTAAGCAATTCTTAAAGAGTGAAGGGCAAAGATCGTCAAAACCTATGAAGGTCTTCATTGTTCTTAATAACACCATTATCTCGTTTTATTTGTTTGCCATCTTGCTGTCTGCATTTGTTATTTGTTGCCATCTTTCAATTCTTTACATGCTTCTTGGAGCTTAGATGACCGAGCCTTTAACATTTACTGTCTGCTAAGGTGGGATAGAGCTCAGGATTAATGAAAATTGTGAGGGTTAGGGCTGTGGGGCTCTGAGGTTGATTGGGATAAAGATTGAATCACCAAAGGGATGAACCTTATCCGAGTTGCAGCATCCTCAGTTATTCAGATTAATTGTCATTTATTCTCAAAACTAAAGTTTCATTTTCAAATTTTTTTGTCATCGTTACTTGTGATATTTTTGCCTCATTATCACCCAATAGTATCACCAATCACACTGTATGTAGATTCTGCCATGTTATTTGATTTTTATATTAATTATGAAATGCTCAGTTGTTGTACCTGAAGTAAGTTGCTTACATGCCAAATCAGTTTGCAGTTGGATACAACAGGAGAGGCATTGATGAGGTAGAAGTGAAGACACAGAAAAATGCAGTGAAAGATTCTGATCATTTGACCTTACTAGACCGAAACAAATGCTTTGCCATTGTGGCGGGAGCAGTAAAAAGTGTTGTTGAGGACTCTGTTGTAGATCTTAGGTCACCAGAGGTAGCACTGGCCTTTCTTTATTTCTCATCTTCTTTAAGCTTTTAAATTTCGTTTTATTGAAGTGATAGATGCATGCTACTACTAATTTTCCTAGAGAACCACTTGTAGGGCCTTCTGTTTAATAACATTATTCTGCGCATCCTTTGTTTTTAATGAAAATGCCATTCTTGAAATCCTTCAAGATTTCAAAGTGCCACACATATCGTGGTAACTTCAAAGTGGCTTTGGAGAGTTCTTGTGGTCACAATCCTTGGCAAATCCACTAGTTCTAATCACTTCTTTCGTTTCCCTTTTTTTTTCAGCTTGTAGTGTTTGTTGAACTGCTTCCCCTTTCTGGCCTAGCCCAAGGATCCCTTGTTGCTGCTGTTTCAGCTCTTCCGCATGGCCTTATTACTGTCAAACCGCGGCTATCTGTTAAGGCTTTAGTCTCAGATTCAAAAACCTCAAGGTGAAAGTTGCTGCATGAGGTGCAATTTGGTTTGCAAAAAGTGTCAAAACATCACAGATGAGCTTCTTGGTGGCTTGAGATTATTCATCTGTGCATCTCGACATGGATCAAGTGATTATGTGACCCTCTTCCCCGCTATTACAAGGAGAGCAAAGGGACACGAATCATTATGTGGGTGTACTATGATGGTGCTGTTACTTTCAACACGCAAACCTAAGTTGGAGATATTTTTGGAACCTTATCTCATGGTCTTTTAGGTTATGACTTACGCCCAAAAATGTAACATTCCAAAGTATAATTTTGACTTATTATTTACCCTTCTTTTTGATGTTTCTGCCTAATAGCGGCATAAGTATGCCATGCTGCCGAGGACCTCCATTGAACACGAGAGTTGGGGGGGTTAGCAGTAACAACTAACCAAGAGCATAAGTGATGCAGGCCGCTCAAATGGAAATGAATTTTCAGAAACAAAACGAAATTTCAGAAACAAAAGCAAAGAACAAGCTGAGATTTAACCTCTTGTTAAATCAGCAGCCTAAAATACAGAGCACTTTATTCCTCATTTGGAACAACCAAATACAAATGAGCATTCATCAATTAACAACTAACTCCCTTGTAGTTACATCCCATAGTTTTATTTATACTAAAGAGTTAAAACCCATGAAAGGAATTTAAAAGTGACGACGTTTACTGGTTTTAGATACTGTGTAAATAAATGCATGAAGGAGACGATTAACAACTTAAACGGTAAAGTTAATTAAATTGTAAAGTCATATTTATCCTTTTTTATTCCACAGAATTACTCGATCCTCTGACATACATGCATTTAAGTCATTAGTGATTACCAACTTTACCCCTGTGTATTTTAAATCCTAGGAAAAGTTGTTCAATCAAATGACTGAACCACTTCTGAAAACACTTCATTTCTTCACCTAGCCACACTTCCATTATGCCCCTGCATCATACTCTCTTGCCCATGAATAGTTCGACCCCGAGCTTTAAAGCAGATAAAGGTCTACAATTAGAACTAAATGACTAAATTGATCTAGTGGAGGTTCTTTAAACCACAGTACATTACTCAGATGAACTAACAACTATAATTCTTTGTAAGACCAAACAGGTTTTTCAACTAGAAATACTTCTGTGACAAAAACCCAGAGAAAAAATTTCATTTACAAAGCATCAATGATCTGATTTTCTTTCTAGACTCTAAATTTTAAAGGAGTCATGAAGTCAGCTTTAAGTAAAACCTAGTGATGTATATATGAAAACCACATAATATCCCAGATGATAGTGATATTGTTGACTATGATCAAAGATGATTCTGCTACAGCACAATTTATCCGGTGATCTTTTGAATGAATTCCCAGAGTATGCACAGTTCTAATATACTGTAATGTTTAAAAATAAGAATTTTGGATTGACCACTTCATAAGCATGAATTCTGACATGTTCTGTACCAATGTAAATTGTTGTCATTTACATATCAAATAAAGAATTTTACTGCCTTGAGTTAGCACATGGAAATTCCACTTGTTATTTTGCATTTTGATGGCTTCAAAGACATTGAAATGATTGTTTTCAATCTTAAATGTTGTCCAAAAATTTTCAAAATATCTTCCACACTTTGCTTTCCCATTTTGAAATCTATTAGCATAATTTGCACTGAACAACTACCAGAATTAATCTTGGTTTTAGCTAAATGCGTCACTGGTCCAACTGATGTAGTTATAATACTCTTCACAGGCATAATGCAAGTCTTCTGTTCTTTCAAATTTTTCACAACAGCCATTCCAAATTTATTTAGTAAGGTAAAGAGTTTTTGTTCAAACTGAATTTCCTTCAACTTAGTTGTAGTTGCCTAAATTTTTCAAATATTGATTCATTCTGCACTATTACCCAACTAATCTCTTCTTGTCAAAGACAAATTCTGTAATGTGTATATGAAAAGTATTTCCTTATTTCCTACATAATACTCAGCAGCTTCATACTATCATTGTATCCAGCAAAGAATAATAGTTCATTTCACCATCTCACTGCCATCCATTTTTTTTTGTTCATAATGGCAAATAACCTGACATTGCATTAGTAAAACAAGATGATTAATACCCCAAACAATCTCTGCTTGCTATTTCATATGACATTCCAATTTTATAAGGAAGGTTAACACATTTATGTTGTCACTAAGCCATGTATAACCACGAAATTGAAGAACAGGAGGAGGCTCCTCAAACCATGTCAGTTGTCCTTTGGTAAAAATTTCAAACTCCTATGCAAAATGATGTTTGTCAGTAGAAATACTATTGCAACTATATCCGGTCACAAATACATCATATTTTTCATCAATATGAGTCAATAAACTGAACAGGCTATTCTATTTTCTTAGCAAATGCATAAGAAGTCGTCTGGTCAGATTCTTAGGCACAAATGTCAATTCACCAATGTACCATAATATTTTGTCGACTGAAATATGAAAGATAAAATAAATAGTCACAGTAAGTTCTACCATATCAAAAATGATTCTTAAAAATCTTTGCATTCTTGATAGGATAAAATTGAACTTCAAATGTATACCATCTGTCGGCTTAATGTAAAGGAATTCCCAAGGATTATGCAACATCTTATTCTGAACATCTATCTTCTTAGCTTCACTCTTTGATTTACTTAAAACAATATTCTCTATTTCCCACTTTAATTTCAATATGTAATTTTCACTGTTTTGGGCATCTGTCATTTTCTGAATTGTTACAAATCAAAGAATAGTCTGAAGAACTTCATGAGACACTTTAGAAAACTTAGAAACTAAATGCCCCTCAAGTTTAGAATATTTTGTTCCCAAATCAAGAATTTTGGTCTCTTGAATTTCCTTTAACTCATCTGTCTGAAATACCCTAAATTCCACTAAATCCATTTGTTGTTCTGTCAACTCATATATCATATAAAGATCTAGAAAGTTCTTCATTTCTGACTTTCAAATTTGCTGCACAATTTCAAGCATAACAACACATCTTAGAATTTGGAGGTTTCCAAACTTATTGGCATGACTCAGATTTTGTTTGTACTATGTAAGAAGCCAATATCTACTATTTAATTTGATAAGTGGTTCTCCAAATTTTTCGAAAACTAAATGTCCTATATAACTTGCTGAGTCATGCCTTCCTTGTAATGAAGCTTTCATGCTGAAACAAAAGGAGTTAGACAATATACTATCCCTCATTTGATTGAATTGTTTATAACCATAGCAAACTGAAAATATTTCATGCCTCCAATAATCAACTAGATTTTTTGGCATACTTTCTTCAAACAAACAACAGTTATAAATTATTTCTATGAGCACTTCCAACCAGGGTGGTTTTGGTGTTATGTGTAACATAACTTTCCAAGGCTCAATAAATCAAAATTTTAAATCTGAAGTAAAAATACCTTGATGATGCATAGACATTATAGGATAGAATTTCACTTGCCGAGCATCCTAACCATGATTGAACAACAAAATTAAATAATCTAGGCCAGCTTTTATAGATTTGTCACTATCAACATTAATAAAAAATGAAGGATCTTCTTCCTGTGGCTTTTCTCGGTTGGAAGGATTTTCAACTGCATTTTCACTACCCAATTTGAAGTCTCTGTCAATTGTATTGTATTCAGTTATAGTTTTCAAAATGTTAACTCTTGAGACGTCTTCTTTTAACAGACATACTAACAAATCTAAATTTGTAGATATTTCTTGCCCAATTCCATATTCTTGAACTTTATTTTTCTGCTGTGCCATTTCTTCTTGAATTTCACTAACTGAATTTGAATCTATAATATGTGGAGAAAGCTATACATCTTCTCTTTCTAACACAACTTTTGAATTACTAATTTTTAGTGGAGGACTCAGTGTTTCAGCTTGGACAAACTTATCTATATACCTTTGTATATTTTGAGCTTCAGTCTCTTGCACTCCATTTCGAATAGCTGATCTATGAAACTCTTCCTCATACTCAATCATAGCATTAAAATTCTGTTGACAACTTTGATATTGTCTAAAAATTGAGTGTTCATAATCAACTAGTAGAAATTTACATTTTAGTAGTTTCTTCATGTGTGACCAAGACTGAATTGGATGCTTACCATTACTGATTCTATCTTACTGAATTCGAGTCCACCATTTTGATGCCCTTCCTTTCAATTTACAAGCCACAATCTTACATTTCATATCATCCTGGACCTCTATGTAGTAGAAGTAATTTTCTACTTTAGCTATCCAATCTAGAAATTGCTCTATATGCATTTGTCCATTAAATGTTGCAAGTTCTACTTTGGGTTTGAATCGAGGGTAAGAATTGTTTGTACCTGGATTCACAACAGGAACATGATTATGCGGTTCTCCTTCATCACTGGACAACGATTCAATACCTTGTTGATATGCAAAAACTTTTCGAAATTGCATTTGGGGTTGCTCCGCAATTCCAGATCTAGTACTCCATTTCTCACTGAATCTCGAACAAAATTGGAATTATTATCGAGATGAATCACAAATTTGCGATTCAGCATTTCTATTTGTATTGCTATGATTTGAAGATACTGTAGCATCTGTTGTTGAAGCTTCATTATATCATCGATGGAAGATGCATTCGAAGACCCTTCCTTCCGATCGTTTGCTGCCATCAAAGCCAACAAAACCAGCTTTGATACTAATTTGATGCAGGCGGCTCAAATAGAAATATATTTTTAGAAACACATCTTTAATCTTCATTAACCAAAATGAAATTACAAAAACAAAAGCAAAGAACAAGCTGAGATTTAACCTCCCGTTAAATCAGTAGCTTTAGCTCAAAAACAGAGTACAGGGATAACCCTCATTTGGAACAACTAAATATATATGAACATTTATCAATCAACAACTAACTCCCTCGTAATTACATCCCAAAGTTCTATTTATACTAAACAGTTAAAATCCATGAAGCTCTCTTTGACAGAATTTGAATTTAAAAGTGTCGTCGTTTATTAGTTCCAGTTACTGTGTAAATGAATGCATGAAGGAGACGATTAATGACTTAAATGGTAAAATTAATTAAGCCATAAAGTTATATTTGCCTTTTTCTATTTCACAGTTTAAGTCATTAGTGATTACCAACTTTACGCCTACATATTTTAAATCTTGTGAAAACTTCATTTCTTCACCCAGCCACACTTCCATTATGCCCCTACATCAAAAAGCCCCTCCTCACCTGGGCGATCAGACTCCATACATGGCCCCAGCACCACTCGGAACACCAGCTCCTCCGTCCTCAGCTTCTCCTAAAAAATTAAAACCCCAAAAACCCTACCTCCCAAACCCTTCACAAGAACCTGAACACAAGTCCCGGAGGACCATTGGCCAGCCAGGCTACACAAGAAGCCTAGAGAACCCGATGGCCACCACTTTCATAAGGAAAGATGAAACCTTAAAATTAAGTTATGCTACATAAATCTTTCAACATATTCAATGGAGCATGAAGCCTTGGGAGCAGTGCGCATGTTTTTGTACTCCAAGTTCCTCATTTCCGGCTGTTTTGTGTGTTTCCTGGTTCAGGAGAATGGTACATTGCTGTGTGGGCGAGGATAAACGAGCAAGGTTGCGAGCATGGACTCGATGTCTGCTTAGTTCCTCCTTGTTTGCAGCGCAAAGGCAAGAGAGCAATGCGCAATTGCATGTCAGTCCTGTAGGCTTGGGGGATTGCGGACCTCGGAAGATGGCATGGTCGATGCTTGGTTGATTAATGGAAGCGTTAGGGTTTTCATTTAGGTATTAGGACTCACAGGAATTGTATTGAAGAAAGGGAGGCTCGAGATGCCCTCTTCCCTTCTTGAGAATGACAATGACTGCCTTGTTGTCCCTGTTTGTTGTTCCGCTTCTTCAGGTTCAAGCTCTTCATATTAAAAAAAAAAAACTAAACTAAACAATGTCGAAAGATTTATCCAGTTAGAATTTCTCCCTGCTCCACCCAATCTTATCTGCTCGATTAATCCAATTATAATAGTAAAAAACTTAGTCATTCCATAAAGCATGAAGCAATAGAAGACGCCCTACCCTTACAAAGTGCCCACAACTTATTAAGCACAATAAGTATAATTTATTAATGTAATTTAACAAGTAGAAAAAATTAGTAAGGGGTTCTAACATAATATTGTTATTTATTTTAGAAAAATACTTAGTGACGATCATTTTTTATACATCAAGAACCCACTTTATTATCTAGGTGATGAGTAGGGCTACTTAATGGTGTTTGAATGATGAAACGGGTTCTTAACGTATAAATGTAACGTCAATGTAGCATTATCATAGTTGTGGTACGTTTAACATGGTAATGTTTAGTCTTCATCAAGTTGACCGCCCTTAAAGATTAAGGGTGTCCAAGTTCTTAAAGAGCTCTTGTAGATGGGCATACGTTAGTTGGACCTCTTGCTAATCCACTGTTTCTCATAGCCCTTCACTATTTATACACCCCAATAAAACATAAAAGATTCCTCATGCATACCCCATTTATATTATTAATTTTTTCCTCATTCTTCTTCACTGCCGATAAAATCATGCTCCGGCAGATGCCACGCCGGCCGCTAGCCGTCATAATAGCAGCCGGCCGGCCGGCCACAAGGAAAAAGATCGGGCCAAGCCTGTCGGTTACCTTCCCCTTATAAGTGGCATCGATTATAACTGTCTTCTCTGTAACCCCTTTTTCTGATGACATTTTTGTGCATGAAATAGTTATGAAGCCTTTGAAATCGATGCCTTCAACAATGCAAGAGACAATTTTATTCACAGTAGAGTATTTTCTCTATAACCCCTTCTTTCTATGACGATTTTGTGCGTATAATAGTCATGAGTCTCATGACGCCTTGAAACAAACGTCTTCCACAGTACAAGTGACAATTTTATTCACAGAAGAGCTTCGCCATGAATGACAATTGCATCTCTCTCCAGAAATACTAGCCGCTAGTTAGGCTTTGGCATCACAGCAAATCATCACAACATTTACCAAACACGACGAAATGTATAGAGAAAAATCCAAACTTGACGTGAACAAAAATCAAGCATTCAAGAGGGAAAAGAGAAATGGACGCGTGACAAAAGAGATACAAGACTAGAGAAGGAAAGGGATAGGGGAGGGAGCAATCGAGAGAGTGTGAGGCCGCCAGGATGGGGAAGGCGAACGGAGAAGGAGAGAAGGACAAAAAAAATGATCACAGCCGGAGCCCGTGTTAGATGTAGGCTGCCTGCCGCCGTGTTGACCATCTCTATATTAGCGACTAAAGTTTGCTGAATTTAAAAATGATGGCCGAAACAATCCGGGCTAAACCCAGCCCGGTAATCAAACAAATAGACACATTATTCGGACATTCGGTCAAACGGATATTTGGTCACTTACAACGTGGTCATTCAGTTGGTCAATTGGTCAGTCTGTCAAATAAATAATCAGACAATTGACCACGTCGACTAATTAAAATTGTCCTTTTGTCCGATTACCACCCCGTGCACAATAGAATTTCATGCAACAACCGAGACGCAACCTCGACTGATATAACAATAAGAGGCTGTCTGGCTGAAGATTCATCAGCAACATTGCTCTAAGATTAGGAAGAAATTTTGTAAATCATGTTTAGGTGTAAAAATTGTTAAATGTATAAAAAAATTTGGTTAATTTTCGCTTTCTTAAGTAATTTTCTTGATAAATCAGCAGCGGTAATTCTATTTTAACTTCATTTGACAAATATAACCTTTCAGTTACGATCGTGAAAATAAAGAAGATGGCAATCGGTTCAACAAGCTGAGTATTTTATGGGAGGAGCTGGCATCAATACGAGGGGAAGGGGAGCTTTCGAACGGAGATGTGAACGTCGAGACCACAGGAATGGCAGCGATAGATGTAGGAGCAGACAGGGGAGATGGGATGATAAAGCTGAGTATTTTATGGTGGGTTTTGGTGGAATTTGAGATGCTGGGTTTGCTGGTTCTGTATTATTGACTGAAGGAGAGGAAGAATTGCTGACAATGGGAGGTGGAGGAGATACGGTGTCACAGGTAAAATTGTTGTCAGCAGCATAGAGACAGTTGTCTTTTATATCCATAATCATGGTATTGATTGAGGGTTCATGAGTGTTGATATCATTTATAATGAAGTAATTTAAAAATAGGATTATTGAAATTAGCAGAAAATTTTGGGTTAAGAGGAAAACAGAGAAAATAAATTTAGAAACAGTGAGTTGGTGGAGAAGAATCCACCAATCATTTTCTCAAAGTTAACGATCAATTGGCTAAATTGCTCAGTTCTGCCTATATTTCAATATTTGGGCTTTGATCATCAATCCAAGTGGTATAGGTGTTAACGAGTCGATCAGACTGTTAAAATTAAGCGCAATTTGACGTTAATGCATGCTTGAATTCATTTTAGACACACCTCATGTTCAATTCAATTTTAAAGTTGGCTCAAATAAAACTCTAGGTGGAAGTCGAAGATAATTCACGAACTAATATTGATTCAATCTTTCAAGTTGTCGTAGATTAATTAGTAGGTCATGATGCATCAACAGCGGATGCAGCCAACTACAGGGGATACACAATGAAGTTACAAGTTACAACCTAATCTGCATGGGGAAATTTTCCAATTCCATGGACATTGGAGGGGTCACCTAATCACAACTAAACTTTAAGGTGAGCCTATGTGGTCCTCCGTGTGCAACAAATCCAAATGTGAAAGCGATCTCTTCAAGAAATACGTCAAGGAATGCTAACCACCCTTGAATACTTTGTACATCAATCTTACTAGCTATTGCCGGAGGCCTTGACACTTTGACGTCTACGAGGCCAACTAGTGCCAGTATCCAAAATTACAAGCAGAGACGAGACAAAGAGTTAGCCATAATTAGGAAGGACGGAAGACTTTTAGTTCATCATTGTCTAGGGTATATTTAGAGTGTTTTTCTACTTCCTATGAACTCATTTAAACATAAGACTGAATGACTGGACATATGAGTAATTTTTAAAGGTTGAATCCACTTTTCATATGGGTTTAACAAACACGATTCACTAACAATATTCTCATTTCTCATGAATCAAATTCTTATAACATTTATTTAGCCAAAAATAAAATGTTTCATCAATGAATTTGACTAATTAAATTTAGGTAAATCTTGATTTACTACATCAACTATTTTGTATCCGAAGAGCTCCTAAGACTAGACCAATCATGGATATGATTTATCACAAGTCAGCAGGTAAAAAGGATGATTCATACAAAACTTTCAGAACAAGGATGAAGAAACACAAAGTTTCAAGTTCGAATACTATGCGTGACAAGCATAAATCGATCAAAATAAGAATCTCTAACATGGATTTTAATCACGTAGCAAGCAGGGATCATATTTGGAAAAATTATCAAGCTTGCTAAAAATTTAACGGCAAGCATATTGAACACATACGATTAAGTGGTCAAGCTACGTGCTTGGAATATGCAAAACCCTAAACTTGTGGTTTCTATTTAGGAAGGAAACATCAACAACAACAAATAGGGCACATCTGAAATTGTAATTGACATAGTGGACTGCATAGAGACAAACCATTAAGCATTCTCCAAAAGGACCGCAAACGTTTTTGTATTCGGACACGACTAGCTTGACTGGGGCTTTGTTACCAATGATCCCAACTAGCTCACATAGGGTTCCAAACATGGTACACAAGAGGGATCTAATTTTTATTTATAACTGCCCATTTATGTACCATATTCATTGCCCTTTGTGACTTGGTCACCTAATAGGAAAAAGGAGTTGAAAGATAAGACTGCAAATTCTTGAAATAATGAGCAAGCCTTGTCATGCTTTGATGTGTAAGGTGTTATCCTTAGTGAATGTTAAAACATGACTTAATTTAGAAAAAATTATATGTAAGATTTGATAATTCTTGTTTTTTAATTATTTTATATGTGGTTGACTTTTAAAATTTAAGGAATTTGACCTTTTAGCTTTATAAGTTAGATAACTCTATGATAAGTTGAATTTACAACTGAGACTTATATACTTAAAAATTAGTTTAAAAAACTTTAAAATGTCAACAAAAATGTATAAATCGGAGTTTAAATGAGTGAGATATGACCAGTTAAAGTTGTATTAGATGTATTGTACCCGATTACTCGATTTATACATAAGATTGTGCCTTTTACTTGGCCTTTTAGCTCATTTAAAGTAAGTTACATAAATAGTAGTTTAAAGGATAATTTGAGTGGCCTAAAGGTGGTTTAGTAATACAAACCCTAGGGCGTTAGGAATTCTAATATTCTACTTATATAAATAGGTCTTAAGTGCTTTAATTAGAGAATTTTGAAGCTTTTTTTATATTTGACTAAAAATTTGTCATGCCCTAGCCTCACACAAAGTGAGTAATTTTATTATTTTTTCTTTTATCCTTTAATACTTAATGGGAATTGAAAGCCCTTCATGCTTAATCATAATTCCCATGCCTTCTTTCAATATTCTTGAATTTTTCTTATTTCATGCCTATATCTAATAAAAAATTATAATTTTGTTAAATAAAGATATTTTGATTTAGAAAATTTTGAGGAGTTCCTTTTTTCTAGAGGTAAATAATTTTTATTTGATGAGGTTTTATTTACATTAACACTATATTTGTAGGCTAAATCATGTTTCTTAAATAATTGATATCTTGAATTATTTTTACTCTTTCTTTTGGATTCACGACTATATTTTAGATATTTTATTTTAATTTTTAAAATTATAAATTTTATTGAAATATATTATCATGTATATGTTGTATTTTTAATTTTTTAAATTAATATATATTTATTATATTTTTTGAAATAAGTACTCTACAATAAAATAATGCACTTTTTCCATGTTTAGGAGTATATTTAGGGATAAAAAAGCATGATTTTGGGGTTTTTCTTTTTACGATGAATTGATATATGTGTTATGAGCATCTTATAAAAATTTTAAGTCATTTAGAGTGCGATAGGTTAATGGCATAATCATAAATTTGTAGGTTGACAATTTCGATGGAACTGCATAGTTTTATTAATTAAAAAAAACTAATTTTTGTACTTATTTTAATATTTTATTTATTTATATTGCAATTAAGACTATGATATAGGTTTCTGCCAATTTTCACATTGATTAGAGTTTATTTTCTATTTTTTTCTAAAATGTATAACTTACATGTTGTGATTATGCTAAAACAACTACTTAAGTTAGTATAATAATAGATGAGATATTATATTGTTAATTGTGCTACTTTAGTAGTTTTAGTATGTTTAACTCTATTAAAGATATGCATTCATATATCTAAGGTTGATTTAACAAATCTATGTTTCATGCATATCTTTGCACATATGATCTTGTCTATTGAATTATGTTTTACATAAGATAATACGATTAATTAGGGTTCCACATGTAGTCATATTTATAATTCATTGCCCATGAAAATTATTTATAAATTAGGGATTAATAGTGGTTAGTTGGGATTTCTATGATTGTTGGATTAGTCGTATCAGAGGTTTATAGGCAGGGTTTTATGTCAAATTAAAGTGGTTTTACATTCGAAAGGATGAATTTATTCCTCCCTTGGGCTGAGACGATTGAGACTATTTATTTATTGAGGCTTATAGAGTTTGCTTTAGGTTGGTCATGGTCATTGTGCACCAGCGTGACTAGAGATTTTTGGTATTTAGGATGCCAGGTAACAAGTAATAGATTTTGATTAGTTGCATTATTTTATTATATTGTTATGACTTTTGATATCTATTTATACCGTATTGTTGTGTAAGACTTATGATAGAAATGCTGAGATTTATTTGCACATGTTTTTGTATAAAAATCTTACTTTAATTGAACTCATGTGTTAGAGTGTAAATGCAAGTATTTTTAAAACTTAATGGAGTTTATACTCACATTTTCTAGTTTTTTAGAATCTTTCGGGATCCCTTGCTTGGTAGTGTCATGCAGGTGCTTAAGATAGTTTGTTTTATGAGTAAAACAATAATTGAGGAATAACTAAGCAGATGATTACAATTTAATAAGAGATAATTAATAAGTTATAAATGAAAAGATATTATGAAACTTTATATTACTTGATAGTGTTTTATTTATAATTTAAGGCATATGTTATGCCATTGTACTGTAACTCTAGTAGGTAGATATTTAATTATTGTTATGATAAAAATAGTTAAATTTTTTTTATATTATTCTTTGTGTTATTTTTAATAAAAGCGACAACTTAACTATGTAATTCCGATCTAACCTACCATTGAATTAGGAATTATTGCATCTATAGCTAGTTTTGGGTCCGGGGCTCAACAGTATATACATTCTCAATAATTGGTTTTATCAAAAACATCAAATTATATGGCTTACGGCTGAAGGTAATAAATTCAACAAGTCCCACAAAAAAAAGAGTACGTATTGAGTGTTAGTGCTACACTTGAATGTCCATTTAAAAAATGACTGAAAAAGATGTAACATCGATCATTGGAGAATGCAAAATCTCACCTAAATATACAAATTTATTATCTATATTTAAGTGACAAAATCCCCTTGATTTTCAAATCAACACTTCTAAACATCTCATTTAACTCTTCCTAACGGGATTCTATACCTCCCTTTCTCTCTCCTTTTCAACGATTCTCTCTTTTTCTCTCTTACCACTAGGGTGAAATTCTGCTTTAGAATATGTCTATATGCACCCTAAAAATCTCTTTAATACTGCAATAACCCATAAATCCCTGAATAAATTTTGAGTGAAGCTAGGCACTAAGGAGATTATTGGGTGCACATAGACTTCATTTTTGCTTTAAAGAGGAATGCTGCCATGATATTTTGGATTAATACGCGATATGCCTATCACGTTATGTTGAATTTACAGCATAGAAGTGATTACAAGGGTCCTACGCAGAAGTCAGAACCACTGGGAGATATGGAGAGCTCTAAGTTGATGCCATTCTCAACATGACAGCATACGCTTGCCCTTGAGGTGGAAGAAAATGTGTCACTATTTTCGGTTGATGATGTACTGCACCTATGCCTTTTTGGAAATGAAGGGCTAGATATATGTGGAGGATGCAATGACAATGATAGAGATAAATCGTCCACTTCCTCATCATCCTCTTCTTCTCCGCCATGTTCATCCTGAAGCAATCTCAAACTTGCGGTATTAGGTCTTCTTTCGGTGTTAGGCTCATCAAACCTGTGCTTATTTGGAACGATATCTTGCTGCTCACTGTATGTGGCCTGTTGTGGAATAAAATAATTAGGATACAGACAAGAAAGGAGTCACCATGTGTCACTGAACTGTAGTTAACTATTTCTCTATATATAGGACGGCTCTGTACACAAGTACATAAAATTATGATGACATACAGTGAACATAAATATATGGATATTGATTTTCCTACAGCAAAAATACCAAAACTTAGGTTTTAACAAGTGAGCCTTATATAAAGTTCCCATTCCCATAGGTTCACTTATCTCGACGACGATGCTAGTTTTTGACATATATTTTAATGTAAAAATATTATTTTCCTATATACATATATAAAAGAAATTTATTTTAGCCCATGTGAGCTACAACATCACGGATCGAGATGTATTCGAGATTTAACGATAAAAAGAAGTAAAAATTAATTTACCCTTGAGTTACGTATGTCATAGAATCAAAATCCGACTACATATGCCTGGTTTCACACAGTTGTGCATAAGCCGGTGCTCATGTAAACATATCTCGTATATATTGCATGAAGACATAATATTGATTTTTCGTTGTCAGAATTGAAAGAAGATTACTGTTGTATATTAAAGTGGGGCTGAAAACGAGGAAGTGTATTTTCGTTAAACGAGATGCCTCAGCTCATTACTCATTAGGGGCATCTCATCACATAATTTATGGTGCATCATGAGTCATTTGATCCAGATCCGATGACGTAAGGAAGCTGCCCCTTGAATATGTGCATCATAATTTCGAAATCTGATGATGCACGATGCCATGTCTCATGCCGTTGGGCATGAGCCCGGACTCATATAAAGGATCTTCTCTCTCCATATTTACATGAAGACATAATACTGATTTTTCCTTGTCAAAACTGAAAGAAGATTACTGTTGTATTTTAAGTGGGGCTGAACAATGAGGAAGTGCTTTTTCTTTAAACGAGTCTTAACTAATAGTAATAAGCATGTATATAGTGCTTATCAAGTGATGGGTCGTGCTTAATTACTCTAGTTAATGAGGAAAATAAGGTGAACACAAAAGGATGTTGAACGGTCTCGGAAGGATAAACTTGGGTAGTGGAGAGCTACAATACAAGGGGAGCCTAGTGGAGCGGTAAGTAAAGCCGGAAGAGGTGGTTCATGTACCTGTGAAAGATCTGATTCCTGAACTGAGTATCCTAATGTTTTTAGCTTGTAAAGATCATCCTCTTTCTGCAATGCAAAACCGCTACTCTCTCTGGTTCTTGCTTCATTGGCCATGGCCTGAAAGTGATCATGGTAGGAGCAGGGTGAGGAAACTGACACATACATTCTATGACTGCCTCCATAGAAGGAACTTGTCTCCATGCACGCCCTATTGAAATCAGAAGAGATTAGAAACGAAGTGAACTACGTTGAAAATGGTGCTTTAAGGATGGGCAAACACAGGATTAGAGTTAGATGACACTGGAAATGGAAGACAACCTTTTGGGGAGGGAAGGGGAGTGCATGAAGTTGGAATCACCACTGGGTCTGGAAAACGATAGGAGTCCGTCATCTTCTTCGTCCTCATCAGCTTTGCCATCACTCTGCTGGCTTGAAGAGAATTTCCTCCTTTTGGCAGCTGGAATATCTGCTTGAACATAGAGAAGATTAATTATCATTAACCATAGAATACTTCTTGAAGCAAAGATAAACTAGGATATTTGGTGAGTCTGACTTCAGTATAATTAATTAGTATACACTTGAAGACAGAATCAGGAAAGGAGGATGGAGAGAGAGAGAGAGATGCTTAAATCCTATTATTAGAGTAATTCTCTGATCCCGACAAAACAACTAACTACATGAAAAAAACTGGTGTATTTAATTTCATCTAATTCATATACAAAGATAAACAGATTAAAATAATAACATTAAAAAAGAAAAGAAAAGAAAAATTATTTCATACCTTGTCTGCTCATGTCGTTCTTCATGCTTCTATACATCTGCAGGGTACACAAATGGAGAAAACTGTTAACAACACCATTAGAAGATTCAGATAAACTATAGGGATATATATGAAGAGCAAGATAATCAGAAGAAGGAAGAACCTGAAGGTGGCTTTTGACATGCGAAATTGTTAACCCTCTCACGTCCATGAGCTGAAGAACAAGCTTAGGAGTGGCCTCTACACTCAAAAAGGAGATGCATGACTAAGAGCAAGAGTATTTAGCAAAAAGAAAGAAAAAAGAAAAAGAAAAGCTCTTACTATCTTGACCTCCAAGCCTTTTAATGGCCTGAACAAAAGAGTGGTGGAGATCAGGTGTCCATTTCAGACGAGGAATATTAGACCTCATATATTGCCTTACAGTGCCTGTCCTTCCAAAACTCCCCATCTATCTTAGAGCCTCTCTTCCTTAATTCCTTGATTCAGTTTTCCTTAGTAATTCTTTGTTACCAAAATCTGACACTTCACCGCTTATGGGTCTTTTTCCTTTCTTTCATCCAGCAGGTTCTGAACAAAAACACCAGATATTGCTATCTGCAGAATTTCCTATCCGGGTGCTATTCAGTTTCTTTCACCTTCACCTTCACCTTTTCTAGAGGGTCTTCTTCAACCTGTTTCAAAGCAGAAAAGCCCACATAATCTCAAACTCTCCTCCAATAATCCAACTTCTTCACAATCTCTATTCTCTCCTCTCTGTGTCTCTTGTCTAAAACAAGAGGGATAAAAAAAAGCAGATATGGCAGAAGGAACCTCTCTCTCTCTCCTCGCTTAAATTCCTTTGGTGTGTTGTGCTGCTCCCCCCTGCAAAAGGAACTTCTCATCACGAACTTGTGATTTTATGGAAATAATAACAAAAGACTTTGACCCACAGAAAGGGCCAAGGTAGCCCATGAATCACACCAAATGCCACGACAAACTACAAAAACTTAAAGGGGAAGGGAAGGAGGGGAATACAGCTGATAAGAATCTCACTTTGATGATTTTGTATTTTACATTTATATTGGGTCCTTCTGGCGGTCATTGTCTACTATTTACCTCAATCCAATGAACCCAACTCATTGAAAGTGTCAAACTCAATCTCTCTTTTCTTTCTATTCATTTTGGCTTGGTTTTGGCTCATTTTTCATGCAAAGAAGTCAACGGGTAAGAGAAGTGAAATTTGGTTAAGCATTACCTTGGCATTGGGTAAGAGAAGTGACATTTGGGGAAGCATTACGTACATTGGCTTGTGTAAGAGAAGTGACATTTGGGGAAGTATGTTACCTTGGCATTGTGTAAATCAAGAATAAAGTACCAATTGACTCAATCAAAGTGCAAGAATGAGGTTTGTATCAAAATATATCAATTTCGACTGTTTAGGTAGTAAATGAATGAACGAGAAGTTAGTTAGCCGACAAGGCTGCTGTCTCTCAGCCCTTCCGGGTTTCTTCCTTCATTCACATGTTTCTACATCAATCACCAATTCACCATAAGGCGGTGCCGACTTTTGAATTTGCATGTGATGGCAATTTGGGGATTAAGTCATGCAAAGCTGTAATAGGTATTAAATGCCTTTTGTTTTTGTACAGAAAACAAAACAAAGAAGACCTTAATGATCCTGATATCCTGTTGTCAGGCTTTTCCTGGCTGCTGAGCATATATATGGCTGCTTCTAAAGGGCCATTTTTATAGAGACATCAACCAAAAGACGTAGTAATTTAAATGGTAGCATCCTTCCCAGACTGCCCTTATTATTCTTACAGGTTGGCATATGTTTCATTAAGAATGCATGCAGGTTTGAATGCGTATGATAAGACACAACTTGAACTTTTGTTGATTCATTCAGTGTTTGTGTCCACCATGACTGCCACAAGAAACAAGACCTCAGTTTCATACATGGAATCACCTTCTCCTTGCACAAGACACATAATCAACGTGGGCTAATCTCACCCATAAAACAAATTAAGGGCCAATTACGTAATACTTCATCAGACTTCATGCTTACAGATGTCTGATATCATCTGATGATACTGTAGATGCAGTCATACATTCACGTAGGCTTTCGCTTCTTGTTGAGGCTTAAGCAGATGATAAGAAAAGTCATGGTCAAGCTCTCATCCAGCAAGTCAGGCGGAATTCCAGCTGAAGGGAGGAAGAAAAAGGACAGATAAAGAAAGGAGTGGCGTGTGAGCAACGGCAAAGGATTTGCTAATTCCCCGAGTCCAGAGTAGAGACAGGTGATGCATCCATCTCAAAGGAAAGCAGGCATGCAGCACTGCAGGCTACAGTACAAAAAAGAGGTCCCTCCGGTAGAGAGAGAGGGAGGGAGGAGGAGAGGGGCGCCAAGTTCATTCGTTCTCTGAAATTCCTTTTGCCTCCCTTCCGTCCTGTCTCCATCGGTGTTGAAGAGGCATACTGCTCTGAGTTGCTCAGGAACTTTGGCTCATTTTTGCCGGAGGTCAGTGGCAGGAAGGAATGAAATGATGGGATATTACTGTGACTCTGCAATTCAGTAGCCCTGGCTCTGGCCTGTAGATACCATGCAAAGAGGCCACATCAAAAGCCAAGTTACTTTCGGCAGAATTCATGGCACAGCTTAAAACCCAGTAGCTCGGTAGAGCCTACTCTGAAAAAAAAGAAAAGAACAGACGCTATCAGTTTGATCAGTAAGTCAAAACTCAAGAGGGATGTCTGAAAAAGAATAACTGTTGAGCATCGGAAAAGCATGGTTGTCGGCAAACGCTTTGTTCTTTTGTCAAAGTGTAGCTCACCCAAGTTTTCAGTACAAAAAAACGTTTAAGCGGCTTTCATCTCAGTTCACAGGAGCTTGTTCTAAATCAAAAAACAAGCTGTTCATACGCTATCTAAGAACCCAACTCTTATCCAACGGTTACATGGATTTTTTTGTCCTTCCCAAACTTCAGTATTTTTTTTCAGTTTCTTTTCACTTCAGAAACTTGTGTTATCTGTTTGTAATGGTTTTGGCTGATTGTGTTGTGGCCATGAATTCCAGTTCGCACTGCCAAAATGCCAGGCAGCCCGGTATCTTCCGAATCCAAATTCGCCTTCACCAGCGACTTTCATGAGCTGTTGATGGTCCTAGATTGATGGTGTAGTCCATAAAATTTGTGCCAAGATTACGTTTTATGTAGATTTAAAATCTACTAGAGTGTGCCTCGTCGATCCAAGATAAAAAACTCGGAAGATTTTTTGTCCTCTTACCTGGTATCCGCCACTAGATAATTGAGGGTATACAGCTAATACACATTAGTTCATGTAGTACATTATTTATGCTAACGTTTATGCTAACTCACGTTAGCGTGGTCGATTTTCATGCTTCCTACAGAGGATACAGGAGGACCTTAAAGTTTTCCCATAAAGATTTTAAAATATTTTCCTCACAATTTTTTTATGAATAGTTTTTTCACCAATATATGGAGCTCTGAACATAGAACATATAAAAATTAATGCCCCTTTATGTATTATGTTCTCATGTGAACTATTCACGGAGCTTTGTCACACTAGACGCGTTCTAGAATGGTTGGTGATGTTTCAAAAGTTCCTTAACTTCCACAAATCACATCCTACCCCTCATGTTGGCTAACAGGTCATCCTTCGCCCTTCCATTTACCTACCTGCTTGCACCTAACAAGATTTTTTATACCTTCTTTAACACCAAGAAATGATTTATAGTCAATGATAGCATTTATTCCGTGATTGTTTATATTATATTCAACCTCTTCATGGAATGAATAACTGGAGAAGTTTTCCTGCAACTTAAAAGAAAAAGTCTTTGTGTTGTCTCCATCCTTTGAAATAGATGAGAACCATCCACCACCCAAATAGTCATAAGACCTATTAGTCAGTTCAATCTTTGTTTGTTCTGCCCTCATGCCGGTAAAATGAAACCAACTTTTGAAGCTACTATGACCACATAATGCCCAGTTTGCCTCATATCGTTTACATGGTCTAATGAACAAGTAAAAACTCATGCCTTGGTATGCTCTCATCATCCCTATTGTGACGGTTGAATATGTTGTTGTTTAGGGGGGATAAAAAACTGAAGGCCTGAAAATCTTCCATGTTGTACGGATGCTCATGCTCATATTAATCAACGTATTAAATCAGAATTTTAAATTGAAGGAAGCTAGTTAGAGCCATAAAGGGGAGCTTACCAAGTCAAATATGCATCAACGTCAGTGTCTTCAATCATTCAAAAAAAAGTTTTATTTTATCTTTATTAATACTGTGCCTGACAAGTGTTGCACAACAACACAATCAAAAGGGAGTTGATCTGGTGCCCCCAAAAAACAAAAAGGGAAGATAATCTTATTTATAATTGGAAGAAATTTCAGTAGTGACTGACAGCATGACACAAGTGAACTGACGTAGAACCAGAAGGGTTTTCAATGGTGTAGATGCGACACATAGTTCATGCATAAATGCATGTGATAGTTCTCGTCCATCACCTTAGAATTTGCCACATTTTTGCATAGAGACAACCAATGTGTAATGGTTCTAGCTTTCGAAGCATGGTCATAAGCCCCATTGCCGCGGCGTTACATAAACACAGCCTTTTTCAAGCCTTTCTAGATCAGCGAAGTTGATATTTCTTTTTCTCAAATTTATGGGTGGAAGATCAATAAGCGTAAAACAAATTGTGCTAAAACAGTGTTTTTGTTTATTCTAACGCCATCTTTTTCATGACAGAGATATGAGGGTTGAAATTCTTTTATTCATCTAAACTTCATTCTCGGTAACGTGACATGGAGACTAAGTAAACGAATAGCAAAAAGATCAACAATCAATCCTTTTCCCCTTGACGGACTACCAAACACAGGAAAACAACCAGCCAAAACTTGAGCATCAGAAAAGTATACAGCCCAGATCTTCTTGTCAGCCCCAAACTGATGGTCCTCATGCGCAGAAAAGACAAGGGGCAGAGGAAGGCGGAAGGCACAAGGGTAGGATCAAGGAAGGAAGAACAAACGAGCAAAGCAAATGGGAAAAAAAGGGAGAGGATTGAAACGAAAAGATGACAAAGATGATGAGATAAAAAGCATCAGATCGCCTGCTCACTTGTCAAATAATCAGTTGCATTGCCCAACTCTTAACTTCACTGGATCAAGTGCTCGCCAGTTTTTAAGACAGCACCTCCCTTCTATGCATCATATCATTTTTTTTTCTGATGGCTCTCATCTTTACATAGAAGCAACCTGATTTCAGAGACCATATATTTCCCACAACATTTGCGCCATGCCTCCAGATAAATACAAGAAAACTTAAAAAAAAGTGTAACTTTATCAATGAACCTAATCGAGTTGCAACAAATTTTGGCATTGGATCCAAATTCTATGATATCCTTATCACTACCATTCAAGATAATGGTGGCAGAGAAATTAAACAAATAAAAACTGAGTGATCATTGTTGTAATTTATGCAAATTGGTTATGGAAGTTCACAATTCAAACACCATCAGACATTCATGGAGATGTACTATACACTAACATTATGCTGGGTTGAAATGCCACCTCCAAGTCTTTAATCCTGTTTACCCCTGTTGTAAACAGTAATTGTAGTTAGTAAAAAATTCGGGTGGTTTACACAAAGTGTATTTTCTAACCAGTCAGAAGGCTTAAAAGCAACTTTATATCCTACCTGCTGCAGTTCATATTTATCTCCTACTTAGTTGTTCATTACTCATCTACGACTGGAATGGTGTATTAGAAACGAACAGAGTCATACCGATAAACCCTCAATCAGTTGCACAATTCCCAAATATTTCCTTAATCAGTTTTTAAATTTATCATAAGATAGATCTGCCAATGGAAAAACATAACTCCAGAGAATAACAGTATTATTAACTGCAATGAAAATCAGTCTCCAAAATATCTAGCACCAACATCTCAACATGCAAATGTTTGTCCAGGACACTTTTTTTTATTGGTGTTCTCCAAGACACATTGTCCACATACCTTTCATCAGGCACAGGAAGAGCACACATTACATCAGAGATGCACCACTTTAAATGGATAATAAAAAGTTGCATGGTTCAAATTGTCATCATCATCATAAACCTCATCCCAGAAAGCTCAGGTCAGCAAGATAAATTCTACTTCGTAATTAAATACTCGCATAGCATTAATGTAATCCAGGTTAATATAGTTATACCTGATGCAACCTTTGTATGCATAATTCAAGGTATACAGAAAATTACAAATTAACTATTAGAAATATAAAAAAAAGTTATTCCTGACGAAAAATACAAATTAATTGTTAAAGGTATTCTTATACTGATTCCAAATATGTCTGATCCAAGTAACCCTTAGATTCATGGAATTATCTACATAACAAAGAAGTTCCTCATATTCTCATGCCTTCCACAGGTCAAAGCAATATTCAGTGCGTTCAGCAAAATTTACTACTTTTGACTGTCTAAGGAGTAAACATAAATTGTATAACCAATAAGAAACAGCAGTCATCTTCATGTAATAATAACCAAATTTGACATCACTTAGCAGCACTTTTGGTGGTCTTAAATCACATGCTGAGTGATATTTCATCCCTATGTGATGTCAAATTTTCTGTTATTAACTCATTAAACAAACCACATGAATGCATATTACCGAAACAGAGAATCCCAATTAACTCTGAATAGACCTTTTCAGCTCATCTAATGCAGAAATTCATGATATCTATATGCTTCTATCCTTCGTTTCAAATGAACTCAGTACCAATTTAATTTCTTCCACTAGATTAATGTCAAGCAAACATAAATACAAAAATTTACATGCAGAATATAACAACTGCTGGAAGTCAATTGTCGACCCCAAAGCTAACTCTTTTTATATATATTTATTTTAAACAAAACACTCCAAACAAGTAAAACAATGTTAGTCACCTTGTGCTACATACTTTCACCAGATTCAATATCTCACAAGCCTGACAACCCCATCTTTTCACATATAAGTATATGTCACTTTACATAGACAAGATATTGGGAAAAAACATATCTTTCCCAATGTATATTGCAAATATTCCCTGATATACCTCTTCCAAGCATCACCCCTGACTTTTTTCCCACCTGTGATCCCCTGGCCCCAATCTTCACCTCCTTTCATTTTTTTACTCTGGCAGCAAGCCAAATCCAGTATATTTCATACATGACTCCACTATGGCAGCACGTCATGGTGGTTTAAAGAAGGTTGAGTTAACAAATGCATACCAGTATGGACAGTTGTATGGATATGGCTATGATCCTACATCTCCTATAGGATAAGTGTATGGACCACCAGTACTCATGTCCATACCAACCGTTACCACTGTTACCACAGTTACAACCTATTCACCGCATTGGATATTACATTATCTGCCTGTGTGTTATGAACCCTACGAATCAGGGCTCTACAATTGGGAGAATGAGAGACGAAGAGGGGAAAAGGACTACCACTGGTTCAGGCCGAACCAGCGAAGGGATGGAAGGCAAGGTGAGAGAGAGAGGTCGGGGAGAGAGAAGGGAGATTAGGGCTGATTGACTTTCTTATTATCCTCAAGGCGCTAAGCCATTGCATAATTTAACCCGTAATGGGCCTGATTATTTTCCTAACTAGCCTTATGGGCTTATAACAAGAATTAAACAAAAAACTAAATAGCCTTATGGGCTTACAAGCAAAATAAAGAAACTATCTAATAGACTAATCAAATAATGATCCATAACAATGCACCATGCTCCGCTAGTGCCTTGACCTCAAGGTGCAAAATCTAGAAAACGAGCAAAGAAGTCATCCTCCGATATCCATGAAGCCTCATCCAAGGAGCGACCATAAGCCAGCCAGAGCAACAATTGCAATGAGTGTCAATGATAAAAGAAGGAACATGCAATGGTACATCAGGAGGTATAAGTGGGGGCGGTGGACTGTGCACAACGCATGAAGGATCACCCACAAAACGGCGGAGGCGTGAAACATGGAAGACAGGATGAACCTGAGAGTCTGCGGGAAGTTGAAGACAGTATGCAACAGCACCGACACGCTCAACAATAGAGTAGGGACCATGAAAGCGATGTGCCAACTTGGCACTCGTGGGCTGAAATAAGAAAGATTGCCTCTGAGGCATGAAACTGACATAAACCAAGTCACCTATCTGAAATTCCCAATCTGTATGATGACCATCATATACTTGTTTCATCCTGTTTTGAGCTGTCTTCAAATTTTGCTTGAGCTAACACAGTAACTCATCACGATTCTGAAGAAGATGGTTAACCTCCCCTACTACGGCACAATGGGGTACATAAGCCAGGATATTAGGTGGATCCCGACCATACACTACCCGAAAGGGGGAAAATCCTGCAGCTATATGAAAAGCTGTATTATAAGAATACTCAACCCAAGGTAAAAAATGAAGCCACTTGTAGGGGTTGTCGCCAACAAAACAATGAAGATACTGCTCAAGGCATCTGTTGAACACCTTGGTCTGACAATCCGTATGAGGGTGGTAAGCCGTACTCATGTATAAGGAGGTTCTTTGTAAAAAAAATTTCCTGCCCAAAGTGGGAAATAAAAATTTGATCACGGTCCAAAACAATGGTACACAGCATCCCATGCAATTTGGCCACATCACGAACACAGATCACGGCCACATCCCTAGCTGTGAAGGGATGGCCTAAAAGGCTAAAATGAGCATATTTGGACAACCGATCCACCACAACCATAATAACAGATTACCCTTGAACCAATGGCAGAGCTTCAATAAAATTCATGGAAATGTCCTCCTAGACGCGCTCAAGAATAGGCAGTGGCTGGAATAACCCCGCGGGAGCTGTAGTGAAGCCTTGGCACACTAGCAAACATCACAACTTGCAACATAATCATAAACTGCATGGCAGAGACCTTGCCACAAAAAACTCTGGGACACCCGTTTGTAGGTATAAAATGAGCCTTCATATCCAGCAAAAGGAGAATCATGGAAGTGCGAAGCGGAGAATCATTCGGAACCCATAGACGATCCTTCTAGAAAATCAAGTAACCCTGTAAAACAAAAGAAGGCATACCAGAAGGGTCATCTCGCAAGCGCTCAAGGAGGGTCACGGCCTCTGGATCCTGAGAATACACATGACGGAGTTGGTCCAGAAAGGGAAAGACCGAAGTCATAACCTGAGCTGTGGCAAATTGCCTAGAGAGAGCTCCGATACTAATGTTATGAACCCTACGAATCAGGGCTCTACAATTGGGATAATGAGAGACAAAGAGGGGAAAAGGACTTCCACTGGTTCAGGCCGAACCAGAGAAGGGACGGAAGGCAAGGTGAGAGAGAGAGGTCGGGGAGAGAGAAGGGAGATTAGGGCTGATTGATTTTCTGATTATCCTCAAGGCGCTAAGCCATTACATAATTTAACCCGTAATGGGCCTCATTATTTTCCTAACTAGCCTTATGGGCTTATAAGGCTTATAACAGGAATTAAACAAAAGACCTAAAAGCCTTATGGGCTTACAAGCAAAATAAAGAAACTATCTAATAGACTAATCAAATAACAATCCATAACAATGTGAGTGAGTATTTAAGTACCTACCAGTTGATGATGATGTGGGAGCAATATTGTGCCCACTTGGATTCCCTATATGCTCAGCTTCTAGTGGTTAGGCAGCTTTCCAACCTCCAATTCAATCTAGCCATTATTGATAAATATTTTGGCTAAACTTCCAAATTTTATTTAGATGTACACCGTCATATTATCCACTTAATCATTGACATTTTCTTCAAACTTGTAGTTTTCTATTATTGTTGATCATATTTTCTGCTTAATAAGTGAAATTTATGTCAGTATAAGTATCTTCACAAGGTGCTATGATTGTTTGAGATTAGTTTTAGGGCTTTAAGATGTTAAAAAATGCTTAGATTAACAAAGTACAGGCGAAAACATCATATTTAAAGTCACCAATATTTTTTTTCCTAATATCTCCAATATATCTCAGATATATATCCGATATATCTTATCTTTGGGTTACCAATATATCTCCGATAAAATATATTGCGAACCATGGGCTCAGCCAATACATGGTTCAGCCAATAACAAGTACCACCATAACCACTTAGTCTCTAAATAACTTTGTTTTTGTTAGTTTTCTCTCTAAATAATGTTCCTAAATCCTTTTGTGGAAGTCCACAATCACAACTCTCATATTGCTCTTCAGATGTCTTGGATGCTTACAGTATTCAGTTGCAGCATACAGAACCCCAAAGTCCCTCAGATCAATGCCACAGTTATAGTTATTCATGTTTATTGTATACTCCGAAAGAAAAAAACTGAGCAGACAATAAATAATTCATAAACAGGAAGAAAGTCCTAAACAAGCTGATCTAAAGTCACGCTTTTTTCATCTAAGCAACATGTTGTTTAAAGATGATAATTTATCAAATCTAGCAGCCTATGTGTAGGAAAATTACAAGAGCCTCAATTGTGACTGGAAATGTCCAATGAAATTATTTTAGCTGAACTTCATGAAGATGAAATTTCTATTAAAGAAAATGAAAACAAAATGTGAAATGTATAAGAGGAGAACATATAAGATGGCATAATACTCGAAGAGGTCTATGAATATGTTACAAAATATGCTTTTGAGATTGATATAACGTTAAATTTTGCTATATACAAAGCTGTCCCAATAAGAAACATTTATCATCAGCAATCGATGCTATCCCGATAATATTTAACGTCAGTGGTCTAGAAGAAGAAAGGAAGATACAAACGGTCTCTAACTCGTATCTGAAAATTTTAAACAGGCACAACACGTATAAAACTCTGTCCATATCCCCTCATGAGGACATAGTTATATACACAAGTTAACTCAATACCAAAAGATTGAGATGTATGTTACTCAAGAGTGTAACATAACCATAACTTGTCATGGGCATTAGCAGAAATATCAATTCCACCGATGATGACATCACTGAGCACCACCACAACTCTGTAACCTAATACACCCAATTCCCCAAAACCACTTCGAAGTTAGAATACGCCCCACCATATGATTAGCCAATTAGTCCACCAAATCTATTCTTTCCTTTACCCGTCCGAAATTCCTTAGGTTTCAATCTAAAATGAAAGACTCAGCTCAGCCATCTACATGAAACAAGGAACTAACCTTTAAATATAAAATGGCGCCTTAATTCAGCACCAATATCAATTTCAAGCCGTTCTGAACTAAACCCATACCAGATAAAGCTATCAAAAAAGAAACTGGACATAATTAAGGCCAATCAACCATCCCAATATCAGTTTTCAGCCCAAACATCTAAACAACGAATTGGGCCTATATAAAAAGCAAAAGCAAACGCATTCAGTCAACCAAGCGAAAGACAAAGAAGGAAAAACAAGCGTGACATACCGACCTCGGAACCAATAACAACAAGATGAAAAAGACCGATCAAGCATTGGCGGTGCTGGGAATGAGGCCGATCCCCGCGGGCTGGGGCTGCTTGAGCTTGGCCTGGGCCTCGCGGATCTTCTGCATCTTGAGCATGCGCTCCATGACGAGCTCGTACGCGCACTTCTCGTAGGTGTGGCGCTCCGCCTCGCACTTCCAGGGTAGGTAGAACTCGGTGGAGCGGCACTTGTTGAGCGGGATGAGCAGGTGTGCGCACTCGTCCCTGTACGCCAGCGGCACCCGCGCCTCTGCCATCTCCTCCTGCGTGGCCACCATCTTCTTCGACGACCTCAGATCGATCTCCTCCATCGCCCCCTTCCCCACCGGCTTCCCTCTTCCCCTCTCGATCGCAAAGCCTCGAGCTTTTCCCTTCTCTTCTCTCCTTCTGGACCTTCTCCTCTCTCCGCCTTGGCCTGCTTCATGGGTACAAAGCGTGGGCCGGGCCATTTTCATTAAGAAGTAAGAAAGCCTCCATTCCCACCCCAAGAAGCTCCCACTTACTCCTTTTTCATAATTTTTTAGTGTAAATAGTATTTACATCTCTTACACTATACTCCTTTAGTTTTTACTTTTTAGGGAGATAACTTTAGGTTACTTCACTTCATAAAATTTTTGCATCATTTTAAAATAACTTTTGGAACCTAAACCTTCTCCTTCGGAATAGAGTTATTGTAAAAAAAGTCATTTAAACCCTTTTTTTCTTTGTCCAAACAAAACTTAAAATGTATGCACATTTTTTATATTATAAATTTTTTCACTTGACCACTGGACTTCTTTAAAAGGCTTTATTTAAAAATAACTCTATTGTCATATCACGTATTATTCTTTTTTTAGGTATAATACAAAGGGAACAAGTGATTTAACCTTATCTCACTTATCCAAATTTACTAATTTTTCTATCTTAATTTTTTAGGAAATTTATTTAAATAATAATTAAAAAATATATTTATCAATTTAAATTATTTTAGAAAATATTTTTTAAAGTGGTGTTACTTTTTGCCATACGCTAGCTAAGCAACTGGTGCCTGTATAATTTTTTTTTAATTTTATATAATTTCATCATTTGAAAAGACGAAATCAAACAACAAAATTGGGTTATGTTTGTAACACCTTAACCCAATTTCGTTATTTGAAACGATGAAATCACCTTAAAGTTTATTTTGTCATTTCAAACAACGAAATCACCACATGTGACATTCCCACCCGAACCCGTGCCTACATCGTCCATATGGCTAACTCGACCAGGCCTTCTGCCTTCTCCTGCTGCCCTCGCTGTCGATGCTAAGGATGCAGATTTTACCCCGCTGGCTCTTGATTGATGACGTCACGTTACCCAACCTATCAGTGACCAAAGCAACCATCAGCACCACGATGTCGCCAATCTGCCCCGGGTAGCCAAAGCTTCTGTAATAACCCTACTTTTTTTGATATTTTATCAACTTTATTATTTTCCTAAGTCTAAATATAATTCATTAAGACAAGCAAAAATACAAAAATTTGAGACCAGGAACAAAAGTTACAGCCTCGGGAAACGTGCTCTAAAAAACCGGTGGGAGCCACTTCATATGTAGGGGTAAACTAGTCCATAAATGGTCTCGTCTTATAGAGCTCATGAATACGAGCTCAACGGTACCAAGAACGTACAAAACGGAGTTTGGGATAGGAAGTTACGATTTTTTGAAATTTTTAGAAAAAAAATTATTAAAAAATTTGACTGCTCGGCGTGGCGTGCGACGCGCGCGTCCCACGCGGGACAAACGCGCATTCGTCATGCGCTGCCATGGTGCCGCCATTTCTGGTGGCACCCTCTAGTTCCGCCGATGGTGCCCGCTGGAAACCTCCCCCTCGCCTCTATAAATAGGCCATTCCTGCCAGTTTTTCACCAAACTTTCGATTTTTCACCCCTTTCACTGTTTTCCTCATTCCCGACCCATTTTAAGCCCGAATTACATGATCCAAGACCCGTTTCCAACTAAATCAAGGGTGCTCTACACATCAGAAATGTTATTTTTCCAAGGTGACCCCTCTAAGACCTCGAAAAATATGCCCTTTCTCTAATCTTCTCCTTTTCACCTTTTTACTGTTTCTGGACCATTTTAAACCCGTTTCAGCCCGTTCAAAAGCCATACCCCACTAAATCGAGGGTGCTCTACGCGGTGGGACTGTTATTCTATCAAATTTTCTGTTTGAAGGAAGAATCTTCTACGAGGGGATTCTCTTATACTTCGCACGCGTTATAGGTAGGCGGCTTTAATTTCTAAACCATATGTCAAGATTTTGACTCGCCAAAGCTTTATTAAAGATATTTTCTCAAAGAAAATTCTGTCTTAAAAAGCATCTCCTATTTTCAAAAATTTCTTCTAGATTTGGGTAATCGTACCCTCTGGATAGTCCTTGGTTTCTTGAAACTAAGGGTTATTATTCTGGATACAGCCAAATTTGGCTTTTGGCGCGCACAGGACTGGGATATCATGGAGAATTCCCTTTTCTTTATCTCTCGTTGCCTCATGAGTGCAGGTGTAAGTCGTCTGGTATTGCGACATTCTGTGACGATCGATGTTTTCAGATTTTGAAAGAAAGATGGCACAATATTTCTACATGCATATTTTTAGAACTTAACTCAGGCTACTGAGTATAAATTTACTCACCCACCCTTCGATTTTGCAGGTATATGATTTGAATACTATGAAGTCGACGAAGAGCTTTTCTTTGTAAAATTATAGTTTTTGTACTTTTCATGTATATTTTTTTTTGAAAATTTTGTACTGCATGATGTATAAAGGCATGTTATGCCAAATTTTGAAAATCTTTGTATATTATAAAATATGTGTAATTACTCTTTTGGTACACAGTGATCCTTAGCAATTGTATTTAATATTCATTATATGTTTCAAAAATTATGATGAATATGAAGGGTATTACAGCTTCTGGTTGTCATAACCAAATAAAAACTTGCTCTCAACTAATAAATCAACGCATCTGCATGCAAAGCGAGAGAAGCGTTTGCATGCAAAAGCGACATATGGAGATTTTGTCCAGCGGCCAAAAAATATGACACAATGTCACCAAACTTAGCAATTGCCCCGCCAGCCCAGTCTGCCATCATCTACTTCTACACCTCCTCTCTCACTCTCAGTGTCGACCCGCTTAGCACCGCAACCACCCTCATTGTGTTCTTGGGCGGCTAGTAGAAGGGGAACAACAGAGTCGTCACTCCAATCACCCTCTCTCTATAATACACTGACGCATTTATGGCATCGTAGTAGATTCCCTCGCTCTAGTTCGGATTCTTGTCTGTGACGTTGAAGGAGATAGCGGTGGTCTGGAAGCCATTCTCTTGGGTGAGCACAGGGAAAGAGAAGGACCGCACGTGGAAGCGGGAGCAGAGGCTGAGCCATAGGATGAAGGCAAGGATGCCGATGATGAGGTGTAGGAGGAAGAGAAAGATGGTGCATACCAGCTTGGAGATGCTAGAAGTGAGGCTATCCTTGACTGAGTGGGCATAGTAGCAGGTCCAGCAGGTCTTCATTGGCCGGCTCTGCATGGGAGCCTCCCGTGGTATCTCTGTGATGCTATGGCTAGACATCTTTGTCGCCAGTGACTGCAAATCTGCAATGTGAGGTCTAAATGGGAAGGAGATTTTCATTTTGTGAAGCTTTAGCCGCGATGATGCTCTGGATCCCGGCCGCGAAGAAGCTAACCTTGATGTCGATCCAGTTGGGGTCATCCCGTGCCATGTAGGCGTCAAAGCAGTCAAACCAGGCGCTGAAAAAGAAGAGTGCCTCGATGAAGTGGTTGTTGAAGGATAGGGAGTTGTGGTTGGCCTCCGCCTCTGTCATCATCATGACGCAGGGCAGGAGACTCCTCGCCACCTGCATCAAGTTCTCTAGGCTCTCGGCCTGCACTAGCATCGTCCTCAGCACCAGCGACTAGTACACCGCAACCCTTTCTCCTTCCTCCCTCTCGAACATGCCTTCCCTCAGCTCCTTCATGGCCCCCACCATGACTTGTTTGAACACTAGGAGCAAGCCCAGCTCACTTGCAAAATTCATCAAACGAGTCCCTATCTCTGTGATCGCCTCTCTTGACGTCCCCACCGCACTGATCTTGAGGAGCTCCACCGGGCAAGAATGCCTCAACTATAGAGCATGCATCAACACGATCCAATGGAGGCCAAGCCTGATGCCGAGGTCAACCATATGGATCTAGCAGTGAATGGAAAGTTGGAGGCGATGTGGAGATGGTGAATGAGTGTCCCATTTGAAAGTCGGAGTGGACGGCAGCGCATTGGTGAAGTAGTAGACAACCCGCTGCACATGCTAGAGAAGAAGTCATCGCACTACCCGGCTACAAGGGCCACAAAGTTGTCGTCTGCATAGGCCATGACGAAGTCCTTAGACTCTAAGCAGGGAGCGAGGTTGCTTGCAAATGAGAAGAAGGTCTAGAGGGCCAGGGAGAGGGAGCGGCGGAGGCTAGGGAGGTGGGGGCTGAGGAAGTCTTCAGTGTAGACGCCATCATAGAGGTAGAAGATGGGGCGTTGGACATGTCCTGCAGCAAGCCATAATAGGTCAGCCATGCCCTAGTCACTGAAGCTCCTTTTGAAGCCCGACCTAGCTCACAGGTGCCCTTCCACTGGGTTGGCATGATAGCCATGTCGCGGTCCCTGAAGCTCGGGCTATCTAGCCAGATGTCGGTGTTAAGCACCTCGATGATCACGTCGTGGTCAGTGTGGGATGCGTCCCATATGTTGCATCCCGTCGGCTCAGGCTCCAGCCCGAGGAGGCTCGGGCTTCTTGTGGTGTGCAGTTGATACACTGCCTCGGGGCTCACTGTCAGCACACCTTGGCTGGCCTCTGCTTCCTCTTCAGTGAGTTGCACGGAGAAGCCATGGAAGGCTATGTCATAGCTGTACAGTATCCTGTTGGTCGGGTCTTCGGTAGCTGACTCTAGCATAGTTATGGCCTATGCCACTAAGGATTGGTACCATGGAGATGGTGGGAGAAGGCTAAAGACTTGGCCAAGTTGGCCATATGGATGATGTATGCATGAGTTCAAGTGGGAATGTCACATGTGGTGATTTTGTCGTTTGAAACGACGAAATAACCTTTAAGGTGATTTCGTCATTTCAAACGACGAAATTGGGTTAAAGTGTTATAAACATGACCTATTTTCGTTATTTGAAAGGACGAAATCAACTTAAACTTGATTTTGTCCGTCCAAAGGACAAAATTATATAAAAATTTTAAAAAAACCATCCATGCACTAGCACTTGGTTGGCATTTGTGTGGTAAAAAGTAACACCACTTTGAAAAATATTTCCTAAAGTGATCCAAATTCATAAATATTTTTTTAAATTATTATTTAAATAATTTTCCCTAATTTTTTTATTAAATAAATATAACACCAATAAAACCCTTATACGATATTTTATTTAATTTTTAAAAATAGAGAAAAAGGTGACGTGAGATGATTTATTTATAATGTTATGAGAGAAAGTGAAGTTCTTTCTCTATTTTATATTAATAATTATATTTAAAAAATTAATAATTTTAATTCCATGATGAAACATACTTCTAAGAGAAAGGCTTGCAAATACTCTTTTTAGTATCTAATCACTTGAATTGAACTAAACAAAATAAAACTTAATATATGACACAATTTGTTTGGATAAATAAAATTATTAATTTAAAAAGAAAAAATATAAAATTAATATATAATAGAATAAATGGGAGATTCTTGGGGTGGGAAGAGAGATGTTCTATAATGGGGCTAACGAGGAACAGGTTCCGGTGAAGTATTTGGTACTGGGCCTGCACTCAGACTGGTCTGGCCCATTTTTGCGCGCGAGTCCACTCCTCCCTCCTCGTCGCTTGGCCTCCTTCCTGCGCCGGCAGCTCATGGGTGGCCGGCGGGAGATTGGGGACGATGGAAGGAGGAGAAGACGGAAAGCTGGAAGCTTTTCTCAAGTGGGCAGCGAACCTCGGCGTCTCCGACTCGCCGGGCTGCTCCGATGCGTGCGCGTCTCAACGTTCGACGTGTTTGGGTCAATCTCTTCTCGTCTCGCAGTTCCCTGAAGCCGGCGGGTAAGCCTTTTGGATTGATGAGTGCAGGGAAGAAAAGGTGGGAATTTTCTTGCGATTTTTGTATACTGGATTGAAGGAACCGCTTGTGGGGGTTTTGCAGGCGGGGTTTGGCGGCTGCCCGCGAGCTAAGAAGGGGAGAACTCATCCTCAGAGTCCCCCGAGCTGCTCTGATGACGAGGGAGAGCTTGTTGAAGGATGAGAAGTTGGCGCTTTCTGTGAAGAAATACCCTCACCTCTCTTCGACCCAAGTGGGTTTTTTCTCTACCTACTTTTTCGTTTGGTTCTGTTGGGTGAATTTGAACATGCAATGCGACCGTTATGATCCTCTTCTTCGTTTTTCCTACTGTATTCTGCTCTAAAGTATCTCCCCTCTGCTGTTTATTGCTTGTTTCACTATGTTGGCAAAAGAGCTTCAGGTATTCAATATGTTCTGTGACTAGTGGGATTTGAGACGGAAGAGCCTCCGGAAAGTACTTCCATTCTGATCATAGAACGCTAAGTGCACTGGGGTTCCAATCTTTGGGGATTTTATTCCCAGGAGTGGTTCTCGCCGCCAAAATGGCGCCTAGTAACACGTGCAAGTTCAATTTATCCGGAAAATTGTGCAAGGAAAGAAAGCTCTCGGATCCCACTTACTCCTGACATCACATTTCCTGGTTGCACTTATTATTTCTTCTTTCTTTGAAAATCTTCTGATGTTGGGATTTTATTCGGGGAGTGTATGGCTGTGCAACGTTCTGTAGTTTGACTAGGAGATTATCTGGAATGAGAATGTTTCGAGATCAATGAATTTGGAAGCATATAAGGGATTGTATTAGAGATTGTCATCATCCGGAAGAGCTTGGAAAGAGCCAAATACAATACTGTCTACTTGCTGGGATCCCATAAAAGTGGTAGTCTGAGGAGAATGTTGATGAAGTTAGTGGGGAATACAGAGAGATCTGTTTAAACGTCAAAATAACCGACAGATTAACAAAATGGCCGATTTATTTTGCCAACCCCAAGGCCCATTTGGTTGGTGTATGGTTAATGATGAAGATAGGACATGTCTACGCAAGACCCTTGAGAAACTAATATGGTCTGAAATTTACTATTCATTGATGGTGAATGGAACGAAATATCTTTATCTGAGTGTATTGAACATATTCGAAGATGTCATTCCAAGTGAGGGTATAGCTTGTAACATAGTATGCTAGTGTAGCAAAATGTATGTTACTGGTCTAACTACCGGCAATAATGTATTTGTTGTGAATTCCAACAGCTTAATACAGAAGGATATACTAACACTTTTGGACAGGACTCCCAGAATGGTAAAGTGGCATCTTAAAATTGGTCGTCTTGAAATTCTTTAAATATTAAGAAAAAAATTTATAAAACATTGCATGGAGAACTATTTCCTCTTCATCAAAGGTACAAGCTCCCTTAATTTCAATATTAGACAAAATACAACATTTTTTTATATAGCACATTTGTGGCTTAGATTAATGTTATCACGTGCTGAAGTAGGAAATATAATTTATGCACAGTTTCCACATCTTATTTTATCATACTTTAATCTTTAATTGATTACAGCGACCAACTTTACTTGTAATAAATGATTTCACAATATCATTTTCTCATTTCTACACTTTGCTGTAAAGAAAATTAATTATAAAATGCTTACTTCAGGTATTATCCGTGCTTTTACTCGCTGAAGTGGGAAAAGGAAGAGATTCTTGGTGGGCGCCTTATTTGATGCAATTACCTCGCACATATGATACTCTCTCAACATTCAATAAGTTTGAGATACAAGCTCTTCAGGTACAAACTTTGTATTCTTCTTTCCATGCTTAAGACTTGTCTTCTATATGAAGAACTAGCCATTCGGGGCTTCGGTTTTCTTAATTTTGCTTATATATAGGTGGATGATGCTATCTGGGCTGCGGAGAAGGCTGTTTCAAAGGCTTGGTCAGACTGGAATGAGGCTGTATATCTCATAAAAGACATTGGACTGAAGCCTCAGTTCGCAACTTTTAGATCATGGCTTTGGGCATTCTCAACTGTTAGTAAATAGAAAACTTTTTTCCTATCTTTTGATAATTTTTTTCATAGTTTTTTTTATAGCAGAAGGCTTTCATAATACAGAATTTCAAGGACAATTCTGTATCTTGAGGTTGAGCTTGGGATTCGATCCATTCTTAGTAGTGAATTTGTAGTAAGTTGTCTAGGATGGTCCAGGGGATTATACGAGTGCACCCTTCTGCATCTCAACTGTGCATTTGCAGAAGCCGGTATTGGTCTGTAGCTACCCCACCACAGTAGCACTTTCCTCAGGGCCCAATTTATGTTCTCTCTTTTTTTTAATTTAATAGTTTAATAACATTTAAAATCTGTTTTTGTATTTGTAAGATCTCTTCCAGGACCCTGTATGTACCATGGGACGATGCTGGATGTTTGTGCCCAGTGGGCGATTTCTTCAATTATTCTGCTCCTGAAGCGTCATCTTTATACTCAGGAGAAACAACGGCAGAGTGTTCTCCTTGGCAAGCTACTTCATTGACAGAGGACGAAGAGAACTTAGAGAAATCCTTAGGTTTGGTCAAATTGCATGAGACCATTTATAGGTTAACAGATGGTGGATATGAAGAACATGCCACCGCATATTGTTTCTATGCAAGAAAGAATTATCAAATGAGAGAGCAGGTGTGAGCTAATCCCTCTTAAACACTATTACCTAATTTTTTTTTAAATTCATTTTTTTTCCAGTCCAGTACTATTCACTCTGCCTATGGTGTTATTTACTTTCTTTATTACTTAGTGCATCAAATGAAATACGGTAGAACTTATCTTCTCTGATACATATTTGTAGGTTCTTATTGGTTATGGCACGTATACAAATTTGGAGCTTCTTGAGCACTATGGCTTTGTTTTGAATACTAACGTAAATGACAAGGCTTTTATTCAACTGGACCCTGGTGTCATCTCCTTCAGTTCCTGGCCTTCGGATACTCTTTATATTCAGCAAGATGGGAAACCTTCATTCGCCTTACTGTCTACATTGCGCTTGTGGGCTGCTCCTCCAAACCTCCGAAAGTCTCTTGCCTACCTCGTTTACTCAGGATCAATGCTCTCAGCAGAGAGTGAGATGTTTGTCATGAACTGGTTGGTAAACAAGTGCCATGATGTCTTAAATAAGTTGCCCACTACCATGGAAGAGGATCGTTTCTTGATCCTTATTATTGAAGAGATGCTAAACCAGAAAATTCAACACGGTTGTGGCAAGAAGGTTGCCTGCGATGCTGAGATAGCCAAATTCTTTGAAACGATGGGTATGAGTAAGTGTGGTGATGGTAATCTGTCTCAACTGTCCAGTAAGGTTTTAAGATCAATGGAAAGATGGAAGCTTGCTACCAGATGGAGGTTTATGTACAAAAAGATGCTTTCTGATTGCATTTCCTATTGCAATGAGAGGTTAATTTCTCTGCAATCAAATAATGTATGTGCTTCGAAAAATTATTCATAGTCATCATATCTTTTATTGCTTTTTGATATTTCTTCATCGTCTCAGCTCATCTTATATTTCTCATCAGATAGTATCATAATAAGTTTCTGGTTCAACATAGCATTTAAAGTCCTGTGTAGAGCAATTTGCACCAGGATAGATTTTGTCAGTAACATCTACACCAAAGCTAGGCACAAGATGAAAGCAAATAATCTATCCTGCAAGTTTGAGTAATAGATTTGAGGCATGCCCCTTGCTTTTTTTTGTTTGATAACTCCATCCCAAAATAAGTGTCCTATTTAGTTTTTTAAAATAAACTAAAATAGAAAATTAAATAGGACATTTATTTCTAGATGGAGGGAGCATATTTATTTGCTTACTTAGCAAAAAAAAAAAATATTTATTCTTAAATATTTTTTTAAGAAATAGTTAATATGAGCTTCTACTCACATGCGGTATTGCTTGATTCAACAATGCATGTTACTCAAAAAGTAATCTGCCCCATGGGTAGTGCGTGCTGTCTTGACTGTATGCGATGCCTTGGCTCCCATAATCGTGTATGAGTCGGAGCTCGTATCGACAGAACTGTTTGTTTTAACAATACTTTCCTGCAGGCAGCAAGCCACCATCTTAGTAATGTAGCCAAAAATAAAAAGCAAACCACCATTCATAATTTGATATATTCTCTCTATCCTACATTCATAGTTTTATTTTAAAATATAATGATTTTTATTGACATGTGAGATCCACATATAAGAGAATGAAAATAGTTTTTGGGACACTTTTGCCAAGTTTCCAACTACTTAAATTGAGCCAAAATATTCAATGTAAAAAAGACCATGAATTAATAAGCCTTTTCTATAACAGTACATGAGTTATTTGCCTAACATAGTGAAGTTGTGCCAGAGGGTTCTCCATCTAGAACAAAAAAATGGCCTATATATAGTCCCTATATACCTAAGTTAGTAAAAGGGGTTTTCCCAATTAAATAAAATGTGGTCATTTGCTCATATGCAGACATTTTCACCGTAGGCAGTTGACAATGCTTCTTCGTTCTTGTCCCTTTTAAGCTGTGCTTATATTTTCACCACATGCGGTCCATTCTATGCGAGGGATGTGCATTATTTTCTCCAAGTTTGTGTTTGTTGCAGAAGCTGATATTCACTTTTTTTACATCAAAAAGCTTATTTTTTTGACAAACTTTTAGTATAAAGAAACTAGAGTAAAAATCTATTTTTTTGTTGTGTTCGAGTAAGGGCTATTGCGACTATGAGTAGCAATTTAGTAAGAGAATAATTTAACAAGGATTCTGCAACTATAAGACCAAATAAGAAAGGGAAGCAATATAGCCCCTGAAAATTGTAAATTATTTTGACCATGGCCACGAACTAATGAATAAAGGAAAGCTAATTTGCTAGTACAAATGAAAGTATATTATAAGACTGCTGCAAATTACAAGTGCACTATGTACTATCAACAAGGTATATAATATGAAACAAAGTTCTTCAATAACAAGATGCTCTATGAAACTCCTTGTGTAGTTGTGTGTAAAGCCATCGATAACATAGAGCTGCTCACCAACATGGGGATTTACATCTTGACGAGGTTAATGACAAAGATATGTTAATACGATGATCATATAATGCTTCCTCTGCATTCTTCAGTGGGGACGGTGGGTGCATCTACACAAAACATCAAATCTAAGTTTATACATCTAAATTGGTGCTTAGCAGGGTTAGAAATAAAGGGTAGAATAGTTGCAATAAATAAAAAATACATGCATATATTTATCTATATATATATATATATATATATATATATATATATATATATATATATATATATATATATATATATATATATATATATATATATATATATATATATATATATATATATATATATATATAAAAGCCTAGATTTTATGGGCTGTTGGATTTATATTTGATAGTCTATAATACTTATGGGTTTAAATGCTCTGTGAGTATTATGAAATATTTTAGCTCATTCTAAGTGACACCCAAGGGAGGAATGGACTTTTGTAAATAATCATTAAACCATAAAAAATAAACAAAATTGACAAGTCTTTTTGTCAATTTTGTTAAACGGGCTTTGGAGGTTGGCCGGGTATCCCATCATCACATTACACTAATAATTACAAGTCAGAAAAACTGTAGCCCCTAAGAGAGCGAAAATTGCATTAAAAATAACCTTGGATTTTATTATAAAGCTGCCTCCACCTCCAGGATTGATTCTTGAATTTTGGTTATGCTTAGAAAGGTATAATGCACTCTCTCACACAAAAATTGTAAACAATAATGCTCTCAATAATTTTAAAAATAATAAAGTAATAAACTACAATTAGGTCTCTGGGATGCCCATAACATAAATAAACGCTCATCAATGATAATCAATACATATCTACACACAATTATAATAAAATTGTCCAATTGGACTAGAGTCATGCTATTTTGACGTTAAAAAGTGACGTCAAAAAGTTACTTCATCCTCTCAAAATTATTAATGAGTGGGACCTATTTATATGGGTCCCACTCATCAATGGTTTTGAGAGGATAAAGTAATTTTTGACGTATCTTTCTCAACGTAAGTTAAGCATTTTTCGTTGGACTATGGACTACGAACTGGTCGAGTTAGAGGACCCGGCCATGACTTAAGGGGAGCCCCCTTACGTAGTTATGTGGGTTAAAATATGTGAGGGTCAACACATTACTTGTTGTTCAGGTCAAGCCAGACTCATTGTGCGAATCGTCTTCAAACCTTATGGTGGCATTAGGGGTAAAACATTTAAGGGTTGGGATGCGGCTCTAAAATATACAGGTTAGAGTTTAAATTTTTTTATCCGCTTAAAATAGGGTTAAACTACAGCTTAAGGAAAAAAAAACCCAAAGGCCTATCCTTAAATATAAAAATAATTATTTTTAAATTTATTAAAAAAGAGAAAAGTGGAAATTGTATATCTAAAAAAGTTTAAGAAATTTTTAACTTAAAAAAATTATAATATTAGGTTTTGAAAGATTTCACCCAAAGCTAAATGCTTCTTATTTGATGTCTTATAGGGTCAGTTAGCCAGGCCCAACTTAGAAGCCTTTTGACTTTTTATTATAAAGTTACTTTTTTAAACATATTAATATGAAAAAAAATTTATAACCTAGCCCGAGCTCATTTAGGGCAAAAATTTTAAAAACCCACTTAAATTAGGGCTAAGCCAGGGCCAGCTCCAGCTCATTGTAGCCCAACCCGGTTCTAGCCGTATATGGCACAAAGTTGAATGGTGGGTTAGACTGCTGCCCCCCGCCAGTCGGTGACTATAACCACCGAGAAGGACCGTCCAAAGATGGAGGTGTTGGCTGGCCCAAGGTCCTGACGACGATGACATTCCGATGGTGGCAGCCACTTGTCACGGTCCTAGCCATCCCAAGGTGAACGTGCGAACGTGCCGGGACTTGTTCCCAAGCGAGCTGGCCGGAGAGGGACACCTCTTTGCGATGCATGGATCCAACTTAGGCAACTCGGTCATTCGAACAATCCGTCTAAGCCATGTGCATGCAAGGGCCTTTGTTACCAACACGGCCGAAGTGTAGGCAGAAATTGTCCGAAGTGTAGGCAGCTTGTTGGTGTCTCGAGTGCAAGGCCGGTTTCACGAGTGGGAGCTGGGCATCATTTGGTATATCCTTTCCCGGGCATTGGGCGCACCTACTTATCGAAGCAATCTTTTCACAGAGTACTTCGCCTTTGCCGTTGGGCAAGGCGTATTGAGTAGAAACTTCATCATGCAATGGTTTAACCGAGTCGAGGCTATGGGTGGAAGTTGGTTTTTCCAAAGCATGCAATCCATGGGATTATCCAAGCCGTGGTGTGCACAGATTTCAACGTCGCAAGAAAAGAGTTAACCCTTCGTCGCAATGTTGTGCCATAGTTGGAAGCAGGAGCCAGACCCCCCGGAGCCGTACCGTTGACGAGGGCGTCAACGAAGTTAAGTGGGGGAGAGTGTCACAGGGTAGCGGAGCGGACTACTCGTGACACATGCTGGGGCGCACACACGTGGGAAAGTATTGTATACGAGGTGTGCATGCATTATGGGCTCCTGGCATGATAGCTAGCAAGGCAACGAGCATTCGTTGCCATCTGGATGAGCCTGTTGCAAGGCTAGACATCATACCAACAGCTTGTCCATTAAGCTCACCATGTCCCTCCCTATATAGCATAAGAGATTTTTGGCATTTCTCTGGAGTGGCAGCCAAAGTGGCCGTATGGGCATGGTATCTCCGAATTTCCCTATAAGTGAAATGCCGCAACGATGTGCACACATAGTTGGCTATGTTGGGACACTCTTGTCTATCCCATTGACGTCTCCTGAGAATCGAATGCCGCCCCCACTTATAACAAAGCTCAAGATAGCAATGCAGTGACATCCACGACGTGTCCCTCAACTTCTCAGTCTTCACTGCTCAAAGTTCCTGGCCACCCGATTCAGTCAAGATTTCCCCTCGTGATACATTCCAGAGGCCTACTCCACCCTAGGAGCTGAGACTTAGCTCAAGCTTAGCGTGACCGGTGTGATCACCAAGCTACTACACCACACTTAATGCAGCGATCCATCAAGATTTCCGCTCACGATCCCCTCCAGCAGTCTACTCCATCCTAGGAGCAGCAACGTTGCACAAGCTTTGCGCAACCCACTTGGTCACCAAACTCCTACACTGCTCAGGATGCAGCGACACCCAAAGGCTTCCTCTCACGACATCCTCCAGACGTCCTACCCCAGCCTAGGAGTAGCAAAGTTTGCCCACGGGTATGTTGCCCACCTGCAGATGAGGCCCACTGCGCCTCGCTAGCTAGGAAGATACCTAAAAGCTAGCCATCCAAGATGGGTGCTGCCCTGCCAACCAATTGTGGCATATAGGGCCATGTTTAGCAACCCAATGGTGGGATTGACTTCCCCGAACTATGCCGCCTCTTGCTGCATCAGCTCCCAAACCAAAGGCACAACGATTTCTGCCCAATGTGCCAAAACATTCTTTTTTCTTTTCTTTTTGCTTGTCCCATTCCGGATGCACACTTGCAACCGAACGGCTCATGATTCACTTCTTTTCTTTTTCTTTTTTCTTTGTCCCATTTCGGATGCACACTTGCATACCGAATGACTCATGATTCACTTTTCCAAACATCGGCGGCACACTTGCACGCCAAATGGGTCATCTCTTTGCCCATCTTGTTTTCTCTTTTCATAACATGGACCGAATAGTCTCCACTATGTTCGGGTCCCATAATACACTGCTCATGGTCCCAAGAAGTCCCATTCCCAGGATCAATGTCTTTCCACGTGCTAATGCACTGCACCAAGTTCAGCCCAACTCTGCCCACTAATGAGTCCCATACCTCGCTAGCAAGAAGAACCAAACTGACCCTAGTGATACTCTATCCACAACTTGGGCTACACGCCCCATTACAACAACGCCCCAAATAGGGCTGATACCTTTTTGTCCACAACTGGGTTGCATGTTCATCCACATCATGACCACCCCACATAGGGCTCAATTTCAGCCCATCCTCACCTCGAGGAGTTCCATATTTGATCGGTATAGATAACTGGCTGCATACCCATAAACTCGGTTCGATATGCTCTTTCATCCGCAACATCAATTGTTAGATAGGGTACAAACATTCACAAGGTTTCCTGCCGCTGATACATCCCATACCGCACCATTAGCAAGAGCTTGCCGCCATTCACAACATTTTTGAGTCCCAAAACAACTTAGCATAGCTTCGGTAACATTGCCACCCGAATAGCCAGGGAACAAGAACACTACTCTGTGAGGACCTTGTAAAACCTGCGCCCATGATGGCTAGTACCGCTTGCACAATCCAAAACCAAGGGGTAACCCGATCAGCCATCATCCATACACATCCGTTCCAGCTTACACTTGCAACAGCTTGCATTTCGCATGGTAGTCCATTTGCCCAGCACTGCCGAGGTCGAATAACCTTGCATTCAGCTCTTTTCAATCCTTTTGTCCAACGGTCATCTTGGTTGCCCAACAAGACGGAACCTTGGCACTTTGATACCAACTGTCACGGCCCTAGCCATCCCAAGGTGCCGTGCGGCACTCGCAAGGCCAAATAGCCAAGCGAGTAAGCTTTTCTTCGTCAAGGTCATAGCCTCGTGCCATTCGACCAAACGTCCAGCCAGTGAAGCCAAGCAACGAACCCGTCCCAAGGTGAACGTGCGAACGTGCCGGGACTTGTTCCCAAGCAAGCTGGCTGGAGAGGGACACCTCTTTGCGATGCACGGATCCAACTTAGGCAACTCGGTCATCCAAACAATCCGTCTAAGCCATGTGCACGCAAGGGCCTTTGTTACCAACACGGCCATAAGGCTGGATGGCCGCCCGACAAGTCGGAGAGCCCCATCCCACTAGCGGATGGGCTCCTGGCATGATAGCTAGCAAGGCAACAAGCATTCGTTGCCATCCGGATCAGCCTGTTGCAAGGCTAGGCATCATACCAACAGCTTGTCCATTAAGCTCACCATGTCCCTCCCTATATAGCATAAGAGATTTTTGGCATTTCTCTAGAGTGGCAGCCAAAGTGGCCGTATGGGCATGGTATCTCCGAATTTCACCAAACTGCTCGAGAACACTCCCAAGGACCCTCTAACACTATATAAGGAGGAGGGGACATCTTAAGAATCCAAATATGTGCTAGTTGGCTATGTGTCCCAACATAGCCAACTATGTGTGCGTATCGTTGCAGCATTTCTGCGCAACGTTGCGCACACATGTTGCACAACGTTGCGGGCCTTCCCCGCAACGCCTGCACACAAGATATACAACACTAAGGGCAGTCACCATAATGCATGCACACCTCGTATACAATACTTTCCCACGTGTGTGCGCCCCAGCACGTGTCACGGGTAGTCTGCTCCGCTACCCCGTGACACACTGCTCAGTGCTTGCAGTTGCAATGTTGTCTAGCTCCTAGCATTGACATCACCCATAGGTCATGAATGCCACGGTCTTTAAGGCACTGTCATAAGCGTGTGCGCCCTATGTAGCCAAGTTGCCGGCCAACAATATCTAAGTAGTGCAGTCTAATGCTAGTGCCTCACAGTGGTGCTAGCCGAGTGCACTGTGCCACCACTCCTGAGTTTGGCAATGGTGGTGCTGGTCAACAACATTGTGCCTTGTGACCAGCATGGCTGCTGCTGGCCACTAAGTCTGGTCTGCGACTACCAAGTTGTAGAGTGGCCGGCTATCAGCGGAAGACTTGGTGGAGGAGGTGGCACACATAAAATTCAAAACTTTATATGAGATCTACACAATACATGCAATAAACTAATGACAATTAGCAATATTAACATGTATATGATCATATCAAGTATGTGAATATAAAATATTGGATAGATACACACTGACCTGGACTTGATCCAGCCTTAGCATGCCCTTCAATTCAGCCTTCTCACATCAATATCAAGATCAATAAGAAGGGATTAAGATTGACCTTTCTAATATGCAGATCCCTCAACACCGTGCTTAGATTGATGAAGAAACTTAGCAAGATCAACCCTTTACTTCTGTAAGGTCCCTGATTTTTCTACGATTTTATGGGATTTTTCTGCTATTTTTCTAGTCATTTTCGGTGAGAAAATGTGATGCTTCAGCGTATTTGTATTTATGTATTTTACCCCGTATTTATACCCTTAAAGTCGGGTGTGGGGCTTAGTCGCAGGCCGCGGGCCTCACTGCGCGCTTACGGTGCAAATTTTGGAGGTACAACACGTAACCAGTGGGTGAATGTGTGTTAGGGATGTAGATATAAAAATTGAAAAGAATGAATAGTGAAATCATGGCTTTTAAACAGGAGTCCAATAAGTTTTGTTCCAGAAACTTACAGAAGAAAGTATCAACGTCTAGAGAGAAGAGAAAACCCGAGCCCATTTCCGGTTGCTCCGTTCTCCCTCCTCCGACATCGGATTCCGGCGGTTCTTGTCAGTATCTACTTTGCCTCACCGGCACGAGTCCGTAGGTACCAGCTATGACCGCCACCACGGCCTCTTCGCTCCTCCACGAGGTACCAAACTTTTCTTCTGGTTTTTCTCTCCTTCAATCCTATTTTTGAACTGTGGGTGTACGATTTTGACGTCGTTTGCGGCCACCCTCAACTAGACTTATGTTTAGTTGGCAGCTAGGAACCCATAGGAGCTGGCTAGAGCTGCTGCTATGCTTTCTTCGCTCCGTGGTGAGCTACCGGCACTTTGGTCAGGTTTTATTTTTATTTTCATCTCACTATCCGTGGGATTTTTTTGGACGCTGGTGTGTTTCCGGTCATCGTCCAGCCACCGGTAGGACTCCGTCCAGCCTACCTTGATCCGATGTTGGTAGGGGTTTGCCATTTCCGACCCCGCCTCGCCCCTTTTGCCTTGCTCCACCCGATTTGACGCTTTGGGTGCGTCTCGGGTCATTGGCATCAGCGAGCCGTGGGCAATTTGGCCATCGTGGGCTTTGCCCCGGCTCAGCGTCAGCCCCAATTGGCCCAATTATACACTCCGCCTGGAATGGGCAGCTTGTCATTGCCCTATACCGTGCGAGATGCACAACCGCCCGCACCATGGGTATTGGTTGTGGGTGGCGATCGGCGATGTCACCGCTTTGATTGGCCACAACTAGGGCCTTAGCCTTGTTGGCCTTTTGTGGGCCTTGAGTCGCCTCCTTTCAGCCCTCTCCCCCGCCCCTTTGGGTCGCGTGTGCATGTGGCCACGTATGTGCTTTTGGGTTTAGGTACCGCATTTGTGCCGCCTGACCATCGGTTGGCTTTGCCACTGAGTGGAGTTGATACATAGCCCTCCTCCACCTCTCCTCTACCCTCGAGCGTTGCCCCACGCTCTCCGCCCTTATGTGGGGCTTTGTTGACCGAAATCGTCGCCGTTGGGTGCTGTCCATGGCCGATTTTGACGTCTTGTGGCCGGCTGAGCATGTCTGAGCCGCCGACCCATCTTCAGTGAGTACACCATCGACTTCTGGTCGCACCGCCACATATGTTGACATGATATTTGTCCCGGCCACCCTAGTGTGCTGCCATGGATTGTAGGTTTTGCCGCATTGACTTCTGACACCCTGTTTGGCCGTGATTGTTTCTGGCACTTCCTAAAATCCTCGGGATAATAGCTCTCTCAGCCAAGCAACGGTTTTGACTGCCAACTCCGCCGACGCCGTCACCATCGTGTGCTCGCCATCAAATGTCATGATTACAAGGTAGGGGAGCTTTGAACTCGTAATTTCATGATAGCATGCTTTGAATGAGTAGCAGCATGCTAGGATTGTATGATTCCATGCTTTGGATGTTAAGTAACGATCCGATTGCATGATATGCATGTAAGCATGATTGTATGGTATGTTGAAATGCATATGATATGCATGTTGGCTGTAAGTATATGCTAGTGATGACTAGCGTGTTTGTTGGTAAGTTTCGTATGTTGATTGAGTATGTGCTAGTGATGGCTAGCGTGTATGTTGATATATGTATGCATGTGCTAGTGATGGCTAGCGTGCATGTTTGAAGTATGTTTAGATTATGCATGTGCTAGTGATGGCTAGTGTGCATGTTTGGAGTATGTATGGATTATGCATGTGCTAGTGATGACTAGCGTGTATGTTTGACGTATGTATGCATGTGCTAGTGATGACTAGCGTGTATGTTTGACATGTGTATAAATATGTATGTATGCACTATTGATGGCTAGTGAGCATGGTTGTAAGCTGCGTATGCATGACCATATGTGTATGTTATACATATGTGTGATAGACATGCGTATGTATGATGACTATTTGACTATGCTATGGATATGTGTAAGTGTATGTGGGTAGAGGTATGGGCGATGGACAGTAAGAGGTGACAGAGGTTTTGTCTGGGTTTGGATATGGATGTGTAAGCATATGACGGATAACAGAGGATATGGGTATGTCGGGTGAGGTTTGTCAGACAGTTAGAGTGTGCATAATTGTACAAACATAACGTACATATTATAAAGTGAAAAGTAAGCATAATAAGTGAGATATAAGTAAGAGGGCGACAATTGGGTTGGCTCTGAGGAGCTTCATTTGAGGATGTCAGTTTAAGATAATTTGGCCATAAGATGGATGGCGAAGTATGTAAGACTGTAAGGGTTAAATGTACGATGAGTTTTGTCCATGATGTGGACGGGTAAGTGAAGTCTGCTGCCTTGACGGACTAGGGTTTCGATCGGGCTCAGCTTCAATTTGATTAGTCAAGGTCTGTGAGTTTGTGTGCCATAATTGTACCGCATAATATACTTAATTTAAATTTGAATTATAAGCACAACTAATGATAGCGTTGTGAGTTTGAGACTTGAGGGTTCGATGGATTAAGTTCCGTGTTGAGCTAGCCAATAATGAGTTGGCCGAGCATTTCTCATATCTTGCCATGGTGTTTATCCTGCGGGATGTTGTCTATGTGCTGTATAGAGCACCGGACGTCTGATGCTTTGTTCAGAGCGACATATATTTCCGATTTGGTCTGCGTGTTGTATAAGCCTAGATGTTTGATGCTCTATTGAGAGCAATGTATGTTTCTAACTTTGTCTGTGTGCTATATGAAGCCCAGACGTCTGATGCTCTGTTGAGAGCGACATATGTTTTCAATTTGGTCTGTGTGCTGTATTAAGCCCAGATGTTTGATGCTCTGTTGAGAGTGTTGTATGTTTCTGCCCAAGAGTGACACTGTATGTTTCTGCCCAAGTGGCACTATATGATTTCTGCCCAAGAGTGGCAATGACACTATAAGACCCATTATGGTGGGCGATTCTATGGCACTATAAGACCCATTATGGTGGGCAACTGTATGACCCCTTATGTGTCGGTATTTATGTTTGCGCGCTCAGGAAGTAGTATCATAGATCTACTCTTACCTGTTTGATCCAGTGCCCCATGAGCATTGGTGTGCCTTACCTTCGAAAAAGTCCATGGCATCTAGTCACTCCCCAGAGGTTAAGGTGTTGCCCTAGTGACATTCTTTTCCATTCGACATTGGAGCTTATTAGTTGTAATGAGCTTCAGTGGTCGATAGTATGAGCACGACTGTTAGAGTATGTGTATGAGCACGATTGTAAGAGTATGTGTATGAGTACGATTGTGAGAGTATATTTCTGAGTAAGACAGTAAGTGTATGATTTTGAGTAAGACTATACGAATAAGGTCGTACGAGTATGATTATACGAGTAAGGGAGTATGATTGTACGAGTAAGGGAGTATAAGTATGTGTATATTGTACGAGTATGCATACGGTGGTACGAGTAAGTTTGTAAGACCCTGGATAAGGGTGCTTGTGTAAGTTTAATTTGATGGCATGATTTTGGCACGATAGTGCTTTTGGTATGATTTTGGCATGATGGTGCATTTGGTATGATTTTAGCACAATGGTGTATTTGGTATGACTTTGGCACAACGGTGCATTTGGTATGTTTGTATGTGTATGAGCATGATATTGATATACCTATCTGCTTCATGTTTGAGTTGCATAAACGCATGTATTTATGAACTTAGTGAGTTCACTGTTTTGGTTTCCCCTACTGGGTATTTTCTTACTAAGTATGAAAATACTCATTACCCTACTTTTTAGCCCCGTTGTACAGGAGGTTTTGCAGGTTGTGCGGAGAGCTCCTAGAGATGGATGCTCATTTTAGTGGTGGATTGATTTCTGTTGACTTAGGTATATGCTTGACTCACTGCGAGTTTATTTGCGCCACGACCCGATGTATTGGGTGAGACGAGACGTTAAGATGTTATTATTCTGGACTTTCATTTGGATTAGTCGGTGGACTGTTATGGGACTTGCACTTAGGGATGCCTGGGAGGGATTTGTATTTAAAGTCTATGATCATAGCAATTTATTTGTACGTGTGTTTTCAAGTAGCGCTTGAGGATATTTGTTTTGGCCGTATGATGTTTGACCCTATGATGGGAATATTTAGATGGAAAATGGGTTTTTACTGTTTTAAATTATAAACTGTTTTATCAGGTTTTGATTTTGTCATTTTTCCTCCGATTTACAAACGTTATATTGCAAAAAATTTTTGTGAATTTTAAGGAAAACATATGAAAAATCTCGAGCGTTACAACTTCAGCCTTCACAGCCCAGCCTAGGAAGAGATCCCTCTTCCTCTTTCAGCCCACCAAACACACCTTGAAGGAGGGAGAAGCAGGGCGGCCAGTAGCTTTTCTCAAAGAAAGAGTAGGCCGCACCAATGGAAGATGAAGGGAGAGAAGGAGAAAGTGAGGGAGTAGTAAACCAATTGGGAAGAAGATCCATTTCAAGGGGTGGGGCAACCCAAGCATAAATGACATGAAATAAAATCCATTTAATTCTCTTTAATTCACTCCCTTAATAACCCCCCCTTCCTTATTTAGGCGGTATTTGAATTGAGTATACTTTAATGGGCTTTTGAGTGGGCTGAAACAAATGGGCCAACCTGCAAAAATTCTTCTCGGTTTCACTAGAGGGTCTAACACAACGGGAGCGGGCTCTGTTACACAGAGCCCGTGGAGGCCTGAACCCCCTACACATGGCTAAGCCCGCGACAGGGTCAACCCTTCGCTAATCATGGGGGTCCCACCCTCACCACCTAATTCGCGTAATTGGGCCCCACAATGTGTAAGTGCACACCTAGATGTATGTCTAGTGTACGTGTGTGACAAGTGTGAGTCCTACTCAAATTATGTGTAACGAAGGTATATGTGGGGTCGGTGCGACCGCCCCCACCACCCTTGGACCCCGTGGCCCGTATTGGTTTACTTGGACCACAACACCGTTGGACCAAACTAGGCCCGAGCCCATACCATGGTCCAACACAAGTAGTGAACATAGAGATGAAAAATAGGTAGCTTACCTTGCAGCTATTGATGCAAATTTGAAGCAGATTTGTGTTGATATGTGCATAACCCAAGGGAGTTTCCAGCTTAGGTTTTGATGAGTTTCCAACTTAGGCTTTGGTTTAGAGTGATTTCTCACTTAATACACATATTAGGACCGCAATAGGTACTCCGCTCCCGTTTGGTCCAACGGGTGACCCTCCATTTAAGGAGACAAATCAAGGGTTACAATTGACCACTTAAACCATTGAACTTAATGGTCATTAAAAGTCAATTGAGAGTTGGGTCACTTCGTGTCTCCAAAAGAAAAAGTCCAACACGAAGTTGCGAAAGTCTCGTGTTCTCGGGAACAATGCTCTCAGCAGAGAGCGAGATATTTGTCATGGTTAGCAAACAAGTGCCATGATGCCTTGAATTAGTGGTCTACTACGATGGAAGAGGATCATCTATTGATCCTTGTTATAGAAGACATGCAAAAGTAGAAAATTCAACAGAGTTGCCGAAAGATATGTATTGCTGAGAAGAGCAAATTCTTTGAAACAATGGGTATGAATAGGTGTGGTGATGGTAATCCTTCTCAACTGTCTGCCAAGGTTCTAAGATCGATTGAGAGATGGAAACTTTGCTACCAAATGGGGGTTTAAGTACAAAACGATACTTTCTGATTGCATTTTCTATGGAATGAGATGTTTATTTCTCTTAAATCACAGAATTTCTATGCTTTGAGAAATAATTCATAATCCTATGTCGTTTCTAGCTTTTAATCTTTTCCAGCATGTCTATTTTTTTTCTCAAATTTAATAAACTAATTGTACACTAAGTGACAAAGTATGGCTTTTATACTCATTTTATATACATACATCACATTGTTTTCTTCTAGCCATATTAGATGCCATAATAATCATGTTTTTTAATAATATGCATTTCCCCCTTTAATACACAATTTTCTTGTTTAATATATATGTTTTTTATATAATACACATATTTCCCGTTTAATATGCATTTTTTTCGTTCAATTTGATAATGCATGTTAGAAAAAGGTACTTGTACAACATAAAATTTTACAAAAGACCTGCTTAGTGGTCGTAGAGCAATACTACTGTTATGATAAATTTTAAAGGTAAGAACTACACCAAAAGTAGGTGCAACCCAACGCATTCATTGGAAGCAAATAACATATATTACATTTTTTTATTATGGATGTGGATGTAGATTTGAATGCTATGTCACTACTAGTGAAAATGCTAAGGATGCTCGCAGCTGACATCCCATGACTCTTGTAGTGATAGTGCATAACTTATGCTGGCTCCATTCTTGGACCCATGTTAGGCGCATACAATCAACACGAGCATCATGAGTGCGTCACGAGCTGCAAGCCGCCCTATCACTACCTTTAATCATTGAGGAATGTATTACAAAATATATCTCTAACTTTCAAGTAATATACAAAATGACCTTATGTACATATAAACTTCTACATATGACATGAATTATTTAAAATACATATTTTATTATTTTCTTTCTTTTAACTTCACCAAGTTACTATTTTTTATTTCTACCACCTCAGCTACTGGCTATGCTATCTCCACTACCAATTTCGTAATCTTCATCACCATCTCCAATTTATTTGATTTCATTTTCACCTTTTTTGCCACCATCATCTTCTCTTCCTCCCCTCTTTTCACTTCCTCCTCTTTTTTTTTCCTTCTCTCCTCTTCCCCCTCCTCCTCTTCTTTTTCTTTTTCCTCCTCCTTCTCCTCGATCCCTTCCTCCTCTCTTTCTCTATCTCTCCTCTCCCCTCCTCTATATGCTCCTCCTATTTTCCTCCTAGGTCGCCTCCTTTTCCTCTATGTCAGAATTTAATAGGATCAATTATAAACTAACCAATGGGGCTATTAAAAATTTATTTATTTATATCTATAAGCTCAAATACTAAAAATAAACCCATGAATAAACATGTTAAATTACTCAAAACTAAGAGTGAGTTTATTTGTACTTTATTCTAAACTTTCTCTAACGTATGTCACCTGAACCTTGTATTGACAGTCAACAATTAATAGTCAATAGTTGACAATCATATTTGTTATAATAAATAAAATTTAAGATCATATTATGAGTGACAATATCTCCCTAATATATTTATAATAAACTATTTTAACAAACTACATAAATAAAATAGAATTAAAACAAATTTTAGACATGCGACTGTCGACTATCGGTTGTCAAATGTCCCAATTGTCAACTGTCATAATGCCTAGGGCCGAAGATCATTTTTTTCTCCAGCATTGGCAATCTTTTACTGATGCGTGAAAGTCGATAGTCAGGACATTCAACAACTAATAGTCGCATGTCTAAAATTTGCTCTATTCTTATTTTATCTATGTAGTTTGTTAAGATATTTTATTGTAAATACTTAGAGAGACATTATCACTTATAATGCTATCTTATATCCCATTTATTGTAATAAATCTTATTATCTACTGTCAGTTGCCGATTGTTAATATGAGGTTTAGGTTAGCATTAGAAAAAACTCGAGATCAAGTACAAATAAAACTCACTCTTTGTTTTAAGTAATTTAACATGTTTATAGGCTCATTTTTTAAGATTTGAGCTTATAAATAAAAAAATTTAATTTTTAATTGCTCCATTGGCTAGTTTATAAACAATCTTGTTCGATTCTTGTAGGGAGGAAGAGGAGGCAACCATGGAGGAAAAGGGGAGGAGAGGAGAGAGAGAAAGAGGAGGGAGTGAGGAGGGAAAGGAGGAGAAGGAGGAAAGGAAGAGGAGGAGGAGAAGAGAAGGAAAAAGAAGAGCAGGAGGAGAAGAGAAGAAAAAGATGGGGTGGCAGAAGAGGGGAGGAAGAGAATGTGACTATGGCGGAGTAGGGAAAGACAAAATTAGATAAAACAGCCTATGCCGAAGATGACAAAGTTGGTGGTAGAGCAGGTGGAATTGATGGTTGAGGCAACTGAGCTAGCAGCACTAGTGGCTGAGGTGGTGGAGCCAAAGCCAGAGATGGTGGAATGGGAAATAGTGACTTAGTAAAATTAAAAGGAAAAAAATGAGAAAAAAAAGTATTTTAGATAGTTTGTGCCACATGTAGAGGTTTATATGTACATAAAATTATTTTATGTATAACTTAAAAATAAGAAACATTTGGTGTAATACATTATATTCAAGGGCCATTTTGGCACATCTCATTATCATTTACTAGCTACATTGCATATCCTTCCTTCCTAATTTTTTTATTTCAATAAGACTTCCTTGCAAGTTGAAAATCATCGTCAATAATTTTAGATATATTAGATATTTTATTTCTTAATATGAATTAGATTATATCATAATCTTCTGTGGGTGTAGTTATGTAGGACATGTCTCTAGCTTTACTAAAGACATTACATGGCCTCCCTTCATTATATATTAATAGCTGTATTTGAAAAAAATAGTGGCTTTTATCAAAGGTATCTAAGAAAAGGAAAAATAAGTTTATGATACTCTTTTTTAAGTACTCAATCACTTAAATTGAACAAAATAAAGATATTAATATGAAACAAACTTTTTTTGTCAAACAAAGTTATTAATTTAGGACGGAGGGATGTTTGAATATAAGGATGGGTTGGTGTTTGTCAAAGAATTTTTTAATATAACAAAAAATGTTTGTTGTTTATTTGGACACAAATTTACATTGCTTAGTTTTTCTTTTTTATTTCTTTTTAGTTTTGACATGTGACAAAAGAAATTCCTGTTATCATTCGACTTTCATGAGCCGTATATTTTAGGACATGTCTAGTTTGACTAGGCACCGTGACTAGAGTCCCCATACTAGCCCACATAGGGCTATAAACATGGTACATAAAAGGCAACTCACCATACATACATCTATTATCTTATATATTATGTTTGGAGCCCTCTACAGGCTAGTGGCATGGCTATGGTCACAGGTTAGGAAAATATTTTGTATATTTTATAACTCGACTTACTCTTTTGGACACAAAAGAAAAGAGAGAAAATTTAGGCATGTGAATTTTGACATGGAATCCATACAAGATCTTTCTAATTAAGAAGTAGGATGAGATGTTGTAGCATAAATACAACTCTAAGTTCCAAATCCTATATATATATATATATATATATATATATATATATATATATATATATATATATATGGATGTATACAAGAACCCCAACGTAAAAGCCATTTCATGACAAAGAAAAACTATTCCCTTTGAGATGGATTACATTTTTGGCTACTAGCAAGAAAAATTGGGATAAAAAACATTACTCTTATAAAAAATTTCAGAAATAGAAATGGACTAATGAAAGGTTTTTTTATGTACAAAATCCATGAAACAAATCTTATAATTCACATCCAATAAACTAATTTAGCAATTCCTGACTCAATCATTCACTAAAATAGATAGCTAAAAAAGCTATCAGATAATGATATGAACATACATGGGTTCAAGATCAAATAAAAAAATCGAAAAGATAAATTTTGATGCAACTTGGAGTGAAATGAGAGGATTAATCGAGGGAAAAGGAAATTTTTTGTGAAGAGGAGAAGGAATATAGGTTTTGGAGGGTTTTTCTACTCTCTACTCCCTAATCCCTAATTCAATTCTCATTCATTCTATAAGAAATGATGGCATATAGCCGTTGTACATACTTCAGGACCAAGTGTGCCCTTATCCTATTTGAACATGAATATCTTGTTGTCTTAAGAAAATAAATCACCAATACGACAATTAAAATAGCAATTGATTGGGATCCATTAGGATTGAAATGGCAATAATTAAGATCAATTGGCCATAAAAAATACACTATAAAAGTTAAAAATTACTAATACAACTAAAGATGATGAGTCTACTACCCCTCTTTTAACCAACCTTCCCCTTAGATATCTATTATATATATATATATATTCAAACGGTAGATATTTACGTGGTAGGTTACAAAAATAGGAGTGATAAACTTCTTATCCTACAACCAAAATAAACTACTAATTCAATAGGGCTACATCATTCCTTCGTTGTTTCCTCCTCAAACTTGCCCAAGGCTGTGCTGTGTCACGGTCTACTTATTGTAGCATTGAATTGAATGTCAATTCAGGCTACTGTATAATGTGTGGTCACTCCATCCAACGTAAATGTCAGCTTCATCCTCGTAAAATCCCGAGCAACCTCCCCAAACTTGTGAAGACACTGCATACCCAAGATGAAATCTGCCCACTGAGAGGTAAGAGATGGAAATCTTCTACAAGAGGCACTCCCTAGATGTGTAATGTGGCACCCTGACATACACCTACAGTGCGCATGTGTGCCCTATCACCAATCATCACATCAAAGCTCCGTGAGTTGGTAACGGTGCATAAGTCCCAAGCCACCTGCTCATTAATGGAGTAGTGTGTGTTGCCGGTGTCAATGAGAACTAACACCTCTGCTCATTCATTACATGTGAACATACATTTTTATCCTCTTTTAGTATCATATTCTCGATCATTAGTCTCCGTGGAAGCTTCTCCAGCTTTGGACATTTTTTGAAAACAAAGTGTGTGAGGGAAGGAAACAAGATCTCATCTCTACATATGCACTTAAGTTTTGCAAGATCTAAGAGAGTCAAAACTTTAAGATTGGGAAAACAAGTGCACCCTTGTTTCACTTCTTCATCTGCCTCAATCAGTTCTTCCAGCTCATGAGCATCGCTAATTTTAAGCTCCACTAGGCCTTGAAGATGCTGAAGCCCGATCATGTATTTGAGGCTTGTGCATAATCTAATCTCTAGCTTCCGAAGGTTTTGAAGGTTCATCTGTCCTATTTGGATCTTTTCTAATTTCAAGCAAAGTGTAAGTGTGAGGTCTTCAAGGCTAGAAAAGTACCATCTTGTAAATACTAGAGATTCCATTAGTAGAGATCCTCCTATGTTTAGCAATGATAGTTTTTTCATATTCTCAAGTGTTGACAGCACCTCATCCCATCTGGTAATAGGCCAATCATTCATACTTAGATGCCGTAGGGAGTGCGACAATCGCCGAAGACCGTTTATGAAATCACCTTGATCCGAAACCGGCAATTCCTCGAAGTGCCAACCTCTGAATTCAAGAGATAGGATTTCAAGCTTGCTCAAGTTTTGAAGTTCCACTGGGAATGCTTTGAGACAGTGCATACCCCTGAGACTTCTCAACTCAAGAAGTTGTCCAATGGTGTCCGGAAGCTCCAGATTAAACCTGTTACCAAACATGTGCAGCACCTCCAGTTTAATCAAATTTCCTATCTCTGTTGGCAATCTTTTCAAGTCCGTACCATGTATACCCAGATATCTCAACTCCACTAGCTGCCCAATTGCCTCTGGTAGGTCAGTAAATTTAACACCATGCAGCTCTAGGACTCTTAATTTGCACATGGATTTGAAGAAGCAATTCGATATTTTTATTCTTGAAGTTCTACTATTGATAATCAATGTAGTCAAATTGAGGCAAAGAGGTTGTTCAAGAAATTTGTCTTCTTTCGATACATAAATCCTGTGGGCCTCTCTCCACCCACTTGCTATTTGTGCTTGTGTCAAGTGAGAACCTCCATGTACGAAGAACTTCATCTTTGATTTAGAAGCAATCCATAATCCCATTTCTCGTACAATGTTGTGCATCTTTACGATCTCATCATCATCTTCACTTGATCGTTCTAACAAACATGCAGTAGAGAGGGTTCCAAAGATGTCATATCCTCTATCAATTGCTACCACATAGCTTCCATTCAAGGCGGAAAGCCCATCCGCAATCCAAAACTTCACAAGTTCACTTAAAATAAATTTCTCAGTTTCAGGATACAAACAACAATACAAGAAACAATCCTTTTCTCCGTGATTTGGGAGAGCATCATAACTGAGTTTCAAGAGAGCAAAAATTCGTTCCTCTACATCCAAAAGCTCTGAGGGGGGCTTTTCAAGAGCATTTAAATAATTTAATGCATGCCTCCATTCTTCTGGGGTATATTTACATGCCATAGCCCTACCGATGATGGTGAGCGCAAGTGGCAACCCTGCACATTTTTTTGCAACTTCCTTAGCAAGGCATGTAATTCGAGGATTAGACTCGAGGGTCTCCTTCCCTACACTTCTCTCAAATAAAGCCCACGAGTCATTCCATCCCAAACACTCGATCTTAATTATTAAATCAGGTTGCATTTGACTACACACCTTCTTTGATCGAGTAGTAAAGATTATGTTGCAAAGGGATATGTCAATTCCAATCTCTTCAAGATTTAAAAATTCCCAAATGTCATCAAATAATAAAGCAACTTTCTCTTTGTCAAATGCCTTGTTTATTTCTTCAGCGCGTTGATAACGCTTTCCATCTTGTTTGAAACGCAAATTCATCTTTTCCATTACAGCCTTTTGAATGTCATCCACATCAATGGACTTGGAAATTACTATCCAAATAACTATAAAATTCGAAGGTTCCAGAAACTCTTTGAGAATTCTTTTCATAAGTGTGGTTTTCCCAATCCCTCCCATGCCATAAATGCCAACCATTCCAACCTCTCCATCTCTAAGAAAATTGCATACCTGGTAGAAAGCTTGATCTTGCCCAATCAAAGTAATGGAAGAAATCCAACATCGTCTTAGTTGTTGTTCCACTGCAGTTGAAGTACTGGCCACCATTGTTGTGTTTCCATGGCTGGGCTGTTGTTGCTGATGAACTTGAGAAAGAGGGGGTGGCCTCAGGCTGTTGATTACATCTTGCAGATTGGGATTAGTCATCGTGATTTGGAGCTGAAACGATGAGGGAGATTTGAAAAATATTATATAAAGAAAAAAGAGAAAGGCTTTCAAGTTGATGGTAGAAGGGAATAGACTTACTGAAGTTCAAAGAACAAGCAAAAGAGTTCAAAGTTTGTTAGTACTATCAAACTAATGTAGAAAGAAACAAGCGCTTATGTAGAAAGAACTAAACAGAAGTACACAAGGAGATTTGTTGTCAATGGGTATTGTGCATTTTGGAAGGAAATCAAGGGCTAAGAGCTGAACGGTTGAGGATTTGACACATTTAAAATAATAACTGAAGAAGGCAAGAGCAGAAAATGAAAGAAAGAATTTTTTTCAGGATTACTGGAGGCTGCGGGAGTGAGTTTACATTCAATTCAATTTCTCAATTTAATTGGATTTTCTTGACAACAAAGTAAATCCATATCTTTGTCACTAGAGAAATCAAGACCACCGAGGAAAATGGGGCTTGCTTACATTACCAGAATGAAAGAACTATTTGATTGAATTAGGCAATGGGAAGATGTAGAAGCTGCATGGATATGACAAACATACACATATCTTTAAAGATGTTCCCCAAGAGGAAAGAGTTTATTTTGGCTCCTTACTTATAATGAGTCGACCATAGGTTATGCATGAGAACCTTTTATCTTCGAGATTGACGGCATATATACTAGTGCAAGTTAGTGTATGTATTGTATGCCCGATAATAAATATCAAAGGGCAGCAATGATAAATATCAAGGGCAGCAATGATGAAACCAAAACCTGATAAAACAGTTTATAATTTAAAACTGTAAACATCCACATACGGTCAATCATTGTACGGCCAAAGCAAATATCCTCAGGCGCTACTCGAAAACAACCGTACGAATAAATTTGCTATGATCATAGACTTTTAAATACAAGTCACTCTCCCAGGCATCCCTGAGTATAAGTCCCATAACAGTCCACTGACTGATCCAAATGAAAGTCCAGAATAACATTTTGTGTTCTCATCTCACCCAATACAACAGATCGTGACACAAATAAACTCGCTATGAGTCAAGCAGATACCTGAGTCAACGAGAATCAATCCACCGCTGAAACGAGCATCCATCACCAGGAGCTCTCCGCACAACCTGCAAAACCTCCCGTACAACGGGGCTAAAAATAGTAGGGTGAGTATTTTCATACTCAGTAGGAAAATACCCAGTAGGGGAAATCCTAAACAGTGAACTCCATAAGTTCATAAATCCATGCGTCATGCAACTCAAACATGAAGCATAAGCATATCAATATCATGCTCAAACTCACACAAACATACCAAATGCACCAACGTGCCACAGACATACTGAAGGCACCATCGTGCCAGAATCATACCAAAGGCACCAACGTGCCAAAGTCATACCAAAGGCACCAACGTGCCAACATCATACCAAATCAAACTTACACAAACACCCTTATCCAGGGTCATACAACTTACTCGTACCACCGTACGCATACTCATACAACATACGCATACTTGTACGACCTTACTCGTACAATCATATGCTCACTCATACAGCTTACCCATACATGTACGACCTTACTCGTATAATCAGACTCGTACGACCTCACTCGTATAGTCTGCACAAAATCATACTTACTGTCTTACTCAGAAACATATTCTCATAATCGTACCCATACTCTTATAGTCATGCTCATACTCATACGCTTACAGTCCTGCTCATACACACTCTTACAGTCCTGCTCATACATACTCTTACAGTCGTACTCACACTCATACAGTCGTACTCATACACATAATCATACACATATCAACGACCACTGAAGCTCATTACAACTAATAAGCTCCAGCGTCGAAATGGAAAAGAATGCCACTGGGGCAACACCTTAACCTCCGGGGAGTGACTAGACGCCATGGACTTTTCCGAAGGTAAGGCACACCAATGCTCATGGGGCACTGGATCAAACAAGTAAGAGTAGATCCATGATACTACTTACCTGAGTGCGCAAACATAACCACCCACACATAAGGGGTCATACAGTTACCCACCATAATGGGTCTTATAGTGCCATAGAATCGCCCACCATAATGGGTCTTATAGTGCCAGAGAATAGCCCACCATAATGGGTCTTATAGTGCCATTGCCACTCTTGAGCAGAAAACATACAGTGCCACTCTTGGGCGGAAACATACAACGCTCTCAACAGAGCATCAAACGTCTGGGCTTACACAGCACACAGACCAAATTAGAAACATACGTCGCTCTCATCAGAGCATCAGACGTCTGGGCTTCATACCGCACGCAGACAAAGTCAGAAACGTACATCGCTCTCAACAGAGCATCAATCGTCTGGGCTTATACAGCACGCAGACCAAATCAAAACAACATCGTTCTCAGCAGAGCATCAGACGTCCGGTGCCCTATACAGCACACAAACAACATCCCGCAGGATAAACACCATGGCAAAACATGATAAATGCTCGGCCGACTCATTAGCGACCAGCTCAAACACGGAACTTAATCCGTCGAACCCTCAGGTCTCAAACTCACAACGCTATCATTAGCTGTGCTTAAAATTCAAGTTTGAATTAAGTATATTATGCGGTACAATTATGCCACACAAACTCACAGTCCTTGACTGGTCAAACTGAAGCTGAGCCCGATCCGAAACCCAAGTTTGTTAGGGCAGCAGACTTCACTTACCCGTCCACATCATGGACAAAACTCATCATACACCAAACCCTTACAGTCTTACACTCTTCGCCATCCATCTTATGGCTAAAATATCTTACACTGACATCCTCAAATAACGCTCCTCAGAGCCAACCCAGTTGTTGCCCTCTTACTTATATCTCACTTATTATACTTATTTTTCACTTCATAATCTATACGTTATGCTTGTACAATTATGAACACTCTTACTGTCTGACAAATGCCCAATACACAATCCACCCCAAACTGATCCATTCTAATCCTTGCCTGTCATACTCTTATCCTCTGTCATACGCTTACACAATCGTATCCAAATTCAGACAGAGCTTCTGTCACCTCTTACTGTCCATCGCCCATACCTCTGCCCACAAACACATACGCACATCCAAAGCATAGGCAAAATGCCATCATACACACGTATGTCTCACACATAGTTATAACATACACATACGGTCATACATACATAACTTACAAACATGCATGCTAGCCATCACTAGCACATGCATACACACGTCAAACATGCACGCTAGCCATCACTAGCATATGCATAACCCATACATAGCATACTGACATATTTGCTAGCCATCGCTAGCGCATACATAATCCACATCCATAAAACGTGCATACATCTCATGCATATCAATCATGCCATACAATCATGCTTACATGCACATCATGCAATCGGATCGTTACTTAACATCCAAGCATGGAATCATACAATCCTAGCATGCTGCTACTCATTCAAAGCATGCTTCATGAAATTACGAGTTCAAAGCTCCCCTACCTCGTAATCATGACGTTCGATGGCGAGCACACGACGGTGGCGGTGTCGGCGGCGGAGTTGGCAGTCAAAACCGTTGCCTGGCTGAGAGAGCTGCTGTCCTGAGGGTTTTAGGATGCGCCGGAACTATCACGGCCAAATAGAATATAAAAAATCAATGCGGTAAAACCCGCGATCCATGGCGGCACACTAGGGCGGCCGGGAGAAATATCGTGCCAACATATGTGGCGGTGCGATCAGATGTCAAGGGTGTACACTCTGAAGATCAGCCGGTGGCTAAGACGTGCACAACCGGCCACAAGACGTCGAAATCGGCCGTGGACAGCACCCAACGGCGACGATTTCGGTCAACAAAGGCCCACATACGGGCGGAGAGCTTGGGGCAATGCTCGAGAACCAAAGGAGAGGTGGAGGATAGCTCTAGTGATCAACTCCACTCGGTGGCAAAGCCAACCGATGGTTAGGCGGCACGAATGCGGCGCCTAAACCCAGAAGTACACGCGTGGCCACATGCGCACGCGACCCAAAGGGTGGGGGAGAGGGCTGAACGGAGATGACCCAAGGCCCACAAAAGCCAACAGGGCTAAGGCCCTTAGCTGTGGCCAATCTAAGCGGCAACATCGCCGATCGCCACCCACAACCAATACCCATGGTGCGGGCGGCTGTGCATCTCGCACGATAGAGAGCAAGGGGAGGGTTCACGGTCGAGCAAAGGCTATGAGGCCGTCACTGGCCAAGGCCTGAGCAGGTGAACTCGTCCACCTTCTGTCAAGGTAAGACATATAAATTCTTGCCAGAGGCTGTCTGGTACTGACAGCGTAAAATGGGCAAGAAGGGTCAACGGCACACATACCGGTAAGGCGGACTAGCTGCGGCTACGGGCCGCAAGGCTGAACAAGACCCAAAGGGGTGGCCCATTGGCATCACCGGGCCAGGGCGGAGCCGAACTAAGGTCCGCTAAATCAAATCCGGCATCCGACTGATAACGTCAGTCACAACGTCCAAAACGGACGTAGGCCAAAAATAGGGGACGGCCAGGGAAAACCCATAAGGGCGGAGCGGCCATGGGGTCGGAGGCTAAATCAGTCCAGGTGGGTGGAGCCATCCCTGGCCCATCGCCAGGCCGGGGCGGAGCCCACGATGGTCACGTCACCCTCACCCGCCAACGATGGCGGTGCCAGCCCAATGGAAAATCCACCCACAGTACCGCGCAAATCGGACTGGGCGGAGCAGAAGACGGCAGAGGGGATGGAATCGGGCTGGGTAGGGTGGTCCGCTGCCTTCGCCGGAGTAAGGCGAGGCTGGGGGAAGGCCGAATCGGCCACAAATCACCGCCGGCAGCCACTGTTTGCCCAAACAGTCCGTCGGCGGAACAGTGCAGAGAGGGGGAGAAGAGTGCAAGACGGCGTAACGGAGGCCCACCGGGCCGGGAGGAGTGGCTCCTCGCCGTCGCCGGTCCAGGGCGGAGCCGTGGCTGGCCCGTGGCGGCGGCGGAACGGCGCTACGCAGTGGGGGCAGAAAACAGGGCAGTGGGGAGAGTAGAGCGGGACAGTGGAGCAGAGGCCGTCCGGGGCCGGGGGAGTGTCCTCCCGCCGTCGCCGGCCCACGGCGGCGGCGGAATCGCATGAAACAGAGAAAGGGGGCTCACCGGGGGAGGAGGCAGCGCGGCTATGGGGGCCGGGACGGCGGCCCCCCTGCCGTCGCACCGCCAGGGCGGAGCCGGTGCGGCGACCCACTGGCCCACCGGCGGCCGGTGGCCGGCGGGGACAGAGAAGCAGACGGGAAGGGGGGGGCAGCCACTGTTCACCCAACCGAACCAGTGGATCGGGATCGCGATCCCGATCCCTCTTTTTTTTCTTTTATTTATTTTTTCCAAACGTACGCTCAACGCGCGTTAACCCACTGGTTACGCGTCGAACCTCCAAAATTCGCGCCGTAAGCGCGCAGCGAGGCCCGTGGCCCGCGACTAAGCCCCACACCCGACTCTATGGGTATAAATACGGAGGAAATATACATATATGTATACGCTAAAATGTCACATTTTTCTGTCGAAAATGACTAGAAAAATGACAAAAAAATTCCAAAAAATCGTAGAAAAATCAGGGACCTTACAGACTTAGGCTCATTCCTAGCTGTAGCCAAATTAGAACGAGAATAAAGAAGAAAAATGGCAGGTGGCCAAGGAAAATGCTACAAAGTTTATCGCTCTATATTCAACGCAAGTATTTCTTCGTTTGGAAGAAATGGTCCGAGAGAAAGATTCACTTTGACAGTTTGACCTTTTGGGGGAGATGGAGACGGAGTCACACAGAGAGGGTGGAAAGATTGGTCCATTAATGGATAAGCTGGAGTAACTATAACATTTATAGCTGATGAACATGTACTTTGGAGTGAAGAACAAGATAGGATTGAAACATCTATCCAGCGTATATGGTCAGGTTGTAAAAAATAATGAGTTCAATAAGCTGCCATCTACAATGCAAAACCAGAAAATTCAATGGTCGTAGAAAGACCGTGATGCAGAAATAAGTAAATTCTTTGAAACTATGGATGCAGGAACAGGTGTGGTGATGGCAACCTGTCTCAACTGCCTAGTACGGTGTTAATATAGGTGGAAAGATGGAAGCCTGCTACCAAGTGGAGGTTTAAGTACTGAAAGATACGTTCTGGGCCTTCTGGCTGCATTTCCTATTGCAATGAGGTGAATTTCTCTTAAGTCATAAAATGTTTGTGACTATGAGAAATACTTCTTGTTCATCACATTATTTCTAGAAATTATCTCATTTCCTTTTCTTGCCATGTAGTTGGATAAGCTTCCTAGTCAGACAGAGCTGTCAATGACACCCATCAATTCGTCCCCAAAAGACAATGTCCAAGTCAAGGGCCAGTAGCTGCAGAGAAACTTCTATACATGCACAAATGCTTTTTCTCTGTCCCCTTCCCCCAAACTTGATCGTAAGTCATGCCTGGTTTAGGGGCTGTTGGGGTATTAAATCGTGAGAAGATTCAGCCGATTTAGTGTCAATTCAGCATTGAATTATTAGAATCCTGTTTATATACTGAAGCTACTGAATTAAAAATTCAGCACTATAGTTAGATTCAGGCTATTTCAGCCTGAATAAAGTCTGAATCACTAAGGTGATTCAGTCGATTCAGTCCCCTAATCACAGTTTTAAAAATTACAGATTCTATTATTTTTAAATGGTTATCGTTTATATCGATTTGAGCTTCGAAAAATGTATCATATAGGTATGGCCTACTTTAAAAGTTCAAAATTACCTACCCTTGTGGGATCTTGTTTAATAGAGCTTGAATTTAGAAGTGTAATGGTGCTAAAAACGTGCATATTCGAGTTCGAAAGAGAGAGTTAGAGGTATTTAAAGTTTTAAGACTGGGTTTGACATGATATCTGAATTTATTTTAACAAATTCTATAGCCAAACGTAATTTATAATCAGTGGTGAATTTACTAAATTGAATCGCTACTAAATTAAATCGCTACTGAATTAATTCAGTGCCCAAACGACCCCTTACTTAATTCTATTTCCATACCTTTCAGCTGGTCATGGAGTGACCGCGTGCAAATATGTGTGCCATTTACAGGCTTAGCAGCTTAGAATCTGAGGTCCTTTTTTTTTCCTTCTTTTTTTGGTGTTTGGTTTTTTCTTGCTTTTGATTTAGTGGGAACCATTTGTTGTGTTCATCGTTGGGCTTCTTTTCTTCTTGACTAAATTCTTAAAAGGGATTTTGTCGTCAACTACTGTACTTTTTTTTGGGCTACTTCAGCTTATGGAAAATCGACGAATACCTCCCTTATGTTTTCACTTATCCACAAATGCTACCTTCTACTTTTTATATTTACAAGTAACCCCTAAGTTGGCGGTCAAAACTGTTATTATTCATTTATTGATTAGTCAACTTCTTACACAATCAACTTATAATTTTCCCGCAATTGCTTCCCCTTTTGTTAAGTGTCAAAACCTATGGGAACTTATTTAATCCCGTGATTTTAAAGATTATTTTATAATATTAACCAATGGAGGTAAGGGTCTATTTATTATATATTTTAAAAATATTTTATCCGTCTTATATTAATAGTTATATTTAAAAAATTAAATTTTTTATTAAATGGTAAAACCCACATCTAAGATAAGAGAAAAAAACTTATGATATTTTTTTAAATACTTAATTATTAAAATTGAATAAAATAGAATTATTTTAGCCAAATGAAGCTATTAATGTTAGATGGAAGGAGTGTTAAAAATAAAAAAAATATTTATAAATAGGTAAAAATTTAAGGGAGTATTTACAAATTTCCCTAAGCTTATTTGAGCACCCAAGTCTTGTATCACAACTATTCTTATATATTGTCCATTGTATGTGTGGAATTGAAATTATTTTCGCAATGCTTGTCTTGGATTTATGGTTGTGACTTTAAAGAAATATTTTAAAAATTGGCTTGGACATTGACCCAGATTGATGTCTGGCCGGATCAACTGGGGGTTAACCGTTAACGGTCAACCCCAAGTTGACCCGGGTTATATAAATATATTCTTTCCTGTTTCTCTATGCCCCTTCCGCCTTCCCCTCCATCTCCTTGGTGCCCTGGCCACATCCCTGACTAGCTGACGACCTTGATCGATCGACAACCTTTCCTCCTTCCCCTCCCTCTCCTCCAGGTAGCTTGGCTTGACCCAACAACCACTTTCTTCACGCTTCCCCTCCCTAGCAGCCCGACCACTAACCCGAAGGCCTCTTCCCCTTTCCCCTCTATCTCTTCACAAATGGCCTGACCCAAATCCCCAAACTATCTTCTACTTAAGCCGGTGCCGCTTAGCACATCCCTTCCGAGCTCCGGCCAATCAAAATCTGCTTGCCCCAAGATGGCTCTTCCACTCTTTTGTGGTGTCCTCCCCGCCACTTGTTGCCACCGTCTGATGAGGCAACTGCTCAGTGTCGACAAGCTTCCGATTCCGAAGCTTGACGGAGATGTACAAGGTAGACATGAAGAAAGTGGAGGTGCCCTTCACGATTGCAATGTCGAGGCTAGAGCAGGTCGAGACTTGCCATCTTTTATGGTGTTATCCTCAGAAATGGTTGGGGTCCTCTGGGGCAACCCCTCTCCTCATCAACCCTTGCCTTGACCCACCCACGACCACTCCCTCTCTTCCCCTCTTCTTATAATTTTTTTTCTATAACCCAGACCGGCTTGGTTTGGGTCACCGGTTCTACCGGCTGGGTTTAATTAACCTGCCCGGGTCAATGTTGCCTGGTAACCCGGACGACTCAACCCGAATTTTTCACTGGACCAGTTGAATCCGATCAAACCGACAAAGCGTGTCCAAGTTTTGAGGAGTTTTTGAAATGCTACTTAAAACGACATTATGAGCTATGACCACCATGATGTCATCAACTTACTACCTCTAGAAAATAATTGAACCTAAGTGTTGCTTCACCTAATAGCCCAAAGAAGAAACAATATCGTTATGTCCTTAAAAGCCAATGTTTTAAAACCTAGACCGGCCTAGCTGGTATGGCCTATAAAATGGGCCTATTCATCGGAGTTGCCAAAACAAGTTGACCTAGCAGATTACACTGGCCTGGCTGGTCAAAATGTGACTCGTTGGGCCGGTCCAATTCAAACAGTGGATGGGAGGAAGCGAGGAATACCACAAAATATGTAAGTGAAGAAGAATTTGAATCTCAGCCTAACAGCTTCATTTGAGGCTTTTAACCAAATGGGCTACAATCTGTTTGTGATATATATAATCAACACTCATTTTGTATATATTATTAGTTTTATGATGTCATCAAAATACTTCATGTATCTTTACCAACTGCATTGCATTGATCTTGTGATACATATATTTTGTACCTAAATATATGCAACTTATTAAATTTATGAGATATAAATTATTTTTAATTGTTGACATTATAAACTAGTCAACCATGGGTTAACCTACGGTTGAACTAGGTCGACCCAGCATGCCAACCTACGACCAATCTGGGTTGGTGGGTAGGCTGTGTTTTAAAGAATTGTTGAATACTACAAATTATTTTGGCCATGGCAACTATCTAAAGAAGAAAGGAAAGTTGTTTGTTATGATAAACAAAAGTGTAGGATGTTATTTTCATACATTATATAATTCTGATTAGGAAAACTTACAAGAAGTTAAAAACTTGAAGATCAAATCAAATGTCGTACACTCTAACGTTAAGATAGATTTATGCCCTTTGGATCTCTTGGACATCAGTCTCCTAGGATAATTTGATCTACAACATGTAGTAGGAGTGTGACGACCGCCCATTTTTGTTTTTTATATATAAATTTAATTGTCATAATGTTCGACATGCTCGACCAACACATGTAAGTCCGAACATGACGGCCGTCAATGTAGATCACAGTCACAGATGCTTTATATTAATAATAAGCATACCACAGAGTTATAGCACAACAAAATATTATTCATGTGCTTAATAAAATATTTCACACAAGCCATGGACTTAGGTTCGTAGAGTTGAAGTTTTACAAGCCTTACAAGTCTTCGGGCACATCATGCCCTTAAACTGCAGTCATATAAATATTACATATTTTCCAAAAACAGAGAGTAGATAAAATATTTGGGAACACTACACTTCCTTGACTTTTGCCCTCGCTGCATTACCTGCAGAATTTGGGGGTGGGTGAGTATTTTAAAATACTCAGCAGGTTGATTGAAAATCTAATAGAGATGCTAAGCAAAAATGTCTTTGAAAACCCTACAATATTTTCTTTAGAAACCTTTATCATGATAAATTATGCATAAAACAAAATAGTTCTAAATCACAACAAATCCACAAGCCGCGACACCCTACGGCCTACCCTCGGCGCTCATGGGGCAAACGAGGGCCACTTAGGGACAAAACTTTCCCACGATTACCCTGTGCATGCCACTTGCCGATTTATTTTTCTCGGCTGGCATCATCACTCTATGATTATTTCAGGTTCTCAAGCCCATAAATTAATCATTACATCGTTCAAAACATAGTAACATCCATGCTAAAATAGTTCATTACATAACATGTCTTCCATAATCAATCACATAAGCTTAATCATGTTAAATAATGCATAAATAAGTTATACTAAGCACATGTTTAGAGGTTAAAGTCCCCTACCTTAACCCTTAGTTACAAATTTGTAATATTTATATGACTCAAGTAGGGTTAGGGTTTGGATTTTTGACCTGATATAAAAATAGGGTTGGGGCATGACCCGACCTGATTTTAGTGCGGGTCAAGGCCAATCCAACCCGATTTGACCCGACCCAACCCAATTCCGAGCCCTAAGCTAAATGTCTCTATATTTTTATAGTCAACTAACAACCATCAACATGCCTTTAACTATTCCGTCTTTTATCTATAAGGAAACAAATATTTGAGTTAATAAAACAACTGTAACATTCATTTATATCACCCTTATGAACTGCCATTGGCTCCTTGGAAATTCCAAGATCCACTTCACAGACACAAACAATCAAATTCTCTGTGTGGAATGTAGGCTATTTGAACCCTAAAAAATTTCTTTTATTTCCCAACTAAAGTAAAAAATGTTATTTTTCATTTACTTCATTACCCTATGTTTTTTTTATCACTTTTCTCTTACTTCTCATAATACATAAACCCCTACTTCTTCTCCAAAATAACTTTTTTAACTCTAAGGATGTCAACCTCTTCCCCCCCCACCTCTTTTTCTTTTTTCAATAAAAATTCACAAAGGCCACTAGCTTGGATGCTAGCCACGGCCTGCTTGCTGTGACCCCAACTAGCCTAGCCTTGGTCGCAGCCAGCATCTAGCAAGTTGCAGCTAGGCAGTTTGGCCATGACATACTAAATGCTGGCCAGGCGGTTTGGCTATGACCTACTGGATGTTGGCCACAACCAAATAGCCTAGTTGTGGCAATGAAGTGGCCAAACCGTATGGCCACGACCAAGGAGGGAGCAGATAGGCAAGTGGGTGGGTAGGTTGAGGAGGAGGGGGGCCAAGATTGGGCTATTGGTGGCCATGTTATCATTGGCTAGCACCGGAGAAGGAGAGGTGAGGATGGGGGGGGGGGGGGGTAGAATATTTTTTTAGATATGGGGAGGGTGAGAGACTTCACGTTCTCATTGAAAATAGATAGTTCCACGAAGAAAACATTTTTATGCTCACCCACCATGACCACAATGCATGACTAGTGGATTTATGGAGGGGAGATCTTGGGAACTTATTGGACCTGGTTCTCTAAGTTTCTCTCTAATCAATTCCTTAGTAATGTGGCGCTAAACTCCTAATTTTGTTCACCAAGACTTGGTATGAAAATTGGTCACACTAGACAAATCTTTCTTTGAACTACATGTTGCTCACAAGGACTAGAAGAGTAATAGCTCAACAGATGGAAGCTTGGTTGCAACTACAAATCTTAGTTTCTAGACAAACTTTGTCCCCATAAATACATTTCCAATTGTAGTTTTTGCGTAAGTCCAAACATTGTGCACCATTAGAATTTGATATGATAATGCACATAACTCAGGGGGCAAATTGCTTTCTACTCTTTTGCATTGTCAAATCTCGATCCAATGGCTCATGATGCTTAGGCTATCATAGATGTACGTGAGCCCAGGCTTATACAAACTTAGTCTAGTTGCTCTGTTATAATTTAGTTTAGTTATAGTTATATATATATAGGAAAAAGTTTATATGAGCTCGGGCTCATATAAACCTATATAAGCCCAGGTTCTATGGGCCATCGGATTTATATCCGGTAGCCTATAATATTCATGGGTTTAAATGCTCATAAGTAACCATGAATATTATGGGCCGTCGGATGTAAATTCGATGGCTCATAGAGCCCGGGCTTACATAGGTACATATGAGCCCGGGCTTATATAAACGGGACTCATATATATATATATATATATATATATATATATAGGGAAAAGTTAGTATGAGCCCGGGCTCACGCGCGCCGGCGTGCGCCCGGGCTCAATGGGCCGTCGGATTTACATCCGACGGCCCATCAAACTCACGGGTTAAAGTGCCCCGTGAGTTTGATGGGTCGTCGGATGTAAATCCGACGGCCCAATGAGCCCGGGCGCACGCCGGCGCGCGTGAGCCCGGGCTCATACTAACGGGACTCATATATATATATATATATATAGAAAAGTTAATATGAACCCGGGCTCATATAAACCTATGTGAGCCCGGGCTCTATGGGCCATCGGATTTACATCCGGTGGCCTATAATACTCATGGGTTTAAATGCCCATAAGTAACCTATGAGTGTTATGGGCCACCGGATGTAAATCTAACGGCCTATAGAGCCCGGGCTCATAAAAACGAAACTATATATATATATATATATATATATATATATATATATATATATATATATATATATATATATATATATATATATATATATATATATATATATACACACACACACACACACCTAGTTATATGAGCTTGGATATCACATGTCGTTGAATTTTAATCCCACAAATACATAACTTAGTGGCATGCTGGTTTTATTTCTCCTTGTGCCATCGGGTCTTGATTCAATGGCTCATGATGATTGGGTTCACGCTCATGTGTATAAGCCCAGATATATATATATATATATATATAGACACACACACATGAGAGAGGGGAAATTTGTTCTTCCATTTATATGTCCGTATTCATTCATATGCCTTTGTTGTTTTTACTCAACTTAGTCTAGTGGCTCCTTTATATAACGTATTTTAAGAAAACAAAATTCGAGAACATGCATAAACTGTGAGTGCTTTTAGTACATATAAAATTATTAAACATACTCTGAACTATCCAAAAACTTGGTCATATCTCATAAACCCAGTTCAGTTGATATAAATGGACTAAGCAAAACTCAATAATTACAAGAAGAGAACGTATTACACCAAGGTGGAAAGTAGACTGATTCACATCATGAAACATTCCACAACATAATAACACGCTAAAGGTTGGAGAGTGCACTCAGGTTACCTGCTTTTCATAGAAGAGGGATCTAACCCGGAACCGGAGAGGATAACTACGCCGGGAAGGACAAGGAAGGTGTCGAAAGCGAGGGTGTGGCACCGACGAGGATAGCCGAGGCCGAAAGCGATGAGGGATGGGTCGAGTGAGAGACGGAGGAATTCCGACGGGGAGGCCAAGACAGTTGAGGAAGGAGCTGTCTAAGCCTTCCCCCTCCCTTGCCACATACCGCTCTGCAATAGGAGGCTCATTTTGGGCACATTGGTTAGTGGGGCATCAAAAAATCTTCCCAAGGAAACACGCAATGTTGTCTCAATGAAGGATTTAAAGTCGCCATCGTCCCACACTAGTTTGTCCCACCACCACCGGGTACCATAAATGTAACCAGATTTCAGTGTCTTGTTCTGGTTCAGTATCCCTCTGGGCAGCTTCTTCAGCTCTGGACATGCGTACAATTCGAACTGTGCGAGGGAAGGAAACAAGACGTCGTCACTACAGATGCTTTTTAGCTTACGAAGATGACCGACTCGCACAGATTTTAGACGGCGAAAACAAATGCAGCCTTCTTTTGCTTCTTCATCCACCTTAATCAGTTCTTCTATGTGGTGACCGCCATGAATTGTGAGCTCCACAAGGCCTCGAAGATATTGAAGCCCGTCGATGTATTTGAGGGCATTGCAGTCGACAATCTCCAGCTTCCAAAGATTTTGAAGATCGAATTGGCCTACTTGGATTTTTTCTAATCTTCGACACAGTATAATTCTGAGCTCTTCAAGGTTAGAAAGACACATACTTGTAAGTACTGAAAATTCCTCAAGTGGCATTTTGGCAATGCCGAGCACTAGCAGCTTGTCCATATCTTGAAGCACTGACAACAGCTCTTCCCCGCCCCCATTGGTAACATGCCTACATGTTATGCTTAAACATCTCAGGGAGTGAGATATTTGCTTAAGCCAGCTTACGAAACCATCCTGTTCTGAATCAGGCAATTCCACGGACAAGATTTCCAGTTGGCTCAAGTTTCCAAGCTCCACCGGCAATGCCTTGTGACACCAATCGACTGTGAGAGTTTTCAGCTCAATTAGTAGCCCGACGGTTTTTGGAAGCTCTATGAGGTTCTTGTTACCATTCACATTCAGCACCTCCAACTTGCTCAAATTTCCTATCTCAGCTGGCAATGTTTCCAAGTTTGTCTCACATACATGAAGATATCTCAGCTCAAGCAATTGCCCAATTGCCGTGGGCATATCGATAAATTCAATGTTTTGAAGGTGTAAAACTCTGATATTAGTCATGGATTTGAAGAAACCATTTGATATCTTGATCCTTGAACAAGCATTGCTGACAATCAACGTAGATAGATTGAGGCAAAGAGGTTCTTCAGGCAATTCTTCTCTTTTCAACACATAAATCCTGTGGGCATGTCTCCATCTATCAGCTATTTGTGCATTTGTCAATTGAGAATGTCCATGTACTAAGAACTTCAACTTCAACTCAGCAACAATCCATAATCCCATGTCTCTTATGACATCGTGCATCTTTAGGGTCTCATCTCCCGATCGTTCTAATAGGCTTGCAGACAGCAAAGTTCCAATAATGTCACATCCTCTGTTGAATGCTTCATCATAATTGTCACTCAAGGCCAAAAATCCCTCTGCAATCCAAAATTTAACAAGTCGATTTGAATTAATTAGCTCACCTTCTGGGTATAAGCAACAATATAAGAAACATACCTTTTCTCCGCGATCTGGGAGAGTATCATAGCTGAGTTTCAGGCGAGCAAACAAGTGTTTCTCTGCATCCAAATCTTTTGTTGGGGAATTTTGAAGAGTAGTTAATGCATGCTTCCATTCTGCAAGGGTATATTTACATGTCATAGCCCGACCAATGACGGTGAGTGCGAGTGGCAACCCTTTGCATTCTTCTGCAACTGCTTTAGCAAGGCATTCAATTTTATTGTTGGAACCAAGAGTCTCCTTGCCCACACTTTTCTCAAATAAAGCCCACGAATCCACCCACCCCAAGCATTCAACCTTCAACTTCCTATCAGGTTGCATTTGAGTGCACACCTTCTCTGATCGAGTAGTAAAGATAATTTTGCAAATGGATGTATCTAAATCAAGATGACTTAAAATTTCAAGCTCTTCCAAATCCAGAAGTTCCCAAATGTCATCAAATAATAAAGCAACTTTCTTCTCATCAAGTGCCCTGCTTATTTCTTTTGCTCGTTGATATGGGTGTTCATCTTGATCAAAGGGCAATTTCATCTCTTTCATTATAGCTTTTTGAATGTTATCCACATCAATCGACTTGGAAACAACTACCCAGATAACTTTAAAAAACATAGGTTCCAAAAAGTCTTTGCCAATTTTTTTCATGAGTGTGGTTTTTCCAACCCCTCCCATGCCATAAATGCCAATCATTCCAACTTCATCATCTCTAAGGAAATCACATACCTGGTTGAAAACTTGTTCTTGCCCAATGGATGTAAAGCAAGAACTACGACCAGATCTTCTTCGTCGTGGTGCAAGAACTTGCCCACTATCCCCTTGCACATCTTTCTGTGCATTTGAAGTGCTCACTGCTGCTGTTGCGTCTCCCTGAGTGGGCTGCTGTGGCTGATAAAAAGCTTGAGAAAATGGAGGGATATTTAGATTATTGATCGCATCTCGCACATTGGGAGTAGGATCTGCCCAAGTAGTAGTTTTAGATCTTGTAAATGATCTTAACATTGTGATGTGGAACTGAAACAGTGAGGATGTGCAATTCTATAAAGATTACATAGAAAAGGTAAAAGGAGAGGAGGATCAACTGATGAGAAGAGAACGAAATTTACCGGTTTTAAGGAAAGGGAAGAAGTACAACGTTTGTCTTTAGAGACCACAGGAGAGGATGCGTACAATTGAGAAACCAGCATCATGTTTGTAGTTAGATAACATGAGAGACAAGGAAAGAGAGTGAAATCGTGATAAACATAGTGTAATATAGCAGCCGAATCATATTTAGATTTGGAAGGAACTAGACACATCTATATATGGAAATTTACTATGAAAGGCTTCCTATGATTCTGCGATTTGGTGGGAAATATAGGAGTAAGAGATTAAAGTTTGAAAATTTATAGTTTCAATGATTATTGAAGAAGACAAGAGAAGAGAATGAAAGAAAGGAGTTTAGCAGTGAATAATGGAGGCTAGTGGAGTGGATAGAAGATATAGACCTGTGATAGAAGTATGGAGTCATGAACTTGCACTAACTAGAAAAAACGAGAATATTACAGGAAAATGGACTTTACTTGCTCATGTAGATATGTGATAATATTTGCATGGAGCTAGACGAGGCTGCCACGGAAATATACATGACAGCTTAATGTTCTACTAAAGCCCAAAGACTGGGACAGAGATGAAAGAAGAAGAAAGAAGTACGTTGGCTGGAAGGAGGTTTTCTGTTGGTTGATTATCTTAACCGAGCTGTGAAGGATCTTGGAGGAATTATGTGAACGGGAAGACCATTTCAACAACCATTGCGGAAACGATAAATGCTGTCATTATTGTCTCACCAACCTGATTCATCTTTGTAGTTGGCATTTTTTGCTTTAATGCACTGAAAACAAATGATCAATGAATAAAGAATCAGATAAAGATAGTGCACGATCAGGAAAGGCATTGAATAGTGAAGTACGAAGGATTGCAATGCATTAATGGTGGAACCAAAATATTGTGGGGTTTGTAGTCTGAGATACATACTTCACACCTGAACAATTTAAATTAGCAAATAGAACATACATATAATTTAAATTTATAAATAAAACACATTTATATGCACCGCTAATACCTTTAAGTATCCCGTTCCCCATCCCAATAAAACTTTAAAAAATAATTATTTATATATGATCCTCACTTTATAATATTTTATAATACAATATTACTCGTGATCATACCATCGGTAACTAACTATCGCAACCAAGAGGCGTGCTAGGCTACGGCCAGCAGTGCCAGTGCTAAATTTAGTTGTAGCAAGTAAGCAGGGTAAGAGCCTGCGGGGCTGCTAGTTGCAGTCGTGCCCAACAAGCCATACTGATGCAGAGTTTGCAAGTCGTGCCAGTGGCTAGATTTGGCCGCTGAGGCGTTGAGCTACGTGCCCAACCCTGGCCCTCCCCATTGTGGGCTTGTTGAGACAGGCTCGACTCCGCCACTAATTTCAATGGAAAATAGAAGGCTTGGGGTGGCTAATAGTAAAATAGTGGGGGTCTATGGGGTGGGCTAAACTATAAAAAAAATGCTCTATTTTTTATAAGTTCCCTCATAAAATCTTTAAAATTTCTCACATAAGCCTTATAATATATGATTTTTTTTCTTACTTACTTTACTCGAATCTACCTCTTCCTCCTTCATTCTTTTATGGCTTCGACATTGGCCATAGTGCTGCTGGCTGGCGACCTCCTCCTCTTCTTTTTATCTTCTTCCTACCCTTTCTCAACGCCTATGCATCAAGGTCATTGTTAAAGCTGCACCTTTTTTGGTTGCGCCAGCTGTGGAGGTTGCCGCAAGTGGTGGTCATATCTGGTATGCCCTCTTGGCCACCACCTGATCTAGCCTAGCGAGGTTGCGACCAGGAATCCAGGATCTAACTAGGTGGCCATGGCTGCAATTAGGAGGCCTGTCCGTGGCCAAGAGGCTAGGACCTCACCTGGTCAGAAGGTAGCGCCTTTGGCCTGACCTAGAGAAGAATAAAGGGGAGGATGTAGGGTTGCGTAGCTATTGTCAACACCGACAAAGCCAAAGATGCCGCAATTGAAGATGTTATTGCTAGAGCAATTGAAGGGAGAAGGAGATATATGTTTTAATTGGGGGTAATGTGTGAGCGAAAGAGTAGGGGTTTAAACATCTAATAAAAATATGTTAAATGTTTAATTAGAATTTAGAACGGAGGGGATGATTTGGGCATATAAACACATAAACGAAGGCTCCAAATTATGTAGAGTACAATTTTTCTTTAAAAAAATTTATCCCATTTGATAAACCAAATTGTTGAAGGGTTCTCAAGAAATATTTTCTGATCCTTTTGTTCTCTCCGTAAGGCTATTGTGATAAAGTTGGCTAAAGAATAGTTTAAGATAACACCGTAAAATTCATTATACAAAACATATGTAAAACGATGTATAATGACACCTTTTAGGAAGAGACGTCATAACCTTTACCAAATAGCCGTGTCAAAAATTGAAGTGGTATAAGAATTGATCGATGACTAGAATGTGACGATCATTCGGGTTCAAGAAACGTCAAAACAGAAACTCAACGATCGTGCAATCATCGTTCGATTGGTATACTGTGAAAATGGAAATATAAAATGACCCGGGGTCCTTTTTTCATGGTAAAAACACAACACGTACATGAGTAGGAATCTTGTTAGAAAGCAGTCCATTCACATGCGTGAATTGCAGTTGTGCACTGCATTAGCATACAGGATTTTTAAGGGATTATATGTACGCAATTTTGTGCATGAAATCCTGCATCTTCAATAAAATTTTGTGTATAGCTTTACCTTACCATAGTAGGATTATATTGAGATTTCAATTGTGTTTTCTCTGCCTTCTTTAATTTACCAGTGTAGTACCATATGATGATGCTTGATGTTTATGCCAGTGATTTCTTCAATTACAGTCTGACACAGTTTGGGAAGCTGAGATAAGGAAATTTTTTGAAACAAGCAAATGGAAGGAAGGTACAGGTGTGGTATGGTAATCTGTCTTAACCCTCTGGTAAGGATTGATGATCGACCGAAAGATGGAAGCTGCTTGCTACCAAATGGATCTATTTGTTTTATATAATTGTGTACAAAGAAATTTCTTATTGCATTCCTATCATAGTAATAAAGTCTATATTTTGGTTCACTTTGGATTATTTCGGTTCGTTTTATATTCAGAAAATTTTGGAAGTGTACAAAGAAAAAAAAGAAGGAAGAAGAAATATAAGGAAAAAGGAGACCCAAAAAAAGAATTTACCATAAATGTAAACACCTAAAAATAACTTGCCAAACCATAAAAACTTTTAAAACTATCTTGCCTAAATTTTAAAAAATAAAAAATTGACTTACCTAAAATGTAAATAATCTGAAACTTACCTGCCAAAAATGTAAAAACTAAAAATAACCTGCCTAAAAAGTAAATTTTGCAAAATTTTAGCAAGAAATTTGAAATTATGAAAAATTTAGCAAAATAAACAAAATTTTGAAATAAATTTCGGTCTAGGCCCATTTCACTTAAATTAACAATTTTTTGCAAAATTTTCTACCATGTTTCGTATGCAATGAGAAGATATTTTTTCTTAAATCACAAAGTGAATGTGCTTTCACATATAATTCAAAGTCCACTATTATTTGTTTATTTAGGATAGTGATATTTTTACACCTATTTTTTATTTATTATAGGCCTGATACCACTTATGATTGGATAGGGAAAAATTAATCTCATGTTGTCAAGTGGGACCCACCTTCCCTATCCAATCAAGGCCTATTTAACATAGAGAAATGGGTAAATATCATTTTCCTTTATTTTTAGCCTTTAATCTCTCTTCATCATCCCAGCTCATCTTATTTTTCTCATCAAATGTAATAAGGTGCTCGTACACCTTACACAAAAAAAATGGTGCTTTTACAACATATATATAAGATTTAACTCCCTCATCATCTTTTCATGCTTCTTCTCTTTGTGGATTTTAGAAGCTATCCTCAACCTCCTCCACCTTGAAACTTGTTTATGCTAGGACCGGTTCATTGAAGGCTTTCTTCTCATGAGTAAAAAGTTTCCCATGATTGACTTTATCATCAAATTATTCCTCAATGATACTATTTACTTCATTTAGAAAGAGAGGATGATAATTTTCAACAATGGAAATTCTTCAAATTCCTAAATTTTCAAGAAACTTGAAGTTGAGCTCATCTATGTTTCTTCCTCTTCTCCACATCTTCATAAGGTGTTAATACCCTTCTAGAAATCTAGGCGAGGATTGTAATTTATTTTTCTTTCTCAGTTTTAATGTCTCTTTGTACTCTTTCACCTGTTAGTGCTTAATAGAAAAAGAATTCCCCCCCCCCCCCTATTACCTGGCAAAAACAAACATAAATTCCTTTTATCATACATTAATACCTTTATTTAATTTTTTAAAATGAAATTTGAAAAACTAAATGGAGATATTAATATAAGACTGTGTAAAGGTTTTGTAAAGAATTCTTTACCTAAATAAACTTTTCAGTAAGAAATAGACCAAAACTCAACCATAAGAATTGATGTGAGTGGGAGTGATGAGATGGCATTACCAACTCATATATTAAGATTTTCTTGCAACAAGCAACTATTAATGCCGTCACTATTGTTGGTTCATCTATCTATATTGGCCTTGTCGATCGCATTTATGGACGGGAAGCAATAATGCTCAATTGGGAGTAAAAAATAGGAGAGGCTGGAAGAGAGAGGAGGTGCATGATCAGAGAAGGCATATTGAATACTAAATACGATTGAAAAACGAAGGATGGTCATTAATGGTTGATCTAATTAGAGCATGTTGTAAATCTGGATAATCCTGACTCGGCATTGGGCAATGCATATATACAAGCAGTGCAAATCGTAGCATAATTGTGCATCTCAAACAAACCCACCCCAATTTTGCTGTCTAGTCATCACATAGTGCCTCAATTACTCTTCTAGCCCATCTTTCGGCTTTTAAGGGGGATTATATATTTATAAGTATGTAACCGAGTGCATATATATGAAGTCTTGAACATGCAATTGCCAAAGTATACAGTAGCTTTACCTCGCCATAGTAAAGACCTGCCTGGTGTTTCAATTTGTGTTTTCTCTATGGCTTCTGTGGGAAGATGGAAACCTGTGTTAGTAAAGAAACTCTTTGAAACAATTGGTATGAACATACAGGTAATGTGGTGATCCATGGTTGTCCGTCTTAATCATCTAGAGTTTTATGTACAAGCAATGAGATAATCTCTCTTAAATCACAAAGTTTTTGTGCTTTAATAAATAATTCATAGCCCACTAAATAACCTCCAATGTTTCTCCATCACCCCAACTCATCTTATTTTTCAGATTATAAATGGTCCCTTCTAGACCTCCTAAAAAAAGGAGCAATCAAACTATTAATATATAAACCCCCGACAGCTTTTCAAAAGGTTGATAAACATTAATATAAATTACTCTCCTTTCAAATCAACGTTGAAAACCCACCCCTCATTCTAAATTTGAAACCCCTAAGCTGCCGCCCCTCCACCGTCCCCTCCGAAGACGCCATCGGTCAGCAAAAGGCTACAAGTGCCGTTTATCTTAAATGAAAGGAAACTCATCTAGAGATTTTAACAAATTTGGCAAGGAGATAAACTTGAGTCGGACCTCGTGGTCACACTTCCAGAGTCGTTGAGTCTTGAGTGATCTCATTCCTACAAATTCTATAATTACGCTCCCTCCAGATGAAGTAGATCTTTCAATTCAGGTAAACTTCAATAATGGTGCTCGATGTTGGATATGTGCTGCAATTGCAAAGGAAGAAGAGGTGGTCAATAAAAATATTTGATATCCAGATAGGAAAGATCAATACAAAGCACTCCAAGAATAGATCGAAGGATCCACTTAGAGTAACCACAAAAGAATTAAAGATGTTCTGCACATTCTGACTCGTTCATGCAAAGTACACAACGGTTAACCAACACTTCCCCACCTCCGAATCTCAGTAAGGGTAAGAAGCCTACAATTGGAAAAGATAATTAGTGGAAGACTGATTATTAATATTATTTTTATTTTGGCATTGCGAGCTGTTAGATGATGATCCAATGGCTCGCGTTAAATGAGGGGGGCTGGTAAGTGAATCACACAGTCCACATGCAGCTGGCTCTTGCGTTTTGACATGCATCGAGCCCATACTAACGAGACTCTATATAATAGGTCTTATGCAAGCGTTTTTGGAGCCATTTCGCCCATCCTTAGATTTTTTTCAGTAAGAGTTATACCATAAGTCCATAACTCAACCAAATGAATTGATCTGAGTAAGAGCGATGGGATGACACTATAATACTCCCTTCATCTTAAAATAAGTATCTTATTTAATTTTTTTAAATAATTTATTTTAGAAAACTAAATAGGACATAACGGAGATAACTATTATAACAGCAACATTGAACGTTGTCACTATCGTTGTTTCTCTTTCAACTTTGACGTTTTTCTTTGAAAAATGCTTATGTGACGTTAACGTATGGACTGCGCGACGCCATGCCATCATGACAACTGTTTAAAACGAGCCCCACCTACACATGAAATGGATCTAGATGATGATGCAACTTGTATACGTATGAAAGTTTGCGTTACAGTGGCATAATTCTTAATTATGCATTTATGGAGGGGAAGGAATAATGGTCAAGTGGGGGTAAAGAATTGAAGGATGCTGAGGGATGGACAGAGAGAGAAAGAGGGAGTGAATGATCAGAGAAGGCATTGAATGATATTGAATAACGAAGGACGCGCATTAATGATCGAACTAATAGATCATCATGTATCTAAATGTTGTTGAAGTTGACATAGAAATCTTTTTACATGTGAAATGCCGGAGTGACTAATAAGCCCCAAGAAACAAGTGTTCTGTACCACCTCCTCATCGACCTAACTGAAAAAAAGAATAAAATTCTTCCCATCCCTCCCTCTATTTTACTTCAAATTTAAAAATAAATGTTATCTCCCACCTCTCCTCTTTCCATTTTGCAGTAATTGTAGTTGCGGTGGCCGGGCTTGCTGTTGGCGACCCTTTTCCATTGAGGTTGTGACTAGCCTAGCCACTGCAGGCTTAACTGTGGCCGTATGGCGAAATGCACAACCAATAACCTGGTTGTAGCCAGTTTTTTTCCTGAAAAATAAAAAAATAAACTTTATTTAGGATGGGTGAACTCGAGTCATTTTATTAATATTAATTATAACTTATAAATAAATAAAGTATTTTACAAACCTGACCTTTGGGGAATTGTTTTATTGAGCTTCCAATGTCAGGGGATTAGAAAGGAACAAACTTGCCAAAATAGGTTTAGTGGGTAAATTCCATTTACGTAGAAATGTTTGAAAGTTGACTCAAAATTGGATATTGCGTGCATGCATGCTTCATGTGCAATAGCCTCCTCAGTTTTGGTGGAATCAGGTCGTATTGCTTAAAAGCCATTTCTAAAGCGGCTTCTTAAAACGGAATTAGACCATTTGATAAGGTAACGCACCTCATCGCATCAGACCATATGACATAGATATAAAAAATGCACTTCTAACGTTGAGTTGCATACGTAGTGCGTTCAGACTAAAGGGCTTTTTCAGTTCAGCGGCAAGCTGAGTCACTTTCATGGTTCATCAAGAAAACAAAAAGTTACTTTTGTATTTGAAAGATTTCTTCCGTGCATAGATGTTGATAACCCTATCTCTGTCTGACAGAATCATAAACCAGGTTTTATTAGACAGATTAAAATTGGTCTCACATGATAATAGGACGACTCACTTATCTCTATCAAATCAAAAACTTCGTATAAAGTTTTGTTGGATAAAAAATGATGTAAGAAAACAATTATCCACACTGTATGTACCATATGAAATGATGATGCTGGATGTTTATGCCCAGTGGGGTGAATTCTTCATTTACGTACAATCTGTAACAGTTGTGGGAAGATGATATGTTGCTGAGATAAGGAAATTGATGGTAAACTGTCTTAACCATCTAGCAAGATTTTTAGATCAATGGAACGTTGCTACAAAATGGAGGTTTAAGAACAAAAAGGACTTTCTCCTTGCATTTTCTATGGTATTGAGATGATAATTTGAAATATAATTTATTCATGTGAATTGCAAATAGTCTATAGTCAACTATTGTTTATAGCCAGCCCAGTTCATCTTAATTTACACATCAGATTTAATAAGGTGATCGAATGTACAACATAAGATTTAATATGCTCTGCATAATTTTTTGTAGTGGAATTCTTCCCGGGGATACATTTGCTCAGTAAGAATTGCATCAAAACCCAACCAAAGAATTTGATTTGTGTAGTGATGGGAAAAACTAGTCATTGGAAATGTTCTATGGGCTAGTGGTAGATACGCCTATTTAATATTTGACATATTTAGATAATTTATACGTATTTAAAAGTAAGTAAATTGAGGCATAAATTTAAGTTTACGTATTAAAATATTAATAAATATAAGGTCACATAGTAAAACGGTTCTACTGATACCTTCTCTGGGATGAGATGGTGCTACCAATAAACACTAAATAAATAACCGCATCATTTGTTACATGTCATTCTATCAAGACATTTTTTGCAAACACCATTAGTGAGGGTACCATTTTGATATGTCCGAGTCTACATATCAAAATTATTACCCTATATATTGAATAAGTCGATGACCCCTATTAATGGCGACTAATCTTCTTTAGTCCAATTCCCTTGGCCACTTAAACACTGAGAGATATTCGGGTGCGCTTGGCCCGTGGATAGCTATGTTGGTTGACTATGAGAATATTTAATGACTTTGAAAGCAACTCACTACCACTTCATTAATTTCTTACAGTGGCCAACTTTACTTGGGAGGAATGACATTGAAAACTATGTTGGGACAGCCGGTCGGGGGCGGTTAATCCACTTTTTGTTTTATTTTTTTGGGTAATACTGTTCAACTGATCTTTTGCTCCGTCATCCCAAGAATCTACTACATACCCTATTTCTATCCACTTTCCCTTACTAAAACACTCATTGATCCTAACACTCACTCCCTCAGTCTTCTAATAAGTGCCCTATTTAGTTTTTTAAAATAAACACTACAAAAAATTGGAGTAATAGCAGCACTTCATTAGCGGCGCTTTTACAAAAGTGCCACTAATGATTAATTATTAGCGGTGCTTTTATAAAAATGTTGTTAATAATCAATATTACAGTGGCGCTTTTATAAAGCGCCGCTACTAAAATATTATCAGTAGCGCTTTATATAGAAGTGCCGCTGATATGCTATCATCCGCGGCACTTTATCAGAAAGCGCCACTAAATAATTTAAGCACTATTTTTTTAAACAATAATAAATAATATCATCAGCGTGCCGCTAATATAATATAATCATCGTCGCTTTACAATAAAGCACCACTAAATAATTTAAAGGAGTATTAATTTTTAAATAATAATAAATACTTTAGAGACGTTTGTTGAAAAAATGCCAGTAATATATTTAATATATAAAATAAATCTAAACTTAAATTAAGAAAAAATAACCAAAAAACATGTGAATGTATAATAGAGGCATTGTTATCAACACTCAATGTTAGCTGAGAAAGTCGGGTAGTCGAGCTCGGGTTAGGTTATTTGAAGCCCAAATATATTTCTATTTTAGAAATAGTAATTTGTCGACCTAATCCATGCATACCTAAACATGACCTAATTCGATATTTAGAAAACTTAAAAAAATAACCTTATTATGAAAAATAAAGACAAAAAATCACTCCATTACCACTCACCCCTTTCTAACACCAACGCCTCGGTGATAGTCATGCTTCACTTTCCAAATCAAACATCCTCAGGTGCTATTTAAAAATTAACATATGAAATAAATTATTATGATCATATACTTTAAATACAAAACTCTTTTAGGCATCCCTGAGTGTAAGTCCCATAACACTTCACAGTCTAATCCAAATTACAAGTCTAGAGAGCATAAACACCTTAATTCTCATCTCATAAAATACATCATATCGTGACACAAAATAATACTCGTAGTGAGTCAAGAATATACCTGAGTCAAAGGAAATCAATCCACTCAAGGGAATAAACGTCCATCTTACTCTTACGACCTTACTCGTATAATCTTGCTTGTACAACCTTACTCGTATAGCCTTACACTTACAATCTTGCTCAGAAATTTACGAGTATAGTATTGCCCAAAATATACATACACACTCATACAATCGTACATATACTATTAACAATTGAAGCTCATTAAAATTAATAAGCTCCAATATCAAATGGAAAGGAATACCACTAGGGCATCATCTTAACCTTCGAGGAGTAACTAGATGTTATAGACTTTTTTGAAGATAAGACACACCAATGCTCATGGGGCAGAAGATCAAATAGGTAAGAGCAGTTCAATAATATTACTTACCTTAATGCGCAAACATAAATGCCCACACTTTAAGGGCCATACAAACACCCACAATTTAGGGGTCTTATAGTGCCAACTCAGGACGGAAGCATACATTTTTGCACTTTGGCCAGAATCTTATAGTGCCATACTTGAGCAGAATTATATAGCGCTCTCAATAGAGCATCAAAAGTATATGCATAATACAACAACAGACCAAATCGAAAATATACATCACTCTCAACAGAGTATCAGACGTCTAAGCTTAAATATAGCATACATACAACATCCCGCATGATAAACACCATGACAAAATAAGAGACATGCTCAGCCGACTCATTATCGGCTAACTCAAACACGGAACTTAATCTATCGAATCCTCAGGTCTCAAACTCATAATGTTAACATATTAGCTTTTCTTATATTTCAAGTTTGAATTAAATAATTTAGGCAGGTATAATTATGCCACACTATTCTTCTATCTTACAATCTTCAACTAATCAAACCAAAGCTGATCCTGTTCCAAAACCCTAGTTTGTCAGGGCAACAAACTTCACTTAACCCATCTATCTCATAGTCATAACTCACCACTAAACATATCCTTACATATTCATACAGTCTTCTCCATTCACATTATGGCCAAAGCATCTTACTCAAACTTCATCAAACTAAGCTCCTCAGAGCCAACCTTAATTATCACTTTTTTACTTATACCTCACTTATTATGCTTATTTTTCACTTCATAATCTGTATGTTATGCTTATACAATTATGCAACATTTATACTGTCTGACAATCTCCAACATATGCTATAGTCCAAACTAATCCTCGCCCATTAAGCTTACATCCTCCATCTTTCATCATACTGTCACGGCCCTAGCCATCCATAGGTGCCGTGCGGCGCTCACAAGGCCAAATAGCCAAGCGAGTAAGCCTTTCTTCGTCAAGGTCATGGCCTTGTGCCATTCGACCAAGCATCCAGCCCGCGAAGCCAAGCAGCGAACCCGTCCCAAGGCGGACGTGCGAACGTGCCGGACCACCTCCCAAGCGAGCTGGCCGGAGAGGGACACTTCCTTGCGATGCACGGATCCAATTTAGGCAACTCGGTCATCCGAACAATCCGTCTCAACCAAGTGCATGCAAGGGTCTTTGTTACCAACACGGCCATAAGGCCGGACGGCCGCCCGACGAGTCGGAGAGCCCCATCCCACCAGCGGATGGGCTCCTGGCATGATAGCTAGCAAGGCAACATGTTTCGTTGCCATCCGGATCAGCCTGTTGCAAGGCTAGGCATCATACCAACAGCTTTGTCAATTCAGCTCACCATGTCCCTCCCTATATAGCATAAGAGATTTCTTGCATTTCTCTGGAGTGGCAGCCAAAGTGGCCGTACGGGCATGGTATGTCCGAATTCCACGAAACTACCCGAGAACACTCCCAAGGACCCTCAAACACTATATAGGTAGGTGGGGACATCTTTAGAATCCAAAACGGTGGTAGTTGGCTATGTGTCCCAACATAGCCAACTATGTGTGCGCATCGTTGCGGCATTTCTGCGCAACGTTGCGCACACATGTTGCGCAACGTTGCGGGCCTTCCCCGCAACACCTGCACACATGATATGCAACACTAAGGGCAGTTCCCAAAATGAATGCACACCTCGTATACAACACATTCCCACGTGTGTGCGCCCCAGCACGTGTCACGGGTAGTCCGCTCCGCTACCCCGTGACAATATGGTACTAAATTCATATTTTCAAGCTGCCTAATGCTTATGTAGTATGTTAAGATTGTCATAGCATACTACATAAGTTTTGTATTCATATTTTTAAGCAGTCTAGTACCTATGTAGCATGTTAGGACTGCTCTAGCATGCTACATAAATACTAGATTCATGTTTTTAAGTTGTCAAATGCCTGTGTAGCATATTAGGATTGTCCTAAAATGCTACATAGGAACTGAATTCTATTTTTTTCTAGTAATTAGTAATAATTACTACTATATTTAAGGGAGTGTTAAGTAAGGGTGGCAGATGCGGATGTCTGTAGACACGGACAAGGGTATGCTCATGTACGTAGCTCCCTATTAGTGCGGACAAAAAACTTGGTCCGTGTCCATATTCGTGTTCACCTGGACCAAAAAGATTATCCATTCTATATAAAAATAGGCGCGGATACGGACAAACATACGGACAATGGATGTCCATGAACACCCCTAATATATAGCTTACCAACATACTCACTAGCCATCACTAGCACACACATATTCCACATACATCATACTTACAACTTACATGCATGTCATATGCATTTCAACGTGGCATAACTTATCCTCTTACATCATGCAAACGGTTCATGATTTAACATCCAATCATCAAATCTCAATCTTCCTAGCATGCTTCTACACATTCAAAGCATGTTATCATAAAATTATGAGTTCAAAGCTCCCCTACCTCGTAATCCATGACGTTTGATGGTGAGCACACGACGGTGGCAGTGTCAGCAGTGGAGTTGGTGGGCAAAAGTATTGCCAAGCTGAGAGACTTGTTGTCCCGAGGGTTTAGGAAGTACCAGAAGCAATCAAGGACAAATGGGGGTGACAGATCAACACAGAAAAATTTGCGAGCAAAGGCAGTATACTAGGGTAGTTGGGAGAAAGGTCATGTTAATAGAAATGGCAATGCAACTCAAAGTAGATGGTGTACTAACTAAAGGTCGGCTAACAGATGAGAAGTACTCGGTCAACTATAAGACGTCGAAATCAGCTGTGGAGAGCACCCAATGATTTTGATTTCATGTCTACAAGGTCCCACATAAGGGCTGAGGGCATGAGGTGATGCTTAAGGACAAAAGAGAGGTGGAGGATGGCTCTGGTGGTCAATTCAATCTATGGCAGAGCCAACCGATGGTCAGGTAGTGCAAAAATAGAGCCATTACCTTGAAATGTATGTGTGGCCACTTGCACATGCGACCAAAGGGGCGGGGAAGAGGGCTGGATGGAGGCGGTCTAAGGCCCATGAAGGGCTAGAAGGCTAGGGCCAGCAAAGACAATTATATTACCAATCGCCACCTACAACAAAACAATTGGTGCAGGCAGAGGGTGGAGGGTCTCTGGGGGTTGAGCAAAGGCGGATCAAAGGTCACTGGGCCGTTTTCGTACCAACTTCAATTGACCAAAAATGGATTAGGCCACAATAACATGGCCCTATGACAAACTAGTTCACACAAAAAAAATAACCGGGGAAGTACCCGGCAAATGCACAAAAAGGGCAGTAGGTGATGGTGGCGGCTTTTGCTGGTGCTATCGCATTCATGGCAGCCTGGCTAGGGCAACGACTATGCTATCTCTAGGCTATGTGGCTAGCCCAACGGAAGCCGGCCAGAGGCCATTGACCTTTATAGATGGCGCCTCATACAGAGAACTAAAAGTGGGAGAGGGTGTACTAGCAAGGCAGTCTGGTGTGGCAGACAAGAAAAGTATAGAGGCCGTGGGGCTAGGCTGGGGTGGTGGCCATGCCTTCATCAGCCCATGGCCGGCCATGGAAACCAGTAAAACTCTAATGACCAAATTCGTTTTTACACCGTGAGAAACTGTGAAAAATATCGGCAACTTGTGGAGAAGTAAGGAGAGCATGGAGGCTGCCCACGATCACGGCAAAAACACGATACACATAGAAAGAAGGGGTAGGAGCTAACCCGGGGTAGAAGGGCAGAGTGGTCATGGTGCCGGGGCAGTGGCCCCCTGCTATTGCACCGCCGATGTGGAGCTGGCGGCTGCCAACGACTGGGGCATGAGAAGCCGAAGGGGGGGGGTGCACAGTTCAGGATCAGGCTCAGTCGAGCCCTAGCCTGAACCCTTTTTTTTCCTTTCTCAATCTTATCCTATCTCTCACTCTCTCTCTTTTTCGCGCATAAGCACGCGTCATGGCTCTTGGCCTATGATTAAACTCCACACTTGACTCTATGGGTACAAATATTGGGGTAAAATATGCAAAGCCAAATACGATGTAGAGTCACATTTTCTTGCCGAAAATTATAAAAAAAATTGTAATAAAATCAGGAACATTCCATTCTTCCCTCCTTGGATAAAATTTCGTCTTCAAAATTTCAAGATCAACTTACAGAGTACAACTGTAACAAATACCTTGTGGTATCTCTCTCTTAAATCCACCTGAACATCTAAAGTCATCATCTCGGGGGTATGATATTTTCCACAACATCTTCGCCACAAGATTGACCTTTATCATCCAAAACTTCCCTTGTCTATCATCAACGGAGGTGACTGAAATTCTTCACAACTCAAACTAGAGATCACTTTGCCTCCAATTAGCAAAATTCTCTTATGAGATTTAGAGCTGTTTGAAGCCCTTGACTGGCTAACTTCAACCTGTTTGCACAATGCCAGACAATTCACATTTGGGCATCTATGGCTCACTTACCTCAGCCCAACATGTCGGCGAATCATATGTCCTTTCATGTAAAACCTCGCATGGGCCATCCAAATGCCAAAGTGAGTTGTTATTATAAACAAACAAATATCTCGGGGTATCTTTATGTTTCGGACCAGTCATCAGTCAAAGAAATGAAACCACAACTTTATTAATCAGTCCACATTGACCTGAATGGTTTCATGCCTCATTTGTGCACATGGCAATTTACAAAAAAATCCATCAAATGAGTCTATACTCACACCCCATCATAATGCGTGCTCATTTCCACATTGGAATCTCCACAGAATATAGGGATCATGGTGGCTTTTGATGCCTTGACTTAGCACTTAAAAAGTTAAGCATATGACAATACATTCACCGATGTCCCTCTTCATATTGTTTAACAAAACCCGCATTCATCATATCAATACTTGCTACAGGCTGTTGGTGACTACAAAAGCCATCCTTTGGAACCTGTAATCATCATACTGTGTTCACGAGGCTATCTTAGGAATATCCTCAGCACAAACCTTGAGCAACTGATAGCCAGACCTCAAGTCAATTCTTGAAACATCTTGGCTAACCATAACTTATTAAAAAGGTGTAACGACCTTGATTTTTGGATGCGATTTTTTGCCTCAAATAATACTTATATTCGAGTTTTTATCGAGTTGTAATTAATTAAATATTTTTACTCGATGATGTTTTGTAATGATGAATTAGTGCACTGAAAGATGAGTGTAACGGGTCTTGAACCGCTCAAATTGGACACAGGGGTCGAAAGTTATGGGCTTAAGAAATGTGCCAAATGCGCAGGACCCAATTGAAAAGTGTAGAAAAACCCTGCATGTGGGGTCTAGTTTTGTAGGGCTCATCGATACGAGACTAATGGTACTATTAACGCATAAATTAGAGTGCACAAGAGAAAGTTATGTGCGTTTAAAGTTTTTTAAATTTTTGAAAAAAAATAAAAAAATTAAAATTGTGTAAGCCGGCATCAGCTGATGCCAGCCAGATGAGCGTCGGCACGACGTGCTATGATGCACACTGCGTGAATTTTTTGCATCATGCACTTTGAGTGTGACACATGTGTGTTCTGAAATTGCCTCAACGCACTATAAATAGTGCGTGAGTGTTCAATTTTTCCAGTTTTTCTCTCTCCTACTTCTCAAACTTTTTTCCCTCCATTCTAAGCCGTTTTGAGTCTGATTCAGGCCATTGAAGAGACGTTCTTATCTCATTCGAACTTGTTGGATGTTGTAGCATTGTTGTTTTTCCAATTCAAGACTTCTAAGGCCCAGAAACATGTTGTCCAAGTTCTTAGAGTCCGGTGCATCGTCTTCGTTCTGACACGGGAAATGAGGTAGGGGGTTATAAACTCTAAAAACATGCATAGTGTTAATTTTATGAATGATTTTGCAAGGGTATATTTATGAGACTTGTTTTAAGAAGAGATATTATGCATGTGTGCACTAATTTTGTACATGCTACTTAGTGTTTTGGTTATGTACACTTATGTGAATTGATTTTGTACGTGCCACTTAGTGTTTTGGTTACATACACTTACGTGAATTGATTTTATACGTTCCACTTAGTGTTTTGCTTGCATACAATACTATTTTGGATGCCCGCAAGGAAAATAATCGACAAATGGCACACACAGGGTGGAGTATCATGGGAAAACTCCTTCCCTAAGTGGCCCTCGTTGCCTCATGAGCGTGGGGGTAGGATGTTGGGTATCACTTGTGGATGTGATGTGACTTCAATTTGAGATTGCGGATGTGATTTGATTCGGAATTGAGCTTGTGGATTTAATGTGATTTGGGATTTGAGTTCGTGGATTTGATTCGGATTTGAGCTTGTGGAATTGATTCGGAATTGAGCTTGTGGATGTGATGTGATTCGGATTTGAGCTGGTGGATTTGATGTGATTTGGATTTGAGTTTGTGGATTTGATGTGATTCAGAATTGAGCTCGTGGATTTGCTTTGATTTAGAATTGAACTTGTGAATTTGATTTGTTTTTGAGCTAATATATTTACTGGGTGATTTGTTGTGGATAAAGGATTATGTGAAAATATTGTAATGTTTGTTTTTGAAGGTTTTACTGCTTAGCATCACTTTAGATTTTACGAGTATAAATATACTCATCCACCCCTAGATCTTGCATGTGTTGCAGCAAAGACAGAGGTAGAAGTGGAAGGAGTTTTCAAATATTTTTGTCTTGAGTAATTATTTATGTGACTCATGTGTAATGGCATGATGTGCCTAGTGATTTAATAAACTTTGTATAAACTATCAACTCTATGCACAGTGGTCCTTGGCATGTGTAATAATTATACGTAGTTATGGCCGTGCAATAACTCCATTAATTTTTATGATAAATACGTGATTGTTTTGACACCGATGGCTGTCACGTTCAGTCTTATGCGTGAAAATTTACACATGTCAAATGAGGATTTAATAATTATATTATTATGGGAAATGGCGCTCGTCACATTTGGTATTGGAGCCCAAGGTTCACTGTCATAGAGAAATAGTTTTAATCAGTCACGCAAATAATTAGCATGTTGTTTTCGGTGATTTGACTGATGCTTTATTTTCTTGAACAATATGAGATAGATGTTTGGTAAGTCGAAAAAGACAGATATCCCTAGCTCATTGTTCCACTCAACGGTCATAAAATTACCCTTGCCATCGCGAGTGGAGAGAAATAGAGGTGAGGCTTCAGAGGAAACTATCATTGTGAAAATTTCAGACTCCTTAAACAACTCTGAAACTATTGCTTCACCCACCTTATTTGAGAGTAGTGATGTCCACGAAGTGATAACCATTTCTGATTCCCCGATTACAATCAAGGAGTGCAAAGAGGAACCGTATGAGAAGGAACTATCCGAAGAGGAAGAGATAGAGAGCCTTGAGGGAGAAAGTATTATGAGGGACTCTAACTTGAGCAAGTTAAATCCTAAGAAAGAGGAAAGGGAGGAAGATGCTCAAAGAGGCGACAAGGGCAAAGAACTGAATTGGTACAAAGAAAAAGGAAGCACTACTTCATTGAGTGCCCGCAAAGGAAAAACTTTCCTTGAGAAGCCACAATCTTGAAAAGTTGTGTGTTGAGTTTAAAAGTTTGTTTATGCTTTTAAGTTAAACTATATGCTTTAACTTATTTTGTGATTGTGTGTTTGGCGTGTGTTTTAAGCACGCCACTTTTTGTGAGTTAGGTGTTTAAGATACACCTCTTCTAGTATGTGTGTATGAAAATTTTATAAAGAAAACATTGCCTATTTGAAAGTTTCTTGTCAACTTAAGGTTGTTACAATCTATTAGTACCCCTATAAATGACTTTTGTCAATGGTGAAGAAGTTCAACAGTTTGAGGGCTTAGCTCACATTGAAGCTTTGACTCATGAATTAATAGCAGCAAAAAACCCAATGGAAAACCTCTTCAATCTGATGATGCAATGAATGACTCATTAGTTACGTATGTAAGGATTCCAGCCTAAACCCACTGCCCTATCAAAGGCAATGGAACAACCCTTTTTGTTGGAACAAGAATATCATGAGTTCCTAGCAGAACATAAGGACCGTAGGTAGAGTAACGGGTCTAAGAAAAAAGAAATAAAGAGGAAACATGTATTCCCTAACTAGAACAATAATAAAAAAGTTTAGAAGCATTTGCATTATAGGCACAAGTTCAAGGGAAGAAGAGATAAAAAGAGTGTTCCAAGTGCAACTGCTTTCATCCACCATAGTCTATTATCACACCAAGGGATGATGTTTTCTTGTGGCGAATGAGGACACAAGATTAAGAAATGCCCCAAGAAGAAGAACCAAGAGGGCATAAAGACGGAATAAAAGCTCGGGACTCAAGGGCAAGTCTATACTTAAGCTTAAACCTCAATAGGAGTTATACAAGGTACACTTATGATCTTGGACAAGATTGTTAACGTTTTAGTGGATCGAGGATAGACACATTCTTGTATATATATCCTATGATTTGTTGTAAGTACTAATTGTCTGATTATGGAACTAGGATATGTATTAGAAGTTTCAACTCCTAGGGGAAAACTTTCCCAACTCAGAAGTTTCTGGAATATGTGTTTATGTCTATTGAAAACAAAAAATGGGAGGCTAACCTTATGCTCTTAAGTATTATAGATCTTGAGGTCAAATCAGGAATGGATTGGTTAGCTGAGAATGAAGTCTTAGTAGATTGTCAGAAGAAAAAAGTGATGTTCCATAAACTTGGAAAAGAAAAACTTTACCTTTTGTGGAAATAAGAAACATCCAGGGACATGTATCATGTCTACTATTAAGGCTTAGTGATTGATATCAAAGGGATGTCATGTGTATCTTACTAGTATTTTGTCTGCAGAGCCTTCAGCTTCTAAATTAGTAAATATTGGTGTGATAAGGGTTTTGTCCGATGTGTTCCTTGATGATCTTCCTGGGGTATCACCATGAAGAGAAATTGACTTACTACCAAAAGTATGTTCTATTTCTAAGGCACCCTAATGAATAGCTTTTGCTAAATGAAAAGAAGTAAAGAATTGCAGGAGTCGTTGGATAAAGGATTTATTCGAGCCAGTGTTTCACCCAGAGTAGCTCAAGTTTTGTTGGTAAGGAAAAAGAACAGATAGTTAAGATATTGTGTAGATTAGCGGATATTTAATTTTTTGTTACCTTAGAGAATAAGTATTATTTACCTTGATCTATGATTGGTAGGATTGTGATTATTTTTTGTTGATGCTATTTTGGTTTATTCTACTTGTCCAGAAGAGTATCAAAACACTTACTGATAGTTCTACAAATTCTGAGAGACCATTGGTAATATGCTAAGCTATGTAAGTGCGAATTCTGGCTAGAATAGATTGTTTTTCGAAACACATTATTTCAAAAGATGGAGTATCAGTAGAACCAACCAAGATCAAAATAGTGAGTATGTGGGCTAAGGAATGTGAGAATGGATTTCAAGGGTTAAAAATGAAGCTAGCCATAGTACCAATCTCGGCCTTACCGTCTGGCAGTGAAGGATTTGTTGTATATAGTAATGTTCCTAGATTTGTCTTCGGATGTATGTTGATGCAGAATGGTAAAGTGATCTTAACTAGAAACAAAGTCAGGGGATAGAATATGATAAGGACTACTATTTTTCTATTCAGTATCACTCATGAAAAGAAAAGGTGTGGTGGCCGATACATTGATTTGCAAGGCCGAAGGAAAAGTTGCGCAAATGGCAGTGAAGAAGTAGAAATTGATGGAAGTAATACAATTTCAATGTGGGTTGTATTCAAAAAACAAAAAGTTTTTTTGTGGCCATCCTGTGAGTGAAATTAGAATTAGTTGAGCGCATTCCAGAGACTCAAAAAGAACATGGAGATGTGCAGGCTTTGCTAAGAATGCCCAACTTCAATTAAGACTATGATGGAAGAGGAGTTAGATTTCAAAAAAGATCGGTAGTTTAGGTAGTTTTCAAGTTAAGACAGGATCTATTGTGTGATGCATAGAGATCTCGGTACCCTATCCATCTATAAGGATTAAGGATGTGTTAAGACCTGAAAAGGAATTTTTAGTGGAATGGGCAAAAAGGGACATAGGAGAGTATGTCTCTAAGTGTTTAATTTGCTAGCCGATTAAAGTAGAACATTGAATACCCTCTGGTATCTTATAGTCCATTGAAATCCCTGCATGGAGATGGGATCACATTTTGAGGATTTTATTTCAGGCCTGACCAGAACATCATAAGGTAATGAAGCTATTTGGATAATAGTGGATTGACTCACCAAGAGTGTATATTTCCTACCTCTAAAGATGACACAATCATTAACTATTTTGGCAAAGATGTAAGTAAACGAAACTGTGAGTCAACACAGAGTGTCGTTGTCAATTTTATAAGATTGTGATAGTCAATTCACTTCTCAAGTTTGGTAAGGACTGCAGGAGAATTTAGGTATTAACCTAAGTTTCAGCACAACCTTCTACTCGCAAATGGATGAGCAGTATGGGAGTACCATTCAAACTTTGGAAGATAGGTTAAGGGTTTCTGCCGTGAATGGGGGAAGTAGCCAGAGAATGAATTTTGGACATAAGAGTCAACTTAGTTTTTATTGATAACAGACTTGTGCTTAGATAAAATGCATGTTGTTATGGATTTTGGAGTCACTTAATATTAGAATATGATTTGATATTCATAGTTGCGAACCCTAGTTATTATGATCTAGATGTTTAACTGAATGATTTGTTTTGGATTAAAACAAAAATGATTTCTTCAGGATTTACCATTCGTGTTATTAAAAAAGTTTTAAAAATCTAGGTTATGACAACAAGTATCAAAGACATTTTTCTAACTACAAGTTTGAAATTGTGTGAAAAGTTGTGATCTGGTAGAGGATGATCAATTTTAGAATTGGAAACACTATTAGGTAAGCATGTAGCAGGGTCGTGGAATGACCGAGGAGTAACCATTTGACACTTGTGGTATGGGAAGCATTATGTCAATGGATACTCCAGGGCTTGTTGCACTAGAGCATAGTAGAAGTTATTTCTGTAGAAATGTGAAATACTCATGGTATGGGACATGAGTACTAATGTCGACACAGAAATATTTCTACCTACGTACCCAAAAATATATTGCCTAGTAGTGGTTCTGTAGAGTTGTGGAGTTATGCAGAGGAAGTTGGTGCAAGAGTGAGTTTAAGGTGAAAAACTAGAGATGAGGAGTTGAAGTTCACCTTGAGAGTTAAGTTTATTTTGAAATTGGTCTTGCCTCACAACTAGCGGTGTTTTTGATATGGTTCATAGGTTCAGGTTTCAGAAGTTTATAAGAAATTCTTCAAATGTTTTGGATTAAGTTGTGGTTGTTTCAGAATCAGAACTGTCATGTGAAGAGTAATTAATTGAAAATTTGGATCATAAGGAACGAAAGTGGAATAAACTCTTAGGTCAGAAAAATATTCCGTTGGTGTAAGTGTTATGGCAGCACCACTTTTCTAAGGAAGCGATGCGGGAACTAGAAAGTGAAATAGTGAAAAAGTATATGGAAAGAATATTTCAGTAAATGAAGGGTTAAATTTCGAGGTAGAATTTTTTTTAAGGGTGTACATTGTAACAACCTAGATTTTCAATTGTGATTTTCTGCCTCAAATAATGCTTATATTCGAGTTTTTATTGAGTTGTAATTAATTAAATATTTTTACTCAATGATTTTTTGTAATGATGTGATAGAGCACTCAAAGATGAGTGTAACAGACCTTGAAGCATTCAAATCGGACACTGGGGCTGAAAGTTATGGCCTTAAGAAATGTGTCACGTGGGGCTGAACCGATTTAAAAAGTGCGGGAAAACCCTCTATGTAGGGCCTAATTTTGTTGGGCTCATCGATACGAGCCCAATGGTACTAATTATGCATGAATCGGAGTCCGGGAGAACAAGTTAAGCACACTTAAAGTTTTTGGATTTTTTTTAAATAAAAATAAAAATTATTGCATCAGCTGATATCAACATGTTGACGCCAACTAGACGCGTGTTGGCGCACTACGCACATGACATGTGGTGCTGCTGCGTGTTGCTACATGCCGCATGGCATTTTTTGCATCACGCAATGTGCACGTGATGTGTGTGTGTTCTGAAACTGCCTCAATGCGCTTAAATAGTGCGTGAGGGTTCACTTTTTCTCTCTCCCACGTCTCAAACTTCTTTTCCTCCATTCTAAGCCGTTTTGAGTCCGATTTAAGCCGTTTAAGGGGGGCATTCTTACCTAAAATAAGCATGTTGAATGTCATGGCATTATTATTTTTCTGGTTCCAGACCTCTAAGGCCACCAAACGTAACATCCAAGTTCTTAGAGTTTGGTGCATCGTCTTCGTTCTCGCACGAGAAGTGAGGTAGGGGGTTTTAAACTCTAAACACATGCTTAGTGTTAATTTTATGAATGATTTTGCATGGGTATATTTATGAGACTTGTTTTAAGAAAATATATTATGCATGTGTGAACTGATTTTGTACATGTCACTTAGTATTTTGGTTAGGTACATTTATGTGAATTGATTTTGTATGTGCCACTTAGTGTTTTGGTTATGTACACTTATGTGAATTGACTTTGAATGTGTCACTTAGTGTTTTAGTTATGTACACTATTTTGGATGCCCGCCGAGAAAAATAGTCGGCATGTGGCACACAAAGGGTGAAGTATCATGGGAAAACTCATTCCCTAAGTGGCCCTCGTTTTCCCATGAGCGCAGGGGTAGGTCGTTGGGTATCACAGCTTGTGGATGTGATGTGACTCAAATTCGAGATTGCAAATGTGATTTGATTTGGAATTGAGCTAGTGGATTTAATGTGATTTGTGATTTGAGTTTGTTGGTTTCATTCATATTTGAGCTTGTGGATTTGATTTGGAATTGAACTCGTGGATGTGATGTGACTCGGATTTGAGATTGTGGATGTGATTTGATTTGGAATTGAGCAGGTGGATTTAACGTGATTCGGGATTTGAGTTTGTGGATTTGATTCCGATTTGAGCTTCCAGAATTGATTCGGAATTGAGCTTGTGCATGTGATGTGATTCGGATTTGAGCTTATGGATGTGATGTGATTCAAATTTGAGCTTGTGGTGTGATGTGACTCAAATTTGAGATTGCAGATGTAATTTGATTCGGAATTGAGTTGGTGGTTTTAATGTGATTTAGGATTTGAGTTTCTATATTTTATTCAGACTTGAGCTTGTGGATTTGATTCGGAATTGAGCTTGTGGATGTGATGTGATTCATATTTGAGCTTGTCGATGTGATGTGATTCAAATTTGAGCTTGTGTATATGATGTGATTCGGATTTGAGCTTGTGGATATGATGTGATTCGGATTCGAGTTTGTGGATTTGATTTGATTCGGAATTGAACATGTGAATTTGATTTGTTTTTGAACTAATTTATTTAATGGGTGATTTACCATGGATAAAGATTATAAGGTTTGTTTATGAAGGTTTTGTTATTTGGCATCACTTTAGATTTTAACTCAACCTACTAAGTATAATATACTCACCCACCCCAAATCCTGCAGGTGTTGTAATAAGGACAGAGGTGGATATGGAAGAGATTTTAACTCAACCTACTTTTAATTTTTGAATGACTCTCTGGCCATTCAGAGTTCTCAAAACCTCAACAAGGTGCTTCGTAATCTTAGTTCGACACTCGTAACGACTTTCTCTTTTTTGTGTTGTAAGTGCGCGTCAAGGCCTACAACCTATGACTAAACCCCACACCTGACTCTATGGGTACAAATACCAGGGTAAAATATGCAAATATAAATACGCCAAAGCGTCATATTTTCCTGCCAAATATAATAAAAAAAGAGAAAATCACAAAAACTTATAAAAGAATCAGGGACATTACAACTCGTTCTCCCCAACCTCTTACAATAGTTGGAGAGAAGGGGATGGGGAAAAGCAAGGCCCTCACCCTTCTTGGTGTTGTCGCCCGCACAGACCGTGAGGTTGTGTCCTAGTAGGATGATCCCACCTCAACCTCATCCTCCCTACTGGCTCAAAGGAGATGCTAGTGGAAGGGGAAGGGCACGAGAAGTGGTGGGGGAGGAGGAAGTTTAACATTCTATGCTTAAATTTTTTTTTTCTACATTAAAATATCACAATTATTTTGTAAAAAATATTTAAATATTATTATTAAAAAATATACTTCATCTGTCCAATATTAATAACTACATTTGGAAAATAGTGGTTTTTATTGAATGGTGAAACCCACATGTAAGAGGGGTAAATAAGCTTATGATACTCTTTTTTAAATGCCTAACCACTTAAATTGAACAAAATAGAGCTATTAATATGAAAAAAACTTATTTGTCAAGTGGAGCTATTAATGCAAGACAAAGGGAGTATACCATTTTGGAGAGAGTAAAATATTTACCAAATAGGTATTTGGACTCATTATCATTCTGCCATGTAAGCGCCAACATCCCAGCCTGACATAAATAGCAGAGATAAAGTGCTTTGTAGAGCTACCAAGAGTGCGCAAATCAAAGCTCAAATGAGGAAGTTATGATAGATGTAACCAGTGGTGGCAGATCCAAAATTTTTAGACAGGGTGGTAAAAAAATAACTAAGTATATAGTATTTTCTACATAAATAAGTAAATAACTACAAAAATAAAACTATATAAGAACTTATACTTTGATGAAATAAGTAGATTAGATTAGATTCTATAACAAATATTTCTTGAACGAAAATTATATTTCTACTCCACTTTTGCTACATAAAAACCTTACTCCAACCTTTGATTGGACTAGGAAAAGTATATCCCTCGGACCCAACTTTCTCTATCCAATAAAAAATTTGAGTAGGAATTTACTATAGAGAAAATGGAGGAGAAATATCATCATTCTTTCTTTAATAAAGCATATCAATTCTATTTATTTGACAGTAGAAGCTGATCAATTTATATTCTATAACTCATGCCTGACTAGATTGAAGAAACTTAAATTTCCTATTGAAAATTTTATTTACATATATATCATTGATAACGGTAAAAAGGTCCTTTAAGAGATGTTCATCCAAAATAAAAAAAATTCCACACAAAATAGTCAATATCATGAACAACGATGAAACTTTAGAATTTGTAAGGGAATAGCTACATGATATCCCTGGTAAGATCTATTATGCAAGCAATAAGAGATCATGCATTGAGTGATCAAGCCACTTCTAGAAAGGCACACACACGAAAATTTGGTATATTGTAGAGTACATTAAAAAAGATAATTTAAGCAAGTATATTAATTAAAATAAAAATAAATAATACAAAAGTATGTGTATAAAAAAAATGGATGCAAGGGATCACGAACGACCAAAGACAATTGGGTCTAGTTGAGTTTTACCAAATGAGAAAGATAAAAAGGAGTTGTGTCCAAAGTCGTTAGGCGTTATTTTAAGAGTTGTCACTGAATGATTTAAGAGTTTATTTAATGACCTAATTCAAACAATAAGGTAGTTCAAAAAAATAAAAAGATTGGGTGGTCATTTGACCATTGAAGCAGCAATGTAGATCTGCCATTAGCAACATAGATCCGCCATTAGATGTAACATAAATGAAGTTTCAGAGTATACGTAGAAAATAGTGAATTTGACCTTTGAGTATTCTCAATAGAATAAATTATCCCATGGTTTAAATTTTAGTGTAAAACTTTGAAGATAGAAACTAGACAAACACTAGACAAACACTGTGAAACGTCTTTAAGAATGTGCAAATCAGAGTTTGGATAAATGAGCTATGATTGTCTGAAGTTGGACATGACGTGCTATCGGTAACTTACCGATGTCTGTTGATATGACCTCAGACTTTCTTAATAAATATAGCATTTTCTATAAATATATTTTCTATCTGAAATTTAAGGTCTTATAATAGATAGAAATATCTTTGCCACCAAGAACGTGTTAATCAGAGTTTGTATGAGTAAGTTATAGCCGGCCGAAATTGGGACTTGAAATTGTCAATAGTTTTTGTCTTTAGCCATAGACACGTCGGTGGTTGTGGTTTCGAGCAGTTTGGTTGGTTTGCTAAAAAACTAACAAGTTTTACGGTTCTACATCAAAATTTAGTCTCATTTCTTTTATAAGTAATTTTTGATACCCTTATACTCCATTTTTCTTGGAAAATCTTTTCAAAATAAAGAGGAATTAGATTAAAGACTCTCCAAATCATGAAAAATCAAGGGAGAGAGTAAAATTCTCCTTGAATTGGTCGGCATTGTGCATGAGGGGGGATTTCTATATCATAAAATAAGTCAAATTGCTAACCTTGTTACCATGATTTGGTTTTCAAGTGAATGCATGTGATGATTCTTGATTCTTTATTAGTAATGAAAACATACAGTATGATTTTTGATATTTTTGTCGTGAATATGTTTGATATCATGTTTATCAAACATATTAACAAGACTCTATTTAATAAGGTCCTACGCAAGGGTTTTTAGAGCCATTCTACCCCTAGATAATTTTTTTTAGGAAAAGCTACACCAAAAGTCAACCAAATGAATTGATTTGAGTGGTAGCAATGAGATGCCACTACAAATAATCACTCTAATTACATTTTTTAAATATATTTTAATCTAATACTCCCTCAGTACTAAAATAAGTGTCTTATTTAAGTTTTTAAAATGAACTATAATTATTTTATTTTGACAAACGAAATAGAATAGAAAATGATATTCATACTCTATTTTCTTTACACCATAAATCTTATGCCACCTTTGATTGGATAGAGAAGATGGGTTCTACCAGACAATATGGGAAACAATTTTCCTTATCTAATTATAAGTGGTATAAAGCCTATGAGTGTAGGAATATCACTGTGCTTTTAGAACGGAGAGAGTATACTAGATCTTCTAGTAAGTAAAGCTTGTCACTATTGTTGTTTCAACTTTGAAGTTGACATTTTTTCTTTGAAGAATGCTTATGTGACATTAACTTTCACATGTGATGGACTACGTGATGCCATGCCATCATGACAACTCTATTTTAGAAAATGAGCCCCATGAATCAAATAAATCAAGATGAAGATGTAGCTTCATTACATAGGATATAATTAGTGTCACTGTAGCATAATTTTTAATGAAAATTATTTTTATGACCACATTGCATGACTAATAGACATGTGTAGGGAGAAACCTTGGGAATAGTTGGATCCGATTCCTAAGTTTTTCTTCACCATTTCCTTTGTGATGTGGGAATGAAAAATATTTTTATGACCACATTGCATAACTAATCAATATGTGGAGGGAAAAACCTTGGGAACAGTTGGATCAGATTCCTAAGTTTCTCTTCACCACTTCCTTTGTGATGTGGGAACCTCTTATTATTAGTGACTAAATCTTGGTCATGAAAACGGGTCATGCTAGACAAGTCTAATCTTAATTGTTTATTTATGGTGGGATAGAGGGAAGGAACTAATGGTGAATTGAGAGTAAAGAAATGGAGGGAGGCTGGGAGAGAGAAAGAGACAGAGAGTGCATGATCAGATTGAAGTATGTGCTCTCAAACAGGGTCTTGTCCAAAGAAAGGAGATGAAATTTTCTTAACTGTGTATGAAAATAAATGCTCCAAGCAAGCAAACCAAGTGGGCGAAACACTTAAATTGTGGGAAGATTTGTAATATAAACTGACGTAAAAAATGATTTTATACTTCTCATTCCATCGATTAAATGGAAGAATGACGATTAAATGGAGAACTTTTTCATAACGTTTTTAATCAAATTGATGTTCTATGAGACTCCTTGTGTGTAGTATAGCCCTTGACAACGTAGAGTTGCCAATCAGCATGAAGATTCACACCCTGATGAGGTTATGACAAAAATGCTTTAATATGATGATCACCATGAATATTCACATTACTATGACACATACATGCCGATATGTCCAGTATAATACATCAAACGGTTGAAGGTCACCATTTAATACAAACATAAGACTAATGAAGAACCGAAAAACTACAAAAAGCAAGTTCCAACACTCAGATGTCCATACCGCCAACTGCCTGACCCTGTCAATACAAATGCATTTCAATCCCTTATCAAATGCCATAAGTTCATTTACGAAAAAGAATAATATGCTTGGACAGTTCTGTTTTTTTGTGAAGCTTGCTATTATATTTGGGTTGTTTGCAATTGAAGACTAACAAAATTACACGAAGAGAGAAAAAAAGGGTCAATGATACAAATACAACGGAATAGAAAAACAGTTTTATTCAACACTGATTTAATAGCTTAATTCTAATGATATTATCTTTGTCAGACACAAAAACTAATATAAGGCTTGTTTGTTTATCTATCATATATTGAAAATGCGAGGTGGCTGTTAGATAATTTTGGAAAATGTTTTCCCAATCGAGCTCCATGACCAAAGTTTGTGATCATCGTCTATAGGGGAACCATGTTAGGACCATGTTTATATGTAGTACTCCCTCTATCTCACATTAATAGCTCTATTTAAATTTTTTAAATGAATTATTATTTATTTTAAAAAATTAAGTAGAGCTATTAATGTGAAATAGAAGGAATCTATGTTAGGCCCCTATGTACCATGTTAAATCCCTATCTACCATGATCTGATTATAAAGCCTGGTCAAGCTAAACGTCTCCATATTTTTATACAGTCAGCTAGAAGCTATCAACATGCCTTTAACTGTTCTGTCTTTTATCTACAAGGAAACAAATATTTGAGTTAATAAAACAGTTGTAACATTCATTTATGTCAAGCTTATGAACTGCCATTGGCTCCTTGGAAAATTCCAAGAGCCACTTCACGGACACGGACAACCAAACTCTCTCTGTGGAATGTAATCCTATTCTTTCAAAGAATGAGGCTATTTGAACCCTAGAAAACTCCTTTATTTCCCAACTAAAGTAAAAAATGTTTTTTTAGTTTTTTTTTCACTTCATTCTCCCATATTTTCTCCTATCACTTTTCTCCTACTTCCCCCAACACATAAACCCCTACCCCCTTCTCCAAAACAACTTTTTTAACTTTAGCAACAACGACCTCTTCCCCCTCCTCCTCTTTTTCTCTTTTTTTTTCAACAAAAAAATCACTACGGCCACTAGCCTGGATGCTAGTCATGGCCTGCTTGTTGTGGCCCGGACTTGCCTAGCCTTGGCCATAGCCTGATGGTTGCGGCTACAGCCAACATCCAGCAGGTTTGGCCACAACATGTTGGATGCTAGCCATGGCTAGGCAGTTTGGCTGTGACCTACTAGATGTTGGCCGCAACAAGATAGCCTAGTCGTGGCCACACAACAGCCAGGTTGCATGCCCACAGCTAAGGAGGGGGCGGGTAGGTAGGTGGGCAGGATGGGTAGGTTGAGGATTAAGGGGCTCAGGATCGGGCTATTAGAGGCCATGCCAGCTTTTTGCTAGCACCAGAGAAGGAGAGGTGAAGATGGGAGGTAGAATATTTTTTTAGATATGGGAGATGGGTGAGAGACTTCACTAGATAAGGTTGGGGTAAACAGGAAATGAGGAATAGAAGAATTTAATGGGGTGCAAATAACTATGTTCTCTTTAAAAACAGATAGTTCCATGAAGAAAATTATTTTTATGCTCACCACCATGACCACAATGCATGACTAGTGGATATGTGGAGGGGAGATCTTGGGAACTTATTGAGCTTGGTTCTTAAGTTTCTCTCTCACCAATTCCTTGGTGATGTGGCACCAAACTCCCAATTTTGGTCACCAAGCCTAAGTCAAGAAAATTGGTCATGTTAGACAAGTCTTTCTCTGAACTACATGCTGCTCTTGCTTCACAAGCACAAGAAGAGTAAAAGCTCAACAGATGGAAGCTTGGGTGCAACTGCAAATCTTAGTTTCTAGACGAACTTTGATCCCATAAATACATTCTCAATTGTAGTTTCTAGATGAAATTTTTTGGTAGGAGGGAATATATACTCCCTCTAAACCAAAATGAACTAATTTTATTTACCTTTGTTTTCGTGGGCCACTGTCAAATGGGGGTACGAGACCAAGGGGGATGCATGGAAAATCATGTGAAAATGAGATTACTACCAATTTTGATAAGTGAGACCTCACCCACTCATTAAGCCTAGTCAAAGTTTCAACCCCAAATTAATAGTTTAAATTTGATGCAATTAAATAAATGTGTCTCACATATTAAAATAATCTCAAATTTATGAACACTACAACAAAACTGGTTTTTAGCAACACATTTATTAGCGACACTCAGCAATGCTTCGCTAAAACAAACTATTAGCGACAAACTTAGACAAGCATTGCTTATTAATAAACTATCGCTAATTAAATTTGCACACCCATCACCAAACATATTGGGACATTTTTTATTAAACATCGCAAATAAATGGAGTGTTTGCTACGTATACTAATTGTAATGACCCTAATTTTCTAACATGATCTTTTTATAAAGTTTATTCTTTTATAAATTCCTAAGTTTCGGTTAGAGCTCGCACACACAAATATAACAAGTCGAAAAATGCATAAATCGGAGGTCGGGAACGGAAGTTACAACCTCAGGTAGTGTGTTCTAGCGGTGGGACCCACTTTTATAGTGCATGTAAACTGGCTCATAAGTAGCCTAGTCTAATAGGGCTCGTCAATACGAGCTCAATGGTACCAAGAATGCGCGAAAGCGAATCCGGGATAGGAAGTTACGCTTTTAAAGATTAAAGAAAAAAAAAGTCTCGGCTTGCCTCGACGCCACGGCGCGCACCAAATGCACGTGACGAGTGTGCGTTCGTCATGTGTTTGTGACAAACTTGCATTCATCACACGTTTGTGACAAACACGTGTTCATCTCACGCGGGCCTCCAAAATTGGTGGCGCACCACCGCCTTCACTACCTATAAATTCACCTCTATGTTAAATTTTTTCCACAACTCTTTCTTACCCCCTTGCACTGTTTTCACTGTCTCTGACCTGTTTTATGTCCGATTTAACCGATCCAAGACTCATTTCCTACTAAATTAAGGATGCTCTACACATTGAGAGGGTCATTTTCTCAAGATGACCTCTCTAAAGTCAAGAAAACCCTACCCCTCTCCTAATCCTCCCCCTTCTTTTTATTATTTCTGGACCGTTTCAAACCCTTTTTAGTCTGTTCAAAAGCCGTACCCCAAAAAATCGAAGGCATTCTACCTGTTGGGAAGGTTATTCTGCCGAGTTTACCACTCGAAGACTAATATCTTAAGGAGGGTTTTTCTTTATATCCTACGAGGGGATTTTCTTATACTCTGCACGTGTTAGAGGAAGGTAGTTTTAAATTCTAATTGTATGCCGAGATTTTGACTTACTGAAGTGTTGTTAAAGGTCTTCTTATTATATTTCGGAACGAAACTCTGTCTTTAAAAGCATCTCCTCTTTTCAAAAGATTTCTCCGAGTTTTGGGTAACTATACCCTCTGGATAATTCCTAGTTTCTCAAAACTAGGAATTATTATGATGATTTTGGATACCCCCAAATTTGGCTCTAGCATGCACAGGAACTGGGATATCATAGGAGATTCCCTTTCCTTCCGTCTCCTGTTACCCTCGTTTGGTATCGCAATATTCTATGACCGTATTTTCAGACTTTTATTATTTTTTGAATGATTTTAAAGGAAAGATGACATAATTTTTATGCCCATGAAGCATATTTTTAGAACTTAACTTAACTTACTAAGTATGAATTTACTCACCCACCCTCAGATTCTGTAGGTGTGTCACTCGAATCTGAAGGAGCCGACGAAGAGCTTTTTTAAATTCTAGTTTTTGTACTCTTTTTGTAATTGATGTAATGTTTGTAGTGACTGATATAGAAAGGCATGTTATGCCCAATTTTGGAAATTCTTGTATAATACAAAGTGTGTTGTAATTACTCTTTTGGTACACGGTAATCCTTGGCATTAGGTATTAAATTTTATTATGTTTTTAAAAACTATTTTCTTTTATTTGGAAAATACGAGGGGTGTTACAGTTGGTATCGGAGCCAAGGTTCTACTGTTTATCAAAAAAGTAATTAAATCAGTCAATACAAATATTAGTATTTTATCGTATGTTTTCCTTTTTGAAATTACTTAAATGATTTTCTTATGTGAAATTTAAGTAGATGTCGCTGCTCAAGCATAAGATGTATTTATTGAGTAATCTATATCATTCTACTGCTTGTAAATTGCCACTTCCGAAGAAAGGAAGTTATAGCAAGAATATGCGCTTTAAGGGTGAAATTCCCATTCAAATTTCGGACTCAAAGGATTTTGAAGTCTCTTATGTCCTTGGTTCACCTGCAAATAGTGACGTGGATGAAATAATAGTTATCCTGGATTCGCCTACTCCAGGAGAAGAGTATGAAGAAGACCCCTCTTTGGAAGAAGAAGAAGGTGAAAATCCTGACAAGGATGACCTTGAGTATAAAAGGGACTTTGACCTGAATGAACTGCCCTCACCTGAAGTCAAATGGGTGGAAGAGTAAGACGTCCAGTGTCGCCTCAAAGGGAAGGAAACCGAAAGGCATGGAATGCCCGAGCGGTGCACCTTTTGTGGGTATATGACCCATTTTTCTTTGAGTGTCTGAAAGCAAAAACCTTTCCTCTCTGAGAAAGTCTTAACTACTTGGAGAAAGAAGGTTTGTAAAAATCTTGAGTAAATAGTTTGAAGTATATAACAGTTTTGATGTGTACTTTGAGGTGGTTTTATTATGTTAACTTAGCTTTTGGGTGATGTAAATAAATTGCAAAGTTGTTATGTAGTAGGCTTGTTTTTATCTGAAGATCTTGATGTTATCAATCCATGTTTAGATGGTGCACGTTAGTGGTAATGATGCTCAACCGGCAAGTAGCTCAACTCCACCAGATGTTACTACACCGGTCACTTGGACAACGGGGGATCCTATGACAAATTTCTTGGACTTATTAATGCAAAGAATGACTCGACACCTTCAGGCTGAATGATTACAATCGAATCATTCTACTAGTTCGGGAGAAAATATCCACGGCAAAAAGGATAATATGTTGGAGCGATTTAAGAAGCTTACACCAACGTTTATGGGGGAAGACGGCCCTGAGGCCACTGAAAAGTGGACCTTTGAGGTTGAGTAGATTTTTAAAGCAATTAAGATTCCTGAAGATCATAAGGTGACACTAGCCACTTTCTCAATGACAGGCGAAGCTGCTTTTTGGTGGCCTATAGCAGAAAGAAATTTCTTCCCAATTGGTGACCATATTAGGTGGGAAGAATTTAAAGAAGTATTATATGATAAATATTTTCCTCTGCATGTCCAAGAAAGAAAAGAAAAGGAGTTTTTAGACCTACAGCAGGAAAATTTAATGGTGGCACGGTGCAAAAATAAATTCGTACAACTACAGTGTTTCGCCCCAGACTTTTGTACGACTGAATTAAAGAAGGTGCGGAAATTTGTAAGGGGCTTAAATAATGGATTACGAAGCATAATCATTGGCCATCAACCTACCACTTTTGCCAAAGCGGTAGAACTAGCCTCAATCATGGAGCAGGACTACCAGGAGTTTGTGGTCGAACGTAAAGATCGAGGACAAAATAGTGGTTTCCGACTTGATGAAAGGAAAAGGAAGCTTACGTTTAACAATGAGAATAATCGTAAGTTTCAAAAGCCCTTAGAACCACCTTCACAGTTAAGGAGAGAGAAGAAATTAGAAAAATATCCTCAGTGTAATAGATTCCATCCATCCAAATCGTGCTATCTTACTGAAGGAAAGTGCTTTTCTTGTGGTGAACGTGGCCATCGGATTAGGGACTATCCAAAGTGAAAAATTCAACAAGAATCAAAACCAGAGCATAAACTAAAAGCTCAGGAGCGGGTCTTCGCAATTACTGCTGAGGAGGCTCAAGCATCGACCGTTGTAATTGAAGGTACACTTCTGGTCTTGGATAAAATAGCAAAAATCTTGATAGATCCAGGATCGACACATTCTTTCATATCGTTCGATTTTGCTTTGAGCATTGGCTATCCTATTTTAAATTTAGGATATGTCTTAGAAGTGTCCACCCCAATGGGAAAATCATTTTTAGCTCATGAATTTCTTCAAAGGGTACCTATCTCCTTAGAGAATCGTCAGTGGGAGGCCGACCTCATTCTCATAAATATGACTGACTTTGATGTCATATTAGGTATGGATTGGTTAGCTGATAACGGGGCGTTAGTAGATTGTAAACAAAAGAATGTGATCTTTAAACATGGAGAGAGGAGTTTTACTTTTCATGGACTTAGGGATCATTCCAAGCCATGTATCATCTCAGCAGTCAAGGCTCATCGGCTTTTAACCAAAGGATGTCAGGCTTATCTTGCTGGTGTGGAAACTAGAGAGACTTCAATGATTAAGCTGGGAAGTGTTGAAGTAGTACAAAACTTCTTTGATGTTTTTCCTGACGACCTCTATGGATTACCACCAAAAAGAGAGATAGATTTTTCTGTTGAGTTGATGCCAGAAACAAATCTTATCTCTAAGGCACCCTACCGCATGGCTCCTACAGAATTAAAAGAGTTAAAAACTCAATTGCAGGACTTGCTAGAGAAAAGTTTTATCTGACCCAGTGTCTCTCCATGGGGAGCACCGGTCCTGTTTGTGAAAAAGAAGGATGGGTCGTTAAGATTATGCATTGACTACAGATTACTCAATGTTGTCACCTTAAATAACAAGTATCCCTTGCCTCGTATAGATGAATTGTTCAATCAATTACAAATGGCCAAAGTTTTCTCCAAAATATATCTGCGGCCATGTTACCATCAATTGAGGATACTAGATGAGGATATTTCTAAAACAGCTTTCCGCACTCGGTATGGCCACTATGAGTTTTTAGTGATACCATTTGGATTAACAAATACCCCGATGGCCTTCATGGATCTCATGAATAGAGTTTTTCGGCCCTTTTTGGATAAATTTGTGAGTGTATTTGTTGATGACATCCTCATATACTCTAGTAGCTTAGAAGAACACTGAGTACATTTGCAAGTAGTTTTTCAAACGTTGAGGGATCATAAGCTATACGCCAAATTTAGCAAGTGCAAATTTTGGATGGAACAAGTGGTCTTCTTAGGACATGTTGTTTCAAAGAATGGGGTATCGGTGGACCCAACCAAGATAAAAGCGGTCATCAAATGGGAAAGGCCAAAGACAGTAATAGAAATTCGGACCTTCTTAGGCCTTGCTGATTATTACCGAAGATTCATCCATGGATTTTCAAGCATTGTCTTTCCTCTAACAAAATTGACAAGGAAATGAGTAAAATTTGTTTGGGATGAGGCATGTGAAAAGAGTTTTCTAGAGTTAAAGAAAAAATTAACAACTGCACTTGTTTTGGCATTGCCGATTGGTAGTGGAGGATTTGTCATGTACATCGGTGCTTCTAAAAGAGGCTTAGGATGTGTATTAATGCAAAATGTAAAGGTCATAGCATACACTTCACAGAAATTAAAGAAACACGAAGGTAACTACCCTACTCATGATTTGGAATTAGTAGCGATAGTTTTTGCACTAAAAATATGGAGACACTATCTATATGGAGAAAAGTTTGAAGTTTTTACCGATCATCAAAGTTTAAAGTATATTTTTTCCCAAAGTGATCTCAATATGAGACAAAGACAATGGATTAAATATCTTAAGGATTATGACTTTTCTATTAAGTATCACTCTGGAAAAGCCAATGTAGTAGTTGATACTTTAAGTCGTAAATCCGGGGGATTAGCCTTCATGCTTGTTAAGGAATGGAAACTACTGAAGGAAACAATAAGTTTCCAACCCGAAGTACAATCTAGAAACAAGAAATCTTTCATTGCCAACCTAGAAGTGAAATCAGTACTAGTTAAACGTATTCTTGAAGGTCAGAAAGGTAATGAAGAAGTGCAAACTTTGCTCAAAAGATTTGACTTTACCAAAGACTCAGATAGAGGTATTTGATTTCAAGGATGATTAGTAGTACCAAAAATACCTGAGCTAAAGGATGACCTATTACATGAAGCACATCAGTCTCGATATACCATCCACCTAGGAGGAACAAAAATGTATCAAGATTTAAAAAGGAGTTTTTGGTGGAATGGGATGAAGAAGGATATAGGAGAATATATTTCAAGATGTTTAACTTTTTAGCAAGTTAAAGCCGAACACCAAAAACCTTAGGGGTACCTTCAAACGATAAAGATCCCCAAGTGGAAATGGGAACACATTACTATGGATTTTGTTTCGGCACTACCGAGGACTTCACAAGGCCATGAATCTATTTGGGTAATTATAGATCGACTCACAAAGTGTGCACATTTTCTTCCTTTAAGAAAGAAATAATCCCTAAGTTCTTTGGCAAAATTATACGTGAAGGAAATTGTGAGTCGACATTGAATACCGTTATCAATCATCTCAGATCGAGACAGTCGACTTGTCATGCCCCGGCGATGCCCGACCCAAGCCGAACCCGGTCCAGGGGCCAGTCAAGCGCGCGGGGGCGACGAAGTGAAAATTGAGAAATGATCTAGCGGAAGACTTAACCCTAACCACGGGCGATTAACAGCGACACAGAGTGCGCACAATCCTTTGAGCAAGAGTAAATAAAAAGGGAGAAAATGTGTTGCTTATCACAAAGTAAACAACAATCTCAAACCCACAAACATAGTTAAGTAAAGCCCACACCGGCTCAAAATAAGTCATAAGCATCACAACTGCATAATATGACATAAATCCAAACAAGAACCCTACACAAAGGTTCGAACATAAAGCATGAAATAAACGATGATAAGTCACGCAACGATCTCCATCATCACACCCAAGCTACCTGTGACCTTTCCTCATAGAGGCAATCCTGTCCGTCTGCGTGTCGCACCACGCAGCCCCAAATCAAAACACAAAAGAGGGGTGAGTTTTAACACTCAGCAATGGTTTTAAATATCACTGTCAACGTAGAAAATATGATAGCTTAGAAATAAGATCGTTTCAGATCAAAGATTTACATGGTGCATCACTTTCTGATCACACATTCATATCACTTAACACTGCATCATAATGCATAATTCAACCTGCATGGATGTATCTCTAGCATACATATTCCCACATGCATTCACATCATAACCAATCCCGCATGGATGTATCTCTAACATACATATTCCACATACATAACATCAAAATCAACATACATGGATGTATCTCTAACATACATATTCCACATGCATAACATCAAAATCAACATGCATGGATGTATCTCTAGCATACATATTCCACATGCATAGTATCAAATCAACGTCCATCAAGGAGTAACCACACAACAATGTCACACAGACGGGAGCATAGACAAGGCCACGAAGGCGTGTCACGGTTCAAAATTCTACGCAAGAATTCAAGAAAGATCGGGGTTGTCAATCCCTAATACTGCTCGCCCTAGACAATCCTGGCCAAGGATGTCCCATTCTCACACAGAGAATCTAGAGCAGGGGTGTTCGCCTGAGGACATCTCCCGGCGGAGGGAAGAGCCCGAGTTCTCACACACGTGAGAACCCTAGAACACGTGGTAGCGGGGTGCACACGCATACCACACCTGGATTCTCAGTGAGTCCGTGATGACACACATAATAATATTCTCACATATCCGCAAGACAAGTACACAACTTGTCCCCACATCATTCCATTAAACAAGACTCAACCCGGGGAGTGCACTCGTTCCACACAGGAACTTCAAATCGTTCCACACAGGAACTTCAAATCAAAATATGTCCTTTCGGACCAATCAACTAGCGATTAATCCACGACTGATAAACCCGGCACACAATTCCATCACATTGCATCCAATCGGTCAAATTCGATTAATCACGATGAAGCCTCAATTGGAAATCCATTTTCATGATGCGTGCAGCATGGTACATGCGTGGGCAAAGCATACATGAATCCTAATCATGATAAGTGCTCTCACCAGCCCCTAATGCATCATTCATAATCACGATATTAAGCTTCAACATCATCATTTAACCCCCACATGTGTGTGTGTAACTAGTAGAAGCCTTTCACATAATGCATATTAACATGCTTGAAAATCAACTCACTACCATACTACACATGTGAATTTCTACCTAAACATGAATTCCAGCGGAAATCATAGTAGAAGAATCGTTGAAATCATAGTTAAATGCAAAACTCAACCACAAAGGCTAAACATCTATAACATCACTCATTTCATCATTGAGTCATGGTAGTCACCAACATTCACACACCATTAATCACAATTTATCATAACAAATCAGTCCAACAATGATTGTAGTCCTACTGAAAATATATGCTTATCCAAAGGGAACCAACCGTTCATAATTTCAAGATAACGATTCCAACATCATGCCACAAAACATAAGTCATCCCACCATCTCTAAGCATATGTCTCAACTCTATAAACTCAATAGCATGCATTTCTAGTAGCCTAACATAGCTTAAAACACTCCACATTCATATAAAATTGGCAAGCTAAAGTGGAATCATCAAAATAGGCATCATACACACAACATACAGTTTTTACATTAGTCGATCGACGCCTCTTCAGGCCGTTCAGATCGGGTTACACGCAAAAATTTGAAATTTTCAGTTCAGCCGATCGATCGCCCTGCAAGGCCGATCGATCGCCAACATGGCAAAACAGTCATCTTTTCCTTTCGCAAATCCAAACCGAAACACCATAGATAGCACTTCAAATCCACATCTAACACCCTAATCATCATCAAAAGTCCTCCTTGACTTCCAGAATATCAAACCAAACCATAATAACGCAAAACCCTAAGAAATCGGGATTAAATAATTCCATTTTCTAATCTTACCATTAACACACTAAATCAAGCAACCCATTTCGAAATAAGCCAAAAATGAAGAGTTTTACCATGGATAAACAGAGATTTTGAAGACCCATTACCTCAGCACTTGGTTTAGCTCGGATTGAAGAGTCACCCTTCTTGAAATCCTTGAAAACACAATGAGTTTGAATTAAACTCTAATGGAAATCGATTTACTCAAGAAATCCCTAATTAAACTTTAGATCTAGGGCTTATTGGTAGTAAAAATCGAATTTTGAATGCTAGGGTTTATAGTAAAACACAAATCAGTAGCTTTTGATGGTCAAAAACGAATTGAATCAAGGGGAAAATGGTAGATTTGGAAGAAATTAAGAGAAAAGCCATGGATTAGTACTTAATTAGAGCAAGCTTACCTTAATCGGCTTCTAATTCGGGCCTAAGTGGGGATTAGGCCAGCCTCCTTCCTTAGCCTATTCCCAAAAATGGGAATGGCTCTGGTTTGCCCTTTTATAGTAAGGGTTGGGGTAGGCATAGGTAAGTTTTGGGGTGTAAATATGAAAAGTAGGCTAAAAGTGGGTATTTTGTAAATTTAAGCACAATTTAAGCCTAATAAAATTCTGAAAATTTTTGTGGGACCTTAAGTATATGTCTAGGTTCATTTGACAGAAAAATAAAATTTTTGACGGTGGGGCCCACAGGGGTCCCGCCAAAACCCTAATTTTTGGGAAAATAGTGAAAATTCCGAAAAATCTCAAAAATTCACATTTGGTTTAAAATCACTTAAAACCACTAATATTGAAGTTAATTTTTGTTAAAACTATCACAAACACTATTTACTTATGAAATCACCGAATAAGATTAGAAAACGCGTAAATCTCACGATAACCCATAATTAAAGAAAACCAAAACCGGTTCAAAGATGAGGGTCCTTACACGACTTACCTCCAAGTTTTGGTATGAACTTCAAGAAGAATTAGACAGAAATCTTAAGGTTAGCACTGTTTTCCACCCACAAACAAATGGACAATCAGAAAGAACTATTCAAACTTTGGAAGATATGTCACAGGCTTGTGCGATGGATTGGAAAGGTAACTGGGATGAACATTTACCGCAGGTCGAGTTCGCCTACAACAATAGCTATCATGGCAGCATAGGTATGGCACCCTATGAAGCATTGTACAGATGACCTTGCCGATCGCTGACGTGTTGGAATGAAGTAGGAGAACGAAGATTGATTAAGTCTGAATTTCTGCAATAGTGTGCATATAAGATGAAACTTGTCAAGCATCGTCTAATGGCATCCCAAGCCGTCAAAAGAGTTATATGATCAGAGACGGAAAAATATCAACTTTAACATGGGAGATCAAGTATTATTAAAGGTTTCGCCAACCTGAGGAGTCATGAGATTTGGAATTAAAGGCAAACTAAGTCCTCGCTTTGTAGGACCATTTGAAAATTTGGACAAAATAGGAGCAGTGGCTTACAGATTGGCCTTGCCTCCACAACTTGACAATGTTCACAATGTATTTCACGAATCCATGCTTAGGAAATATGTACGAGACTCCTCACATGTTCTTGATCAAAGTTCAATCACTCTTAAGTTAGGCTTATCGTTTGAAGAAAAACCAATTAAAATTCTAGATCATAAGGAACAAATCTTGAGGACAAAAATGAATCCTTTCGTCAAACTGCTATGACAATATCATTCATCAAAAGAAGCCACTTGGGAGTTGGAAAGCGAAATGAAGAAGAAGTACCCTGAGTTATTCAATGAGTGAATAATTCAAATTTTGAAGACGAAATTTCTCTAAGGGGGTAGATTGTAATGACCCTAATTTTCTAACATGATCTTTTTATAAAATTTATGCTTTTATGATTTCCTAAGTTTCGGTTAGAGCTCGCAGACATGACTATAACAAGTCAAAAAATGCATAAATCGGAGGTTGGGAATGGAAGTTACAACCTCGGGAAATGTGTTCTAACAGCGGGACCCACTTTTATAGTGCAGGTAAACCGGCTCATAAGTAGCCTAATCTCGTAGGGCTCGTCAATACAAGCTCAACAGTACCAAGAATGTGCCAAACTGAATCCGGGATAGGAAGTTACGCTTATTTAAAGATTAAAGTAAAAAAAAGGCTCGGCTCGGTTTCGCCAGCGCTTAAGAAGGCGCGCCGCATAGCTGCGAGCACATGATGAACGTGCATTCTTCATGCGTGTGCCACCAAAATTGGCGGCACCTACAGTTATGGCGGCAGCGCACCACAGCCTTCGCCGCCTATAAATTCACCTCTCCATTATTTTTTTCACACACAACTCATTCTTACCCCCCTTCACTGTTTTCACTATCTTTGACCCGTTTTATGTCTGATTTAACCGATCCAAAACTCGTTTCCTACTAAATTGAGGGTTCTCTACGCACTAGAAGGGTCATTTTCTCGATGACCTATCTAAAGTCAAGAAAACCCTACCCCTTCCTAATCCTCCCCTTTCTTCTTTTTATTATTTTTGGACCGTTTCTAACCCTTTTTAGTCCATTCAAAAGCCGTACCCCACAAAATCGAAGGCATTCTACCCTTGGGAAGGTTGTTCTGCCAAGTTGACTGCTCGAAGACTAATATCTTAAGGAGGGTTTTTCTTTATATCCTACGAGGGGATTTTCTTATACTTTGCACATGTTAGAGGTAGGTAGTTTTAAATTCTAATTGTATGCCGAGATTTTGACTTACTGAAGTATTGTTAAAGGTCTTCTTCTTATATTTCAGAAAGAAACTCTGTCTTTAAAAGCATCTCCTCTTTTCAAAAGATTTCTCCGAGTTTTGGGTAACTGTACCCTCTAGATAGTTCCTGGTTTCTTGAAACGAGGAATTATTATGATGATTCTGGGGCTTTGGCACACACAGGAACTGGGATATCATGGGAGATTCCCTTTCCTTCTGTCTCCCATTGCCCCATGAGCACAAGTGTAAGTTGTCTGGTATCACAACATTCTATGACCGTATTTTCGGACTTTTATTATTTTCTGAATGATTTTAAAGGAAAGATGACACAATTTTTATGCCCATGAAGCATATTTTTAGAACTTAACTCAACCTATTGAGTATGAATGTACTCACCTACCCTCAGATTCTGTAAGTGTGTCACTCAAATATGAAGGAGTCGACGAAGAGCTTTCTTAAATTCTAGTTTTTGTACTCTTTTTGTAATTTATGTAATGTTTGTAGTGACTGATGTATAAAGGCATGTTATGCCCAATTTTAGAAATCCTTGTATAATACAAAGTGTGTTGTAATTACTCTTTTGGTACACGGTGATCCTTGGCATTAGGAATTAAATTTTATTACATTTTCAAAAATTATTTTCTTTTATTTCAAAAATACGAGGGGTGTTACACTAATATGCGTTGCAAATACATAGGGGTATTGGCGACATATGTAAATATGGGTCACTAATACCATATTTATATAAATTGGATTCAAAAAAATTTCTTAATAAAGAAAGAGGGGTATTTGCGATGCATGAAGCGGTGTGTCGCAAATATCCGTCACATATTTGCGATGCACCATATTTGCAACACATAATACTCCTAATTTTCTAAAAGTTACAAGTCTAAAATATGATTTAATTATATTGATACATACTATATAATTATCAAAAAAATTAGGATAATTTATTTACTATTCAATAGTGTGGGCTCAGGCTTTCATAGGCGTCAAATCAAGATTCAACTCGGCATGGGGGCATGCATACTACATGTCCCATGATTTATGTACATGTTGTATGATTTATATATGATGTCCTACAGTATGGAGGCTCCCATTGAGGCGCTCAAGCGTAACGTCACACACGGTGGAATAAAGATATTAAGTAAAAAAAAAATTAGCCCGACTATTAGTTTGAGCTTGCAACTTGCCAATGACCTGATTGAATGATGTGTTTCCTCATCAATTCAAAATCTGGCATCACATAAATAAAGTGGGACATGCGTGCTGAGTCCAGAAAGGGACGGGAATGAAAGTATTAATTTTAAAATTTGTACATTAATTGTGTAGAATATTATTGTATATATTTAATAATATAAATTGGATTAAAAAAATTATTCATTAAAAAAAGGGTATTTGCGACGCAATCTCAAATACCCCCAAGTATTTGCGATGCATAGTGCTATGCATCTCAAACCCCTAGTATTTGGGATGCATAATACTATGCATTGCAAATATTTGGGGGTATTTGTGATGCAACTCTATATGCATCACAAATATATATTACTTAATTTAATTTTTATTATTTTTCAAATATAATATATAATAAAATAATAAAAAAAATTATTATAAAATTCTCATGCTCTCTCCCCTCTCCTGCTCAGAGCTAGGGCTCATGCTGACATGCGTGAAAGAGAGCAAGAGAGAGGAGAGAGAGAGGATATAGGGAGAGGGAGAAAAGATGAAGAGGAGAGAGAAAGAAGAGAGAGGAGAGGGAGAGAGACAAAGAGAGAGAGAGAGAGGTAGAAAGGGAGAGGGAGGGCGAGAGACAGGAGAGGAGAGGAGAGATAATGAAGAGAGAGAATGAAGAGAGAGAGGGTAGAGAGGGAGGATTTTATTATTTATTATATTTTAAAATTAATAAAAAAAATGGCAATGCATTTTTCTATGCAACATGAATACATTTTAAATTTTTTTATAAATTTTAAAATATGATATATAAAAAAGAGAGGGGGAGAGAGGAAGAGAGAGAAATAAAGAAGAAAGATAGTGAGATGAGAGAAAAGAGAGGATGAGAGAGAGAGAAAGTGAGTGAGAGAGAATGAGATAGAGAGAGAGAAGAGAGGAGAGAGAGGAGAAGAAAGAGGGAGGCAGGGAGAGAGAGGAGAAGAGAGAAATAGAGCGAGAGGTAGAGGCAAACTAATTTAAAATAAAAAAAAATTAAAAATATAGTAGCGATGCAAAGCAAAATGCACCGCTACTACCCTAGGTGGTAGCGACGCATATGCATATGTGTCGCTACTACCTGGGTACTAGCAACGCATTTTGCTATGCATCGCTACTACATTTCATTTTAATTTTTTTATTCATTTTAAAATATAAGATATAATAAAAAATTCTCTAAAAATCTAAATTAAATTCTCCCTCACTCTCCTCTCTCTCCCCTCACTCTCACACTCTCTCTTTCTCACTCCTCTCTCATCCTCTCTCTCCTCTCTCCTCTGTCTCTCTCCCCCTCTCTCTCCTATATCTCTCCCCTCTCTCTCATCCTCTCTTTCTCTCTCCCTCTTTAACTCTCTCTTCCCCTTCTCGCTAGCTCTTTCTCTCTCCCTTTTATTATATATTATATTTTGAAATCAATAAAAAACTTAAAATTAATAAAAGAAATTATATAGAGAGGGAGAGAGGAGAGAGAGGTGAGAGAGTGAGAGGGGAGAGAGGGAAGAGAGGAGAGAGAGAGTGAGAGGAGATATAGAGAGGAGAGAGAGAGAGGGAGAATTTAATTTCGAGTTTTTAGGGAATTTTTTATTATATCTTATATTTTGAAATAGATAAAAAATTTTAAAAACTATAGTAGTGATGCATAGCACAACGTGTAGCGACATATAGAAAAATGTGACACTACTTCCCTTGGAGGAGCAACACATTGAAAAATGTGTCGTGACTACCCTCTCCACTACATTTAATTTGAATTTCTTTTATTAATTTTAAAATATAAGATATAATAAAAAAATTCCCTAAAAATCTAAATTACATTCTCCCTCTCTCTCCTCTCTATATCTCCTCTCTCACTCTCTCTCGTCTCTCTCTGTGCTCTCTCCCCTCTCTCAATGATCTCTCTCTCCTCTCTTATCCTCTCTTCTCTCTCTCCTGCATTTAATTTTAATTTTTTTTAATCATTTTAAAATATAAGATATAATAAAAGGGAGAGAGAAAGAGCGAGAGGGGAAGAGAGAGAATGAGAGGGGAGAGGGGAGAGAGGAGAGAGAAAGAGAGGATGAGAGAGGGAGAGAAAAAGAGAGAGCGAGAGTGAAGAGATAGAGAGAGGAGAGAGTGAAGAGAGAGAGATAGAGAGAGAAAGAAGTGAGAGATTGAAAAGAAATAGAGAGAGAGGGTAGAGAGAGAGAAGAGAGAAGAGAGAGGGAGTGAGATAAAAAAGTGAGAGAAGAGATGAGAGAGGAGAGAGAGGGTAGAGAGAGAGAGAGGAGAGCTAGGGTAGAAAGAGGAGAGAAAGAAGTGAGAGAGGGCAGAGAGAGGTTTTGTTTTTTATTAAAATAATACTATTTGTGATGCTTCCGGTTAAGTGTCGCTACAAAAGCATATTTGCGACAAGCATCGTAAATATAAACACTTTGTGACGCTTAGTTAGCGTCACAAATATATAAATATTGCAACACTTTCTTAAAAGTGTCCCAAAAATTGTGTTTTTAGCGACACTTATATTAAGCGTGACAAAGTGTATTATTTGGGCCACTTATTAAGCGTCGCCGATTTACACACATACCTTTTTATTTTTCCTGCGCGGGTGAAAGGGTAGAGAGAGATAGAAGAGAGAAGAGAAAGGGAGGGTAGAGAGAGTGAGATAAAGAAGTGAGAGAAGAGATAGAGAGAGGGTAGAGAGAGAGGTTTTATTTTTTATTAAAAAATACTATTTGCGTCACTTTTGGTTAAGTGTTGCTAAAAAAACATATTTGTGATGCTTATAAAAGTGTTGCAAAATATAAACACTTTGTCGTGCTTAGTTAGCATTGCAAATATATAAATATTGTGACGCTTTCTTAAAAGTGTCACAAAAATTGTGTTTTTAGTCACGTTTATATTAAGCGTCGCAATGTGTGTTATTTGCAATGTTTATTAAGCATCACCGATTCGCGTGCACACCTTTTTATTTTTCCCACACTAGTGAAAATTTCACCCACATGGTTATATATGTTCCTTATGTTGGGCTCATGCTTAGTGTAGAAGATTAAAAATGTTTCTATATAGTTGTTACAATTATATGAGTCTCATTTATATGAACCCGGGCTCACGTGTAATTTCGTGAGCCCCAACATTGCACGCTATTGGATATTGATATGTCAATGCACATAACTGTGGGGGCAAATTGTTCTCTACTCTTGTGCATTGTCGAATCTTGATCCAATGGCTCATGATGCCCAGGCTAACACAGATGTACTTGAGCCTAGGCTTATACAAACTTAATTTAGTTACTCATATAAAGGAGCAACTAGACTAAGTTTGTATATATATATATAAAAGACTCGTTTATATGAGCTCAGACATCACATGTTGTCGAATTTTTATCCATGCAAACATCTTAGGGACATATTGGTTTTATTCCCCCTTGCACCATCAGGTCTTGATTCAACGAGTCATGATGACTAGGCTCACACATGTATGTGAGTTGAGGCACCTATATATATACAAAATGTTTTGGTGTTACACGAGAGGAAATTCGTTCTTCCATTTATATGTCCATATTCATTCATATGTGTTTGTTGTTTTTACTCAACTAGTTGCTCCTTTATATAACGTATTTTAAGAAAACAAAATTCGAGAACATGCATAAACTATGAGTGCTTTTAATACATATCAAATCATTAAACAAGCTTTTTTTACTCAACTAGTTGCTCCTTTATATAACGTATTTTAAGAAAACAAAATTCGAAAACATGCATAAACTATGAGTGCTTTTAATACATATCAAATTATTAAACAAGCTCTAAACTACCCAAAAACTTGGTCATATCTCCTAAACCCAGTTCAGTTGAGATAAATGAACTAAGCAAAACCTGATAATTACAAGAAGAGAACGTGTCACAAGACTAAAAAACAGTCAACTTCACTGATTTACATCATGAAACCTTCCACAACATAATAACACGCTAAAAGGTAGAAAGTACGCGAAGGTTAGCTGCTTGTTCATAGAAGAGGGATCCAACCCGGAACCGGAGAGGATAACTACGCCGGGAAGGACAAGGAAGGACTCGAGAGCGAGGGTGTGGCACCGACGAGGATAGCCGAGGCGGAAAGCGAGGAGGGATGGGTCGAGTCAGAGACGGAGGAAGGCCGACGGGGAGGCCAAGACAGTTGAGGAAGGAGCTGTCTAAGCCTTCCCCCTCCCTTGCCACATACCGCTCTGCAATAGGAGGCTCATTTTGGGCACATTGGTGAGTGGGGCATCAAAAAATCTTCCCAAGGAAACACGCAAAGTTGTCTCAATGAAGGATTTAAAGTCGCCATCGTCCCACACTAGTTTGTCCCACCACCACCGGGTACCATAAATGTAACCAGATTTCAGTGTCTTGTTCTGGTTCATTATCCCTCTGGGCAGCTTCTTCAGCTCTGGACATGCATACAATTCGAACTGTGCGAGGGAAGGAAACAAGACGACGTCACTACAGATGCTTTTTAGCTTACGAAGATGACCGACTCGCACAGATTTTAGACGGCGAAAACAAATGCAGCCTTCTTTCGCCTCTTCATCCACCTTAATCAATTCTTCTATGTGGTGACCGCCATGAATTGTGACCTCCACAAGGCCTCGAAGATGTTGAAGCCCGTCGATGTGTTTGAGGGCATTGCAGTCGACAATCTCCAGCTTCCAAAGGTTTTGAAGATCGATTTGGCCTACTTGGATTTTTTCCAATCTTCGACACAGTATAATTCTGAGCTCTTCAAGGTTAGAAAGGCACATGCTTGTAAGTACTGAGAATTCCTCAAGTGGCATTTTGGCAATGCCGAGCACTAGCAGCTTGTCCATATCTTGAAGCACTGACAATAGCTCTTCCCCGCCCCCATAGGTAACATGCCTACATGTTATGCTTAAACATCTTAGGGAGTGACATAATTGCTTAAGCCAGCTTACGAAACCATCCTGTTCTGAATCAGGCAATTCCACGGACAAGATTTCCAGTTGGCTCAAGTTTCCAAGCTCCACCGGCAATGCCTTTTGACACCAATCGACTGTGAGAGTTTTCAGCTCAATTAGTAGCCCAAAGGTTTTTGGAAGCTCTATGAGGTTCTTGTTACCATTCACATTCAGCACCTCCAACTTGTTCAAACTTCCTATCTCAGCTGGCAATGTTTCCAAGTTTGTCTCACATACATGAAGATATCTCAGCTCAAGCAATTGCCCAATTGCCGTGGGAAGATCGATAAATTCAATGTTTTGAAGGTGTAAAACTCTGATATTACTCATGGATTTGAAGAAACCATTCGATATCTTGATCTTTGAACAAGCATTGCTGACAATCAACGTAGATAGATTGAGGCAAAGAGGTTCTTCAGGCAATTCTTCTCTTTTCAACACATAAATCCTGTGGGCATGTCTCCATCTATCAGCTATTTGTGCTTTTGTCAATTGAGAATGTCCGTGTACAAAAAACTTCAACTGCAACTCAGAAACAATCCATAATCCCATGTCTCTTATGACATCGTGCATCTTTAGAGTCTCATCTCCCGATCGTTCTAATAGGCTTGCAGACAGCAAAGTTCCAATAATGTCACATCCTCGGTTGAATGTTTCATCATAACTGTCACTCAAGGCCAAAAATCCCTCTGCAATCCAAAATTTAACAAGTCGATTTGAATTAATTAGCTCACCTTCTGGGTATAAGCAACAATATAAGAAGCATACCTTTTCTCCGCAATCTGGTAGAGTATCATAGCTGAGTTTCAGGCGAGCAAACAAGTTGTTCTCTGCATCCAAATCCTTTGTTGGGGAATTTTGAAGAGTAGTTAATGCATGCTTCCATTCTGCAAGGGTATATTTACATGCCATAGCCCGACCAATGACGGTGAGTGCGAGTGGCAACCCTTTGCATTCTTCTGCAACTGCTTTAGCAAGGCATTCATAGAACCAAGAGTCTCCTTGCCTACACTTTTCTCAAATAAAGCCCACGAATCCACCCACCCCAAACATTCAACCTTCAACTTCCTATCGGGTTGCATTTGATTGCACACCTTCTCTGATCGAGTAGTAAAAATTATTTTGCAAATAGATGTATCTAAATCAAGATGACTTAAAATTTCAAGCTCTTCCAAATCCAGAAGTTCCCAAATGTCATCAAATAATAAGGCAACTTTCTTGTCATCAAGTGCCCTGCTTATTTCTTTTGCACGTTGATATGGGTGTTCATCTTGATCAAAGGGCAAGTTCATCTCTTTCATTATAGCTTTTTGAATGTTATCCACATCAATCGACTTGGAAACAACTACCCGGATAACTTTAAAAAACATAGGTTCCAAAAAGTCTTTGCCAATTTTTTTCATGAGTGTGGTTTTTCCAACCCCTCCCATGCCATAAATACCAATCATTCCAACTTCATCATCTCTAAGGAAATCACATACCTGGTTGAAAACTTGTTCTTGCCCAATGGATGTAAAGCAAGAACTACGACCAGATCTTCTTCGTCGTGGTGGAAGAACTTGCCCACTATCCCCTTGCACATCTTTCTGTGCATTTGAAGTGCTCACTGCTGCTGTTGAGTCTCCCTGAGTGGGCTGCTGTGGCTGATAAAAAGCTTGAGAAAATGGAGGGATATTTAGATTATTAATCGCATCTCTCACATTCGGAGTAGGATCTGCCCAAGTAGTAGTTTTAGATCTTGTGAATGATCTTAACATTGTGATGTGGAACTGAAACAATGAGGATGTGCAATTCTATAAAGATTACATAGAAAAAGGTAAAAGGAGAGTAGGATCAACTGAACTGGTAAGGCTCTCAAGATGATAATAGAAGAGAACGAAATTTACAGGTTTTAAGGAAAGGAAAGAAGTACAAAGTTTGCCTGCAGAGTATGTCACAGGAGAGGATGTGTACAATTGAGAAACCAGCATCATGTTTGTAGTTAGATAACATGAGAGACAATAAAAGAGAGTGAAATCGTTATAAATATAAGTGTAATATAACAGCCGAATCATAAGTTGTGCAGGGCCTATGGGTGTTGGAATATCACTTTCCTTTTAGAACAGAGAGAGTATACCAGACTTTTCAGTAAGCAGCAACATTGGACTTGTCACCGTTGTTGTTTCATCTTTGAAGTTGACTTTGTTTCTTTGAAAAATGCTTATGTGACATTGACTTTCAAATGTGATGTACGCCGTCATGACAACTCTGTTTTAGAAAATGAGCCCCTCAAATGAAATAAATCTAGATGATGATGTAACTTCATTACACACGATAATTAGTGTCACTGTAGTATAATTTTTAATGAAAAATATTTTCATGACCACATTGCATAACTAATAGACATGTGGAGAGAAAAACCTTGGGAACGGTTGAGTCCAATTCCCAAGTTTCTCTTCACCACTTCTTTAGTAATGTGGGAGCGGTGATGTGGGAGCCTCCCATTATTGGTGACTAAGTCTAAGTCTAATCTTAATTTTTTATTTATGAAGGGAAAGAGGGAAGGCACTAATGGTGAAGTGAGAGAGTAAAGAATTGGAGGGAGGCTGGGAGAGAGAAAGAGATAAAAGAGTGCATGATCAGAGAAGGCGTTGAATGACATTGAATAATGAAGGACGGGCATTAATAATTGATCTAATAGATCATCGTGTAAATCGTGTAAATCTAAAAGTTGTTGTAGACAGAAATTTTTTTTATATGGGGAGCTGGAACGATCTCATCAACCCTATCACAAAAAAGAACAAAATCTCCTCCCCCTTTTTTTACTTCAAATTTTAAAACAAATGTTAACCCCCACCTATCACCTCTCCTCTTTCCATTTTGCAGCAATTTCCAGCGAGGTTGCAATTAGCCTATACACAATGGGCTTCGTTGGGGCCTTATAGTGAAATGTGCAATCAACATCATGGTTGTAGAGTTTGTTTTTTCGAAAAAGGAGAAAACTAAACCTTGTTCAAGATGGGTAAACCCTAGTCATTTTATTAATATTAATGACAAACTCGTAAATAAATAAATTATTTTGAAAATCTAACATTTAGGTAGAGGTGACAATGGGCTGGGCTCGGGTTTGTGTGCGGGTCGGGACCTAGCCTGCACCTCCAAAGTATAGGCCCGGCGTGGCCCACAAAGTCAGATTGGGCCAGCACGCGGCTTGGAAAAAAATAAAAAATATTTTTTAATATTTGTATTTATAAAATATGTTGTAAATTTACGGTTTTTAAATCTCGAGATAAAAATTGCATATAAGTGCATCCCAACTAACTTTGGTACCTTTTCATCTATTTATTATTTACAATTTAACATTAGCATGCCTTGATTCTAAAATATAAAAATTATATATTTGAACTATCTAATAAATTAAATTTTTATTAATAACTTCTTCTAACTTTGGAGTTTGTTCCGTGTCTATTGCGTCTAAGTCAATTAAGTACATGCAGTACTCCATCTTTGTTCGATCTAAGCAACTTCAAGAATTTTGCGGTACTATGTTCTTGCACTAAAAGCGTACTCGGATGCTACTGTAGGCACCGGAGGAGTTTATAAATTATGTGCTAAGGCGGTAAATTATGTGCTTCTGTCAAGCGAGACTCAGACTTCTTCCCTCGCAGCCACTCCATGGGAAAGTGCACTGTATCTATTGTTGGTGCTTCTCTTTCAAATTCAGTTGTCATTAATGCAATTGTAATTTTTTTATTCTTCTCTTGATGCTTTTTTCTGCATTGATCAAAGATTTCAGAATATGAATGACTGAATTATTGTTTCTTTACGTGTTTAGAGATGGTAACAGTTGCTTAAAGCTTTTTTTTTAGTGGAGGGTCGCATTAGGTTTGTTATCGTAATCCTCTGTAATCAGTGATCCTGTTAAAACTTTTGATGCTTTGAAATGTTGTCAGTTGTGAAAGGTTTTTCTCTTATTAATATTGATATGCATAGTTGTTCATATCAAGGTCGGTTAAAGATATGTTTGGTTTGTGGAATTTACATATTACAAATGTGGTGTCTGCATTTTCTTTGTTTTGTAAAGTAACAATGTGATGATTGACGTTCCTTTCCATTCACGCACACGATGCTGTAGCATGTTTTGAGCTTGAACTGTTAGTTTGCTTTGTCTGGTTATTATTTCTTTACGTGTTTAGAAATGGTATCCTTGCTTCAAGTTTTTCTTGGTGTTTACCTTGATGAATGGGTTGGACATGTTCGAAATGGGCAGCCGGCTGAAAGAGCTCGAGGTGCAAGGAACCTGCTTGATGAATGGTCGCAGAGACTGAAAAAAAGAAAACTCGAAGCAATCTCGGGAGAAATTTTCATCCCTTCTGTAATAAGTTCTACATTTAGAATTGTCACTAGCTTTTGATTTTGTTCTCTCTTCATTTTTGCTTCTTCTTTATGAAATTCTGATTAAGTGCTTCAGAACTGTCTGGATTTTTAGTACCTTTGAATGCCATTTTGATGATATAGTGTTCTGTGTTGAGGATTAAATTACATTGTTTGCAATCTGTTCTCTGCAAAACGTTTTGAATGGTAAATTAGGAGGGAAATGTGTGTATAATTACTTATTAAGCATCAGAGCTAGTTTTCTCATAGTCGGTGTAAACAAACTTCTCAATGGCAACATAATTAGAACTAATTAACTTGACCATAATATTTGCTAATGGAGTTAAAAGAAATTTGAATATGAAGAACAAAGTGAAAGAAGTGAGTCTTTTATGAGGAAACTGGCATCATGAAATCTTGTGCTTGTTTTTGGCCCATGTCATATTGACTAGGAAGTAAACATCTGAATAACCTACATGTAATGAATGTTTACTTGGCCTAAAACTTACGGAGGCTTCTTATAATTGGAAACCATCTTTCTTAAAAGTATGGTTTGATTTGAAGTTTTTTTCTCTGATTGTTAAGGGTTAGCTGTGGTGACTTTCACATCAGAATCAAGTATGTAATAAGTGCTTTGCAAGTTGCAACATTGTTACTAAATATATGACCTTCACTATCATAATCATAATCATAATCATAATCATGTAGTATATTTTTCCAATAATTTGGGGTCGGCGATATAGATCTTACACTTCTATTTTAGCCTATTTTGTGTCAACTCTTTTGTAAGAGATAATACAGTCATATCTTTCCTTATTAATTATATCCAAGTTTGTTTAAGTTACTCTTTCCATCTTTTGCCATTATTTACATAAAATCTTCCAACTTTCTTATTAGGGCATCCATTGGTCTTCTTTCTATATGCTCATATCAACGCAACCTACATTCTTTGAGCTTCTCCCTTAACAATGTTACCCTTAAGTTCTCATGTATATACTAATTTCTAACCCTACCTTTCCTGGTTATTCAAGACATCTACCTTGGCATCCTCATTTCATATACATTAAGTTTATTTATATGGCTTTTCTTTGGTGCACAACATTCTACTTCATAGAGTACTACAGGCCTAATATCTATCCTATAGAACTTACCTTTAAGCCTATTTGGGACTTGCATATCACACAAAACTCCTAATGTCACCCTCCGTTTTACCCACCCTGCATTAATCTTATCTACTACATCATTAGTAATATCGCCCTCTTTATAGATAATGGAGCCCAAATATCGAAATTGCTCATATCTTGGTACTTCTTGCCCATCTATTTCAACTAAAGTTTTAATATCCTTAAAGTTAAATTCCATATACTTCATCTTCGTCCGGCTAATTTTAAAACATTTTGATTCTAGAGCTTCCCCCCACAGTTCTAGTTTGATATTTAACCCTATTATAGTCTCGTCAATTAAAACTACATCATTCGCAAAAAGCAAGCACCAAAGTATCTTATTTTGTATATGTATAGTTAGTTTATCTATAACTAGGGCAAAAAGATAAAGGCTTAAAGCTTACCCTTGATGTAGACCTACTGTGACCGGGAACTCCTTGGTTTCTCCCTTAACTGTTTGTACACTGGTCAGAACCCCATTGTACATTGGTCTCTCCCCGGCCTCCCTCCTCCCCCCTCTTTCCCGGGTTTGCCTCCTGCTTCCCCTTCTCTATTTCAGAGGAGGGGGGCAAACGCGGGGGAGAGAGGGGGGGAGCGGGAGGGCGGGGGTGGAGAAGAGCGGGGTGGCTAGGGGTGGACCCGAGCGGCGAAGGGCGCTAAGGGGCACAAGGAGGCTAGAGGCGGCAGGGGGTGTGCATGGGCAGTGGGCGGTTGGTGGGGCGAGTGTGTATCGAAAGGGCAACGGGCAGAAGGCCAGCAGGGGTAGAGTGGATCGGACGGGTGATTGAGGGAGGCTGGGCGCACAGGTGCAACTGAGCGAGAAGGGTGGGTGGGCACATGGGCGGCGAGGGGTGGGTGAGGCACAGGAGGGGAAGAGCGGCGGCGGAAAGCCGGAGGGGGTGAAGCGGCGGCGGTGGAGGGCACACGTCGGTGGGGGAGCCGAGGAGGGGGAGGTATTGGGCAAAAAACACTCATGAGAGCGAATATATATTGCCCACACGGGCGAAAATCGTCCATGAGGGGAGGAAATTTCACCCTGCGCACATTTTCTTTTTAACGATGCTTAGAAAGCGTCGCAAATGAATGTCCTTTGCAACACTTAATCTAAGCGTTGCAAAAATCAATCTTTTGGCGATGCTTTTATAAAAGTGTCGCAAATATTTTTATATTTGTAGCATTTTTTAAATCGTCACCAATTGTTTTCATTTGAGATACTTATAAATAAATAAGCGTCGCAAAAATTGTAATATTTGTGACACTTATCCACAAGCGTCGCAGATACTATTACTTTCTCCCCATCCTCTACTCTCTCTCTCTACACTCTCCTCCCTCTCCTCCTCGCTCTCTCTCTCCTCTCTCTCTCTCTCTCTTCACTCTCTCCTCTCTCTCTCTTATCTCTCTCCTCCCTCTCTCTCTTATCTCTCTCCTCCCTCTCTCTCTTCTCTCCCTCCCTCCCTCTCCTCTCTCTTTTCTCTCTCCTCCCTCTCCCTTCTCTCTCTCCTCCCTCTCTCTCTCTTCTCTCTCCCCTCCCTCTATCTCTCTTCTCCCTCTCCTCCCTCTCTCTCTCCCTCCCTCACTCCTCCCTCTCTCTCCTCTCATTCTCTCCTCTCTCTCCCTCTCTCTCTCCTCTCTCTTCCATCTTTCTCCCTACCTCTCTCTCTCCCTCTCTCTCTCTCTCCTCTCCCTCTCCCTCTCTCTCCTCTCTCTCTCTCCCTCTCTTCTCCCTCTCTCTCCTCTCTCTCTCCCTCTCTTCTCCCTCTCTCTTCTCTCTCTCCTCTCACTCCTCCCTCTCTCTTCTTTCTCTCCTCTCACTCCTCCCTCTCTCTTCTCTCTCTCTCCCTCGCTCTCACTCTCTCCTCTCTCTCCCTCCCTCTCTCTTCTCTCTCTCTCCCTCCCTCTCACTCTCTCCTCTCTCTCCCTCCCTCTCTCTTCTCTCTCTCTCCCTCCCTCTCACTCTCTCCTCTCTCTCCCTCCCTCTCTCTCTCCTCTCTCTCTCTCCTCTCTCTCTCCCTCCCTCTCTCTCTATCCTCTCCCCCTCCCTCTCCTCTCTCTCTGTCTCCTCTCTCTCCTCTCTCTCTACATTGTCTCTCTTTTTTCTCTCTCTACATATTTTAAAATTAATATAAGGTAATATCAATGCATAGGAATATGTATCACTAATAAATTTCTATTTATTTATTTTTTATTAATTTTTAAACAAAAATATAAAAAACTAAAATTAAAAATTTCCTACTCTCTCTACTCACCCTCTCTCTCTCTCTCCTCACCCTATCTCTATACTCCCTCTCTCTCTACCCCCTCTCTCCTCCCTCTCTCTCCCTCTCTCCACTCTCTCTCTCTCTCTTTATATCTTCTCTCTTTTTCTCTCTCTACATATTTTAAAAAATATAATAAATTATAAGGTAATAGTGACGCATAGGAATATGCATCGGTACTACCAAGGTTATTAGCTATGCATCGGTACTACCAAGGTTATTAGCTATGCATATGCATCGCTAATACTGAGTGTATTAGCAATGAATATTCTTATGCGTTGCCAATAACAAGAGTACTAGGAACTCATATACATATGCCACTAATATATTTTTATTTATTTATTTATATTAATTTTTAAATAAAAATTAGAAAAAAAATTTCCCCCCTCTCTCTACACTCCCTCTTGTCTCTCTACACTCCCGCTTGTCTCTCTATCTTCCTCTCTCTCTACCATCTCTCCCCCCTCTCTCTCTCTTATCTCTCTCTCCCTTTTCTTTGTTTTATTTAAAAAAAAATTAAAATAAAAATTTGTAGTAATGACACATACCAAAGCCTTCGAGTATTAGCGATGTATATATGTATGCATCGCTACTAACCTATGGTCGCATACGGTCACTAATAGACTTTTTTATTTTAAAATTTTTTAAAAGATAATTTATAATTTAAATTTTATTTCCTCTCCCCTGTTTCGCTCTTTCTCTCCTCACCCTCTCTCCCCTCTCTTTGCCTTTTCTCTCTTTTATTTAATTTTTTTTTAAAATAAAAACTTGTAGTAGCAACGCATATGGTTATTCGTCGCTATAAACATTTTTTTTATTTTTAAATTTTTTTTAAAATAATTTATAATTTAAAATTTATTTCATCTCCCCTCTTTCTCTCTCTTCTTCCACTCCTCACCCCCTCTCTTCTCTCTCTCCTTATTCTTTCTCTGTCTCTCCTCTCCTTATCTATCTCTCTCTTCCCTCTCTCTCTCTCTCTCCTAATCACTCTCTCTTTTTTCTCTTGCTCTCTTCAATCTCTCTCTTTTATTGTAAATTATATATTAAAATTAATAAAAAAATTTAAGAAATAGAATATTATATATATAGTGAAAGTTTAATCTATTTTTGGCACTACCTTTTATTAAAAAATTTATATTTATTTATTATATATATAAATAGTAAATATTAAATAAAATATATTATATTCAAGAAGTTTATTTTAATTTTTTAATATTTATTCATTATATAATTATTTATTAAATAAAATTATTTAATAAAGCTAATAGCGACATTTATAAACAAGCATATCTACTATAAATGTTATTTGTGACGCTTGTTTAAAAGCGTAGCGAATAGTTCTAAATTTTTATTTTTTTATTTTAAATTTATTACTATTAGGGATGCTTTTATTAAGCGTTGCTAATAGCATAATTATTAACAACATTTTTAACAAGCGTCGCTATTGTTAAAACTATTAGTGATGCTTAAGAAAAAGCGTCACTAATAGTTATAATTTTTTTTAAAAAATAAATATCTTTTAGCGATGTTTATTTAAAACATCGATAATAGCCTAACTAATTAGCGATGTTTATTAGAAAGTATCGCTAATATAGTTAGTATTAGTGACGCTTTAAATTAAGAGTCGCTAATAGATGACTATTAGCAACGCATATTATTATGTGTCACTAATAGTTAATTTTTTTGCGATGATTTGGTATGCCTCGCAAGTAGTGGTTTTTAACGACACTTTTGTTTATGTCGCTAATAAATGTGTCACTAATAGTACATTTTTGTTGTAGTGCCTTGGTTAGAAACATGACCCCTATGTTTTGTTAAAGCTTCCTCAAGGCTATGGTGGTAGAGGTTGATGGATCATGGGGAACAAGGGGTAGAGTGGTAGGAACTGGTGTGGGGTGGAGACAGGGGAAGAAAGAGAAAGGAGAAGATGTAATTGTGGCCCTCACATTTTAATCTGACGGCCATTATTCCCTCTCCTACATAAACTTATGTTTACAATTAGTTAAAGGTTGAGTGGAGTCTAACAATAAATACCTCCTACTCTTATTTATGGTTTCCATTTGTCATGTGGGTGCTAATTATCCTGTTCACTTACTATCCTTTGTTTTAACAATAGAAATTATATCTAAAATTTTAAAATGTCTCCCTTACAGGTGGTTGAGGAGGCACTAGTTAGCTTAAAGGCCATGGTAAAGCAAGAACACCCAAAGCATCGAGGTTCACCCTGGTAATATCATAGATAGAAAATGAGAAGTGTTCCATAGCTATTAATAGCTAATGCCCATTTTTTCATATTTATGATTATCATCAATATTTTTGGCAATTTATTATGGGCTTCACCGGGAATATTTTTTTTAAGGTATTAATGAGCAAAATTCCTCCTCATTTTATTATTTTTTTGTCATATATGTATAAAGTTTACTTGCGAAGTGTTCAAAATATGAAGTTGCTTGAAGGTTAGAGGGTGTATTGTTCATTATTAGTAGACAAAAAAAGAATCGACACTATGCCTCATGACAAAGGCTAGATAGGCAAAAGATGGTTATTTTAACTGTATAGAGTCACAACAACTTTGCATTTTTTTAATCTTTTTTTCCTATTATTTTTTTAGAAAAATCTTAGGTTGTACAAATTGTTCAAGCAGAGGCTACATAAAGGTAAATAGCATGACAATTTTCTCGTTGATTTGATATATTTTTTTAAACTTCTCTTGTTGCCTTGGGGAAGTCATTCTAATGAAGTTCACCTTACAACGATTTTTACTAGAGTCAATTATGGAGCAATTTTGTAACTTACCTTATATTAAAGTAAGTTTGTAGTTTCATGAAATTTCTCTGTATTAAAGCAATGTTATAGGTTCAACTTGGCCAAACCTTGTATGTATAATGGACCCATCTTTACCCTGGAACTAATTTCTCATCTCAACCCATTAACATTGGCTGCATGTCTTGATAATGAACTTCATACTCCATTATAGGTTGTCAATGATCTCTTTATGAGCAGAAAATATATATCCAATTGGAAATTTTGTACTCCCTCTTTCCTAAATCAATAGCTTTATTTGGCAAAAAAAAATTGTTCCATATTAATAGCTCTATTTTATTTAATCTAAGTGGTTGGGTACCTAACATAAGTACCACAAGCTTATTTTGCCATGTCTTAAAAGTGGGTTTCATCATTTGATAAAAACCAACTATGTTTTCAAATGTAGCTATTAATACAAGATAGGGAGTAATTTTTATTGAATAGTGAGACCCACATGAAAAATAGTTAAAATTTTCAAGTATCAAAACAAAGAAGAAAGAAGAATATGTCATATCGGCACTTGGAGATGACACATATTTAAGTTTTCCCTTTGGTAGCTTATTTAAATAGATTTAGGTAATAATTGTTGTTGAATATTACAACTTTGAAACCGTATCGCTTTTATTTTTTAACGCAAAACATAGAAGGATAAACAAAGAAATGAGTCTAGTCCGCGTGGAATCATTCTAATCATAAAATTTTTAGGCCAACAATGTTGCATTTGGTATAAACTAGGTAGAAGTAGAAAGTAAAAATAACAATAAAGAGACAGTTCGTGTCGTCAAATAGTCGAACACAGTCATAGTCAAACTATAAACGGTCAGTGTTTGACCGTGACCACCATGATCGAATGGCCAATTACCACCCCTTCTCTAATAACAGAACCGTATCCTTTAATAGGGAAAATTATTTAAATAATATTAAAAAAATAATTACTGATTTGGACCACTTTGAGAAATATTTCTCAAAGCTGTGCTCCTCTTTGCTACGTAGGCGCTAGCCAACCAGCTGCAGCCTGCGTAGCTTTTGTTTTTTATTTGTTAAGTTGATTTCGTCATTCTAAAGGACAAAACCGAGTCAAGTTATAATATTGTTGAACCGATTTCGTCCTTTAGAAGGATGAAATCAACTTAAGTTGATTTCGTCCTTCTAACGGACGAAATCGCGATGAGAGCGGAAGCCAACCCTTTCAAACGGATGAAATCAGCTTCGTTTATTGCGAAAGTGGTTAAGTGTCGCGAGTTCGTATGTTAAAAGGACGAAATTAGCTTAAGTTGGTTTCATCCTTCTAAAGGACGAAATCAGTTCAATAATATTATAACTTGACTTGGTTTCATCCTTTAGAAGGATGAAATCAACTTAAAGCTGATTTCGTCTTTCTAACGGACGAAATCAACTAAAAAAACAAAAAAAAAGCCACACGTGGCAAAAAAGAACACTGTTTTGAGAAATATTTTCCAAAGTGGTCCAAATCAATAAAAAAATATTAATATTTTTTAAATATATTTTTTTTATTCTTAAATACATTTCATTCTAGCAAGACTTTTTTTGCAAACATTATTAGTGAGGGTGCCGAGTCTGCATTACACCATTTTCATATGTACCAGTCTAGATATCAAAATTATTACCATATTTATCAAAATTATAACCCTATTAAATGAGTCTATGACCCCTTTTAATGGCGATTAATCTTCTTTAGTCCAATCTCCTCTGGTCACCCAACACTCTGAGAGAAACATATTTGGGTCTGCATGTGGCCGTTGATAGCTATGTTGGTTGACTATGAGAATGGCATCATTGAATCAGAATGCTAACTTTGAAAGCAATTCACTGCCACTGGTTTATTAATCTGCTTACAGTGGCCAACTTTACGTGGGAGAAATGACTCTGAAAGCTATGTTGGAACAGCCGGTCGGGGGTGGCTAATCCACTTATTTTTTTTGGGTAATCCTGTTCAACTGATCTTTTGTCCGGCCATCCCAAAATCTACATAGCCCAATTCTATCAAATTTTTACTCACTCCCCTAACCAGAACACTCATTGATCTTAACGCTCTCTTAGTCTTATAATAAGTGCATAATTTCCTTTTTTAAAATAAATTATTAAAAAAATCACTTTACCACCACTCAACCCTCTCCAACACCGATGCCTCAGTAATGACCATGCTTCACCTTCCTAACATGCCCTACATCCCCCTCCCATAAGCCGGCTGGGCCGCCGCCCTGACAGCGGTGATGCCAAAATGGTCAACTTTCTTGCTTATGGTTCATGGTGACCCCATTTTGGCACTGCATGTGATGCTATGTAATATCCCCAGCCTTTTGGCACATAGGCAGAAATTCTAAAATGGCAGGATGGGCTTCTTGGGTTCCTTCTCCCCAACCTCTTACACTGGTTGGAGAGAAGGGGATGGAGAAAAGGAAAGCCCTCCCCCTTCTTGGTGTTTTTACCAGCACAGACTGTGAGGTTGTGGCCAAGTAGGATGATCCCACCTCGACCTCAACCTCCCTACTGGCTCGGAGGAGATGCTAGTGGAAGGGGAAGGGCCCGGGAAGTGGAGGGGGAGGAGGAAGTTTCACATTATATATTTTAAAACCTTTTTTTACATTAAAACAGTACTTTTTTTTCGTAAAAGAAAAATTATTTAAATATTATTATTGAAAAATTATACACTATTTATCCAAGATTAAATACATAACCACTTGAATTGAATAAAATAAATTTATTAATATAAAATAAACATTTTTTGTCAAATGAAGTTGTTAATGTGGAACAAAAAGAGTGTACTATTTCGGAAGAGATTAAAATATTTATCAATTAGGTGTTTGGACTCATGTCATTCCGTCATGCAAGCGCCATCATGGCAGTTTGCATTTGTGTTTTTTTAATATTAATGGGTAAAATCGTTAAATGGGTAAATTCAACTTCAATTAAAGGTAAATATTTTTTTGCCGCTATGTACCAATCTAGGATTTTTATGTACTATGCTACTAACCTATTTCCTATAATGGTACTCCTATATACCACAATAAAACCTTGTAAATATACAAGACGAGTCAGCCCCACTGGACTTCATCACTACCACTTCATGTAAACTTTGCGAAAAATTCACGTAGGCGTAGGCTTTGGTTGTTGTGCTTGAACTTATGTGTTGGGTGTCACTTGTGATAATACCTGGTAAATATTTTTCTGTCTCCTTTAAAATTATATATATTTATTTAAATACTAATTTTTGAGTAATTTCTCTAAATTAAATTACCATGTCTAAAGTATGCTCGAGGTGTGATATTTGTGTTTCCAATATAAATTGTAAAATTCAAACCATTATACTCATAATAACCGATCAAAAATATAAGTCCTATGCTAGGATACATGTCAAATTGCATGCCCAACAACCATATGGAAATAATTGACCACGACTGAAAAAACTTAGATATTATCCATATGCTTCTTCGCGCCAAAGTTGGAAAGTGGAGAATTTTGGTATCTTATGTGAAGCAGTTGCCTCGCACATGTGATGCTCTTCAAGCACAAATATTTTCCCCTTCTTCCCAAATCCCTGCTTAATACAAATCCTACCACCTAATTTACATATCAGGGTTATATATATATTGAATAGCTTCATTTGGCCAAACAAATATGTTCCATATTAATAGCTTCATTTTATTAAATTTAAGTAGTTCGGTATTTAAAAAAGAGTATGATAAATTTATTTCTCCTTCTCTTACTTTTATTAGATGTGGGTTTCACTATTTAATGAAAAATCATTTTTTTTCCAAATGCAACGGAGGGAGTATTTGTCATAAATTGCTTGGCAACAACTAATAAGTGGGGAGTATTTGTTATAAATTGCTTGGCAACAACTAATAAGTGGGGAGTATTTGTTATAAATTGCTTAACAACAACTAATAAGTGAAGAAGCCACACAAAGATGCTACAACAGATATGTGAAGAAGAAGAGTACTTGGTGGTCCAAAATGTAAATTTGTATTTTTCTAGTAGGTCTATGTAAGGATGCCGTTGGGATGAGTTTTAAAAACCAAACCCGACCCATTAAGGTCAGGTTTTTCTATATACCCGATCCAAGTAGTATCCGTAGGTCTTGTCTATTCACCTCATTCTTGCAATAAAAGGCACAAGATGAAACCAATCTCCACGAACACAAAAGTGGAATTTTTATCAGGACCAAAGGTGTAAATTTGATAAAGCTCAATGATGGAAGGCTAATTGCGCACCACGTTGAAAGCCAACGAACAGAAGATGATAATTTTTCTTAAAAAAACAATGTGAATGTGCTTAGAGAAATAACTCATAATATTGCATCAGTAAATGCAATGAGAAAGTATTATAATAGCTTTTAATTTTTCTCCGTCCCAGTTCGCCTTATTTTTGTCATCAGATTTAAAGAACTGTTTGTACAACATAAGATTTACCGAAGTCCTGCCAGAAGGTTTTGTAGAGCAATTTTTTGCTCAAGGATAGATTTTCTCAGTAAGAAATACACCGTGTAAGAGATTCCTTATTTAGAAGGGGGAAGAGATGCACTACTTCGAATGTAGTGCTATGATTCAAAATTATACATTATAGATGAAAAACATTGGAGAAAGTTAAATTATAATATGTAAATTAACAGACTCCAAAAGCAATATCATGAAAAAAATTAAATTTGCAATGAGAACACATTAATGTCATTATATTCAAATATTCGAAAAGGATGACTTTTTAACTATCCAAATGTGGCAATGCATTAGTGGAAGAAATTTTACAGTGAAATCCATAAAGCAAATCTTCAACTTCCAAAAAAATTACTGATTCCCATTGATAACTCATTTTAGCAACCCCCCAACAGCCATTCACTAAAACATAGAGCTCAAAAAACAGAGCTGAATTTGATAAGAATGAACACAACAGTTTAAATTTTTACAGCTATAACAAAAGAAGTAACAGAACAACAAATGTATACCAACAGAGAAAAGGCAAACAATGAATGAAGCAGGCAATCTCGAGGCTGATGCCGCCGACACCATCTCCTCGACCAGCCTAAGCTCACCTCATGATCCAGGATTATGAGCCGCATATAGCCTGTGTCGCAAAACAAAAGGCTAAAATCTAATTGGACGTGGAACTGACAAGTGAATTCCAAAAGTCGTCTCAATGAAGGACTTGAAGCCGTCGTCTTGCCACAAGATTGTATCCCACCACTCTTGGGTACCCACAATTGTACCTGCTTTGAGTGTCTTGTTGCTCATTAGACCTCGTGGTAGCTCTTTCAACTCCAAACAATCATATAAAATAAACTGTGTGAGTGAAGGAAATAAGACAGTATCCCTACATATGTTCTTTAGTTTGCTAAGATATTGGATTCTCGTATATTTGAGATTAGGTAAACAAATATGCCCTTCTTTCACTTCTTCATCTACCTTAATCAACTCTTCCATCTCACCAGAATCAATTGTGAGCTCCACGAGGCCTTGAAGATGTTGAAGCCCAAATATGTATTTGAGGGAGTCGCAGCGGAAGATATCCAGCTTCCAAAGATTTTGGAGGTTTGTTTGACCTACTTGGAACTTTTTTAACGTGGAGCACCATGATATTTTGAGCTCTCGAAGTCTAGAAAGGCACGAGCTTGTACAAACTATAAATTCCTCAAGTGGAACCTTGTCAATATTCAGCAATGACAATTTGTCCATATACTGAAGTGCCGACAACAACTCATTCACGACGGTAAAGGGACAACACTTCATACTTAAACGTCTTAGGGAGTCAGATAATTGCCTAAGATCACTTCTAAAGTCAACCTGATCTGATTCCAACAATTCCTCAAACTCTAGAGACAAGATTTCCAGCTTTCTCAGGTTTACAAGCTCCACGGTGAATTCTTTGGGACATGGAATAATCTCAAGTCTTCTCAGCTCAACAAGTTGTCCCATGGTTTCAGGAAGCTCTATGAGGTCATAATTACTGTACAAATCTAGTACCACCAACTTAGTTAAATTTCCTATCTCTCTCGGCAATGCTTTTAGGTTGGTATCATTTACACAAAGAAATCTCAACTCAAGCAGTTGCCCAATTGCCGCTGGAAGGTCAAGAAATTTAACACCTGTCAATTCTAGGACTCTTATTTTGCACACAGATTTGAAGAAGTCATTGAATATGTTGATTTCTTGTTTCCAACAATTGAAAATCAAAGTGCTCAGATTGTGGCAAACAAGTTGTTCAGGTAATTCGACTCCTTGCAATGCAAAAATCCTATGGGCCTCTCTCCACCTATCTGCTGTTTGTAATTTTGACAATTGACAACCACCATGTACAAAGAAATTCAACTTAAATTTGGAAGAAATCCATAATCCCATGTCTCGTATGACATCATGCATCCTTAGGCAGTCATTATCCGATTGTTCTAATAGGCATGCAGTCAGCAAGGTTCCAATGACATCATATCCTCTATTAAGTGCTTCCACAAAACTTCCATTCATGGCCAAAAACCCTTCCGCAATCCAAAACTCAATAAGTTCACTTGATTCTATTGCTTTATCCTCTGGGTATAAGCAACAGTACAAGAAACAATCCTTTTCTCCATGCTCCGGGAGAGTATCATAGCTGAGTTTCAAGCAAGCATACAAATTCTTTTCTGTGTCCATAACCTCCGAAGGAGACTGTTGAAGAGTAGTTAATGCATGCTCCCATTCTTCAGGGGTATATTTACATGTCATAGCTCGACCAATGACAGTGAGCGCCAGTGGCAACCCTTTGCATTCTTTGGCAACTTGTTTAGCAAGGTGTTCAATTCTATGGACAGACTCAAGGGTCTCCTTACCTACAATTTGCTCAAATAAAACCCATGAATCATCCCATCCCAAGCATTCGACCTTCATCTTTCGATCAGGTTGCATTTGGTTACACACCTTCTCTGATCGAGTAGTAAAGAGTATTTTGCAATTGAACGTGTCTAGATCACTTAAATTTCCAAGCTCTTCGAGATCTAATAGTTCCCAAATGTCATCAAATAACAAGCAATTTTCTTCTCATCAAGTGCCTTACTTATTTGTTCGGCGCGTTGATATGGGTGTTCATCTTGATCGAAAGGCAACTTCAACTCCTTCATTATAACTTTTTGAATGTTATCAACACCAATCGACTTGGAAACGACTACCCAAATAACTTTAAAATTCGAAGGTTCCAAAAACTCTTTGCGAATTTTTTTCATGAGTGTGGTTTTCCCAACCCCTCCCATGCCATAAATACCAACCACTCCAATCTCATTGTCTCTAAGGTAATTACATACCTGGTTGAAAGCTTGATCTAGCCCAATGGAAACTGTGGAAGAAATAGAACGTCTTCTTCGTTGTCGTAGAATTTGGCCACTATCCTCTCGCATCCAATCATGTGTCACTGAAGAGCTTGCAGCCATTGTTGGGTCTCCGTGAGTGGACTGTTGTGGTTGCTGAAAGGCTTGAGAAAGTGGAGGGATACTCAAATTGTTGATCGCACTTGCCACATTGGGAATAGGATCTGACCAAGTACTTTCAGTTTTTCTGGATGACCTAGTCATTGTGATTTGGATCTGAAACGGTGAGGATGTGTATATGGAGAATTACTAAATATATGGAGAATGCACAGAACTGTATATGGAGATTTACTATGAAAGGGTTTTTGTTATTTTGCTATTTTAAAAGGAAACAGAGGACTAAGAGCTGAAAGATTGAGGATTTATTCATATAAATCATCACTGATGAAGGTAAGTGAAAGGAGGAGCGGGAACGAAAGAATGGAGTTTTTTGTTGTGATTAATGGAGTAGTAGGTGGGTAGTGATATTCATAATTGAATTTTCGTTTGGGTAAGTTATTTTCAAGTATTTATATTTAGGGTAAGTTCTTTTTAGGTCCCCCTCCTTTCATATGGTTCGTTTTCCTCCTTATTTTTCCTCTTTTCATAGGCATCGAGATTTTTCCAAATTTTTTTTAAAATCAAATAAATTTGATCCAAAATTACCCCTAGTTGAAACGGACCGAAATGTTAACTTTATTACTATGATGAAACCAGGGCAGTGACAACTTTTCTTCTACTAGACTTCATTCTCTGTAACATCAAATCTCAATGAACTTCATTAATGACATTTTAAATATTGGCATTATACCTTGAACTTCATTAATCTAGTGATTTCTATGACGATCTCTTGTTTTCATCCTCAACTCCAAATGATTTTCTTGGCTAGGTTCAAAGACCTTTAAAAATCACAAAACCTTCATTGGATTTTACTTGCTTGCAAAAAAAATTCCCACAAAATTCGAGCTTGAAAGCTCCATGAAACTTCGTTGGGCCTTGAGTGTTTGGCATAAGTTAGATCTTACTTTGTTTACAATATAATGAGCATAAATATTTATACTCTTTATTCCATATATAGAGTAAATATCTATAATATTGTATATAGAGCGAAGAGAATAAATATTTATATTTTAGGTTATTGATGTCTAGCATAGTGGCTAACAACCCAACCCATAACCACCATCACACAGTATCTCACATAGAGGGGTAAAAGGGCCGCCCATTCACAATCGGACACAGGCAAGACCCAGCCCCGTAAAGTGGGGGGAGTGGGGGCAGTCTTACCCGAGGCCTAATTTGGCTCAGCCCGTCGCAACCCAGCCCATAGACCAATAGATTGGCTCTGCCTGTTGGGCCTTATGGGCCAATTAAAAAAAATTTGGTGGGCCCAAGGGCCATGTCGGATATACCTTTTGAGATGAGAGTCGGGTCAGGCCTCCAAATGGCCTAGCCCCTGCTTTTTGCCACCTCTAATCCCAAGCCACAACCATTAGCACACAGTAGCCTCACTGCCACCTTCTCTTCTTTTTCTCTCTCCTCTCCCTTCACCTGCTGCCACCTCTTCCTCCATATGTTGCTACCTCCTCTATCTATCACCACTCTCCCTCCACCTTCTCCCTCTGCTCCTCCTTTCTCCTTCCACAAGTCATTTTCATGTCTCCTGCAATCTAGCATTTTGCTGACAACCATATTTGGCCAATGGTGCTCTCGTAGCGAGATCTAGCTATAGCCAAGCCACAATTAGTCAATCCTTTGATGGTCTAGTCTTGGTTGGGTCATGACCAGCTGGCCGTTGTCAGGTTTGATGGCTGTGGAGATTAGGGTGGTAGCTCATGAGGGAGGAGGGGGAAGGAAAAATAAAATTAAAAAGGGGTAATTTCATAAAATAATAAATATTTAGGACTTGTTAAACCCCTCAAGAATCCAATAGATCACTTGCCAATTTAAGACCTCCCAACACAATTAACAAAATTTTGGAGGATAAAAAAAAAGGAAGAAGGAGGGACCTTGAGGAGGGGGAGAAAAATGGTATTTACCTGCTATATGGTTCAAGCTGGCTTCGGTGTGGCTACATATGCTCTTTGTACAAATTTCTACATCAACAGCATCCTGAGTCATCTGATGGATAGAGTCATCTCAATGAAGACCTTAAAGTCGTCATCTTGCCAAGAGTTCGTCACGCAACTCTAGCCATCCTCAAATTTCACCGGCTTTTAGTGTCTTGTTCTCGTTCATTAGGCCTCGTGGCAGCTTTTGTAGTTTTGCACAGAAAGCAACATGGGAAATCTTCATCCATGTGATTAACAAGGTACCTGCTAGCGCATATTAGTGTCAGTTTTAGCATATGCGCTAACAATCTTAAATATGAACAACTCCTATGCATTTCCTTTCGGTGGGTGCTCTTTACACTGGATGCATTGTCAGTAGAGCAAGACCGTGTTGCTACATAAGCTCTTTAGTTTGGTAAGGAATTTTAGTATCAAAACTTTTAGATAGAAAAAATTAATACACCCTTGTTTCACTTCTTCATCCGCCTTAATCAGTTCTACTACGTTAAAAGATTGGTGAATTGTAAGCTTCAGGAGGCCTCGAAAATGCTGAAGCCCCAAGATGCACTCGAGGGGTGTGCATTTGATGATCTCTAGCTCTTGGAGGTTTTGAAGGTCCTTATAACCTACTTAGATCTTTTCTAAGCTTGACCGCTCGACAATTATGAGCAATTCAAGGCTAGAGAGGCAAGAGCTTTGTTAGTACTGAAAGTTCCTTAATCAGTAGAAATTTCCCCACTGGTAATAGCCCAATGCCCCATTTCTAGATTTCTCATGAAGTGAGATAATCGCCTAAGACTGTTTATAACATTCGAATGTGGCAATTTCTCATATCAGTTATCAATCCATGTCATATGGAGTACAACATTTCCAACATACTAAACATTTCAAATTTGGTCGCAAATGCTTTGGGACATGGTCTAACCTCAAGCTATCTCAGCTCAACAAGTTGTGTAATGGTTTCAGGAAGTTTTTCATGCACCTTACTAATAATAAGCCTAGATAGGAGACCTCCAGGTCATTGATGACCAAAGTGGGAGATTCTCCACTATTTCTGCTTAAAGGCTAATACATAATGGTTAAAAGATAAAAGGCGAATGGCCCTATGCACTTTGGTTAAAGTTGTAGAAAATAATAAGCGGAAAATTCGAATGTCCATTTGAAAAGTTAAGTCAAATGGAGTTACTATCCAAGACCTTTATGGCACAACTCTGTTTTGAGCGCTTCCTTGAATCCTATGGTGGCAGTGTCAACAATTGGAATCTTGTGGCTAATAGCTACTGTAGTCCACTTCATTCTCAAATATGCAATTTACTTGCTTTTGCAGGATTTTATGGAAGCGTAGGAACAATATTATATTAGAATAGTAGACATAATGTTAAATTTGACTATCAAATGGAAAATAATATTCTTATTCCATTTTCTCTATACTAAAACGATACTTCAATATATTTCTTATTGTTAAGTGAGACCCACCTTTTCTAATTAAAGGGCCAATTAAAAGCGAGAATAAGATTTTAATATAGAAAAAGTAAAGCAAAAATTATTTTACTTACAGCCAAAGTCATAGCAACATTATAAGCCAAAAGTATTGGTGCATCATCCAGGATGCAAGAGCTTAATGGTTGCTTCCACCTCTATGGACCTTGGCATTTATACTTAAGTTGTGGCAAAAGCATATGCTTGCTTGGAGTGGCTTAAACTGGTGGGTTGACTGCATATACCATCTCAGGTAGCTGGAGGGGGGGATTTTGAACTTATTACAAAGACTTTAATGGGTGAATATATCAACTATCCAAGGTCTGTACATGTGAAGAATTCTAGTTTTGTTCAACTTTGTTACATTCAAACATGTGTATAGTGAGGGCAAGGGGCAACAAACTCTTTGGCTAAGACAAGCCAGAGTAGTTTTTGTTGGATTGGCCATGCTCCTATCAAATGCCATGAATAGCTCGATCCATGGCCCATATTGGCCGGGCCGGGCCCATTGACGGAGTAGGCAAGGCGGTGCCAGGCCTGCTCTATCCCATTTTTTAAAGAAAAAATGTTGCGGCCTCCATGGGTGGCCATGGCCTCCGAGTGGCCTAGCTGGGCCTAGGCGGCTCTCCGCTCGGTGTAGGCCAGCCTGTAGCCCAAAGGGCCGTAGCCTGAATGGAGTGAGCCTCCCTAAGCCCAACCTAGCCCGTTGCAACGTGCTAGCCCGCACTAACGCCACCCCTAGCCCTGAAAGAAGACTACTGTTAGACCTCTACCTTTAAGTCAACTATTACAATGTTGTTAAACTTAAATTTAATTATTTTCCTTTTACAAAAAATAACAAATTAAAAGGCAAAAATTTTAGGCCCTGTAATTTCTTACATAAAATGATTCAAGAGCTTCCCAATTTATGATTCCAAATCCCAGAAAAAAAAAACCCATTCTTTATTTTGTTTACTTAAAAAAAAAGAAAATTATTAAAATAATAAAAAAAATATTTACCAAAATAAACCACTTTAGGAAATATTTTCCAAAATGGTGTTCCTTTTTGCCACGCAGGCGCCAGCCAAGCAGATAGCGCCAGTGTGGCTTTTTTTTTAATTTTTAAGTTGGTTTCGTTGTTTAGAACGACGAAATTTGTTTCAAGACGATTTCGTCGTTCTAAACGACGAAACCGTTTATAAGTTGACCCGGTTTCGTCGTTCAGAACTACGAAATCAACTTAAGCTGATTTCGTCGTTCTAAACGACGAAACTGCCACACTTAGCCCATTTCGGCCTTCAGTCTCGGACCAACACTGATTTTGTTGTTCTAAACGACAAAATCAGCTTAAGTTGATTTCGTCGTTCTGAACGACAAAATCATCGTCGTTATAGACGCGAATCCGCTCCGCCTCCAGTCGCATTTCCAGTGCATTCGACCAGTTGGTTTTCACTCCGCCGCCTCTGCCGACGACATCCAGTCTGCTCTGCCGCCTTTGCCGCCATCCGGCCCGCCGTCCAGCCCACCGCCAGTCCCGCAGCTAGTCCCGACGCCCGTCCCGCAGCCAGTCCCACCGTTTCACTCCGCCGCCTTTGCCGACGTTTGGCCCTGCCAGTCCTGCCGCCGACGTCCTTTCTCCTTCCCACAGCATTCTCCGTTGGCTGCCATTGTACTTGCGCCCAATTCGCACCCAATCGTGGTACCCTAATTCTCCATTTTGTTAAATAATTGGTTTAGAAATATCTTAATGTAAAGTCTGTACTTAAATTAAATATTTGCTACGTGTCTAGGTTTTGCATTTTGCCTCTTACGGAAGTACTGCTCCAGGTTGTTTCGGTGTTGGTAAGTAGCTTATGAACTCTCCATTAATTCAGTATTTTGGTGTAATGTGCGATTTGAATGATTTAGTTAAAAATGAGCATTTTTTGTCGAGGGGCTTTAGTGCTTTTTTTACGGCTTATATGGTTTGTGACATTGCATTTGTTATCGCATTAATTGTGTAATTTTATTGATTAGGAAATTTACTCATTAATATAAAGTCTTTATGATATGCTTATATACTTGGTAAATCTATTAGTTTCTATGCATATATAGTTAGGAAAATATATTAGTTACAATAGATATTAGTATTAGTTTGCTTAATCTAATATTAATTTAATTTATTATTTATGAATTAATTGAATAAAAATGGCAGAAGAAATGGTTAGTTTTTTAATTAACTACGACGGATGCATAGAAAGATTATTAATTAAGAAACCGTCTACATTTGATGAATGAGATGCACGTAGCAAGCAAGGTTGGGTTGGATCGAAGAAGATGAAAAATTACTATCAAATGTAATATTCCGTCCTATGGATCGAGAATGATACTAATGTGCATAAATGATGATGCATCAATGGCTTTTATATTTCACCACTCATGTGACAAAATTTTTTTTGAGCTATTTCTCGAAAAAGAGGCCCGAGTGACTAGTGAAAGGCGAAGTAGTTCACATAGGAGCTCTCACAGAAGATCACACAGGAGCTCGTATAGAAATGTGAACAATGAAAGTCATATGCAAATGCCGGTGGACAACGAAGAAGAAGGAATTTTATCTATGACAGTAGCTTCAAATGAACGTCATAGGTTGTCTGCCCCTATTTACGATGGAAGTGGACCTAATTGGAGGTAAGGTTGATTTAGTTGTAAATACGTTTTGAATTTTATAATTATTAATAAAAATACATTTAGCTAAATTTTGAGATTTTGTGTGTAATATGGAAGGTCCACGATGCATTCACATGAGCCATTTAGTGTTCAAATGTCTCAAGGCTGTGAATGGTATGAAACTCAAAGTTCGATGGGCCTTCATTACCCCTACACATATGTTGGTCATACTGATGCTGAACCATCTAATCAAACGTGAAATATATATTTATAAATGAATTTAACTTTTTTAGGCTTACAAAATTTAATATATATGCGATGTTTATATGTAGGGGGGATATGTCTACGGTAAAGATATTGATAAAAATGAGGATAATGAAGGTGAAGATAATATTGACGAAGTAAGTGGAGAAGATTCTAACATGAATGTAGAAGGGGTTAGAGGTGAAGAAAGCGCTCAACAGATGGTTGACGGCGAGGGGGATGATGTGGTAGACAATGTTATTGCTGGGAATGATATGAATGTAGATGATGAAGAGTCGCCGTACTGTGAAGTGGAACCACTTTATGCACACATCACAGATGAGGAGATAAATGCGGCAGTTAATTCTACAATGGCTATGGACAAACAAAATGAAGATGAGTTATATGTTGGCCGCATCTTTGAGAATAAAGAAGCATTTGTTACAGCCTTGCAGGAGTTTTCTATTCAAAATCATGTCAAATACAAGGTTGTACGAACAAATCCGTTGGAGTATACAGTGAAGTGCATTGATAGTACTTGCCCTTGGAGAGTGCATGACTCAATCAAAAGGGGTGGTGGGTACTTTAAATTGAAGACATACAAAGGTGACCACACATGTCGGAATACCCAGCTTAGCACAGATCATAGGCAATGCAGTGCCTCCTTTATTTCGAAGGTCATAATGCCCGCTATCCAAGCCGAATTAACTCTCACACCAGGGGATATTATTCAAAGAATGAAGGAGAAGTATCATGTTGACATATCTTATAAGAAAGCATGGGTAGCAAGGAATATGGCGATCAAGGCTATTTATTGAGATTGGGTAGAATCGTATAAACTGTTGCCAATGTACCTAAGGGCGGTACAAGAAGCGAATCCTACCACCTACTACCGCTTAGAGGTTGATGAAGTACATCATGTAGATGGTGCCATATGTAGGAGATTTAAGCGATTGTTTTGGGCAGTTAGGCCATCTATAGCAGGGTTTCGACATTGCATCCCAGTGATTGGTGTTGATACCACTCACTTGTATGGCAAATACCCCGGTGCTCTTATGGCTGCAACGGCTATAGATGGAAATAATGAGTTATTTTCTCTTGCATTCGGGCTTGTCGGGAAGGAAGATGGAGACAATTGGAAATGGTTTCTAATGGAATTGAGGGATCATGTACTGATGGGCATGGCGAACATCGTCATTATTTCAGATCGACATAAGGGGCTTCAGAAGGCCGTGCCTAAGGTTCTTCAAGAGCCGGATTACTACCATCGTTATTGCATCCGTCACATAAAAGTAAATTTTAAGGAGTTCAAAAATGATATACTAACGGACTTGATTGGGGCAGCAGCTTGTGCACTCACAATAGAAAAGTTTGATGCTAAAATGGACTTGATTGGTCAAGAGAGTCTAGGGCAAAACATCTCCTCTTAGGAGGAGAATTGCATCCTGCATAGTGGTCCCTTGCCCATGGTGGTTTTATGACATTTGGCATGACGACTACAAATATGGCTGAAAGTTTAAATAGCATCTTGAAGGGGGCACGAGGTTTACCTATGTAGGCTTTAGTGTCAGCTATCTTTTATCGGCTGATAAAATTTTTTGTTAAACGATCTTCTGCCACCTCTGCCATGGCCACCCCATATACTCCCAGAGTAGAAGCTATATTGAGAGAGCAAACAAGAAAAATTGGGGAGTATATAGTTATAGGATCAATAGGAGTTAGTACGAAGTGACGTCAATTCGTGTTCGAAAGGTTATGGTAAATGCTGCGATGCATACTTGTACATGCAACATCCCTCAGGTTTATGGTTATCCTTCCTCGCACCTTATCGCCGTGTGGGCAAAGCGGCAGGAGCCAATCCATGCATCACTGCTTTACACATCTTCTACTTATAAAAATGTGTACTCCGCAGAATTTTATTCTCCTCGTGGTCAGGAGTATTGGGAGAGGGATACACTGATAGCAACAAGGCAACCCGGTCGCCCACGGTCTGTTTGCATTAGGAATACTATGGACCGCAAAACAATGGAAAGAGATGGTAGAGGAGGATATAAATGTGGGAGGTGTAAACAAAGTGGGCATAATAGTAAATCATGTAGAAACCCTCCCGTTGATTAGTAAACATATAATCAACCTCTATATTTATTCTATTTTTTTAGTTACGTATTCATGTATTCCTTTCGATTAATGATATGATCGAAATTTTTCGCAGATAATATGGATCATGCAGAGCCTTATTACGGCCAGGACCGAGTGACACTTCCGTACTTATACAACAGGAGTCACATAGGTCTACTGCTATTTGGAGAGGAGAGGTATGATAAATTTTTTATAAAATTTGTTTCATTTTTTGGATGATATAGTATGTTATGTTATAATTTTAAAATTTATTATAGGACCCCGGGTGCCTTGAGTGCACTGAACATTTTAAATATCTTCGCCATTGGCCCATAGATGAGCGTATTTTACCTTATATTGAGCGGGCGGGATTCAACCATTTCATTCATCTACAGTACGTCCGTCTCGATCGGCCTCTATTGACAGCTCTTGTTGAGAGATGGAGGGAGACTCAGACGTTTCATTTGTCATATGGAGAGATGTTCATCACGCTCATGGATGTGGCAGTTCTATTAGGACTTCGTATTGATGGATGTCCGGTGACGGGCACTACAGGAGGAGCTCATATGGATATATTAGTTAGACTTCTTGGTAGAGCTCCTCCTACTACAGTGATGTGTGGTAGCCGAGTGAGCCTATGATGGCTCTTACAGGAGTTTCGCAAGCTCCTAGCCGATGCTACAAAGATAGTTATTGAGCAGCATGCACGAGCCTATCTATTATATTTACTTGGAGCACCGATATTTGCGGATACCACGAGCAGCCATGTGCATGTTTCGTATCTCTCTCTCTCCTTGCCGACTTTGACATGGCTCGCACTTATTCATGGGGCAGTGCTACTCTCGCATTCTTATACCGAGAGTTAGGAAAAGCATGCCAGGCCATGACCTAGGGGATTGCGGGCTATCTGACCCTTCTTCAGGTAATTAATTGTGTAACTTTACTTGGTGTTTTAGTCACGTATAATTTTTTAATTCTAATATTTGTTATCACTATTTTATGACATAATTATGGTCGTGGGAGCACTTACACATCGGTTGACCAAGTGCTGAGATGGGTCGCTTAGTCGAGGGTGCTCCATTAGGGGCGAGGTAGGTTGTATTTATGTTTACCACATTACTTTTTTAGCAATGTTTTATGTACATATACTAAACTCATTTTTTAAAATTTAACTCCTTAAGGTGGAATGTTCGGAAAAAGAGAACCGAAAATCCACAAGGAGTCCTCCAATTATACAGAGGGGAGTTAGACCACCAGTGGCCATACTAGGTAATTTTATTACCGTGTTGAACTTTTTTATGTAATGATTTTAAAAAATTTTGTCGTTATTTAAACTAAATTATCTTTATATATTGTATAGATTATTTGGCAGCCGTACTCGGAGGACTTATTGGTTGTGTTACCTCCACTCTGCACGGATGGTCGAGAGGTGTGGCTTTCTCGAACCCCTCTAATATGTTATGAGATTATCGAGATGTATGTGACGGATCGTGTAATGCTCCAGTTTAACCTGGAGCAAGGGGTCCCACCTTCTATTGTCGAGTTTGTCCATCGCATCACTCGACAGGGCCGCCATATTACCGGCTGGGCTATATATCATGTGTCGTATATTGCTCAATGGGATGATAGGAGAGCCACTGTTATTAGAGGGGAGATGGCTACGACATTGCGAGATGTTCGTAGTACTTATATGCAGTGGTATTTACCGATTACACAACGATATATTTTACAGCGTTATGATGTAGAGGAGATGACATATCAGCCTAGGGGAGCGTCTGAGGCAGCTCTAGTAAGTACAACTTTGTTAATTAAGGCATATATTATTTTCTTATTTTGTTTTAATTATTTATCTAATATTTAATTTATTTTTTTATAGCTTCGTCAGGTTTGACATACTAATGCGTATTTGAGTGATGCACTTATCACCTGTACTTCGCGCGAGGACTTAGCAGCAGCATGTGAGTCGGTGATTAGAGCGTCTAATGATGTCCTTCGTAGCTTGCCACTGCTTCATTCGGTGATCACGGATGTTCATCGAGATTATCCTGTCGATGAGGCCGCCCAGACGCAGCTGATGCACTCTTCATGCCCTGATATTCCATCATCATCAGCAGCGTATAGCTCTCCTCTAGGTTCATCATTTCCGGACACTGCACATGTAGCTCAACCAGATCTAATTTTATATTATAGATGACATCAGCCAGCTCGTATTGTACCATCTATTACTTAGAGCCGGAGCCCGAGCAGGAGCCGGACATGGAGTCGCAGCCGAAGCCAGAGCCGGAGCCACAGCCAGAGTTAAAGGTAGATCATGAGGAGCTTGTACACCACCGTCGAGGATGAGGACGAGGACATAGGAAATTATGACATTACTTGTTATGTATTATATTTGTTACTCGTCTATAATGTACTTTACTGATATTTGTTATGGTGATATTCGTGATGGTGATATTTGTTATGGTGATATTTGTTATGGGTGGAATGAATGAGGTCGTGCATGTATTATGTATGTTTTGAATGAATGAACAGGGAAATGTTATAAAATTAGTTTCAAATAGTAATTTTAAAAAAATTTATTTTGATTTTGCCGTTTAGAACGACGAAATCAGTGTTGTTCCGAGATCGAAGGCCAAAATGGATGAAGTTCAACAGTTTCATCGTTTAGAACGACGAAATCAGCTTAAGTTGATTTCGTCATTCAAAACGACAAAACCGGGTCAATATACAGTTGATTTCGTCATTTAGAACGACGAAATCGTCTTAAAACCAATTTTGTCTTTCTAAACGACGAAATTAACTTAAAAATTAAAAGAAAAAAGCCACGCTTGGCTAGTACCTGCGTGGCAAAAAGGAACACCACTTTAAAAAATATTTACCAAAGTGATTTATTTTGGTAAATATTTTTTTTTTATTATTTTAATAATTTTCCCTTTAAAAAAAAGAATACTTCAAGTTCAATACTAGGATAACAAAAAATTAAATTTGAGATGGATTGAACTGATGGCTTGACATGTCTAAGTATGATTAGCATCGATCATGTGGGAAATCATCCTCATTTCCACCTCCACACAACCATTTTTTTACTTAATTTTTCTAAAAACTGAAAACTAATGAGTTTGTTTTGAAAAACTAAATAAAACTATTAATATTGTACTGAAGGAGTATTATAGATAGAAAATAACAAGCAAACCAAAAACAAATATCTTCATGACCCGCTTATTTGAGCACCACTTCTCAAGTTGTAGATACGTAGACAGACACTGAAGTTGATCTTATATAGCATATTAGGAAGCACACTTGGGGTGGAAAAACAAAAGGCAAAATATAAATCTGTTATAATTGTCAGATATTCAATAAAAATGACTTCATAACTTCCCAAATGTGGCAACTAAAATTCATAAAACAAAATCTGTACATATAATTCTCCATTTTCATCTCGGATAACTGAAATTAGCAATCCCCAGCCCAATCCAATCAACAAGCACCCAGATTTAACTTCCATACTGAGTCTTTTTTTAGTGTGTGTAAATCCGTTCGTAGTTACTATAACAAATGAAAGCTGATTTGATAAGAGCTCATCACGATATTCAAATTCTGGAGCAAATTAAAATAGAAATTAAAACACAAACAAAAAGGGAAAAAAATAGTGAATTGGGGATCTCCACTGGAGGTGGCTGAAGAACAGCAGCTGGAACAGCAGTGCCCACACCAAAGCTCACCCACCACCACAGCCTTTCTTGTTCTCTTGTTTGGCATAAGTTGGCTTCCATCTAGCATTTCGGCCTGCCAAGACAAACAAATACACCTCATAACCCGGACATAATTCGTGTTGCAAAAGAAAAGGCTTAAGCGAATGGTCTTTAAACTGTCTAAGGAAAGACACTAAAGTCGTCTCAAGAAGCACTTAAAGCCAAATCTTGCCACAAGAGTTTGTCCCCCGCCACTTCTCGTTCATTAGGCGAATGCTTCTCTAACTTTGGACATTATTCTAAAATGAAGCCTATGGAGGACAACATTGTCACTTAAATATGTTCTTTATTCTGCATTATGCTTGAGTCGTCATCTTTTCATGAGAGTGCATCCTACCACGCTCGGGTACCATGAATTTGACCAGATATAAGATATAAGTCCTTCCTCCTTCCATATTTCTAAGTATAAGATATTCACGGTAGTATGTCATCTCAGTAGCATGTCATATTAGATAGCAATTGTCTAATCAGAAACTTCAAACAAATTGACAAGGAGATAGCAACTCAAAGAAATACAATTATTAACAAAAGCCGGTCTAAATTAACACAATTAGATCTAAAAGAAATTCATATGGTAATGACAACCAGGAAGCTCATAATCTCAGCTGACAAGGTACGAATTTCAGGGGAAAAAAAGAAAACCAACATTACATCAATACAATCATTCTCACATAATGCAATCTGAATACAACCATATAATATACGAGCATCATATGAACATTTTTTATCCAACTAAAGCCAAAATCCCCTGGTCTTATCTAAAACTTTCACACATGCTAAAAGAAAATTTGATCTACCAAGATGAAAAATACTCATAGCCACCATTAATCCACACAAAACAATGATTCGAAGCACATAAACGCCAACAAGGAACAGAATCCACAAATTAATAAACAAAGAACATCGAAAGAACCAAATTTAATAACTGATAAACAGCAATTAAAGACAAGAAAACATTTATACCCAAACGAATTGCCGGCCTCCTGGAGGAACCTCTGGAAGGCCCACTCCGACGAGCTCCGACTCATCTTGGCGACCTGGTCACCGGCCGGGGCGTGGGGGGACCAAAATGGGTCCATGATCTTTGATTTACATCATTTCCACACTTCGAAATGTGGAAGAAGGAAGGACTTAAAGTCGTCATCTTGCCATGAGAGTGTATCCCACCACTCTTGCCTACCAAGAATTTTAACATCTTTTAGTGTCCTCTTTTCATTCATTAGACCTCGCGGCAGCTTCTTCAATTTTGAGACCCCACCCGAAATTTTGAAATGTGTGAGGGAAGAAAACAAGACAGTATCACTACATATGCTCTTCAAGTTGTTGAGACCCCACCTGAGTGTCATGACTTTTAAATTGGGAAAACATATACACCCTTCTTTTACTTCATCAGCCATAATCACATCTTCCAGCTCATCACAATTACCAATTGTAAGCTCCACGAGACCATTAAGATGTTGAAGCCCGTAGATGCATTTGAGGGAATGGCAAGAATTGATCACCAGCTGACGAAGGTTTTGAAGGCATGTTTGACCAACTTGGATCCTATCTAATTTGGAGCAACGGAAAAGCCGTAACTCTTTGAGGCTAGACAGACAAGAACTTGTAAGTAGTGAAAATTCCTTAAGGTCAACTCCGACAATGCGAAGCTGTGATAGTTTGTCCATGTTTTGAAGTGTTGGCAGCAGTTCATGTAGCGCATCTTCACTGGTATCAGGGATGCATCTTATATCTAGACATCTTAGGGAGTGAGATAATCGCCTAATACAATTTATGAAATCAACATGGCCCCAATTGGAATACCTGTAACTGCTGTGAGTCAGGATTTCCAGCTTGCTTAGATTTCCAATTGGAATACCTGTGACATCGGTAATAATCGTGAGTTTTTTCAGCTCAACAAGTTGTCCAATGCTTTTTGGAAGCTCCTCAAAGGGGTTATTCTTCAGATATAGCACCTCCAGCTTACTCAAATCTCCTATCTCAGTGGGCAATGTTTTCAAGTTAGTATCATAGATCTTAAGATACCTCAACTCTTGTAGTTGTCCAATTCCTACAGGAAGGTCATCAAAATAAACCCCATCTAGGTCTAAGACTCTTAAATTGGGCATGGATTTGAAGAAGCAATTCGATATCTTGAAATGGAAGTCGTGATAATATTGGAAAGACAATGTAGACAAATTGGGGCAAAAAGGTTGTTCAACCCATTCAGCTCTTCTCACGGCAAAAATCTTATTGGACTCTTCCCACCTATTAGCTACTTGAGCTTTTGTCAATTGGAGATCTCCATGTATAAAATAATGCAACTTCAATTCAGATGCAATCCATAATCCCATGTCTCTTATGACGTCATGCATCTTTACCCACCCATATTTTGACCGTTCTAATAGGCAAGCAACCTGCAGGGTTCCTATGATATCATATCCTCTGTTACGTGCTTCAACATAGCTATCATTCACGGCTAAAAACCCTTCCACAATCCAGAAGTTAATGAGTTCATCTAGATCCATCTTCCAATCTTCAGGATATAAGCAACAATACAAGAAACACTTCTTTTCTCCACGATCTGGTAGAGCATCATAGCTGAGTTTTAAGCACTCAAACAGTTTTTTCTGGACATCCAAAACCTCTGAGGGTGACTTTTGGAGAGTAATTAATGCATTCTCCCATTCTTCTGGGGTATATTTACATGTCATAGCACGACCAATGACTTTGAGTGCGAGTGGCAACCCCTTGCATTCTTTGGCAACTTCTTCAGCTATGCATGGAATTCTATAGTGAGACTCGATGGTCTTCTTTACGACACTTTTCTCAAATAAAGCCCATGAATCATCCCACCCTAAGCATTCAACCTTAATCGCTCGGTCAGGTTGCATTTGGTTGCACACCTTTTCTGACCGAGTGGTAAAAATTATTTTACAAATAGACGCACACAAATCAGGACGTGGAATTCCAAGCTCTTCCAGATCTAAAGGTCCCCAAATGTCATCAAATAATAAAGCAACTTTCTTCTCATTGAGCGACCTACTTATTTTTTCTGCACGTCGATATGAATGCTCATCTTGATCAAAGGACAAGTTCATCTCCTCCATTATAACTTTTTGACTGTTATTTATATCAAGAGACTTAGAAACAACTACCCAAATAACTTTAAAACTCGAAGGCTCAAAAAACTCTTTGCAAATTTCTTTCATGAGTGTGGTTTTGCCAACCCCTCCCATGCCATAGATGCCAATCAGTCCAACATTGTTGTCTCTTAAAAGATTACATACCTCATTTAGAGTTTGATCTTGCCCAATGCAACCTCTTCTTCGTTGTGGTGGAAGAGCTTGCACAATATCCTCTTGCACATGCATATGCTCCTGTGCGATTGAAGTACTCGTGGTCATTGAGTATACAGGAAAGGAGGAGGATGGTCCAGGCCCACCAGGTACATCTGCTTTCATCCGATCACATAGAGTGGACATAGTGGTATCCACTTGAATTTGGTCTTGTGCAATTGTTGGGTCTCCCTGACCATGCTGTTGTGGCTGATGAAAAGCTTGAGAAGAGAGAGGGATGGGCAAACTGTTGATTGAATCTTGCACATTGGGTATATGACTCAAATTTGTTTCAATTTTTTTAGTTTTTCCTAAGAATCTACGCATCATGGGCGAGAATCTGCAATTTAAAAAAGACTATAAATGGATATAAGAGAGCATGAATGAGGTATGAAATATAAAGTGAGGAGGAGGATCTACCAAAATCTTAAGGGGGCTGGTGCACTGAAATAGTCAAGGCTTATATATTGATAGTAAAAGGAGGAAGTCACTGGAGTTCCTTATAACTGAGAGACCTGCAACATTATTTAGTTAGCTAATATGTAGAGACGAAGAAAAAGAGTAAAGTTTTTAGAAAAAGATTTGAAGTAATATTGTCATAGAACATATATACTATTTGTTTTGGAAAGGAACTAAACATCACTGAATTATTATGCAATTTGGAATGAAATTGAGGACTAAGATCTGAAAGATAGAGAGGATTCATAAGTTTAAATGATAAGTGAAGAAGGCAAGAGAAGAGAATAAAGGGAAGAAAAGTTTTTTAGATGAGTAAAGGAGGCGAGTGGAATGGGTGAAAGAAGGAACATATTTGTGATAGAACTATGGAGTGTACTTACACTGGAGAAATCAAGATCAGATGAAAATGGAGTTTGCTTACATTATAGAACGAAGAACTTTGCACAGAGAAGGGGGGATAGCTACTACGATCGGAAGTGTGAGAGAAAGGGCAGGAGAAAATGCAACCAGGTTTCTGTCCAGATGTGCGGAATGCGTCTTTGCACAATACGTTATTGACTTTATTCCACTGGTGCGAAGAGCTCCTAGCATTACAATAATTGAGAAGAGTCCAGCTTCGATGAAGCTGGCTTCCCGTGTGTCGGCGTGAGCTTAAGTATGATTTGCCGTCGGATTTTGATCTGAAAGGCCAATTGGTTTTCTACCCTCTTTATCCTCAGATCAAAGCACACCTAAAAAATGTATATAGAAAGCATCATGTGAAGAGCTTACTTTGCGAGTTACAATAATTGGGAAGAGTCTTTGATTGAGCTGGGCTTTACACGTGTGAACGTGAGCTTATCTACTATTAAAATTTTAATTCGAAGACGGACATTATTCATATTCAGACTGGTTTTTTACACCCATGTCGTCAAAACATTGATTTGACGGCTTAAGTTTATATTATTTTTTTTAAAAAAATATTTTTGTAAACATTACTAAATTATAAAATTTTGTTAGAATTATGCATAATATTTAATGAGTGAAGTCTATATTATTAATATTATTAATGTGGACATAATATTTACATAGATTAACCCACGCGAGTGCTCCACTGTTGCCATCCTTCCAGACGGCTTCGTTTAGTTCACACGCACGGTAAGTTATTTTTAGGACAAATTTATTTAGTTTAGTTTTCTCTTAACTTAAATTAATTTGGTTTGGTTTTTACTTTACCCAACATAGCTCCGGTTTTATTCTCACCAAATTATGTCTATTAATAGATGAACCGTCCATTCGGTTATCTTCAATGGGATTTCTTATATATTCCAAAAAAAATATTTTCTAAATAATTTTTTACTAGATTTCTGTCTCTATTATTTTTGTGAGAGCAATCCATACCGTAGTTCGCTGCATGTACTATGTTGAAGGTGCTTCTACAGTACATAGTTAATCGTCTTATCCTAAGAAGTAGCTGCCTAAGTGTATCTTAAATGCTATTATGAAAGGCGAATTATGTATTAAGAATATAGTGATTTGCTCTAACAAAAGATTTCTCTTCACAATACTTGCAAAGGTACAAAAATAACAATCTTAAGACAAATTTCTTAATATTTTCTCATACTTTACTGATGTGTATGCAATTTCGTAATTTTACGTACTTTACTATTTTGCACGCAAAATAATAAATCATAAATTTCAAAATAATATTATGTAAATTTTCAAAAACTTATTGTTCTTTTCATAAATTTTTGAAACTTTACTTTTTTGTATGTAATTTTTTGCACTTTACTGTTTTGTGTATAATGTTTTTGAAAATTTACTACTTTGTGCATAAATTTTTGAAATATTAATGTTCTATGAGTAAATTTTCAATCATTTACTGTTTTGTGTGTAATTTTTTGAATTCTAATGTTGTACATGCAATTTCGAAATTGTGTATATGTAATTTTACGAACTTTACTGTACTGCATGTAATTTTTTGAAATTCACTGGGTGTAATTTTTCAAACTTTACTGAGCTATATGTAAATTTTGAACTTTACTTGGTTACATGCAATTTTAAAATTGTGTTATGTAATTTTCAAAATTGAGACTATCTTTTGTTCATTGGAACAGAAATGGCTGTTGAAGGTACAAACTTGGCTTCAGTTCTTATTCCCACTCCGGTGAATGCTCTTGTTCAAATTAAAGGGGAAATACCAAAAAAGTTTAGTGGTGCGGATTTCAAACGATGTCAACAGAAAAATATTGTTCTATCTTACCTTATTGAATTTGGCTCGATTCCAAATGATGGCATCGTAAGGTTGCAACTTTTTTCTCTTTACACCTATTTCTGTAGCCTTACTGTGCTATAATAGTGAATGCATTGCATTTACTTTAGGGTGTTCGAAGCCTAAGTTGAGTCGTTCTGACCGTCACAACTCAAACCCAACCTTTATTCAGGGTTGAGAAGAGTTTTGTCTGCTCCTTTATAATAATGAACTGAGTATAAGCTCTTTATTACTGTTCATCTACGAGATCAATATTAATGATATATATGTTAGTGCATGTTAATATTAGTATTACTAATGTTAATATATTCTAATGTATATAGCATTAATTTTAAATATTAACTATTCTTATATAAGACTTATGTATAACTCTGTGTCAGAAGTAAATAGGGAAATATCTTCCGTAGGTTTAGGGTGCCGAACAAGTCCTCTGATAAAGGAAAATAATATTTTCACATCAAAATTATATATCAAAAATTTATATATGAATTTTGATTGGTTTAAATAAATGAGCCTATGTGAACTTTATATAAGCCCATTTATAAAATCTAATCAAAACTCTTGTATAAATTTTTATGTGTATATTTGTTGTGAGAATATTACTATCCTTATAAAGCTCAACCCACTTTCTGGGCTGAGTTTTTGAACCAGATTCAAATTGAACCAACCAACAACTGGATCGGTGGCCCAAGCGGTTTCTTAAAGCTTGATGACGGCCAGGCACCCAAGCAACATTGAAAAACATGGGCCACAACAACATTCTCATAATGAATTCCCCTTCCACGTCCATTCCTCATGAAAAACCATTGACATTTATCAACAGAATAGCAATTCCACTTCACTTCCTACTCTCACTTCCCCACGTGATGATCATCAACCGTTAATCCTCGGATCCGTGTTTCTAAAAGATGGATGCGATCGCTTTAATAAAAAGCTCAGGACCATCCCATGGGGAAGTGCCTATGTGGGCTGTGGATTTTCCAGCAATCATATCCACAAACAAACAAGAAGCCCACACCACTAAAGCGGGTCCCACAACTAGATATTAAGCCCAAACCTTAGCACCTCACCGTCATCGGCTTGAGGTGGCAATCTATAGGTCGATCAATGGGAGGCAGCCGACAGTGAAAGCAATCGATAAAAAATCAATAGAAGTGGGGGGGGATTCCGTTCGAATCGGAATACGGCAGAGGAGGGGCAAGGGAAAAGCCTACAATTTGGGCAGTGGTAGTGGCCTTGCCGTTGCAGGGTCGGGGGACAGCCAAAGGCCGGGGGACCAAGAGCACAATTGTGGGTTGCAACGCACATAAAAGGGGAAATTAAAAAGGGCTCGACCAATTTTTACCTCACGCCGGCAAAGGAGGGGCGGGGAGGCCAAGATGGCGGTGTCTAGAGGTTTTCTTGGCCGTGGTAGTGGGTTGGAGGTCATGCTGCCAACGGCGGCAGATTGGGGCAAAAATTGAAAGAAAGATCACCGGGTCGAAACAGAAACAAGGGGGGGATACTCTAGGGTGGCAATGGAGGCGTCACCAAGCCGATGCCAGATGGGCAGAAGTCAATAGCTGTTGCGCTTCCTGCCCCACAAAGGGAAGGGTGTTGCTCTTCTCCTATTCCACTCAATGCACCCATCTGATTTTTGTTTTACTTTTTTTGTTTTTATTTTTTTCCTCTTTCTTTCTTTCCGTTTCTATTCTCCTTTATGTCTCGTCCTTTTCTCTCCCATTTTTGTGCCAAAAGTTTTATTAGTACGTTGAGGCCCATGACCTGCAACTAAACACTACCCTCAACGCTTATGGTTATAAATATCGAGATCAATTACAAATACGGATACGCGAAAGCGTCAAATTTCTTCTTCAAAAATAGTAGCAAAAATTTTACAAATATTTACAAAAAAATCTAGAATGTTACACCTATTGAGGAGCAAATTATGTAAAATCTCCAAACTCTAACTGGTTTAATTAATTATACTTAATTGTTAATGTGTGGTTTAATGTTAATTTTGATCAGTTTTAACTTATTTTTAAAAATAAAGTGGTTAACAATGATTTTGAAATAGTTTTTTTTCACTAAGATGGTTTTTATGTTAATATAAGGCAATAGGAATTTTTCTGGATTTTTTATAATTTTGACTATTTTACCCAAAAAATTAAGGGGAGGGACCCACCATGGGCCCACATGTGAAATTGGGATTATAGGTCCCAAATGACCGTAACAACGTCTTAAGGCAGTATTTAAATATTTCAAAATTTTAAGAAATCGATTTGGGTTTAAAATAAGCAAGTTTTTCATTTTTAGTATACAACTCTATTTATACCCCACCTATCTATTAGGTTTACCCCAAATCTTTCTATAAATAGAAATGATCAGCCACTTTCCCAATGGGGAAGGGAGGGAAATCAAGAGCTTAAGAGCCCTAATCCCCATTTCCCAAAACAGAAAGGTGATTAAGGTAAGAATTTGCCTAAACTTCCACTAATTTCTTAGGGTTTTCTCCTAAACCTTTTAAATCCATTCTTTTGACAAAGTTTAATCCCTATTTTTACTCAAAAGTTACTGATTTGAACCTCTATTTCAAACACTTATGAAAGGAATTTCATTTTTGAACTTACTAAACCCTAGATCTATGATTTTTAAGAAATTTAGGTATTTTAAATCGAATGTGGGAAGAGCAATTTCAGGTCAAGAAGCTTGTTAAAGGTAAGTGATTTCGTCCTAAATGTATATGTGATTTCGTATTTGAGTTTTGATGGAGTTTGAAGTGGGTTCTATAGATTTGTGCTTTAATAGCTGATTTAGAAAAGTTTAATCTTTCTTATGATTTTTTTGTGTTTTTAGTTGTAAATGGCTATATCTACTATTTTCTAAGCTTTGATTTCATTATTATGGTGATTGAGAGTGTCATTTGAATGTATAAGTTATTTATGTGAAGTTTTGGTTTTGGTTTCGAAGTAGGGAAGACGAACCAGAAAAGTCTGTTATGGCGATCGAATGGCCAAGCAGCTGATTGAACGGCCAAGCGTTCGAACGGCCCTGCAGGCATTCAAACGCCAACACTGCAGTTTGGTCATTTTGTGTATTTTGCTCATTTTCGTGTTTTTACTCTTGAGTATCATTTCTTATGACTTTGATTAGTATTATATGCTATGATAAGCTACTGGAATGGTATGAATTAGATGCTAGAGGCTATGAGGAATGCTTAAGTGTTAATTGCATTTTATGTTATTTGATTGAGCATGTTATAATGCTTATCTTGAATCTATTATTGAATGATTCATTATATGTTAGAATGATTCCAAAAAGGTTATAGCATGAGAATGGAATTATATGCCTTCACATATTATGAATAATTTATGGGTGAATGATGGTGTCATGTCTGACTTCAAGTGTGGTATGAATATGTTTACATAGTCCTAGCATGAGGTTGCACTTAATTTGAATTGTATTTTCCGATGGTTTTCACCCATACTTTCAGTAAGAACCATGATTAAATGTTAATGAGCATGTGTGTGGTATGATGATGATTTATTAACAAAGCATATTCATGTGCTTAGAATTGAATATTTCTACCATGTACACACACATGTAGGGGATAATTATGATGATGCATTAGGATTCATGTATGTATTGCCCACTTATGTACCATGTTGCATGCATTATGAAATGGGTTTTCCGAATGAGACTTTATCGAGATTAGCCGTAATTGGTCGATTGGATGCAATGGTATGAGATTGCATGCTGGATTAATCAATCGTTGGTTTATTGAAAATTGTTTGGTCCGAAAGGACATGGTTTCGATTTGAGTTCTTATGTGGAACATGGATCCTCCACGGGTTGAGTTGAGTCATTTTGTTACAGTTGAGATTTATTTATTGAATCATCTGAACCCTAAGAATCCAAAGTGGTATGCCTTCGTGCATCGGCTACTACATGTTTTAGGTTTCCTTCGTGGAAATTGAACTATCCCCACCGTAGGAGATGTCCAGGGTGAACACACTGCTCTAGGTCTTCGTGAGAAGATCAGACGTTCCCGGCCAGGACTGTCTTGGGTGAGCAAGCTGCTTTAGGTTTCCGTAAGGAAATCGAACCTTCCTTTGTGGATAGTCCAGGGCGTGCAGAGGGGCTGACTACCCCAAACACCCTAGGTTTCCATATAGAAAATTGGATTGATGTCCAGCTTGGGTTAACACCCTAGGTTTCCCTCTAGGAAATCGGACGATATCTAGGGTGGGTGATATGATTGTATTTCTCTCCGTGATTGAGACATTTACCATTGTTGACGGTGTATGTGTATGAGATAATATTATGCCCAGGTTGTGTAGGGATAATTAAGTTTTTGTGACTCATGTGAATATGTTTCAATATGCATGATTACGGATTAGTGTGTTGAGACACTATTATGTAAGGTGAATGTATGCAATAAATAGCAACATGAATGAGATGGTATTATAATATACTATGTGAAATGGTATGCATGATGGATGAATGCAAGGAAATGAATCATGAATGAGGTGATGTCATGATATGCCATGTGAAATAGTATGCATGATATATGTTGATGATCTTATAAGTATATGTATATGTTGATGATCTTATAAGTATATGTATGATGAATAGTCATACACTAGTTATGATAATATATCATGATGAATACATCTGATTTATATGATGAATTCTAGGAAAAATATATGTGATGATTTTGAGTTTACTCTTTCGACATATAAAACTTTACTGAGTTTTACTCACCTCTTTTTCTGTGTTTTGTTTTGGGGCTACATGGCGTGACATGTAATTAATCAAGATCCTCTATATGAGGAACGGTCGGGGAAAACATGAAATTAGGCGTAGATGCCTCTTGACTTTGTTATGTTTTCTAATTTATGTTGTTATGATTATAAAACATCATGTATAGTAGTTCTTGTTTCAGACTCGTGTATATCTTATGTTTTTAGATTTGTTTCAAACTTTTTGATTAGAGTCATATGCGTCGTCGGCTTAGGATTCTAAGTATATGAGTATAAGACTTATGGACTAATTTCAGAGTTGAAATCCTCTTTTATTTTTATTTTTTTCTCTTGCATAAAGGTTTAAAGGTGTGCACTCCGTATGTGTACTTCGCCTCTTAGAGGAGCTAAAGTCTTCTGCTATGTTAAATGAACCAATTATGTTGCCCTCATGCACTTCGACCATCTCTTAGACCGGGTTCGGCTCAAGTAGGGCGGGTGTCATGGCGTGACAAATTAGCACAAGAACACAGGTTGTTTTCTATTCTGGTTAATATAAGTAAGTTCATGTTATGGCATGGTTGTGCAATATGCCTAGCCTTTTCTGTTTATCTACGGATGCTGATTGTATTAGTTGATATGTTTGACCAAAATGTCTACTTTAAGAACTTCTGACCATTTTGTTGTAACCTGTATTAACATGCATCTTGGAGATCCATAGCGCAAAGCAGCATCAGGAACTCGGTACTATCTACAATGCATTTTATCCACCCATCCAAACATAAAGGTACATGAGTCTGCTCTATTTAGGACATATATCATTTAATGTAATCCATTTAACCTATAACAAGTGCATATTATTGGTGTAATTTGGCATATGTACATGCTCTTTACATGTGAATGTATTATGATATTTGATGGAAGGTGCACTATTTTAAAAACCAGCCCGGCCGGTTGGACCAGGTTCAACCGGACCCGACTGACCAGGCCGGACCGGTTTAAGGTACTGTACAAAATTTTTTGTCACCAACGAGATTTGAACTCGTGGCATCAGAACCCAACACAGTTTCTTATCCATTGGGCTACACTGGTTGCACCAGAAAACCTTTACGCGAACCCAATACAGTTTCTTATCCATTGGGCTACACTGGTTGCATCAGAAAAACCTTACGCCAGGCGGGATTCGAACCCAGGCCCAAAGACCTGAATCAGGCACTTCATCCACCGAGCTGCAGTAATTTTGTGTAATTATTTATATTTAATATATATTTAATATAATAATTGAAAAACGGGTCAACCCGAGTTAACCCGCAGTCAAACTCAGTTAAACCGGCCCGGTAACCAATCCGGGTCAATGCCCAGGCCGGTTTTTAAAACACTGAGAAGGTGCGCGTAATACATTTTATAATTTGAAGAGGTCGATTCTTTTCTCTTTTAACCAAACTTGGGAATATGTGCCAAATATCATGCAATCCTGCAACTGTTGCAAGAAATCGCCATCTTTGTGAGGTTGCTTCTAGTTTTTGTGGATCATGGACTGACATTTGTGATTTCTGTTATTTTCTTCTTTTGTTTTATTCAGAATCTTGCAAATAGTTGTTTCCCTGTCCACCAAGGTCTCTCAGCTAGTCAGCTTCATGGTATATTTTCTTTTTGTTACATTTTTTTGGTTTTAATCAAAGTGGATTAGTAGGTGATAAGACTTGTGTTGATAGAATACTTCTTGCGCCAATTCTATGATGCTCATACCTCTACGGGCAAATAGACCCTTCTCCAAAGGGGGTAAAGTAAGGGTTGTATTCATTTTTATTGTCAAATGATCTAGCCACGAGGTCAAAGTGTGCCTTGCTCCTGAAATGACTAGATTGTAAATCGGAAGCTATATTCCTTACATTTAAGGTTTTTCCTTTTCCTTACAAAGGAGACAAGCGTGTTTTATCTAGCCATTTCCATATTGACCGCGATTGTGCATGTTCTATTTTATGTCATTTATTATTTGTACCAAAGGGGTGCTTTCATCTTCACATGAAAATATGATATACTTCAGCTCTTCAAATTTCAGTGTGGATTTACTAGCTATGCCATGTATCTTTTGTAGAGAGATGAAAATAACTGTTCAAGACTTAAAGCGCATTTCTTCAACCGGGCCCAAGCCAAAGCCCCTGTAGGCTGCAGAAATAACTGGGCTACGCAAATTGTTCAAGAAGCATAAACGTCTTCAGTATAGTTGTGCAGTGACTCAACTTTTTGCATCACGATAATTTGTGAAATATCCAAGAATTGCTCAAATATTTATCCAAGACTGTTCAGGCAGATTTGGGCTGACAGGATCACAAAAATCATAATTTTTTGGCATTTCCATTTACTGTATTCCTATATTATCTGGGTTATCCTTGTTGCATTTTTAGACAATAACGGCCTAAATTTAAGCAACTAAAGTATCGGTTTGTTTCATATTCAGCACTCATTCAATGGAGATATTGTATTGATCTCTTGCAGCCGTTCCTTTGTTTTTTGTGGATAGCGGGCTTCATATTTACTTGATTTATGTTTAATAGATAAGGCTATGTTTTAGCCCAAAAAAACACTCATTCAATGGAGATAACTGCACAAGTATTGCTCGTCAATTTGAAACAAAGTTATAAATAAGTCAATGTTGAAAACAAAACCATTGTAGTTCTGGAAATGCCCCCTCTTAGGCTTTATGAGGCTGAATTTTGATGCTGCCGGCGGAATCTGCAAAGGCTATGGCGGGCGATGCATAGCAAAATTTTCCCTCTTTTGGATGGGCTAACAGTTTACTGGCTGAAGCCACTGCATGTCCTAAATGTAACAAAGATGGCTTGCGGCCTACCATCAACTTGAAGGTGACCCATGGAATATCATTAACATTATGTCTAAATATCCTACACAGCTACTGGAATTTGTCTCCGTAACTGCTACCATGGTCTATTACTTTGCTTACTGATGAAATTTTGCATATACTTTCTTGCTTTTAAAAGGTCTTAATCTCTGTGTGTATAGATAATCAGAGTATTTGACCTCCTTGCTAATCTCATGCTTGATTGTCAATCATGTTTATGGACATCTCCACCTCAGCTGCAAGACGTTGTGTTTCTTCACTCTTCTACTCCCTCTCTTTTTTTGCCACATTTTGTCCTCTCAATGTTAACGGTCTATTGTCACGGTTTAAAGAAAGACACTAATGTCGTCTCAAAAAGCACGTAAAAGCCAAATCTTGCCGCAAGAGTTTGTCCCCCGCCACTCCTCGTTCATTAGGTGGATGCTTCTCTAAATTTGGGCATTATTCTAAAATGAAGCCCACGAAGGACGACACTGTCATTACATATGTTCTTTATTCTGTATTATGCTTGAAATGTGGTAGGTGGTTGTACTTGAGTCGTCATCTTTACATGAGAGTGTATCCTAACACTCTCGGGTACCATGAATTTGACTAGATATAAGACATAAGTCCTTCCTCCTTCCATATTTCAAAGTATAAGACATTCCGGTAGTGTGTCATCTCAGTAGCATGTCATATTAGATAGCAATTGTCTAATCAGAAACTTCAAACAAATTGACAAGAAGATAGCAACTCAAAGAAATATAATTATTAATAAAAGCCGGTCGAAGTTAACACAATTAGACCTAAAAAAATTCATATGGTAATGACAATCCGGAAGCTCATAATCTCAGCTGACAAGGTACGAATTTCAAGGGGAAAAAAAAAGAAAACCAGCATTACGTCAATACAATCATTCAGTCACATAATGTAATATGAATACAACCTTCTAATATACGAGCATCATATGAACATTTTTTATCCAAGTAAAGCCAAAATCCCCAGGTCTTATCTAAAACTGTCACATAAGCTAAAAGAAAATTTGATCTACCAAGCAGAAAAATACTCATCGCCACCATTAATCCGCACAAAACAATGATTCAAAGCACATAAACACCAACAAGGAGCAGATATCCACAAATTTTTATAAACAAAGAACACAAATTTAGTGACATATAAGATTGAGCCATAAGTACAAATTCAGTGAAGAAGACAAAGACCTACCGTCTGCAATATATCAGGATGCTCATGAACACATGAGATTGAGCCATAAGTACAAATTCAGTGAAGAAGACAAACCCATGAACACATAAGATTGAACCATAACTACAAATTCAGTAAAGAAGACAAACTCATGAACACAAAAGACTGGCAGGTAAGAGATTCTGTTGGTTTGGATTCGCAGGAGGCCTTTTAAGTTGATAATATGAGGGAAAGGAATTCCCGGGAGTTCAAAGGAAAAGCAAAAAGTGGGGAAGTTATGTTTTTGTTATATGTATCATAGGAAAATGAGTGTGACTGAGAAATCTTCAGTATTTAGTAGTAGCTAAAATAGAAAACAAATAAAATGAGTGAAAATTGTAACACAATATTTGATGTAATGCTGCTACAAATCAGATTTTAATTTGCAAGGAACTAAACATCAGTAAACATGGAGATTTATTATGAAAGGATTTCTATTATTCTGCAATATGAAAGCAAATCGAGGACTACTAGAAGCTGAAATGTTGAGGATTTATAGTTTATATGATTATCCAAGAAGGCAAGCTAGTGGAGTGGGTACATTGAAAAAACTGATACTTGCATATAGTAAACGGTGTGTTCTCAAACCAGGGGACTCAAAGATCACAGGAAAATGGGCTTTTTGTTGCACAAATATGTGTAATATAAGTTGCACGAAGACAATGCTACAACGGATATGCGATAGTACTTGGTTTGCCTGATAATGGTGGACAGGTATAAAAGTTTCTCCAACATATGGTGCAAGCAAGGAAATTTGGATTGTTAGCTAATAATTTCTAGAATATCTTGATCAGGTTGTTTACATTTTGGATCAAGTAATAGCCTTGGAGCAGGAGATGCTCCTAGGGATTAAGCAACAAGGACTGAGTATCACACCTCAAATCCTTGTGGTAATTATGGATAACGAAATAGTTGTTAGGATATCTAAAATTCCAAGCATACATATTAGTTATTGTTTTGTATATAAATTATACCAGAAAAGTTGAGATGCGCCCGGGGATCATGATCCCGCATTTCTGCCGTCTTACTGCCACGGGATCGGATTCCCCCTGTCAGCATGCGCTGTGGCTCAATTTATACAGGTTACGTGACTGATACCGGATGCTCAGGGGATTATATGCAATCAAGAATTGAATCTAATATTGAACACCAAGCGCTCAAATATACTTCGAATCCCATTCAGAACAGAAAAAGGCGTCTTACCCCAATGGGTGTCTTGTTTTGATATCTATCCATTCCTTGAAAAGTTTGCTCACGCAAGAAACTGAACTAGACCTTATTTCATCTTCTCTGTTGTTCTATTATTCATCAAATATGCTGCTGCCAAAATCATTGACAACTTGGAGGGAAAACCACATTATTTTCTCTGTAGTGAACTTGTGCCAAGCAGCATATTGAAATAACATAAACGCCAAAAAAATTATTCATTTGAAATTCGTAATAGTCTTTTCAATGTAAAGAAGACATGAATTATTGCCTGGCATAGTGAACTTGTGCCAAGCAGCATTCCCGCTCGACAAAAACCATGGTGCGATTATTTTCTCTGTAGAACTAAGTTTGTTAAAAAAAAAGGATTTTTCTCAATTTATTGAAATAACCATTTGCACATTTGCAGATATTTGCAGCACATTTGCTTTTTTAGATACAAAAGACCAGAGAAAAAATTAAGGTCTACTACTCGGACAAAAAACAACAGAGAGATTCTCTACTACAACTATAGAACTAGTATTCTGAATTCTAGAAGAAAAAATAACATGGAGAATTATGACAGAAAAATCCCAAAACAAAAAAATTTGTAAATTAACAGACGCCCAAAGTGATTCATGAAAAGGAAAAAAAATAGTTAAGATGGAACAAATTTCTGGCAATTAGCAAGCAAATTTTGGGATGGAGAAAATAATTTGTACGCACAAAATTTTAACAGAAGCTCAAAAAAAATTTGATTTACCAAGCAGAAAAATACTCATCGCCACCATTAATCCGCACAAAACAATGATTTGAAGCACATAAATGCCAACAAGGAGCAGATATCCACAAATTCCAATAAACAAAGAACATCGAAAGAACCCAATTCAATAACTGATAAACAGCAATAAACGTAAAGAAAACATTTATACCCAGATGAATTGGCGGCCTCTGAAGGCCCACTCCGACGAGCTCCGACTCATCTTGCCGAGCTGGTCCCCGGCCGGGGGGGAGGGTCAAAATGGGTCCGCGATCCCCACCGAGAACACCCTATCCACCATTCAGCTTCCGCCAAAATCTTTCGCCAAAATCTGTCGATGTTAGGATTTGGAAATGTGGAAGGAGGAAGGATTTAAAGTCGTCATCTTGCCATGAGAGTCTATCTCACCATTGTGGCCGACCGAAAATTTCACCATCTTTGAGTGTCCTCTTCTCATTCATTAGGCCTCGTGGCAGCTTCTCCAATTTTGAACAAGATGATAAATTAAAATGCGTGAGGGAAGAAAACAAGACGGTATCGTTACATATGCTCTTTAAGTTGTCGAGACGATGGAATTTCATGACTTTCAAATTGGGAAAACATATCTTCCAGCACACGACATATAATAATATCAAGCTCCACGAGACCTTTAAGATGTTGAAGCCCGAAAATGCATTTGAGGGAATTACAATAATAGATGATCAGCGTACGAAGGTTTTGAAGGCATGTTTGACCGACTTGGATCTTTTCTAATTCGTCACAGGTTAAAATGTAACTCTTTGAGGCTAGAAATACAAGAGCTTCTAGGTAGTGAAAATTCCTTAAAGTCAACTCTGAGGGCCTGCTAGGGGTTTTGAAAAAAAAATATTTCCAAGAAAAATAACTTTTTTAGGAAAATTATATTTCTAAGACAATAATTTTTCATAGAAATAGATATTTTTATAATTAGGGGTTTATTTAAAAAAAATTCTTGAAAAATTTTATTAATGTATATCTTAAAAAAAAACTAGCTAAAAAACTATATTTATAAATAATATTATTTTTAAGTCCTTTGACACTTATTTTTTATTTGGTTAAGGGATCATTTTTAGTCAAGTTATTTGCATGATTGTGGGTAAAAAAATAATTTAATATATAATAATTTCAATTTTATTAAAAAAATATGATAAACAATAATTTGGGTTTGATGACTAATTTATATTCTCATCCCCTTCATATGAGTATATGCTTATGTTCAAATAAATTAGCATGAGAAGAGGTTCTTATTATTATGATTTTTTCAAATTGTGGCAGACTAATTGGGTTGCAAACCAATCGAAACATAGATTGCAGTAGAAACGAGAGGGTTATCCACTTTATAATTTTGGATATGATCAGGGGCATTTAGGTCATTTTTAAGTACATGTGCAGGTTTTACCACGTGCATAGAGCTATTTTGTATATTACATAAAAATAAAAAATATTAATGTTATATCTATGAGAGAGAATGTTTTCCCATCATCTCAATAACTTACCTACAACTTAAAGAAAGATTCTATTGATTTAATCTAAACCAAATATGCTCACACGCCACTCATCTATAGAGTCAAATAATATTAGTAGCTGATCGTACATCGTCACCAGTTTTATCCGATTCAATAACCCCACAAAAGGCCATGGCTAATTCATCACCAGAAAGAAGTGAACCATTACACGGTTTCCAACGACTAGCAGAGACACAAGGTGACCAGCACATGCATGCCACAGCTTGGAATTCAGATATCTTCTTTCCCCTGCATAACATAAGGTGACAACCTTAAATTCAAGATCATTGAAAATTACACAACATATAGCACTGAACAGCAGTAATAATTTTGTGAACCGATGATGCAACAAGAACAAAATAGATAATTGCTAAAGGTCACACGAACAAAACAATTTGAACACAAAAAGTTAAGTTCAAGCAGCCTCGAAATGATTACATTTGAAATATTAGTTATGATAAGAAGCCTCCTAATGTTATGCATAACAGATAGCATAATTGGATGGACAAAAACAGACACTATTACTTTCATGCATAACAATTTGATTTCAGACACTATTACTAATGTTATGCATGAAATCTTTCACAAGTAGAAAATGGCAGAATTCAAGCTAATAACATCTTTCAACACGATGTACATGTTTACCAAACGAACAAAGGAAAAAAGAATCATAACACTTAACTATATTCGGGAATTTATTTCTTAACTTCCAGCAACAGACAAATCAAATTCCATATATGCTCTATGTTCAATCAATACCAATGTTCACAAATTAGTTCAGAAACACGTTCAGAAACTGAATTAACACATCCAGATTCCACATGAATCACATGAATTGTAAAAAAAAATTGAAATATTAAATGGAATGTTAGATTGACAGTCAGGAGATTGATATTGGCGATTGCTAGCAGAAGACAAGTAAAAATCTATATCAACTCTATGTCCATTTTCAATCCCCAATGTTTAGAAACAGAGTCAGCCACTAATTAAATAGACCAAAAAAGGGAAAAATACTATATTGCTAATTTAAATCAGTTTCCTCCTGACATTCAGTTTACCAGTGATAGGTCTTGCATTGAGGCAAATCTAAATCACAAATCAAAGACCCATCTGCTTTTACCTATCTCAGACTCACAGAAAAAATATTGTTAGCAGTCCAGATCAAAGTGGTTCCTCACAGAGTGGTACGCATGCACTATCTAAATTTACATTCTCGATTGCCCACATTTAAGTGGTACTAACTAAATTTAGAAAAACAATATAAGCAATACAAATATATAACTGATATAATTTTAAGTGGTACCAGCTAATTATCAGCATAAAGAGATACTTTCCAGTTGAAAGCTCACCATGTCTAAATCCCAATAGACTATTCCAATGTCTTCCACACATTAACTAAGAGCATGTAAATCAACTCGGTTGTTGCACCCTAAAGATTTTGTGGGTGATAGGATAGCCAGCCAACGAAAATTTAGGTCTTGCAACTACAATGATCCCATTTTTCTTCACAACTGCAAACATAACACGAAATCCACGCCTATTTGCAAAACTCAGCAATGTGATCCTTTTCCTAGACATGATAGAGGAACCAAAATACTCATGAACTCTTCACAGTGAATTACTGTCCACAATTCAATAGAAGAAAGCTGAATAAAATATTGTTATATATTTAACTCATGTTCCCATTAAAATGCAGTTCAACCAGAATGAGGTACAGCAAGCTGACGCAGTGCAGGATCTTCCAAAAGAAAAATTCACACCAGAACAAAGAGATAGCAAATTGAAAGAACAAAAAAGAGAAACTAGTCGAGAAACACTAAAATTTTATAGAATCTCAGCAACTCATTACAAGGATAACCTGGAATCCAGTAGGAAGAACGCTCCACATTTAAAGGAAGAAGAAAGAAGTATACGATATGAGCTGCCTCCTCTGCAGGAAGATTGCTGTTATACTCCATCTCGTGATTTCCTCTAAACCAGGTGACTGAAAGTGAGTTTTGCTCGACATTGACAATTTGATATGAAAAAGAAAAATCACAAATATCCAAATTACATGCAGTTCTTTTATGAAATAGGAGAAAGATAAAAAATCAAATGCAAGTTCAACCTACAATAGTAATTTATTACAGAAAAGTTTCGAATTACCAAATACAGTCAAAATCTATTCAATTGCCAATAATCAGGAAAAGAATCTAAAACACCAGAAGTCTCATACCCACAATTCCAAATCCAATCAAATGACATAAAATTGAACAAATGAAAAGCAGCATGTAACGAAACAAATTGAAATCGCAAAACGCCATGGAAATGGAAATGGAAATGGAAATGGATCGAACCCACCTGTCACTTCTGGTATCGCCGCCCCTGGCGTTTTCGTCCTCCTCGACGGCCCTGGAGAGCTAAACCCTGAGAAAGATGTCGGCGTCGAATGTCTTCTCCTTCGTCGTGCGTTCGACGTCGGGCTTTCAGAGGATGATGCGGCGGACTGGGGGGCGGTTGCGCCGCTGGTCGGCGGGCTGCGGGAAGCGGGAGAGGAAGGCAGAGAGGTAGTGGTGGGCCGATTGGAGGGAAGCGAAGGCACGGTGGAGCTGGGACAGTCGGCGGCGGCGGAGGGGAGATAGCGTCCTGGCGGAAGGTGGCTAACTCCGTTAGATTGGAGCGCAGAGAAGCAACCCGACGCTAGTCGGAAATTTAATTTCCAAAGGGTGGGGGGGTCGGAAAATAAAAATTTTCCATGATTTATTTTTCTATCACCCCTAACCACGTATAATATCTTTTCTAGGATGGTCGAGCCTGAAGTCATCTTTGTCGCAATCTCTGTTGAAGTCTAATTTTTTCCAAGTGAATCTCGTCGGAAAATCGATCATGGCTCGATTCCGGATCATGAGTCGGCGCTCTTCGATCCTGTTTGGGCTCCTTCTGCTCGGTGAGTTCCAATCTGTCTGAGAGAATTCGATACTCTGTTTTCTTCTTCAATTTTGTATTATGTCAGTGTGTTTTGTGTTCATTAATTTTTAAAAAAATTTCGGTAGCTCTGTTTCAATGTACATCCTGCTATCCACCACTCTGAGTTCTGTGATTTTTTTGCTATTGTTGAGGATGATGATATGAATCCGGGGGTCTTTTGGGGATGGTTGGTGCGTTTGGATCTGTATGGGGGTTCTATGATTGGGGTCGTTCAGATCTTTAGATTTATGGGTTGGATTGAATGTGTAGTTATTGGAATGTGCTTGATGGGCTTTTTATAATTTGAATGTAGATATTGTAGAAATCTGTTGATCTCATCTGTTGGTTTACAAGAAGGTCTGCGGGTTGTCTTTTGGAAGATCTACAAGTAAGTTAATATTCTGATTTCTGAATGTTAGTCATTAAGACGAGCAGAACATTGGTAGTTGCATGCAAGTCAATCTTAAAAATTAGCGAGGGTTTGCGAGAGGGTGAAATTTTCAAGCTTCCTTCAGAAAAGATTAAATATTTCGCTCTGTATGATTTTTTGTATCTTTTGTATGTTGTTTTCGAAAATTGATTGCATGGTTCTATGCGCAGGAGGCTGGAAGAGATGTTGGAGGCATTTGCTGTTAGAATTTCAAAACCTCGCCTCTATCTGATAGACAAAATGCAAATTGCTCTTGGTAAGCTTTGAAAGGCTTTTGTGGTTGCCTACTATCTTTGCAGAACCAGCTTAAAGTCAATGGCATATGTTTGTTTTCTCTAATTAGTTGTGAGGCTTAGCTTTTTATATCCCAAAACCTTTCTTTTAAATCTGGCATACTTGTGTTATCTCTGAGTTTGTGATATGCAGCTGGTGGTTTGGATCATGCTGTGGCTCATGCAGTTTTTTCTGTCTGAGCATCTTAAACCCTGCATTTGGCCCAGCAACATTTTATGTAGGCAAGTGTTCAATCATGTTATTTTTCCTTGTCTGTGGTAAGTACCGAGGCTCTTTGCTCACTGTACATTTGTTTCATGTTTTTTATCTGTTGGAAAAAACGCCTGTTGATCTATATTATGTTGCTTTATTGTCCAACTTAGCACGAATTTCTCACTGCACACATTGATATGAATGCCATATGTAGTTTGAGCATTGATATTTTTGTCATTTGGCTTTTGGGTTTATGCCAAATGAGCCACTTATACTTTTTATAAGTGCTTTCATACTTTAGAATTGAGAGCATATATAGAAGTTTAGCTACACCTTGTTATATTTTTTAATCTCTGAAAATGTACCTTGTATTTTTTTTTCTGAATCATTGGCATAACTTGAGAAAGGCATAGAGCACTTGGGGTTTTACAACACACACACACACACACACACACACACACACACACACACACACACACACACACACACACACACACACACACACACACACACACACACACACACACATATATATATATATATATATATATATACTACTGGCTGCATAAAATTGATTCTATGTACTATGGAGTTTTTTTTGGTAGATATCGGAGGAGCTTTTGTTGTATATAAAGTTTTGGTTCTTGTTTTGCAAAATTGCAGCTTAAGGAACTTGAAAAGTTGGGACCCAAGAAAGGTGTTATTGCCTAGTCTGTGAAAGATGTTGTTCAAAGTTTAATGGATGATGACCTATGTGCATATTTAAAGGTTCCCTCCCTTCCTCTCTCTCGGTGTGTTATGCACGTTTCATTCATGGTGGATTGATTGGATGTTCAACTTTGTGAACCATCAGTTTCCTTTTCATTAAAGATATTCAATTTAATGAAAAATATAATAAAAGCATAAAAATTATCTCTAAAATATAGTTATGTTTTTTTGTAGTAGTTTAATAATTTCATATGCTAACTTTGTTTTATTTTAATTTTGTGTAGGCTAATGGTAAATGATTCTGAATTGTCAAGATGCACCGAGGGATCAAGTCTTATCGAAGACTTTTTCTTCTTTATTTATATTAAATAATCTCACAATTTGTACTTAGATATTGTAAACAATTGGAACTATTGTATTTGTAAATTTCTTTTTCAAAACTTATTGTATTAGATACTTGATTTAAATAATTTTTGTTATTATAAGATCTATATTTTTGTTTCAAGTTACATAAATATGAAGTTCAAATAGATGAAAGGTGTATTTGAGAATATATTATTTTGTGAATATGAGAATGCAGAAAGTAAAGGTGTTAAAAGGAAAATTAAATAAAATTTTGTATAAATAAAAAATTATTTTTAGTGGTGGTTTTGAAGTTTTTAGCGGCGGTTTTGAAAGCCGACACTAAAAGTATTTACTGCCACCACTAAAGGTTTTTTGCGGGAGATTTTGAAACTCTCGCAAAAAAATTTGATATTTTAAAAACTATTAGCGAGCAGCTATAAGAGCCACCGCTAAAGGTCTATTTTGTATCAAATAAAAAATAAGTATCAAAGGACCTAAATATATTATTCTTTATAAATGTGATTTTTTAGCTAGTTTATTTTTTAAAGTATATATTAATAAAAATTTTTAGAAATTTTTTTCAAATGAATCCCTAACCATGGAAATATTTATTTCTATGGAAATTTATTATCTTTGAAATATAATTTTCTTAGAAAAGTTACTTTTCATAGAATTTTTTTTTTACAAAACCCCTCACAGGCCTTAAAAGAAAAATTGATCTACCAAGCAGAAAATTATTTATCGCCACCATTAATCCGCACAAAACAATGATTCGAAGCACATAAACTCTGACAAGGAGCATATATCCACAAATTTGAATAAACAAAGAACATCGAAAGAACCCAATTTAATAACTGATAAACAACAATTAAAGAAAAGAAAACATGTATACCCAGATGAATTGCCGGCCTCCTAGAGGAACCTCTAGAAGGCCCATTCCGACAATCTCCAACTCATCTTGCCGAGCTGGTCGCCGGCCGGGGCGGGGGGACCAAATGGGTCCGCGATCTCCTCCACTAAGAACACCCTATCCGCCATTCCACTTCCGCTCCTCTCCGCCAAAATCTTTCACAATCCCACGATTCGATGTTGGGATTTGGGGATGGAAATCGAATAGGTGACTGTCTTTGATTTTCATCATGCATTTGGGTTCTCCTCATCCTCATCTTCTTCTTCTCTTTTTTCTTCTTCAACTCTCTTTGTCAAAACCATAATATTGGCTCCATTGGCTCCACATTTGCTTTGAAAGGTGGAAGTATTTAAAGTTGTCATCTTGCCATGAGAGTCTATCCCACCACTTTTGGCTACCACCAATTGCAACATCTTCGAGTGTCCTCTTCTCATTCATTCGGCCTAGCGGCAGCTTCTCCAATTTTGAACAAAATGATAAATGAAAATGTGTGATGGAAGAAAACAAGACGGTATCGCTACATATGCTCTTTAAGTTGACGAGCCAATGTAGATTCATGACTTTTAAATTGGGAAAACATATCTGCCCTTCATTCACTTCATCAGCCGTAATCACAACTTCCAGCACAAGACATTTAGAAATTTCAAGCTCCACGAGACCTTTAAGATGTTGAAGCCCGAAGATGCATTTGAGGGAATCACAGTAAAAAATTGTAAGCTGACGAAGGTTTTGAAGGCATGTTTGACCGACTTGGATCTTTTCTAATTTGTAACACATGTCAAGCAGTAACTCTTTGAGGCTAGAAAGACAAGAGCTTGTAAGTAGTGAAAATTCCTTAAGGTCAACTTCGGAAATACGAAGCTTTGATAATTTGTCCAATGCATTCTGTAGCGCACCTTCACTTGTATCACGGATGAAATCTGGTGCAGACCAGTTGGAAAACTTCAGATTGCTCAAATCCATAATCTCGAGGAATTTAAGCTCAACAAGTTGTCCAATGCATTTTGGAGGCTCCTCAAAGGGGTTATCCGTCAGATTTAGCAACTCCAGCTTACTCAAATTTCCTATCTCAGTGGGCAATGTTTTCAAGTTAGTATTCTCAATCGGAAGATATCTCAGCTCTTGTAGTTGTCCAATTGTTATTGGAAGGTCATAAAACTTAATGTCGGTGAGGTCTAAGACTTAAATTGGGCATGGATTTGAAGAAGCAATTCAAAATAGTGAGATGGTGGACGACATATTTTTTGAAAATCAATGTGGACAAATTGAGACAAAAAGGTTGTTCAACCCATTCAGCTCTTCTCAACCCATAAATCTTATGGGATGCTTCCCACCTCTTAGTTACTTGTGCTTTTGTCAATTTAAGATCTCCATGTAATTCAGTAGTGAATTAATTCAAAAAATTCACCACTGAAATTGAATTACGTTTGGTAAGAGAATTTGTTAGAATAAATTCAAATGTCAGTGTCAAACTCAATTTTAAAACTTTAAACTAATATAACTCTCTCTCTCAAACTTGGATATGCACATTCTTCATACCATTTCACTTTTAAATTCGAGCTCTATCAAACAAGATCCCACAAGGGTAAGTAATTTTGAATTTTTAAAGTATGCCCTACCTATATGACACATTTTTCGAGGCTCAAGTCGATATAAACGATAACCATTGAAAAATATAGAATTTGTAATTTTTAAAATGGTGATTAGGAGACTGAATCAACCGAATTACCTCACAATCCGGTGATTTAGTGATTCAGGCCAATTTAGGCTTGAAACGGCCTGAATCTAATTTTAATACTCAAATTTTAATTCAGCACAGTTTCTGTACATAAACATAATTCTAAAAATTCAGTGCTGAATTGAGGCTAAATCGATTGAATCTTCTCACGATTCAGTACCCAAACTACCCCTTAAATAAAGCCCATGAATCATCCCACCCCAAGTATCCAACCTTAATGTCCCGGTCAAGTTGCATTTGGTTGCACACATGTTGTGATCGAGTGGTAAATATTAATTTACTACCAAATAGACACAAATCAGGACAAAAAATTCCAAGCTTTTCTAGATCTAAACGTTTCCAAATGTCATCAAATAATAAAACAACTTTCTTCCAATGAATGACCTACTTATTTGCTCTACACGTTGATATGAGTGCTCATCTTGATCAAAAGGCAAGTTCATCTCCTTCATTATAACTTTTTGAATGTTATCTATATCTCGAGACTTGGAAACAACTACCCAAATAACTTTAAAACTCGATGGCTCAAAAACCTCCTTGCAAACTTTTTTCATGAGTGTGGTTTTGCCAACCCCACCCATGCCATAGATGCCAATCATTCCAACCTCGTCATCTCTAAGAAAATTGAATACCTTGTTTAGAAATTGATCTTGCCCAACGGAAAAAATGAAACCTCTTCTTCACTGTGGTGGAAGAGCTTGCACACTATCCTCTTGCATATGCATATGCTCCAGTGCAGCTGAAGTAGTCGCGGTCATTGAGTATACAGAGGAGGATGGTCCGGGCATTTGCATTTGGTCTTATCATTGGGTCTCCCTGACTTGGCTGTTCTGTCTGATAAGAAGCTTGATAAGGTGGGGGGATGGGCAAACTGTTGATTGAATCTTGCACATTGGGTATATGATTGAAATTTGTTTCAGTTTTTTTAGTTTTTCTGAATAATCTACGCATCATGGTTGAGAATCTGTAATTTAAAAAAGATTATTAATAAGTATAAGAGAGCATAAATGAGGTATAAAATATAAAATGAGGAGGAGGATCTACCAAAATCTTGAGGGGCCTGGTGCACTGAAATAGTCAAGGCTTATATATTGATAGTAAATGAAGGAGGAAGTTACTGGAGTTCCTTATAACTGAGAGACCTGCATCAGTTTGTAGTTAGCTAAAATGTAGAGACTAAGAAAGTGAGTAAAATTTTGTGAAAAAGATTTGAAGTAATATTGCCACAGAACATACTATTTGATTGGGAAAGGAACTAAACGTCACTAAATTATTATGCAATTTGGAATGAAATTGAGGATTAAGATCTGAAAGATAGAGAGGATTCATAAGTTTAAATGATAAGTGAAGAAGGCAAGAGAAGAGAATGAAGAGATCAGAAAAGTTCTTAGGTGAGTAAAGGAGGCAAGTGGAATGGGTGAAAGAAGAAACATATTTGTGATAGAACTGTGGAGTATACTTACACTGGAGAAATCAAGATCCGATGAAAATGGAGTTTGCTTACATTATAGAATGAAGAACTTTGCACAGAGAAGGGAGGATATCTTTAATGGTAGTGGTGTTCTGTTGGAGCTACTACGATCGGAAGTGGGAGAGAAAGGGAAGAAGAAAGGTAGGTGTGGATGAGGAAAATGCAACCAGGTTTCTGTCCAAATGTGCGGAATGCGTCTTTGCACAATAAATAACGGTAGCTGATCAAACGGGTCATTGACTTTATTCCACTGGTGTGAAGAGCAGTCCTAGCGTTAATCTGAACATTAATCAAAGGGCAATTGGTTTTCTACCCCCTCTATCGTCAGCAAACCAAAAAATAAAGCATCATCTGAAGACCTGACTTTGCGAGTTATAATAATTGTGAAGAGTCACATTTGAATGAGCCTGGCATCACATTTTTCAACGTGAGCCCAAGCATTATTTACTATTGAATTTAAATTTCATGACGTATGATATTACCGCGTTTTCTTCAAATTTTGATCTTGCCGCGTATGATATTTCAGCTTAAACTCCTATCAACTTTTTCCCTAAAATATTTTAAAAATATTAATCAAATAAAAAAAATTAGTACCAATTAATAGCCAATTGTAATAGTAATGGTAGTGTTTGTAATAGGGGAGAAAGGAATACAGAGGAGGGGTTATACTAATTTGAATTAAAAAATCTAGTGAAACATATATGTTATATTGCCATTGTGACCCACACACTACTGCATCCCTCTGCGTGGATGTAATTTCATCACGAGTAGGGCAAACAAACAGTGCTTATTACTGACTGCAGATGCTAAGATACATGCTACCAAAACTGTTTAGAAACTCCATATCAACCTCAGGATGTGTGCAAGTTGGCACTTGTTGGAGGATGAACTCACTTGGGAATGGATGGGCTTCTAGAGCAGTTGTGATGCATTGTGACTTGACTAAACACCCCATCATATGCTGATTTAGTAGACTACTTCGCCACTTCATCCCATTGATGATACTACTATAACAAAATATATTATTAGCGATGCATAAATTAGTAACACAAATAAAAAAGTTACTACAAATTACTATTTGTGACGTATGAAAAATCATTACAAAAAATGAACTATTACTGCCATATAATAATTTATGTCACGAATAGTCATCTATTAGTGATGCTTAATTTAAAGCATTGCTAATACTAATCATATTAGCGATGCTTTCTAATAAATGTCACTATTAGTTAAGCTATTAGTGACACTTTAAACAAGTGTTGCAAAAAAATATTTATTTAAAAAAATATATAACAATTAGTGATGCTTTTTCTTACACGTTGTTAATAATTTTAACAATAGCAATACTTGTAATAAAGTGTCGCTAATATAACTATTAGCGACGCCTAATAAAAACATCACTAATAGTAATTAATTTAAAATAAAAATTTAGAACTATTAGCTACGCTTTTGAACAAGCGTCGCAAATAACATTCTTAATAGCAACGCTTGTTGACAAGCATCGCTATTATCTTTATTAATTAATTTTATTTAATAAATAATTATATAAAAAATAAATTTAAATAAATTTATTAAATATAATAGATTTTATTTAATATTTACTATTTACATATATAATAAATAAATATTAAATTTTTAATAAAAGGTAGTGTCAATAATAGATTAAACTTTTGTAACACCCCTCGAATTTTTTAAAAGAAAAGAAAATAATTTTCAAAAATATATCTAAATTTAATTACAAAGATCACCGTGTACCAAAAGAGTAATTACAACACACTTTGTATTATAGAAAGATTTTCAAAATTTTGCATAACATGCCTTTATACATCAGTCACAATAAATATTACACAAAACTAGAAAGAGTACAAAAACTATTATTTAAGGAAATTATTTTAGAAATATCCTCATCTTGTATTTTCAATTGATGGTAACCCGACCGCAAATCTATTTTGGAGAAAACTTTAATCATCTATAATTGATTGAACAAGTCATCTATACAGGGTAAAGGACACTTGTTCTTTATGTGATGGCATTGAGCAGTCTGTAGTTAATGCATAAACTCAACGACCTGTCCTTCTTCCTCACAAATAGGGCCGGTACTCCCCATGGAGAGACACTAGGTCGGATAAAACTTTTCTCCAACAAGTCTTGCAATTGACTTTTTAACTCTTTCAACTCCACAGGAGCCATGCGTTAGGGTGCCTTGGAGATAAGATTTGTTCCCAGTATCAGGTCGATAGAAAAATCTCTCTCTCTCTCTCTTTAGCAGTAGTCCAGAGAGATCATTAGAAAAAACATCGGAGAAGTCTCGGACTACTTCAATATTGTCCAACTTATTTGTTAAAATCTTTCTAGTTTCTTCACTAGCAAGATAGGCCTAACATCATTTTAGTTAAAAGTTGATGAGCCTTAACTACCTAAATAACACATGGCTTGGAATAATCCTTTAATCTATGAAAAGTAAAACTCTTATCTCCTTGTTTAAAGATAACCTTCTTTTGCTTACAATCTACTAACGCCCCGTTATCACCTAACTAATGCATACCTAATATGACATCAAAGTCTATCATATTTAGGAGAATAAGGTCAGCCTCCCACTGACGTTTCCCTAAGGAGAGAGGTACCCCTTGAAGAAATTTTTGAGCTAGAAATGTTTTTCCAATTGGGTTAGATACGTCTAAGACATATCCTAAATTTAAAATAAAATTGCCAATACTCAAAGCAAAATCAAATGGCATGAAGGACTATGGTCGATGCTTGAGCCTCCTTAGTGGTAATTGTGAAGACCTGACCCTAAGCTTTTGGTTTCTTCTCTAGTTTCAATTCTTCTTGAAATTTTCTCTTTGAACAATCTCTAATCTGACATCACATTTAATTAATCTCTAATCTCTAATCTAGTGAAACATATATGTTATATTGCCATTGTGACCCACACACTACTGCATCCCTATGCGTGGATGTAATTTCATCACGAGTAGGGCAAACGAACAGTGCTTATTACTGACTGCAGATGCTAAGATACATGCTACCAAAACTGTTTAGAAACTCCATATCAACCTCAGGATGTGTGCAAGTTGGCACTCGTTGGAGGATGAACTCACTTGGGAATGGATGGGCTTCTAGAGCAGTTGTGATGCATTGTGACTTGACTAAACACCCCATCATATGCTGATTTAGTAGACTACTTCGCCACTTCATCCCATTGATGATACTACTACAACAAAATATATTATTAGCGATGTATAAATTAGCAACACAAAAAAAAAGTTACTACAAATTACTACTTGTGACGTATGAAAAATCATTGCAAAAAATGAACTATTACTGACATATAATAATTTATGTCACGAATAGTCATCTATTAGTGATGCTTAATTTAAAGCATTGCTAATACTAATCATATTAGCGATGCTTTCTAATAAATGTCACTATTAGTTAAGCTATTAGTGACACTTTAAACAAGTGTTGCAAAAAAATATTTATTTAAAAAAAATATAACAATTAGTGATGCTTTTTCTTACACGTTGTTAATAATAACAATAGCAATACTTGTAATAAAGTGTCGCTAATATAACTATTAGCGACGCCTAATAAAAACATCACTAATAGTAATTAATTTAAAATAAAAATTTAAAACTATTAGCTACGCTTTTGAACAAGCGTCGCAAATAACATTCTTAATAGCAACGCTTGTTGACAAGCATTGCTATTATCTTTATTAATTAATTTTATTTAATAAATAATTATATAAAAAATAAATTTAAATAAATTTATTAAATATAATATATTTTATTTAATATTTACTATTTACATATATAATAAATAAATATTAAATTTTTAATAAAAGGTAGTGTCAATAATAGATTAAACTTTTGTAACACCCCTCGAATTTTTTAAAAGAAAAGAAAATAATTTTTAAAAATATATTTAAATTTAATTACAAAGATCACTGTGTACCAAAAGAGTAATTACAATACACTTTGTATTATAGAAAGATTTTCAAAATTTTGCATAACATGCCTTTATACATCAGTCACAATAAATATTACACAAAACTAAAAAGAGTACAAAAACTATTATTTAAGGAAATTATTTTAGAAATATCCTCATCTTGTATTTTCAATTGATAGTAACATGACCGCAAATCTATTTTGGAGAAAACTCTAATCATCTATAATTGATTGAACAAGTCATCTATACAGGGTAAAGGACACTTGTTCTTTATGGTGATGGCATTGAGCAGTCTGTAGTTAATGCATAAACTCAACGACCTGTCCTTCTTCCTCACAAATAGGGCCGGTACTCCCCATGGAGAGACACTAGGTCGGATAAAACTTTTCTCCAACAAGTCCTACAATTGACTTTTTAACTCTTTCAACTCCACAGGAGCCATGCGGTAGGGTGCCTTGGAGATAAGATCTGTTCCCAGTATCAGGTCGATAGAAAAATCTCTCTCTTTTTAGTAGTAGTCCAAAGTGATCATTAGAAAAAACATTGGAGAAGTCTCAGACTACTTCAATATTGTCTAACTTATTTGTTAAAATCTTTCTAGTTTCTTCACTAGCAAGATAGGCCTAACATCATTTTAGTTAAAAGTTGATGAGCCTTAACTACCTAAATAACACATGGCTTGGAATAATCCTTTAATCTATGAAAAGTAAAACTCTTATCTCCTTGTTTAAAGATAACCTTCTTTTGCTTACAATCTACTAACGCCCCGTTATCACCTAACTAATGCATACCTAATATGACATCAAAGTCTATCATATTTAGGAGAATAAGGTCAGCCTCCCACTGACGTTTCCCTAAGGAGAGAGGTACCCCTTGAAGAAATTTTTGAGCTAGAAATGTTTCTCCAATTGGGTTAGATACGTCTAAGACATATCCTAAATTTAAAATAAAATAGCCAATACTCAAAGCAAAATCAAATGGCATGAAGGACTATGGTCGATGCTTGAGCCTCCTTAGCGGTAATTGTGAAGACTTGACCCTAAGCTTTTGGTTTCTTCTCTAGTTTCAATTCTTCTTGAAATTTTCTTTTTGAACAATCTCTAATCTGATGACCATGTTCACCAAAGAAAATTATTTTCCTTCAATAAGGTAGCACGTCTATTACATTGAGGACATTTTTTTAATTTTTTCTCTCCCTTTAACTGTGAAGGTGGCTCTGAGGGTTGTTTAAACTTAAGATTATTCTAATTGTTAAACGTAAGTTTCCTTTTTCTTTCATCAAGTCTGAAACCACTATTTTGTCCTCGACCTTTACATCCTACCACAAACTCCTGGTAGTCCTGCTCCATGATAGAGGCTAGCTTTACTGCTTTGGCAAAAGTGGTGGGTTGATGGCCAATGATTCTACTTCGCTATCCATTATTTAAGCCCCTTATAAATTTTCTTGCCTTTTTTAATTTAGTAGTACAAAAGTCTAGGGTGAAACACTATTATTGTACAAATTTATTTTTGTATTGTGCCACCATTAAATTTCCCTGCTACAAGTCTAAAAACTCCATTTCTTTTCTTTCTTGGACGTGAGGAGGAAAATATTTATCATATAATACTTTTGTAAATTCTTCCCAGTTAATATGGTCATCATCTCGGAAGAAATTTCTTTCTACTGTAGGCCACAAAAAAGCAGCTTCACCCGTCATTGAGAATGTGGCTAGTGGCACCTTACGATCTTCGGGAATTTTCATTGCTTTAAAAATCTGCTCAACCTCAAAGATCCACTTTTCAATAGCCTCGGGGCTGCCTTCCCCCGTAAACACTAGTGCAAGCTTCTTAAAACATTCCAATAAATTATCCTTTTCACCGTGGATATTTTCTCCCAAACTAGTAAAATGATTAGAATGATTCGATTGGAATCCTTCTGCCTGAAGGCATAGAGTCATTCTTGGCATTAATAAGTTAAGGAAATGTTTCATAGGATCCCCCGTTGTCAAAGTGTCCTGCGTAGCAACATCTGGTGGAGTCGAGCTACTTACCAGTTGGGCATCATTACCACTAGCGTTCATTATGCACGCTGCCAAATCTAGTAACACCCCTATTTTTGGTGGCGCAGCGCCACCATTCGGCAGTTATAAAATCCCCCCCCCCCCCCCTCTTTCATTTTTTCTACCCTTCACTATTTTCACTGCTTCTAACCCGTTTTAGCCCATCCAAGACTTGTTTCCTACTAAATCAAAGGTGCTCGACACACTGGAAGGGGCATTTTCTCGAGGTGCCCTCTCTAAAGTCAAGAAAAGCCAACCCTCTCCTAATTCCCCCCTTTTCTTATTTTTACTATTTCTACACCATCTTAAACCTTTTTTGGTCCATTCAAAAGTTATACCCCTCTAAATCGAGGGTGTTCTACACATTGGGAGGATTATTTTGCCGAGTTGATAGCTTGAAGGCTAAGAGCTTAAGGAGGGATTTTCTTTATTATATTCTACAAAGGGATTTCTTTATACTCCGCGCGTGTTAGGGGTAGGTAGTTTTAAATTCTAATTATATGCCAGGATTTTGACTTACCAAAATTTTGTTAAAGGTCTTCTTCTTATACTTCGAAAAGAAACTCTATCTTTTAAAACATATTTTCTTTTAAAAAGATTTCTCTGAGTTTTGGGTAACTGTACCCTCTGGATGGTTCTTGGTTTCTCAAAACTCGAGATTATCATAATAATGATTCGGATACTGCCACATTTAGCTCTGGCGCACACAAGAACTGGGATATCATGGAAAAATCTCTTTCCTTTCGTCTCTCGTTGCCCCATGAGCACAGGTTTAAGTCGTCTGGTATCACGATATTTTGTGACCGTGTTTTAAGACTTTTAGTATTTTCTAAATGATTTTAAATGAAGGATGAAATAATTTTTACATCCATTAAGAATTTTTTAGAACTTAACTCAACCTACTGAGTATGAATTTACTCACCTACCCTCAGATTTTGCGGGTGTGACCTCTGAACATGAATGAGTTGATGAACAACTTCCTTAAATAATAGTTTTTGTACTCTTTTTATTTTTGTGTAATATTTGTTGTGATTGATGTATAAAGGCATGTTATGCCAAGTTTTAAAATTTTTTGTATAAAATAAAGTGTGTTTTAATTACTCTTTTGGTGCACGGTGATCCTTGACACTTGTAATTAAATTTAGATATATTTTCAAACAATATTTTTTTACTTTAAAAAATTTGAGGGGTGTTACAACTTTCACTATTTATATAAAATATATTTTATTTCTTAAATTTTTTTATTAATTTTAAAATATAATTTATAATAAAAGAAAGAAAGTGAAGAGAGCAAGAGAGAGAGTGATCAAGAGAGAGAGAGGGAAGAGAGAGATAGATAAGGAGAGAGAAGGAGAGGAGAGAGATAAGAGATAGAAAGAGAGGAGGGAGGGTAGAGAGAGGGTGAGGAGAGAGAGAAGATGAGGGGAGAGAGAAGAGAGGGGGTGAGGAGTGAGAGAGAAGAGAGAGAAAGAGGGGAGAGCATGGTTCACTGTCTCGGATCTCGGTCTCGTCTCGGTAACCCAAAGAGATGAGATCTCGGAGAGATCATGTAAAACAATTGTAAGCATTTAGGTAATTATAAAAAAATAGTTAACATATTTTTCAATGTGGGTTTATATTATTATTGACAAATATTAATACAAATATTAAACAATTATAAACTTATGAGAATATAACAAAATTTATGTAAAGGAAAAAATATAATATTTATTGATAATGCAAAATGAGAAAATAGAAAGATTGTTTATGTAGAAAAATCAAAACCTATTTAGCTATAAGATCTAAGAATAAGTAAACCCAATAACATAAGACTAAAAATTAATTTAAGTCTCACTATTTCCTATCCTTTACGACGGTTGGATTGCTTAATCGGTCGTGACCCGTGATCGGAATCCTGTGTAGCATGAGTAAAACCATCTTCTTCAGTGAAAGCCAAAGGAGTCATATTAAATCTTTCATTTTGATTGACCTCATTTTCTCTTAGAGTGTGTTTGCTACTATCATTTCCATCATAATCTCTTCCACTATCATTGTCTCCATCATCTGTAGCACTATCATCATCAGACAGTGGATCATCTACATGCATGTGAGATCCCTTGGTTATAGAAGATGATATAATTTCTTCTCTAAATATTTCAACATCAATTCAGACTTCTTTTGCCGCACTAGCAATCAAGGGATCAGGTTGTTCATCATCTTGGTCCATAGAGTCTGTTGCTACCCACTCAGCATAAGGATTCTCTCACTCATCCAAATCTGCTTCAGCCACTAATTCAAAGTGGTCTAAGGGGTCATCCTCTTGTTTGTCACGATTTTTATAATTGTCTTCTATATCCTTCATCATCAACTTCATATAATAATGACAAAAGACCAATTTCTTCAACTTATTGTAGGATAATATATTCCTAAGCTTTGTGTGAATGAGGGCAAATGTGCTCCAATTTCTCTCACATAGAGATGCAGAAGCAGTTTGTGACAATATACGAATAGCCAACTTGCTTAATGTAGGGCAATCAATCCCATACAATGACCACCATTCTCCTGGAAAATAAATTGAACAAAGTAACATCTTCATAGAGATAAATTAATCAATATATGGGTAAAAAAAATTATCTTTATGTTCAAGTTACCTGCCCACATTGTTTTCCTTGATTGAATGGCACTTCTACTTCCAAATGTGCCACGTGCATCCCTAAACCTGACAATCTTTATACAAGTTGTTCTATGTTAATGACATTATATAAGAAAATAAAGGATAAATTGTGTCCAATTAATATTTAAGTAATTACCTCACTACCTATATTGTCTGCATCATCTGACATTGGGAACAACTTATCAAATACATCATGCACCGCCTTGATTTAATATGGTATGTGCCCAAGCTTTTTACTATAATGGTACTTAAGATTGAGGTAGTACGCTACATAAAAAATTGCATAATAATTAAGATAAGTAACATATTTCTTAAAAGTAACAATTGTTAGAGATGCTTACCGGCCTTGTAGATGGGTTCATCCATTAATCTTTCCCACCTTTTGTCAATAATTTTATTAACCCATACATGAGACCTCGAAGATGAGACTTCAATGACCATCTTCATCCTATCAATAGCCTCATAAACAGATCCCATAGTTGGAAATTTTTCAGTGTCCATGACTCGTAGAACCTCATGCATTGGCTCCATGATAGCAATTGAATCCCTCACTTCTTCCCAAAACTTGTTATCAAACACAATTTTCTCCACATCTGTAGCACATGGATAACTTTGAAGGTTAGAATCTAGCCACTGTTGACTTGAGAAGAATGATCGTAGTGCACTCTTCTCCCTTTGTAAGCTCTCTAGTGCAATGAAGTTTGTCGCAAACCGTGTTGCCCCTGGACGTACTAAATCCCGACCACAAGCCTGTCGTATATGGTGATAAGTTTGTCATGATTATATATAAATCTTGACACCATTCTTCCATTTTTAACTGCATTTCCCACAAAGCCGTGCTTTGCAACTTCTTCAAACATGAGGTCTATACAATGAGCTGCACAAGGTGTCCAATATAATGCATACCTCTGCATCAACATCTTGCTAGCTTTCTTATAATTGCTAGCATTGCCTGTGACAATCTGAACTACATTCTTTTTTCCAATTCTCTTAATTTGTTCTTTAATTAAGTCCATGATGTAGTAAGCATTCTTCTCCTTTCCCGAAGCATTAACTGAGTCTAAAAAACAAATTCTTCGATTGTTATAAACCATGAAGTCAATGATGGATATTTTTGTCGGCCCTGTCCATCCATCACACAAAATGGAGCATCCATATTCATTCCAAATAGGTTCCATATCCTTAATCCTCTTGTCCATGTCTTTGACCTCTTTGTCTAAATATGTTCTCAATATATCCTTGGCAGTGGGAGTACATACTCCTTTTCCAACTACTTGTACTTCAGATATCATGTTTAGAAAATGAGGATCATCTACAACATGAGCAGGAATATGGTTAAAGATGAAAAACTTGGAAATCATCCTACCAAGTCTTTCTCTCAAACCAGGTGAGACTATATCTGTAATGGTTTGTTGGTTTGACACACCAACTTTTCTCCTCTTTGCATGTGCTCCACTACTAGAACCACCTATGCCAGTTGATACAACCCTAGTTGCTTTAGGCTCATCCTCATTTGATGTGTCAATTTGAACCTCTGATTCATACCCAAGCCGACTAATTTCTGCACGCATCTTTTCTCTTTTGTCTCTTGATTCAAGATTTTTTTTCTTACTTTCCTCCTTGAGGTCTTTCAGTTTATTTCGCACATTCTCAGGACACTTTTTGCACCTCGCAACATCTTTACCACCTATCAAATGATCTTTCAATCTTGTTACTCCCCCGGCCTTCATAATTTTATCACAATAATTACATCTTGAACCCCTGACACCCACTGGTATTCCATGCTCCCAACCCTTATCTGTTTCCATGATTTTGCATAAAACATACATAAAAATAATAAACTCTCTACAATTGAATAAACAACCATCTTTACTATGACTTGTAGATAGTTTACAAAAATTGTTCCCAGGATTGCACATAAGCTAATAGAAGTACTGTTGTCCCATATTAGGTGGATAAGTGACAAATCTTATGTTTTTCATATTTCATTATTGGGCAGAAGCATGTCGATCTAAGGGAAAATGACATTTTGGAATTAATGTAGGTAGATATTAACATCCAAGAAAGTTGGCTATAACTGCAAGTTAAAAAAATTTGTGCAATCAAAGTATTTTGTCTGCTTGGTGGTGTGGCTATGCGTGGCTTTAATCTGAATCCTTTGAAATGCAACAGTTTGTTTCTAGTGTATGGTCGGAAACCTGGCCGAATGAAAAACTAATGCCGTAAGCTCAGATAAATTACAACTACCAAAAAAACCCATTTTACTTCAGAATGCCAACCAGTTTGGTTGACGCATTCAAGGCAACGAAAAAATATAGAAATCAACTTGGAAAAATGACATTCCATTAATACGATCCTTGGCTAACAGTCGAATTACAAGTTATAAATGTCAGGGAACCAAACGTCCAAAAATGGAGAACATTAATAAAAGCAGCCCAAGTTCGACCCCAGGAACTCTAGTCAATGGATGAATCTTTCAGCTTGGTCTTCCTGTCACCGAGGCAGAGTGTAGTCTATGCAATTAAAAGAACAAGAAGGGAAAAAGGAAGTGAAAACAAAAGGATATCATCACAATCAAATACTAACATTCCTAAACAAATGCAAGATCAGTGTGCATTGGAAAGCGGTAACAAGAAAAGCAACTCATCCTTCACAGAATTTCACTAGAATCCATATAAGGTGTTTATGTCAAGTTTAGCTACTTTGGAAAGGCTGTCTTGTAGTAGGTAAGACCGACGCACTCTCGTACACTATATGACAACTCTCCTGCCACCCATAAAGATCCAACCCACACAGGTAAACCTGGATCGGAAACGGCAGTTCTAATATTGCAATGAGTAGAGGAAATTTGCATGGACAATCTAAAACTAGAGTGAACACAACAAATGGCAAAACAATGAAGTAACTGAGGATCCAAATATACATGAAACCATTATGGAAACTAAAATTTTATGATAGTTAAAAAAGCAACTGTTGGTTCTCTCTCAGAACAATTTGATCCATATGTTTACCAGGAACAATTAGATCCTAGTCATGTATACCACTTCCTAAGCTTGGAAAATATTTATATAACTAACAAGACTTTCACATGAGCATTAAAAACAATAAAATATGTCATGCAAATCCAAAAATTTAACGACTCTTTCAAGATCAGTAAAATCACTACCAAGCTTGAGGTTGTCGTTGGCATTTGTACCTTATTTAAGCTATTAAATGATTGAAAACACAACTCTGCTCTGACAATATGCTCTTTTATGAACTCCACCCACACTCAGTGAAGACCTTTTTTTTATAGTGGTCATGTCGTTTGTGCTTTTGTTGAAGTTCAAAACTGATACTCTTGAGCCACTAAATTAATTTTTTAGGACATTTATAGCTTACATATCATAGAAAAAAAACTAATTTAGAAAGTAGATACGTGGCTTGAAAACCCGATGGATCTCTCTCATGGCAATAAAACCCATAAAAAATTCGTCATGAAACATTGAATATCAAAACTTAAAAAAAAATCACAGAAGAACCTGCAGGCATCATACACCGAACTTGTAGAGACCATCTATCATATACTGGTTATTTACTACTTTTAATAAGCTTAATAATCTAAATTAATAATAAGAGAACTACCGAACGCAAAGTATATTCAAGTGAAAAGTGCAAAAGCAATTCACTTTCCTTTGTTTCAGTTAAATTAAAACCAAATCTTTTTGAACACCCAAAACACACTGCAACTAAAAGCACTTAGAATTTTATTGATGAGTACAATAGAAAAGGTAAGACTGATGAAATCTAGCACACTGTAGTGTACCCCTGTGAACCTATAAATAGTCTACCACAGCACAAAGGAAAACATTGGTACATGCGATTAAATTCCTTTTAGCAACTTAAAACTCATGGCATGCAAAAACAGCTTTGTGGGTTGGTCATAGACATTGTTGGGGGATGCAAGACAGAGACATAAGATGGTACAAAGCTGAGAATGGGGCAAGTTTTCAATACAGACTCTGCTCCCCATTGGCATTGATGAGAAAAACAATTCAACTCACATGAACATAATTAAATTGATAACCAGACCCATCACAACTAACATGAACCAAAAAGTTTAAAACCGTCTCTGTAAAATAATTGACAAGAGAAATATCAAAAGCTGGAAGAATATCCATCCCTAATCCACTCTCTTTCTCAAACATGCGCCATCTAAATAAATTGTTTATAGAAATATTCTTATTTCCAGAACATGGGGAGAAAAGTAAAACACTTTAAAGAAGATGTAGTGAAGATCAATTAATTAGAAATACCATCAAAAACAGAAATTCAATAGAGGAAGATGAATATTCAAACCTCTTTCTAGCCGGTGACAATAGCTCTGCCCTTGTGTCGCTATTGAATTCTGATAGTCTGATTTGATCTCTAATAATAACTCTTTTATACGGTTGATTTTACAAAGAGTCCTTGTGCGGCTGATTTTCTTTTGTTGGTTTGAACTTGGAAGTTCCAAATGCCAATCCAAGTAGGAGTTGGAACTGCTCGTCCTCGTCCTCGTCCGGTGAACATCACCGACCTCTTCGGCTCTTCCCTGTCAGCAATTCCAGCAGCACTATCCCGAAGCCGAGGGTGATCAGGTGCCACATCGGCCAATTGAGCACATGGCCATCCTGGTGGGAGGCCTCTTGGAGGAGGGTGGAGAGGTTACCATTGGGCATGTAGTCGTAGACGAGGCAGATGTCAGGCGGCAGGCCAGCGTAGTATCCCCAGAGAACGGTGAGGTTGCAGTCCTTCACCTTGCCCAACAGCTCTGCCCCTTTCCGGAAAATCCCCTCTTCCACGGAGGAGTCCAGAAGGCGGAGGATGGCGAGCACGATGCGGTCCAGGAAAGAGGAATTGAACACCACCCTGTACCTGACCCGGTTGAGCACATTCTCCTCGTCGTGGCCTTTACATCTTCAGCATACGTGAACTTGTTGCTGAACATGACGAGCTTCGGGCTGCCGTTGCTGTTGCAACTGTCGCCGGAATCTCGGCTGTTTCCTCCGGAGCTTCCCCACGGGCTGCGCTTTTTCTATCTCCGCAATGGCTTCCCACATAAGCCCTGAGCCTTCTCGTTGGTTCTCGGTCATCTCGGCGAGATCTCGCCGAAATTATGTAAACACCGTTTTACACGGCCTTGTAGCTCGATGAATATTCCGAGAGAGAGATCTTGGCGCGAGATCTCGCCAAGACAACGAACCATGGGGGAGAGAGGGTAGAGAGAGAGGGAGATAGAGAGACAAGAGAGTGTTGAGAGAATAGAGAGAGGGAAAATTTTAATTTTAAATTTTTTATATTTTTTATTTTTAAAAAATAAATAAGTAAAAATTTATTAGTAATGCATATGCGCCACTAATATTCTTAGTATTAGAACACATATTTCTATGAATCACTAATAATCATGGTATTAGCGATGCATATTCCCATGTGTTGCTATTACCTAATCATTTATTATATTAATTTTTAAATATGTAGAGAGAGAAAAGGAGAGAGGATATAGAGAAAGAGGAGGAGAGAGAGAGGAGGAGAGGAGAGAAAGGGAGAGAGAGGGTGAGGAGAGAGAAGGGAGAGAGAGAAGAGAGGGGTGAGGAGTGAGAGAGAAGAGAGAAAGAGGGGGTGGAGAGAGAAGGTGAGGAGAGAGAGAGAAGAGAGAGGGGAGGGGGATAGAGAGACAAGAGAGAGTGTAGAGAGAGAGGGAAAATATTAATTCTATTTTTTTATATTTTTTATTTTAAAATTTAATAAAAAAATAAATTAAAATAAAAGAGATAGGGGGAGAGTGAGAAAGTGGTTGAAGGGGAATAGAGAGGGAGATGAGAGAGAGGGTGAGGGGAGAAAGAAGAGAGAGAGAGAGGTAGAGAGAGAAAGAGGAGAGGGAGAGAGGAGAGAGGAGAGAGAGGTCGAGGGGAGAAAGAGGAAAGAGTGGGTGAGGGGAGAAAGAGGAGAGAGAGGGTGAGGGGAGAGGGAGAGGGGAGAGTGAGAGGGGAGAGAGAGAGAGCGAAGAGAGTGAAAGAGGAGAGAGGGTAGAGAGAGTGAGAGGAGAGAGAGAAGAGAAAGGGTGAAGAGGGAGAGGGAAATTGGAACTATTAGCGACACGCTTCTGTGAGCATAGTTATTAGCTATATTAGTTTTTAGCATCGCTACTACTTACTCTATTAGCGACACTCATCATTGAGCATTCCTAAAAGACAAAAAAATCTAAACTATTAGCGATGCTCTGCACTGAGCGTCGCTATTAGTTATAGTATTAGCGACGCTAATTCATTTAGCATTGCAACTAGTTACTCTATTAGGGACACTCATTAAAGAGAGTCACTAAAAGACTTTAATATAAAAAAATTGAAACCAGTAGTGACACTCTTCTTGGAGTGTCGCTATTAGTTATAGTAATAGCGACGTTGATTTAAAAACTTTGCTACTACTATAACTAATAGCAACGCTCGTTGTAGAACGTCGCTAATAGGCTTAATTTTTTTTAAAAATCTCTCTCTACATTCTCTCTATCATCCTCTCCTCTGTCTCTACCCTCTCTCTCCTCTCCTCTCCTTTGCTCTCTCTCTACCATCTCTCTCTTCAATCTCTCTCCTCCCCCTCTCTACACTCTCTCTACTCTCTCTCTTCACTCTCCTCCCCCCTCTCTCTCCTCCTACTCTCTCTCTACCATCTCTTTTCACTCTCTCTCCTCTCTCTCACCTCCCCTCTCTCTAGCCTCTCTATCTTCACTCTGTCTCTACCCTCTCTCTCTTCACTCTATCTCTACCCTCTCTCTCCACTCTCTCTTCACTCTCTCTCCCCCTCTCTCTACTGTCTCTTCACTATCTCTCTCCTCCCACTCTCTCTCTACCCTCTCTCTCTTCACTATCTCTCTACCCTCTCTTTTCACTCTCCCCCTCTCTCTCTTCACTCTCTCTACCCTCTCTTCACTATCTCTCTCTTCCCACTTTCTCTCTTCACTCTCTCTCTTCCTCTTTCTCTCTCCCCCTCTCTCTCTTCCTCTCTCCCCCTCTCTCTCTTCCTCTCTCTCCTCTCTCTCTTCCTCTCTCTCCTCTCTCCTCCTCTCTCTTCCTTTCTTTCTCCTCTCTCTTCCTTTCTCTCTCCTCTCCTTTCTCTCTTCCTCTCTCCTCTCTCTCTCCCTCCTCCTCTCTCCTCTACTCTCCCTCTTCCTCTCTCCTCTCCTCTCCTCTCCCTCTCCCTCTCTCCTCTCTCTCCCCTCTCCTCTCCTCTCTCTCTCCTCTCTCCTCTCTCTCTTCCTCTCTCTCCCCCCTCTCTCTCTTCCTCTCTCTCCCCCCTCTCTCTCTTCCTCTCTCTCCCCCTCTCTCTCCTCTTGCTCTATCTTCCTCTATCTCTTTTAATTTATTTTTTAAATAAAAAAATTGCTATTAGTTAAGCATACACGTATGCATCGCTACTACCCTCTCTCTCTCCTTTCCTCACTCTCCTCTCTGTAATGCCCCGACCCAGGCCAGGGGTCCATAGGATATAGCCCGCCCCCTGGGCTATCTCAAAATGATTAAAAATCAAAACCCAGAACCGGGAGCAGTGACCTTTGAGTGCGAGAGTCTTCGCGTTCCTCTACGCGCTACGCAACTTTAGCGCTTTGTTACTCATAGGCCAAAACAAACCTAATTATATATCTAATTAGTATTGGGCCAACATTGCCTTGTCATTGGTTACCTACGTACATTTTGGATAACATCTACGACGTTACTCCAATACGATCGAATCCGTAAGTAGTTCTGCCTATTGGCTACGACATACATCAAACCATAAGGAAAAACATACATATACCTGAATATTTAATTGGGTTATACGAAAACTAATAAAACATTGGCAACACACATCTCATTCTATCATAGAGACGAGCACCACACGACACCATCCATAACACACCTCGCTCTACCCCAGAGTGGATCTAGCACATTGTCACGTCTCGCTCCATCATTGAGCCGAGACAACACACACTCCACACGTCTCACTCTACCCTTGAGCAAGACGGAACATAATCAAAGGTCTTGCTCTATCACTAAGCTGAGACCGAACACACTCACTACATGTCTTACTCTACCCCAGAGCGAGACTACACACATCATGGCATAAAAGTATAACAAACATATGGATCATAGTATAGTATATACCCTAACTAGCACATGCATTTCTATAATTAAAATAGGAGGTTAGAAACGTTTACTCCCCTGATGTCCCACGAGGTAACGACATTTGAGGTTGCTCGTTCCTTATGAGGATCCTCCCCCTTTGGATCCAGCAACACCAGACATAGCCTTGTCTAGCCTCTACACGTTTCTCACCTTGCACCGATAGACGATGCACAAATGCTCCCCTTCCCAGAGACTCTTCTTGTTTTCTGTGCCCGTAGGTGATGGACATGGCCTCCCCTTACTCGGGGATGTTCCTCACACTTCATGGCCCTTCGGTGGAGGGCAAAGCCTCTCCTACTTCGAACCACTTCTCTTGATTTGGCCCGGTAATGGAGGATGGACCCTCCTCTCTTTTCAGGCCGTCTTTCTCTCTCTTCAGGGCACGAGGTCGGCAGACAATGCCTACCCTTGCCCCGAGCCTATCCCTCCCCCTTCCCAGCGACACTTAACACAATGCAGATAGAATGTCCCCTTCCCTGGGGCGTTTCTCACACAACGCAACCCTTTAGTAGAGGACAAAGCCTCCCCTACTCTGGGCTGTGACTCCTGATGTAGCCCGTGGAGGAGGATGGAGCCTCCTCTATTTCTTGGGCCGTTTCTCTCTCTCTTGGGGCAAGAGGGTGGCGGACAAAGCCTCCTCTTACCCCGGGCCATTCCCCTCTCTAGGGGTGCTAACTTGAGGAATGAACCATGCCTTTACGTAGATCACCCACAAATTAACTAAGAACACCTTAAGAACAGAAGAAAACGGACTCAGAACAAATCGAAAAACTCCTCTAGAAGTTGAAACAGAATCTGAATTTATAGAGGTGGAGGCATGGTCGTACGAAACACACCCACACACACGTGCGCCACATGTCACACAGGAGCTGGCTTGTGTACATGGTCCCCGTCCCACTATCGCATGGGTCACTGCAAGACTACAAGGGCCCCACAGTGCGGCTGACGCGGCTGCTGGCATTAGTGATGATGCCAATTATTTCATCCTTGTTTGATTAAAATAATATTTTTCTTATATTATTTTAATCAAAAAATAGTCAAACATCAACACACAATAACTTCTTACCTCGAAGTCGGAATTGCGTGTTCTTGGTACCGAATGACTTGTATGGATGAGCCCTTCGAAATAAAACCACACATGGGTAGGTTATCCTGCTCTTTTAGAGTAGGTCCTAACCATAAGGCATGCTTCTTGAGGTCGTATCTTTCTCTCCCAACCTCTGTTTCGCGTGTTCTTCAATTCGTTATTCTCGTTACTCTGAGCTCTACCTAAGTATGGATATTCACCTCATGAAACCCCCTAATAATGATCTTAAATTACCAAATTACCCCTCACCCCTCGGGTCAGACGTAACTAAAAAATGGGTTGTTACACTCTCTCTCCCCCTCTCTCTTCTCTTCTCTCCTCTCTCTTCCTCTCTCTCTCCTCTCTGCCCCTCTCTCTCCCCTCCTCTCTCTCTCTCTCTCCCCTTGTAACGACCGTGAATTTTTAGTATGATTTAAAAAAGCTATTTTATGAGTTTTAAATAATTTTAAATTATTTAGAGGCAGATAATTGGTGAGTTTGTGTATGGGCGTATTAGAGATTGGAGAGATGAACGTAATGAGCCTAAGTACGCACGGATTGGAGGTTAGGGCCAAAAGTTATAGCCTCGAGACCACATGGGCAGGGCCCACTTGAAAAATGTGGGAGAACCAACCCATATTTGGTATTATTTCGAATGGCTCATCGCCCGAACTAATATTCAACACCAAACACTCACGTATACTTCGAATCTCATTCAGAACAGGAAAGGGTGTCTTACGCCAATGGGTGTCTCGTTTTGATATCTATCCATTCTTTGAACAGTTTGCTCGGGCAAGAACTGAACTAGACCTTATTTCATCTTCTCTGTTCTATTATTCATCAAAATATGCATGCTTTAAGTCTTTGGTTCTTATTAGTTATTATCTGTATGACAAGATGTTGCTGCCAAAATCATTGACCACTTGAAGGGAAAACTAGACCTAATCACGGGCAATTACACGGATAGAAACCTGGTAGAATCTCTAATGGCTAGCATGCTTGGAATAACTCAAGTAAGCATCAGATTTTGTATATTTGAACCATCATTATTCATTTGAAATTCGTAATAGTCTTTTCAATGTAAAGAAGGCATGAATTATTGCCTGACATAGTGAACTTGTGCCAAGCAGCACACCTGCACGACCAAAACCTCTGTGCGGCCTGGCTGGGCTTGGGCGGCTCTCCACCCGGTGGGCCGGCCTGTAGCCCGAAGGAAGGGGGTCTCCCAGGCCCGGCCTGGCCCATTGCAGCAAAGTGGCCAGCACTAATGCCACCCCTAGCCCTAAAGCCCCTAGCCAACTACTAGATGTCAAACTTAAATTCAATTATTTTTCTTTTACAAAGAATGGACAAGTTAAAAGGTGGAGATTTTAGGATTTGTAATTGCTTACATAAAATCGTTCATGAACTTCCCAATTTATGATTCCAAATCCCATGAAAAAAAAACAAAAACCCATCCTTGATTTTTTTTTGTTAAAAAAAGAAGAAGACTCCAAGAGCAATATTAGGAAAACAAAAAAATAAGTTTGAGATGGATCGAATTTATGGCTTCCCATCTCTAAGTATGACCACCACGATTGCCTATTCGATCTAACCCCATTTCCCACCTCCTCCTCTACCACAGCCTCTCATGTTCTCTTGTTTGGCATAAGTTGGCCTCCATCTAGCACTTCACCTGCCCAGACAGCCAAATGCACTTCATAACTCGGACATAATTCATGTGGCAAAAGAAAAGGCTTAAGCCAATGGTCTTTAAACTATGTAAGTAGGGCTGAGAATCGGGTTAAGTCGGCCTTAACCCGCACTAAAATTGAACAGGTCATGACCCAACCCTATTTTTAAATCGGGTTAAAAATTTAAACCCTAACCTTACTTAAGTCGGATCGGGTTTGCGGGTAACCTTACTTTTTTTCCTCAATTTTTTTTGTTTGACTCATATTTTATACCTTCTCTTTGTAAAGGCCAAACACAAACAAATTTAAATACATTGCAACATTGATTTGTAATGTTTGGTTCTTTGGCTGATTTGTAGCTGTCACATTTTTATAGTAGCTATCAACGAAGACCTTAGAGGTGTAGTGTTATCTTTCTTCCATTCTGAAAGAAGGATAACAAAATAGATCATCAATGTTTGTTTACTCAAAATCAACCCACTTGTCTTTCGATAACTCACATATAAATGCAAAATAGATTAAACATCATTTTTGATAACTCACAATTTAATATGTCTTAATTCCAAAATTTCTGTAACTGCTTCTCTATGGCTGCTCGTAACCCTACCCTCCGTAGCCAATGACACTTGTTTATAATTTTCTTCCTCTGAAAACTATCCCTCGTCAAGCTTTGTCATCCGCCTCTTTAGTTGCATATTTCTAACATGCTCCTTATTATGACTGTAAGGCCTTTCATATAGAGCTGAATATAGTGTGTGATGCACCCTGCCAAAAGAGAGAGGATGAGTAATAAATATAACAAAATATGACATATTTTCATTCCAATCACCACACTCAAAAGAATAACAAAAAAAATTGAAACTATATAAAAATTAACCACACCTTGAAGTAAGTTGTAGGGTTTTTTAATTAATTGTAGTGGGGTAAAAGTTGGGTTAGTCGGGTTTGACCCGACCCTAAATCTAAAATGGGACAAGCGCCTAAACCCTACACCCTGACCCTATATGTAGTCGGGTTGGGTGCAGGGTTAGGCCAATTGGGTTTAGGTCGGGTAAACAGGTCGAGTTGGATTTTCCTAGCCCTATGTGTAAGGAAACACCCTAGTTGTCTCAAGAAGCACTTAAAGCCAAATCTTGCCACAAGAGTTTGTCCCCCGCCACTCCTCGTTCATTAGGCGGATGCTTCTCAATCTTTGAACATCATTCTAAAATGAAGCCCATTGAGGAAGACATTGTCACTACATATGCTCTTTATTCTGTATTATGCTTGAAATGTGGAAGGTGTTTGTACTTTGAGTCATCATATTTTTATGAGAGTGTATCCTACCACTCTCGGGTACCATGAATTTGACCAGATATAAGATATAAGTCCTTCCTCCTTCCATATTTCAAAGTATAAGATATTCCCGGTAGTATGTCATCTCAGTTGCATGTCATATTAGATAGAAATTGTCTAATCAGAAACTTCAAACAAATTGACAAGGAGATAGCAACTCAAAGAAATACAATTATTAACGAAAGCCGGTCGAAATTAACACAAATAAAAGAAATTCATATGGCAATGACAATCAGGAAGCTCATGATCTCAGCTGTCAAGGTACGAATTTCAGGGGAAAAAAAAAGAAAACTAACATTACATCAACACAATCATTCTCACATAATGTAATATGAATACAACCATATAATATACGAGCATCATATGAACATTTTTTATCCAACTAAAGCCAAAATCCCCAGGTCTTATCTAAAACTTTCACACAAGCTAAAAAAAATTGATCTACCAAGCAGAAGAATACTCATAGCCACCATTAATCCGCACAAAACAATTATTCAAAGCACATAAACGACAACAAGGAGCAGATATCCACAAATTTTAATAAACAAAGAACATGGAAAGAACCCAATTTAATAACTAATAAACAGCAGTCAAAGAAAAGAAAACATTTATACCCAGATGAATTGCTGGCCTCCTGGAGGTACCTCTGGAAGGCCAACTCCGATGAGCTGTGACTCATCTTGGCGAGCCGGTCGCCGGCCGGGGCGTGGGTCTGCCATCTTTGATTTACATCATTTCCACACTTTGAAATGTGGAAGGAGGAAGAACTTAAAGTCGTCATCTTGCCATAAGAGTGTATCCCACCACTCTTGCCTACCAAGAATTTTAACATCTTTTAGTGTCCTCTTTTCATTCATTAAGCCTCGTGGCAGCTTCTTCAATTTTGAGACCCCACCCGAAATTTTGAAATGTGTGAGGGAAGAAAACAAGACACCATCGCTACATATGCTCTTCAAGTTGTTGAGACCCCACCCGAGTGTCATGACTTTTAAATTGGGAAAACATATACGCCCTTCTTTCACTTCATCAACTGTAATCACATCTTCCAGCTCATCACAATTACCAATTGTAAGCTCCACGAGACCTTTAAGATGTTGAAGCCCATCGATGCATTTGAGGGAACAACAGGAATTGATCACCAGCTGACGAAGGTTTTGAAGGCATGTTTGACCTACTTGGATCTTATCTAATTTGGAACAACGGAAAAGCCGTAACTCTTTGAGGCTAGAAAGACAAGAACTTGTAAGTAGTGAAAATTCCTTAAGGTCAACTCTGACAATGCGAAGCTGTGATAGTTTGTCCATATTTTGAAGTGTTGGCAGGAGTCCATGTAGCGCATCTTCACTAGTATCAGGGATACATCTTATATCTAGAAATCTTAGGGAGTGAGATAATCGCCTAATACAGTTTATGAAATCAACATGACCCCAATTGGAATACCTGTAACCGCTGTGAGTCAAGATTTCCAGCTTGCTTAGATTTCCAATTGGAATACCTGTGACATCAGTAATAATCGTGAGTTTTTTCAGCTCAACAAGTTGTCCAATGCTTTTTGGAAGCTCCTCAAAGGGGTTATTCTTCAGATACAGCACCTCCAGCTTACTCAAATCTCCTATCTCAGTGGGCAATGTTTTCAAGTTAGTATCATAGATCTTAAGATACCTCAACTCCTGTAGTTGTCCAATTCCAACAGGAAGGTCATCAAAATAAACCCCATCTAGTTCTAATACTCTTAAATTGGGCATGGATTTGAAGAAGCAATTCAATATCTTGAAATGGAAGTCGTGATAATATTGGAAAGACAATGTAGACAAATTGGGGCAAAAAGGTTGTTCAACCCATTCTGCTCTTCTCATGACAAAAATCTTGTTGGACTCTCCCCACCTATTAGCTACTTGTGTTTTTGTCAGTTGAAGATCTCCATGTATAAAATAATTCAACTTCAATTCAGATGCAATCCATAATCCCATGTCTCTTATGATGTCATGCATTTTTACCCACCCATATTTTGACCGTTCTAATAGGCAAGCAACTTGCAGAGTTCCTATGACATCATATCCTCTATTACGTGCTTCAACATAGCTATCATTCACGGATAAAAACCCTTCCACAATCCAGAAGTTAACGAGTTCATCTAGATCCATCTTCCAATCTTCAGGATATAAGCAACAATACAAGAAACACTTCTTTTCTCCACGATCCGGTAGAGCGTCATAGCTGAGTTTTAAGCACTCAAACATTTTTTTCTCGACATCCAAAACCTCTGAGGGTGACTTTTGAAGAGTAATTAATGCATTCTCCCATTCTTCTAGGGTATATTTACATGTCATAGCCTGACCAATGACTTTGAGCGCGAGTGGCAACCCCTTGCATTCTTTGGCAACTTCTTGAGCTATGCATAGAATTCTGTAGTGAGACTCAATGGTCTTCTTTCCGACACTTTTCTCAAATAAAGCCCATGAATCATTCCACCCCAAGCATTCGACCTTAATCTCTCGGTCAGGTTGCATTTGGTTGCACACCTTTTCTGACCTAGTGGCAAAAATTATTTTACAAATAGATGCACACAAATTAGGACGTGGAATTCCTAGCTCTTCCAGATCTAAAGGTCCCCAAATGTCATCAAATAATAAAGCAACTTTCTTCTCACTGAGGGACCTACTTAATTTTTCTGCACGTCGATATGATTGCTCATCTTGATCAAAAGACAAGTTCAACTCTTCCATTATAACTTTTTGAGTGTTATTTATATCAAGAGACTTAGAAACAACTACCCAAATAACTTTGAAACTCAAAGGCTCAAAAAACTCTTTGCAAATTTCTTTCATGAGTGTGGTTTTGCCAACCCCTCCCATGCCATAGATGCCAATCATTCTAACCTCGTCGTCCCCAAGAAAATTGCATACCTTGTTTAGATCATGATCTTGCCCAATGGAAAAAACGCAACCTCTTCTTCGCTGTGGCGGAAGAGCTTGCACAAAATCCTCTTGCATATGCATATGCTCTTGTGCGGCTAAAGTACTCGCTGTCATTGAGTATACAGGAAAGGAGGAGGATGGTCCAGGCCCACCAGGTACAATTGCTTTCATCTGATCACATGGAGTGGACATAGTGGTATCCACCTGAATTTGGTCTTGTGCAATTGTTGGGTCTCCCTGACTATGCTGTTGTGGCTGATGGAAAGCTTGAGAAGAGGGAGGGATGGGCAAACTGTTGATTGAATCTTGCACATTGGGTATATGATTTAAATTTGTTTCGGTTTTTTTAGTTTTTCTGAATAATCTATGCATCGTGGGTGAGAATCTGCAATTTAAAAAAGATAATTAATGGATATAAGAGAGCATAAATGAGGCATAAAATGTAAAATGAGGAGGATCTATGATGTAGACCAAGGTCAATTCTGGGCAAAAGAGGAGAGGAGAGAAAGATCAAAAATAACAAATTAAGTAAATTAATTGTTGAATTTCTATTGATTAATTAGCACATGGATGTGCACTATAATTTATAGAAAAATTATAAATTAATCCTACTAGCATAATGAATCTAATCCTAATTATAATTGCAATTAAATCAAAATTTCAAATCCTACTTATGGGACATAATATTCTACCATAGAACATACTACTTATTTTGGAAAGGAACTAATGACCACTCAATTATTATGCAATTTGGAATGAAATTGAGGACTAAAATCTGAATGATAGAGAGGATTCATAAGTTTTAACGATTATTGAATAAGGCAAGAGAAGAGAATGAAGGGAAGAAAAAATTTTAGGTGAGTAAAGGAGGCACGTGGAATGGGTAAAAGAAAGAACATATTTGTGATAGAAGTATGGAATGTACTTACAATGGAGAAATCAAGATCAGATGAAAATGGAGTTTACTTACATTGTAGAATGAAGAACTTTGCATAGAGATGGGTTGAGTAGAAGCTGCACGAAGACTACGGTCAATTAAATCTGATATCTTTAATGGTAGTGGTGTTCTGTTGGAGCTACTACGACTGGGAGTGGGAGCTACAGGGAAGAAGAAAGGTAGCTGGATGAAGAAAATGCAACCAAGTTTCTATCTAAATGGGCAGAATGCGTCTTTTCACAACAAACAAACGTCGGTGATAAGATCAAACGCGTTATTGACTTCATTCTTTCCACCAGTGTGAACAGCAGACCTTGCATTACAATAATTGAGAAGAGTCCAACTTGGTTGAGTCTGGCATTATCTGTTGTTGGATTTTGATCTCATGGTAGACATTAATCAAGGGACCCCTCTATCGTCATATTTAAAGCACACCAAAATAATATATGAAAAACATAATCTGAAGAGGAGACCTTGCGTTACAATAATTGAGAAAAGTCTCGAGCTGGGGAAAAGAAGGGGAGAAAATATGAAAAAAGTCAAAAACCACAATTCGATTAAAAAATTTACAAAGAAATTAACAGACACCAAAACTGATTTCATGAAAGACTAAAAAAAAATTGACAGATTTGAGATAAATCAAATTTCTGGCTTGAATCTCCAGTGGAGAAACTAAATACAGATCAGTATAATCAGCATCGTTCATGTGGGGAAATTATCATCATCTCCACCTCTCAACTATAATCACCATTTAGTTACCTTCTCCTAAGAGAGAAACGAAAGAACAAAAAAATACAAAAACAATAAAGAAACAAAGCCATTTCTCTATGACCCCGCTGGTCTGAGTCTGGTTTGGCCACCACCAGTTTGCAAAACTGCAAGTAAGCAGAGTCAGTGGAGATGACCCAATTTGGCGTCGTCTCGTACACAACATCCATGTTTGCTTGGATTGCCGGTAATCAGTTTTAGACGCAAATTAATCAAAATTAGTGACATATAAGATTCAGCCATAAGTACAAATTCAGTGAAGAAGACGAAGACCTACCATGTGCAATATATCAGGATGCTCATGAACACATAAGATTGAGCCATAAGTACAAATTCATTGAAGAAGACAAACCCATGAACACATAAGATTGAACCATAACTACAAATTCAATAAAGAAGACAAACTCATGATTACAAAAGATTGGCGGGTAAGAGATTCTGTTGGTTTGGATTCCCGAGAGGCCTTTTAAGCTGATAATATGAAGGAAAGGAATTCCCGAGAGTTCAAAGGAAAAGCAAAAAGTGGGGAAGCTATGTTTTCGTTGTATGTATTAGAGGAAAATGAGTGTAACTGAGAAACCTTCAGTATTTAGTAGTAGATAAAATAGAAAACAAATAAAATGAGTGAAAATTGTAACACAATATTTGATGTAATGCTGCTACAAATCAGATTTTAATTTGCAAGGAACTAATCATCAGTAAACATGGAGATTTATTATGAAAGGATTTCTACTATTCTGCAATATGAAAGCAAATCAAGGACTACTAGAAGCTGAAAGGTGGAGGATTTATAGTTTAAATGATTATCCAAGAAGGCAAGCTAGTGGAGTGGGTGCATTGAAAAAACTGATACTTGTGCATAGAGTAAACGGAGTGTTCTCAAACCAGGGAACTCGAAGATCACAGGAAAATGGGCTTTCTGTTGCACAGGTGTGTAATGTAAGTTGCATGAAGACAATGCTGCAACGGATATGCGATAGCCCGATCTTTGGTTAGGCAGACGTTCTTGGTTTGCCTGATACTGGTGGACAGGTATAAAATTTTCTCCAACATATGGTGTGCAAGCAAGGAAATTTAGATTGTTAGCTAATAATTTCTAGAATATCTTGATCAGGTTGTTTATATTTTGGATCAAGTAAGTAGGAGATGCTCCTACGGATTAAGCAACAATTACGAGTATCACACCTCAAATCCTTGTAGTTATTGTCTTGTATATTATACAGGTTATGTGACTGATACCGGATGCTCAGGGGACTAAATGCAATCAAGAATTGGAACTAACATTGAACACATATTTCCAATCCCATTCAGAACAAAAAAAAATGCATCTGTCTCGTTTTGAAATCTATCCATACCTTGAACAGTTTGCTCAGGCAAGAAACTGAACTAGACCTTATTTCATCTTCTCTGTTGTTCTATTATTCTTCAAATATGCATTCTTTAAGACTTTGGTTCTTCTTATCTGCATGACAGGATGTTGCTGCCAAAATCATTGACAACTTGGAGGGAAAACCAGACTTAATCATTGGCAAACGCACGGATGGAAATCTAGTACGTAGCATCTCTAATGGCTAGCAAGCTTAGAATAACTCAAGCAAGTATCAAATTTTAACCATCATTATTCATTTTAAATTCGTTATAGTCTTTTCAATGTAAAGAAGACTTGAATTATTGCCTGACATAGTGATTACTTTCTCTGTAGAACTAAGTTTGTAAACAAAGGGTTTTTCTCAATTTATTGAAATAACCATTTGCACATTGGCAGATATTTGCAGCACATTTGCTTACATTTTCTGTCAGATAAGAATCCTCTTACTGCTTTTCATGAGGCATCTATTTCATTATTGACAAAAAAAGAAGAGGCATCGCTTTTAAAACTGGATTTGCTTTTTTAGATACAAAAGACCAGAGACAAAATTAAGGTCTACTACTCGGAAAAAAAAAATAGAGAGATTTTCTACTACAACTATAGGACTAGTATTCTGAATTCTAGAAGAAAAATCCCAAAACAAAATTGATGAAAATTTGCAACTATAGGTCTTCAAGTGTCTGCTTCTCCAATTTAGAACAATCTATTAAAGTGAAATGTGTGAGGGAAGACAACAAGACGGTATCGCTACATACGTTCTCTAAGTTGTCGAGAAAACCGAGTCTCTAAATTGGGAAAACATATCTGCCCTTCTTTCAGTTCATCAGCCGTAATCACATCTTCCAGCTTACGACAATAAGCAACTGTAAGATCCACGAGACAATTACAGTTAATAATTATAAGTTTACAAAGCCCGAAAATGCATTTGAGGGAATTACAGTTAATAATTATAAGCTTACGAAGGTTTTGAAGGCATGTTTGACCGACTTGGATCTTTTCTAATTTGTAACAATCCCAAGGCCGTAACTCTTTGAGGCTAGAAAGACAAGAGCTTGTAAGTAGTGAAAATTCCTTAAGGCCAACTCTGAAAATGCTGAGCTCTGATAATTTGTCCATATTTTCAAGTGTTGGCAGCAGTTCATGTGTCGCATCTTCACTGGTATCAGGGATGTCGAATGTCTCTTGATATCTTAGGGAGTTAGATAATCGCCTAATACAATTTATGAAATCAACATGACCCCAATTGGAGTACCAGCGACCGCTATGAGACAGGATTTCCAGCTTGCTCAGATTTCCAACTTCAACAGAAATTGTTGTGGCACTGGTAATAATCGTGAGTTCTTTCAGCTCAACAAGTTCTCCAATGCTTTTTGGAAGCTCCTCAAAGGGGTTATCCTTCAGAAGTAGCGCCTCCAGCTTACTCAAATTTTCTATCCAGCAATGTTTTCAAGTTACTATGACAGATCCGAACATATCTCAACTCTTGTAGTTGTCCAATTGCTACTGGAAGGTCAACCAAATCAGAATTGGGACAAAAAGGTTGTTCAACCCATTCAGCTCTTCTCAAGGCATAAATCTTATGGGACTCTTCCCACCTCTTAGCTACTTGAGCTTTTGTTAATTGAAGATCTCCTCAACTTCAATTTAGTTCCTCAAAATCTCGGCCCACGAACAACCTCACCCGCCTTTTGTCAGAGTCGAGAGCAAAGTAGTCCGATTGCACAACGCCTTCTGAATCTCCATCGACCCCCTCAAACTCTCCGCAATTAGGAGATGCGTCTTGCCCAGAAGAAACAATACCCACGATGAAATTCTGGAGTAGTTCCAAGTCTTTGAGCTGTCCTGCTCCGTCCATGGCGATTCCTTGGGCAGAATAGACGAACAATTTAAAAAAAAAAAAGAATCCACAAGATGCAACAAGATCAAACCAGAAGTTGTGAAGAAGAAACATAAGGGCGTGAAATTCCTTGTTCTGCTACTTAGAGTGCTGATAGAAAGGGAGAGCTCAGTGGGAGTAGGACTGGGAAAACACAAGAGAAGAACAAGGCCGTCTTCGCCCACAACGGATTGGCATGAAACGGCCATGACGAGCAGTTGCCGTCACCGATGAGCGGGAAACAACTGTGACGAGCGCACGAAAAGCGGGAACCCAAGAAGAGAGAAGAAATTCTCTTTCTGTCTAGGACTTGAAGGGTAGAATTAGAAATGACTTATATTTCTTCAAAAGGCACGAGACTTGGCCTGTAGATCATAACGGCGCAGCAAAAGCACCACAACTTCTTAAGTTACAACCCGTTTGCACCATAAAATTCTTCATGCTCTAAGACCCCTAACTTATGCTCATGTTTAAACTCTCTGGTCTAATTGGGTGGATTACATACCAAAAGAATGTCTAAAATGCTAACAAGGGCATATCTAAAATTCATGCATATCTCAATAACTATTCTTGCTTGAAAATTGATAAGAAAACAGTGCTCCAATGGCATTAACTATTCTTTTACTCATAAGCTTTGTATATGAAATTTGGTATAAATTTTAGACACAACATTTTAGCCTAAAATGAAGGATGGAAATTAATAAGTTATCACATTCAACACCCAAGCTGCTAGAGGTTGTTGTGGAAGCAGGGGAAGGATTGGAAGCTTGAGTAACAACAGTTTTGTGTTGAATAGTGCAAGGACCCAACATTGCGTCTACTGCCCTGTAAGCTATTGCACTTCCAGTTCCAAATGTCATACCTAAAAAGAAGAAAACGATTAAGAAGAGCATACAAATTCATAGTACAGATCAAATCAAATACTTCTTCATGGTAATAAATGGCGCTGACAATCAACTATAGAAGTATCGATGCCACCGATTGTAGATCCACCTCCACTCTGAGCGGGAGTAGGAGGAGCACGTGAAGCTGTCAAAAAAATCATATGATCAAAAAAGCTCAAGCATCAATATTGGACATTAATAATAAATGAACTATTTACATAGCCATTTTAGTGCAGAATATATTACAAATTATATGAGAGAAATTGACCAGTGCATATAGGACCACAGAACATTAGAGAAAAATGTACTTGGTTGAGGTGGGTTGTGCATAGGTGCTGGGCATGGAAGAGCACGAGGGGCTGGTCTACCTAGAAAAAGTTATTTCAGTCAATGGGCACATTTTGCTAATTATTTCACGTAATCGCCTTAAATAGGTAATCCACTAATTTACATAAAAGAAAGATGGAAGCAATTTGATCTTGACCACATTACCATAATTATGCCTGTTTAAATACCAAATGCACCAACATTTTTTACAACTGGCATATATACCAATATCTTTTCATGACTGGACCATGTGTATAATTAGCCGTGAACATTCATATCAAAAGAAGCTTGATTTTCAGAATAGATAGCGCTCAATAAGTAGATAAGCAGACACAATTATGCAAATACAACCAAGCTCACAGAATTAAGCTAACACCTGTGCACGGAAATTTGATGGCAATAATTAATGTCCATTAAGGATTACTATTTCAGCAAAATATCTATTTCACCAATCAGTTATGCGAAGACCAGAGAAGAGACAACAAAGTTCTTTTGTAAGATGAAATTATGGAGATCTTGCCAAAATGCAGGTTCTACTGTCAATTAGAAAGCTTAGTGGTTATGAAGAAGTGTTCGACATATACAAAATATGGATGTACTCAATGTATCTTCAGAGTATCAACTCTATATATTATCTCCCCACTCAATACCTATGTCATATCTTCTATATTTTACTGGCTCTAACATGGGCGCTAGATGATCTTTGATTTTTAAATTTAGTGTACACAATGTGTCTTTATGGGATCAACTCTATCACATTATCTCTCCACTTAATATCTCAATCATATCTTCTATACTTTCCTGACTGTGACATGATTGCTAGACGATCTTTAATTTCAATTTTAGTGTATTCAGTTCCCCATTAACAACAGCCTAGTCTACATGACTCTTTGGTATCCTTCCATTTCTATTTCCTACTACTAACAACAACATTAATATATAACACAATTCTTAGAAGCAGGTGCTATCCGATCTAAACCAAGATTCCATAGCCCTGCAAGATCTCTTTTTTCAGATGACTTGAATCTAAGATGGCAAACCTTTACACCCAAGGGAATAAGATGCAACTCCTTTCATCTATCTCACAAAATGTATCCTATCACAACAATTATTCAATCAAAGCACAACAGATGACAAACCTAGCTGCTTATTCCATTTTAAAATTTGCGCTACGTACATTGCTGCAGGACCTGAAAAGGCAATTTTTGGAAAACTTAAAATATAACAAAGCATAACATTATCGTTTATGCTCATCGAGAAAAGACTATATGTGAATTTCAAGCAATAGCAAAGTGGGATTAGCCTTGATCAGTGGGAGAGTATGAGTTTAGACATAATTATCCAATGGAAAGGAAAAAAGCAAACAAATTGTAAGAGATTTGAAATAGAAGCAAAGAGGAATTAGCCTTGATTAGTAGGAGAATATCTATCCAAACACCAGACATGTCAAGCAATCATAGGTCATTCTTTCACTAACAAAGAATTATTCTTTCCCAAAATAAATAAAAATAAAAATTTGTAGGACCTACAAAGCTACGAAGATTGCTAAAAACAAATTTGCACTGGTACACCCATATCTTAAACGACAATTAGAACCTATATACCCATAGACAGAAGTTGCACTTCAATAGTAGTTTACACTATAAAGGTAAACATGGCATGAACATTCACTGAATAGAAGAGCATCCGATCAGAAAAAAACAAACAAAAAACATAGTTAAGATGAGAAGGGGGAAACAGAGAGGAGAAGGGAGCAGGAGAGAGAAGAGAGGAAGTGGTGATAGAGGCGACCAAATAGGCTCCCATGACCCACAACATCCATTAGCTGGGAGGGGGAAAAAATGATGCAGAAATTGGCCATGGGCAGAGCAATCAAGCAGGAAAAACATGAAAAACGTTTAGATTAGAATCGAAAGGGTAAAATAGAGAGTGTTGAACAGAGAGGAGGGATGCAGAGGACAAAGGAGCTAAGAGGGCCGAGCGGGGGTGACGGAGGGCAGAGGAGCGAGAGGGCCAAGCAGGGGATGGCAGAGGGCAGAGGGGCGAAGACGGCCGAGCTGAGGATGGCGGAGGACAAAGGGCCTAGGATGGCCAAGAGGGGGATTGCGGAGGGAGAGAGAAGAGAGAAGAGGAGGGGACGAAAGGTACCTACAATCAGAGAAGAGGAAGATGACAAAGCCCGAGCTCGCTTCTCTGGAAAGAAGCAAGCTTCCGGCGAAGATCTCCCCCTCCCGTTGGCTTTCATTCGCCCACAACATTATTTTCCTGTGAAAGAGGAAGGAGAAGAAGAGAAGCCAGCATGATTGGATTTCACAATACCAGCTCGAAAGGTGGTACGATGAAATCCAAAACTTACCTTATAAACATTGTTCGTAATTCCTGCCATTATATAATATAATAATAATGGAAAAAGTTTATATGAGCCCGGGCTCATATATGCCTACGTGAGCCCGGGCTCTATGAGCCGTCGGATTTATATCCGGCGGCCCATAATACTCATGGATTTAAACCCATGAGTATTATAGGTCGCCAGATGTAAATCTGACAGCCCATAGAACCCGGGCTCACGTAGGCATATATGAGCCCGGGCTCATATAAACGAGACTCATATATAATTTATGATTTTTTGACTAACCTAGGATTGCAAATTTATCATTCAAAATGCCAAATAACTAACTTTATATTTGAAATATATCATTCTAAATCTTGATACACTAACGCAAGATTATAAATATTACTGTTTAAATCATCAATGGCTAATGCAGACTTCTAAATTTTTTAAATTTTATTTTAAAATCCAAATTGACTAACCTCCTCTTAGAGAAATTGACAAATATTTGTAGTATAGGATGCATGGTATTAGTGGTATACTCTAAGGTTGAATCTACTAATGGATTTAATATAGAAATTGAATTCAAATGTTTTGTGTTTTGGAAAAACGATTGCAAAGTTATCTCGATGGATAGTTGAATTATTGAAGATAAACCATTAAATGCCCGTGGTATGGAACATGGTGGTTAGTGGGTAGCTCTAATGCTGATTTTGCTCGTGCATTTAGATGAATTTCAATTTCAAGTCTGGTTTGATTTGAAATATTTGTATTGAGTATGATGTGAATCGGGAATGTATGTTCTGATTTAAATATGAAAATTTTGTTTTCTGTCAAACGCTTTGATTTTCGATGAAAGGGCTCTATAAAAAGAATATGATTAATTTCTAATATGTTGTTTTAAATTGTGAATGATTCCGAGAAAAGATTATGAGTACCATCTGCTTTTGATAAAAATTTCTAATCTGATGCGTACAATGATACGCGAGTGTTTGCACTCTCTAGATACCCACCGAGAAAAATCGGTTATGGTGCACGCATAGGTGTGGAGCATTATGAGAAAGCTCCTCACTTTCTGAGCTTCTCGATACCCCATGAGTGTCGAGGGGAACACCGTTCGGTATCACAGCTCTGGTTTTCTTGTCACTCGGACGAACTGACAATTTGTGCATATGTTTTTGCATCAAATTATTTTTTAATAATTTATTTCTGATAAACAATTTTCTGAAAATGAATATAATCGTTTCCATATATTTTTGCTTAGTATTATTTTAGATTTTAACTCAACCTACAGTGTAGGGGGTTTTAAATTCTAAATTTATTCTTATTATCTATGTTTTTATGAAAATATCATATCTTTGAAATGATTTACATATGCTGCATTATATTTGCATATGTGTACTTTCTAGATAGTTCTGGGGTAAAATCTAAAAGTATCAGTGCACTCTCTGTTTGGATACCCACCGAAAAATCGATTCTAGCGCACGCATATAGGTGTGAAGCATCATGGGAAAACTCATATCCTTCTGAGCCTCTCGCTACCCTATAAGTATCGAGGGGAACGCCGTTGGTATCACGGCTCCATTTTGTCCGATCTGTCTTATCTGCATGTCCATTATGTTTGTTCTATCTAATTTGTATAATTATTTTGTTCTGTCTAAATTGTATGACATGTATGTTCTGTTTTTGTCTAATCTGTATAATATGTCTGATCTGTCCATTTTGTTTGTTTTTGTTTGATCTGTCTAATCCATCAGTTATGTCCATTATGTTTGATCTGTCTGACTTGTTAGATCTGTATGCTCAGTCTAATCTGTCTGTTCTATTTGATTTGTTTGATTTGTCCGATATGTCTCATCTGTCATATCTGTCTGTTTTATCCGTTATGTCTGATGTATCTGATATGTCTGTTCTGTCAATTCTGTCTAATCTATATGATCTGTCTGTTCTGATCTATATGATCTATTTGTTCTTATCTGTATGATCTGTCTGATTTATCTAATCTGTCTAATCTATTTGATCTATCTGTTCTCTCTGATCTATCCATTCTATCTAATGTGTATATTCTATCAGTATTGTTCGTTCTGTCTATTTGTTTGTTCTTTTCTGGTCTCGAAACATTATCTGACTTTGAAAATAATATTTAGATTCTATTATCCAATATAAATTATAATAATTTTGATTGTGTAATTTATCGGGTAATTTAATTCCAAGAAATTTTGGATTGAACCATTTATTATAATTTGATTTGCTCTATTTCAGACAAATGACTTATCCGATGTTATAAGTCCATTTTAATATGAGTTATCCAAATTTCAATTAGTTCAATTTTGTTCTAATCATAGATTGTCGGATTATGTTTCTAAAGGGTTTTTGGAATTATGCCTATAGAGTTTATTAACCCTATTTTGCTACATTATGTTTTGACTCTGAATAATAATCTATATGCATTGAAAATCATAATCCAAATTGTGTTTTCAGTGTTCTAGTTGAATATAAACTCACAGATTATGTCTTTGATCCGAATTGTTCTTCTAACTATTGTGTCCAATTATAAATCAATCTAATTCATGTTTGTTATCCGATGAACGGTCAGACTTTCTTCTTTTTTTTGTTTTGACAAGTATTTTTAGGAGAATTGCGAGGACGCAATTCATTTAAAGGGGGAAGAATGTGGCACCTGAGTTCCGATTACGTTTAACTAAGAGGGTGAGGGGTAATTGTATAATTATAGTTAAATTTTAAAAGGTTTTAAACGATGAAATTCTCATATTTAGTTAAAGCTTGAAGTAACGAGTGCAATGAATCAAAGAACATGAAGAACAGAGGTCGGAAACGAAAGTTATAACCTAAGGAAGCGTGCCACATGGGCGGAAACCATTTTGAAAGTGCGAGATAACCTACCCATGTAGGGTCTAGTTTTGAAGGGCTTGTCAATATGAGACCATCGGTACCAAGATCATGCAATTCCAACTTCAGGATAAAAAGTTATAGCATTTTGAAGTTGGAATTATATTTGAATAAAATAATAATAAAATATTCAATAAAGGACGAAATAGCTGATGTCATCCAGCTGAGTCGAGCCGAGCCGAAGCCGAGTCGCGCCCGAGCCGAGCCAGGGAGCCACGTGCTGTGCAGCGTCACATGATCGTGGCCATCCACACGATGCAGGTCCCGCTCGATTGGGTGGCTGCCCTCAAAACGTGCGCATTACGCGCACCAACCATTTTGGCGGTCCAATTATACCATACCACGTGGCATGAATAAAAGTTTATTTGCATGATACTGGTGGGCAGGTACAAAAGTTTCTCCAACGCATGGTGCAAGCAAGGAAATTTGGATTGTTAGCTAATAATTTCTAGAATATCTTGATCAGCTTGTTTACATTTTGGATCAAGTAAGAGCCTTGAGCAGGAGATGCTCCTACGGATTAAGCAACAAGGACTGAGTATCACACCTCAAATCCTTGTGGTAATTATGAATAACTAAATAGTTGTTAGGATATTTAAATTTCCAGGCATACAGATTAGTTATTATTTTGTCTATAAATTATACCAAAAAAGTTGAGATGTGCCCGGGATCATGATCCCGCATTTCTGCTCCTCTACTGCCTACTGGCCACAGGATCGGAATCCCCTGGCCAGCATTCATTGGGGCTCAATTTATACAAGTTACATAACTGATACCAGATGCTCAGGGATTAAATGCAATCAAGAATTGGAACTAATATTGAACACCAAGCTCTTTTATTAACCTGCATGAACCCGGTCCAGAAACTTAGGACCATGGGATTAAATTTCTGGAGAGATCAGGGGAGAGGAAATCATCCTCCCCCTAGCCCTAGCCGCTGCCTGAGAAGAGAAGTCCTTCTCTCCCAGCCAGCACGTCTCCCTCTTTCTCCCTGCACCTATCTCAGCACGTCTCTCTCTCCCTGCGTATTCTCTCTCTCAGCCACCTCTCCCTCTTCTATCATCTCTCCCAGCAAGCCCTCTCTCTCTCCCTGTGTACTCTCCCTCTCTCAGCCCATATTTTCCTCTCAATCAGTGGGCAACAATGTTGGGAGGTTTCTGGCAGGCTGAGGCGGCCAACGATCGTTTTGGAGGCAAGGATTGGGTGGCGAGAGGGTTGGGTTTCTAGGGATAGACAGAAGGTAAGATTTTTGGGTGGAATTTTGTGTTTCCTCCCTAAATTGGGTTAACCCCTCCTCCCAAATTTCGAAATCACTGTTTATAGCATATTTTGGTCAAGAGAAAATGCCCAAAATCATGTATTTTCTTCCTCTATTTCATCCAATTACAATTTATAATTCTCAGCCATTGATTAGAGCATTGAATTGGATTTTTATACTAGGTTTAGAGGAGAAGAGTAGTTTTTGGGTGTAGGCTTTGGAGTAGGCCAAGGTCCTCACCCTCACCTATAACATTGCTTGCTTTCTAGCATGAATCGTTTAATTGATTATGATCATATATGCATATGTGAGATAAATTTTTCATGCTAGATTTATTGTGAAATATTCTTAACAATATGGGTGATGTATGGTAAATACAAGCGTTGTTAAGGGTTAAGACACAAGCTGAGTTGAGTATGAGGCCATGTCTAATGTATGGAAAATATATTGTTTAACGTCTACATATGAAATGGGTGAATGTTTACATTGTTCTCTTGTTGTTTGATTCATTTATAGAAATTGTGTTCATATATGAGATGTATGTTTGCACTATTTCTATATATATGTGATACGTTTTGTGGTAAATATAAGCGTTGTTAAGGGTTAAGACATAAGCTGAGTTGAGTATGAGGCATGTCCAATGTATGAAAAATATATTGCTTAACGTCTACATATGAAATGGGTGAATGTTTACATTGTTCTCTTGTTATTTGATTCATTTATATAAATTGTGTTCATATATGAGATATGACTTGAATTAGATATGTATCCTGTGCAAAGGTAGTCATATGCATGGGTTGTGATTGAATAGGTAATTCTACTTCAACGTTGGGCATGTGTTTTGGTAAAATAAGTCTTGCCCCAATGCTGAATAAAGATGTGATTTAAAGTTGATGAATGGTTTGATAAATATTTTGCACTAAATTGTTGGAAGTAAGCTTTATCCTGAAACGCCAATATAGGTTCTACTCTAAATGGTTTGTATGCACTCAAAATCAGTTTTGTACATATCTAGGCTGAAATGATGAATGTTCTATTATGTTAATAGAATGATTCATACAGGATGAGGTTGGAGGATGTATGATTGAAAATTGTGTGACTATTACAAAGTTGTGATTTAATTATAAGATGTTACAGGTTATACTCAAGAGAGATACAAAATGTTGATGGTTGATATAGATATGTGTACGTATATTGCTACTCTCTGCAGGTTGTGATGAATTGGGTCAAATACCAACTATGGTTAAATAGTACATGTTTATGTTATGACAGGTTGATGAGTTAAATAGACAATATAGGTGAATCATAAAAGCAGTTGTTTTTAGTTGAATTGCATAGAATATGTTTTCTCTTCTTATGGGCATGTGAGAGGAACATCTTGCATAAGTGGTAGAACAGGGATTAAAAACCAACCTAAGAGTGAGAGGTTGAACAAGGGGAGTTAAGGTCAGGGTGTAAGACCTTAACTTCATAAACAAGATAATAATTTTACCCCGGTGCCACGTAGGGATGATGGTGGACCTCAGCCTTTGGCAGTCCTTCCTGATTTTCATGGGTCATTACAAGTGCACGTGTATGACCACCCATAGCGTTTTCGCACCGACGCAACCCACGGATCATATAGCTAAATTCTCTAGGTGATATAAGGAATAGGCTATATGTGTATTATGTTTTACGAGGCATATGGTGATTATGCAAACTTATGACACGATGAATGATTATATGAATGTTGAATTAAAATGATCTTGTATATATGTTGATTATGTATAGATATGTTATGCTAAGTTGAATATGAATCTTTGTCATTGTATGATCGATGAATGCTAAATTGCAAGACATGTTCTGTTTGAGGTATGATCACAAAACTTTAGCTCACGAGTGGAATGTCCATTCCACCGGGTGTATTTTTGTGCACAAGTTTATTTACAGATTTGGATGTATAGGAACATCAAGAAAAGATAGAGATAACAGACACAGGGATAACAAAAAGAATTAAGATTAGTTTGATTTTTTTTAGTATTAGTAGCTATTTTGTAGTTGCAGATAAACACCCCTTGGGTGAAACTCATGTTATTTGATTCAATAAAAGTTTAGTAAGAAGGTTGTTTATGTTTCAAACTTAATTCTTTCTCGCTTGCAAAATATAAATTATTGTATTGTCACAGCTTGAGCTTAGGTGTACTCCAATGGTGTTGGCAGTCTTTAGACCCTTCTCAAGGCTCAGGTCGTGACACAAGCACTCACATATACTTCGAATCCCATTTAGAACATAAAAGAGCGTCAAGCCCGTTTGCTTAGGATATCTTTCCATACCTTGAACAGTTTGCTCAGGCAAGAAACTGAACTAGACCTTATTTCATCTTCTCTGTTGTTCTATTATTCATCAAATATGCATGCTTTTAAGGCTTTGGTTCTTATTATCTATATGACAGGATGCTGCTGCCAAAATCATTGACCACTTGGAGGGAAAACCAGACCTAATTACTGGCAATTACACGGATAGAGACATGGTAGCATCTCTAATGGCTAGCAAGCTTGGAATAACTCAAGTATCAGATTTTGTATATTTGAACCATCATTATTCATTTGAAATTCGTAATAGTCGTTTCAATGTAAAGAAGACATAAATTATTGTCTGACATAGTGAACTCGTACCAAGCAGCACTCCCACTAAACCAAAACCTCTGCACGGCCTGGCTGGACTTGGGTGGCTCTCCGCCTGGTGGGCCAGCCCGTAGCCCAAAGGAAGGGGGCCTCCCAGGCCTAGTGTTGCCCATTGCAGCAAGCTGGCCTGCACTAACGCCACCCTTAGCCCTAAAAGAGGACTACTGTTAGACACCTAGCCAACTACTATAGTGTTGTCAAACCTAAATTCAATTATTCTTCTTTTACAAAGAATAGACAAATTATAAAGTGAAAATTTTAGACATTGTAATTTCGTACATAAAATCATTCATGAGCTTCCCAATTTATGATTCAAAATCCCATGAAAAAAAACCCATCCTTGATTTTTTTTTGTTTAAAAAGAAGAAGACTCCAAGAGCAATACCAGGAAAACAAAAAAATAAATTTGAGATGGATCGAATTTATGGCTTGGCATCTCTAAGTATGACCACCTCGATTGTCTATTCCATCTACCCCATTTCCCTCCTCCTCTACCACTGCCTCTCATATTTCTCTTGTTTGGCATAAGTTGGCTTCCATCTAGCACTTCGCCTGCCCAGAGCCAAATGTACCTCATAACCCGGACATAATTCATGTTGCAAAAGAAAAGGCTCAAGCCAATGGTCTTTAAACTGTCTAAGGAAAGACACACTAGTCGTCTCAAGAAAGCACTTAAAGCCAAATCTTGCCACAAGAGTTTGTCCCCTGCCACTCCTCATTCATTAGGCGGATGCTTCTCTATCTTTGAACATCATTCTAAAATGAAGCCTATGGAAAAAGACATTGTCACTACGTATGCTCTTTATTCTGTATTATGCTTGAAATGTGGAAGGTGGTTGACCAGATACAAGATATAAGTCCTTCCTCCTTCCACATTTCAAAGTATAAGATATTCCCGGTAGTATGTCATCTCAGTTGCATGTCATATTAGATAGCAATTGTCTAATGAGAAACTTCAAACAAATTGACAAGGAGATAGCAACTCAAAGAAATACAATTATTAACAAAAGCCGGTCGAAATTAACACAATTAGACCTAAAAGAAATTCATATGGTAATGACAATCCAGAAGCTCATAATCTCAGCTGACAAGGTACGAATTTCAAGGGGGAAAAAAACCCAGCATTACGTCAATATAATCATTCAGTCATAATGTAATATGAATACAACCATCTAATATACGAGCATCATATGAACATTTTTTATCCAAGTAAAGCCAAAATCCCCAGGTCTTATCCAAAACTGTCACACAAGCTAAAAGAAAATTTGATCTACCAAGCAGAAAAATACTCATACCCATCATTAATCCACACAAAACAATGATTCAAAGCACATAAACGCCAACAAGGAGCAGATATCCACAAATTTTGGTAAACAAAGATCACAAATTTAGTGACATATAAGATTGATCCATAGGTATAAATTCAGTGAAGAAGACAAAGACCTACCATCTGCAATATATCAGGATGCTCATGAACACATGAGATTGAGCCATAAGTACAAATTCAGTGAAGAAGACAAACCCATGAACACATAAGATTGAACCATAACTACAAATTCAGTAAAGAAGACAAACTCGTGAACACAAAAGATTGGCAGGTAAGAGATTCTGTTGGTTTGGATTCCCAGAAGGCCTTTTAAGTCGATAATATGAAGGAAAGGAATTCCCAGCAGTTCAAAGGAAATGCAAAAAGTGGGGAAGTTATGTTTTCCTTGTATGTATCAGAGGAAAATGAGTGTGACTGAGAAACCTTCAGTATTTAGTAGTAGCTAAAATAGAAAACAAATAAAATGAGTGAAAATTGTAACACAACATTTGATGTAATGCTGCTATAAATCAGATTTTAATTTGCAAGGAACTAAACATCAGTAAACATGGAGATTTATTATGAAAGGATTTCTATTATTCTGCAATATGAAAGCAAATCAAGGACTACTAGAAGCTGAAAGGTTGAGGATTTATAATTTAAATGATTATCCAAGAAGGCAAGCTAGTGGAGTGGGTGCATTGAAAAAACTGATCCTTGCATAGAGTAAATGGAGTGTTCTCAAACCAGGGAACTCAAAGATCACAGGAAAATTGGGCTTTTTGTTGCACAGATATGTGTAATATAAGTTGCACGAAGACAATGCTGCAATGGATATGCGATAGCCTAATCTTTGGTCAGGTAGATGTTCTTGGTTTGCCTGATACTGGTCGGCAGGTATAAAAGTTTCTCCAACACATGGTGCAAGCAAGGAAATTTGGATTGTTAGCTAACAATTTCTAGAATATCTTGATCAGGTTGTTTACATTTTGGATCAAATAAGAGTTTTGAGCAGGAAATGCTCCTACGAATTAAGCAACAAGGACTGAGTATCACACCTCAAATTTTTGTGGTAATTATGAATAACTAAATAGTTGTTAGGATATCTAAAATTCCAGGCATACAGATTTGTTGTTGTTTTGTATATAAATTATAGTAGAAAAGTTGAGATACACCCGGGTGCATCTGGGCCACCGGATCATGATCCCACATTTCTGCCCCCCTACTGCCTACTGGCCATGGGATTAGAATCCCCTGGCCAGCATTCACTGGGGCTCAATTTATACAGTTTACATGACAGATACCGGATGCTCGGGGGATTAAATGCAATCAAGAATTTGAACCAATATTGAACACCAAGCACTCACATATACTTTGAATCCCATTCAGAACAAGAAACTGAACTAGACCTTATTTCATCTTCTCTGTTGTTTTATTATTTTCAAATATGCATGCTTTAAGTCTTTGGTTCTTATTATCTGTATGACAGGATGCTGCTGCCAAAATCATTGACCACTTGGAGGGAAAACCAGACCTAATCATAGGCAATTACACGGATGGAAATATGGTAGCGTCTCTAATAGCTAGCAAGCTTGGAATAAACCCAAGCAAGTATCAGATTTTAACCATCATTATTTATTTGAAATTCTTAATAGTCTTTTCAATGTAAAGAAGACATGAATTATTGCCTGACATAGTGAACTTGTGCTTTTATTTTATCTGTAGAACTAAGTTTATAAAAAAAGGATTTTTCTCAATTTATTGAAATAACCATTTGCACATTGGCAGATATTTGCAGCACATTTGCTTGCATTTTCGGTCAGATAAGAATCCTCTTGTCTTACTGCTTTTCATGAGGCATCTGTTTCATTATTGCCCAAAAAAAAGAGGTGTAGCTTTTAAAAAATAGAGAGATTCTCTACTACAACTATAGGACTAGTATTCTGAATTCTAGAAGAAGAAACAAACATGTGACAGAAAAATCCCAAAACAATTTTTTTTGTAAATTAACAGACTCCCAAAGTGATTCATGAAAAGGAAAAAAAATAGTTAAGAGGGAAAAAATTTCTGGCAATTAGCACGCAAATTTTGGGATGGTGAAAATAATTTTGTCCCGACAAAATTTTGACACAAGCTAAAAGAAAAATTGATCTACCATTAATCCGCACAAAATGATTCAAAGCACATAAACGCCAATAAGGAGCAGATATCCGCAAATTTTGATAAACAAAGAACATCAAAAGAACCCAATTAAATAACCGATAAACAGCAATTAAAGAAAATAAAACATTTATACCCAGACGAGTTGCCGGCCTCCTGGAGGAACCTCCAGAAGACCCTCTCCGACTCATCTTGCCGAGCTAGTCACCAACCGGGGCATGGGGGGGGCCCAAAATGGGCCCGCGATCTCCTCCACCGAGAAAACCCTATCCACCATTCCGCTTCTGCTCCTCTCGGCCAAAATCTTTCACAATACCACAATTCATTTCGACGGCTGCTGCTGCAGTGTCAGGTGCATGCCCTTTGTCAATGTTGGGATTTGGAAATGGAGATCGAGAAGGCGACTATCTTTGATCAATTCCACACTTTGAAATGTGGACTGAGGAAGGACTTAAAGTCGTCGTCTTGCCATGAGAGTCTATCCCACCACTTTTGGCTACCACGAATTGCAACATCTTTGAGTGTCCTCTTCTCATTCATTAGGCCTAGCTGCAGCTTCTCCAATTTTGAACAAGATGATAAATTAAAATGTGTGAGGGAAGAAAACAAGACGGTATCGCTACATATGCTCTTCAAGTTGTCGAGAAAACCGAGTCTCATGACTTTTAAATTGGGAAAACATATCTGCCCTTCTTTCACTTCATCATCAGCCATAATCACATCTTCCAGCTCATCACAATTACCAATTCTCAGCTCCACGAGACCTTTAAGATATTGAAGCCCGAAGATGCATTTGAGGGAATTACAACCATTGATGATCAGCATACGAAGGTTTTGAAGGCATGTTTGATAGACTTGGATCTCTTCTAATTTGGAACAACATTGAAGCCCGAAGATGCATTTGAGGGAACGACAGAAATAGATCTCCAGCAGACAAAGGTTTTGAAGGCATGCCTGACCGAGTTGGATCTTTTCTAATTTGTAACAATCGTGAAACCGTAACTCTTTGAGGCTAGAATGACAAGAGCTTGTAAGTAGTGAAAATTCCTTAAGGGCAACTCTGACAATGCAAAGCTGTAATAATTTGTCCATATTTTGAAGTGTTGGCAGCAGTTCATGTAGCGCATCTTCACTGGTATCAGGGACGTCCCTTATCTCTAGATATCTTAGGGAGTGTGATAATCGCCTAATACAGTTTATAAAATAAACATGACCCCAATTGGAATACCTGTGACCTCTGTGAGACAGGATTTCCAGCTTGCTTAGATTTCCAACTTCAACCGGAATTGCTGTGGCATCGGTAAAAATCGTGAGTTTTTTCAGCTCAACAAGTTGTCCAATGCTTTTTGGAAGCTCCTCCAAGGGGTTATATTTCAGATGTAGCACCTCCAGCTTACTTAAATTTCCTATCTCAGCGGGCAATGTTTTCAAGTTAGTACGCTCGATCTGAAGATACCTCAGCTCTTGTAGTTGTCCAATTGCTACTGGAAGGTCATAAAACTTAACTTCAATTAGGTGTAAGACTCTTAAATTGGGCATGGATTTGAAGAAGCAATTCAAAATAGTGAAATGATGCTCGTAATGATTTTTGAAAATCAATGTGGACAAATTGGGACAAAAAGGTTGTTCAACCCATTCAGCTCTTCTCAATGCATAAATCTTATGGGACTCTTCCCACCTCCGAGCTACTTGTACTTTTGTCAATTGAAGATCTCCATGTATAAAATAATTTAACTTCAATTCAGACAGAATCCATAATCCCATGTCTCTTATGACATCATGTATCTTCACCCGCCCAAAGTTTGACCGTTCTAATAGGCAAGCAACCTGCAGGGTTCCTATGACATTATATCCTCTGTTACGTGCTTCAACATAGCTATCATTCATGGCCAAAAACCCTTCCACAATCCAGAAGTTAATAAGTTCATCTGATTTTATCTCCACATCATCAGGATATAAGCAACAAAACAAGAAACACTTCTTTTCTCCACGATTTGGTAGAGCATCATAGCTGAATTTTAAGCAAGCAAATAATTTTTTCTCAACATCCAAAATCTCTGAGGGGGACTGTTGAAGAGTAATTAATGCATGCTCCCATTCTTCTGGGGTATATTTACATGTCATAGCCCGACCAATAACTTTGAGTGCGAGTGGCAACCCCTTGCATTCTTTAGCAACTTCCTCAGCGATGCATGGAATTTTATAGTGAGATTCAAGGGTCTTCTTTCCGACACTTTTCTCAAATAAAGCCCAGGAATCATTGAAACCCAAGCATTCGACCTTAATCACTTGGTCAGGTTGCATTTGGTTGCACACCTTTTCTGAACGAGTAGTAAAAATTAATTTACTACCAGATGCACACAAATCAGGACTTGAAATTCCAAGCTCTTCTAGATCCAAAGGTTCCCAAATGTCATCAAATAATAAAGCAACTTTCATCTCACCGAGTGACCAACGTATTTGTTCCGCACGTTGATATGAGTGCTCATCTTGATCAAAAGGCAAGTTCATCCCACTCATTATATTTTTTTGAATGTTATTTATATCAATAGACTTGGAAACAACCGCCCAAATAACTTTAAAACGCGAAGGCTCAAAAAACTCTTTGCAATTTTTTTTCATGAGTGTGGTTTTGCCAACCCCTCCCATGCCATAGATGCCAATCATTCCAACCTCGTTGTCTCTAAGAAAATTGCATACCTCATATAGAGCTTGATCTTGCCCAATGGAAAAAATGCAACCTCTTCTTCGTTGTGGTGGAGGAGTTTGCACAATATCCTCTTGCATATGCATAGGTACATCTGCTTGCATCTGACCACATGGAGTGGATGTAGTGGTATCCACTTGCATTTGGTGTTGTTCAATTGTTGGGTCTCTCTGACTGGGCTGTTGTGGCTGATCATATGCTTGAGAAAAGGGAGGAATACGCAGATTGTTGATCGCATCTTCCACATTTGGGTTAAGAGCGGTTTGAGTCTTTTCAAATTTTCTGAGATGTTTAGACATGATTTGGAACTGAAAAGGTGAGGATGTGGGATTAGAAATGATAACTGATCGATAAAAGATAACAGAAATGAGGTAGTAAATACAGAAAAAGTTATAGAAAAAGATTATTAATCTACTCATAGTGGGTGAGAATCTGCAATTTAAAGAAGATTATTAATGGATATAAGAAAGCATTAATGAGGTATAAAATATAAAATGAGGAGGAGGATCTACCAAAATCTTGAGGGACCTGGTGCACTGAAATAGTGAAAGCTTATACATTGATAGTAAAAGAAGGAGGAAGTTACTGGAGTTCCTTATAACTGAGAGACCTGCATCATTTTGTAGTTAGCTAAAATGTAGAGACGAAGAAAGAGAGTAAAATTTTTAGAAAAAGATTTGAAGTAATATTGCCATAGAACATACTGTTTGTTTTGGAAAGGAACTAAACATCACTGAATAATTATGCAATTTGGAATGAAATTGAGGACTAAGAGCTGAAAGATAGAGAGGATCCATAAGTTTAAATGATTACCTAAGAAGGCAAGAGAAGAGAATGAAGGGAAGAAAAATTTTTAGGTGAGTAAAGGAGGCAAGCGGAATGGGTGAAAGAAGGAACATATTTGTGATAGAAGTATGGAGTGTACTTACACTGGAGAAATTAAGATCAGATGAAAATGGAGTTTGCTTACATTAGAGAATGAAGAACTTTGCATAGAGAAGGGATGAGTAGAAGCTGCACGAAAACTACGGTCACTTAAACGTGATATCTTTAATGGTAGTGGTGTTCTGTTGGTGCTACTATGACCGGGAATGGGAGAGAAAGGGAAGAAGAAAGCTTGGTGGATGATGAAAATGCAACCAGGTTTCAGAAGAAGAAGAAACAGATATGTGAGTATTATGGAGGGTGTTCTTACACTAAAGAAATCGGGATCCAAAGGAAAGTAAAGCTTTCTTACATTAAAAAATGAAATGAAAATGTGAGAAGAGAAGACTTGCATGGGCTTGTCGATGGCAAGGGAAGGCGGCACCGGCACGGCAGGGGGCCACGAAGAGGAGGTTATTACAGAGATCATGAGCCAGGGCGAAGGCACTTCCCTCCGAGGAGGTGTAGGCACATGAGAGGCAGGCGTATGCTTCGTACTGACTTTGCCACCACCTTAATGGACGATCATGCGCCAGATCTTTGATTAGATCTGTAGAAAAAGAAAAATCTTCTTCCTTTCTCGCCCGTAGAATTGCCCAAGTGTATATGATTAAGGGCCTGACTTTGAGGCCAGTTTCTTGACCCTCTTCCCCACCGATTAAATCAGGACCTCTCCTAACCATTGACTTCATTACTCCATCCGGATTATACATAGAGGTGACCAGCACTGACATTCCCTTGAAATTTACAAAGTAATTACAATATCATTAGTTTTAATCAAAAGGACTTAATAATTATCTGAACAAACAATTCTGTATAATTAATTAATAATCATAAATGAGCACTAAATATCTCTTCTCATTTACTAGAGATAAATTCAAGATCAATGTTTTGATTTTTTAATCACATTTTATTTTGTGATTGATGAGGTTGTGGTTGTAGGAGCAAGTGGTGTACGTTCTTCTGTAAATTCTTTATCAATTAAGGCTCAATATTGCACACAAACAACATATCGAAGGATGAACATCATGGCAAGACACAAGAAATGCTCAGCCAACTCATTATCAACTAGCTCAAACACGGAACTTAATTTGTCAAACCCTCAAGTCTCAAACTCACAACATTATCATTAGTTTTGCTTATAATTTAAGTTTGAATTAAGTAAGTTATGTGGTACAGTTATGCTACAAAGACTCTCAAACGTACAGTGCTCCACTGATCAAACTAAAGTTGGGTCTAATCCAAATTCACTTAACCTATCCATCTCGTGATTAAAACTCACCATACACAAATCCGTACAGTCTTACATACTTTGTCGTCCACCTTATGGCCAAAACATCTTACAAAAACGTCATCAAACTGAGCTCCTCAAAGCCAACCCCAGTTATCACCTTCTTACTTATACCTCACTTATTATGCTTACTTTTTACTTCATAATTTATACTTTATGCTTATATAATTATACAACACTCTTAATGTATAATAAACCCCCATACATATGCTCTGATCCAAGCCAAACCAATCCAATCCACTCTAATCCTCAACGTCAAACTTATATCAACCGTATTTCATCATATATTTGCACATCCACATCCAACTCCATGCAAAACCCTCTGTCACCTCTTATAGTCCATCACCCATCGATATGCTCCACACACATACACATGTATCCATCGCATAGACGTATAGCCACCATACATATACATGTCCATCACACACATGTATAATATACACATACTTCCATACATAGCTTACTAACATATTCGCTAGCCATCACTATCACATACATATTCCATATACGTAGCTTACAAACATACACGCTAGCCATCACTAACACATACATATTCCACATGCATCATACTTACAACTCACATACATGTTATGTGCACTTCAACATGACATAATTTATCCTAGTACATCATGCAAACAAATCATGATTTAACATCCAAAACATTGAATCATACAATCCTACCATGTTGCTACTCATTCAAAGTATGTTATCATGAAATTACAAGTTTATAGCTCTCATATCTCGTAATCATGACATTTGATGGTGACCCCACAATGGTGGCGGTGTCAGTGGCGGAGTTAGCGACCAAAAGCATTACCAAGTTGAGGGAGTTGTTGTCCAAAGGATTTAGGAAGCGCCAAAAGTACTCACAACCAAATGGGGTGCAGAAGTCAATGAGGCCTAAATCCACAATCCACGGAGGCACACTAGGGGCTGCTGAGAGAAAAGTTTTGCCAACATAAGAGGCGGTACCACCTAAAGTGAAGGGTATAGTCACTGAAGGTCAATCGGCGGCTGAGAAATACTTGGCCAGTCGCAAGACGTCGAAATCGGCTGTGGACAACACCCAACTTGTTTGCTCCTAATGTTTCAATAGGCTAATGATATGTGTCGAATCAACATATCATGAACGGCCCAGCCCAATTGTACCTCCCCACAACTATGAGGTTATCTATGAAGTCACAAAGAGATGGGGAGACATATTTGTTACTCTGTGTGAATAAAATGAGGATCCCCATGTGCATGATGGTCAACCATGATAAGTCTTCATCGGAGACCTTTTGTCTATTCTCAGCCACTTCTTTCAAAATTACTTTAAACAAATTATTCTCTTGTTGATTCTATGTAAAGAGCCTTTTGAAGAATTGCCCTTTGCCTTGGGCAGCCCTCCAGTCACCACTATCCAACTTCAATGGGTTCCCTTTTGCACTCAAAACTATTATTAGTGCAACTTCTTCAACTGTGAGGGGTAGTATTTTGCCTCGAATGTTAAAAACTACTTGTGAGTTGTCTCAACATTCACCTATTACAACATCCAAGAGCAGCCTAGAGATAATTATTAGCTCGCAATCGTATTCTGGGTAGAACCTAGTCTCCACCAAGATTGCCTTGCATCCCAACCTCGATTCAATGAGATCTTTTGATAGTATAAGTCCAGCAGAGAAACTATTCGTTCCAATACCCAGTCTTCTATAGATTCTCTTCTTGTCTTCTGATGCCTTCCCTGATTCCTCCATTTGACTGTACTCTTGTAGCTCTTCGTCTATAAAAGATGTTATACATATGTATATCAACAATAGGTCATGACAAAAATCAAAGAGTTGAGTTGATTCAAATTATGTAATTATTGTACAAATACACATTAAATATATATATTGTGTTATTGGATACACAATATGATTCCTTATCAGGCATGATAGCACAATATTTGAATGTCGCCTTTCGCATATCGTGTTATTAATGGCACATTATGTGTGCTACACATACATAATAGGAGGACTCTATATCGAATATTGTATTATCAATAACACGATATATTACATATCATATACTTAATAACACAACAATATGCTAAGGAAATTAAAGTAGCAACTATGTCTTGTGTTCCATATCACGATATATCAAAAATTGTGTATACAAAGGTACGATTTAGAGCTAGAGAAAGGCCTTACCACAAAATTGATCCAAACTGGATTAATCCCTCAATTGATCGGTTATTTTCACCAAAGTCACTTCTTTACTGGGATTGTGCTAGTATACACTCAAACAGAACCTCACTTCACTACCAAAACTCGCTTTGGGGCAAAATTTTCAAAATCACCTTTCAGAAATAAGGAAAACCAAATGTTGCGGAGTTTTTTTTGTTCTCCCTGCCTGAACATTAGAAATCGGATGAAATTTTTTCGTAATTGCTAGTGGGATGGTTTGGAAATTAGAACTCACATTGCATATTCACTTCTCACTGATTGGACTGTCAAAATCGCTAATATGTGAAGTTATTTGTGTGTAAATGCGACTATGTAAGGGGTTTGCACGATATAAAACCCTAAACCCTGACCCATAAGTATTTTTGTCCAAAATATTCCTTATATTGTATAAGTTCATGTTTATTCGTAAATTTTTTTTGAAAAACTAAGGAATATTTCCTTTTTTCTATTAAGCAATATGAAAAAAACTCTAGTTGAAATGAACACACAAGAAGGCAAGCTAGTGGAGTGCATGCATTGAAAAAACTGATACATGGTAGAGTAAACGGAGTGTTCTTAAACCGGGGAACATAGAATAGAATGAAATATTCCTAAACCAAGGAACATAGAATAGAATGAAATATTCCTATTCTATGTAATTGATTGATTTATTAAATATTAATTTAAATTTAAAATTATGTTTATTTTTATATATAGATAGAGCTCAATTTGAGCTAAACTTGTCGTTATAATATAATGAGTTCGAGCTTGAATTTTTAGTTTGAGTTAAGTTTAAACTAATAAGCTTAAGCTCATTTAAGTATTGAGACTAAGTTTAAACCAAAATATTTTAACTTTGAGTTCGAGCTAAATGCGATAAAATTTTGACTCGACTCGCTATCACCTCGATTTGTGTCAAATGAGGCTTCTGGACTTTTTTGTTATATACTTTTGAACCATTGACCGTTTTTGTTGAGACTTGAGAGTTGCTTAGATTTTGTCGTCACGTATGAGCTCTTTCTCATGTCAGAGGCAGGGCAACTTAAGCAGGGAAACAACTCAAGCAGGGAAAAAGAATAAAAGATTGAGTGAAAATATGAAAGAAGTAAAAAACACAATCAAATTATAAAATTTACAAATAAATTAACAGACACCAAACCTGATTTCATGAAAGATCGTCATCTCCACCTCTCAACTATAATCACCATTTAGTTACCTTCTCCTAAGATAGAAACCAAAAATACAAAAACAGCGAAGAAAAAAGTCGCTTTTCCATGCTCCGCTGGTTTGAGACGGGTTTAGCCCACCAGTTTGCAAAACTGCAAGCAAGCAGAGTCGGTGGAGATGCCCAATTTGGCGGCGTCTCATACACAACATCCATGGCTGCTTTGGATTGCCGGTAATCGGTAAATTGGTCAACATGAGTGATATATAAGGCGACAAAATCTGTCAGGAGACCTACAGTAAAGAAGATAAAGACCTACCATGTGCAATCTATCAGGATACTCATGAACATTTAAGATTGGCCCATAATTACAAATTTAGTGGAGAAGACAAACTCATGAACACATAAGATTAAGCCTTAACTACAAATTCAGTAAAGAAGACAAACTCATGAACATAATAGATATATATTTTTTATTTATTTACTATCATCATTTATTATTATTTTTTTATACTTAAGTATCGGTCTCATTTCTTATTTTATGGTAAAATACTTCAAAAAAATTAAAAATAATAGTTAGGAACGTCATAATACCAAAAGTCATTAAAATTTTTATTTATACATTGGAAGAATTTATTTTATTATTAATTAAACTAGGGGAGTAGAAGAATGACTAAAAGAAAAACAATTAACTAGTTATTCATCAAAATTTTATTTGATTCAATAACTAGAGTTAGACGAGGATACCCATAACTACAAATTCAGTGAAGAACCATCTATGCGTGCAATGGAACAGGTTGCTCATGAATAACGAAGATTTACCCATCTGTGCAATGGAACAGGTTGCTCATGAACCGTCTTACATAGTTATGTAGACTTGGAAGGAGTCTCCGGCGGAGAAACCCTAAAAACTTGTGTAAGGGCAGGGAGACTAGGGATAGTGAAAGCGTGAAATAAGGATGAACGGGTGGTAATAAGCCACATAGACAGCTGATGATGGTATGCGTGGATTGTCACGCCCAAGGTTTTTCCACACATTTACTTTAAAATTTTACTACAATTCCATTTTCAAAACACAAATGTAAATCAATTAAATTAACAAAATTCAAAATGTGTGAAAACAACTTTCATAAATTAAATCATCTTAAAACAAACAAACGTTCTTAGGTGTGACCTAAAACAAAAGCGTACGATTAAAACCTACTATGACCATAGGTTTTAAAAACAAAAACCTCCAAGGCATATCTGAGTACAAGTTCTTGCACAGTCTAAAAATAAATCGTACATACATACACAAGTCCAATAGATAACATAATTTTCTCACCTTAGTCAATACATGAGATCGTAGCACCAAACTCCACATAACTTCTTTACAATTTTACGGCGCTCAAAGTCGAGGAAGAATTGTCCACCATGGGGAAGAATCCAGTCTCAAATAGTTATCGATCGACCTGCAAAAGCCTCTGAACAAAGGGGCTAAAAAGATAGGGTGAGTATTTTCGTACTCAGTAGGAAAATACCCAGTAGGGGAAAAATGAATTAATGAACTCCACAAGTTCATATATAGATGCTTCCATGCAATCACACATGAAGCAAAAAAAATAAGAAGTATAAATATTGTCACGCATACAAATCATCGTACAAATCGAACTTACACTTACTCATATATCATGCTCTTACACTTACACTCTGAATCAATCTTATCAACTTACTCGTATAAACGTATGCTTACACTTACAACATACACCTACTTGTACGACCTTATTCGTATGAACTTATTTGTACGACCTTACTTGTACAATCATACTCTTACACATAAATGTACTCTTACATCTTCCTTAGAAACTTACACTTACACTTACACTTACACTTACACTTATGCTTACCGTCTAAATCAAAGTCTCACAAACTTACTCATACAACATACTCATACTCATAAACTTACTCTTACTGTCTTCCAAAGAAGCTCACACTTATTCTAAATCTTACATGTACAACTTACTCAAAATCTGAAACATACAACTTACTCTTACGATCATACACATACTGTCGACAACTGAAGCTCATTATAATTAATAAGCTCCAGCGTCGGAAAGGAATGGAATGTCACTGGGGCGTCACCTTAACCTTCGGGGAGCAACTATACACCATGAACTTTTCTGAAGGCAAGGCACATCTATGCTCATGGGGCATAGGATCAAACACGTAAGAGCAGATCCATGATACTACTTACCTGAGCATGCAAATGCCCACTCTCTAGGGCCATATAGTGCCAATAAGGGCAACAGTGCCAACTAAGGGCAAAAAATATACAGTGCTACTCTTGGGCAGTAATCTTACAGTGGCACTCTTAGGCAGAACATACAGTGCCATTAGTAGGCAGAAAACATACAAAGCCCACGAAGGGCAGAAACTTACAATGCTCTCAACAGAGCATCAAACGTTTGGGCCAAAATACAACACCAAGACTAAATCCGGCAGGAAAACACCATGGCTAGACCAGAAAGGACGCTCAGTCGATTACTTATCGACTGGCACAAAACGGAACTTAATCCGTCGAAACCCTCAGTCTCAAACTCACAACGTTATCAAATTAGGGTTACTTACCATTCAAGTTTATATTAGGTAACTTATGTCTGTGCAATTATGCTCGAAATGACTACTATCTTACATTCTTCAGACAACCATGCTGGAAATACACCTGTCCCGAAGCTCCTATCCACAAAGGTAGAATTCCTTACTTAACTCATCCTCCACTCTTATGCTTACAACCTTTATCGACCTCTACATAGCCTTACTTAAACTTGAATTCTAATACTGATAATCTTATCATCATACACTTATGACCTTACCTCTTACACCAACCACCTTAAAACTAAATCATCTTACTCAAACTCATCAAATGATACCCTTTAGACCTAAGTCTCATCATCAAACTCTTACTAATTCCTTACTCATGATTCTTTTGTTACTATTCATATTACGTACATTATGCATGTACAATTATGTCGTTATCTCTTACTAACTCACAATCCCCTAAGACGTTAAGAACCCTGAATCTTCCCAATCATTACATCGCTTAGGTCTTGTGCTCACTGCTCCAATGTACTACCCAACTCAATCCAAGCCAATTCTTCAACCTCATCAAATCCAACCTTCGACAGTCCATCTTACATCCTTCCTCGCTCGTCATACCATCAACATTTCCATGTCGTAGCCTATGAGGCACCCTTTTGACAAACTTACAAACAAACGCACGTACTCGTGCTCATCAACCACACATATTTATTACATACTCAAATCACACACATACAATTCACTAATTACTTACTGTCATACATTTAGTCCATAACATATGCATGATTCACATATATAAAGCATGCTTATTTAATTAGCATTATCATGCAAAACATTAAATTATAAACTCCTAGCATGCTACTACACAATCAAAGCATGCTATAATGAAGTTATGAATTCAAGGTCCCCTACCTCGTAATCTACAGGAGTTTGATGGCGAGCAAATGACAGTGGCGGCGTCGATGGCGGACTAGGTGGCCAAAAGCATTGCACTGAGAGAGTTGTTGTGTCCCAATGATTTTTATAGATGCTGGAATTAATCTCGATAAGGTTAGATTAATTACACTCAAAGCATAAGACTGCGCACACTAGGGCGGACAGATACAAGGTTGTGCCACTAGAAATGGCAAGAACGACCATAGAATAGGGGCTGACTGATTGGAGGTCGGCCAACGGTTTAAAACACTTTGTTGGCCACAAAACATTAAAATAGACCGCAGACTACAACCAGCGGTAACAATTCCGCATTGTTGAAGCCTCACAACATGGCTGAGGACTTGATTGCATACCCACAGACATAAGGGAGATAGAGGAGGGCTTTAACGACCATATTGCCTAATGGTAGGAACGTTCCATAAACACATGTTGAGGCACTAAGGCCTAGCGTAGGTGGACGACAAAGGCGGCATCATTTCTAAACGCTACCCACAACCAATTCATCATACAAACGATCATGCATCAAGCACAGCTTACAGTGGAAGATATGGCACAACAATTGTCGAGCCTTCGATGGACTGAGTTTAAAGGTAGATAGTGTTACTTCCGCTTGGAAGGATATGAATTTGAGGACTCTTTCCTTGCATGTTCCGGGTCATGTGTGATAGAAAGTGGGGGTACAAAGGTAAATTTGGGCCAGAAGTGCTGGCCCTAGTCGTCACTGGGTCGGGGCAAAGCCCACGTTGGTTGGATCCGTAGCTGAAGTTCACGCGATATCAAGCTAGACATGTTGGCTTGAGTTGGAGTGGGGCCCATTAGCTGCAATCAGAGACGTATCCCAAAGTTTAGGGACGTCTAGTGTGTGCAGAGGAGGTCGGGAGTGGCGGCCCCTTTCCGATATTGGGTAAAGCCAACATCTGCTGTGTCTGCAGCAAAACAACACTGCAGCAGAACAGCCAATCAGAAAATTGAAGAGACCCAAGACCTGATTTAGGTAGGGCGACAACGCTCTAAATTGGGGCGGCAAATATGCCTTGCCGAGCTACAAAAGGCCCGACATGGCCGGGGGCTAGACCTGGGAGAAGATAGGACTTGGAAGTCACTGGATTGTGGCAAGTCAAATGGATGTCGACTCGATGTCATCCGACATCTGATAGCAGAAAATAAATGTCACGATCAAAATCTATACTTTGATGTAGGTTGGCCAAACAAACGAATCGGAACCAATCGAGGTGAGCGGGGCCAAACCTCGACACCTTGTCGTCGTCGGCTGGAGACAGAGCAGGTGAGGTGAGTCGAGCTCCTTCGATAACTCAGCACAGAAAAACAACCAAAAATAAATAAATGTTCTGTCCAAACTAGAAAAGGGCGGAAGAATGGGTGAAAGACTGGGAAGGCAGCGGTTCAATCCAAGGCGGCGGCCTTGCCGTCACTGGTCTGGGAGGAGGCCAATGGCCGGAGATCAATGGCACAGCCATGGTTCACAACACAGAGAAATGGGAACAAAACAAAAAGAGGGATTTTTGATCCCGTTCAAAGTAGAGTGGAGGTGGCTATGGGAGACGGTGGCCAAGGCGGCGGCCATCTTGCCATTACCGAGCTGGGGGAAGGCCCAAGGCCAAATTACGGTGGCCGGCGACTAGAGGCACAACCGCAGGTCAACCACAAACAGAAAACGAAAAAAAGAGGCAGAATTGTTTTTTACCTCACTGCGGCGAACCGCGGGCGGGGACGCTGGGACGGCAATGGCCGGAGGTTGTTTTTGTCGGGGCGGAAACTATGGCGGCGGTCTGGAAGTCATGCAGGCGGAGGCGCCGGTGGATCCGGTGAAAGTTCTCAAAAATAGCCACTGGGCCGAAAACGGGAAAAAGGGAGAGGGGCGACAGCTGCCGGCGGAGCCAGGCCAGGGAGGTGGCGGCAGCGTCGCCAGGCCGTGGCCGACTGAGCAGAAGCTGGCGGCCACTGGCGACAGCACCTCCGGCCTCACACAGTGAAGCCCCATCACTGTTCACCCCTTGGGTCGGGCTACTGAGGCGCGCCCGATCCACGTTATGTATATATTTTTTTTCCTTTTTTTACTCTTCTTCTCTTCTCATTTCTGGTCTCCTACGTCTTGTCCGATTTTTGCGCTAAAAAATTTATGGGATGTGTCGAGGCCCATGACCTGCGACTACACATTACTCCCGACTCTTACGGTCACGAATATTACAAATACAAATACACCAAAGCATAAAATTTATTTATCAAAAATACGACCAGAAACTGCAGAGCATTGCATAAATTGCAAAAAATAGCAGAAAAATTACAAAAAAATTAGGGATATTACATGGATGATTGGGCCGATTGGATTCTGGGCTGTTCAAAGTGGGCTTTGGAAAATATGCCCTTTTACTGATGATGATGTTGTAGATGTAATTGCCAAGGTGATAGAAGAATGGGATCAATTGTTTGTGCAGACCCAAGAGCACATAAAGAAAATTGGTAACTGTGGGAAGCCAAGGCCAACATAAAGAAGCAAATTCTCTTCCTAGATTGAATGGTGCTGCACAAGATGGATTGGCTATTTTGCGGTCCTCGCAGTTTAGACTTGATCGTCTAACCCAACAGCTCCCAAGTGAGGAGGAGATAGATGTGGGGAATATAACTACAGGCCCTTACCAAACAGAGTATATATTTATTGTACTCCGGTTCTAGCCGAATAGAGTATAAATATATTGTTCTCTAGTTCTGGGCAGATAGAGTATAATTTTACTATTTTCTACTTGTACTGCAGAATAATGGATCTAGAAATGCCAACAAGAAAGTAAAACAAGAATACAAGGAATTATGTGGATCGGCCTTGTTGCCTACATCCACAAGATCACACAATTTCACTAGATAAAGAAATAGTTATAAGAGAATTATAAAGATCTCTCAACAATGCTCCTCACGCAAGATACAAGAAGAAAACTCCAACTTCTTCCTCCCAGAAATTCATGTTTTCCTTCTCTGTGTTGCTGTGCGTCAACCTATTTAGTTCTAGGCTATGGCGGCTCTAAAATCTTTTCTCTCAGAAATCCTCTTGACATATGATTGTTCTTCACACAAAACCTGTCAACCTTAATGATTTCTATTTATAACTTAGGTCTTAAGGCCACAAGGACCAAACTGCCCTTAATAAATCCCGTAATTGGTTTCACCATCAACAATCTCTCACTTGAAACCTAATTACTCAAAATCTTCATCAATAATTCTCTCACTCAAATTGATCCCTCTTAATCAATTTCAAATATAGAGCCAATTATAAGCTAGACAATTGCTCCACTCTTACCTAATGTAACTATGTGATCACCACCATCCTTCTAGTGTAGAAAACCAATGGTGGTTGAGCAAAAGCTCAATTTCTCCATTGTCACCACTTTAGTAAACATATCCTGGAACTCCCACCAAGGTATAAAGACATACCTGAGCAACCCTTCAGATATCTAAGAATCCATTTCACTGCATTCTAGTGCTCTTCTCTTGGATTCGCCATAAACCTTGCAACCTGACTATAGCATGAGCTATATCTGGTCTAGTGTATGTGGCTGCATACATCAATGAACCTACAGCAGATGCATAAGAAACCTTGTTCATGTGAGTTATTTCTTCCTGTGTGCTAGGAGACTACTCGTTTGAAAGCCTAAAGTGAGTTGCTAAGTGAGTACCAGCTGGTTTCACACCCAACATGTTGAACTTCATCAAGACCTTTTCAACATATTCGTCTTGGGATAATTTTAGCACTTTCTGCTCTTTATTTCTTGTAATTCGCATACCAAGGATTTGCTTAGCTGGTCTAAGATCCTTCATTGTGAAATTAGAAGACAACTATTTCTTGAGCATCTCAATTTCACCATAATCTGCTCCTCCAATTAACATGTCATCCACATATAACAACAAGAGCAAATAAGAAGTTCTCAACCTCTTGTAATAGCAGCAATGATCAGAATAGCAATGATAAAATCCAATGGATAGAATAAACCCATCAAATTTTTTTATCACTGTCTTGGAGCTTACTTGAAACCATACAAGCTCTTAAACAACTTGCACACCAAATTCTCCTTTCCTCTTACCACATAACCTTAGGGTTGATACATATAGATCACCTCTTCCAAGTCGCCATGTAAGAAAGTTGTTTTAACATTCAACTACTCTATGTGAAGATCCTCAACTGCAACAATGGACAACACCATTTTGATAGTAACAATTTTGACAGCAAGAGCAAATACTTTTGTATAATCTACTTCATACTTCTGCTGAGAACCTTTGACAATGAGTCTAGCTTTATACCTCTTGCTTCCATCAGCTATATGTTTCAACCTATAAACCCACTTGTTATGTAATACCTTTTTACCTAAAGGTAGAGGAACTAATTCCCAAGTCCAATTAGATGTTAATGAATTCATCTCATCCTCCATAGCACGCTCCCACTGAACTGAAGTGTCTATCCTGCAAACTTCCTCAAAGCTTTCTGGTTCACCACTATTAGTCAAAAATAAATAATTCAAACTATAATCAAATATGGAATACATACCAAATGTGCTCTTAGGGTCAGAGGGATCAAATATCATCTTCTTCTTAAACTGCCTAGAACTGGTCCAACCAAGTGGTGTCTGTAAGGGAATAGCTGGATCCTCTGGATCTATCTGTGAAGAAGTATCACCCACCTGTTCATGACTAGATGTATTGGTTCCCATGTGAGCTCTATCATCATCTGAAGAATTTTCAGCCTCAAGTTCTACAAATTCAGATTCAACCTGTTTCATCTTCCCCTTTTGTAGATCTTGATGGTGCTTATACAACTTTGTCTCATGAAACACAACATCAATGCTCTGGACAACTTTCTTATGGACTAGATCCCACAATCTGTAACCATAAGCATCTCCACCATAGCCAACAAAAGTAGTACTTGTTGGATTTGGAATCCAACTTTCCTCTATGCTCTATATCAATATGCAAATAAGCTACACAATCAAAAACTCTTCAGTGATCAATTTTTACCTCTTTCTTTAACCATGCCTCTTCAGGAATGCCTCCATTTAGAGGGTAGCATGGAGACCTATTAATCAAATATGTTGCAGTATCAATGGCATAACTCTAGAATGAGAGCGGATGGCCACAATGTAGCCTCATACTGCATGCCTTCTCCATGATGGTTCTGTTCATCCGCTCTAGGACACCATTTTGTCTAGGTTGTCAAGGCGTAGTAAGCAACCATCAAATGCCATGTTTATCACAGGATGACTGGAATTTCCTACTACGATACTCGTCTCTATTGTCTAACTTCAAACACTTCAACTTTAACCCTGTCTCATTCTCAACAAGTGTTTTCCATTGCACAAAGATAGAAAATACATATGATTTATTCTTAACAAAGTAAACCCAAAACTTGTGATAAGCATCATCAATAAAAGTAATGAAGTAAGACACACCTTCAAGGGATGGAACCTGGGCTAGTCCCCGAACATATGTGTGTATACTTCAACTTTAACCCTATCTCATTCTCAACAAGATGCTCAAACCTGCGCACTACGGTAGTTCTGGTAAATGAAACTTTGTATTGCTTGCCTATAACACAATGCTCACAAAATTGTAAATTTGCACACCTCAAACTAAGTAACTTCCCCTTAGCCTGTAACACCTTCATCCTTTTTCTCTGACATGTGTCCAAGGTGACAATGCCACAAATTGACATCAGCTGTATTAGAGGTCACTCCAATAGATTGCTTAGAACAACTGGATGTCATATACAATATTCCAATTTTCTTCCCCTTAGCCACTACCATGATACCTTTGCTCATCTTCCAACTATCACTCATAAAGTGAGTAGTAATACCACAAATAGCCAATTGACCAACAAAAATAATGTTCTTTGTCAAATGAGGCACAAGATGAACATCTTTTAACACAATCACAACATTATCATCAATCAACAAATGAATGTCACCCTTGCCTATGATTTCACAAGCTTGATCATTGCCCAAGTAGACATTGCCCAAATCACTAGCCACAAAATTTTGCATCAAATATTTTCTAGAAGTAGCATGAAATGAGGCACCACTATTAATAATCCAAGCATCACAATTACTTTCCATAGACAATAACATACAATCAACTTCAGCAACATTAACGTTGTTTTAAGCATGATTTTCTGCTCCATTATGAGGGAGGTTTGGGCATTCTTTCTTCAAGCGACCTTTCTGCCCATACTACCAACAAGCCCCATCACTCGTACGGTGTTTAGACTTGGACTACCCCTTCCTAGACTTTCATCTCCATCCTAGTTTGCCTCTTTGAGGTTGCCGCCTCCTTTCCTCCATAGTCAAGGTTGAACTAGATGAAGAAGAACCGCTTTTACGGCGTGTTTCTTCAGCTAATATCATTCCACACACATCATTCAACTTAAATTTATCTATATTATGAGAACTATGAACAACAATTTTAAATGATTCTCAATCAAATGGGAAAGACTAAGCAAAGCAACAAATTGTATATCTTCAATAAAATTAACATCTACTGCCTCAAGTTGATTAACCAAAGCATGAAACGAATTCAAGTGATTGGTTATAGTCTCATCATCAAACATTTTCAACTCAAAGAAACTGGTAACAAGATGTACATTGTTTGTGGAAGAATGATTCGCATACAACTGCTCAAGCAGATCAAAGTATTCCTTCTAGGTCTTGGCCTTCGTGATGTTTGAAGCCACCGAAGAAGAAATAGACAACCTGACCGCTCTTAGAGCCTTGCGATCAAGCAACACCCACCTTGTAATCTCTTCTACCTTGTCTTTACCAATAGGCTTGGTTATAAACAATGGCTGGTAAAGGTCCTTCTGGTACAAGTATTCTACAATTTGTATGCGCCAAAATTTGTAATTTTGGCCATTAAATTTTTCTATCTTGAACTTGCTATTGTCGGCATATCCTCCTGAAGCTCCGATAACAATTATGGGGAATATAACTATAGGCCCTCGCCAAACAGAGTATATATTTATTGTACTCCGATTTTGGCCGAACAGAGTATAAATATATTGTTCTCTAGTTCTGGGCAGACAGAGTATAATTTTACTATTCTCTGCTTATACTGTAGAATAATGGATCTAGAAATGCCAACAAGAAAGCAAAATAAGAATACAAGGAATTACGTGGATTGGCCTTGTTGCCTACATCCACGGGATCACACAATTTCACTAGATAGAGAAATAGTTATAAGAGAATTATAAAGATCTCATAGCAACGCTCCTCACACAAGATACAAGAAGAAAACTACAACTTCTTCCTCCCAAAAATTCCTGTTTTCCTTCTCTGCGTTGCTCTACGTCAACCTCTTCGGTTCCGGTCAGTTCCGGGCTGTAACTGTGACGCCCCGACCCGCAAACCGACTTGGGCCGGGGATCCAGAAACTGATAAAACCAAACCCAGAACTAAGAGCAGCACACTCTGAGTGAGAGAGTCTTCTCGTTCCTCTACGTGCTACGGAACTTTAGCGCTCCATTTCATGTAGGCAAGAACTGGCCTAATTATATAACTAATTCGGACCGGGCCAACGTTGCATTGTCGTTGGTTGCCTACGTACATATCGGATAACATCCACGATGTTACTCCGATATGATCGGATCCGGACATAGTTCTCCCTATTGGCTACTACATACAACCGGCATACCAAAAACACATACGTATAAAATATGTATCTCTGAATATTTAATCAAAGTTATACAAAAGCCCGATAAAACATCAGCAACACACATCTCGCTCTATCATATAGACGAGTACCACACAATCACCACAACATTCCTCACTCTATCCTAGAGCAAGACCACACATCGCACGTCTCGCTCCATCACTGAGCTGAGACCACATACACCACACGTCTCACTATATCACTTAGCCGAGACCACACACATCACACGTCTTGCTCTATCATAGAGTGAGACGGAACACAATCATAGGTCTCGTTCTATCACTGAGCCGAGACCGAACACACACACAACACGTCTCACTCTAACCCAGAGCAAGACAGCACACATCATGGCATATAAGCATAAGCATAACATACCATCATATAAACATATGCACAACCCGTCTCTCTCTAACCCAGAGCAAGACAGCACACATCATGGCATATAAGCAATGCATATCATAATATAAACACACGCACAACCCGTCTCTCTCTAACCCAGAGCGAGACTGCACACATCATGACATGTAAGCATAGCAAGCATCTGGATCATAGCATAACACACATCATAACTAGCACATGTCATTCTATAATTAAAATAGGAGATAAGAAACTCTTACTCCCCTGATGTCTCACGAAGTAGCGGTATTCGAGGCACTCGTTTCTGGGCATCCTCCCCTTCAAATCCGGAGACAGCGGACAGAGCCTCCTCTAGCCTCCACACGTTCATCGCCTTGCACCGAAAAACAACCCGACCCACTCTCCCCTTTCCCAGAGACTTCTCGTTTTCTACGCCCGTGGGCGGCGGATAGAACCTCCCCCACCCGGGGTGTTCCTTCACACATCGTGGCCCTTTGGTGGAGAACGGAGCCTCCCCTACATCAGGCCACTTCTCTTGATCTGGCCCGGTAACGGAGGACGGAGCCTCCTCTCTCACCGGGCCATCTCTCTCTCACTCTCGGGTAGGAGGGTGGCAGACATAGCCTCCTCTTGCCCCAGGTTGTTTCTCCCTTATACGAGTGTCAACTCAAGGAATGGACCATGCCATTGCGTAAATCACCCTCGAATTAGCTAGGAACGCCTCAAGAACGGAAGAAAACGGACACCGAACAAGTCCAGAAACTCCTCCGAAAAATAACGGAATCCGGTATTTATAAGGGAGGAGCCGAGAGCGTACGAAATGCACTCGGGGACGCGCGCGCCACGCGTCGCGCACCTGTGGGGCGCGCAATGCTCTGGCCGTGCGCTGCGCTCACGCCCTACACCGCACCGCGCGGGCTGACGCGCAGCTCCCGCACGTCGCGCAGGAGCCAGCCCGCATCCACGCGGGCCCCATCCCGCGTCCGCGCGAGACGAAACGCAGATGACCGTGCATTGCGCGGTCCCGCTGGCCCCCCGCCACGCAGCGCCGCGCCGCGCGTCCGGCGGCACGGCTAATGCCATCAATTTCGTCTTATATGATTAAAATAATATATTTTCTATATTATTTTAATCCAAAAATATTTAAACTTCAACGCGCTATATCTTCTTACCCCGAAGTCTGAATCGCGCGTTCTACGTACCGATGGACTCGTATTGATGAGCGCTTCGATACAAGACCACACATGGGTAGGTTATCCTACTATTTTTGAGTGGGCCCCGCCTATGCAACATGTTTCTCGAGGCCGTAGCTTTCGCTCCCGACCTCTATTTTGCGCGTTCTTCGATTCGCGATGCTCGTTATTCCGAGCTCTACCCAGATACGGGAATTTCAGCTAATGAAACCCCCTAACCCTAATTACAAATTACTAAATTATCTTTAACCCCTCTGGGTTAAGCGTAACCGGAAAATGAGTCGTTACAGTAACGGCTCTATCCTCTTGACATTGGACTGTTCACACAAATCCCGTAGGCTATAATGATTTCTATTTATAACTTAGGTCTTAAAGCCACAAAGACCAAACTGCCCTTAATGAATCCCGTAATTGGTTTCACTCTAAAAAATAGAGGCTGCTCAGGCCAAATTAAAACAATGGAAGGAGCAATATCAAAGGTTGTGATTACTTTTTTTAAGAATTGCATTGCTGTTTTACGTTTGAATTCTACTTTGGGCTTCATTGCGACGTATCTATGTTACTCTGTCGTGTTTGATGGTTTTGGGTAATGCTTCAGTTTGCAAGTGAGCTTGAGGAATGCGAATTTGCAAGCCAAGGCCAACATCAAAAAAGCTGCTCAGGAGGAGGTAATTTTAGTTTTTATGCTCATCACATCAGTTTAGCGCCATAGGCATTCTCCTTTTTGTTGTGAAGGAAATTTGTTACTTTCTCCATTGCAATTGGAGTTCTGTCAAATTATTGTTTCAATGTCCTTTTGCCCCTGTATCTAAAATGGTTTTACAGAAGGGTTTTCAATTATTCACTGTTGGGGCGTAGCTTTCTAAATTTCATTTTATTTATTTATGTTTACTTACATTAAATTAGGTGTGGAAATACATAATACTTGCATGAAAGGGATCTTTCTGTTGAGCTTCTGTTCGTGGGTATATGTTGTGTGATAATATGGCTCGGTTGCTTTCTGCTTTTTAAAAAATCTTGGTTGGAAATTGCTAAAGTCGATGGAATGTTCATATTTAATTTTCCAATTCAGTGGAATGAATGTCTGCGAGTCTCTTTTACCATATTCGGACTGCTATTTTGATGCAGTTACAATTGGTTATGGATTATGAAATGTGCTCGACAGGTTTATTGCCATGAGAGAGATCCATCGGGTTCTCAAACCAGGTATCTACTTTCTAAATTAATTTTTTTATATGATATGTAAGCTGCAAATGTCCTGAAAAATCGATTAATTGATTTACCAGGTCAAGAGTATCGGTTTTGGATTTCAACAAAAGCACAAATGACTTGACCACTATGCTTCAAGTACTTGTTTTGTGATATTGAGGTTTCTTGTTGAGTAATTTAGATTCCTATACTGGATATGATGTCACCCAGAAAAATAATTATCCGTGATTTACACCTTTAGAAAAAAAGATATAAGTAGTTTAATCCAGGTCTTTGTTTTGGAAGAACTACCACCATTGGTGAAGCATATTTGTCTAGCAAGTTTTGCCCCTAACACGAGTTGTTTTTGCAAATAATCTTGAATTGTTCTTATTGTCGCATGTCACAATTAATAGTCAGACTTAGATTTCAGTTAACCATCTTCACTCTTAGAATTATTTAAAAAAGATCTTCACTGAGTGTGGGTAGAGTTCATAATAGAGCAGATTGTCAAAGCAGAGTTGAGTTTTCAATCATTTAAGAACTCAAATAAGGTACTAATGCCAACGACAAGCTTTGTAGTGATTTTACTGATCTTGAAAGAGTCGTATAATTTTTGGATTTGCATGATATATTTTATTGTTTTTAATGCTCATGTGAAAGTCTTGTTTATTTTCAATGTATTTCTTTGTGATATTATTTTGGAAGGAGTGGATGTTGGATAATGTGGTCATTCCTGTGGCAAGTACTTATGGATTGACAAAGGAGTATGCATACTTGAAAAACTCGATCAAAGAATTCTTGATAGGTTTGTGATCTGATACATGAAAATTGTGATGATCTATCCTCTTCCCGAGCTTTACAGTTACCATGTTTATAGAATACAAGTGTCACATACTAGTACCTTCCTTGAGACGATTCAAATTTTAATGTCATCTTCCAGTTTGCATGTTCTGATCAAGCAATGTTTTTCTAGCCAATTGGATGTTTTAGAAATTGATGTTGGATGAAGCTTATGAGTGTTACCAGTGTTCTTCGAGGTCACAAAACCAATGATATTATCCTTGTGTTGTTTTTATAGGTGCTGAGTTGGACAAATTAGCCAAAGAGGTTAGATTTACCAGGGTTACGCATTATGAGATCGGTGCAGGCTGGATGGGCTTGATGGGAGTTCTGTAGCCATTTGATAGTACACTTGCATATATAGTATTGATGCCTGACCTAGAACTTTTGCTCACTCACTTATTACCCGAAGTACCAGTGACTCGTCAAATGTGTGAATGTTTATCTTCATTTCTATAGCTACTAGCTGCTCCCTCAGAGAAATAAATTCTCTACTATGTCAGCTTTGTTACCTCTGAAATAAGAATGGTCCAGATTGTGAACTAGAAATGTGTGATTTTTATTCCTTAACAGAAAAGTAAATATTTCCTTCAAAATTTTGTTGTAGCCTCTTGCCACTGCTGCACGTTGATTTATTTTTTTTAGGATTTTGCCAAATGATATCTTCCATTTCTATGTAATACATAAAATAGCTCTATGCAGGGCCACATATGCATTAAAAAGTTGAATGCCCCTGACCATACCCAAAACTAAAAAAATAAGTATTAAAGGACCTAAATATGTTATTCTTTATAAAGGTAATTTTTTTAGCTAGTTTATTTTTAAGAATATACGTTAATAAAATTTTCTGAGAAAATTTTTAAAATGGACCCTAACCATGGAAATATATACTTTCTTAGAAATACAATTTTCCTAAAAAGTTATTTTTCTTGAAAAATAAAATTCAAAACCCCTAACAGGCCCTTAAATTGATTATGAAGGAAAGGAATTCCTTGGAGTTCAAAGGAAAAGCAAAATGTGGGGAAGTTATGTGTTTTGTATGTAAGAGATGAAAATGATTCTCACAAACCTTCAGTTTTTAGTCGTAGCTAAAATGGAAAACAAATAAAATGAGTGAAAATTGTAACACAACATTTGATGTAATGCTGCCAAAAATCATATTTTAATTTGTAAGGAACTAAACAACAGTAAACATGGAGATTTATTATGAAAGGATTTCTATAATTCTGCAATATGAAAGCAAATCAAGGACGCTGAAAGGTTGAGGATTTATAGTTTAAATGATACTAGCATAGAATAAACGGAGTATTCTCAAACCATGGAACTCGAAGATCACAGGAAAATAGGCTTTTTGGTACACAGATATGTGTAATATAAGTTGCACGAAGACTATGCTACAACGATATGCGATAGTACTTGGTTTGCTTGATAGTGCAAGCAAGGAAATTTAGATTGTTAGCTAATAATTTCTAGAATATCTTGATCAGGTTATTTACATTTTGGATCAAGTAATAGCAACAAGGATTGAGTATCACACCTCAAATCCTTGTGGTAATTATGAATAACGAAATAGTTGTTAGGATATCTAAAATTCCAGGCATACAAATTAGTTATTGTTTTGTATATAAATTATACCAGAAAAGTTGAGATGCGCCCGGATGCATCTGGGCCGATTGGTCACGATCCCGCATTTCAGATTTATTGAAATAACCATTTGCACATTGGCAGATATTTGCAGCACATTTGCTTACATTTGCTTTTTTAGATACAAAAGACCAGAGAAAAAATTAAGGTCTACTACTCGGACAAAAAAAACTGAGAGATTCTCTACTACAACGTATTCTGAATTCTAGAAGCAAAAATAACACGGAGAATTATGACAGAAAAATCCCAAAACAAAGTTTTTTGTAATTTAACAGACGCCCAAAGTGATTCATGAAAAGGATGGCAATTAGCAAGCAAATTTTGGGATGGAGAAAATAATTTTGTCCGCATAAAAATTTTGACACAAACTAAAAGAAAAATTGATCTACCAAGCAGAAAAATACTCATCGCCACCATTAATCCGCACAAAACAATGATTTGAAGCACATGAACGCCAACAAGGAGCAGATATCCACAAATTTCAATAAACAAAGAACATCGAAATAACCCAATTTAATAACTGATAAACAGAAATAAACGTAAAGAAAACATTTATACCCAGACAAATTGCCGGCCTCCTGGAGGAACCTCTGGAAGGCCCAGTCCGACGAGCTCCGACTCATCTTGCCGAACTGGTCCCCCGCCGGGGGGAGGGGGCAAAATGGGTCCGCGATCTCCCCCACCGAGAACACCCTATCCACCATTCCGCTTCCGCCAAAATCTTTCGCAATCCCACGATTCGATGGCTGCTGTCGTGGCGTCGGGTGCATGCCCTGTCGATGTTGGGATTTGGAAATGGAGATCGAGAAGGCGACTATCATTGATCAATTCCGCACTTTGAAATGTGGAAGGAGGAAGGACTTAAAGTCTTCATCTTGCCATGAGAGTGTATCCACCACTGTTGGCTACCTCATTCATTAGGCCTCGCGGCAGCTTCTCCAATTTTGTACACTTTGCTAAAGAGAAATATGTGAGAGAAGAAGACTAAGACGGTATCGCTGCATATGCTCTTTAAGTTGTCGAGATGACGGAGTTTCATGACTTTAAAATTGGGAAAACATATCTGCCCTTCTTTCACTTCATCAGCCGTAATCACATCTTCCAGCTTATCACAATAAGTAATTTTAAGCTCCACGAGACCTTCAAGATGTTGAAGGCCGAAGATGCACATGAGGGAAATGCACTCAAAAATTATAAGTGTACGAAGGTTTTCGATAACAATACCAAAGCTCTAACTCTTTGAGGTTAGAAAGACAAGAGCATGTAAGTAGTGATAATTCCTTAAGGTCAACTCTGTCAATGGTGAGATTTGATAATTTGTCCATATTTTCTAGTGTTGGCGGCAGTTCATGTAGCGCATCTTCACTGGTGATGTCGAATATATGAAGATATCGTAGGGAGTGAGATAATCGCCTAATACAGTTTATGGAATACCTGCCACCTCTGTGATCCAGGATTTCCAGCTTGCTTAGATTTCCAAGTTCAATTGGAATTGTTGTGGCTTGGGTATCAATCCTGAGATTTTTCAGCTCAATAAGTTGTCCAATGCTTTTTGGAAGCTCCTCAAAGGGGTTATCCGGGCTATCCAGCAGATACAGCACCTCCAACTTACTCAAATTTCCTATCTCAGTAGGCAATATTTTCAAGTTAGTATCCTTGATCCGAAGATACCTTAGCTCTTGTAGTTGTCCAATTGCTACCGGAAGGTCAACAAAATTAACGTCAATTAGGTCTAAGACTCTTAAATTGGGCATGGATTTGAAGAAGCAATTCAAAATAGTGATATGGTGCATGGAATGATTTTTGAAAATCAATGTGGACAAATTGGGACAAAAAGGTTGTTCAACCCATTCAGCACTTGTCAACGCATAAATCTTATGAGACTCTTCCCACCTCTTAGCTACTTGTGCTTTTGTCAATTGAAGATCTCCATGTATAAAATAATTCAACTTCAATTCAGACAGAATCCATAATCCCATGTCTCTTATGACATCATGCATCTTTCACCCTCCCAATATTTGACCGTTCTAAATAGGCAAGCAGCCTCCAGGGCTCCTAGGACGTCATATCCTTTGTTACGTGCTTCAACAAAGCTGTCATCCACGCCCAAAAACCCTTCCACAATCCATAAATCAATTAGTTCTTGTAGAACAATAAAACAAGAAACACTTCTTTTCTCCACGATCTGGTAGAGCATCATAGCTGAATCTTAAGCGAGCATACATTTCTTCCTCGACATCCAAAACCTCTGAGGGGGACTGTCGAAGAGTACTTAATGCATGCTCCCATGCTTCTAGGGTATATTTACATGTCATAGCCCGACCGATGACTTTGAGCGCAAGTGGCAATCCATCGCATTCTTTCGCAACTTCTTCAGCGATGCTTTGAATTCTACTATTAGAATTAAGTGTAATGTCCCTAATTTTTCTACGATTTTCTTGCTATTTTTTTAGTTATTTTCAGCGGGAAAATGTAACACTTCGGCATATTCGTATTTGTGTATTTACCCCATATTTATACCCGTAGAGTCAGGTGTGAGGCTTAGTCGCAGGCCACGGGCCTTGCTGCATGCTTTCGGCACAAATTTTAGAGGTACAATGCGTAAACAGTGAGTTAACGCATATTAGAGACGTAAATGGAAAAATAAAAAAGAGTATATAAATCCGGAACCCAAAGATCGGATTCCAAAAAACTTATGTCCAGTAAGTTTTTCACGTCCAGTGAGTTGGGAGAGAAACCTGAGTGAGATTCCAGTCACTCCGTTCTCTCTCCTCTGTCATCGGATTCCAAAAAACTTATGTCCAATAAGTTTTTCACGTCCAGTGAGTTGGGAAAGAAACCCGAGTGAGATTTCAGTCACTCCGTTCTCTCTTCTCTGTCATCGGATTCCACCAGTTCTTGTCAAGATCCTCTTTGCCACATCGCCACGAGTCTGTAGGTATCAGTTATGACCGCTGTCATGGCCTCTTCGCTCATCCACGAGGTACTGAACATTTCTTCGGTTTTTCTCTCCTTCAAATCTCGTTTTTGAGCCGTGGGGGTGCGATTTTGATGTCGTTTGTGGCTGCCCTCAACTAAACTTATGTTTGTTTGGCTGCTAGGAACCCATAGGCGCTGGCTAGAGCCACCGCCATGCTTTCTTTGCTCCGCTGTGAGCTACCAGTACTTTGATTGGGTTTTGTTCCTATTTTCATCTCACTGTCCATGGCATTTTTTGACGCCAGTGTATTTTTGGTCGTCATCTGGCCACCGGTAGGACTTCGTCCAGCCTACCTCGACCCGGTGTTGGTTGGGGGTTTTCGTTTCTAACCCCACTTCACCCCTATTGTCTTGCTCTGCCCGGTTAGACGCTTTGGGTGAGTCTCGGGTCATTGCCATCGGCGAGCCGTCGACTATTTGGCCATCATAGGCTCTGCCCGGCTCGGTGACAGTGAGGGTCAGCCCCACTTGGTTCGATTATACCTCCACTCTAAATGGGCTGCTTGCCTTTGCCCTATATCGTGCGAGATGCACAACTACCCGCACCAAATGTATTGGTTGTGGGTAGCGATTGGCTACGTCGTCGCTTCGATCGGCCACCACTTCCTAGCCCTAGCTCAGTTGCCCTTTTGTAGGCCTTGAGCCACCACCGTCCAACCCATCTCCCCCTAGAGTGACATTTTTTGGCCGCGTGTACATGTGGCCACATGTGTGTTTTTGGGTTTAGGTGGCATATTCGCGCCACCTGACCATCGGATAACTTTGCCACCAAGTGGAGTTGATACATAGCCCTCCTCCACCTATCCTTTGTCCTCGAGCATCGCCCCATGCCTTCTGCCCTTATGTGGGCCCTTATTGAACCAAAATCGCCGTCGTTGGGTGTTGTCCATGGCCGAAGTCAACGTCTTGCGGCCGGCTGAGTACTTCTCAGCCGTTGGCTGACCTTCAACTAGTACACCCTCAACTTTTGGTCGCACCACCACTTATGTTGGCACTATCTTTCTCCCGGCCGCCCTTAGTGTGTCGCTGTGGATCGCGGATTTTGCCACATTGATTTCTGACACCCCTTTTGGCCGTAAGTAGTTCCAGCGCTTCCTAAACCCTCGAGACAACAGTTCTCTCGAATTGGCAATGCTTTTGGCCGCCAACTCCACCACCGACGCTGCCACTGTCATGTGCTCACCATCAAACATCATGATTATGAGGTAGGATTGTAATTTCATGATAGCATGCTTTGAATAAGTAGCAGCATGTTAGGATTATATGATTCAATGCTTTAGATGCTAAATTATGATCCGTTTGCACGATGTAAGAGGATGAATTATGATATGTTGAAATGCATATGACATTCATGTTGGCTGTAAGTATGTTTGAAGTATGTATGTGCTAGTGATGGCTAGCATGTATGTTTGTAAGCTATTATGTGTTAGTGATGACTAGCGTGTATGTTGGTATGCAATGGTATGGATGTGTATGCATGTGCTAGTGATGGCTAGTATGTTTGTTGGTAAGCTTCGTATGTGGATTGAATATCTACTAGTGATGGGTAGCGTGTTTGTTGGTAAGCTTCATATGTGGATTGAGTATCTATTAGTGATGGCTAGCATGTTTGTTGGTAAGCTTTGTATATGGATTGAGTATGTGCTAGTGATGGCTAGCGTGTTTGTTGGTAAGCTTCGTATGTGGATTGAGTATGTGTTAATGATATCTAGTGTGTTTGTTGGTAAGCTTTGTATATGTATGTATGCACTAGTGATGGCTAGCGAGTATGTTGGTAAGCTACGTATGTATGAAAGTATGTGTGTTATATGTATATGTGATGGATATACATATGTATGATGGCTATTTGCCTATGCTATGATATGTGTATGTGCATGTGGGCAGAGGTATGGGCTATAGATGGTAAGAAGTGACAGTGTTTGGTATGGATTTGGATATGGATGTGTAAGCATATGACGGTTGATAGAGGATATGGGTATGACGGGTGAGGATTAGAGTGGATTGTTTTGGATCAGAGCGCATGTTGGGGGATTGTCAGACAGTAAGTGTGCAAAATTGTACAAGCATAACGTACAGATTATGAAGTGAAAAGTAAGCATAATAAGTGAGGTATAAGTAAGAGGGTTATAACTGGGTTTGGCTTTGAGGAGCTTAGTTTGATGATGTTTGTGTAAGATGTTTTGGCCATAAGGTGGATGGCGGAGTATGTAAGACAGTAAGGATTTGATGTACGATGAGGTGTGTTGTGAGTTGGACGGATTAAGTGAAGTTTGTTACCATGACGAACTAGGGTTTCAGATCGGGCTCAGCTTCAAATTGATCAATGGAGCATGGTATGCAGTGCTTGTGTGGCATAATTGTACCACATAATTTACTTAATTCAAACTTGAATTATAAGAATGCTAATGATAGCGTTGTGAGTTTGAGATCTGAGGGTTCGACGGATTAAGTTCCATGTTTGAGCTAGCCAATAATGAGTCAGCTGAGCATTTCTTGTGTCTTGTCATGGTGTTTATCCTGTGGGATGTTGTCTATGTGCTGTATAGAGCACCAGACGTCTGATGCTCTGTTGAGAGCAATGTATGTTTTTGATGGTCTGCGTGTTGTATTAAGCCTATACGTTTGATGCTCTATTGAGAGCATTGTATGATTCTACCCAAGAGTGGCACTGTATGATTCTTCCCAAGAGTGACACTAGCACTATAAGACCCATTATGGTGGGCAATTGTATGGCCCCTAAAGTGTGGGCATTTGTGTTTATGTTTCCGCACTCAGGTAAGTAGTATCATGGACCTACTCTTACCTGTTTGATCAGATGCCCCATGAGCATTTATGTGCCTCACCTTCGAAAAAGTCAATGGCGTCTAGTCACTCCACGTAGGTTAAGGTGATGCCCCAGTGACATTCTTTTCCTTTTCAACGCTGGAGCTTATTAGTTGTAATGAGCATCAGTGGTCGATAGTATGTGTACGACTATGTGAGTTGGTATGTATGAGTATGAGCATGACTATAAGAGTATGAGTATGAGCACGACTATAAGAGTACGAGTATGAGCACGACTATAAGAGTATGAGTATGAGTAAGACTATATGAGTATGATTTTGAGTAAGATTGTGCGAGTAAGATCGTACAAATATGTGTAAGCTGTATGAGTAAGCATATAATTGTACGAGTAAGGTCATACTTGTATGTGTAAGTTGTTTGAGTAAGCATACAGTGGTATAGTAAGTTTGTATGACTCTGATTAAGGGTGTATGTGTAAGATTGGTTTGTTGGTATAATTTTGGCATGATGATATGCGTGATTGTATGCATATGAGCATGATTATGATATGCCTACTTGCTTCATGTTTGAGTTGCATTAACGCATCTATGTATAGATTTACAAAATTCACTTTTTAGAACTCCCCTACTGGGTATTTTACTACCGAGTACGAAAATACTCATTACCCAATTTTTTAGCCCCTTTGTTCAGGAGGTTTTTGCAAGTTTGTGCGAAGAGCTCCTGAAGATGGACGCTCATTTCCGCGGTGGATTGATTCCCTTGGACTTAGGTATATCCTTGACTCACTATGAGTTTTCTTTGTGCCATGATTTGATGTATTGGGTGAGATGAGAATTACGCTGTTTATGTATTCTAGACTTTTAGTTTGGATTAGACTGTGGACTGTTATGAGACTTACACTCAAGGATGCCTGAGAGAGATTTGTATCTAAAGTCTATGACCATAACAATTTATTCGTACATTTATTTTCGAGTAGCGCCTATGGATGTTTGGTTTGGCCATACGATGTTTGATTGAATGAGTAACAATTTGGATAGGAAAAACTGATGTGTTATATTTTAAAATATAAAACTTATTTCACAGGTTTCGTATTCGTCATTTTTTCGGATTTATAGCAGTTATATTGCAAAAAAAATTCATGATTTTTGAGGAAAATGTATGAAAAATCTCGAGCACTACATTAAGGGTCTCCTCTCCGACACTTTCCTTAAATAAGGCCCAAGAATCAACCCACTCCAAGCATCGGACCTTAATTTTAGGACCTTTAGGTTGCATTTGGTAGCACACCTGTTCTGATCGAGTGGTAAAAATCAATTTACTACGAGACCTTCTTCCCATAGAGTGACCCACTTATCTTTTCTAAACGTTGATCTGAGTTCTCATCTTGATCAAAAGGTAAGTTCAACTCCTTCATTATAACTTTTTGAACATTATTTATATCAAAATACTTGGAAACAACTACCCAAATAACTTTAAAACTAAAAGGCTCAAAAAACTCTTTGCGAATTTTTTTCATGAGTGTGGTTTTCCAACCCCTCCCATGCCATAGATGCCAAGCATTCCAACCTCGTCCTTTCTAAGAAAATTGCATACCTCGTTTAGAGCTTGATCTTGGCCAATGGAAAAAATGCAACCTCTTCTTCGCTGTGGTGGAAGAGCTTGCACACTATCCTCTTGCATATGCATATGCTCCTGTGCAGCTGAAGTACTCGTGGTCATTGAGTTTACTGGAAAGGAGAAGGATGGTCTAGGCCCACCAGGTACATCAGCTTGCAGCTGATCACATGGAGTGGTATCCACTTGCATTTGGTCTTGTGCAATCGTTGGGTCTCCCTGACTGGGCTGTTGTGGCTGATCATATGCTTGAGAAAATGGAGGAACAGGAAGATTGTTGATCGTATCTTCCACATTTGGGTTAAGAGGGGTTCGATTCTTTTCAATTTTTCTGAGATGTTTAGGCATGGTGATTTGCAACTGAAAAGGTGAGGATGCAGGATTAGAAATGATAACTGATCAATATAAGATAACGGAAATGAGGCAGTAAATACAGAAAAGTTATAGAAAAAGATTATTAATCTACTCATAGTGGGTAAGAATCTGCAATTTAAAAAAGATTATTAATGGATATAAGAGAGCATAAATGTAGTACAATATATAAAATGAAGAGAATCTACCAAAATCTTGAGGGGTTTGGTGCACTGAAATAGTCAAGGCTTATATATTGATAGTAAATGAAGGAGGAAGTTACTGGAGTTCGTTGTAATTGAGAAACCTGCATCGGTTTGTAGTTAGCTAAAATGTAGAGAAGAAGAAAGAGAGTAAAATTTTGAGAAAAAGATTTGAAGTAATATTGCCATAGAAAATACTATTTGTTTTGGAAAGGAACTAACATCACTGAATTATTATGCAATTTGGAATGAAATTGAGGACTAAGATCTGAAAGATAGAGAGGATTCATAAGTTTAAATGATAATTGAAGAAGGCAAGAGAAGAGAACAAAGGGAAGAAAAGTTTTTAGATGAGTAAAGGAGGCAAGTGGAATGGGTGAAAGAAGAAACATATTCTTGTATTTTAATTGATATAAAACCGGGTCAAAGCCAATGTGTTTGACTCGGAATAAAATCAAATCGCCGCTTTGATTGCACCGTGACAGGTTTTAATAAATTAAGTAGTTTGGCTCCTAAAAAGTTGAGACGCGATGGTTAATAAAAACTTAGCCATTTCGGCTTCGTGGGTAGTGTCTCATCATCAAAACCGACAGGAGAGTTTTATTATACAGAATGAAAAACATACAGAGAACAGTTCTTCCTCTCCAGTTCTCTCTCTAGTTCTCTGAGAAAAATTAACCAGAGAAAAATTCTGAAAGATTTATTCTTTCTTTTCTCCTTGGTTTTTTGAGTCTATCATTGAGCAGTAGCAACTCTTCTGATCAAGATCTAGTCTATTTGTGTGGAAGTGCACCATCAAATGGGTAGTGTGATTCGTTGTATCTCAGGAACGGAACGCAGTTGAACGCCTGTGCACAAAGGGCGGCATATCTGTTTCAAGGACAGCGTATAACGCGTCTCGAACCAGGTTCAAATTTCTCTTCTTTCTGGTATTTAATTAATATATTTGCTAATATATTTATGTGTGATGATTTGCATGAAAATTGTGAATTGTATTCAATCTGCCCTCATTAATGTGACAATCCCAACAAACTTGAAATAGATATTGTGATTTTGTTGATTGAATACTTCTGCAATTATGGGTGTTGACAAATCTCTAAAACCAAAAAATTTGATGAAAAAAATTTCATGAGATGGCAGACAAAGATGAAATTTTGGTTGACATAATTGAACATATTCTATGTGATTTCTGATGTTGTTGCTGATAAAACTGTGTCTTCTGAATCTGATAAGACTGCTAGTTCTTCTGATGTTGGAATTGCTAAGACTCATGATAGTGAGAAATTCAAACAAGAAGATGAACTATGTCATGGTCAAATTCTTAGTGTTTTGAGCAATGAGTTGTATGATTTGCATGTGAACACTAAATCTGCCAAAGAATTATGAGATACTCTTGATAAAATTTTGGAAAAGAGCATGAAGGGGAAGAAAAGTATGTTGTGGGTGAATATTTTGACTATAAGATGGTTGATAACAAATCTATTAGAGACCAGGTAGTCGAAGTCCCGAATTTGGTAGCTAAGATCATTGGGAAAGGAATTCTCATTGACGAGAGGCTCCAAGTCCTGCTCTAATCGACAAACTACCATTGTCACAGCAGGATTTCCAAATTACCTTGAAGCACAAGAGGGACACAATGTCCGTTGATGACCTTATGTGGCCATTCAAATTGAAGAGAAGCACAGGGGTAAGATGAAAGTCTTGCAAGGTTCTTCTTCAGTGGCTAATGATAGTGCTCAAATTAATATTGTGGAAGGGAAACCCAAGTTCTTTGGTAACAAGAAGAATAACAAGAAGTTTAAGAATTAGCCTCTTAAACCTAATTTTAATATCCAAAAGGACAAGAAGTTGAAAGTTTGCTAGGTCTATGGGAAACTTGGACATTTTGCAAATAAGTACAAAGAGAAGAAAGGCTAGGACCAGAGTCATGGTGGGGCTGCATCTTTTGCTCAGGCTAATGTGGTTATTTCAAATGATAGGTTAGTAATAACTAATTTTGAAATTAACTTGGCATGTGAACCTACTAATTGGTCTGTTGATACAGGGCAACTGTTCACGTCGGTGTTGATGTTTCTTCTTTTTCTTTCTATCAAGAAGTAAAGGATAGGACAGTGACGATGGGGAACTCCTCTGTGGCTAGAGTTCATAGAGTTGGAATTGTGGACATCCAGTTTACATCGGGGAACACGCTGACTCTCCATAATGTGTTGCATGTGCCAAGTGTGAGGAAGAACCTAGTTAGTGGTGTGCTTCTTAGTAGAGAAGGATATAAATTAGTGTTTGAGTCAATTAAAGTTGTAATAACTAGACATGGTACTTTGGTTGGTAAAGGCTATGTGTGTGATGGCCTCTTTAAATTAAATTTGGTTTCTTGTAATAACTCTTTATTTAAAGTAGATGACTCTTTAATTTGTCATGTTGATTCTTTTGATATGTGGCATATGAGGCTAGGACATGTGAATTTTCAGATCATTAAGAGAATGATGAATCTTGATTTGATTCCTAAATTGCATGTTGAATCTTTTGATAAATGTGAAGTTTGTGTTCAAGCAAAAGAAACTAGGAAACCATATAAATCTATTGATAGATCTACATGCTTGCTTGATTTAATTCATTCTGATATTTGTGAGTTGAATGGATTATTGACTAGGGGTGATATGAGATATTTCATTACTTTTATTAATGATTACTCAAAATTTTGTCATGTAAACTTGCTTAAGTCTAAAGATGAGGCTTTTGAGAAGTTTAAGGTTTATAAGATGGAGGTTGAGAATCAAACTGAGAGGCGGATCAAGAGACTAAGGTCTGATCGTGGTGGGGAGTATTGTTGTAATGCCCGCAATTTTTCATACATTTTCCTCAAAATTCATGAAATTTTTTTGCAATATAACTGATATAAATTGGGAAATACGAAACCTGTGAAAATAGTTTTATGATTTAAAACATAACACATAAGTTTTCCCATACAAACTTTTACTCATTCAATCAAATATCGTACAGCCAAACCAAACATCCACAGGCGCTACTCGAAAACAATCATACGAATAAATTGCTATGATCATAGACTTTAAATACAAATCTCTCCTAGGCATCCCTGAGTGCAAGTCCCATAACAGTCCACAGTCTAATCCAAACGAAAGTCCAGAATATATAAACACTTGTTTTCTCATCTCACCCAGTACATTGGATCGTGGCACAAATAAACTCATAGTGAATCAAGCATATATCTGAGTCAACGGGAATCAATCCACCGCTGAAAAGAGCATTCATCTCCATGAGCTCTCCGTCACAACCTGCAAAAGCCTCCCGAACAACGGGGCTAAAAAGTAGGGTAATGAGTATTTTCATACTCAGTAGGAAAATACCCAGTAGGGGAGTTCTAAATAGTGAACTCAGTAAATCCATACATAGACGCATTCATGCAACTCAAACATGAAGCAAACAAGCATATCATAATCATGCTCATACGTATACAAACATGCCAAACAAACCATCAAATCAAACTTACACAAACACCCTTATTCAGGGTCTTACAAACTTACTCAAACCACCGTACACTTACTCATACAACATACGCATACTTGTATGACCTTACTCGTATAATCATATACTTACTCATATAGCTTACACATACTTGTACGACCTTACTCGTACAATCTTACTCATACGACCTTACTCGTACAGTCTTACTGAAAATCATACACTTACTGTCTTACTCAGAAACATACTCTTACAATCGTACTCATACTCTTACAGTCGTGCTCATACTCATACTCATACTCTTACAATCATGTTCATACTCATACTCTTACAGTCGTACTCATATTCATACAATCGTACTCATACTATTGACCATTGAAGCTCATTACAACTAATAAGCTCCAGCGTTGAAACAGAAAAGAATGCCACTGGGGCATCGCCTTAACCTCCAGGGAGTGACTAGACGCCATGGACTTTTTCGAAGGTAAGACACACCTATGCTCATGGGGCACAGGATCAAACAAGTAAGAGCATGTCCATGATGCTACTTACCTGAGCGCGTAAAATACACCCACAAATAAGGGGTCATACAGTTGCCCACCATAATGGGTCTTATAGTGCCACAGAATTGCCCACCATAATGAGTCTTATAGTGCCAGTGCCACTCTTGGGCAGAAAACATACAACGCCACTTGGGCAGAAACATACAGTGCTACTTTTGGGCGGAATCATACAATGTCACTCTTGGGCAGAAATCATACAACGCTCTCAATAGAGCATCAAACGTCTGGGCTTATACAACACCTAGACCAAATCAAAAATATACTTCGCTCTCAACAGAGCATCAGACGTCTGGGCTTCATACAGCATACAAACAAAGTTGGAAACATATGTCGCTCTCAACAGAGCATCAGACGTCTGGTGCTCTATACAGCACACAGACAACATCCCGCAGGGTAAACACCATGGCAAGACATAAGAAATGCTCAACCGACTCATTATCAACTAGCTCAAACACGGAACTTAATCCATCGAACCCTCAGGTCTCAAACTCACAACGCTATCATTAGTTGTGCTTATAATTCAAGTTTGAATTAAGTAATTTATGCGGTACAATTATGCCACACAAGCACTCAAGCATATCATGCACCACTCATCAAACTGAAGCTGAGCCCAATCCGAAACCCAAGTTCGTTAGGGCAGCAGACTTCACTTAACCCGTCCATTTCACAACATAACTCACTGTATGCAAATCTTTACAATCTTACAATCTCCGCCATCTACCTTATGGCCAAAACATCTTACTCGGGAGTCCTCAAAATGAGCACCTTAGAGCCAACCCCAGTTATCATGCTTTTACTTAAATCTCACTTATTATGCTTACTTTCACTTCATAATCTGTACGTTATGCTTGTACAATTATGCACACTCTTACTGTCTGACAATCCCCCAACATTCGTTCTGATCCAAAACGATCCATTCCAAACCTCGCCCGTCATACTCATATCCTATGTCATCCGTCATACGCTTACACATCCATATCCAAATCCATACTAAACACTAGCACTACCCACATGCACACACGCATATCCATAGCATAGGCAAATAGCCATCATACAACGTATGTCTATCACACATATGTATAACATACACATACTATCATACATACGTAGCTTACAAACATGCTCACTAGCCATCACTAGCGCATACATACACATTTATACATACTTCAAACATACATGCTAGTCATCACTAGCACATACATACACATTCATACATACTTCGAACATGCATGCTAGCCATCACTAGCACATGCATAATCCATACATACTTCAAACATACATGCTAGCCATCACTAGCACATACATACACATTCATACATACTTCAAACATGCACGCTAGCCATCACTAGCACATGCATAATCCATACATACTTCAAACATGCATGCTAGCCATCACTAGCACATGCATACACACACGAAACTTACTAACAAACACGCTAGCCATCACTAGCACATACTCAATCAACATATGAAGCTTACCAACAAACACGCTAGCCATCATAGCACATACTCAATCAACATATGAATCTTACAAACAAACACGCTATCCATCACTAGCACATACATACATCCAACATACTTACAACCAACATGCATGTCATATGCATTTCAACATGGCATAATTCATCCTCTTATATCATGCAAACAAATCATAAGCTAACATCCATAGCATTCAATCACATAGTCCTGGCATGTTGCTACTCGTTCAAAGCATACTATCATGAAATTACGAGTTCAAAGCTCCCCTACCTCGTAATCATGACGTTTGATGGTGAACACACAACGGTGGCAGCGTCAGCGGCGTCAGCGGCGGAATTGGCAGCCAAAAGCTTTGCCAAGTGGAGAGAGCTGCTGTCCTAAGGATTTTAGGAAGTGCCAAAAATAATCACGGCCAAACGAGGTGTCAGAAGTCAATGCGGAAAAATCCATAATCCACGGCAGCACACTAGGGCAGCTAGGAGAAATATCATGCCAACATAAGTGGCAATGCAACCAAAAGGCGATGGTGTACTCACTGAAGATCAGCCGATGGCTAAGACGTACTCGGCCGGCCGCATGACATAGAAATCAGCCGTGGACAGCACCCAACAGCAACGATTTTGCATCAACAAGGGCCCACATAAGGGTGGAGAGCGTGGGGCGACGCTCGAGGACTAAAGGAGAGGTGGAGAAGGGCTATGTGTCAACTCCACTCGGTGGCAAAGCCAACTGATGGTTAGGAGGCGTGAATACGACGTCTAAACCCAAAAACACACGCGTGGCCACATGCACACGCAGCCAAAAAGGACCACTCTTGGGGGAGATGGGTCGAACGGTAGCGGCCCAAGGCCCACAAAAGGGCAACTGAGCTATGGCTAGGAAGTGGTGGCCAATCGAAGTAGTGACATTGCCGATCGCCACCCACAACCAATACAAGTGGTGCGGGTGACTGTGCATCTCGTATGGTATAGGGCAAAGGCAAGCGGCTCATTCCGAGCGGAGGTATAATCGGGCCAAGTGGGGTTGACCCTCACTGTCGCCGAGCCAAGGTAGAGCCCACGATGGCCAAATGGCACACGGCTTGCCGATGATAACGACCCGAGATGCACCCAAAGCGTCTAATGAGGCAGAGCAAGTCAATAGGGCGAAGCAGGGTCAAAAAAGGCAACCCCCTACCGACACTAGGTCGAGGTAGGCTGGACGGAGTCCGTACAGTGGCCAGACGATGACCGGAAACACCGACATCTCAAAAAAATGCCACGGACAGTGAGATGGAAATGTGAATAAAAACCAACCAAAGTACCAATAGCTCATAGCGGAGTGAAGAAAGCATAGTGGTGGCTCTAGCCAACGCCTATGGGTTCTTAGCGGCCAACCAAACATAAGTCTAGTTGAAGGCGGCTGCAAACGACATCAAAATTGCACCCCCATGGCTCAAAAACGAGATTTGAAGGAGAGAAAAACCGAAGAAAAGTTCGGTACCTCATGGAGGAGCGAAGAGGCCATGGCGGCAGTCATAGCCAGTACCTACGGACTCATGGTGGTGAGGTAAAGAGGATCCTGACAAGAACCAGCAGAATCCGATGACGGAGGAGGGAGAACGGAGCGACCAGAATCTTACTCGGGTTCTCACAAAACTCACTGGATGTCGAGTTTATCTTCTATAAGACGTCAAGTTTATCTTCTATAAGTTTCTGGAATGATACTTACTGGATCGGATTTTTAAGCCAATTTTACTATTCACTCTTTTTTATTTTTACATTTACATCCCCAACACACGTTAACCTCCTGGTTACATATTGTACCTCCAAAATTTGCGTCATAAGCACGCAGCGAGGCCCACGTCCTATGACTAAGCTCCATACCTGACTCTACAAGTATAAATATAGGGTAAAATTGTAAGGTCCCTGATTTTTCTACAATTTTTTGCTATTTTTCTGGTCATTTTCGGCGGGAAAATGTGACACTACGGCGTATTCATATTTGTGTATTTTTCCCCCATATTCATACCCGTAGAGTTGGGTGTGGGGCTTAATCGCAGGCCGCGGGCCTCGCTGCGCACTTACGGCGCGAATTTTGGAGGTATAACACGTAACCAGTGAGTTAACGCACATTGGGGACATAGATGTAAAAATTAAAAAGATGAATAGTAAAATGACGGCTTTTTAAGTCTGAGTCTAGTAAGTTTTCCAGAACTGACTTCCTGAAGAAAAAATTTCATGTCCAGTGGTTTTGTGAGAAAACCCGAGGGCATATCCGGTCATTTCGCTCTCCCTCCTCCTTTGTCGGATTCCTTCAATTCTTGTCAGGATCCGCTTTGCCTCACCACCACGAGTCTGTAGGTACCGGCTATGACCACCGCCACGGCCTCTTCGCTCCTCCACGAGGTACCGAACCTTCTTTCAGGTTTTTCTCTCCTTCAATCCCGTTTTTGAACTGTGGGTGTACGATTTTGACATCATTTGCGGCCGCTCTCAACTAGACTTATGTTTAGTTGGCCGCTAGGAACCCATAAGCCCTGGCTAGAGCCGCCACCATGCTTTCCTCATTCTGTGGTGAGCTACCAGCACTTTGGTCGGGTTTTATTTCTACTATTCCATCTCACTGTCCGTGGGATTTTTTGGACGCCGGTGGGTTCCGGTTGTTGTTCGGCCACCGGTAGGACTCCGTCCAGCCTACCTCGACCCGGTGTCAGTAGGGGTTTGCCGTTTCTGACCCCACCTCGCCCCTATTTGTATTGCTCAGCCGATTAGATGCCTTGAGTGTGTCTCAGGTCGTTGGCATCGGCGAGTTATGGGCCATTTGGCATTGTGGGCTCTGCCCTGGCTTGGCGACAATGAGGATCAGCCCCACTTGGCCCGATTATACACTCCGCCCGGAATGGGCCGCTTGTCATTGCCCTATACCGTGTGAGATGCACAGACGCCCGCACCATGGTTATTGGTTGTGGGTGGCGATCAGCGATGTCGCCACTTTGATTGGCCACAGCTAGGGCCTTGGCCCTATTGGTTTTTGTGGGCCTTGGGTCACCCCCTTTCAGCCCTCTCCCCCGCCCCTTTGGGTCGCGTGTGCATGTGGCCACGCGCGTGCTTTTGGGTTTAGGTGCCACATTCGCGCCGCCTGACCATCGGTTGGCTTTGCCACCAAGTGGAGTTGACACATAGCCCTCCACCACCTCTCCTCTGTCCTCGAGCGTTGCCCCACACTCTCCGCCCTTATGTGGGCCCTTGTTGACGCAAAATCATTGTTGTTGGGTGCTGTCCACGGCCGATTTCTATGTCATGCGGCCGGCCGAGTACGTCTTAGCCATCGGCCGATCTTCAATGAGTACACAATCGCCTTTTGGTTGCATTGCCACTTATGTTGGCATGATATTTCTCCCAGCTGCCCTAGTGTGCCGCCGTGGATTGTGGATTTTGCCGCATTGACTTCTGACACCTCGTTTGGCCGTGATTATTTTTGGCACTTCCTAAAATCCTCAGACAGCAGCTCTCTCCTCTGTCCTCAAGCGTTGACCGAAATCGTCGCCGTTGGGTGCTGTCCACGGCCGATTTTGACATCTTGTGGCCGGCTGAGCACGTCTTAGCCACCGTCCCATCTTCAATGAGTACACCATCGACTTCTGGTCGCACCGCCACATATGTTGGCTAGCGAGCATGTTTGGAGTATATATGGATTGTGCATGTGCTAGTGATGGCTAGCGTGCATGTTTGGAGTATGTATGAATTATGCATGTGCTAGTGATGGCTAGCATGTATGTTTGAAGTATGTTTGGATTATGCATGTGCTAGTGATGGCTAGCGTGCATGTTTGGAGTATGTATGGATTATGCATGTGCTAGTGATGACTAGCGTGTATGTTTGACGTATGTATAAATGTGTATGTATGCACTAGTGATGGTCAGTGAGCATGTTTGTAAGTTACGTATGTATGACCGTATGTGTATGTTATACGTATGTGTGATAGACATACGTAAGTGTGATGACTATTTGTCTATGATATGGATATCTGTAAGTGTATGTGGGCAGAGGTATGGGCGATGGACAGTAAGAGGTGACAGAGGCTTTGCTTGGATTTGGATATGGATGTGTAAGCATATGATGGATGACAGAGGTTATGGGTATGACGGGTGAGGATTGTCAGACAGTAAGAGTGTGCATAATTGTACAAACATAACGTATAGATTATGAAGGGAAAAATAAGCATAATAAGTGAGATATAAGTAAGAGGGCGACAACTGGGTTGGCTCTGAGGAGCTTCATTTGAGGATGTCAATGTAAGATGATTTGGCCATAAGATGGATGGCAAGGTGTGTAAGACTGTAAGGGTTTGATGTATGATATGTTATGTTGTAAGATGGACGGGTTAAGTGAAGTCTGCTGCCCTGACGAACTAGGGTTTCGATCGGGCTCAGCTTCGGTTTGATCAGTCGAGGACTGTGAGTTTGTGCGGCATAATTGTACCGCATAATATACTTAATTCAAACTTGAATTATAAGCATAACTAATGTTAGCGTTGTGAGTTTGAGACCTGAGGGTTCGACGGATTAAGTTCCATGTTTGAGCTGGCCGATAATGAGTCGGCCGAGCATTTCTCATGTCTTGCCATGGTGTTTATCCCACGGGATGTTGTCTGTGTGCTGTATAGAGCACCGGACGTCTCATGCTCTGCTAAGAGCGACATATGTTTCTGATTTGGTCTGCGTGCTGTATTAGCCCAGACGTTTGATGCTCTGTTGAGAGCGATGTACGTTTCCGACTTTGTCTATGTGTTGTATGAAGCCCAGACGTCTGATGCTCTGTTGAGAGCGACGTATGTTTTGATTTGGTCTGTGTGCTGTATTAAGCCCAGATGTCTGATGCTCTGTTGAGAGCGTTGTATGTTTCCGCCCAAGAGTGGCACTGTACATTTCTGCCCAAGTGGCACTGTATGTTTTTTGCCCAAGAGTGGCAATAACACTATAAGACCCATTATGGTGGGCGATTCTCTAGCACTATAAGACCCATTATGGTGGGCGACTGTATGACCCCTTATATGTGGGTGTTTATATTTGCGCGCTTAGGTAAGTAGTATCATAGATCTACTCTTACCTGTTTGATCCAGTGCCCCATGAGCATTGGTGTGTCTTACCTTTAGAAAAGTCCATGGCGTCTAGTCACTCCCTGGAGGTTAAGGTGTTGCCCCAGTGACATTCTTTTCCATTCGACGCTGGAGCTTATTAGTTGTAATGAGCTTCAGTGGTCGTTGATATGTGTACGATTATGAGTACGACTGTATGTGTATGAGCACGACTGTAAGCGTATGAGTATGAGCACGACTGTAAGAGTATGAGTATGAGCACGACTGTAAGCGTATGAGTATGAGCACGACTGTAAGCGTAGTATGAGCACGACTGTAAGAGTATGAGTATGAGCACGGCTGTAAGCATATGAGTATGAGCACGACTGTAAGAGTATGTGTATGAGTATGATTGTAAGAGTATGAGTATGAGTAAGACAGTAAGTGTGATTTTGTGTAAGTTGTACGAGTAAGGTCGTACGAGTATGATTGTACGAGTAAGGTCGTACAAGTATGTGTAAGCTGTATGAGTAAGCGTACGGTGGGATGAGTAAGTTTGTAAGACCCTGAATAAGGGTGTTTGTGTAAGTTTAATCTGATGGTATGATTTTGGCACGATGGTGACTTTGGTATGACTTTGGCACGAGGGTGCATTTGGTATGATCGTATGCGTATGTGCATGATATGATTATATTATGTTGACTGCTTCATGTTTGAGTTGCATGATGCATGTATTTATGAACTTATTGAGTTCACCGTTTGGGATTTCCCCTACTGGGTATTTTCCTACTGAGTATGAAAATACTCATTACCCTACATTTTTAGCCCCATTGTACGGGAGGTTTTGCAGGTTTGTGCGGAGAGCTCTTGGAGATGGATGCTCATTTCAGCGGTTGATTGATTCCCGTTGACTCAGGTATATGCTTTTCTCACTGCGAGTTTATTTGTGCCACGATCCAATGTATTGGGTGAGACGAGACTTTACGATGTTATTATTCTGGACTTTCATTTGGATTAGTCGGTGGACTGTTATGGGACTTGCACTCAGGGATGCCTGGGAGGGATTTGTATTTAAAGTCTATGATCATAGCAATTTATTCGTACGTGTGTTTTCGAGTAGCGCCTGATGATATTTGCTTTGGCCGTATGATGTTTGATTGTATGATGAAAATATTTAGATGGAAAATGGATGTTTAGTGTTTTAAATTATAAACTATTTTATCAGGTTTTGATTTCGTCATTTTTCCTCCGATTTACAGACGTTATATTGCAAAAATTTTTCGTGAATTTTTAAGGAAAATGTGTGAAAAATCTCGGGCATTACAAAAATACACAAATACAAATACGCTGAAGTGTCACATTTTTTCGCTGAAAATGAACAAAAAAATAATAGGAAAATCCGAGAAAATTGTAGAAAAATCAGGGACCTTACAATCTTCCCTTCTTGGAAAAGTATGTAATTTAGTATGTAAGTTAGTAAGATCTCTCTATGGTTTAAAACAAACTCCTAAACAATGGTATAAAAAATTTGATTATGTTCTTCTTTCTCATAACTTTGTTGTTTGTATTTTTGATAAATGTTTGTATTGGAAGTTTTTCTATCACTCTTATGTAATGTTATGCTTGTATGTGGATGATATTTTATCGTTTGGTGATAATGTAGATCATATCAATAAGGTTACGGGCTACCTTAATGAGAATTTTGATATGAAAGATTTGGGTCTTACAAAGGTTATACTGGGCTTGAAGATTGATAGGACTTCTCAAGGAATAGTTGTGAATCAATCACACTATGTGGAGAAGATTCTAAAGAAGTATAGATACTTCGATAAAAAATCTGTCAATACGCCATATGACGCAAGTGTAAGACTCAAGAAAAATTGTGGGGAAAGTGTATCACAACTTAGATATTCACAGCTAATAGGAACTTTGAGTTATCTGGTTAACTGCAGTAGACTGAATATATCCTATGTTGTGGGAAGACTAAGTAGATATACTAAGAGCCCTAATGAAACTCATTAGACTGCCATTGAGAGAGTATTCAAATATCTGAAGAGAAGTGTAAACTTTGGTTTACATTATTCTGGGTTTCCTGTTGTATTAGAAGGATACAGTGATACAAATTAGATATCAGATTCTGATGAAACCAAGGCTACTAGTGGTTATGTGTTTACACTATGTGGTGGGGAGGTTGTATAGAAATCTTTGAAACAAACAGTGATAATAAGATCTACTATGGATGCTGAGTTAGTAGTTCTTGATAAAACTGGTGGAATGGGAGAATGGCTAAGGGATCTTTTAATAGATATACCCTGGTTGAATAAGTCAATTCCTAGGATATTGATTCACTGTGATAGCCAATCAGTTCTTAATAAGGTTAAAAGTAAGAATCATAATAAGAGGTCCTCTAGGCATATTAAACTAAGGTATAAAATATTGCGCAAGTTGACTACCTCAAGAGTCATTACCTTAAGTTTCATACGATTAGCGGATAATTTGGTTGATTCGTTTACAAAAGGGTTGTCAATAAGGCAAATCCTTAACTCATCTAGGGGAATGGGGCTGAAAGCCTATGATTAAGTCATCATTAGTAGCAACTCAATCTCTCTGCGTGGAGATCTTACTACGAAGATTTAATAGGTAAAAATAAGTTGATGCATGACTTGGAGAGAGCACAATTAAATCTGTATGCTCATTCCTGTGTTATGATGAGAGTGCTCTTAATGCATATGAAACAGGTTGACGAAAGTCTTAATGAAGTCAAGGCTTTTATGGCAGGGTATTGTTATGCATATTACTCTTGGAGACTATCACCTATATGAGTGCCACTGAGGTTGCAGTTAAAGAGAACATAGGCTTGTTCTCTAACGTGCAACTCATGAATAGATACGAGGCGCATGGCCATAAAGCGCTACCCCGAATGATCTCGAAAAGGGAGTTACTCTAACTGTTAGGCTTGTCAAAGCTCTTGCTTTAAGGTTTAAGTTCAAGACTTGGTCCACTTCGAACTTGTGAGAGTGACAGCTTACCAAACTAGTTATAGGTTCAAACCCGCAAGGTATCCATCGCCGAAAACTTAGAGTACTATTGCTTAATGTCTTTTTCTTGTGTCTTATGCATTTTTTTTGACTAGTTTTATATCAATCATGGTGGGGATTGTTATATTTTAATTGATATAAACCGGGTCAAAGCCAATCTATTTGAATCGGAATAAAATCAAATCGCCGCTTTGATTGCACCGTGACGGGTTTTGATAAATTAAGTCATTTGGCTCCCAAAAAGTTGAGACGCGATGGTTAATAAAAACTTAGCCCTTTCGGTTTTGTGGGTAGCATCTCATCATTAAAACCGACAGGAGAGTTTTATTTTACAGAATGAAAACACACAAAGAACAGTTCTTCCTCTCCGGTCCTCTCTTTGGTTCTCTAAGAAAAATTAACTAGAGAAAAATTCTGAAAGATTTATTCTTTCTTTTCTCTATGGTTTTTTGAGTCTATCATTGAGCAGTAGCAACTCTTCTGATTGAGATCCAGTCTATTTGTATGGAAGTGCATCATCAAATGAGTAGTATGGTTCGTTGTATCTTAGGAATGGAATGCAGTCGAATGCCTGTGCATGGAGGGCGGTATATATGTTTTAAGGATAGTATATAATGCACCTCGAACCGGGTTCAAATTCCTCTTCTTTCTGATAATTATATATTTACTAATATATTTATGTATGATAATTTATATGATAATTATGAATTGTATTCAATCTACCTTAGTTAATGTGACAATTCTAATACATTTATGATAGAACTATAGAGTGTACTTACACGGGAGAAATCAAGATCCGATGAAAATAAAGTTTGCTTACATTATAGAATGAAGAACTTTGCCCACAGAAAGGAGGATATCATTAATGGTAGTGGTGTTCAATTAGAGCTACTACGATCGGAAGTGGGAGAGAAAGCGAAGAAACTGCAACCAGGTTTCTGTCCAAATCTGCGGAATGCGTCTTTTCACAACAAACAGGTGATCAAATGCGTCATTGACTATATTCCACTGGTCTGATGAGCAGTCCTTCCTTGCGTTACAATAATTGAGAAGAGTCCAGCATTGCTGAAGCTGGCTTTACACGTGTTAGGCCTAAGCTTAAGCGTAATTTACCGTCAAATTTTGACTCGATGGAAAACATTAATCACATGGCAATTGGTTTACCACCCTCCCTTTGGTCAGATCCAAAGCATACCCAGAAAAAGTATATAGAAAGCATGTGAAGTACAATAATTGAAAAGTCCCTTTTGACTGAGCGTGACTTTACATGTGTTACGTGATCCAAAACATCATTTATTATTAAATTTTAATTTAAATATTACGGCAGATTAATTTTTTACACCGTCTGTGGTCAAATTTTAATATAACGGTCTAAGTTTATATAATTTTTTTAAAATATTTTTATAAATATTGACCAAACAAAAAATTTATAGTATATAATTGTAGGGGTGCATCTCGGGTTGGGTTGAATTGGGTATTATAGGACCCGACCTTATAGATATAGGAACCGAGATTATTAGAACCGACTCAACTTGAGATTCTTATAACCCGACCCAACCTGTAGTAAAACCAGAGATACTCGAAAACCCGAGTTAAGAACCAAAATTCTATCTTAGGGTAGGTCGGTTTCAACGAAACCCATTTCAATATACCGGAGTTGAATTTAAAAAATGACAATAGTAATTCAAGTTTCCAAATCATATAAATCCCCATAGATATATCAAATGCTAAAAATTCTATCAACAAAATTATTCAAATAAGAGTTTGAACTCATTATAGGTAGTTAGATAATTAATGGTAGAATATCAATAAAGATTATTTAGGTTTGGGTCTATGCAACAATAACACCATCTACACTATCATATTTACGCACTGTATTGTACACACGGAGAGGGTGAAATCGGACATTGTAATAATCAAATTAATATTCAAGAGGCTGGGACATTGGCATATATCAGCATTGAATTTACATCTTTTGGTCAAGAAGGAAATAATTTCAATTTATAACACTCAAGAAAAACTGAACCTGGAATCTACCGTAGAAAAAATATTACAGTGGCATTCTCTAATCAAACACGGGTGAAGAACATAGTCATTCCTCCTCGACCCACATGCAGAGAATAGAAGCATCGTCTGATCATCATCGCCATCAGGGAGCTCCCTCTTTGGCAGATGATCACATATGCCCTCCTTCCCATCTTCACCGACTTACTCCCCCATTGGTAAAAGCTTCAAGTTTGATTACAAAATCAGCCCTCTGAGCCTACCATTGACAGTCCGAACAAGGTTCTCTCACATCCAGCCACAGTCAATGGGGGGTCATAAGGTTTCTAGTTGAAAAAAAGATTACGGTGGGAGCAACAGCCTCGTCGAAGCTAGTGAGGGTGGATAGACCGATCTTGCCGACCAGGGTGCTATAAGCTATGTGGATGACGACTAAGGTCTAGAATGAGTGGGCATGGGTGATGGAAATATAGATCAGGCTGGAGAGAGAGAGAGAGAGAGAGAGAAATCTACTATGGGCTATACAATACCTGTGGAGAGGGAGGAGGAGGAACCGGGGATTGAGCTTATCAGCAGATGAAGAAGTAAAGCAGTGGAGAGGATGGGAAGTGAATATATATTTGGGCTAGGTAAATTACAGTTTCAGGGTTAATATGTCGGGTTGGGTTTGGGTTACTGGGTTAAATGTCGGGTCAGGTCTTGGGTATTTTATAAACAGAACCTGATCCTACCCGAAATTCACTCAGGTTTTTACTTTTAATACCCAACCCTACCCGTAAAAGGACCTGAACTGGGTCAATTTTGGGTCAGTTCCACCCGGGTCGGGTTGGGTCTGGGTTTCAAACACAACCTTACATAATTGATGGCCAGTGGTAGGGGGAATGGAGTACAGGATCAAAGGAGGGTTTAGACTAATATAAATTAAAACATCTAATAAAGCATATAAAGTTACCGTGAGCACATGGCTTATATAATGTATAAGCACCAGGGTGAAGACTAGTCATCTAATAAAATCGACGCTTCAAATTTGTTGCACCTAACCAGAGCTACACTTAACCATGAGTCGGCCAAAATCCCCACGAGCTCCTTGATTCCCCACTGGAAAAACCATGTTGTACCTTCCCTCTCTTTGAATGGTAATGCCCCTACAATAAAAAAGCTAAGAAAAAACTTGACTTGAAAGCAAGGTGCTTGCGGTTGTTGGTTGTTCTATGTTCGACTCTGTTTTTATTACCGTGCAGAGTTAAATGCAAGTTATTTCCTTTTTTGCAAAAAATGATGATTAAGTGGATGGGTTTTGAGCTCTTCACCTACTTGTTTGGAATAGTGAGTCTTGACATGAGTTTCTCTGATTTTGTCACTTTTCTTTGTGAGTTTTGTTATACATATGATTGATTTTTTTTCTCTCTACTGGGTTTTTTTTCACATTTTTACTAATATGGGCTTGGGCAAATGGAGTAGCTTCTACATATGTCTCAATCATTTTTTTAGATTTTGCTCTAATCTTCTTCATACGTCTACTTTAATGAATGTTTTTGTTCGACCTTTGTTGTACTGTGTTCAAAATCTGTCTAGGAACCTAGAGTCTCCCTTAGACACCACTCACACTCATGGGCATAATTATGTGATTTGATGGTTATTTTTAGTTCTATTGAAATAAGTTTCTCACTAGATAGATTGTAGGTGCTTGCAATGGTGACAAAGTCTATTTTTTTACTGACTTGATTCTTGTATCCCAGTCCAAGTTGGTTTATTTATTAATAACTTTATCCTACAAAGTTGTTTACTACTGCTCTATGTGGAAATATCATTTGCAATTGCTAGAGTGAACATCATATTTATGTTGATTCAAATGCTCATCCTTCTTTAGTAGTTGTTGGATGGGTGTTTAAGTTTTTTGCATAAGATAACAGAAGTCTTGTTTGATTTCTATAATGTATAGATGTATATGAAGAGGCATTTAGAGACGTGTTGTTTATTCTCCAAGATAAATTGTTGAAGGTTTGTAAACTTGGGTCTCATATTTACTTCTTAATATATCATTGTGATATATAAAGTACGATTTTATTTTTTTCAATATTGTTCTTCATTGTTGAAGTATACTTATCCACAACTACCAATATAAGGATGATGGTCAGCCTCTTAGTCCCCCCTCTCTCCCTCTCTCTCTCACCAGTTGTAAACAATAAATGTTGGAGATTAGCAAGTACTCAGGGTATTTTTTTTCTTCCTGGAGTTTATATTTTATTCTTCTAACCATATATCATGAAAAATGGTTGTTTAATTTGTGAGAGATAGAAGGTTGGCTCTTCGTGTTGATTGAAATGTTAGTTTCGTTTGAATCTTATGCATCACAATTATTTTTTGTAGAATCTATTACTTTCTACAAACTATTTATGCCCTATTATCATGCCCGAGGTTTTTTCAAATATTTACCTTAAAATTTTTCAAATTTTTTATTTCAAATACGTATGTTAATCAAAGGAAACCAAGGAATTCAAAACATGTGAAAACAATTTATTTTTTTATAAATTAATTAATCATACAACCAAACCAAAATTCTCAGGCGTAACTTAAAATGAAAATATAAAAATAAAACCTGCCATGGCCATGGTCTTTAAAAACAAATCCATCCCGAACATTACTCATATGAATTTACTTGTACAACCTTACTCTTATTCCTAAACTTACTCTTACCGTCTTCCTTAGAAGTTCACACTTACACTTACTCTGAATTTTACACATACCGCTTACTCAAACTAGGGGCATACAATGCTAACTAAGAGCGGAAATCATAGTGTGCAACTCTTGGGCAGGAATCTTACAATGCCACACTTGGGCAAAACTTACAGTATCATATATAGGCTGAAAGACATACAATGCCCACAAAAGGTGAAAATTTACAACGCTCTCAATATAGCATCAAACGTCTAGGCTAAAATACAACACCAAGACAAAATCCCATAAGATAACACCATGGCTAGACATGGAAGGATGTTTGGCCGATTACTTACCGGCTAGCTCAAATACAAAACTTAATCTATCAAAACCCTCAGTCTCAACTTACAACATTAACGAATTAAGGTTACTTATAATTCAAGTACATATTATGTAACTTATGCATGTATAATTATGCTCGAAACTACTTGTGTTTTACAATCTTCAGCCAACTAAGCTAAAACCATGCCCATTCTAAAGCTTTAATCCACAAAGGTAGCATACTTTACTTAGCTCATCACCCACCTTTACCCATACTGTCTTATAGATCTCTGCATAGCCTTACTTGTCAAACTCAAACTCCATACCATACCAGTATACTCTTACCATGATCTACTTACGACCTTACATCCCGCACCATCCACCTTAAAACCAATTGTCTCACTCGAACTCCTCAAATGTAACCCCTCATATCTAGATATAATCATCAAAACCCTTAGTAATCATCAAATGCAAAGCATTAAGTTACAAACTCCTAACATGTTACTACATAATCAAAGCATGTTATCATGAAAGTATGAGTTCAATGTTCTGTACCTCGTAATCCATGCGAGTTTGATGGCGAGCATACGATGGTGGTGGCTTTGATGGCGGAATAGGCAGCCAAAAATATCACACTAATAGAGCTATTGTCCCGAGGATTTTTAGAAATACCAGAATTAATCTTGGCAAGGTGGGGCTAATTTCACTCAAAGTAAGTGATTGGGTGCACTAGGGTAGTCGGGCACAAGGTCATGCTACTAGAAATGGCAAATACAACCACACAATGGGGGTGACTAATTAGAGGTCGGACAACTGCTAAAAACCCTTTGTTGGCCACAAGACGCGGACCATATCCTGTGTCAACAGTTTTGCCTTATTGAAGCCTCACAAAAGGGCCGAGGGCTTGGTTGCGTACTCACAAACATAGAAGAAATTTAAAAGGGGTTTAGTGGTCATATTGACTAGTAGTGGTGTCAGTCAATCATCAAACGCTGCAAGGGCGGTGCCCTTAACTTAAACTACACATGCGACCACAAGTGCGCGTGGCAAAAGGATAGCCAAAGGGGGTAGGTTGTCAGTTCATCCCCATGCGACTCAAGCTTATGGGAGCATGATTCGACCACTCACAGGTGGAATCAGCTATCAAACAACATATGTATGTGTTGTCACAACCAAACCCTAAAAAGGGTGGTCTTTTAGGGAGTTGGGGTGGTCAAACATAGAAGAGGTGGGGTTTGCCAGCAGTAGTCCCCTAAACAAAAGTTGAGGGCACTAAGGGCCGGAGAAAGTGGTCAAGAAAGGCGGCAACATCTCCAATTGCCACCCACAACCCAAACTATTGTGCAGGTGGTTGCACAGCAAGCACAACTTAAGGTGGAGAATACAGGCATGACAGCGATCAAACCTCCACTGACTCGAGGCCAGTGGCCAACAATGCTCTTCCCCTTGGAAGGGCAGGGAACCGAGAACTCTTTCCCATGGGGTTCTAGGTTGTGCGTAAGAGAAAGTGGGGTGTAGTGGTAGAATTGGGCCAAAAGTGTTGGCCCTTTCCATCACTGGGCCGGGGTAGAGCCTATGTAGATCAGACATACGGTTTAAGTCCATGCAATATAGCGCTGGGCTTGGCCTTGATTGGAGTGGGACCCATCAGCGGCAGTCAAAGGCATACCCCGAAGCTTGGGGATTCTGGTTTGGGCAAAAGGTGTTAGGGGAGGCTGGGAGTGCCGGCCCCTTGTCCTCATTGGATCAAGTCGGTCTCATAGTTGTCTTCTAGTTGACATCAATGGTGATAGAATTGCCAATCAGAAGAAACGAAGGGACTTGATTTAGCTAGGGGTAAAAGTGTGCAGAGCTAGGGCTACAGACACGTTGTTGCCAGGCCACAAAGGCCGAACGGGGACATGGGCCAAACCTAGGAGATGTTGGCAATTCAATAGTCATCAAATTGTGGCGAGCCAATTGGGCATTGGCTCGATGTCGTTCGATATCTGGCGATAGAAAATAGACGCCTTGTAACACCCCGCTTTACGATTATGTCTAACCAAGGGGGTTAGAGGTAATCAGTGATTTTTCTAATAAATTATAGACAATTTTAACCATTGAAACCTCCGTATTTGAGTAGAGCTCGAAGAAACGAGCATAACGAAATAAAGAATGGGTGAAACGGAGGTCGGGATCGGAAGTTACGACCTTCAAGAATCGTAGAAAATAAGTGGGACCCACTTAGAAAGAGTATAATTTATTGCTTTAAGTGGGTTTTTATCGAAGGGCTCGTCCATACGAGTCCAACGGTACCTAGAACACTCAAATCTGAATCCGGGGTAGGGAGATACGTGCTTTTGAAGATTTGAATTTAAAAAGAAAAAGAAAAGGAAATCGTGGCGCGCGCACATTAGACGCGCATGGTGCGAGCGATCGCGCCGTGTGTAATGCGTGGGTAATGCACCACACAGGTGTCATGGGAAATGGCGGGCACCACCATTTCTGGCGGCGCCGCACCACGGTTTTTGGCACACTGGGGCTTATAAAATCCCCATTTTCATTCTGTTTTCAATCAGAACTTCTCCTACCCCTTTTATGACCGTTCTGAGTCCAATTAAGGTCGTTCAAGACCCATTTCCTACTAAATCAAGTATGTTCTACGTGATGGAGGGTTCCGTTTTCTGAGTTCATGACATATAAGGAGGAAACGCCCCAAGACAAAGAGAGGTTCTGCCCGTTATCTTCGAGCACCGACCAACTTCGTTTTCTCTGTTTCTGGCCATCCTAACTCTGATTTAATCGATTCAAGAGGCGTTCTTGACTAAATCGAGTGTGTTCTACGCGATGGAGGGTTCCATTTTCTGCGTTGGTGATCGTATGAGGAGGAGATACCCCGAGACTAGAAGAGGCCCTGCCCATCATCCTCGAACACCGAAGCAAGAAAAAGAGACCCGGAGAAAGACGGGGTTCTGGCCAAAGTTTCTGAGCCACAACTAGAGAAGCAATCCCAAGTAGGGGAGGTTCTATCAGCTGCCCACGGGCACGGAGAATGAGAAGAGTCTCCTATTTCAGCGCACGTCTGTACGTAGTCTTTCGGTGCAAGACGAGGAACGTATGGAGGCTAAAGGAAGCTTTGTCTCCTACCCTTAGATCCTAAGGGAAGGACACCAAGAAGGAACGAATGAGGGGAGTAAGTATTTTTGACGTCCCATTTAAATTATAGAGCTGCATGTGCTAAATTAGGATGTGTGCTATGCTATGATCCATATGCTTGTTATGCTTATATGCCATGATGTGTGCTTATATGTCATGATGTGTGCTTTATATGCCACGATGTACGCTTATATGCTATATTGTGAGTGGTCTCGCTCTAGGGTGGAGTGAGACGTGTAATATGTGTTTTCAGTCTCGGCTCAGTGATAGAGCGAGACGTGTATGTGTGGTTATGATCCCGCTCGGTGGTAGAGCGAGATGTACATTTTTAGCTTATTAATTTCTGCTTGACTCCGATATATGACAATTTTTTGTAAATATCAGTATATACGTATTTTAACATATATGATTTTGTAACGATTGTTGTATGTAGTAGTCATTAGGTAGAACTACGTTCAAATCCGATCGTGTTGGAATAATATTCAATACGTACGTAGGCAACCAACGGGAAAGCAACATTGGCCCGATCCAAATTAATTATAAATATATGTTTTATTTTGTTTTACATGCGGCGAATTAAGAAGTTTCGTTGTGTGTATGTGCCCGTTACAACCTAAGTCTACGTATGGGAAAGCTTGAAGCTCTGTAGTGCATAAACGAATGTTGTACCTCTCGCACACAGACAATGATTCCTGGCTCAAAGAAAAGAAATTTTTCTATTGGTGATTTTGTGAGCCCGGCTTTGGTCGGGTCATTACATGCCTCAAGGGGAAAAAAAGGCAAACTTTACTCAAACATGGGTCAACTAATAGAGCTGAATAAAACTGATCAGGGTTAGAGAGGCCAAACCTCGACACCTAGCCACCGTTGGCTTGAGGCGGCAATCTAGAGGCCAATCAATAGTTGGTGGACAACCGTGAAAGCAATCGATAAAAAAATTAAAAAAAGGGGGAAATTTTTGTCCAAATCGAAAATAGGGCAAAGGAGGGGCAGGGGAAAAGGTGGTGATTTGGGCCGAGGCAACGACCTTGCCGTTGCAGGGTCAAAGAGGGCCAAAGGCCAGCTAGCAATGGCGGGCTACCGGGGGCACAACTGCGGGTTGCAACACATAGAAAAGGGGAAATTAAAAAGGGGTCGACCGATTTTTACCTCATGCCGACAAAGGAGGGGCGGGGAGGCCGGGATAGCGGTGTCTGGAGGTAGTCTTGGCGGTAGGCTTGAGATCATGTGCCAATAGTGGCGGCTTGGGGTGAAAACCGAAAGAGAGCTCACCGGGTCGAAACAAAAATAAAGGGGGAGAAGGGGCGAACAGCTGGCTACAACTCTAGGGTGGCAGTGGCATGTCGCCAGGCTGAGGCCAAATGGGCAAAAGTCAATAGCCATTGCGCTTCTAGCCACAGAGAGGGAAGGGCGCTGCCCTTCCCCTATTCCACTCAATGCGCCCAATCCAATTTATATTTTACTTTCTTTACTTTTTTTCTTTTTTTCCCTTCTTTTCTTTCTGTTTCTATTCTCCTTTGCGTCTAGTCCTTTTCTCTCCTATTTCAGTGCCGAAAGTTCCTGGAGTAAGTTGAGGCTCATGACCTGCGACTAAACACTATTCCCAACTCTTACGGTTATGAATATTGAGATCAATTATAAATACAGAAACGCAAAAGCATCAAATTTCTTTGTCAAAAATACTAACAAAAATAACATAAATTTTACAAAATTTTATAGAAAAATCTTGGATGTTACAACTATTGAAGAGAAAATTAGCACAAGAACACATCTTGTTTTCTATTCTGGTTAATAAAGTAAGTTCATGTTATGGCATGGACGTGACATATATCATTTAATGTAATCCATCTAACCTATAACAAGTGCATATTATTGGTGTAATTTGGCATATGTATATACTCTTTACATGTGCATGCATTATGATATTTGATGGAAAGTGCGTGTAATACATATTATAATTTGAAGAGGTTGATTCTTTTCTCTTTCAACCAAATCTGGGAATATGTGCCAAATACCATACAATCCTGCAATTGTTGCAAGAAATGGCTATCTTTGTGAGGTTGCTTCTAGTTTTTGTGGATCATGGACTGACATTTGTGATTTATGTTATTTTCTTCTTTTGTTTTATTTAGAATCTTGCAAATAGTTGTTTCCCTATCCATTAGGGTCTCTCAGCTAGTCAGCTTCATGGTATATTTTCTTTTCGTCACATTTTGTTGGTCTGAATCAAAGTGGATTAGGAGGTGATAAGACTTATGTTGACAGAATTCTTCTTGCACCAATTCTGTGATGCTCAGACCTGTACTAGCAAATAGAAACCCTTCTCCAAAGGGGGTAAAGTGAGGGTTGCATTCATTTTTATTGTCTTGTGATTTAGCCACAAGGTCTATGTGTGCCTTGCTCCTGAAATGACTAGATTGTAAATTGGAAGCTAGATTCCTTACAGTTAATGTTCTTCCTTTTCCTTACAAAGGAGACAAGCGTGTTCTATCTAGCCATTTCCATATTGACCGCGATTGTGCTTGTTCTATTTTATGTCATATATTATTTGTACCAAAGGTGTGCTTTCATCTTCACATGAAAATATGATATACTTCAACTCTTCAAATTTCAGTGTGGATTTATTAGCTATGCCATGTATCTTTTGCATAAAGATGAAAATAACTGTTCAAGACTTAAAGCGCATTTCTTAAACCGGGCCCAAGCCAAAGCCCCTGTAGGCTGTAGAAATAACTTGGCTACACAAATTGTTCTAGAAGCATAAATATCTTCAGTGTAGTTGTGCAGTGACTCAATTTTTTGAGTCACGATAATTTGTGAAATATCCAAGAATTGTTCAAATATTTATCCAAGACTGTTCAAGCAGATTTGGATTGACAGGATCATAAAAATCATAATTTTTTGGCATTTCCTATTACTGTATTCCTATATTATCTTGGTTATCCTTGTTGCATTTTTAGACTATAACGGCCTAAATTTAAGCAACTAAAGTATCTGTTTGTTTCATATTCAGCACTCATTCAATGGAGATACTGTATTGATCTCTGCCAGCCGTTCCTTTGTTTTTTGTGGATAGCGGGCTTCATATTTACTTGATTTCTGTTTAGTAGATAAGGCTATGTTTTAGCCCAAAAAAACACTCATTCAATGGAGATAACTGCACGAGTATTGCTCGTCAATTTGAAACAAAGTTATAAATAAGTCAATGTTGAAAACAAAACCATTGTAGTTCTGGAAATGCCCCCTTGGCTTTATGAGGCGGAATTTTGATGCTGCTGGCGGAATCTGCAAACGCTCTGGCGGGCATTGCATAGCAAAATTTTCTCTGTTTTGGATGGGCTAACAGTTTACTGGATGAAGCCACTGCATGTCCTGAATTTAACAAAGATGGCTTGCAGCCTACCATCAACTTGAAGGTGACCCATGGAATATCATTAACATTATGTCTAAATATCCTACACAGCTGCTGGAATTTGTCCCCGTAACTGCTACCATGGTCTATTACTTTGCTTACTGATGAGATTTTGCGAATACTTTCTTGCTTTTAGAAGGTCTTAATCTCTGTGTGTATAAATAATCAGAGCATTTGACCTCCTTGCTAATCTCATGCTTGATTGTCGATCATGTTTACTGCAAGACGTTGTGTTTCTTCCCTCTTCTACTCCCTCTCTTTTTTTGCCACATTTTGTCCTCTCAATATTGACGGTCTATTGTTACTGTTTAAAGAAAGACACTAATGTCGTCTCAAAAAGCACTTAAAAGCCAAATTTTGCCGCAAGAATTTGTCCCCCGCCACTCCTCGTTCATTAGGCAGATGCTTCTCTAAATTTGGACATTATTCTAAAATGAAGCCTACGAAGGACGACACTGTCACTACATATTTTCTTTATTCTGTATTATGTTTGAAATGTGGAAGATGGTTGTACTTGAGTCGTCATCTTTTCATGAGAGTGTATCCTAACACTCTCGGGTACCATGAATTTGACGAGATATAAGACATAAGTCCTTCCTCCTTCCATATTTCAAAGTATAAGACATTCCGGTAGTGTGTCATCTCAGTAGCATGTCATATTAGATAGCAATTGTCTAATCAGAAACTTCAAACAGATTGACAAGGAGATAGCAACACAAAGAAATACAATTATTAACAAAAGCCGGTCAAAGTTAACACAATTAGACCTAAAAAAATTCATATGGTAATGACAATCCAGAAGCTCATAATCTCAGCTGACAAAGTACAAATTTCAAGGGGAAAAAAAAAAGATAACCAGCATAACGTCAATACAATCATTCAGTCACATAATGTAATATGAATACAACCATCTAATATACAAGCATCATATGAACATTTTTTATCCAAGTAAAGCCAAAATCCCCAGGTTTTATCTAAAACTGTCACACAAGCTATAAGAAAATTTGATCTACCAAGCAGAAAAATACTCATCGCCACCATTAATCCGCACAAAACAATGATTCAAAGCACATAAACGCCAACTAGGAGCAGATATCGACATATTTTTATAAATAAAGAACACAAATTTAGTGACATATATGATTGAGCCATAAGTACAAATTCAGTGAAGAAGACAAAGACCTACTGTCTGCAATATATCAGGATGCTCATGAACACATGAGATTGAGCCATAAGTACAAATTCAGTGAAGAAGACAAACCCATGAACACATAAGAATGAACCATAACTACAAATTCCGTAAAGAAGACAAGGTCATGAACACAAAAGACTGGCAGGTAAGAAATTCTGTTGGTTTGGATTTGCGGGAGGCCTTTTAAGTTGATAATATGAAGGAAAGGAATTCCCGGGAGTTCAAAGGAAAAGGAAAAGCAAAAGGTGGGGAAGTTATGTTTTCGTTGTATGTATCAGAGGAAAATGAGTGTGACTGAGAAACCTTCAGTATTTAGTAGTAGCTAAAATAGAAAACTAATAGAATGAGTGAAAATTGTAACACAATAGTTGATGTAATGCTGCTACAAATCAGATTTTAATTTGCAAGGAACTAGACATCAGTAAACATGGAGATTTATTATGAAATGATTTCTACTATTCTGCAATATGAAAGCAAATCGAGGACTACTAGAAGCTGAAATGTTGAGGATTTATAGTTTATATGATTATCCAAGAAGGCAAGCTAGTGGAGTGGGTGCATTGAAAAAACTGATACTTGCATAGAGTAAACGGAGTGTTCTCAAACCAGGGAACTCGAAGAGCACAGTAAAATGGGCTTTTTGTTGCACAAATATGCGTAATATAAGTTGCACGAAGACAATGCTACAACAGATATGCTTAGTACTTGGTTTGCCTGATACTGGTGGACAGGTATAAAAGTTTCTCCAACATACGGTGCAAGCAAGGAAATTTGGATTGTTAGCTAATAATTTCTAGAATATCCTGATCAGGTTGTTTACATTTTGGATCAAGTAATAGCCTTGGAGCAAGAGATGCTCCTAGGGATTAAGCAACAAGGACTGAGTATCACACCTCAAATCCTTGTGGTAATTATGAATAACGAAATAGTTATTAGGATATCTAAAATTCCAAGCATACAGATTAGTTATTGTTTTGTATATATATTATACCAGAAAAGTTGAGATGCTCAATTTATACAGGTTACGTGACTGATACCGGATGCTCAGGGGATTAAATGCAATCAAGAATTGGAACTAATATTGAACACCAAGCACTCAAATATACTTCGAATCCCATTCAGAACAGAAAAAAGGCGTCTTACGCCAATGGGTGTCTTGTTTTGATATCATCCATTCCTTGAAAAGTTTGCTCACACAAGAAACTGAACTAGACCTTATTTCATCTTCTCTGTTGTTCTATTATTCATCAAATATGCTGCTGCCAAAATCATTCACAACTTGGAGGGAAAACCAGACCTAATCATTGGCAAATACATGGATGGAAATCTGGTAGCACAATATTTATCTGTAGTGAACTTGTGCCAAGCAGCATATTGAAAAAACATAAACGCCAAAAAATATTATTCATTTGCAATTCGTAATAGTCTTTTCAATGTAACGAAGACATGAATTATTCCCTGGCATAGTGAACCTGTGCCAAGCAGCATTCCCGCTCGACAAAAACCATGGTGCGATTATTTTCTCTATAGAACTAAGTTTGTAAAAAAAAAAAGGATTTTTCTCAATTTATTGAAATAACCATTTGCACATTTGCAGATATTTGCAGCACATTTGCTTACATTTTCTTTTTTAGATACAAAATACCAGAGATTAAATTAAGGTCTACTACTCGGATAAAAAACAACAGAGAGATTCTCTATTACAACTATAAAACTAGTATTCTGAATTCTAGAAGAAAAAATAACATGGAGAATTATAACAGAAAAATCCCAAAACAAAATTTTTTGTAAATTAACATACGCCCAAAGTGATTCATGAAAAGGAAAAATAATAGTTAAGATGGAACAAATTTCTGGCAATTAGCAAGCAAATTTTGGGATGGAGAAAATAATTTGTGCGCACAAAATTTTAACAGAAGCTAAAAGAAAATTTGATTTACCAAGCAGAAAAATACTCATCGCCACCATTAATCCGCACAAAACAATGATTTGAAGCACATAAACGCCAACAAGGAGCAAATATCCACAAACTCCAATACACAAAGAACATCGAAAGAATCCAATTTAATAACTGATAAACAGCAATAAACGTAAAGAAAACATTTATACCCAGACGAATTGGCGGCCTCTGAAGGCCCACTCCGACGAGCTCCGACTCATATTGCCGAGCTGGTCCCCGGCCGAGGGGGAGGGGGCAAAATGGGTCCGCGATCTCCTCCACCGAGAACACCCAATCCACCATTCCGCTTCCGCCAAAATCTTTCGCAATCCCACGATTCGATGGCTGCTGCCGCGGCGTAGTGTGCGTCCCTGCTGTTGATGTTGGGATTTGGGGATGGAAATCGAGAAGCCAACTATCTTTGATTTTCATACCTTTTCTTCTTCTTCTTCTTCTCCAACCATCTCTTCGTCTTCGTCTTCGTTTTCATCTTCGTCTACGTCTTCGTATCAATTCCACACTTTGAAATGTGGACTGAGGAAGGACTTAAAGTCGTCATCTTGCCATGAGAGTCTATCCCCCCACTTTTGGCTACCACCAATTGCAACATCTTTCAGTGTCCTCTTCTCATTCATTAGGCCTCGCGGCAGCTTCTCCAATCTGTTACAGTCTCTTAACTCGAAATTTGTGAGGGAAGGAAACAAGACGGTATCGCTACATAGGCTCTTTAAGTTGCCGAGCCAATACAGATTCATGACTTTTAAATTGGGAAAACATATCCACCCTTCTTTCACTTCATCAGCCGTAATCACATCTTTTAGCTCACGACAACTACCAATTGAAAGATCCACGAGACCTTTAAGATGTTGAAGCCCGAAAATGCATTTGAGGGAACCACAACTATCGATAGTCAGCTGACGAAGGTTTTGAAGGCATGTTTGACCGACTTGGATCTTTTCTAAAATGTCACAACTCAAAATCTGTAACTCTTTTGAGGCTAGAAAGACAAGAGCTCGTAGGTAGTGAAAATTCCTTAAAGCCAACATTACAAATGACAAGCTCTGATAATTTGTCCATATTTTGAAGTGTTGACAACAGTTTATGTAGCACATCTTCACTGGTATCACGGATGTCCCTTATCTCTAGATATCTTAGGGAGTGAGATAATTGCCTAATACAGTTTATAAAATCAACATGATCCCCATTGAAGTACCTACGACCACTGTGAGACAGGATTTCCAACTTGCTTAGATTTCCAATTTCAACCGGAATTGTTGTGGCCTCGGTAATAATCACAAGTCTTTTCAACTCAATAAGTTGTCCAATGCTTTTTGGAAGCTCCTTAAAGGGGTTAAACTTCAGATCTAGCACGTCCAGCTTACTCAAATCTCCTATCTCAGTGGGCAATGTTTTCAAGTTAGTATGACATATCCGAAGATATCTCAACTCTTGTAGTTGTCCGATTGCTACGGGAAGGTGAACAAAATTAACGCCAATTAGTTCTAAGATTCTTAAATTGAGCATGGATTTGAAGAAGCAATTTAAAATAGTGAAATTGCCCTCGTCCTGATTTTTGAAAATCAATGTGGACAAATTGAGACAAAAAGGTTGTTCAACCCATTCAGCTCTTCTCAAGGCAAAAATCTTATGGGACTCTTCCCACCTCTTAGCTACTTGTGCTTTTGTCAATTGAAGATTTCCATGTATAAAATAATTCGACTTCAATTCAGACAGAATCCATAATCCCATGTCTCTTATGATGTCATGCATCTTTACCATCTTGAACCCCCTATAATCTGACTGTTCTAATAGGCAAGCAGCCTGCAAGGTTTCTAGGACATCAAATCCCCTGTTACGTGCCTCAACAAAGCTGTCATTCACGCCAAAAAATCCTTCTACTATCCAGAAATCAATAAGTTCTAGTGAATCTATCTCCGAACGTCGTGTATTTAATAGCATGCCCATCACCACCAAATGATACAACAAAAAAGTAAGTCGTCTGTTCGGATATACGACTAACGTGCCTCTCATGTTCTTACTAACACGATGATTATTCATTTAATTTTAGCATTTTGTGTCACCAATAACACGATATACTAAATGTCATCTGCACTATTTCACAACCTTAGCGTCCCACGTGATATCAATAACACGATATAATGAATTTGTTTTGATATTACATTTTTTGGGACATGACAATGGTACATATTGTCTTATCGAATACACGACAACATCAACAGGCATATGTTTCATTATCTTTCTCCAAGTACTAACGAGACGATCATATGCTTACTAACACGATAGTAATATTGATCATACATTTGGACACACGACTGAATGCCATGCTGCCCAAACCTACTAGTTCGAGCTGAACCTTCTAGTGCAGGCTGAACCTTCTGGTTCGGGCTGCCTAGCCTGTTGGTTTGGAGACCTAAGAACCTTCTCACTCCTAGCTCTCTATATATGACAGTTCGGAGAATGCTCGCCCACTAATCTTCGACACCAAGACGGATCATTCGAGACATTGCTATAGTGCTATATTCTTTATAAAGGTGGTTTTTTTAGCTAGTTTATTTTTAAAAATATATGTTTATAAAAATTTCCTAGAAATTTTTTTAAATGGATCCTAACCATGAAAATATATATTTTTTTAGAAATATAATTTTCCTAGAAAGTCACTTTTCTTGAAATTTTTTTTTTCAAAACCCCTAACAGGCCCTTAAGTTGATTATGAAGGAAAGGAATTCCAGGGAGTTCTAAGGAAAAGCAAAATGTGGGGAAGTTATGTGTTCGTTGTATGTAGCAGAGGAAAATGGGTGACTGACAAACCTTCAGTTTTTAGTAGTAGCTAAAATGGAAAACAAATAAAATGAGTGAAAATTGTAACACAACATTTGATATAATGCCGCCACAAATCAGATTTTAATTTGCAAGGAACTAAACAACAGTAAACATGGAGAATTATTTATAAAAGGATTTCTATTATTCTGCTATAAGAAAGCAAATCAAGGACTACTAGAAGCTGAAAGGTTGAGGATTTATAGTTTAAATGATTATCCATGAAGGCAAGCTAGTGGAGTGGGTGCATTGAAAAAACTGATACTAGCATAGAGTAAACGGAGTGTTCTCAAACCAGGGAACTCGAAGATCACAGGAAAATGGGCTTTTTGTTGCACAAATATGTGTAATATAAGTTGCACAAAGACAATGCTGCAACGGATATGTGATAGTACTTGGTTTGCCTGATACTGGAGGACAGGTTTAAAACTTTCTTCAACATATGGTGCAAGCAAGGAAATTTGGATTGTTAGCTAATAATTTCTAGAATATCTTGATCAGGTTGTTTACATTTTGGATAAGTAAGAGCCTTGGAGCAGGAGATGCTCCTACGGATTAAGCAACAAATGCTGAGTATCACACCACAAATCCTTGTAGTTATTGTCGTGCATATAAATTATACTTCGATACCGGATGCTCAGGGGAGCAAATGCAATCTATCAAGCACTCACATATACTTCGAATCGCATTCAGAACAGAAAAGGGCGTCTTACGCCAATGGGTGTTTCGTTTTGATATCTATCCATTCCTTGAACAGTTTGCTCAGGCAAGAAACTGAATTAGACCTTATTTCATCTTCTTTATTCATCAAATATGCTGCTGCCAAAATCATTGACAACTTGGAGGGAAAACCAGACCTAATCATTGGCAAATACACGGATGGAAATCTGGTAGCACATTATTTTCTCTGTAGTGAACTTGTGCCAAGCAGCATATTGAAATAACATAAACGCCAAAAAAATTATTCATTTGAAATTCGTAATAGTCTTTTCAATGTAAAGAAGACATGAATTATTGCCTGGCATAGTGAACTTGTGCCAAGCAGCATTCCCGCTCGACAAAAACCATGGTGCGATTATTTTCTCTGTAGAACTAAGTTTGTAAAAAAAAAAAGGATTTTTCTCAATTTATTGAAATAACCATTTGCACATTGGCAGATATTTGCAGCGCATTTGCTTTTTTGGATACAAAAGACCAGAGAAAAAATTAAGGTCTACTACTCGGACAAAAAAAACAGAGAGATTCTCTACTACAACTATAGAACTAGTATTCTGAATTCTAGAAGAAAAAATAACATGGGGAACTATGACAGAAAAATCCCAAAATAAAAATTTTTGTAAATTAACAGACGCCCAAAGTGATTCATGAAAAGGAAAAAAAATAGTTAAGATGGAACAAATTTCTGGCAATTAGCAAGCAAATTTTGGGATGGAGAAAATAATTTGTGCGCACAAAATTTTAACAGAAGCTAAAGAAATTTTGATTTACCAAGCAGAAAAATACTCATCGCCACCATTAATCCGCACAAAACAATGATTTGAAGCACATAAACGCTAACAAGGAGCAGATATCCACAAATTCCAATAAACAAAGAACATCGAAAGAACCCAATTTAAGAACTGATAAATAGCAATAAACGTAAAGAAAACATTTATACCCAGACGAATTGGCAGCCTCTGAAGGCCCACTCTGACAAGCTCCGACACCGAGAATACCCTATCCACCGTTCAGCTTCCGCCAAAATCTTTCTCAATCCCACGATTCGATGGCTGCCGCCGCGGCGTCGGGTGCATGCCCTCTGTCGATGTTGGGATTTGGAAATGGAGATCGAGAAAGGCGACTATCTTTGATTTAATGCTCTTTGAAATGTGGAAGGAGGAAGGACTTAAAGTCGTCATCTTGCCATGAGAGTCTATCCCACCACTGTTCGGGACCTCTAATTTCAGCGTCTTCGAGTGTCCTCTTCTCATTCATTAGGCCTCGCGGCAGCTTCTTTTGAACAATTTCTTAAAGTGAAATGTGTGAGGGAAGAAAACAAGACGGTATCGCTACATATGCTCTTTAAGTTGCCGAGATCGACGAGTGACATGACTTTTAAATTGGGAAAACATATCTGCCCTTCTTTCACTTCATCAGTCGTAATCACATCTTCCAGCTGAGGACAGAGATGACTTATAAGCTCCACGAGACGAATAAGATGTTGAAGCCCGAAGATGCATTTGAGGGAAAGACATCCATAGATATTCAGCTTACGAAGGCCTTGAAGGCATGTTTGACCGACTTGGATCTTTTCTAATCTGGAACAAGTCAAAATCGTTAACTCTTTGAGGCTAGAAAGACGAGCTCGTAGATAGTGAAAAGTCCTTAAAGCCAACCCACCAAATGCCAAGCTCTGATAATTTGTCCATATTTTGAAGTGTTAGACAACAGTTCATGTAACACATCTTCACTGGTATCAGGGATGTTGAGTATCTCAAGATATCTTAGGGAGTGAGATAATCGCCTAATATAGTTTATAAAATCAACATGATCCCAATTGGAGTACCTATGACCACTATGAGACAGGATTTCCAGCTTGCTTAGATTTCCAATTTCAACCGGAATTGTTGTGGCCTCGGTAATAATCACAAGTCTTTTCAGCTCAATAAGTTGTCCAATGCTTTTTGGAAGCTCCTTAAAGGGGTTATACTTCAGATCTAGCACCTCCAGCTTACTCAAATCTCCTATCTCAGTGGGCAATGTTTTTAAGTTAGTATGGCATATCCGAAGATATCCTAACTCTTGTAGTTGTCCGATTGCTACGGGAAGGTCAACAAAATTAACGCCAATTAGTTCTAAGATTCTTAAATTGATCATGGATTTGAAGAAGCAATTAAAAATAGTGAAATGGTCCTTGTCCTGCTTTTTGAAAATCAGTGTGGACAAATTGGGACAAACAGGTTGTTTAACCCATTCAGGTCTTCTCAAGGCATAAATCTTATGGGACTCTTCCCACCTCTTAGCTACTTGTGCTTTTGTCAATTGAAGACCTCCATGCATGAAATAATTCAACTTCAATTTAGATAGAATCCATAATCCCATGTCTCTTATAACGTCATGCATCTTTACCCAAAAACCCCGTTCTAACTCTAATAGGCAAGCAGCCTGCAGGGTTCCTATGACATCATATCCTCTCTTACGTGCCTCAACAAAGCTATCATTCACGCCCAAAAACCCTTCCACAATCCATAAATCAATAAGATCTTGTAAATGTATCTCCGAATCTTCAGGATATAAGCAACAAAACAAGAAACACTTCTTTTCTCCATGATTTGGTAGAGCATCATAGCTGAATTTTAAGAGAGCAAACAGTTTTTCCTCAACATCCAAAACCTCTGAGGGGGGCTGTTGAAGAGTAATTAATGCATGCTCCCATGCATCTGGGGTATATTTACATGTCATGGCCTGACCAATGACTTTGAGCGCAAGTGGCAACCCCTTGCATTCTTTCGCAACTTCTTCAACGATGCCTGGAATTCTACAGTCAGACTTAAGGGTCTTTTCTCTGACACTTTTTTTAAATAAATCCCACGAATCATCCCACCCCAAGTATCCCACCTTAATATCTCGGTGAGGTTGCATTTGGTTGCACACCTTTTCTGAACGAGTAGTAAAAATTAGTTTACTACCGGATGCACACAAATCAGGACCTGAAATTCCAATCTCTTCTAGATCTAAAGGTTCCCAAATGTCATCAAATAATAAAGCAACTTTCTTCTCATCGAGTGACCTACTTATTTGTTTTGCACGTTGATATAAGTGCTCATCTTGATGAAAAGGCAAGTTCATCTCCTTCATTATAACTTTTTGAATGTTATCCATATCAGGAGACTTGGAAATAACTACCCAAATAACTTTAAACATCGAAGGCTCAAAAATCTCTTTGCAAATTTTTTTCATGAGTGTGGTTTTGCCAACCCCTCCCGTGCCATAGATGCCAATCATTCCAACCTCGTCATCTCTAAGAAAATTGCATACCTCGTTTAGAGCTTGATCTTGCCCAATGGAAAAAATGCAACCTCTTCTTCGTTGTGGTGGCAGAGCTTGCACAACATCCTCTTGCACATGCATATGCTCCTGAGCCTCTGAAGTACTCGCGGTCATTGAGTTTACAAGAAAGGAGGAGGATGGTCCAGGCATTTGCATTTGGTCGTGTGCAATCATTGGGTCTCCTTGACTGGGCTGTTGTGGCTGATGATAAGGTGGGGGGATGGGCAAACTGTTGATTGCATCTTGCACATTGGGTATATGATTGAAATTTGCTTCAGTTTTTTCAGCTTTTTTAAATAATCTAGGCATCATGGTTGAGAATCTGTAATTTTAAAAAGATTATTAATAAATATAAGAGAGCATAAATGAGGTATAAAATATAAAATGAGGAGGAGGATCTACCAAAATCTTGAGGGGCGTGGTGCACTGAAATAGTCAAGGCTTATATACTAATAGTAAATGAAGTAGGAAGTTACTGGAGCTCCTTAATTATAACTGAGAGACCTGCATCATTTTGTAGTTAGCTAAAATGTAGAAACGAAGAAAGAGAGTAAAATTTTTAGAAAAAGATTTGAAGTAATATTGCCATAGAACATACTATTTGCTTTGGAAAGGAAGTAAACATCACTGAATTAGTATGCAATTTGGAATGAAATTGAGGACTAAGATCTGAAAGATAGAGAGGATTCACAAGTTTAAATGCTTACTGAAGAAGGCAAGAGAAGAGAATGAAGGGAAGAAAATTTTTTAGGTGAGTAAAGGAGGCAAGTGGAATGGGTGAAAGAAGGAACATATTTGTGAAAGAAGTATGGAGGATACTTACACTGGAGAAATCAAGATCAGATGAAAATGGAGTTTGCTTACATTATAGAATGAAGAACTTTGCACAGAGAAGGGAGGATATCTTTAATGGTAGTGGTGTTCTGTTGGAAGAAGAAAGGTAGGTGTGGATGAGGAAAATGCAACCAGGTTTCTGTCCAAATGTGCAGAATGCATCGTTTCACAACAAACAACGGTAGGTGACCAAACGCATCTTTGACTTTATTCCACTGGTGCGAAGAGCTCCTAGCATTACAATAATTGAGAAGAGTCAGCTTTGATGAAGCTGGCTTCATACGTGTCGGAGTGAGCTTAAGGGTCTGTTTGTTTTAGCTGAATCTGAATTTGAAAAGTTATCTTAATTAGCTGAAAAGTTAATTATCTGATTTAGCTGAATCTGAAACTGAATTAGCTAATCTGAAACTGAATTTGGAGCTGAATTAGCTGAATTTAAATCGGAATCGAGGAACGTTTATAAATGATCTCCTTTTTTGGTAAACATGTGAAGAACTATAACTTGCTTCTATTCAGTTTGATTCATAAATATAAACTGTAAGCATTAAAAGCTGGTTAGGACGTTCATAAATGATCAAAAACTGCAACTTGCATTTCCAATTCATAAGTGAGCTTTCATATGGCAAATTTAGCGGCTGTTTTTAAAATGTAATAATGACAATTTTTAAGATCGCCGCTAAAAATCCATTCAAGGCCAAATGCACCCAACATTGCCATCAGTTCAATTCTGTCTCCTTAGGCAGTTATAAGGTTTCAAGTTAAATTATACATATGTCCAAACAGGGCATGCATAAGAGACAAAAATTCCAAAATTATTTTTGTAAATGGACAAAGAAAGTTTTATGGGTTTAGGACATGAGTATAAGCAAGATAATGACGTTCTGTAAAATTCTAGATCACTGGAAGTCTTTAAGATCTCTGTTTCTAGTCGAAGAGTCCCTAGCGTCAAACTTTCATATATAATCTTGAGTTTGTTACGCCAAGGATACATTTGGCAAGCACTGAAAACAGCCCCAAATGCACCCAACATTGCCATCAGTTCAATTCTGTCTGCAGCTTTGACCAAAAATTCCTGCATCAATAGTCATAAAACATATATAAAAAACGCATTACAGAACTGTTTGACAACCAAAGAAAAGGCAGTTTTCAAAACTAATTCATATTACTAAAGAACAGAAAAAAGAAATCTGTATACCTCACTGACATTACTAACAGCATAAAGCATGGACCCACCAATCACAAGAAGATCTCCTTTAACAGGGTTGCTCCCACCAGAATGCCATTAACATAATAAAAAACCCAGTTTCACAATCAAAGAATTTATTCAAATAATCTTGTAACTACTGGAGCAATCCAACAAGTGGTGCACGGGTTTGACCTCTCAAAAAACCCTGTAAAAGCATCTAGTGTGTGTGTCTGTGTATAGCAGGGTGCATGAGTTGTACCAATCTCAAAACAAAATTCACAACAAGGCTTCAATCTCTGTCCTATAGCAATATCACCAACAAAAAATGACTGGGTAATTTTCAAATTTCACCTCTGCTTAAAAACAGGACGACTAAGAGAACTTTGAAAGAAGTTGGAACAATTTTATCTTCCAGATTTTTGCTACATTCAACAAAAAATGACTGGGTAATTTTTAAAATCCAGTAGTATGACACTTGTTAAGGAAGTGTATTGATAGGCCTTCACAACTACACATTAAAGATGTGATAATGTTTTATTAAATGTTCTACCCATGTATTAAAGAAATAGACACCATTTCTTTCATTACAGAAAAGTAATCAAAATGAGTGTCTCCCAAGTAAATCAACTTTGGCTAAAATTAGTTACTGACCTAAAAAATTTGCTTCAACATCAACAATAGCAAGCAACAAATAGTAGTACCATCTCATTTAAGACATTGTCCATTTTTGCAAATTACATTTTCTTTATGATGAGGTTAAATAAGTTTACACATCATGTTTAACATTTTCAACTTGTAGAAATCCCACACACTAACTCACAGCCCCTTGTATCTGAATTCTGAGGTTAGTTGGGAAAACACCCATGGAAGACAACTACTATTTAATCAAAACTACATTCTGTTTCAAAATTATCATAAACCCCAGAGCAAAAAGTGATATGTAAGCGAATGAAGTAAAGTCAAGTGTTTTTACAATAAATATTCTCGAGTTGGGAGTTAAACAAGTCAAAAAGCCAACCAATATCTCACAGAAAATTTAAGCAACTACCAAGACTCAAAAGCGGCCTATCAATTACAGAGAAATAAATCATATGATACAGAACAACAACAGACCTAAAGCGCCTTGTTTCGGTAGATCGCAAAACTACCACAAACAACTACCAAAAGCACATAATTAGCAACAGACTGTGATGTTGGTGCATCGATCCCTGCCATATGATATGGCATAAAATCGGGCATTAGAGTAAAATTGACAAAATGTACATAGAAAGGTGAAAAGAAAATTTCACTTATTGGTAAAAGCAATAAGGCTCCCATCAACAATCACCCTGTAAACTCAAATGTTCATTGAGGTGGTATAAGGTGAAGAAATGCACAACAAAGAAGTCTCCTTGACATGAATTAAAAAAGTACATGAAAAAGCCCTGCTTTGTTTTCAATATCAGATTTCAAACCATGATAATACAAAAAGACGATGCAGACCCTTCATTGATATCAGACGATAAATTAAAATCCATAGCCAGCAAAAGCATGATGGCAATGCAAAGTGCAAACATGACTATTCATGCAACGGTCTCTACAGAGCAGAAAAGGCTTCACCTTTCCTGGAGAGCGAAGAAGAGGAAAAGCCCGTGGAAGTGATGAGAAGGGACACGAATTGGCCCAACCCGAGAGTAACCAATGTCTTCTTCGTCCAAAACTCTTTAAAGCCCGCCATTTCCAGAGCCCTGTTCCTCCTCCAGTCTCCAGACTAGAACACCTACAGCCTACAGAAATCCTACAGGCCACAGACCGAAAGACCCATTTATAGTTATGGCATTCGAACTGCCCTGCGAATCGTTTATAACGAATTTGCGAGCGAAACAAGTCAGTCTCATAGATGACTTAATGTAAAAGCATCACAACTGTTGCACTTGAATTATTGCAAGTGCTGCATGCTGGAACCACAAAACTAATGTTTAATTATCTCATATTCCCAATCAACCAACAACCAAATGAAGACAACAGACTCGTGTAAATATATTTTGTTACTCTATAACAGAAGCAACACCAAAGTTTTAAACAGTTACTGTTCTTTTCAAGCTTCCAACCTCCTATAAGTTTCCACACTTAAGCATGCAATCAATCTTCTAAACCCCTAACTCCAGTAGTACAATGAGCAAATAAGCTATATCACAAGAGAAAAGATGTAAAAACCATAAAGAGATGCTGAGCGAGTTCAACCAAACATACACAAGTTTCCTTCCATAATTATCCAAAAATGTCACCCTAAAAATACTTGGCATTCCACTGCACTTTTACATCACTAAGGGCTCAACTGCATAAGCATCACACTGACAAGGCGTTCAAACTAATTTCGGTCATATGGAACATCAAACAATCAGATATCTACCATCCATTATCTTGCTATAAGCCTGAAAGCCATGCTTTATAGCTACTGCAAATAAACTACAGTGAACATGAGCACCCCAATAACCATTCGGATCATATTTCTTCTCATTCATTGAGAGGGTGAACAACATCTGAAACATAGAACAGAAAAAAAAATAACTACGGCTTACCGGCTGGATAAAATAAATAACTACAGCTTATTTTTTAACTTAATCAGTAAAAAAATCAGATCAAAACAAACAGCCTGAAAAGCCGGCTTTTGGCTGACTTTTAAGTGGCTTAATCAGTTAAGACCTGATTAAGGTAAACAAATAGACCCTAAGTATCATTTTCCGTCGGATTTTAATCCCATGGTAAACCCGTTGTCTTCAAATTTTGATATGACGGACTATAATATTTCAGCATTTGATTTTTATATCTATATTGTAGCCGGTCACTACGGAGGTAATTAACTTTAGTAGTGAATCCACAAAAATCCTTCAGATGTAATCGATTGTAATCGTAACTCATTTTAGACTCATATGTGGCCGCATCTAAACATCTTTTCAGCACATAAATAAATAAAAACTTAATTTTCTTTGGCCAAATGCAACTGCAGATAGCCATTGCCATTGTGACCCACACACTACTGCATCCCTCTGCGTGAATGTAATTTCATCACGAGTAGGGCAAACGAACAGTGCTTATTACCGACTGCATATGCTAAGATACATGCCACCAAAACTGTTTAGAAACTCCATATCAACCTCAGGATGTGTGCAAGTTGGCACTCCTTTGAGGATGAACTCACTTCGGAATGGATAGGCTTCTAGAGCAGTTGTGATGCATTGTGACTTGACTAAACACCCCATCATTTGCTGATTTAGTAGACTACTTCCTCACTTCATCCCATTGATGATACTACAACAAAATCTATCTAGTTTAACTCTTTTTCCAGCAAGTCTTGTAATTGACTTTTTAACTCTTTTAACTCCGCAGGAGCCATGCGGTAGGGTGCCTTAGAAATAAGATTTGTTCCCGGTATCTGGTCAATAGAAAATTTTATCTCTCTTTTTAGTGGTAGTTTAGAGAGATCATCAAGAAAAACATCGAAGAAGTCTTGGACTACTTCAATATTATCCAACTTATTTGTTAAAATCTCTCTAGTTTCTACACTGGCAAGATAGGCATGACATCCTTTTAGTTAAAAGTTGATGAGCCTTAACTGCCAAAATAATACATAGCTTGGAATAATCCTTTAATCCATGAAAAGTAAAACTCTTATCTCCTTGTTTAAAGATAACCCTCTTCTACTTACAATCTACTAACGCCCCATTATCAGCTAACCAATTCATACGTAATATAACATCAAAGTCTGTCATATTTAGGAGAATAAGGTCGGCCTCTCACTAACATTTCTCTAAGGAGATAGGTACCCCTTGAAGCAATTTTCGAGCTAGAAATATTTTTCCAATTGGGGTGGACACTTCTAAGACATATCCTAAATTTAAAATATGATATCCAATACTCAAAGCAAAATCGAATGATATGAAGGAATATGTCAACCCTGGATCTAGCAAGATTTTTGTTATTTTATCCAAGACCAGAAGTGTACCTTGAATGATTGCGGTCGATGCTTGAGCCTCCTTAGCGGTAATTACGAAGACCCGACCCTGAGCTTTTGGTTTCTGCTCTGGTTTCAATTCTTCTTGAATTTTTCTTTTTGGACAATCTCTAATCCGATGACCAAGTTCACCACAAGAAAAGCACTTTCCTTCAGTAAGGTAGCACGATCCAAATGGATGAAATCTATTACACTGAGGACATTTTTCTAACTTTTTCTCTCCATTTAACTATGAAGGTGGCTCTGAGGGTTTTTGAAACTTACAATTATTCTAATTGTTAAACGTAAGTTTCCATTTTCTTTCATCAGGTCTATAACCACTATTTTGTCCTCGATCTTTACATCCTACCACAAACTCCTGGTAGTCCTACTCCATGATAGAATCTAGCTCTATTGCTTTGGCAAAAGTGGTGGGTTGATGGCCAATGACTCTAATTCGCAATTCATTATTTAAGCCCCTTATAAATTTCTGCACCTTCTTTAATTCAGTCGTACAAAAGTCTGGGGTGAAATGCTGTAATTGTACGAATTTATTTTTGTATTGTGCCACCGTTAAATTTCCCTGCTGCAAGTCTAAAAACTCCTTTTTCTTTTCTTTTCTTTTCTTTCTTGGACGTGACGAGGAAAATATTTATCATATAATACTTTTTTAAATTCTTCCCACTTAATCTGGTCACCATCTCGGAAGAAATTTCTTTCTGTTGTAGGCCACAAAAAAGCAACTTCACCCATCATTGAGAATGTGGCTAGTGGCACCTCACGATCCTCGGGAATTTTCATTGCTTTAAAAATCCGCTCAGCCTCAAAGGTCCACTTTTCAGTAGCCTCAGGGTCATCTTCCCCCGTAAACACTGGTGCAAGCTTCACCGTGGGTATTTTCTCCCGAACTAGTAGAATGATTCAATTGGAATCCTTCTGCCTAAAGATGTAGAGTCATTCTTTGCATTAATAAGTCAAAGAAATGTGTCGTAAGATCCCCCGTTGTCAAAGTGACCGGTGTAGCAACATCTAGTGGAGTCGAGTGACTTGCCAGTTGGGCATCATTACCACTAGCATTCATCACGTACGCTGTCGAATCTGGCGATGCCGCTATTTTTGGTGGCGCAGCGCTGCCATTCGGCGGTTATAAAATCCCCCCCCCCCCTCATTTTTTTCACCCAAGTTCATTTCTTCTACCCTTTACTATTTTCACTGCTTTTGACCTGTTTTAAGTCCCTTTTACCCCATCCAAGACTCGTTTCCTACTAAATCAATGGTGTTCTACATACTGGAAGGGTCATTTTCTCGAGGTGACCTCTCTAAAGTCAAGAAAACCCAACCCTCTCCTAATTCTACCTTTTTCTTATTTTTACTATTTCTGGACCATCTTAAACCTTTTTTAGTCCGTTCAAAAGTCGTACCCCTCTAAATCGCGGGCGCTCTATGCGTTGGGAGGGTTATTCTGCAAAGTTGATAGCTTGAAGGCTAAGAACTTAAGGAGGGATTTTCTTTATTATATTCTACGAAGGGATTTCTTTATACTTCGCGCGTGTTAGAGGTAGGTAGTTTTAAATTCTAATTGTATGCCAGGATTTTAACTTACTGAAGTTTTGTTAAAGGTCTTCTTCTTATACTTCGAAAATAAACTCTATCTTTAAAAACATATTTTCTTTTGAAAAGATTTCTTCGAGTTTTGGGTAACTGTACCCTCTGGATGATTCTTGGTTTCTCAAAACTAGGGATTATCATGATGATGATTCTGGATACCGCCACATTTATCTCTGGCACACACAGGAACTGGGATATCATGGAAAATCCATTTCCTTCCATCTCCCATTGCCCCATGAGCACGGGTGTAAGTCGTTTAGTATCGTGACATTCTGTGAGCGTGTTTTAAGACTTTTAATATTTTCTGAATGATTTATAAATGAAGGATGACACAATTTTTACATTCATTAAGCATATTTTTTGAACTTAACTCAACCTACTAAGTATGAATTTACTCACCCACCCTCATATTCTGCAAGTGTGACTTCTGAACATGAAGGAGCCAATGAACATCTTCCTTAAATAATTGTTTTTGTACTCTTTTTATTTTTGTCTAATATTTGTTGTGACTGATGTATAAAGGCATGTTATGCCAAATTTTAAAATTTTTTGTATAAAATAAAGTGTGTTGTAATTACTCTTTTGGTACACGATGATCCTTGGTACTTGTAATTAAATTTAGATATATTTTCAAAAATTATTTTCTTTTATTTTAAAAAATTCGAGGGGTGTTACAACTTTCACTATTTATATATAATATATTTTATTTCTTAAATTTTTTTATTAATTTTAAATTATAATTTATAATAAAAGAGAAAGAGTGAAGAGAGCATGAGAAAGTAATCAAGAGAGAGAGGGAAGAGAGAGAGAGAAGGAGAGGAGAGAGATAAGAGAGAGAAAGAAAGGACGGAGGGTAGAGAGAGAGAGGGTGAGGAGAGAGAGGATGAGGGGAGAGAGAAGAGAGGGGGTGAGGAGTGAGAGAGAAGAGAGAGAAAGAGGGGAGAGAGGGTAGAGAGAGAGAGGGAGATAGAGAGACAAGAGAGTGTTGGAGAACTAAGAGTGAAAATTTTAATTCTAGTTTTTTTATTTTTATTTAAAAATTAAATAAATAAAAATTTATTAGTAACATATATGAATATGTGTCACTAATATCCTTGGTATTAGAACACATATTTCTATGCGTCGCTAATAACCATGGTATTAGCAACACATATTCCTATGTGTTGCTATTACCTTATCATTTATTATATTAATTTTTAAATATGTAGAGAGAGAAAAAGGAGAGAGGATATAGAGAAAGAAGAGGAGAGAAAGAGAGAGGAGGAGAGAGAGAGGAGGAGAGAGAGAGGAGGAGAGGGAGAGAGAGAAGAGAGAGGGTGAGGAGAGAGAAGGGAGAGAAAGAGGAGAGAGAGGGTAGAGAGAAGGTGAGGAGAGAGAGAAGAGAGGGAAAGAGGGGAGAGAGGGTAGAGAGAGAGAGGAAGATAGAGAGACAAGAGAGTGTAGAGAGAGGGAAAATTTTACTTCTAATAATTTTTATATTTTTTATTTTAAAATTAAATAAAAAATAAATTAAAATAAAAGAGATAGGGGGAGAGAGAGAAAGAGGTTGAAGGGGAATAGAGAGGGAGAGGAGAGAGAGGGTGAGGGGAGAAAGAGGAGAGAGAGAGAAAGATGAGAGGGAGAGAGTGAGGAGAGAGAGAGAAGAGAGGGAGTGAGGAGAGAGAGAGGGAGAAGAGAGAGTGAGGAGAGAGAGAGGGAGAGAGAGTGTGAGGAGAGAGAGAGGGTGAGGAGAGAGAGAGTGAGGGGAGTGAGAATAGAGAGAGAGAGAGCAAAAAAGGAGAGAGAAAGAGGAGGGAGAAAGAGAAGAGAGAGGGTGAAGAGAGAGGGTAGAGAGAGAGGGTGAAGAGGGAGAGGGAAATTGGAACTATTAGCAACACGCTTCTATCAGTGTCGCTATTAGCTATATTAGTAGTGACGCTAATTTTTTTAACGTCGCTACTACTTACTCTATTAGCGACGCTCATCATTCTCTAAAAGACTAAAAAAAATTTAAACTATTAGCGATGCTCTACACTTAACGTCGCTATTAGTTATAGTAGTAGCGATGCTAATTCATTTAGCATTGCTACTAGTTACTCTATTAGCGACGCTCATTAAAGAGAGTTGCTAAAGGACTTTAATATTAAAAAAATTGAAACTAGTAGCGACTAATAGCAACGCTCGTTGTAGAATGTCGCTAATAGGCTTAATTTTTTTAAAAAAATCTCTCTCTACATTCTCTCTATCATTCTCTCCTCTTTCTCGACCCTCTCTCTGTACCCTCTCTCCTCTCCTCCCCTCTCTTCTCTCTATCATCTCTCTCTTCAATCTCTCTCCTCTCTCTTCACTCTCTCTCTCCTCCTACTCTCTCTCTACCATCTCTCATCACTCTCTGTCATGCCCTGGCACTGCCTGACCCGAGCCGAACCCGGTCCAGGGGCCAGTAAAGCGCACAGGGGCTATAAGGAGATTGAAAACGATTAGCGGAAGACTTATGCCCTAGTCTTGGGCGATCTAAAATTTACGGAGTTCATGCACTACTTTGAGCAAGAGTAAATAAGTAAAATCAAAGAGTTATTTTAACTCTAACTCTAACCATGAATCTCCAACCCACATGCTAATTAATCCATAGCCACACACTGGGCTTAACACAAGGTCTCAACAACTCAAGATATAGTATAACACAAATCTAAAACAAGAACCATCCCACAAGGTTCTAACATCCAAAACAAGATAAACAAATAGACATGCACGACTAGAAGCCTCCACGACTACTCCCAAGCATCCTCCAACCTTTCCTCATACAGAGGATCTTGTCAGTCTGCGTGTCATACCATGCAACCCAAAAACAAAATAAAGAGAGTGGGGTGAGTATAAAAACTCAGTAATGGTTTTAATACAATGGCAATCATCAGAAAACACAACGGCATAACGGTATATTAAATAAGATTCACCATTCGCCTGATACACTATTTTCTGATCATTGCATTCATAACACATAATCATGTATAATAGTGGCTCATTCACACATATTCTAATCATTGCATTCATAACACATAATCCTGCATAATAGTGGCTCATTTACACATATTCTGATCATTGCATTCATAACACATCTCATTCACCCTGCACGACAAACATGTTAATCACATAATACACAATTATGCATAGCACCCATAATGCACATGCATCAACACAAATGGTGAATGCCTCCCTCAAGGAGTAAACACAAATAGTGCCACACAAGTTGGACGTGGTCAAGGCCACAAAGGCAAGACATGGTCAAACTTCCACACAAGAAATGTAAGAGGGTCGGGGTTGTCAGCCCCTAAGTTGCTCGCCCTAGACAATCCTGGCCAAGGATGCCCCATTCTCACACAGAGAATCTAGAGCAGGGATGTTTGCCCAGGGACATCTCATGCGGTGGGGGAGAGCCCGAATTCTCACACAGGGAACCCTAGAACACATGGTAGCCGATGTACAAAGCATACCACTCTGGATTCTCAGGGTCCAAAAGATAATTGTAATAATCTCAATCTGCAAGACAAGTACAAAACTCGTCCCCACAAAATTCTATTTAACTAGACTCAACCCGGGGAGTGCACATGTTCCACACGGGAACTCAAATCAAAAACATGTCCTTTCGGACCAACCAAGTTTCGATTAATTCACTGACTAATTAATCCAGCACACAATCTCAATCATTACATACAACCGATCAATTCCAATTAACCAACAGTAAAACCTCATTCATAAAGTCCGATCCATGATGCATGATATCATGATACATCCGTGAGCAAGATCTATGTGGGTTCCAATACATGGAACATGGTCATAATCAGTCCCCTCATGCATCATAATCACCTCATAATTAACTACAATGTCATAGTAGATTCTCCATATGTGTGTGTTCATGCATATCCTAAGCATGCAATCAATGCTTTGATATAAACTCATAAGGTAACCTATGCATGCTTAACACATTCAAAATAATGAATTCTAACTGAAATCAAAATGAAATCCACCATAAAACTTAAATCCATCAATGTAAAATTGAACGCTCATTCCCACAAACATGATTTTCCACAAAATAAGCCATAACATGATCATATCAATTACCCATAAACCATCCATATTATAAGGGAACACATCTCACCATTTGCTATATAACATCCCTGCTGGAAATATATTCTAATCACAAGAATTCCAACACTCCAAGTTCCGATGTACTTCAATATCAACATGTATAATTGTTAACATATAATATAATACCACATGATAACACTTTAACATAATCCAAAAACTTTCATCATCAATTCCATACCTCCACTAGCCCAATTTCAACATGATACACTTCCCATAACCATTAGAAACATTAAAAGGAGTAAAAATATTGAAATGAGCATAAATTTCAAAAATAGCAAAACTGTATGTAGCTGTTCGAACGCCCTGCAGGGCCTTTCGATCGGCTTAACTGAGATTCAGCCAAAAATATAGTGTTGTCGTTCGAACGCCCTAGTAGGCCGTTCTAACACCAACAAAGCAGTTTATACCTTCTTCTTCATTTCTAATTTCAAAACCGAGACTCCATTAAAGCAACTTAAAACCTTCATCTATAGGCCCAAACACCATTAAAACTCCATCAAACTTTTCAGAATGCTAATCTATACCATCAAAAGACAAAACCCTAAGAAATCGAAACAAGAAATTAATATTTACTAATCCTACCATTATAGCACTAAATTAAGCAAATCCATTCCAAATAAACCATTAAAAATCGAGATTTTACCATAAAAAAATTGAGATTTTGAAGACCCATTATCTTGTCACTTGTTTAGGTTCGGATTTGACCTTCACCCTTCTTAGAAACCTTCTAAAAACATAGTGTCTAAGTTAAACTCCATTAAAAATCGGTTTGACATTGAAAACCTTAAAGAAATCTCAGATCTAGGGTTTGTTAAGCGTAAAAAATGAATTTTGAGAAGTAGGGTTTGAAGTAAGGGAGTAAATCAGTGACTTTGATGCTTGAAATCGAATCAAATCAAATGGGAAATGATGGATTAAGAATAGATTAGGAGAAAACCTAGGATTTAAGTTTAATTAAGGAAGAACATACCTTAATCCCTTCTAATTGGGGCCTAATTGGGAACTAGGCCTTAATCACCTTCTCCCAGCCTATTCCTAAAATGGAAATGGCTCAGCCCATTCCATTTATAGTAGGGCTTGGGGTGTAGGTAATTAACTAGTGGGGTATAAATAGAAATTTGGGCTAAAAATAGGTATTTTACAAATTTGAGCACTAATTAAATCTGAGAAAATTCTTAAAATTTTTGTATGAGCTTATTTGATTTCTGGGGCATTTTGGTCCAAAAATCCTAATTTCGTCAATAGAGCCCACAGGGGTCCCGCCAAACCCTAATTTTTGAAAAATTAGTAAAAAATAAAAAAAATCCCAAAAATTCAGGTTTGACCCAAAAACACTTAAAACTAATACTTGTAAAGCTGATTTTTGATTAAAACCATAAGAAACACTATTTATTTTTGAAACCACCGAATTAATCAGAAAACACGTAAAATGAAAAGAAGGCCGGTTCAAGAATGAGAATCCTTACACTCTCTCTCCTCCACCTCTCTCTCTTCACTCTCTCTCCTCCTACTCTCTCTCTCTACTATCTCTCTCTTCACTCTCTCTCCTCCCATCTCTCTTCACTCTCTCTCCCCCTCTCTCTTCACTCTCTCTCTCTCCGTCTCTCTCTACCCTCTCTTCACTATCTCTCTCCTCCCATTCTCTCTCCTCTCTCCCTGTCTCTTCACTCTCCCTCTCCTCTCTCTCCTCCTCCTCTCTCTTCACTCTCTCTTTTCACTCTCTCTCTCCCTTGTAACAATTCATTTTTTGATTACGTCTAACCTGAGGGGCTAGAGATAATTAAATAATTTTTGAATAAATTTTAGAGGTTTTCAGAGGTTAAAACCTCCGTACAAAGATAGAGCTCGAAGAAACGAATATAAAAATCAAAGAACGCACAAAATGGAGGTTGGGACCGAAAGTTACAACCTCGAGAAGCATATAATTTAGGCGGAACTCACTTGAAAAGAGTGAGATAAAGTGATTTAAGTGGGCTAGAATCGAAGGGCTCATCGATACAAGTCCAACGGAACCAAAACGCGCAAAACCGAGTCTGGGTTGGAAGTTACACGTGCTTGAAGATTGGTATATAAAAAAAAGAAAAACAAAGGCCGCATGCATAATGTGCATGCGTGACCCGCATAACCCGGGGACACGAGCCTCACCGCGCGTTATGGTGGGCGGCACCACCGAATCAGCGGCGCCACCATTTCTGGTGACTAAGGGCTATAAATAGCCCTCTTCTGCCAGTTTTTCAGTCAGATCTTCATTTTCTCTGTTTCTGAGCGTTTTGAGTCTAATTAAGGCCGTTCAAGAGGCGTTCTTAAGTAAATCAAGCGTGCTCTATGCAATGGAGGGGTCCTTTCTTCAAGTTGGAGACCGTATAAGGAGGAAACGCCCCAAGATAAGGAGAGGTTCTGCCCGTCGTCCTCAAGTACAGAGAACTTCTCTGTTTTTGATCATCCTAACTCCGATTTAGTCGGTTGAAGAGGCATTCTTGGCTAAATCGAGTGTGTTCTACGCAATGGAGGGGTCTTTTCTTTGAGTTGACAACCATATAAGGAGAAAATTCTCCGATGTAAGGAGGGGTCCTGCTAGTCATCCTCGAGCATCGAAGAAAGAAAAAGAGGCTAGGAACAAGACATGATTCTGTTCTCCATTACCTAGCCGAATCAAGAGAAGTGGCCGAAGTAGGGGAGGCTCTACCCTCCACCGAAGGGCCACAATGTGTGAGGAACATCCCCGAGTAGGGGAGGTTCTGTCTGCCGCCCATGAGCACAAAAAATGAGAAGAGTCTCTGGGAAGGGGAACGTTTGTGCATCGTCGTTCGATGAAAGGCGAGGAATGTATGGATGCTAGAGGAGGCTCTATCCACTGCCTCCGGATCCGAATGGGAGGATGCCCAGAAGGAACGAGAAACCCCGAATGCTGCCACCTTGCATTTAAATTATAGAGCTGCATGTGCTATGTCATGATACTTTGTTTTCTGATCTACTATGTTTTAATGTGACCTATTTATGCTCTGTCTCGTTCTCGGGTAGAGTGAGATGTGTGGTGTGTGTTGTCCGATCTCGGCTCAATGACAGAGTGAGACGTATGATATGTTCGGTCTCAGCTCAATGAAAGAGTGAGACATGTGAATGTGATTGATCCCGCTTTGTGGTAGAGCGAGATGTGCAATTTCATTGATTTATTAACTTCCGTTTGACTCTGATAGATTACGAATTTCAATATAAGTAGATACATATTTTAACGTATATGATTTTGTGATGTCTAATGTATGTAATAGCCGTTAGGCAAAACTACGTTCGGATCTGATCGTATTGGAATAATATTGTGAATATTATCCAATACGTATGTAGGCAACCAACGGCAAAGCAAAGTTGGCCTGATCTAAACTATTATAATTAAAAAATTTATTCTGATTTACACGCGACAAACTTTGAAGCTTCGTTGTGTGTAAATAATCGTTACAACCTGAGTCTGCGTACAGGGAAGCCTTGAAGCTCCGTAGTGCGTAAATGAACGTTGTACCTCTCGCACACAGATGATGATTCCCTATTTAAGGAAGAAAATTTTTTATTAGAGATATTGTGGGCCCCGGCTCGGGTATGGGCATTACACCCCCTCTCTCTTCACTCTCTTTACCCTCTCTTCACTCTCCCTCTCTCCTCTCTCTCTCCCCTCTCTCTCCTCTCTCTCCTCTCTTCCTCTCTCTCTCCTCTCTCTCTCTTCCGCTCTCTCTCTTCCTCTCTCTCTCGTCTCTCTCGTCTCTCCCTCTCATCCCTCTCTTCCTCTCCCTCTCCTCTCTCCCTCTCCTCTCCCTCTTCCTCCCTCTCTCCTCTCTCTCTCCCCTCTCTCTCTCCACTCTCCTCTCTCTCTTCCTCTCTCCTCTCCTCTCTCTCTTCCTCTCTCCTCTCCTCTCTCTCTTCCCCTCTCTCTTTCTCTCTGTTCCTCTCTCTCCTCTTCCTCTCTCTTCCTCTCTCTCTCCTCTTCCTCTCTCTCCTCTCTCTCTCTATCTCTTTTAATTTATTTTTTAAAATAAAAAATTGCTATTAGCGACATATACAATATGTGTCACTACTAACATAGAGTATTAGCGACGTATAAATCTATATGTCACTAATACACTATGATATTAGCGACACATACACGTATGTGTCGTTTCTACCCTCTCTCTCTCCTCCTCTCTCCCCTCCTCTCTCTCCTCCTCTCTGTAACACCCCGACCCGGGTCAGGGGTCCATAGGGGATAGCCCGCCCCCCGGGCTATCCCAAAATGATTAGAAACCAAAACCCAAAACCGGGAGCGGCAACCTCTGAGTGCGAGAGTCTTCGCGTTCATCTACGCGCTACGAAACTTTAGAGCTCTATTACGCGTAGACCAGAACAAACCTAAATATATATCTAATTTGGATCGGGCCAACGTTGCCTTGTCATTGGTTTCCTAAGTACATATCGGAGTAACATCTATGATTGGATCCGTATATACTTCTGCCTATTGGCTACTACATACATCAAACCATACAGAAAAACATATGTATACCCGAATATTTAATCAGGGTTATACGAAAACCGATAAAACACCGGCAACACACATCTCGCTCTATCATCGAGATGAGCACCACACGACACCATCCATAACACATTGCTCTACCCCATGCAGATCCAGCACATTGTCACGTCTTGCTCCATCACTGAGCCGAGACCACACGCACTCCACATGTCTTGCTCTACCCCAGAGCAAGACGGAACACAATCAAAGGTCTCGCTCTATCATTGAGCCAAGACCGAACACACACACTACACGTCTTGCTCTACCCCAGAGCAAGATGACACACATCATGGCATAAAAGCATAATGAACATACAGATCATAGTATAGCATATACCCTAACTGGCACATGCATTTCTATAATTAAAATAGGAGGTTAGAAATGATTACTCCCCTGATGTCCCACGACGTAACAGCATTCGAGATTGCTCATTCCTTCTAGGCATCCTCCCCCCTTTGGATCCAATGGCAGTGGATGGAGCCTCATCTAGCCTCCGCATGTTCCTCACCTTGCACCGGAAGATGACACACAAATGCTCCCCTTCCCAAAGACTCTTCTTATTTTCTGTGCCCGTGGGCGGCGGATAGGACCTCCCCTTACTCGAGGATGTTCCTCACACTTCATGGCCCTTCAGTGGAGGGCAAAGCCTCCCCTACTTCGGGCCACTTCTCTTGATTCGGCCTGGTAATGGAGGATAGAGCCTCCTCTCTCTCCGGGCCGTCTTTCTCTCTCTTCGGGGCACAAGGTTGGCAGACAGTGCCTACTCTTGCCCCGAGCCTATCCCTCCCCCTTCCCAGTGACACTTAACACAATGCACGCCCATAGGTCACAAACAGAACGTCCCCTTCCCTGGGGCGTCTCTCACACAGCGCAGCCCTTCGGTGGAGGATGGAGCCTCCCCTACTCCGGGCCACGACTCCCGATGCGGCCCGATGGCGAAGGACATAGCCTCCTCTCTTTCCCGGGTCGTTTCTCTCTCTCTTGGGGCAAGAGGGTGGCAGATAGAGCCTCCTCTTGCCCCGGGCTGTTCCCCCCTCTAGGGACGCCAACTCGAGGAATGAAATGTGTCATTACATAGATCACCCTCAAATTAGCTAAGAACGCCTCAAAAACGGAAGAAAACGGACTCAGAACGAGTCGGAAAACTCCTCCGGAAATTGAAGTTGAAACAGAATCCGAATTTATAGAGGTGGAGGTCTGGGTGTACGAAATGCACCCACGCATGCGCGCGCGCACCACGCGTCACATGGGAACTGGCTCATGTACGCAGGCCCCGTCCCACTGATGCGCGCAGCACCGCGCATCGCGCGGGTCACCTCAAGACCCTGCACGCCCCGCGCCGCAATCCAGGCGGCACGGCTGCTGGCGTCAGTGATGTTGCCAGCTATTTTGTTCTTATTTGATTAAAATAATATTTTTCCTATATTATTTTAATTCAAAAATACTCAAACTTTAACACGCGATAACTTCCTACCTCGAAGTAGGAATTGTGCGTTCTTGGTACCGAAGGACTCGTATCGACAAGCCCTTTGAAACAAGACCACACATGGATAGGTTATCCCACTCTTTTAGAGTGGGTGCTGACTATAAGGCACATTTCCCGATGCCATATCTTTCTGACCTCTATTTCGCGTGTTCTTTAATTCGTTAGCCTGAGCTCTACCCAAGTACGGATATTTTACCTAATGAAACCCCCTAATAATGATCTCAAATTGCCGAATTACCCCTCACCCCTCGGGTCGAGCGTAACAAAAAAATGGGTCGTTACACTCTCTCTCCCCATCTCTCTCCCCTCCTCTCTCTCCCCTTCTCCCCTTCTCTGTCCTCTCCTCTCTCCCCCTCTCTCTTCTCTCCTCTCTCTCTCTCCTCTCTCCCTCTCCTCTCCCCTCCTCTCTCTCTCACCTCTCTCTCCTTGTAACGACCGTGAATTTTTAGTATGATTTCATGCCTTTAATAAAGCTATTTTATAAGTTTTAAATAATTTTAAATTATTTAGAGGTAAATAGTTGGTGAGTTTTTATATGGGTGTATTAGAGATTGGAGAGATGAGCATAATGAGTTTAAATACGCGCGGATCGGAGGTCAAGGCCAAAAGTTATGGCCTCGAGAAGTATGTCACATGGGCGGAACCCACTTGAATTCAAGTGCGGGAGAACCTACCCATGTTTGGTCTTGTTTCAAATGGCTCTTCAACCGAAGTAATATTCAATACCAAACACTCACATATACTTCGAATCTCATTCACAACTGGAAAGGGCGTCTTACACCAATGGGTGTATCGTTTTGATATCTATCCATTCCTTGAACAGTTTGCTCGGGCAAGAAACTGAACTAGGCCTTATTTCATCTTCTCTGTTGTTCTATTATTCATCAAATATGCATGCTTTAAGTCTTTGGTTCTTATTTTATATATGACAAGATGTTGCTGCCAAAATCATTGACCACTTGGGGGAAAAAACAGACCTAATCACTGGCAATTACACGGATAGAAACCTGGTAGCATCTCTAATCGCTAGCATGCTTGGAATAACTCAAGTAAGTATCAGATTTTGTATATTTGAGCCATCATTATTCATTTGAAATTCGTAATAGTCTTTCAATGTAAAGAAGGCATGAATTATTGCCTGACATAGTGAATTTGTGCCAAGTAGCACTCCTGCGCGACCAAAACCTCTGTGAGGCCTGGCTGGGCTTGGGCGGCTCTCCACCTGGTGGGCCGGCCTGTAGGCTGTAGCCCGAAGGAAGGGCACCTCCCAGGCCCGGCCTGGCCCATTGCAGCGAGGTGGCCAGCACTAATGCCACCCCTAGCCCTAAAAAACCCCTAGCCAACTAATATATGTAAAACTCAAATTCAATTATTTTTCTTTTACAAAGAATGGACAAGTTAAAAAGTGGAAATTTTAGGATTTGTAATTTCTTACATAAAATCGTTCATGAGCTTCCCAATTTATGATTCCAAATCCCATGAAAAAAACCAAAAACCCATCCTTGATTTTTTTTTGCTAAAAAAAGAAGACTCCAAGAGCAATACTAGGAAAACAAAAAAATAAATTTGAGATGGATTGAATTTATGGCTTCCCTCTCTAAGTATGACCACCATGATTGCCTATTCCATCTAACCCCATTTCCCACCTCCTCCTCTACCACTGCCTCTCATGTTCTCTTGTTTGGCATAAGTTAGCCTCCATCTAGCACTTCGCCTGCCTAGACAGCCAAATGCACTTCATAACCCGAACATAATTCATGTTGCAAAAGAAAAGGCTTAAGCTAATGGTCTTTAAACTATGTAAGTAGGGCTGGGAATTGGGTCAGGTAAGGTCAAATCGGGTTAGGTTGGCCTTAATCTACACTGAAATTAGATTGGGTCACAACCCAACCCTATTTTTAAATCAGGTCAAAAATTTAAACCCTAACCTTACTTGAGTCGGGTTGGGTCGGGTATGTAGCTAACCTTACTTTCTTCCTTCAATTTCTTTTGTTTAACTCGTATTTTATACCTTCTCTATGAAAAGGCCAAACACAAACAAATTTAAAAACATTACAACATTAATTTGTAATATTTGGCTCTTTGGTTGATTTGTAGCTGACACATTTTTGTAGTAGCCATCAACGAAGACCTTAGTAGTGTTATCTTTCTTCCATTATGAAAGAAGGGTAACAAAATAGACCTTCAATATTTGTTTACTCAAAATCAACCCACTTGTCTTTCAATAACTCACATATAAATGCAAAACAGATTAAACATCATTTCCTTAATGGCTAGAGAGGATCATACAATTCAACATGTCTTAATTCTAAAATTCTTGTAACTGCTTCTATATGGCTGTTCCTATCCCTACCTCAGCAGTAAATGACACTTGTTTACAATTTTCTTCCTCCGAAAATTGTCCCTCATCAAGCTTTGTCATCGCCTCTCTCTGGTTGAATGTTCATAACATGCTCCTTATTATGAATATAAGGCATTTCATATAGAGCTGAGTCTAGTGTGTGATATGCCCAACCAAAAGAGAGAGGATGAGTAATAAATATAATAAAATATGACATATTTTCATTCTAATCACCACACTCAAAAGAATAACAGAAAAAAAAACTATATAAAAATTAACCACACCTTGAAGTAAGTTGTAGGGTTTTTTTTATTAATTGTAGTCAGGTAAAAGTTGGGTTATTCGGGTTGTGCTGGTTGGGTTCGACCTGACCCTAAATCCAAAATGGGTCAAGTGCCTAAACCCGCACCCTGACCCTACATGTAGTCGGGTCGGGTCAGGTGCAGGGTTAGGCAGGTTGGGTTTGGGTCAGGTAAATAGGTCGAGTTGGATTTTTCTAACCCTATGTGTAAGGAAACACACTAGTCATCTCAAGAAAGCACTTAAAGCCAAATCTTGCCACAAGAGCTCCTTGTTCATTAGGCGGATGCTTCTCAATCTTTGAACATCATTCTAAAATGAAGCCCATGGAGGAAGACATTGTCACTACATATGCTCTTTATTCTATATTATGCTTGAAATGTGGAAGGTGGTTGTACTTGAGTCGTCATCTTTTCATGAGAGTGTATCCTAACACTCATGGGTACCATGAATTTTGAGTACCATGAATTTGACGAGATATAAGATATAAGTCCTTCCTCCTTCCATATTTCAAAGTAAAAGATATTCCCGGTAGTATGTCATCTCATTTGCATGTCATATTAGATAGCAATTGTCTAATCAGAAACTTCAAACAAATTGATAAGGAGATAGCAACTCAAAGAAATACAATTATTAACAAATGCCGGTCGAAATTAACACAAATAAAAGAAATTCATATGGTAATGACAATCAGGAAGCTTATGATCTCAGCTGACAAGGTACGAATTTCAGGGGAAAAAAAGGAATATCAACATTACATCAATACAATCATTCTCACATAATGCAATATGAATACATCCATATAATATACGAGCATCATATGAACATTTTTTATCCAACTAAAGCCAAAATCCCCAGGTCTTATCTAAAACTTTCACACAAGCTAAGAAAAATTTGATCTACCAAGCAGAAAAATACTCATCGCCACCATTAATTCGCACAAAACAATGATTCGAAGCACATAAACATCAACAAGGAGCAGATATCCACAAATTTTAATAAACAAAGAACATCAAAAGAACCTAATTTAATAACTGATAAACAGCAGTTAAAGAAAAGAGAACATTTATACCCAGACGAATTGCCAACCTCCTGGAGGAACCTCTGGATGGCCCACTCCGACGATCTCTGACTCATCTTGGCCAGCTGGTCGCCGGTCGGGGCGTGGGTCCGCGATCTTTGATTTACATCATTTCCACACTTTGAAATGTGGAAGGAGGAAGGACTTAAAGTCGTCATCTTGCCATGAGAGTGTATCCCACCACTCTTGCCTACCAAGAATTTTAACATCTTTTAGTGTCCTATTTTCATTCAATAGGCCTCGCGGCAGCTTCTTCAATTTTGAGACCCCACCTGAAATTTTGAAATGTGTGAGGGAAGAAAACAAGACGGCATCGCTACATATGCTCTTCAAGTTGTTGAGACCCCACCCGAGTGTCATGACTTTTAAATTGGGAAAACATATATGCCCTTCTTTCACTTCATCAACCGTAATCATATCTTCCAGCTCATCACAATTACCAATTGTAAGCTCCACGAGACCTTTAAGATGTTGAAGCCCGATGATGCATTTGATGGAACGACAGGAATTGATCACCAGCTGACGAAGGTTTTGAAGGCATGTTTGACCTACTTGGATCTTATCTAATTTGGAACAACGGAAAAGCCGTAACTCTGTGAGGCTAGAAAGACAAGAACTTGTAAGTAGTGAAAATTCCTTAAGGTCAACTCTGACAATGCGAAGCTGTGATAGTTTGTCCATATTTTGAAGTGTTGGCAGGAGTCCATGTAGCGCATCTTCACTAGTATCAGGGATACATCTTATATCTAGAAATCTTAGGGAGTGAGATAATCGCCTAATACAGTTTATGAAATCAACATGACCCCAATTGGAATACCTGTAACCGCTGTGAGTCAAGATTTCCAGCTTGCTTAGATTTCCAATTGGAATACCTGTGACATCAGTAATAATCGTGAGTTTTTTCAGCTCAACAAGTTGTCCAATGCTTTTTGGAAGCTCCTCAAAGGGGTTATTCTTCAGATACAGCACCTCCAGCTTACTCAAATCTCCTATCTCAGTGGGCAATGTTTTCAAGTTAGTATCATAGATCTTAAGATACCTCAACTCCTGTAGTTGTCCAATTCCAACAGGAAGGTCATCAAAATAAACCCCATCTAGTTCTAATACTCTTAAATTGGGCATGGATTTGAAGAAGCAATTCAATATCTTGAAATGGAAGTCGTGATAATATTGGAAAGACAATGTAGACAAATTGGGGCAAAAAGGTTGTTCAACCCATTCTGCTTTTCTCATGACAAAAATCTTGTTGGACTCTTGCCACCTATTAGCTACTTGTGTTTTTGTCAGTTGAAGATCTCCATGTATAAAATAATTCAACTTCAATTCAGATGCAATCCATAATCCCATGTCTCTTATGACGTCATGCATTTTTACCCACCCATATTTTGACCGTTCTAATAGGCAAGCAACCTGCAGGGTTCCTATGACATCATATCCTCTATTACGTGCTTCAATGTAGCTATCATTCACAGCTAAAAACCCTTCCACAATCCAGAAGTTAACCAGTTCATCTAGATCCATCTTCCAATCTTCAGGATATAAGCAACAATACAAGAAACACTTCTTTTCTCCACGATCTGGTAGAGCGTCATAGCTGAGTTTTAAGCACTCAAACATTTTTTTCTCGACATCCAAAAACTCTGAGGGTAACTTTTGAAGAGTAATTAATGCATTCTCCCATTCTTCTGGGGTATATTTACATGTCATAGCCCGACCAATGACTTTGAGTGCGAGTGGCAACCCCTTGCATTCTTTGGCAACTTCTTGAGCTATGCATGGAATTCTGTAGTGAGACTCAATAGTCTTTTTTCCAACACTTTTCTCAAATAAAGCCCATGAATCATCCCACCTCAAGCATTCGACCTTAATCTCTCGGTCAGGTTGCATTTGGTTGCACACCTTTTCTGACCTAGTGGCAAAAATTATTTTACAAATAGACGCACACAAATTAGGATGTGGAATCCCTAGCTCTTCCAAATCTAAAGGTCCCCAAATGTCATCAAATAATAAAGCAACTTTCTTCTCATTGAGTGACCTACTTATTTTTTCTGCCCGTCGATATGATTGCTCATCTTGATCAAAAGACAAGTTCAACTCTTCCATTATAACTTTTTGAGTGTTATTTATATCAAGAGACTTAGAAACAACTACCCAAATAACTTTGAAACTCAAAGGCTCAAAAAACTCTTTGCAAATTTCTTTCATGAGTGTGGTTTTGCCAACCCCTCTCATGCCATAGATGCCAATCATTCTAACCTTGTCGTCCCCAAGAAAATCGCATACCTTGTTTAGATCATGATCTTGCCCAATGGAAAAAACGCAACCTCTTCTTCGCTGTGGCGGAAGAGCTTGCACAATATCCTCTTGCATATGCATATGCTCTTGTGCGGCTAAAGTACTCGTGGTCATTGAGTATACAGGAAAGGAGGAGGATGGTCCAGGCCCACCAGGTACAATTGCTTTCATCTGGTCACATGGAGTGGACATAGTGGTATCCACCTGAATTTGGTCTTGTGCAATTGTTGGGTCTCCCTGACTATGCTGTTGTGGCTGATAAAAAGCTTGAGAAGAGGGAGGGATGGGCAAACTGTTGATTGAATCTTGGACATTGGGTATATGATTTAAATTTGTTTCGGTTTTTTTAGTTTTTCTGAATAATCTATGCATCGTGGGTGAGAATCTGCAATTTAAAAAAGATAATTAATGGATATAAGAGAGCATAAATGAGGCATAAAATATAAAATGAGGAGGATCTATGATGTAGACCAAGGTCAATTCTGGGCAAAAGAGGAGAGGAGAGAAAGATCAAAACTAACAAATTAAGTAAATTAATTGCTGAATTTTTATTGATTACTTAGCACATGGATGTGCACTATAATTTATAGAAAAATTATAAATTAATCCTACTAGCATAATGAATCTAATCCTAATTATAATTGCAATTGAATCAAAATTTCAAATCCTACTTATGGGACATAATATTCTACCATAGAACATACTACTTATTTTGGAAAGGAACTAATCATCACTCAATTATTATGCAATTTGGAATGAAATCGAGGACTAAAATCTGAAAGATAGAGAGGATTCAGAAATTTTAACGATTATTGAATAAGGCAAGAGAAGAGAAGAGAATGAAGGGAAGAAAATTTTTTAGGCGAGTAAAGGAAGCACGTGGAATGGGTAAAAGAAAGAACATATCACAGATAGAAGTATGGAGTGTACTTAGAATGGAGAAATCAAGATCAGAAGAAAATGGAGTTTACTTACATTATAGAATGAAGAACTTTGCAATGGAGAAGGGTTGAGTAGAAGTTGCAGGAAGACTACGGTCAATTAAATCTGATATCTTTAATGGTAGTGGTGTTCTATTGGAGCTACTACGACTGGGAGTGGGAGCGACAGGGAAGAAGAAAGGTAGCTGGATGAAGAAAATGCAACCAAATTTCTATCTAAATGAGCAGAATGCGTCTTTTCTCAACAAACGAACGTCGGTGATAAGATCAAACGCGTTATTGACTTCATTCCACCTGTGTGAACATCAGACCTTGCATTACAATAATTGAGAAGAGTCCAACTTGGTTGAGTCTGGCATTATCTGTTGTTGGATTTTGATCTGATGGTAGACATTAATCAAGGGACCCCTCTATTGTCATATTTAAAGCACACCAAAATAATATATGAAAAACATAATCTAAAGAGGAGACCTTGCGTTACAATAATTGAGAAAAGTCTCGAGCAGGGGACAAGAATGGGAGAAAATATGAAAGAAGTCAAAAACCCCAATTAGATTAAAAAATTTACAAAGAAATTAACAGACACCAAAACTATTTCAGGAAAGACTAATGAAAATTGACAGATTTGAGATAAATCAAATTTCTGGCTTGAATCTCCAGTGGAGAAACTAAAAACAGATCAGTATAATCAGCATCGTTCATGTGTAGAAATTATCATCATCTCCACCTCTCAACTATAATCACCATTTAGTTACCTTCTCCTAAGAGAGAAACCAAAGATACAAAAAAATACAAAAACAACAAAGAAACAAAGCCATTTCTTTATGACCCCGCTGGTCTGAGCCTGGCTTGGCCACCACCAGTTTGTAAAACTGCAAGTAAGCAGAGTCAGTGGAGATGACCCAATTTGGCGTCGTCTCGTACACAATATCCATGTTTGCTTGGATTGCCGGTAATCAGTTTTAGACGCAAATTAATCAAAATTAGTGACATATAAGATTGAGCCATAAGTACAAATTCAGTGAAGAAGACAAAGACCTACCATGTGCAATACATCAGGATGCTCATGAACACATAAGATTGAGCCATAATTACAAATTCATTGAAGAAGACAAGCCCATGAACACATAAGATTGAACCATAACTACAAATTCAATAAAGAAGACAAACTCATGATTAGAAAAGATTGGCGGGTAAGAGATTCTGTTGGTTTGAATTCCCGGAAGGCCTTCTAAGTTGATAATATGAAGGAAAGGAATTCCCGAGAGTTCAAAGGAAAAGCAAAAAGTTGGGAAGCTATGTTTTCGTTATATGTATCAGAGGAAAATGAGTGTAACTGAGAAACCTTCAGTATTTAGTAGTAGATAAAATAGAAAACAAATAAAATGAGTGAAAATTGTAACACAATATTTGATGTAATGCTGCTACAAATCAGATTTTAATTTGCAAGGAATTAATCATCAGTAAACATGGAGATTTATTATGAAAGGATTTCTACTATTCTGCAATATGAAAGCAAATCAAGGACTACTAGAAGCTGAAAGGTGGAGGATTTATAGTTTAAATGATTATCCAAGAAGGCAAGCTAGTGGAGTGGGTGCATTGAAAAAACTGATACTTGCATAGAGTAAACGGAGTGTTCTCAAACCAGGGAAGTCGAAGATCACAGGAAAATGGGCTTTTTGTTGCACAGGTGTGTAATGTAAGTTGCATGAAGACAATGCTGCAACGGATATGCGATAGCCCGATCTTTGGTTAGGCAGACGTTCTTGGTTTGCCTGATACTGGTGGGCAGGTATAAAATTTTCTCCAACATATGGTGTGCAAGCAAGGAAATTTAGATTGTTAGCTAATAATTTCTAGAATATCTTGATCAGGTTGTTTATATTTTGGATCAAGTAAGAGCCTTGAGTAGGAGATGCTCCTACGGATTAAGCAACAATTACGAGTATCACACCTCAAATCCTTGTAGTTATTGTCTTGTATATAAATTATACAGGTTATGTGACTGATACCGGATGCTCAGGGGACAAAATGCAATCAAGAATTGGAACTAATATTGAACACATATACTTCCAATCCCATTCAGAACAAAAAAAAATGCATCTGTCTCGTTTTGATATCTATCCATACCTTGAACAATTTGCTCAGGCAAGAAACTGAACTAGACCTTATTTCATCTTCTCTGTTGTTCGATTATTCATCAAATATGCATCCTTTAAGACTTTGGTTCTTCTTATCTGCATGACAGGATGCTGCTGCCAAAATCATTGACAACTTGGAGGGAAAACCAGACTTAATCATCGGCAAACACAAGGATGGAAATCTGGTACGTAGCATCTCAAATGGCTAGCAAGCTTAGAATAACTCAAGCAAGTATCAGATTTTAACCATCATTATTCATTTTAAATTCGTTATAGTCTTTTCAATGTAAAGAAGACTTGAATTATTGCCTGACATAGTGATTACTTTCTCTGTAGAACTAAGTTTGTAAAAAAAGGATTTTTCTCAATTTATTGAAATAACCATTTGCACATTGGCAGATATTTGCAGCACATTTGCTAACATTTTCTGTCAGATAAGAATCCTCTTACTGCTTTTCATGAGGCATCTATTTCATTATTGACAAAAAAAGAAGAAGCGTCGCTTTTAAAACTGGATTTGCTTTTTTAGATACAAAAGACCAGAGACAAAATTAAGGTCTACTACTCGGACAAAAAAAAATAGAGAGATTTTCTACTACAACTATAGGACTAGTATTCTGAATTCTAGAAGAAAAATCCCAAAACAAAATTGATGAAAATTTGCAACTATAGGTCTTCAAGTGTCCGCTTCTCCAATTTAGAACAATCTATTAAAGTGAAATGTGTGAGGGAAGACAACAAGACGGTATCGCTACATACGTTCTCTAAGTTGTCGAAAAAACCGAGTCTCTAAATTGGGAAAACATATCTGCCCTTCTTTCAGTTCATCAGCCGTAATCACATCTTCCAGCTTACGACAATAAGCAACTGTAAGATCCACGAGACAATTACAGTTAATAATTATAAGTTTACAAAGCCTGAAAATGCATTTGAGGGAATTACAGTTAATAATTATAAGCTTACGAAGGTTTTGAAGGCATGTTTGACCGACTTGGATCTTTTCTAATTTGTAACAATCCCAAAGCCGTAACTCTTTGAGGCTAGAAAGACAAGAGCTTGTAAGTAGTGAAAATTCCTTAAGGCCAACTCTGAAAATGCTGAGCTCTGATAATTTGTCCATATTTTCAAGTGTTGGCAGCAGTTCATGTGTCGCATCTTCACTGGTATCAGGGATGTCGAATGTCTCTTGATATCTTAGGGAGTAAGATAATCGCCTAATACAATTTATGAAATCAACATGACCCCAATTGGAGTACCAGCGACCGCTATGAGACAGGATTTCCAGCTTGCTCAGATTTCCAACTTCAACAGAAATTGTTGTGGCACTGGTAATAATCATGAGTTCTTTCAGCTCAACAAGTTCTCCAATGCTTTTTGGAAGCTCCTCAAAGGGGTTATCCTTCAGAAGTAGCGCCTCCAGCTTACTCAAATTTTCTATCCGGCAATGTTTTCAAGTTACTATGGCAGATCCGAACATATCTCAACTCTTGTAGTTGTCCAATTGCTACTGGAAGGTCAACCAAATCAGAATTGGGACAAAAAGGTTGTTCAACCCATTCAGCTCTTCTCAAGGCATAAATCTTATGGGACTCTTCCCACCTCTTAGCTACTTGAGCTTTTGTTAATTGAAGATCTCCTCAACTTCAATTTAGTTCCTCAAAATCTCGGCCCACGAACAACGTCACCCGCCTTTTGTCAGAGTCGAGAGCAAAGTACTCCGATTGCACAACGCCTTCTGAATCTCCATCGACCCCCTCAAACTCTCCGCAATTAGGAGATGCGTCTTGCCCAGAAGAAACAATACCCACACGATGGAATTCTGGAGTGATTCCGAGTCTTTGAGCTCTCCTGCTCCGTCCATGGCGATTCCTCAGGCAGAATAGATGAACAATTAAAAAAAAAGGAATCCACAAGATGCAACAAGATCAAACCAGAAGTTGTGAAGAAGAAACAAAAGGGCGTGAAATTCCTTGTTCTGCTACTAAAGTGCTGATAGAAAGGGAGAGCTCAGTGGGAGTAGGACTGGGAAAACACAAGAGAAGAACAAGGCCGTCTTCGCCCACAACGGATTGGCATGAAACGGCCATGACGAGCAGTTAGCCGTCACCGACGAGCGGGAAACAACTGTGACGAGCGCACCGAAAGCGGGAACCCAAGAAGAGAGAAGAAATTCTCTTTCTGTCTATAGGACTTAAACGGTAAAATTGGAAATGACTTACATTTCTTCAAAAGGCATGAGCCTTGGGCTGTAGATCAAATCTAACGGCGCGGCAAAAGCACCGCAACTTCTTAAGTTACAACCTGTTTGCACCATAAAATTCTTCATGCTCTAAGACCCCTAACTTATGCTCATGTTTAAACTCTCTGGTCTAATTGGGTGGATTACATACCAAAAGAATGTCTAAGATGCTAACAAGGGCATATCTAAAATTCATGCATATCTCAATAACTATTCTTGCTTGAAAATTGATAAGAAAACAGTGCTCCAATGGCATTAACTATTCTTTTACTCATAAGCTTTGTATATGAAATTTGGTATAAATTTTAGATACAACATTTTAGCCTAAAATGAAGGATGGAAATTAATAAGTTATCACATTCAACACCCAAGCTGCTAGAGGTTGTTGTGGAAGCAGGGAAAGGACTGGAAGCTTGAGTAACAACAGTTTTGTGTTGAATAGTGCAAGGACCCAACATTGCGTCTACTGCCCTGTAAGCTATTGCACTTCCAGTTCCAAATGTCATACCTAAAAAGAAGAAAACGATTAAGAAGAGCATACAAATTCATAGTACAGATCAGATCAAATACTTCTTCATGGTAATAAATGGCGCTGACAATCAACTATAGAAGTATCGATGCCACCGATTGTAGATCCACCTCCACTCTGAGCGGGAGCAGGAGGAGCACGTGAAGCTGTCAAAAAAATCATATGATCAAAAAAGCTCAAGCATCAATATTGGACATTAATAATAAATGAACTATTTACACAGCCATTTTAGTGCAGAATATATTACAAATTATATGAGAGAAATTGACCAGTGCAGATAGGACCACAGAAAATTAGAGAAAATTGTACTTGGTTGAGGTGGGTTGTGCATAGGTGCTAGGCATGGAAGAGCACGAGGGGCTGGTCTACCTAGAAAAAGTTATTTCAGTCAATGGGCACATTTTGCTAATTATTTCACGTAATCGCCTTAAATAGGTAATCCACTAATTTACATAAAAGAAAGATGGAAGCAATTTGATCTTGACCACATTACCATAATTATGCCTGTTTAAATACCAAATGCACCAACATTCTTTACAACTGGCATATATACCAATATCTTTTCATGACTGGACCATGTGTATAATTAGCCATGAACATTCATATCAAAAGAAGCTTGATTTTCGGAATAGATAGCGCTCAATAAGTAGATAAGCAGACACAATTATGCAAATACAACCAAGCTCACAGAATTAAGCTAACACCTGTGCACGGAAATTTGATGGCAATAATTAATGTCCATTAAGGATTACTATTTCAGCAGAATATCTAATTCACCAATCAGTTATGCGAAGACCAGAGAAGAGACAACAAAGTTCTTTTGTAAGATGAAATTATGGAGATCTTGCCAAAATGCAAGTTCTACTGTCAATTAGAAAGCTTAGTGGTTATGAAGAAGTGTTCGACATATACAAAATATGGATCTACTCAATGTATCTTCAGAGGATCAACTCTATATATTATCTCCCCACTCAATACCTATGTCATATCTTCTATATTTTACTGGCTCTGACATGGGCACTAGATGATCTTTGATTTTTAAATTTAGTGTACACAATGTGTCTTTATGGGATCAACTCTATCACATTATCTCTCCACTTAATATCTCAATCATATCTTCTATACTTTCCTGACTGTGACATGATTGCTAGACGATCTTTAATTTCAATTTTAGTGTATTAAGTTCCCCATTAACAACAGCCTAGCCTACATGACTCTTTGGTATCCTTCCATTTCTATTTCCTACTACTAACAACAACATTAATATATAACACAATTCTTAGAAGCAAGTGCTATCCGATCTAAACCAAGATTCCATAGCCCTGCAAGATCTCTTTTTTCAGATGACTTGAATCTAAGATGGCAAACCTTTACACCCAAGGGAATAAGATTCAACTCCTTTCATCTATCTCACAAAATGTATCCTATCACAACAATTATTCAAATCAAAGCACAACAGATGACAAACCTAGCTGCTTATTCCATTTTAAAATTTGCGCAACGTACATTGCTGCAGGACCTGAAAAGGCAATTTTTGGAAAACTTAAAATATAACAAAGTGTAACATTATCATTTATGCTCATTGAGAAAAGACTATATGTGAATTTCAAGCAATAGCAAAGTGGGATTAGCCTTGATCAATGGGAGAGTATGAGTTTAGACATAATTATCCAATGGAAAGGAAAAAAGCAAACAAATTGTAAGAGATTTGAAATAGAAGCAAAGAGGAATTAGCCTTGATTAGTAGGAGAATATCTATCCAAACACCAGACATGTCAAGCAATCATAGGTCATTCTTTCACTAACAAAGAATTATTCTTTCCCAAAATAAATAAAAATAAAAATTTGTAGGACCTGCAAAGCTACGATGATTGCTAAAAACAAATTTGCACTGGTACACCTATATCTTAAACGACAATTAGAACCTATATACCCATAGATAGAAGTTGCACTTCAATAGTAGTTTACACTATAAAGGTAAACATGGCATGAACATTCACTGAATAGAAGAGCATCTGATCAGAAAAAAAAACAAACAAAAAACATAGTTAAGATGAGAAGGGGGAAACAGAGAGAAGGGAGAAGGAGAGAGAAGAGAGGAAGTGGTGATAGAGGCGACCAAATAGTCTCCCATGACCCACAACATCCATTAGCTGGGAGGGGGAAAAAATGATGCAGAAATTGGCCATGGGCAGAGCAATCAAGCAGGAAAAACATGAAAAACGTAAGATTAGAATCAAAAGGGTAAAATAGAGAGTGTTGAACAGAGAGGAGGGATGCAGAGGGCAAAGGAGCTAAGAGGGCCGAGCGGGGGTGACGGAGGGCAGAGGAGTGAGAGGGCCAAGCAGGGGATGGCGGAGAGCAGAGGGGCAAAGACAGCCGAGCTGAGGATGGCGGAGGACAGAGGGCCTAGGATGGCCAAGAGGGGGATCGCGGAGGGAGAGAGAAGAGAGGAGAGGAGAGGACGAGAGGTACCTACAATCGGAGAAGAGGAAGATGACAAAGCCCGAGCTCGCTTCTCTGGAAAGATGCAAGCTTCCGGCGAAGATCTCCCCCTCCGGTTGGCTTTCATTCGCCCACAACATTATTTTCCTGTGAAGGGGGAAGGAGAAGAAGAGAAGCCAGCATGATTGGATTTCACAATACCAGCTCGAAAGGTGGTACGATGAAATCCAAAACTTACCTTATAAACACTGTTCGTAATTCCTGTCATTATATAATATAATAATAATGGAAAAAGTTTATATGAGCCCGGGCTCATATATGCCTACGTGAGCCCGGGCTCTATGAGCCGTCGGATTTATATCCGGCGGCCCATAATACTCATGGATTGAAACCCATGAGTATTAACATGAGTATTATAGGTTGCCGGATGTAAATCCGACAGCCCATAGAACCCGGGCTCACGTAGGCATATATGAGCCTGGGCTCATATAAACGGGACTCATATATAATTTATGGTTTTTTGACTAACCTAGGATTGCAAATTTATCATTCAAAATGCCAAATAACTAACTTTATATTTGAAATATATCATTCTAAATCTTGATACACTAACGCAAGATTATAAATATTACTGTTTAAATCATCAATGACTAATGCAGAATTCTAAATTTTTTAAATTTTATTTTAAAATCCAAATTGACTAATCTCCTCTTAGAGAAATTGACAAATATTTGTCGTATAGGACGCATGGTATTAGTGGTATACTCTAAGGTTGAATCTACTAATGGATTTAATATAGAAATTGAATTCAAATGTTTTGTGTTTTGGAAAAACGATTGCAAAGTTATCTCGATGGATAGTTGAATTACTGAAGATAAACCATTAAATGCCCGTGGTATGGGACATGGTGGTTAGTGGGTAGCTCTAATAATGATTTTGCTCGTGCATTTAGATGAATTTCAATTTCAAGTCTGGTTTGATTTGAAATATTTGTATTGAGTATGATGTGAATCGGGAATGTATGTTCTGATTTAAATATGAAAAGTTTGTTTTCTGTCAAACGCTTTAATTTTCGATGAAAGGCCTCTATAAAAAGAATATGATTAATTTCTGATATGTTGTTTTAAATTGCGAATGATTCCGAGAAAAGATTATGAGTACCATCTGCTTTTGATAAAAATTTCTAATCTGATGCGTACAATGATACGCAAGTGCTTGCACTCTCTGGATACCCACCGAGAAAAATCGGTTCTGGTGCACACATAGGTGTGGAGAATTATGAAAAAGCTCCTCACTTTCTGAGCTTCTCGATACCCCATGAGTTTCGAGGGGAACATCGTTTGGTACGAACTGACAATTTGTGCATATGTTTTTGCATCAAATTATTTTTTAATAATTTATTTTTGATAAATAATTTTCTAAAAATGAATATAATCATTTCCATATATTTTTGCTTAGTATTATTTTAGATTTTAACTCAACCTACAGTATAGGGGGTTTTGAATTCTAAATTTATTCTTATTATCTATATTTTTATGAAAGTATCATATCTTTGAAATGATTTACATATGCTGCATTATATTTGCATATGTGTACTTTCTAGATAGTTCTGGGGTAAAATCTAAAAGTATCAGTGCACTCTCTATTTGGATACCCACCGAAAAATTGATTATAGCGCACGCATATAGGTGTGGAGCATCATGGGAAAACTCATATCCTTCTGAGCCTCTCCCTACCCTATAAGTATCGAGGGGAACGCCGTTGGTATCACAGCTTCGTTTTGTCCGATCTGTCTTATCTGCTTGTCCATTATGTTTGTTCTATCTAATTTGTATAATTATTTTGTTCTGTCTAAATTGTATGACATGTATGTTCTGTTTTTGTCTAATCTGTATAATATGTCTGATCTGTCCATTTTGTTTGTTTTTGTTTGATCTGTCTCATCTGTCATATATGTTCTGTATCTGATATGTCTGTTCTGTCAATTCTATCTAATCTATATGATCTGTCTGTTCTGATCTATATGATCTATTTGTTCTTATCTGTATGATCTGTCTGATTTATCTAATCTGTCTAATCTATTTGATCTATTTGTTCTCTCTGATCTATCCATTCTATCTAATCTGTATATTCTATCAGTATTGTTTGTTCTGTCTATTTGTTTGTTCTTTTCTGGTCCCGAAACATTATCTGACTTTGAAAATAATATTTAGATTCTGTTATCCGATATAAATTATAATAATTTTGATTGTGTAATTTATCGGGTAATTTAATTCCAACAAATTCTGGATTGAACCATCTATTATAATTTGATTTGCTCTATTTCAGACAAATGACTTATCCGATGTTATAAGTCCATTTTAATATGAGTTATCCGATTTCAATTAGTTCAATTTTGTTCTAATCATAGATTGTCGGATTATGTTTCTAAAGGGTTTTTGGAATTATGCCTATAGAGTTCATTAACCCTATTTTGCTACATTATGTTTTGACTCCGAATAATAATCTATATGCATTAAAAATCATAATCCAAATTGTGTTTTCAGTGTTCTAGTTGAATATAAACTCACAGATTATGTCTTTGATCCGAATTGTTCTTCTAACTATTGTGTCCAATTATAAATCAATTTAATTCATGTTTGTTATCCGACGAACGGTCAGACTTTCTTCTTTTTTTTGTTTTGACAAGTATTTTTAGGAGAATTTCGAGGACGCAATTCATTTAAAGGGGGAAGAATGTGGCACCCGAGTTCCGATTACATTTAACTAAGAGGGTGAGGGGTAATTGTATAATTCTAGTTAAATTTTAAAAGGTTTTAAACGATGAAATTCTCATATTTAGTTAAAGCTTGAAGTAACGAGCGCAATGAATCAAAGAACATGAAGAACAGAGGTCGAAAATGAAAGTTACAACCTAAGGAAGCGTGCCACATGGGCGGAAACCATTTTGAAAGTTCTAGATAACCTACCCATGTAGGGTCTAGTTTTGAAGGGCTCGTCAATATGAGACCATCGGTATCAAGATCATGCAATTCCAACTTCGGGATAAAAAGTTATAGCATTTTGAAGTTGGAATTATATTTGAATAAAATATTCAATAAAGGACGAAATAGCTGATGTCATCCAGCTGAGTCGAGCCGAGCCGGGGAGCCACGCGCTGTGTGGCGTCACATGATCGTGGCCATCCACACGATGCGGGTCCCGCTCGATTGGGTGGCTGCCCGCAAGATGTGCGCATTACGCGCACCGACCATTTCGGCGGTCCAATTAAATCATACCACGTGGCATGAATAAAAGTTTATTTGCATGATACTGGTGGGCAGGTATAAAAGTTTCTCCAACGCATGGTGCAAGCAAGCAAATTTGGATTGTTAGCTAATAATTTCTAAAATATCTTGATCAGCTTGTTTACATTTTGGATCAAGTAAGAGCCTTGAGCAGGAGATGCTCCTACGGATTAAGCAACAAGGACTGAGTATCACACCTCAAATCCTTGTGGTAATTATGAATAACTAAATAGTTGTTAGGATATTTAAATTTCCAGGCATACAGATTAGTTATTATTTTGTCTATAAATTATACCAAAAAAGTTGAGATGTGCCCGGGATCATGATCCCGCATTTCTGCTCCTCTACTGCCTACTGGCCACAGGATTGGAATCCCCTGGCCAGCATTCATTGGGGCTCAATTTATACAAGTAACATAACTGATACCAGATGCTCAGGGATTAAATGCAATCAAGAATTGGAGCTAATATTGAACACCAAGCTCTTTTATTAACCTGCATGAACCCGGTCCAGAAACTTAGGACCATGGGATTAAATTTCTGGAGAGATCAGGGGAGAGGAAATCATCCTCCCCCTAGCCCTAGCCGCTGCCTGAGAAGAGAAGTCCTTCTCTCCCAGCCAGCACGTCTCCCTCTTCCTCCCTGCACCTATCTCAGCACGTCTCTCTCTCCCTGCGTATTCTCTCTCTCCGCCACCTCTCCCTCTTCTATCATCTCTCCCAGCAAGCCCTCTCTCTCTCCCTGTGTACTCTCCCTCTCTCAGCCCATATTTTCCTCTCTCAATCAGCAGGCAACAACGTTGGGAGGTTTCTGGCAGGCTGAGGCAGCCGGCGATCGTTTTGGAGGCAAGGATTGGGTGGCGAGAGGGTTGGGTTTCTAGGGATAGACAGAAGGTAAGATTTTTGGGTGGAATTTTGTGTTTCCTCCCTAAATTGGGTTAACCCCTCCTCCCAAATTTCGAAATCACTATTTATAGCATATTTTGGGCAAGAGAAAATGCCCAAAATCATGTATTCTCTTCCTCTATTTCATCCAATTACAGTTTATAATTCTCAGCCATTGATTAGAGCATTGAATTGGATTTTTATACTAGGTTTAGAGGAGAAGAGTAGTTTTTGGGTGTAGGCTTTAGAGTAGGCCAAGGTCCTCACCCTCACCTATAACATTGCTTGCTTTCTAGCATGAATCGTTTAATTGATTATGATCATATATGCATATGTGAGATAAATTTTTCATGCTAGATTTATTGTGAAATATTCTTAACAATATGGGTGATGTATGTTTGCACTATTTCTATATATATGTGATACGTTCTGTGGTAAATATAAGCGTTATTAAGGGTTAAGACACAAGCTGAGTTGAGTATGAGGCCATGTCCAATATATGGAAAATATATTGTTTAACGTCTACATATGAAATGGGTGAATGTTTACATTGTTCTCTTATTGTTTGATTCATTTATAGAAATTGTGTTCATATATGAGATGTATGTTTGCACTATTTCTATATATATGTGATACGTTTTGTGGTAAATATAAGCGTTGTTAAGGGTTAAGACACAAGCTGAGTTGAGTATGAGGCATGTCCAATGTATGGAAAATATATTGCTTAACGTCTACATATGAAATGGGTGAATGTTTACATTGTTCTCTTGTTGTTTGATTCATTTATAGAAATTGTATTCATATATAAGATATGACTTGAATTAGATATGTGTCCTGTGCAAAGGTAGTCATATGCATGGGTTGTGATTGAATAGGTAATTCTACTTCAACGTTGGGCATGTGCTTTGGTAAAATAAGTCTTGCCCCAATGCTGAATAAAGATGTGATTTAAAGTTGATGAATGGTTTGATAAATATTTTGCACTAAATTGTTGGAAGTAAGCTTTATCCTAAAACGCCAATATAGGTTCTACTCTAAATGGTTTGTATGCACTCAAAATCAGTTTTGTATATATCTAGGCTGAAATGATGAATGTTCTATTATGTTAATAGAATGAATTATACAAGATGAGGTTGGAGGATGTATGATTGGAAATTGTGTGACTATTACAAAGTTGTGATTTAATTATAAGATGTTACAGGTCATACTCAAGAGAGATACAAAATGTTGATGGTTGATATAAATATATGTATGTATAATTGCTACTCTCTGCAGGTTGTGATGAATTGGGTCAAATACTAATAATGGTTAAATAGTACATGTTTATGTTATGACAGGTTGATGAGTTAAATAGACAATATAGGTGAATCATAAAAGTAGTTGTTTTTAGTTGAATTTCATAGAATATATTTTCTCTTCTTATGGGCATGTGAGAGGAACATCTTGCATAAGTGGTAGAACATGGATTAAAAACCAACCTAAGAGTGAGAGGTTGAACAAGGGGAGTTAAGGTCAAGGTGTAAGACCTCAACTTCATAAACAAGATAATAATTTTACCCCGGTGCCACGTAGGGATGATGGTGGACCTCAGCCTTTGGCAGTCCTTCCTGGTTTTCATGGGTCATTACAAGTGCACGCGTATGACCACCCACGGCATTTTCGCACCGATGCAACCCACGGATCATATAGCTAAATTATCTAGGTGATATAGGGAATAGGCTATGTGTGTATTATGTTTTACGAGGCATATGGTGATTATGCAAACTTATGACACGATGAATGATTATATGAATGTTGAATTAAAATGGTCTTGTATATATGTTGATTATGTATAGATATGTCATGCTAAGTTGACTATAAATCTTTGTCATTGTATGATTGATGAATGCTAAATTGCAAGACATGTTCTGTTTGAGGTATGATCACAAAGCTTTAGCTCACGGGTGGAATGTCCATTCCACCGAGTGTATTTTTGTGCACAAGTTTATTTACAGATTTGGATGCGTAGAAACATCAAGAAAAGATAGAGATAACGAACACAGGGATAACAAAGAGAATGAGGATTAGTTTGATTTTTTTTAGTATTAGTAGCTATTTTGTAGTTACAGATAAACACCCCTTGGGTGAAACTCATGTTATTTGATTCAATAAAAGTTTAGTAAGAAGGTTGTTTATGTTTCAAACTTAATTCTTTCTCCCTTGCAAAATATATATTATTGTATTATCACAGCTTGAGCTTAGGTGCACTCCAATGGTGTTGGCAGTCTTTGGACCCTTCTCAAGGCTCAGGTCGTGACACAAGCACTCACATATACTTCGAATCCCATTCAGAACATAAAAGAGCATCAAGCCCGTTTGCTTAGGATATCTATCCATACCTTAAACAGTTTGCTCAGGCAAGAAACTAAACTAGACCTTATTTCATCTTCTCTGTTGTTCTATTATTCATCAAATATGCATGCTTTAAGGCTTTGGTTCTTATTATCTATATGATAGGATGCTGCTGCCAAAATCATTGACCACTTGAGGGAAAACCACACCTAATTACTGGCAATTACACGGATAGAGACATGGTAGCATCTCTAATGGCTAGCAAGCTTGGAATAACTCAAGTATCAGATTTTGTATATTTGAACCATCATTATTCATTTGAAATTCGTAATAGTCGTTTCAATGTAAAGAAGACATAAATTATTGTCTGACATAGTGAACTTGTACCAAGCAGCACTCCCGCTAAACCAAAACCTCTGCACGGCCTGGCTGGACTTGGGTGGCTCTCCGCCTGGTGGGCCAGCCCGTAGCCCAAAGGAAGGGGGCCTCCCAGGCCTGGTGTTGCCCATTGCAGTAAGCTGGCCTGCACTAATGCCACCCTTAGCCCTAAAAGAGGACTACTGTTAGACACCTAGCCAACTACTATAGTGTTGTCAAACCTAAATTCAATTATTCTTCTTTTACAAAGAATAGACAAATTATAAAGTGAAAATTTTAGACATTGTAATTTTGTACATAAAATCATTCATGAGCTTCCCAATTTATGATTCAAAATCCCATGAAAAAAAACCCATCCTTGATTTTTTTTTTGTTTAAAAAGAAGAAGACTCCAAGAGCAATACCAGGAAAACAAAAAAATAAATTTGAGATGGATCGAATTTACGGCTTGGCATCTCTAAGTATGACCACGTCAATTGTCTATTCCATCTACCCCATTTCCCTCCTCCTCTACCACTGCCTCTCATATTTCTCTTGTTTGGCATAAGTTGGCTTCCATCTAGCACTTCGCCTGCCCAGAGCCAAATGTACCTCATAACCCGGACATAATTCATGTTGCAAAAGAAAAGGCTTAAGCTAATGGTCTTTAAACTGTCTAAGGAAAGACACACTAGTCGTCTCAAGAAAGCACTTAAAGCCAAATCTTGCCACAAGAGTTTGTCCCCCGCCACTCCTCATTCATTAGGCGGATGCTTCTCTATCTTTGAACATCATTCTAAAATGAAGCCTATGGAAAAAGACATTGTCACTACATATGCTCTTTATTCTGTATTATGCTTGAAATGTGGAAGGTGGTTGACCAGATACAAGATATAAGTCCTTCCTCCTTCCACATTTCAAAGTATAAGATATTCCCGGTAGTATGTCATCTCAGTTGCATGTCATATTAGATAGCAATTGTCTAATGAGAAACTTCAAACAAATTGACAAGGAGATAGCAACTCAAAGAAATACAATTATTAACAAAAGCTGGTCGAAATTAACACAATTAGACCTAAAAGAAATTCATATGGTAATGACAATCCGGAAGCTCATAATCTCAGCTGACAAGGTACGAATTTCAAGGGGAAAAAAAACCCAGCATTACGTCAATATAATCATTCAGTCATAATGTAATATGAATACAACCATCTAATATACGAGCATCATATGAACATTTTTTATCCAAGTAAAGCCAAAATCCCCAGGTCTTATCCAAAACTGTCACACAAGCTAAAAGAAAATTTGATCTACCAAGCAGAAGAATACTCATACCCATCATTAATCTGCACAAAACAATGATTCAAAGCACATAAACGCCAACAAGGAGCAGATATCCACAAATTTTGGTAAACAAAGATCACAAATTTAGTGACATATAAGATTGATCCATAGGTATAAATTCAGTGAAGAAGACAAAGACCTACCATCTGCAATATATCAGGATGCTCATGAACACATGAGATTGAGCCATAAGTACAAATTCAGTGAAGAAGACAAACCCATGAACACATAAGATTGAACCATAACTACAAATTCAGTAAAGAAGACAAACTCGTGAACACAAAAGATTGGCAGGTAAGAGATTCTGTTGGTTTGGATTCCCAGAAGGCCTTTTAAGTCGATAATATGAAGGAAAGGAATTCCCGGCAGTTCAAAGGAAATGCAAAAAGTGGGGAAGTTATGTTTTCCTTGTATGTATCAGAGGAAAATGAGTGTGACTGAGAAACCTTCAGTATTTAGTAGTAGCTAAAATAGAAAACCAATAAAATGAGTGAAAATTGTAACACAACATTTGATGTAATGCTGCTATAAATCAGATTTTAATTTGCAAGGAACTAAACATCAGTAAACATGGAGATTTATTATGAAAGGATTTCTATTATTCTGCAATATGAAAGCAAATCAAGGACTACTAGAAGCTGAAAGGTTGAGGATTTATAATTTAAATGATTATCCAAGAAGGCAAGCTAGTGGAGTGGGTGCATTGAAAAAACTGATACTTGCATAGAGTAAACGGAGTGTTCTCAAACCAGGGAACTCAAAGATCACAGGAAAAATGGGCTTTTTGTTGCACAGATATGTGTAATATAAGTTGCACGAAGACAATGCTGCAATGGATATGCGATAGCCTAATCTTTGGTCGGGTAGATGTTCTTGGTTTGCCTGATACTGGTGGACAGGTATAAAAGTTTCTCCAACATATGGTGCAAGCAAGGAAATTTGGATTGTTAGCTAATAATTTGTAGAATATCTTGATCAAGTTGTTTACATTTTGGATCAAGTAAGAGCCTTGACCAGGAGATGCTCCTACGGAATAAGCAACAAGGACTGAGTATCACACCTCAAATCCTTGTGGTAATTATGAATAACTAAATAGTTGTTAGGATATCTAAAATTCCAGGCATACAGATTAGTTGTTGTTTTGTATATAAATTATAGTAGACAAGTTGAGATGCACCCAGGTGCATCTGTGCTGCCGGATCATGATCCCACACTTCTACCCCCCTACTGCCTACTGGCCATGGGATCAGAATCCCCTGGTCAGCATTCACTGGGGATCAATTTATACAGGTTACGTGACAGATACCGGATGCTCAGGGGATTAAATGCAATCAAGAATTTGAACTAATATTGAACACCAAGCACTCACATATACTTTGAATCCCATTCAGAACAAGAAACTGAACTAGACCTTATTTCATCTTCTCTGTTGTTTTATTATTTTCAAATATGCATGCTTTAAGTCTTTGGTTCTTATTATCTGTATGACAGGATGCTGCTGCCAAAATCATTGACCACTTGGAGGGAAAACCAGACCTAATCATGGGCAATTACACGGATGGAAGTATGGTAGCATCTCTAATGGCTAGCAAGCTTGGAATAAACTCAAGCAAGTATCAGATTTTAGCCATGATTATTTATTTGAAATTCTTAATAGTCTTTTCAATGTAAAGAAGACATGAATTATTGCCTGACATAGTGAACTTGTGCCAAGCAGCACTCCTGCTCAACCAAAACCACGGTGCTTTTATTTTATCTGTAGAACTAAGTTTATAAAAAAAGGATTTTTCTCAATTTATTGAAATAACCATTTGCACATTGGCAGATATTTGCAGCACATTTGCTTGCATTTTCGGTCAGATAAGAATCCTCTTGTCTTACTGCTTTTCATGAGGCATCTGTTTCATTATTGCCCAAAAAAAAGAGGTGTAGCTTTTAAAAAATAGAGAGATTCTCTACTACAACTATAGGACTAGTATTCTGAATTCTAGAAGAAGAAAAAAACATATGACAGAAAAATCCCAAAACAATTTTTTTTGTAAATTAACAGACGCCCAAAGTGATTCATGAAAAGGAAAAAAATAGTTAAGAGGGAAAAAATTTCTGGCAATTAGCAAGCAAATTTTGGGATGGTGAAAATAATTTTGTCCCGACAAAATTTTGACACAAGCTAAAAGAAAAATTGATCTACCATTAATCCGCACAAAATGATTCAAAGCACATAAACGCCAATAAGGAGCAGATATCCGCAAATTTTGATAAACAAAGAACATCAAAAGAACCCAATTAAATAACCGATAAACAGCAATTAAAGAAAATAAAACATTTATACCCAGACGAGTTGCCGGCCTTCTGGAGGAACCTCCAGAAGACCCACTCCAACGATCTCCTACTCATCTTGCCGAGCTGGTCACCAGCCGGGGCATGGGGGGACCAAAATGGGTCCGCGATCTTCTCCACCTAGAAAACCCTACCCACTATTCCGCTTATGCTCCTCTCCGCCAAAATCTTTCGCACTCCCACAATTCATTTCGATGGCTGCTACCGCAGCGTCAGGTGCATGCCCTTTGTCAATGTTGGGATTTGGAAATGGAGATAGAGAAGGCGACTATCTTTGATCTACAGCACTTGGAAATGTGGAAGGAGGAAGGACTTAAAGTCGTCATCTTGCCATGAGAGTCTATCTTACCACTTTTGGCTACCACGAATTTCAACATCTTTGAGTGTCCTCTTCTCATTCATTAGGCCTCGTGGCAGCTTCTCCAATTTTGAACAACTTGCTAAAGTGAAATGTATGAGGGAAGAAAACAAAACAGTATCCCTACATATGCTCTTTAAGTTGTCAAGAAAACGGAGTCTCATGACTTTTAAATTGGGAAAACATATCTGCCCTTCTTTCACTTCATCAGCCACAATCACATCTTCCAGCTCATCACAATTACCAATTGCAAGCTCCACGAGACCTTTAAGATATTGAAGCCCGAAGATGCATTTGAGGGAATTACAACCATCGATGATCAGCTTACGAAGGTTTTGAAGGCATGTTTGACCAACTTGGATCTTTTCTAATTTGGAACAACATTGAAGCTCGAAGATGCATTTGAGGGAACGACAGAAATAGATCTCCAGCAGACAAAGGTTTTGAAGGCATGCCTGACCAACTTGGATCTTTTCTAATTTGTAACAATCATGAAGCCGTAACTCTTTAAGGCTAGAATGACAAGAGCTTGTAAGTAGTGAAAATTCCTTAAGGGCAACTCTGACAATGCAAAGCTGTAATAATTTGTCCATATTTTGAAGTGTTGGCAGTAGTTCATGTAGCGCATCTTCACTGGTATCAGGGATGTCCCTTATCTCTAGATATCTTAGGGAGTGAGATAATCGTCTAATACAGTTTATAAAATATACATGACCCCAATTGGAATACATGTGACCTCTGTGAGAGAGGATTTCCAGCTTGCTTAGATTTCCAACTTCAACCGGAATTGCTGTGGCATCGGTAAAATTCATGAGTGTTTTCAGCTCAACAAGTTGTCCAATGCTTTTTGGAAGCTCCTCCAAGGGGTTATATTTCAGATGTAGCACCTCTAGCTTACTCAAATTTCCTATCTCAGCGGGCAATGTTTTCAAGTTAGTCCACTCAATCTGAAGATACCTCAGCTCTTGTAGTTGTCCAATTGCTACTGGAAGGTCATAAAACTTAACTTCAATTAGGTGTAAGACTCTTAAATTGGGCATGGATTTGAAGAAGCAATTCAAAATAGTGAAATGATGCATGTAATGATTTTTGAAAATCAATGTGGACAAATTGGGACAAAAAGGTTGTTCAACCCATTCAGCTCTTCTCAACGCATAAATCTTATAGGACTCTCCCCACCTCTGAGCTACTTGTGCTTTTGTCAATTGAAGATCTCCATGTATAAAATAATTCAACTTCAATTCAGACAGAATCCATAATCCCATGTCTCTTATGACGTCATGTATCTTCACCCGCCCAGAACTTGACCGTTCTAATAGGCAAGCAACCTGCAGGGTTCCTATGACATCATATCCTCTGTTACATGCTTCAACATAGCTATCATTCATGGCCAAAAACCCTTCCACAATCCAGAAGTTAATAAGTTCATCTGATTTTATCTCCGCATCATCAGGATATAAGCAACAAAACAAGAAACATTTCTTTTCTCCACGATCTGGTAGAGCGTCATAGCTGAATTTTAAGCAAGCAAACAATTTTTTCTCAACATCCAAAATCTCTGAGGGGGACTGTTGAAGAGTAATTAATACATGCTCCCATTCTTCTAGCGTATATTTACATGTCATAGCCTGACCAATAACTTTGAGGGCGAGTGGCAACCCCTTGCATTCTTTAGCAACTTCCTCAGCGATGCATGGAATTTTATAGTGAGACTCAAGGGTCTTCTTTCCGACACTTTTCTCAAATAAAGCCCAGGAATCATTGAAACCCAAGCATTCGACCTTAATCACTTGGTCAGGTTGCATTTGGTTGCACACCTTTTCTGAACGAGTAGTAAAAATTAATTTACTACCAGATGCACACAAATCAGGACTTGAAATTCCAAGCTCTTCTAGATCCAAAGGTTCCCAAATGTCATCAAATAATAAAGCAACTTTCATCTCACCGAGTGACCAACGTATTTGTTCCGCGCGTTGATATGAGTGCTCATCTTGATCAAAAGGCAAGTTCATCCCACTCATTATATTTTTTTGAATGTTATTTATATCAATAGACATGGAAACAACTGCCCAAATAACTTTAAAACTCGAAGGCTCAAAAAACTCTTTGCAAATTTTTTTCATGAGTGTGGTTTTGCCAACCCCTCCCATGCCATAGATGCCAATCATTCCAACCTCGTTGTCTCTAAGAAAATTGCAAACCTCGTTTAGAGCTTGATCTTGCCCAATGGAAAAAATGCAACCTCTTCTTCGCTGTGGTGGAAGAGCTTGCACACTATCCTCCTGCATATGCATAGGTACATCTGCTTGCATCTGTTCACATGGAGTGGACGTAGTGGTATCCACTTGCTTTTGGTCTTGTGCAATTGTTGGGTCTCCCTGACTGGCCTGTTGTGGCTGATCATATGCTTGAGAAAAGGGAGGAATATGCAGATTGTTGATCACATCTTCCACATTTGGGTTAAGAGGGGTTCGAGTCTTTTCAATTTTTCTGAGATGTTTAGACATGATTTGGAACTGAAAAGGTGAGGATGCAGGATTAGAAATGATAACTGATCGATATAAGATAACGGAAATGAGGCAGTAAATACAGAAAAAGTTATAGAAAAAGATTATTAATCTACTCATCGTGAGTGAGAATCTGCAATTTAAAGAAGATTACTAATGGATATAAGAAAGCATTAATGAGGTATAAAATATAAAATGAGGAGGAGGATCTACCAAAATCTTGAGGGGCCTGGTGCACTGAAATAGTGAAAGCTTATACATTGATAGTAAAAGGAGGAAGTTACTGGAGTTCCTTATAACTGAGAGACCTGATCATTTTGTAGTTAGCTAAAATGTAGAGACGAAGAAAGAGAGTAAAATTTTTAGAAAAAGATTTGAAGTAATATTGCCATACAACATACTGTTTGTTTTAAAGGAACTAAACGTCACTGAATAATTATGCAATTTGGAATAAAATTGAGGACTAAGAGCTGAAAGATAGAGAGGATCCATAAGTTTAAATGATTACCAAAGAAGGCAAGAGAAGAGAATCAAGGGAAGAAAATTTTTTAGGTGAGTAAAGGAGGCAAGCGGAATGTGTGAAAGAAGGAACATATTTGTGATAGAAGTATGGAGTGTACTTACACTGGAAAAATTAAGATCAGATGAAAATGGAGTTTGCTTACATTATAGAATGAAGAACGTTGCATAGAGAAGGGATGAGTAGAAGCTGCACGAAGACCATGGTCAATTAAATGTGATATCTTTAATGGTAGTGGAGTTCTATTGGCGCTACTATGACCGGGAGTGGGAGAGAAAGGGAAGAAGAAAGCTTGGTGGATGATGAAAATGCAACCAGGTTTCAGAAGAAGAAGAAACAGATATGTGAGTATTATGGAGGGTGTTCTTACACTAAAGAAATCGGGATCCAAAGGAAAGTAAAGCTTTCTTACATTAAAAAATGAAATGACAATCTGAGATGAGACGACTTGCCTGGGCTGTCGATGGCGTGGGAAGGGGGCACCGGCACGGCAGGGGTGGCTACGAAGAGGAGGTTATTACAGAGATAATGCACCAGGGCGAAGGCACTTCCCTCCGAGGGGATGTAAGCACATGGGAGGCAGGCGTATGCTTCGTACTGACTTCGCCACCACCATAATGAGGATCATGCGCAGATCTGTAGAAAAAGAAAAATCTTCTTCCTTTCTCACCCGTAGAATTGCCCAAGTGTATATGATTAAGGGCCTGACTTTGAGGCCAGTTTCTTGACCCTCTTCCCCACCGATTAAATCAGGACCTCTCCTAACCATTGACTTCATTACTACCTCCGGATTATACATAGAGGTGACCAGCACTGGCGTTCCCTTAAAATTTACAAAGTAATTACAATATCATTAGTTTTAATCAAAATGGACTTAATAATTATCTGAACAAATAATTCTGTATAATTAATTAATAATCATAAATGGGCACTAAATATCTCATCTCATCTACTAGAGATAAATTCAAGATCAATGTTCTGATTTTCTAATCGCATTTTATTTTGTGATTGATTAGGTTGTGGTCGTAGAGGCAGTTGGTGTACGTTCTTTTGTAAATTATTTATCAATTAAGGCTCAATGCAGCATACAAACAACATCTCGCAGGATGAATATTATGGCAAGACACAAGAAATACTCAGCCGACTCATTATCAACTAGCTCAAACACGGAACTTAATTTGTCAAACCCTCAAATCTCAAACTCACAACATTATCATTAGTTTTGCTTATAATTTAAGTTTGAATTAAGTAAGTTATGTGGTACAGTTATGCTACAAAGACTCTCAAACGTTCAGTGCTCCACTGATCAAACTAAAGTTGGGTCTAATCCAAATTCACTTAACCTATCCATCTCGTGATTAAAACTCACCATACACAAATCCGTATAGTCCTACATACTTTGTCATCCACCTTATGGCCAAAACATCTTACAAAAACATCATCAAACTGAGCTCCTCAAAGCCAACCCCAGTTATCACCTTCTTACTTATACCTCACTTATTATGCTTACTTTTTACTTCATAATTTATACTTTATGCTTATATAATTATACAACACTCTTACTGTATAATAAACCCCCATACATATGCTCTGATCCAAGCCAAACCAATTTAATCCACTCTAATCCTCGACGTCAAACTTATATCAACCGTATTTCATCATATATTTGCACATCCACATCCAACTCCATGCAAAACCCTCTGTCACCTCTTATAGTCATTCACCCATCGATATGCTCCACACACAAACACGTGTATCCATCGCACAGACGTATAGCCACCATACATATACATGTCCATCACACACATGTATAATTACTAACATATTCGCTAGCCATCACTATCACATACATATTCCACATGCATCATACTTATAACTCACATACATGTCATGTGCACTTCAACATGACATAATTTATCCTAGTACATCATGCAAACAAATCATGATTTAACATCCAAAACATTGAATAATACAATCCTAGCATGTTGCTACTCATTCAAAGCATGTTATCATGAAATTACGAGTTTATAGCTCTCATATCTCGTAATCATGACATTTGATGGTGACCCCACAATGGTGGCAGTGTTGGCGGCGGAGTTAGCAACTAAAAGCATTACCAAGTTGAGGGAGTTGTTGTCTAGAGGATTTAGGAAGCGCCAAAAGTACTCACAACCAAATGGGGTGTCAGAAGTCAATGCGGCCTAAATCAGCAATCTACGGAGGCACACTAGGGGCTGCCGAGAGAAAAGTTTTGCCAACATAAGAGGCGGCACCACCTAAAGTGAAGGGTATAGTCACTGAAGGTCAGTCGGCGGCTGAGAAATACTTAGTCGCAAGACGTCGAAATCGGCTATGGACAACACCCAACTTGTTTGCTCCTAATGTTTCAGTGGGCTAATGATATGTCTTGAATCAACATATCATGAACGGCCTAGCCCAATTGTACCTCCCCACAACTGTGAGGTTATCTATGAAGTCACAAAGAGATGGGGAGACAGATTTGTTACTCTGTGTGAATAAAATGAGGATCCCCATGTGCATGATGGTCAACCGTGATAAGTCTTCATCGGAGACCTTTTGTCTGTTCTTAGCCACTTCTTTCAAAATTACTATAAATAGATTCTTCTCTTGTTGCTTCCATGTAAAGAGCCTTTTGAAGAATTGCCCCTTGCCTTGGGCAACCCTCCAATCGCCACTATCCAACTTCAACGGGTTCCCTTTTGCACTCAAACCATTATTAGTGCGACTTCTTTGACTGTAAGGATAGTATTTTGCCTCGAATGTTAAAAACTACTTGTGAGTTGTCCCAAAATTCACCTATTACAACGTCTAAGAGCAGCCTAAAGATACATATTAGCTCGCAATCGTATACCGGGTAGAACCTAGTCTCCTCCAAGATTGCCTTGCATCCCAACCTCGATTCAACGGGATCTTTTGATAGTATAAGACCAGTGGGGAAACTATTCGTTCCAATACCCAGTCTTCTCTCATAGATTTTCTTCTTCTCTTCTAATGCCTTCATTGATTCCACCATTTGACTATACTCTTGTAGCTCTTCGTCTGTAAAAGATGTTATACATATGTATATCAACAATAGGTTGTGACTAAAATCAAAGAGTCGTGTTGATTCAAATTATGTAATTAATGTACAAATACACGTTAAATGTATATATCGTGTTATTGGATACACAATATGATGTCTTCTCAGACATGATAGCACAATATTTGAATGTCACCTTTCGCATATCGTGTTATTAATGACACGTTATGTATGCTACACATACATGATAGGAGGACTCTATATCAAATATTGTATTATCGATAACACGATATATTACATATCATATACTTAATAACACAATAATTTGCTGAGGAAATTAAAGTAGCAACTATGTTGTGTATTCCATATCACGATATATCAAAAATTGTGTATACGAAAATATGATTTAGAGCTAGAGAAAGGCCTTACCACAAAAGTGATCCAAACTGGATTAATCCCTCGATCGACCGGTTATTTTCACCAAAGTCACTTCTTTACCGGGATTGCGCCAGTATACACTTGGATGGAACCTCACTTCACGGCCAAAACTTGCTTTGGGGCAAAAATTTCAAAATCGCTTTTCAAAAATAAGAAAAACCAAACGTTGCGGAGTTTTTTTGCGTCTCGCTACTTGAACATTAGAAATCGACTGGATTTTTTTCGTAATCGCTGGTGGGATGGTTTGGAAATTAGAACTCACATTGCATATTCGCTTCTCCATGATTGGACTGTCAAAATTGCCAATATGTGAAGTTATTTGTGTGTAAATGCGACTATGTAAGGGGTTTACACGATATAAAACCCTAAACCCTGACCCATGGGTATTTTTGTTCAAAACTTTCCTTATATTGTATATGTTCGGGTTTATTCGTTTTTTTTTTTTGAAAAACTAAGGAATATGAAATATTCCTTTTTTCTGCCAAGCGATATGAAAAAACTCTAGTTTAAATGAATACCCAAGAAGGCAAGCTAGTGGAGTGGGTGCATTGAAAAAAACTGATACATGACATACTAAACAGAGTGTTCTTAAACCAGGGAACATAGAATAGAATGAAATATTCCTAAACCAGGGAACATAGAATAGAATGAAATATTCCTATTTTATGTGATTGATTGATTTATTAAATGTTAATTTAAATTTAAAATTTAAAATTATATTTATTTTTATATATATATAAAGCTCAATTTGAGCTAAACTTATCGTTATAATATAATGAGTTCGTGCTCGAATTTTTGGTTCGAGTTGAGTTCAAACTAGTAAACTTAAGCTCATTTGAGTGTTAAGTCAAAGTTCAAACCAAAATATTTTGACTCTGAGTTCGAGCTAAATGCGATAAAATTTTGACTCGAGTCGTTATGACCTCTATTCGTGTCAAATGAGGCTTCTGGACTCTTTTGTTATATACTTTTGAACCATTGACCGTTTTTAGATTTTTTTTTACTTCTTACCACATGCACTTGTTGAGACTTGAGACTTCAGAGGCAGGGCAACTTAAGCAGGGAAACAACTCAAGCAGGGAAAAAGAATAAAAGATTGAGAGAAAATATGAAAGAAGTTAAAAACACAAATAGATTATAAAATTTACAAATAAATTAACAGACACCAAACCTGATTTCATGAAAGATCATCATCTCCACCTCTCAACTATAATCACCATTTAGTTACCTTCTCCTAAGATAGAAACCAAAAATACAAAAACAACGAAGAAAAAAGTCATTTTTCCATGCTCCGCAGGTTTGAGCCGGGTTTAGCCCATCAATTTGCAAAACTGCAAAGCAGAGTCAGTGGAGATGACCCAATTTGGTGTCGTCTCATACACAACATCCATGGCTGCATGGCTGCTTTGGATTGCCGGTAATCAGTTTTAGACGTAAATTGGTCAACATGAGTGATATATAAGACGACAAAATCTGTCAGGAGACCTAAGAAGATAAAGACCTACCATGTGCAATCTATCAGGATGCTCACGAACATTTAAGATTGGCCCATAACTACAAATTCAGTGGAGAAGACAAACTCATGACCACGGAAGATTAAGCCATAACTACAAATTCAGTAAAGAAAAACTCATGAACACAACAGATATATTTTTTTATTTATTTACTATCATCATTTATTATTATTTTTTTATACTTAAGTATCGGTCTCATTTCTTATTTTACAGTAAAATACCTTGAAAAAATTAAAATAATAGTTAGGAAGGTCATAATACCAAAAGCCATTAAAATTTTTATTTATACAGTGGAAGAATCTATTTTATTATTAATTTAACTAGGGGAGTAGAAAAATGACTAAAAGAAAAACAGTTAACTAGTTATTCATCAGTTTTATTTGATTCAATAACTAGAGTTAGACGAGGATACCCATAACTACAAATTCAGTGAAGAACCATCTATGCGTGCAATGGAACAGGTTGCTCATGAATAACGAAGATTGACCCATCTGTGCAATGGAACAGGTTGCTCATGAACCGTCTTACATAGTTATGTAGACATGGAAGGAATCTCTAGTCGAGAAACCCTAAAAACCTATGTAAGGGCAGGGAGACCAGGGATAGTGAAAGCGTGAAAAAAGGATGAGCGGGTGGTAATAAGCCACATAGACGGTTGATGATGGTATGCATGGATTGTCACGCCCGAGGTTTTTCCACACATTTACTTAAAAATTTTACTACAATTCCATTTTCAAAACACAAATGTAAATCAACTAAATTAACAAAATTCAAAATGTGTGAAAACAACTTTCATAAATTAAATCATCTTAAAACAAACAAACGTTCTTAGGTGTGACCTAAAACAAAAGCGTACGATTAAAACCTACTATGGCCATGGGTTTTAAAAACAAAAACCTCCCAGGCATATCTGAGTACAAGTTCTTGCATAGTCTAAAAATAAATCGTACATACATACACAAGTCCAGTAGATAACATAATTTTCTCACATTAGTCAATACATGAGATCGTAGCACCAAACTCCACATAACTTCTTTACAATTTTACGGCGCTCAAAGTCGAGGAAGAATTGTCCACCATGGGGAAGAATCCAGTCTCAAACAACTATCGATCAACCTGCAAAAGCCTCCGAACGAAGGGGCTAAAAAGATAGGGTGAGTATTTTTATACTCAGTAGGAAAATACCCAGTAGAGGAAAAATGAATCAATGAACTCCACAAGTTCATATATAGATGCTTCCATGCAATCACACATGAAGCAAAAAGAATATGAAGTATAAATATTGTCACGCATATAAATCATCGTACAAATCGAACTTACACTTACTCATATATCATGCTCTTACACTTACACTCTGAATCAATCTTATCAACTTACTCGTATAAACGTATGCTTACACTTACAACATACACCTACTTGTACGACCTTATTCGTACGAACTTATTTGTACGACCTTACTTGTACAATCATACTCTTACACATAAATGTACTCTTACATCTTCCTTAGAAGCTTACACTTACACTTATGCTTACCGTCTAAATCAAAGTCTCACAAACTTACTCGTACAACATACTCATACTCATAAACTTACTCTTACTGTCTTCCAAAGAAGCTCACACTTATTCTAAATCTAACACGTACAACTTACTCAGAATCTGAAACATACAACTTACTCTTACGATCATACACATACTGCCAACAACTGAAGCTCATTATAATTAATAAGCTCCAGCGTCGGAAAGAAATGGAATGTCACTGGGGCGTCACCTTAACCTTTGTGGAGCAACTATACACCATGGACTTTTCCAAAGGCAAGGCACATCTATGCTCATGGGGCATAGGATCAAACAGGTAAGAGCAGATCCATGATACTACTTACCTGAGCACGCAAATGCCCACTCTCTGGGGCCATACAGTGCCAACAAGGGCAACAGTGCCAACTAAGGGCAGAAAATATACAGTGCCACTCTTGGGCAGCAATCTTATAGTGGCACTCGTGGGCAGAACATACAATGCCATTGGTAGGCAGAAAACATACAAAGCCCACGAAGGGCAGAAACTTACAATGCTCTCAACAGAGCATCAAATGTTTGGGCCAAAATACAACACCAAGACTAAATCCAGCAGGAAAACACCATGGCTAGACCAAAAAGGACGCTCAGTCGATTACTTATCGACTGGCACAAAACAGAACTTAATCCGTCAAAACCCTCAGTCTCAAACTCACAACGTTATCAAATTAGGGTTACTTACCATTCAAGTTTATATTAGGTAACTTATGTCTGTACAATTATGCTCGAAATGACTACTATCTTACATTCTTCAGACAACCATGCTAGAAATACGCCTGTCCCGAAGCTCCTATCCACAAAGGTAGAATCCCTTACTTAACTCATCCTCCACTCTTATGCTTACAACCTTTATCGACCTCTACATAGCCTTACTTAAACTTGAATTCTAATACTGATAATCTTACCATCATACACTTACGACCTTACCTCTTACACCAACCACCTTAAAACTAAATCATCTTACTTGAACTCATCAAATGATACCCTTTCGACCTAAGTCTCATCATCAAACTCTTACTAATTCCTTACTCATGATTCTTTTGTTACTATTCATATTACGTACATTATGCATGTACAATTATGTCGTTATCTGTTACTAACTCACAATCCCCTAAGACATTAAGAACCCTGAATCTTCCCAATCATTACATCGCTTAGGTCTTGTGCTCACTGCTCCAATGTACTACCCAACTCAATCCAAGCCAATTCTTCAACCTCATCAAATCCAACCTTCGACAGTCCATCTTACATCCTTCATCGCTCGTCATACCATCACCATTTCCATGTCGTAGCCTACGAGGCACCCTTTCAACAAACTTACAAACAAACGCACGTACTCGTGCTCATCAACCACACATATTTATTACATACTCAAATCACACACATACAATTCACTAATTACTTACTGTCATACATTTAGTCCATAACATATGCATGATTCACATATATAAAGCATGCTTATTTAATTAGCATTATCATGCAAAACATTAAATTATAAACTCCTAGCATGCTACTACACAATCAAAGCATGTTATAATGAAGTTACGAGTTCTAGGTCCCCTACCTCGTAATCTACAGGAGTTTGATGGCGAGCAAATGACGATGGCGGCGTCGATAGCGGACTAGGTGGCCAAAAGCATTGTACTGAGAGAGTTGTTGTGTCCCAATGATTTTCATAGATGCTGGAATTAATCTCGATAAGGTTAGATTAATTACACTCAAAGCATAAGACTGCGCGCACTAGGGCGGGCAGATACAAGGTCGTGCCACTAGAAATGGCAAGAACGACCATAGAATAGGGGCTGATTGATTGGAGGTCGGCCAACGGTTTAAAACACTTTGTTGGCCACAAAACATTAAAATGGACTGCAGACTACAACCAATGGTAACAATTCCGCATTGTTGAAGCCTCACAACATGGCGTAGGACTTGATTGCTTACCCACAGACATAAGGGAGACAGAGGAGGGCTTTAACGGCCATATTACCTAATGGTGGGAACGTTCCATAAACACACGTTGAGGCACTAAGGCCTAGCGTAGGTGGACGACAAAGGCGGCTTCATTTCTAAACGCTACCCACAACCAATTCATCATACAAACGATCATGCATCAAGCACGGCTTACAGTGGAAGATATGGCACAACAACGGTCGAGCCTTCGATGGACCAAGTTTAAAGGCTGACAGTGTTACTTCCGCTTGGAAGGATATGAATTCGAGGACTCTTTCCTTGATGTTCCGGGTCGTGTGTGATAGAAAGTGGGGGTACAAAGGTAAATTTGGGCCAGAAGTGCTGGCCCTAGTCGTCACTGGGTCGGGGTAAAGCCCACGTTGGTTGGATCCGTAGCTGAAGTTCAGGCGATATCAAGCTAGACACGTTGGCTTGAGTTGGAGCGGGGCCCATTAGCTGCAATCAGAGATGTATCCCAAAGTTTAGGGACGTCTGGTGTGTGCAGAAGATGTGCAAAGGAGGTCGGGAGCGGCGACCCCTTTTCGATATTGGGTAAAGTCGACATTTGCAGTGTCTGCAGCAGAACAGCCAATCAGAAAATTGAAGAGACCCAAGACCTGATTTAGGTAGGGCGACAGTGCTCTAAATTGGGGTGGCAAATATGCCTTGCCGAGCTACGAACGGCCCGACATGGCCAAGGGCTAGACCTGGGAGAAGATAGGACTTGGCAGTCACTGGATTGTGGCAAGTCAAATGGATGTCAACTTGATGTCGTCTAACATCTGATAGCAGAAAATAAATGTCACAATTGAAATCTATACTTTGATGTAGGTTGGCCAAACAAACGAATCGGAACCAATCGAGGTGAGCGGGGCCAAACCTCGACACCTTGTCGTCGTTGGCTTGAGACAGAGCAGGTGAGGTGAGTCGAGCTCCTTCGATAACTCAGCACAGAAAAAGAACCAAAAATAAATAAATGTTCTGTCCCAACTAGAAAAGGGTGGAAGAATGGGTGAAAGACTGGGAAGGCAGTGGTTCAATCCAAGGCGGCGGCCTTGTCGTCACTGGTCTGGGAGGAGGCCAATGGTCGGAGATCAACAACACAGCCGTGGTTCACAACATAGAGAAATGGGAACAAAACAAAAAGAGGGATTTTTGATCCCGTTCAAAGTAGAGTGGAGGTGGCTGAGGGAGACGGTGGCCAAGGCGGCGGCCGTCTTGCCGTTGTCGGGCTGGGGGAAGGCCCAAGGCCGGACCACGGTGGCTGGCGACCGGCAGCACAACCGTAGGTCAACCACGAACAAAAAACGAAAAAAAGAGGCGGAATTGTTTTTTACCTCACAGCGGTGAACCGGGGGCGGGGACGCTGGGACGGCGGTGGCCGGAGGTTGTTTTGGTCTGGGCGGAAACTATGGCGGCGGTCTGGAAGTCATGCAGGTGGGGGCGCCGGTGGATCCAGTGAAAGTTCTCAAAATAGCCACTGGGCCGAAAACGGGAAAAAGAGAGAGGGGCGGCAGCTGCCGGCGAAGCCAGGCCAGGGAGGTGGCGGCGGCGTCGCCAGGCTGTGGCCGACCGAGCAGAAGCTGGCGGCCACCGGCGACAGCGTCTCCGGCCTCACACAGTGAAGCCCCATCACTGTTCACCCCGTGGGTTGGGCTGGTGAGGCGCACCCGATCCGCGTTATGTATATATTTTTTTCCTTTTTTACTCTTCTCTTCTCGTTTCTGGTCTCCTACGTCTTGTCTGATTTTCGCGCTAAACAATTTATGGGATGTGTCGAGGCCCATGACCTGCGACTACACATTACTCCCGACTCTTACGGTCACGAATATTACAAATACAAATACACCAAAGCGTAAAATTTATTTATAAAAAATACGACCAGAAACTGTAGAGCATTGCAGAAATTGCAAAAAATAGCAGAAAAATTACAAAAAAATTAGGGATATTACATGGATAATTGGGCCGATTGGATTCTGGGCCGTTCAAAGTGGGCTTTGGAAAATATGTCCTTTTACGAATGATGAAGTTGTAGATGTAGTTGCCAAGGTGATAGAAGAATGGGATCAAATGTTTGTGCAAAAGAAAATTGGTAACTGTGGGAAGCCAAGGCCAACATAAAGAAGCAAATTCTCTTCCTAGATTGAATGGCGCTGCACAAGATGGATTGGTTGTTTTGCAGTCCTCGCAGTTTAGACTTGATCGTCTAACCCAACAGCTCCCAAGTGAGGAGGAGATAGATGTGGGGAATATAACTATAGGCCCTTGCCAAACAGAGTATATATTTATTGTACTCCGGTTCTAGCCGAATAGATTATAAATATATTGTTCTCTAGTTCTGGGCAGACAGAGTATAATTTTACTGTTTTCTACTTGTACTGCAGAATAATGGATCTAGAAATGCCAACAAGAAAGTAAAACAAGAATACAAGGAATTATGTGGATCGGCCTTGTTGCCTACATCCACAAGATCACACAATTTCACTAGATAAAGAAATAGTTATAAGAGAATTATAAAGATCTCTCAGCAATGCTCGTCACGCAAGATACAAGAAGAAAACTCCAACTTCTTCCTCCCAGAAATTCATGTTTTCCTTCTCTGTGTTGCTCTGTGTCAACCTATTTAGTTCTAGGCTGTGGCGGCTCTGAAATCTTTTCTCTCAGAATTCCTCTTGACATATGATTGTTATTCACACAAAACCTGTTGGCCTTAATGATTTCTATTTATAACTTAGGTCTTAAGGCCACAAGGACCAAACTGCCCTTAATGAATCCCGTAATTGGTTTCACCATCAACAATCTCTCACTTGAAACCTAATTACTCAAAATCTTCATCAATAATTCTCTCACTCAAACTGATCCCTTCTGAATCAATTTCAATATAGAGCCAATTATAAGCTAGACAATTGCTCCACTCTTACCTAATGTAACTGTGTGATCACCACCATCCTTCTAGTGTAGAAAACCAATTGTGGTTGAGCAAAAGCTCAATTTCTCCATTGTCACCACTTTAGTAAACATATCCTAGAACTCCCACCAAAGTATAAAGACATACCTGAGCAACCCTTCAGATATCTAAGAATCCATTTCACTGCATTCTAGTGCTCTTCTCTTGGATTCGCCATAAACCTTGCAACCTGACTATAGCATGAGCTATATCTGGTCTAGTGTATGTGGCTGCATATATCAATGAGCCTACAGCAGATGCATAAGAAACCTTGTTCATGTGAGTTATTTCTTCCTTGTGCTAGGAGACTACTCATTTGAAAGCCTAAAGTGAGTTGCTAAGGGAGTACCAGCTGGTTTCACACTCAACATGTTGAACTTCATCAAGACCTTTTCAACATATTCGTCTTGGGATAATTTTAGCACTTTCTGCTCTTTATCTCTTGTAATTCGCATACCAAGGATTTGCTTAGCTGGTCCAAGATCCTTCATTGTGAAATTAGAAGACAACTATTTGTTGAGCATCTCGATCTCACCATAATCTGCTCCTGCAATCAACATGTCATCCACATATAACAACAAGAGCAAATAAGAAGTTCTCAACCTCTTGTAATAGCAGCAATGATCAGAATAGTAACGATAAAATCCAATGGATAGCATAAACCCATCAAATTTTTTTTATCACTGTCTTGGAGCTTACTTGAAACCATACAAGCTCTTAAACAACTTGCACACCAAATTCTCCTTTCCTCTTACCACATAACCTTAGGGTTGATACATATAGATCACCTCTTCTAAGTCGCCATGTGAGAAAGTTGTTTTAACATTCAACTACTCTATGTGAAGATCCTCAACTGCAACAATGGACAACACCATTTTGATAGTAACAATTTTGACAGCAGGAGCAAATACTTTTGTATAATCTACTCCATACTTCTGCTGAGAACCTTTGATAATGAGTCTAGCTTTATACCTCTTGCTTCTATCAGCTATATGTTTCAACCTATAAACCCACTTGTTATGTAATACCTTTTTACCTAAAGGTAGAGGAACTAATTCCCAAGTCCAATTAGATGTTAATGAATCCATCTCATCCTCCATAGCACGCTCCCACTGAACTGAAGTGTCTATCCTGCAAACTTCCTCAAAGCTTTCTGGTTCACCACTATTAGTCAAAAGCAAATAATTCAGACTATGATCAAATATGGAATACATACCAAATGTGCTCTTAGGGTCAAAGGGATCAAATATCCTCTTCTTCTTAATCTGCCTGGAACTGGTCCAACCAAGTGGTGTCTGTAAGGGAATAGCTGGATCCTCTGGATCTATCTGTGAAGAAGTATCACCCACCTGTTCATGACTAGATGTATTGGTTCCCATGTGAGCTCTATCATCATCTGAAGAATTTTCAGCCTCAAGTTCTACAAATTCAGATTCAACCTGTTTCATCTTCCCCTTTTGTAGATCTTAATGGTGCTTATACAACTCTGTCTCGTGAAACACAACATCAATGCTCTGGACAACTTTCTTATGGACTAGATACCACAATCTGTAACCATAAGCATCTCCACCATAGCCAACAAAAGTAGCACTTGTTGGATTTGGAATCCAACTTTCCTCTATGCTCTATATCAATATGCAAATAAGCAGCACAATCAAAAACTCTTCAGTGATCAATTTTTACCTCTTTCTTTAACCATGCCTCTTCAGGAATGCCTCCATTTAGAGGGTAGCATGGAGACCTATTGATCAAATATGTTGCAGTATCAACGGCATAACTCTAGAATGAGAGCGAATGGCCACAGTGTAGCCTCATACTGCATGCCTTCTCCATGATGGTTCTGTTTATCCGCTCTACGACACCATTTTGTCTAGGTTGTCAAGGCGTAGTAAGCAACCTTCAAATGCCATGTTTATCACAAGATGACTGGAATTCCCTACTACGATACTCGTCTCTATTGTCTGACTTCAAACACTTCAACTTTAACCCTGTCTCATTCTCAACATGTGTTTTTCATTGCACAAAGATAGAAAATACTTTTAATTTATTCTTAGCAAAGTAAACCCATAACTTGTGATAAGCATCATCAATAAAAGTAATGAAGTAAGACACATCTCCAAGGGATGGAACCTGGGCTAGTCCCCGAACATATGTGTGTATACTTCAACTTTAACCCTATCTCATTCTCAACAAGATGCTCAGACCTGCACACCAGGGTAGTTCTGGTAAATGAAACTTTGTATTGCTTGCCTATAACACAATGCTCACAAAATTGTAAATTTGCACACCTCAAACTAAGTAACTTCCCCTTAGCCTATAACACCTTCATCCTTTTTCTCTGACATGTGTCCAAGGTGACAATGCCACAAATTGACATCAGTTGTATTAGAGGTCACTCCAATAGATTGCTTAGAACAACTGGATGTCATATGCAATATTCCAATTTTCTTCCCCTTAGCCACTACCATGATACCTTTACTCATCTTCCAACTATCACTCATAAAGTGAGTAGTAATACCACAAATAGCCAATTGACCAACAAAAATAATGTTCTTTGTCAAATGAGGCACAAGATGAACATCTTTTAACACAATCACAACATTATCATCAATCAACAAATGAATGTCACCCTTGCCTATGATTTCACAAGCTTGATCATTGCCCAAGTAGACATTGCCCAAATCACTAGCCACAAAATTTTGCATCAAATATTTTCTAGAAGTAGCATGAAATGAGGCACCACTATTAATAATCCAAGCATCACAATTACTTTCCATAGACAATAACATATAATCAGCTTCAGCAACATTAACGTTGTTTTTAGCATGATTTTCTGCTCCATCATGAGGGAGGTTTGGGCATTCTTTCTTCAAGCGACCTTTCTGCCCATACTACCAACAAGCCCCATCACTCGTACGGTGTTTAGACTTGGACTGCCCCTTCCTAGACTTTCATCTCCATCCTAGTTTGCCTCTTTGAGGTCGCCGCCCCCTTTCTTCCATAGTCAAGGTTGAACTAGATGAAGAAGAACCGCTTTTACGGCGTGTTTCTTCAGCTAATATCATTCCACACACATCATTCAACTTAAATTTATCTATATTATGGGAACTATGAACAACAACTTTAAATGATTCTCAATCAAATGGCAAAGACTAAGCAAAGCAACAGATTGTATATCTTCAATAAAATTAACATCTACTGCCTCAAGTTGATTAACCAAAGCATGAAACGAATTCAAGTGATTGGCTATAGTCTCATCATCAAACATTTTCAACTCAAAGAAACTGGTAACAAGATGTACATTGTTTGTGGAAGAATGATTCGCATACAACTGCTCAATCAGATCAAAGTATTCCTTCGTGGTCTTGGCCTTCGTGATGTTTGAAGCCACCGAAGAAGAAATAGACAACCTGACCGCTCTTAGAGCCTTGCGATCAAGCAACACCCACCTTGCAATCTCTTCTACCTTGTCTTTACCAATAGGCTTGGTTATAAACAATGGCTGGTAAAGGTCCTTCTAGTACAAGTATTCTACAATTTGCATGAGCCAAAATTTGTAATTTTGGCCATTAAATTTTTCTATCTTGAACTTGCTATTGTCGGCATATCCTCCTGAAGCTCCGATAACAATTATGGGGAATATAACTATAGGCCCTCGCCAAACAGAGTATATATTTATTGTACTCCGATTTTGGCCGAACAGAGTATAAATATATTGTTCTCTAATTCTGGGCAGACATAGTATAATTTTACTATTCTCTGCTTATATTGTAGAATAATGGATCTAGAAATGCCAACAAGAAAGCAAAACAAGAATACAAGGAATTACGTGGATTGGCCTTGTTGCCTACATCCACGGGATCACACAATTTCACTAGATAGAGAAATAGTTATAAGAGAATTATTAAGATCTCTCAGCAACGCTCCTCACACAAGATACAAGAAGAAAACTACAACTTCTTCCTCCCAAAAATTCATGTTTTCCTTCTCTGCATTGCTCTGCGTCAACCTCTTCGGTTCCGGTCAGTTCCGGGCTGTAACTGTGACGCCCCGACCCGCAAACCGACCCAGGCCGGGGGTCCGAAAACCGATAAAACCAAACCCAAAACTAAGAGCAGCACACTCTGAGTGCGAGAGTCTTCTCATTCCTCTACGTGCTACGGAACTTTAGCGCTCCGTTGCACGTAGGCAAGAACTGGCCTAATTATATAACTAATTCAGACCGGGCCAACGTTGCATTGTCATTGGTTACCTACATACATATTGGATAACATCCACGATGTTACTCCGATATGATCGGATCCGGACGTAGTTCTGCCTATTGGCTACTACATACAACCGGCATACCAAAAACACATACGTATAAAATATGTATCTCCAAATATTTAATTGGAGTTATTCAAAAGCCCGATAAAACATTGGCAACACACATCTCGCTCTATCATATAGATGAGTACCACATGATCACCACAACATTCCTCACTCTATCCTAGAGCAAGACCACACATCACACGTCTCGCTCCATCACTGAGCCGAGACCACATATACCACACGTCTCGCTATATCACTTAGCTGAGACCACACACATCACATGTCTTGCTCTATCATAGAGTGAGACGGAACACAATCATAGGTCTCACTCTATCACTGAGCCGAGACCGAACACACACACAACACGTCTCACTCTAACCCAGAGCAAGACGGCACACATCATGGCATATAAGCATAAGCATAACATACCATCATATAAACATACGCACAGCCCGTCTCTCTCTAACCCAGAGCGAGACAACACACATCATGGCATATAAGCAATGCATATCATAATATAAACACACGCACAACCCGTCTCTCTCTAACCCAGAGTGAGACAGCACACATCATGACATGTAAGCATAGCAAGCATCTGGATCATAGCATAACACACATCATAACTAGCACATGTCATTCTATAATTAAAATAGGAGATAAGAAACTCTTACTCCCCTGATGTCTCACGAAGTAGCGGTATTTGGGGTGCTCATTTCTGGGCGTCCTCCCCTTCAGATCCGGAGACAGTGGACAAAGCCTCCTCTAGCCTCCACATGTTCATCGCCTTGCACCGAAAAACAACCCAACCCACTCTCCCCTTTCCCGGAGACTTCTCGTTTTCTGCGCCCGTGGGTGGCGGACAGAACCTCCCCTACCCGGGGTGTTCCTTCACATGTCGTGGCCCTTTGGTGGAGAACGGAGCCTCCCCTACATCGGGCCACTTCTCTTGATCCGGCCCGGTAACAGAGGACAGAGCCACCTCTCCCACCGGGCCATCTCTCTCTCACTCTCGGGCAGAAGGGTAGCTGACATAGCCTCCTCTTGCCCCCAAGTCATTTTTCCCTTATAGGAGCGCCAACTCGAGGAATGGACCATGCCATTGCGTAGATCGCCCTCGACTTAGCTAAGAGCCCCTTAAGAACGGAAGAAAACAGACACCGAACAAGTCCAGAAACTCCTCTAGAAAATAACGGAATCCATTATTTATAGGGGAAGAGCCGAGAGCGTACGAAATGCTCTCGGGGATGCGCGCGCCACGTGTCGCGCGCTTGCGCGGCGCGCGATGCGCTGGTTGCGCGCTGCGCTCGCGCCCCGCATCGCGTGGGGCCCGGCCCCGAGCCACGCGGGCCCCCCGCCACGCGGCACCGCGTCGCGCGTCGGGCGGCGCGGCTGATGCCAGCAATTTCGTCTTATATGATTAAAATAATGTATTTTTATATTATTTTAATCTAAAAATATTTAAACTTCAACGCGCGATATCTTCTTACCCCGAAGTCGGAATCGCGCGTTCTACGTACCAATGGACTCATATTGACGAGCCCTTTGATACAAGACCACACATGGGTAGGTTATCCCACTGTTTTTGAGTGGGCCCCGCCTATGCGGCACGCTTCCTGAGGCCATAATTTTCGCTCCTGGCCTCCATTTTGCGCATTCTTCGATTCGCGATGCTCGTTATTCCGAGCTCTAACCAGATACAGAGATTTCACCTAATGAAACCCCCTAACCCTAATCACAAATTACTAAATTATCCTTAACCCCCCTGGGTTAAACGTAACCGGAAAACAGGTCGTTACAGTAACGGCTCTAAAATCTTCTCCCTCATAAATCCTCTTGACATTGGACTGTTCTCCACACAAATCCCGTCGGCTATAATGATTTCTATTTATAACTTAGGTCTTAAAGCCACAAGGACCAAATTGCCCTTAATGAATCCCGTAATTGGTTTCACTCTAAAAAATAGAGGCTGCTCAGGCCAAATTAAAACAATGGAAGGAGCAATATCAAAGGTTGTGATTTCTTTTTTTAAGAATTGCATTGCTGTTTTACGTTTGAATTCTACTTTGGGCTTCATTGCGACGTATCTATGTTACTCTGTCATGTGTTTGATGGTTTTGGGTTATGCTTCAGTTTGCATGTGAGCTTGAGGAATGCGAATTTGCAAGCCAAGGCCAACATCAGAAAAGCTGCTCAGGAGGAGGTAATTTTTGTTTTTATGCTCATGACATCAGTTTAGCGCCATAGGCATTCTCCTTGTTTGTTGTGAAGGAAATTTGTTACTTTCTCCATTGCAATTGGAGTTCCGTCAAATTATTGTTTCAATGTCCTTTTGCCCCTGTATCTAAAATGGTTTTACAGAAGGGTTTTCAATTATTCACTGTTGGGGCGTAGCTTTCTAAATTTCATTTTATTTATTTATGTTTAATTACATTGAATTAGGTGTGGAAATGCATAATACTAGCATGAAAGGGATCTTTCTGTTGAGCTTCTGTTCGTGGGTATATGTTGTGATAATATGGCTCGGTTGATTTCTGCTTTTTAAAAAAATTTGGTTGGAAATTGCTAAAATCGATGGAATGTTCATATTTAATTTTCCAATTCAGTGGAATGAATGTCTGCGAGTCTCTTTTACCATATTCGGACGGCTATTTTGATGCAGTTACAATCGGCTATGGGTTACGAAATGTGCTCGACAGGTTTATTGCCATGAGAGAGATCCATCGGGTTCTCAAGCCAGGTATCTACTTTCTAAATTAGATTTTTTCTATGATATGTAAGCTGCAAATGTCCTGAAAAATCGATTAATTGATTTACCAGGTCAAGAGTATCTGTTTTAGACTTCAGCAAAAGCACAAATGACTTGACCACTATGCTTCAGGTACCTGTTTTGTGATATTGAGGTTTTAGGTTGAGTAATTTAGATTCCTATACTGGACATGATGTCAGCTAGAAAAAAAATTATCCGTGATTCACACCTTTGGAAAAATAAGATATAAGTAGTTTAATCTAGGTCTTTGTTTTGGAAGAACTACCTCCATTGGTGAAGCATATTTGTCTAGCAAGTTTTGCCCCCTAACACAAGTTATTTTTGCAAATAATCTTGAATTGTTCTTATTGCCGCACACTATTAATGGTCAGACTTAGATTTCAGTTTACCATCATCGGATCTTCACTCTTAGATTTATTAAAAAAAGATCTTCAATGAGTGTGGGTAGAGTTCATAATAGAGCAAATTGTTAGAGCAGAGTTGAGTTTTCAATCATTTAATAACTCAAATAAGGTACTAATGCCAACGACAAGCTTTGTAGTGATTTTACTGATTTTGAAAGAGTCGTTTAATTTTTGGATTTGCATGATATATTTAATTGTTTTTAATGCTCATGTGAAAGTCTTGTTTATTTTCAATGGATTTCTTTGTGATATTATTTTGGAAGGAGTGGATGTTGGATTATGTGGTCATTCCTGTGGCAAGTACTTATGGATTGACAAAGGAGTATGCATACTTGAAAAACTCGATCAAAGAATTCTTGATAGGTCTGTGATCTGCTACATGAAAATTGTGATGATCTATCCTCTTCCCGAGCTTTACAGTTACCACATTTATAGAATACAAGTGTCACATACTAGTACCTTCCTTGAGACGATTCAAATTTTAATGTCATCTTCCAGTTTGCATGTTCTGATCAAGCAATGCTTTTTTAGCCAATTGGATGTTTTAGAAATTGATGTTGGATGAAGCTTATGAGTGTTACCAGTGTTCTTTGAGGTCACAAAACCAATGATATTATCCTTGTGTTGTTTTTATAGGTGCTGAGTTGGAGAAATTAGCCAAAGAGGTTAGATTTACCAGGGTTACGCATAATGAGATCGGTGCAGGCTGGATGGGCTGGATGGGAGTTCTGTAGCCATTTGATAGTACACTTGCATATATAGTATTGATGCCTGACCTAGAACTTTTGCTCACTCACTTATTACCCGAAGTACCAGTGACTCCTCAAATGTGTGAATGTTTATCTTCATTTCTATAGCTACTAGCTGCTCCCTCAGAGAAATAAATTCTCTACTATGTCAGCTTTGTTACCTCTGAAATAACAATGGTCCAGATTGTGAACTAGAAATGTGTGATTTTTATTCCTTAACAGAAAAGTAAATATTTCCTTCAAAATTTGGTTGTAGCCTCTTGCCACTGCTGCGCGTTGATTTATTTTTTTTAGGATTTTGCCAAATGGTATCTTCCATTTCTATGTAATACATAAAATAGCTCTATGCAGGGCCACATATGCATTAAAAAGTTGAATGCCCCTGACCATACCCAAAACTAAAAAAATAAGTATTAAAGGACCTAAATATGTTATTCTTTATAAAGGTAATTTTTTTAGCTAGTTTATTTTTAAGAATATACGTTAATAAAATTTTCTGAGAAAATTTTTAAAATGGACCCTAACCATGGAAATATATACTTTCTTAGAAATACAATTTTCCTAAAAAGTTATTTTTCTTGAAAAATAAAATTCAAAACCCCTAACAGGCCCTTAAATTGATTATGAAGGAAAGGAATTCCTTGGAGTTCAAAGGAAAAGCAAAATGTGGGGAAGTTATGTGTTTTGTATGTAAGAGATGAAAATGATTCTCACAAACCTTCAGTTTTTAGTCGTAGCTAAAATGGAAAACAAATAAAATGAGTGAAAATTGTAACACAACATTTGATGTAATGCTGCCAAAAATCATATTTTAATTTGCTAGGAACTAAACAACAGTAAACATGGAGATTTATTATGAAAGGATTTCTATAATTCTGCAATATGAAAGCAAATCAAGGACGCTGAAAGGTTGAGGATTTATAGTTTAAATGATACTAGCATAAAGTAAACGGAGTGTTCTCAAACCATGGAACTCGAAGATCACAGGAAAATGGGCTTTTTGGTACACAGATATGTGTAATATAAGTTGCACGAAGACTATGCTACAACGATATGCGATAGTACTTGGTTTGCTTGATAGTGCAAGCAAGGAAATTTGGATTGTTAGCTAATAGTTTCTAGAATATCTTGATCAGGTTATTTACATTTTGGATCAAGTAATAGCAACAAGGATTGAGTATCACACCTCAAATCCTTGTGGTAATTATGAATAACGAAATAGTTGTTAGGATATCTAAAATTCCAGGCATACAAATTAGTTATTGTTTTGTATATAAATTATACCAGAAAAGTTGAGATGCGCCCGGATGCATCTGGGCCGATTGGTCATGATCCCGCATTTCAGATTTATTGAAATAACCATTTGCACATTGGCAGATATTTGCAGCACATTTGCTTACATTTGCTTTTTTAGATACAAAAGACCAGAGAAAAAATTAAGGTCTACTACTCGGACAAAAAAAATAGAGAGATTCTCTACTACAACGTATTCTGAATTCTAGAAGCAAAAATAGCATGGAGAATTATGACAGAAAAATCCCAAAACAAAGTTTTTTGTAATTTAACAGACGCCGAAAGTGATTCATGAAAAGGATGGCAATTAGCAAGCAAATTTTGGGATGGAGAAAATAATTTTGTCCGCATAAAAATTTTGACACAAACTAAAAGAAAAATTGATCTACCAAGCAGAAAAATACTCATCGCCACCATTAATCCGCACAAAACAATGATTTGAAGCACATGAACGCCAACAAGGAGCAGATATCCACAAATTTCAATAAACAAAGAACATCGAAATAACCCAATTTAATAACTGATAAACAGAAATAAACGTAAAGAAAACATTTATACCCAGACGAATTGCCGGCCTCCTGGAGGAACCTCTGGAAGGCCCAGTCCGACGAGCTCCGACTCATCTTGCCGAACTGGTCCCCGGCCGGGGGGAGGGGGCAAAATGGGTCCGCGATCTCCCCCACCGAGAACACCTATCAACCATTCTGCTTCCGCCAACATCTTTCGCAATCCCAAGATTGGATGGCTGCTACCGCGGCGTCGGGCGCATGCCCTCTGTCGATGTTGGGATTTGGAAATGGAGATCGAGAAGGCGACTATCTTTGATCAATTCCGTGCTTCGAAATGTGGAAGGAGGAAGGACTTAAAGTCTTCATCTTGCCATGAGAGTGTATCCCACCACTCAAATTGTAACATGTTTGAGTATCCTCTTCTCATTCATTAGGCCTCGCAGCAGCTTCTCCAATTTTGTACACTTTGCTAAAGAGAAATGTGTGAGAGAAGAAGACTAAGACGGTATCGCTGCATATGCTCTTTAAGTTGTCGAGATGACGGAGTTTCATGACTTTAAAATTGGGAAAACATATCTGCCCTTCTTTCACTTCATCAGCCGTAATCACATCTTCCAGCTTATCACAATAAGTAATTTTAAGCTCCACGAGACCTTCAAGATGTTGAAGGCCGAAGATGCACATGAGGGAAATGCACTCAAAAATTATAAGTGTACGAAGTTTTTGAAGGCATGTTTGACCCACTTGGATCTTTTCTAATTTGTAACAATACCAAAGCTCTAACTCTTTGAGGTTAGAAAGACAAAAGCTTGTAAGTAGTGATAAATCCTTAAGGTCAACTCTGTCAATGGTGAGATTTGATAATTTGTCCATATTTTCTAGTGTTGGCGGCAGTTCATGTAGCGCATCATCACTGGTGATATTAAATATCTGAAGATATCGTAGGGAGTGAGATAATCGCCTAATACAGTTTATGGAATACCTGCCACCTCTGTGAGCGAGGATTTCCAGCTTGCTTAGATTTCCAACTTCAACCGGAATTGTTGTGGCTTGGGTAAAAATCGTGAGATTTTTCAGTTCAATAAGTTGTCCAATGCTTTTTGGAAGCTCCTCAAAGGGGTTATCCACCAGATATAGCACCTCCAACTTACTCAAATTTCCTATCTCAGTAGGCAATATTTTCAAGTTAGTATCCTTGATCAGAAAATATCTCAGCTCTTATAGTTGTCCAATTTGCTATCGAAAGGTCAACAAAATTAGCGTCAATTAGGTCTAAGACTCTTAAATTGGGCATGGATTTGAAGAAGCAATTCAAAATTGTGAAATGGTGCTCATAATGATTTTTGAAAATCAATGTTGACAAATTGGGACAAAAAACTTGTTCAACCCATTCAGCTCTTCTCAACGCATAAATCTTATGGGACTCTTCCCACCTCTTAGATACTTGTGCTTTTGTCAATTGAAGATCTCCATGTATAAAATAATTCAACTTCAATTCAAACAGAATCCATAATCCCATGTCTCTTATGACGTCATGCATCTTCACCTTCCCAATATTTGACTGTTCTAATAGGCAAGCAGCCTGCAGGGTTCCTAGGACGTCATATCCTTTGTTACGTGCCTCAACAAAGCTGTCATTCACGCCCAAAAACCCTTCCACAATCCAGAAATCAATTAGTTCTTGTAGAACAATAAAACAAGAGACACTTCTTTTCTCCACAATCTGGTAGAGCGTCATAGCTGAATTTTAAGCGAGCATACATTTCATCCTCGACATCCAAAACCTGTGAGGGGGACTGTCGAAGAGTACTTAATGCATGCTCCCATGCTTCTGGGGTATATTTACATGTCATAGCCCGACCAATGACTTTGAGCGCGAGTGGCAATCCATCGCATTCTTTCGCAACTTCTTCAGCGATGCTTTGAATTCTACTATTAGAATTAAGTGTAATGTCCCTAATTTTTCTATGATTTTCTTGCTATTTTTTTAGTTATTTTCAGCGGGAAAATGTAACACTTCGGTATATTTGTATTTGTGTATTTACCTCATATTTATACCCGTAGAGTCGAGTGTGGGGCTTAGTTGCAGGCCGCGGGCCTTGCTGCATGCTTTCGGCACAAATTTTAGAGGTACAACGCATAAACAGTGACTTAACGCGTATTAGAGACATAAATGGAAAAATAAAAAAGAGTATATAAATCTGGAACCCAAAGATCGGATTCCAAAAAACTTACGTCCAGTAAGTTTTTCACGTCCAGTGAGTTGGGAGAGAAACCCGAGTGAGATTCTAGTCACTCCGTTCTCTCTCCTCTGTCATCGAATTCCAAAAAACTTATGTCCAGTAAGTTTTTCACGCCCAATGAGTTGGGAAAGAAACCCGAGTGAGATTCCAGTCACTCCGTTCTCTCTCCTCTGTCATCGGATTCCACTAGTTCTTGTCAGGATCCTCTTTGCCACATCGCCACGAGTCTGTAGGTATCAGTTATGACTGCTGTCATGGCCTCTTCGCTCATCCACGAGGTACCGAACATTTCTTCGGTTTTTCTCTCCTTCAAATCTCGTTTTTGAGCCATGGGGGTGCGATTTTGATGTCGTTTGTGGCTGCCCTCAACTAAACTTATGTTTGTTTGGCCGCTAGGAACCCATAGGCGTTGGCTAGAGCCGCCGCCATGCTTTCTTTGTTCCGCTGTGAGCTACCAGTACTTTGATTGGGTTTTGTTTCTATTTTCATCTAATTGTCCATGGCATTTTTTGACGCCAGTGTATTTTTGGTCGTCGTCTGGCCACCAGTAGGACTTCGTCCAGCCTACCTCGGCCCGGTGTTGGTTGGGGGTTTTCGTTTCTAACCCCGCTTCGCCCCTATTGTCTTGCTCCGCCCGGTTAGACGCTTTGGGTGCGTCTCCGGTCATTGCCATCGGCGAGCCGTCGACTATTTGGCCATCGTAGGCTCTGCCCAGCTCGGTGACAATAAGGGTCAGCCCCACTTGGTTCGATTATACCTCCACTCTAAATGGGCTGCTTGCCTTTGCCCTATATCGTGCGAGATGCACAACTGCCCGCACCAAATGTATTGGTTGTGCGTAGCGATTGGCTATGTCATCGCTTCGATCGGCCACCACTTCCTAGCCCTAGCTCAATTGCCCTTTTGTAGGCCTTGGGCCGCCACCGTCCAACCCATCTCCCCCTAGAGTGGCATTTTTTGGCCGCGTGTACATGTGGCCACATGTGTGTTTTTGGGTTTAGGTGGCATATTCACGCCACCTGACCATCGGATAACTTTGCCACCGAGTGGAGTTGATACATAGCCCTCCTCCACCTATCCTTTGTCCTCGAGCATCGCCCCATGCCCTCTGCCCTTATGTGGGCCCTTATTGACGCAAAATCGCCGTCGTTGGGTGTTGTCCATGGCCGAAGTCAACGTCTTGCGGCCGGCTGAGTACTTCTCAGCCATTGGCTGACCTTCAACTAGTACACCCTCAACTTCTGGTCGCACCACCACTTATGTTGGCACTATCTTTCTCCCGGCCGCCCTTAGTGTGTCGTTGTGGATCGCGGATTTTGCCACATTGATTTCTGACACCCCTTTTGGCCGTAAGTAGTTCCAGCGCTTCCTAAACCCTCGAGACAACAGTTCTCTCAAATTGGCAATGCTTTTGGCCGCCAACTCCACCACCGACGCTGCCACTGTCATGTGCTCACCATCAAACATCATGATTATGAGGTAGGATTGTAATTTCATGATAGCATGCTTTGAATGAGTAGCAGCATGTTAGGATTATATGATTCAATGCTTTGGATGCTAAATTATGATCCGTTTGCACGATGTAAGAGGATGAATTATGATATGTTGAAATGCATATGACATGCATGTTGGCTGTAAGTATGTATGTGCTAGTGATGGCTAGCATGTATGTTTGTAAGCTATGTATGTGGAAGTATGTATGTGTTAGTGATGACTAGCGTGTATGTTGGTATGCTATGGTATGGATGTGTATGCATGTGCTAGTGATGGCTAGTATGTTTGTTGGTAAGCTTCGTATGTGGATTGAGTATCTGCTAGTGATGGCTAGCGTATTTGTTGGTAAGCTTCATATGTGGATTGAGTATCTACTAGTGATAGCTAGCATGTTTGTTGGTAAGCTTTGTGTATAGATTGAGTATGTACTAGTGATGGCTAGCGTGTTTGTTGGTAAGCTTTGTATGTGGATTAAGTATGTGTTAATGATAGCTAGTGTGTTTGTTGGTAAGCTTTGTATATGTATGTATGTACTAGTGATGGCTAGCGAGTATGTTGGTAAGCTACGTATGTACGAAAGTATGTGTGTTATACGTATTGTGATGGATATACATATGTATGATGGCTATTTGCCTATGCTATGATATGTGTATGTGCATGTGCATGTGGGCAGAGGTATGGGCTATGGATGGTAAGAAGTGATAGTGTTTGGTATGGATTTGGATATGGATGTGTAAGCATATGACGGTTGATAGAGGATATGGGTATGACAGGCGAGGATTAGAGTGGATTGTTTTGGATCAGAGCGCATGTTGGGGGATTGTCAGACAGTAAGAGTGTGCAAAATTGTACAAGCATAACGTACAGATTATGAAGTGAAAAGTAAGCATAATAAGTGAGGTATAAGTAAGAGGGTTATAACTGGGTTTGGCTTTGAGGAGCTTAGTTTGATAATGTTTGTGTAAGATGTTTTGGCTATAAGGTGGATGGCGGAGTATGTAAGACTGCAAGGATTTGATGTACGATGAAGTGTGTTGTGAGTTGGACGGATTAAGTGAAGTCTGTTACCATGACGAACTAGGGTTTCAGATCGGGCTTAGCTTCAAATTGATCAATGGAGCATGGTATGCTTGAGTGCTTGTGTGGCATAATTGTACCGCATAATTTACTTAATTCAAACTTGAATTATAAGAATGCTAATGATAGCGTTGTGAGTTTGAGATCTGAGGGTTCGACGGATTAAGTTCCATGTTTGAGCTAGCCAATAATGAGTCGGCTGAGCATTTCTTGTGTCTTGTCATGGTGTTTATCCTGTGGGATGTTGTCTATGTGCTGTATAGAGTACCAGACGTCTGATGCTCTGTTGAGAGCAATGTATGTTTTTGATGGTCTGTGTGTTGTATTAAGCCTAGACGTTTGATGCTCTATTGAGAGCATTGTATGATTCTACCCAAGAGTGGCACTGTATGATTCTTCCCAAGAGTGACACTAGCACTATAAGACCCATTATGGTGGGCAACTGTATGGCCCCTAAAGTGTGGGCATTTGTGTTTATGTTTCCGCACTCAGGTAAGTAGTATCATGGACCTACTCTTACCTGTTTGATCATATGCCCCATGAGCATTTATGTGCCTCACCTTCGGAAAGTCAATGGCGTCTAGTCACTCCACGTAGGTTAAGGTGATGCCCCAGTGGCATTCTTTTCCTTTTCGACGCTGGAGCTTATTAGTTGTAATGAGCATCAGTGGTCGATAGTATGTGTACGACTATGTGAGTTGGTATGTATGAGTATGAGCATGACTGTAAGAGTATGAGTATGAGCACGACTATAAGAGTACGAGTATGAGCACAACTATAAGAGTATGAGTATGAGTAAGACTATATGAGTATGATTTTAAGTAAGATTGTACGAGTAAGATCGTACAAATATGTGTAAGCTGTATGAGTAAGCATATAATTGTACGAGTAAGGTCATACATGTATGTGTAAGTTGTTTGAGTAAGCATATAGTGGTATAGTAAGTTTGTATGACTCTGATTAAGAGTGTATGTGTAAGATTGGTTTGTTGGTATAATTTTGGCATGATGATATGCGTGATTGTATGCATATGAGCATGATTATGATATGCCTACTTGCTTCATGTTTGAGTTGCATTAACGCATCTATGTATAGATTTACAAAATTCACTTTTTAGAACTCCCCTACTGGGTATTTTACTACCGAGTACGAAAATACTCATTACCCAATTTTTTAGCCCCGTTGTTCGGGAGGTTTTTGCAAGTTTGTGCGAAGAGCTCCTGAAGATGGACGCTCATTTCCGTGGTGGATTGATTCCCCTAAACTTAGGTATATCCTTGACTCACTGTGAGTTTTCTTTGTGCCATGATTTGATGTATTGGGTGAGATGAGAATTACGCTGTTTATGTATTCTAGACTTTTAGTTTGGATTAGACTGTGGACTGTTATGGGACTTACACTCAAGGATGCCTGAGAGAGATTTGTATTTAAAGTCTATGACCATAACAATTTATTCGTGCATTTATTTTTGAGTAGCGCCTATGGATGTTTGGTTTGGCCATACGATGTTGGATCGAATGAGTAACAATTTGGATAGGAAAAACTGATGTGTTATATTTTAAAATATAAAACTTATTTCACAGGTTTCGTATTCGTCATTTTTTCGGATTTATAGCAGTTATATTGCAAAAAAAATTCATGATTTTTGAGGAAAATGTATGAAAAAGCTCGAGCACTACATTAAGGGTCTCCTCTCCGACACTTTCCTTAAATAAGGCCCAAGAATCAACCCACCCCAAGCATCGGACCTTAATTTTAGGACCTTTAGGTTGCATTTGGTAGCACACCTGTTCTGATCGAGTGGTAAAAATCAATTTACTACGAGACCTTCTTCCCATAGAGTGACCCACTTATCTTTTCTAAACGTTGATCTGAGTTCTCATCTTGATCAAAAGGTAAGTTCAACTCCTTCATTATAACTTTTTGAACATTATTTATATCAAAAGACTTGGAAACAACTACCCAAATAACTTTAAAACTAAAAGGCTCAAAAAACTCTTTGCGAATTTTTTTCATGAGTGTGGTTTTCCAACCCCTCCCATGCCATAGATGCCAAGCATTCCAACCTCGTCCTCTCTAAGAAAATTGCATACCTCGTTTAGAGCTTGATCTTGCCCAATGGAAAAAATGCAACCTCTTCTTCGCTGTGGTGGAAGAGCTTGCACACTATCCTCTTGCATATGCATATGCTCCTGTGCAGCTGAAGTACTCGCGGTCAGTGAGTTTACAGGAAAGGAGGAGGATGGTCCAGGCCCACCAGGTACATCAGCTTGCAGCTGATCACATGGAGTGGTATCCACTTGCATTTGGTCTTGTGCAATCGTTGGGTCTCCCTGACTGGGCTGTTGTGGCTGATCATATGCTTGAGAAAATGGAGGAACAGGAAGATTGTTGATCATATCTTCCACATTTGGGTTAAGAGGGGTTCGATTCTTTTCAATTTTTCTGAGATGTTTAGGCATGGTGATTTGCAACTGAAAAGGTGAGGATGCAGGATTAGAAATGATAACTGATCGATATAAGATAACGGAAATGAGGCAGTAAATACAGAAAAAGTTATAGAAAAAGATTATTAATCTACTCATAGTGGGTGAGAATCTGCAATTTAAAAAAGATTATTAATGGATATAAGAGAGCATAAATGTAGTACAATATATAAAATGAAGAGAATCTACCAAAATCTTGATGGGTTTGGTGCACTGAAATAGTCAAGGCTTATATATTGATAGTAAATGAAGGAGGAAGTTACTGGAGTTCGTTGTAATTGAGAAACCTACATCGGTTTGTAGTTAGCTAAAATGTAGAGAAGAAGAAAGAGAGTAAAATTTTGAGAAAAAGATTTGAAGTAATATTGCCATAGAAAATACTATTTGTTTCAGAAAGGAACTAACATCACTGAATTATTATGCAATTTGGAATGAAATTGAGGACTAAGATCTGAAAGATAGAGAGGATTCATAAGTTTAAATGATAATTGAAGAAGGCAAGAGAAGAGAACAAAGGGAAGAAAAGTTTTTAGATGAGTAAAGGAGGCAAGTGGAATGGGTGAAAGAAGAAACATATTCTTGTATTTTAATTGATATAAAACCGGGTCAAAGCCAATGTGTTTGACTCGAAATAAAATCAAATCGCCGCTTTGATTGCACCGTGACAGGTTTTGATAAATTAAGTAGTTTGGCTCCTAAAAAGTTGAGACGCGATGGTTAATAAAAACTTAGCCATTTCGGCTTCATGGGTAGTGTCTCATCATCAAAACCGACAGGAGAGTTTTATTATACAGAATGAAAAACACACAGAGAACAATTCTTCCTCTCCGGTCCTCTCTCTAGTTCTCTGAGAAAAATTAACCAGAGAAAAATTCTGAAAGATTTATTCTTTCTTTTCTCTCTGGTTTTTTGAGTCTATCATTGAGCAGTAGCAACTCTTCTTATCAAGATCCAGTCCATTTGTGTGGAAGTGCACCATCAAATGGGTAGTGTGATTCGTTGTATCTCAGGAACGGAACGCAGTTGAACGCCTGTGCACAAAGGGTGGCATATCTGTTTCAAGGACAGCGTATAACGCTTCTCGAACCAGGTTCAAATTTCTCTTCTTTCTGGTATTTAATTAATATATTTGCTAATATATTTATGTGTGATGATTTGCATGATAATTGTGAATTGTATTCAATCTGCCCTCATTAATGTGACAATCCCAACAAACTTGAAATAGATATTGTGATTTTGTTGATTGAATACTTCTGCAATTATGGGTGTTGACAAATCTCTAAAACCAAAAAAGTTTGATGAAAAAAATTTCATGAGATGGCAGACAAAGATGAAATTTTGGTTGACATAATTGAACATATTCTATGTGATTTCTGATGTTGTTGCTGATAAAACTGTGTCTTCTGAATCTAATAAGACTGCTAGTTCTTCTGATGTTGGAATTGCTAAGACTCATGATAGTGAGAAATTCAAACAAGATGATGAACTATGTCATGGTCAAATTCTTAGTGTTTTGAGCAATGAGTTGTATGATTTGCATGTGAACACTAAATCTGCCAAAGAATTATGAGATACTCTTGATAAAAATTTTGGAAAAGACATGAAGGGGAAGAAAAGTATGTTGTGGGTGAATATTTTGACTATAAGATGGTTGATAACAAATCTATTAGAGACCACGTAGTCGAAGTCCCGAATTTGGTAGCTAAGATCATTGGGAAAGGAATTCCCATTGACGAGAGGCTCCAAGTCCTGCTCTAATCGACAAACTACCACCGTCACGGTAGGATTTCCAAATTACCTTGAAGCACAAGAGGGACACAATGTCCATTGATGACCTTATGGTGGCCATTCAAATTGAAGAGAAGCACAAGGGTAAGATGAAAGTCTTGCAACGTTCTTCTTCTGTGGCTAATGATAGTGCTCAAATTAAATATTGTGGAAGGGAAACCCAAGTTCTTTGGTAACAAGAAGAAGAACAAGAAGTTTAAGAATTAGCCTCTTAAACCTAATTCTAATATCCAAAAGGACAAGAAGTTGAAAGTTTGCTAGGTCTGTGGGAAACTTGGACATTTTGCAAATAAGTGCAAAGAGAAGAAAGGCTAGGACCAGAGTCATGGTGGGGCTGCATCTTCTGCTCAAGCTAATGTGGTTATTTCAAATGACAGGTTAGTAATAACTAATTTTGAAATTAACTTGGCATGTGAACCTACTAATTGGTCTGTTGATACAGGGCAACTGTTCACATCGATGTTGATGTTTCTTCTTTTTCTTTCTATCAAGAAGTAAAGGATGGGACAGTGACGATGGGGAACTCCTCTGTGGCTAGAGTTCATAGAGTTGGAATTGTGGACATCCAGTTTACATCGGGGAACACGCTGACTCTCCATAATGTGTTGCAGGTGCCAAGTGTGAGGAAGAACCTAGTTAGTGGTGTGCTTCTTAGTAGAGAAGGATATAAATTAGTGTTTGAGTCAATTAAAGTTGTAATAACTAGACATGGTACTTTGGTTGGTAAAGGCTGTGTGTGATGGCCTCTTTAAATTAAATTTGGTTTCTTGTAATAACTCTTTATTTGAAGTAGATGACTCTTTAATTTGTTATGTTGATTCTTTTGATATGTGGCATATGAGGCTAGGACATGTGAATTTTCAGATCATTAAGAGAATGATGAATCTTGATTTGATTCCTAAATTGCATGTTGAATCTCTTGATAAATGTGAAGTTTGTGTTCAAGTAAAACAACCTAGGAAACCATATAAATCTATTGATAGATCTACATGCTTGCTTGATTTAATTCATTCTGATATTTGTGAGTTGAATGGATTATTGACTAGGGGTGATATGAGATATTTCATTACTTTTATTAATGATTACTCAAAATTTAGTCATGTAAACTTACTTAAGTCTAAAGATGAGGCTTTTGAGAAGTTTAAGGTTTATAAGATGGAGGTTGAGAATCAAACTGAGAGGCAGATCAAGAGACTAAGGTCTGATCGTGGTGGGGAGTATTGTTGTAATGCCCGCAATTTTTCATGCATTTTCCTCAAAATTCACGAAAATTTTTTGCAATATAACTGATATAAATTGGGAAATACGAAACCTGTGAAAATAGTTTTATGATTTAAAACATAACACATAAGTTTTCCCATACAAACTTTTACTCATTCAATCAAATATCGTACAGCCAAACCAAACATCCATAGGCACTACTCGAAAATAATCATACGAATAAATTGCTATGATCATAGACTTTAAATACAAATCTCTCCCAGGCATCCCTGAGTGCAAGTCCCATAACAGTCCACAGTCTAATCCAAACGAAAATCCAGAATATATAAATACTTGTTTTCTCATCTCACCCAATACATTGGATCGTGGCACAAATAAACTCATAGTGAGTCAAGCATATACCTGAGTCAACGGGAATCAATCCACCGCTGAAAAGAGCATTCATCTCCAGGAGCTCTCCGTCACAACCTGCAAAAGCCTCCCGAACAACGGGACTAAAAAGTAGGGTAATGAGTATTTTCATACTTAGTAGGAAAATACCCAGTAGGGGAGTTCTAAATAGTGAACTCAGTAAATCCATACATAGATGCATTCATGCAACTCAAACATGAAGCAAACAAGCATATCATAATCATGCTCATACATATACAAACATGCCAAACAAACCATCAAATCAAACTTACACAAACACCCTTATTCAGGGTCTTACAAACTTACTCAAACCACCGTACGCTTACTCATACAACATACACATACTTGTATGACCTTATTCGTACAATCATATACTTACTCATACAGCTTACACATACTTGTACGACCTTACTTGTACAGTCTTACTGAAAATCATACACTTATTATCTTACTCAAAAACATACTCTTACAATCGTACTCATACTCTTACAGTCGTGCTAATACTCATACTCATATTCTTATAGTCATGTTCATACTCATACTCTTACAATCATACTCATATTCATACAATCGTACTCATACTATTGACCATTGAAGCTCATTACAACTAATAAGCTCCAGCGTTGAAACAGAAAAGAATGCCACTGGGGCATCGCCTTAACCTCCGCGAAGTGACTAGACGCCATGGACTTTTTTGAAGGTAAGACACACCTATGCTCATGGGGCACAGGATCAAACAAGTAAGAGCAGGTCCATGATGCTACTTACCTGAGCGCGCAAAATACACCCACAAATAAGGGGTCATACAGTTGCCCACCATAATGGGTCTTATAGTGCCATAGAATTGCTCACCATAATGAGTCTTATAGTGCCACTCTTGGGCAGAAAACATACAACGCCACTTGGGCAGAAACATACAGTGCCACTTTTGGGCGGAATCATACAATGTCACTCTTGGGCAGAAATCATACAACGCTCTCAACAGAGCATCAAACGTCTGGGCTTATACAACACCTAGACCAAATCAAAAATATACTTCGCTCTCAACAGAGCATCAGACGTCTGGGCTTCATACAACATACAAACAAAGTTGGAAACATATGTCGCTCTCAACAGAGCATCAGACATCTGGTGCTCTATATAGCACACAGACAACATCCCACAGGGTAAATACCATGGCAAGACATAAGAAATGCTCAACCGACTCATTATCGACTAGCTCAAACACGGAACTTAATCCATCGAACCCTCAGGTCTCAAACTCACAACGCTATCATTAGTTGTGCTTATAATTCAAGTTTGAATTAAGTAATTTATGCGGTACAATTATGCCACACAAGCACTCAAGCATATCATGCACCACTCATCAAACTGAAGCTGAGCCCAATCCGAAACCCAAGTTCGTTAGGGCAGCAGACCTCACTTAACCCGTCCATTTCACAACATAACTCACTGTAGGCAAATCTTTACAATCTTACAATCTCCGCCATCTACCTTATGGCCAAAACATCTTACTCGGGAGTCCTCAAACTGAGCACCTTAGAGTCAACCCCAGTTATCATGCTTTTACTTAAATCTCACTTATTATGCTTACTTTTCACTTCATAATCTGTACGTTATGCTTGTACAATTATGCACACTCTTATTGTCTGACAATCCCCCAACATTCGTTCTGATCCAAAAGGATCCATTCCAAACCTCGCCTGTCATACTCATATCCTATGTCATCCGTCATACGCTTACACATCCATATCCAAATCCATACTAAACACTAGCACTGCCCACATGCACATACGCATATCCATATCATAGGCAAATAGCCATCATACATATGTATGTCTATCACACATATGTATAACATACACATACTATCATACATACGTAGCTTACAAACATGCTCACTAGCCATCACTAGCGCATACATACACATTTATACATACTTCAAATATACATGCTAGTCATCATTAGCACATACATACACATTCATACATACTTCGAACATGCATGCTAGCCATCACTAGCACATGCATAATCCATACATACTTCAAACATACATGCTAGCCATCACTAGCACATACATACACATTCATACATACTTCAAACATGCACGCTAGCCATCACTAGCACATACATACTTCAAACATGCACGCTAGCCATCACTAGCACGTGCATACACACACGAAACTTACTAACAAACACGCTAGCCATCACTAGCACATACTCAATCAACATATGAAGCTTACCAACAAACACGCTAGCCATCATAGCACATACTCAATCAACATATGAATCTTACAAACAAACACGCTATCCATCACTAGCACATACATACATCCAACATACTTACAACCAACATGCATGTCATATGCATTTCAACATGGCATAATTCATCCTCTTATATCATGTAAACAGATCATAAGCTAACATCCATAGCATTCAATCACATAGTCCTAGCATGTTGCTACTCGTTCAAAGCATGCTATCATGAAATTACGAGTTCAAAGCTCCCCTACCTCGTAATCATGACGTTTGATGGTGAACACACAACGGTGGCAGCGTCAGCGGCATCAGCGGCGGAATTGGTAGCCAAAAGCTTTGCCAAGTGGAGAGAGCTGCTGTCCTGAGGATTTTAGGAAGTGCCGGAAATAATCACGGCCAAACGAGGTGTCAAAAGTCAATGCGGTAAAATCCACAATCCACGGTGGCACACTAGGGCAACTGGGGGAAATATCATGCCAACATAAGTGGCAATGCAACCAAAAGGCGATGGTGACTCACTGAAGATCGGCCGATGGCTAAGATTTACTCGGCCGGCCGCATGACATAGAAATCAGCCGTGGACAGCACCCAACAGCAACAATTTTGCGTCAACAAGGGCCCACATAAAGGTTGAGAGCGTGGGGCAACGCTCGAGGACAAAGGAGAGGTGGAGAAGGGCTATGTGTCAACTCCACTCGGTAGCAAAGCCAACTAATGGTTAGGAGGTGCGAATACGACGCCTAAACCCAAAAATACACGCGTGGCCACATGCACACGCAGCCAAAAAGGACCACTCTTGGGGGAGATAGGTCGAACGGTAGCGGCCCAAGGCCCACAAAAGGGCAACTGAGCTATGGCCAGGAAGTGGTGGCCGATCGAAGCAGTGACATTGCCGATCGCCACCCACAACCAATACAAGTGGTGCGGGTGACTGTGCATCTCGTACGGTATAGGGCAAAGGCAAGTGGCTCATTCCGAGCGGAGGTATAATCGGGCCAAGTGGGGTTGACCCTCACTGTTGCTGAGCCAAGGTAGAGCCCACGATGGCCAAATGGCACACGGCTTGCCGATGATAACGACCCGAGACGCACCCAAAGTGTCAAATGAGGTAGAGCAAGTCAATAGGGCGAAGCAGGGTCAGAAACGGAAACCCCCTACCGACACTAGGTCGAGGTAGGCTGGATGGAGTCCGTACGGTGGCCAGACAATGACCAAAAACACCGGCATCTCAAAAAAATGCCACGGACAGTGAGATGGAAATGTGAATAAAAACTAACCAAAGTACCAATAGCTCACAGCGGAGTGAAGAAAGCATAGTGGTGGCTCTAGCCAACGCCTATGGGTTCTTAGCGGCCAACCAAACATAAGTCTAGTTGAAGGCGGCTGCAAACGACATCAAAATTGCACCCCCATGGCTCAAAAATGAGATTTGAAGGAGAGAAAAACTGAAGAAAAGTTCGGTACCTCATGGAGGAGCGAAGAGGCCATGGTGGCAGTCATAGCCAGTACCTACGGACTCATGGTGGTGAGGTAAAGAGGATCCTGGCAAGAACCAGCGGAATCCGATGACGGAGGAGGGAGAACGGAGCGACCGGAATCTTACTCGGGTTCTCACAAAACTCACTGGACGTCGAGTTTATCTTTTATAAGACGTTGAGTTTATCTTCTGTAAGTTTCTAGAACGATACTTACTGGATCGGATTCTTAAGCCAATTTTACTATTCACTCTTTTTTATTTTTACATTTACATCCCCAACACACGTTAACCTCCTGGTTACATATTGTACCTCCAAAATTTGCGTCATAAGCACGCAGCGAGGCCCACGTCCTACGACTAAGCTCCATACCTAACTCTACAAGTATAAATATAGGGTAAATTTGTAAGGTCTCTGATTTTTCTACAATTTTTTGCTATTTTTCTGGTCATTTTCGGCAGGAAAATGTGACACTACGGCGTATTCATATTTGTGTATTTTCCCCCATATTTATACCCATAGAGTTGGGTGTGGGGCTTAATCGCAGGCCACGGGCCTCGCTGCGCACTTACGGCACGAATTTTGGAGGTATATCACGTAACCAGTGAGTTAATGCGCATTGGGGACATAGATGTAAAAATTAAAAAGATGAATAGTAAAATGACGGCTTTTTAAGCCTGAGTCTAGTAAGTTTTCTAGAACCGACTTCCTGAAGAAAAAATTTCACGTCCAGTGGTTTTGTGAGAAAACCCGAGGGCATATCCGGTCATTTCGTTCTCCCTCCTCCGTTGTTGGATTCCTTCGATTCTTGTCAGGATCCGCTTTGGCTCACCGCCACGAGTCCGTAAGTACCGGCTATGACCACCGCCACGGCCTCTTCGCTCCTCCACGAGGTACCGAACCTTCTTTCAGGTTTTTCTCTCCTTCAATCCCGTTTTTGAACTGTACGTGTACGATTTTGACATCGTTTGCGGCCGCTCTCAACTAGACTTATGTTTAGTTGGCCACTATGAACCCATAAGCCCTGGCTAGAGCCGCCGCCATGCTTTCCTCATTCCGTGGTGAGCTACCAGCACTTTGGTCGGGTTTTATTTTTACTATTCCATCTCATTGTCTGTGGGATTTTTTGGACGCCGGTGGGTTTCCGGTTGTTGTCCAGCTACCAGTAGGACTCCGTCCAGCCTACCTCGACCCGGTGTAAGTAGGGGTTTGCCATTTCTGACCCCACCTCGCCCCTATTTGTATTGCTCCGCCGATTAGATGCCTTGAGTGCGTCTCAGGTCGTTGGCATCGGCGAGTTATGGGCCATTTGGCATTGTGGGCTCTGCCCTAGCTTGGCGACAGTGAGGGTCAGCCCCACTTGGCCCGATTATATACTCCGCCCGGAATGGGCCGCTTGTCATTGCCCTATACCGTGTGAGATGCACAGACACCCACACCATGGGTATTGGTTGTGGGTGGCGATCGGCGATGTCGCCACTTTGATTGGACACAGCTAGGGCCTTGGCCCTATTGGTTTTTGTGGGCCTTGGGTCGCCCCCTTTCAGCCCTCTCCCCCGCCCCTTTGGGTCGCGTGTGCATGTGGCCATGCGTGTGCTTTTGGGTTTAGGTGCCACATTCACGCCGCCTGACCATCGGTTGGCTTTGCCAGCGAGTGGAGTTGACACATAGCCCTCCACCACCTCTCCTCTGTCCTCGAGCATTGCCCCACACTCTCCGCCCTTATGTGGGCCCTTGTTGACACAAAATCGATGTTGTTGGGTGCTGTCCACAGCCGATTTCTATGTCATGCGGCCGGCCGAGTACGTCTTAGCCATCGGCCGATCTTCAGTGAGTACACCATCGCCTTTTGGTTGCATTGCCACTTATGTTGGCATGATATTTCTCCCAGCTGCCCTAGTGTGCCGTCGTGGATTGTGGATTTTGCCGCATTGACTTCTGACACCTCGTTTGGCCGTGATTATTTTCGGCACTTCCTAAAATCCTCAGGACAATAGCTCTCTCCTCTGTCCTCGAGCGTTGACAGAAATCGTCACCGTTGGGTGCTGTCCACGGCCGATTTCAACGTCTTGTGGCCGACTGAGCACGTCTTAGCCACCGTCCCATCTTCAGTGAGTACACCATCGACTTCTGGTCGCACCGCCACATATGTTGGCACGACTTTTCTCCCAGCCGCCCTAGTGTGCCGCCGTGGATCGCGGGTTTTGCCACATTGATTTCTGACACCCTATTTGGCCGTGATAGTTCTGGCGCTTCCTAAAATCCTCGGGACAGTAGCTCTCTCAGCCATGCAACGATTTTGACCGCCGACGTCGCCACCATCGTGTGCTCACCATCGAACGTCATGATTACGAGGTAGGGGAGCTTTGAACTCGTAATTTTATGATAACATGCTTTGAATGAGTAGCAGCATGCTAGGATTGTATGATTCCATGCTTTGGATGTTAAGTAACGATCCGATTGCATGATGTACATGTAAGCATGATTATATGGTATGTTGAAATGCATATGACATGCATGCTAGCTGTAAGTATGTTGGATGTAAGTATGTGCTAGTGATGACTAGCGTGTTTGTTGGTAAGTTTCGTATGTTGATTGAGTGTGTGCTAGTGATGGCTAGCGTGCATGTTTGGAGTATGTATGGATTGTGCATGTGCTAGTGATGGCTAGCGTGCATGTTTGGAGTATGTATGAGTTATGCATGTGCTAGTGATGGCTAGCGTGCATGTTTGAAGTATGTTTGGATTATGCATGTGCTAGTGATGGCTAGCGTGCATGTTTGGAGTATGTATGGATTATGCATGTGCTAGTGATGGCTAGCCTGTATGTTTGATGTATGTATAAATGTGTATGTATGCACTAGTGATGGCCAATGAGCATGTTTGTAAGTTACGTATGTATGACCGTATGTGTATGTTATACGTATGTGTGATAGACATACGTAAGTGTGATGACTATTTGTCTATGATATGGATATCTGTAAGTGTATGTGGGCAGAGGTATGGGCGATGGACAGTAAGAGGTGACAGAGGCTTTGCCTGGATTTGGATATGGATGTGTAAGCATATGATGGATGACAGAGGTTATGGGTATGACGGGTGAGGATTGTCAGACAGTAAGAGTGTGCATAATTGTACAAACATAACATATAGATTATGAAGGGAAAAATAAGCATAATAAATGAGATATAAGTAAGAGGGCGACAACTGGGTTGGCTCTGAGGAGCTTCATTTGAGGATGTCAGTGTAAGATGATTTGGCCATAAGATGGATGGCGAGGTGTGTAAGACTGTAAGGGTTTGATGTATGATATGTTATGTTGTAAGATGGACGGGTTAAGTGAAGTCTGCTGCCCTGACGAACTAGGGTTTCGATCGGGCTCAGCTTCGGTTTGATCAATCGAGGACTGTGAGTTTGTGCGGCATAATTGTACCGCATAATATACTTAATTCAAACTTGAATTATAAGCACAACTAATGTTAGCGTTGTGAGTTTGAGACCTGAGGGTTCGACGGATTAAGTTCCATGTTTGAGCTGGCCGATAATGAGTCGGCCAAGCATTTCTCATGTCTTGCTATGGTGTTTATCCCGCGGGATGTTGTCTGTGCTGTATAGAGCACCGGACGTCTGATGCTCTGCTAAGAGCGACATATGTTTCTGATTTGGTCTGCGTGTTGTATAAGCCCAGACGTTTGATGCTCTGTTGAGAGCGATGTACATTTCCGACTTTGTCTGTGTGTTGTATGAAGCCCAGACGTCTGATACTCTGTTGAGAGCGACGTATGTTTTGATTTGGTCTATGTGTTGTACTAAGCCCAGACGTCTGATGCTCTGTTGAGAGTGTTGTATGTTTCTGCCCAAGAGTGGCACTGTACGTTTCTGCCCAAGTGGCACTGTATGTTTTCTGCCCAAGAGTGGCAATAACACTGTATGTCTTATGCATTTTTTTTGACTAGTTTTATATCAATCATGGTGGGGATTGTTGTATTTTAATTGATATAAAACCGGGTCAAAGCCAATCTATTTGACTCGGAATAAAACCAAATCGCCGCTTTGATTGCACTGTGACGGGTTTTGATAAATTAAGTCATTTGGCTCCTAAAAAGTTGAGACGCGATGGTTAATAAAAACTTAGCCCTTTCGGCTTTGTGGGTAGCATCTCATCATTAAAACCGACGGGAGAGTTTTGTTTTACAGAATGAAAAACACACAAAGAACAGTTCTTCCTCTCCAGTCCTCTCTTTGGTTCTCTAAGAAAAATTAACTAGAGAAAAATTCTAAAAGATTTATTCTTTCTTTTCTCTATGGTTTTTTGAGTCTATCATTGAGCAATAGCAACTCTTCTGATCGAGATCCAGTCTATTTGTATGGAAGTGTATCATCAAATGAGCAGTGTGGTTCGTTGTATCTTAGAAATAGAATGCAGTCGAACGCCTGTGTATAGAGGGCAGTATATCTGTTTTAAGGACAGTATATAATGCACCTCAAACCGGGTTCAAATTTCTCTTTTTTTTAATAATTATATATTTACTAATATATTTATATATGATGATTTATATGATAATTATGAATTATATTCAATCTACCTTAGTTAATGTGACAATTCTAATACATTTATGATAGAACTATAAAGTGTACTTACACGGGAGAAATCAAGATCCGATGAAAATGGAGTTTGCTTACATTATAGAATGAAGAACTTTGCCCACAGAAAGGAGGATATCATTAATGGTAGTGGTGTTCAATTAGATCTACTACGATCGGAAGTGGGAGAGAAAGCGAAGAAACTGCAACCAGGTTTCTGTCCAAATCTGCGGAATGCGTCTTTTCACAATAAACAGGTGATCAAATGCGTCATTGACTGTATTCCACTGGTCTGATGAGCAGGCCTTCCTTGCGTTACAATAATTGAGAAGAGTCCAGCATTGCTGAAGCTGGCTTTACACGTGTTAGGCGTAAGCTTAAGCGTAATTTACCGTTAAATTTTGACTCGATGGAAAACATTAATCACATGGCAATTGGTTTTCCACCCTCCCTTTGGTCAGATCCAAAGCAAACCCAGAAAGAGTACATAGAAAGCATGTGAAGTACAATAATTGAAAAGTCCCTTTTGACTGAGCGTGACTTTACACGTGTTACGTGATCCAAAACATCATTTATTATTAAATTTTAATTTAAATATTACTTAAAGAGGCAGATTAATTTTTTACACCGTCTGTGGTCAAATTTTAATATAACGGTCTAAGTTTATATAATTTTTTTAAAATATTTTTGTAAATATTGACCAAATAAAAAATTTATAGTATATAATTATAGGGGTGCATCTCGGGTCGGGTTGAATTGGGTATTATAGGACCCGACCTTATAAAAATAGGAACCGAGATTGTTAGAACCGACTCAACCCGAGATTCTTAAAACCCGACCCAACCCGTAGTAAAACCAGAGATATTCGAAAACCCGAGTTAAGAACCAAAATTCTATCTCAGGGTAGGTCGGTTCCAACGAAACCCATTTCAATATACCGGAGTTGAATTAAAAAAATGACAATAGTAATTCAAGTTTCCAAATCATATAAATCCCCATAGATATATCAAATGCTAAAAATTCTATCAACAAAATTATTCAAATAAGAGTTTGAACTCATTATAGGTAGTTAGATAATTAATGGTAGAATATCAATAAAGATTATTTAGGTTTGGGTCTATGCAACAATAACACCATCTACACTATCATATTTACGCATTGTATTGTACACACGGAGAGGATGAAATCAGACATTGTAATAATCAAATTAATATTCAAGAGGCTGGGACATTGGCATATATCAGCATTGAATTTACATCTTTTGGTCAAGAAGGAAATAATTTCAATTTATAACACTCAAGAAAAACTGAACCTGGAATCTACCGTAGAAAAAATATTACAGTGGCATTCTCTAATCAAACACGGGTGAAGAACATAGTCATTCCTCCTCGACCCACATGCAGAGAATAGAAGCATCGTCTGATCATCATCGCCATCAGGGAGCTCCCTCTTTGGCAGATGATCACATATGCCCTCCTTCCCATCTTCACCGACTTACTCCCCCATTGGTAAAAGCTTCAAGTTTGATTACAAAATCAGCCCTCTGAGCCTACCATTGACGGTCCGAACAAGGTCCTCTCACATCCAGCCACAGTCAATGGGAGGTCATAAGGTTTCTAGTTGAAAAAAAGATTACGGTGGGAGCAACAGCCTCGTCAAAGCTAGTGAGGGTGGATAGACCGATCTTGCCGACCAGGGTGCTATAAGCTATGTGGATGACGACTAAGGTCTAGAATGAGTGGGCATGGGTGATGGAAATATAGATCAGGCTGGAGAGAGAGAGAGAGAGAGAGAGAGAGAGAGAGAGAGAGAAATCTACTATGGGCTATACAATACCTATGGAGAGGGAGGAGGAGGAACCGGGGATTGAGCTTATCAGCAGATGAAGAAGTAAAGCAGTTGAGAGGATGGGAAGTGAATATATATTTGGGCTAGGTAAATTACAGTTTCAGGGTTAATATGTCGGGTTGGGTTTGGGTTACTGGGTTAAATGTCGGGTCAAGTCTTGGGTATTTTATGAACAGAACCTGATCCTACCCAAAATTCACTCTGGTTTTTACTTTTAATACCTGACCCTACCCGTAAAAGGACCTGAACTGGGTCAATTTTGGGTCGGTTCCATCCGGGTCAGGTTGGGTCTGGGTTTCAAACACAACCTTACATAATTGATGGCCAGTGGTAGGGGGAATGGAGTACATGATCAAAGGAGGGTTTAGACTAATATAAATTAAAACATCTAATAAAGCATATAAAGTTACCGTGAGCACATGGCTTATATAATGTATAAGCACCAGGGTGAAGACTAGTCATCTGATAAAATCGACGCTTCAAATTTGTTGCACCTAACCAAAGCTACACTTAACCATGAGTCGGCCAAAATCCCCACGAGCTCCTTGATTCCCCATTGGAAAAACCATGTTGTACCTTCCCTCTCTTTGAATGGTAATGCCCCTACAATAAAAAAGCTAAGAACAAACTTGACTTGAAAGCAAGTTGCTTGCGGTTGTTGGTTGTTCTATGTTCGACTCTGTTTTTATTACCGTGCAGAGTTAAATGCAAGTTATTTCCTTTTTTTACAAAAAACAATGATTAAGTGGATGGGTTTTGAGCTCTTCACCTACTTGTTTGGAATAGTGAGTCTTGACATGAGTTTCTCTGATTTTGTTACTTTTCTTTGTGAGTTTTTTTATACATGTGATTGGATTTTTTTTCTCTCTACTGGTAATGGGGTTTTTTCACATTTTACTAATATGAGCTTGGGCAAATGGACTAGCTTCGACATATGTCTCAATCATTTTTTTAGATTTTGCTCTAATCTTCTTCATACGTCTACTTTAATGAATGTTTTTGTTCGACCTTTGTTGTACTGTGTTCAAAATCTGTCTAGGAACCTAGAGTCTCCCTTAGACACCACTCACACTCATGGGCATAATTATGTGATTTGATGGTTATTTATAGTTTTATTGAAATAAGTTTCTCACTAGATAGATTGTAGGTGCTCACAATGGCTACAGAGTCTATTTTTTTACTGACTTAATTCTTGTATCCCAGTCCAAGTTGGTTTATTTATTAATAACTTTCTCCTACAAAGTTGTTTACTACTACTCTATGTGAAAATATCATTTGCAGTTGCTAGAGTGAACATCATATTTATGTTGATTCAAATGCTCATCCTTCTTTAGTAGTTGTTGGATGGGTGTTTAAGTTTTTTGCATAAGATGACAGAAGTCTTGTTTGATTTCTATAATGTTAAGTTGCATATGAAGAGGCATCTAGAGACGTGTTGTATGTTCTCCAAGATAAATTGTTGAAGGTTTGTAAACTTGGGTCTCATATTTACTTCTTAATATATCATTGTGATATATAAAGTACGATTTTATTTTTTTCAATATTGTTCTTCATTGTTGAAGTATACTTATCCACAACTACCAATATAAGGATGATGGTCAGCCTCTTAGTCCCCCCTCTCTCCCTCTCTCTCTCACCGGTTGTAAATAATAAATGCTTGAGATTAGCAAGTACTTAGGGTATTTTTTTTATTTCTGGAGTTTATATTTTATTCTTCTAACCATATATCATGGAAAATGGTTGTTTAATTTGTGAGAGATAGAAGGTTGGCTCTTCGTGTTGATTGAAATGTTAGTTTCGTTTGAATCTTATGCATCACAATTATTTTTTGTGGAACCTATTACTTTCTACAAACTATTTATGCCCTATTATCATGCCCGAGGTTTTTTCAAATATTTACCTTAAAATTTTTCAAATTTTTTATTTCAAATACGGATGTTAATTAAAGGAAACCAAGGAATTCAAAACATGTGAAAACAATTTATTTTTTTATAAATTAATTAATCATACAACCAAACCAAAATTCTCAGGCGTAACCTAAAATGAAAACATAAAAATAAAACCTGCCATGGCCATGGTCTTTAAAAACAAATCCATCCCGAACCTTACTCATATGAATTTACTTGTACAACCTTACTCTTATTCCTAAACTTACTCTTAACGTCTTCCTTAGAAGTTCACACTTACACTTACTCTGAATCTTACACATACCGCTTACTCAAACTAGGGGCATACAATGCTAACTAAGAGCGGAAATCATAGTGTGCCACTCTTGGGCAGGAATCTTACAATGCCACACTTGGGCAAAACTTACAGTATCATATATAGGCTGAAAGACATACAATGCCCACAAAAGGTGAAAATTTACAACGCTCTCAATATAGCATCAAACGTCTAGGATAAAATACAACACCAAGACAAAATCCCATAAGATAACACCATGGCTAGACATGGAAGGATGTTTGGCCGATTACTTACCGGCTAGCTCAAATACAAAACTTAATCTATCAAAACCCTCAGTCTCAACTTACAATGTTAATGAATTAGGGTTACTTATAATTCAAGTACATATTATGTAACCTATGCATGTATAATTATGCTTGAAACTACTTCTATTTTACATTCTTCAGCCAACTAAGCTAAAACCACGCTCGTTCTAAAGCTTTAATCCACAAGGGTAGCATACTTTACTTAGCTCATCACCCACCTTTACCCATACTGTCTTACATAGCCTTACTTGTCAAACTCAAACTCCATACCATACCAATATACTCTTACCATGATCTACTTACGACCTTACATCCCGCACCATCTACCTTAAAACCAATTGTCTCACTCGAACTCCTCAAATGTAACCCCTCATATCTAGATATAATCATCAAAACCCTTAGTAATCATCAAATGCAAAGCATTCAGTTACAAACTCCTAACATGTTACTACATAATCAAAGCATGTTATCATGAAATTATGAGTTCAATGTTTTGTACCTCGTAATCCATGCGAGTTTGATGGAGAGCATACAATGGTGGTGGCTTCGATGGTGGAATAGGCAGCCAAAAATATCACACTAATAGAGCTATCGTCCCGAGGATTTTTAGAAATGCCGGATTTAATCTTGGCAAGGTGGGGCTAATTTCATTCGAAGTAAGTGATTGGGTGCACTAAGGTAGCCGGGCACAAGGTCTTGCTACTAGAAATGACAAATACAACCATACAATGGGGGTGACTAATTAGAGGTCGGCCAACTGCTAAAAACCCTTTGTTGGCCACAAGACGTTAAAATCAGCCGTGGACCACATCTTGTGGCAACAATTTTGCCTTATTGAAGCCTCACAAAAGGGTTGAGGGCTTGGTTGCATACTCACAAACATATAAGAAATTAAAAGGGGTTTAGTGGCCATATTGACTAGTAGTGGTGTCAGTCAATCATCAAACACTACAAGGGCGATGCCCTTGACTTAAACTACACATGCGACCACAAGCGCGCGTGGCAAAAGGATAGCCAAAGGGAGCAAGTTGTCAGTTCGTCCCCATGTAACTTAAGCTTATGGGAGCAAGATCTAACCGCTCACAGGCGAAATCAGCTATCGAACAACATATGTATGTGTTGTCACGACCAAACCCTAAAAAGGGTGGTCTTTTAGGGAGTTGGGGTGGTCAAACATAGAAGAGGTGGGGTTCGCCAACGGTAGTCCCCTAAACAAAAATTGAGGGCACTAAGGGCCGGAGAAAGTGGTTGAGAAAGGCAGCAACATCTCCAATCGCCACCCACAACCCAAACTATTGTGCAGGTGGTTGCGCATCAAGCACGGCTTAAGGTGGAGAATATGGGCATGACAATGGTCAAACCATCATTGACTCGAGGCCAGTGGCTGACAGTGCTCTTCCCCTTGGAAGGACAGGGAACCGGGGACTCTTTCCCATGTGGTTCTAGGTTCTGCGTAAGAGAAAGTGGGGGTGTAGTGGTAGAATCGGGCCAAAAGTGCTGGCCCTTGCCATCACTGGGCCGGGGCAGAGCCCATGTCGATCAGACATACGGTCCAAGTCCACGCAATATAGCACTGGACTTGGCCTTGATTGGAGTGGGGCCCATCAGCGGCAGTCAAAGACATACCCCGAAGCTTGGGGATTATGGTTTGGGCAAAAGGTGTTAGGAGAGGCAGGGAGTGTCGGCCCCTTGTCCTCATTGGATCAAGTCGGTCTCATAGTTGTCTTCTAGCTGACATCAATGGCAATAGAATTGCCAATCAGAAGAAACGAAGGGACTTGATTTAGTTGGGGGCAAAAGCGTGCAAAGCTAGGGCTACAGACACGTTGTTGCCAGGCCACAAAAGCCGAACGGGGACATGGGCCAGACCTAGGAGATGTCGGTGATTCAATAGTCGTCAAATTGTGGCGAGCCAATTGGGCATTGGCTCGATGTCGTTCGATATCTGGCGATAGAAAATGGACGCCTTGTAACACCCCGCTTTACAATTACGTCTAACCAAGGGGGTTAGAGGTAATTAGTGATTTTTTTAATAAATTATAGACAATTTTAACCATTGAAACCTCTGTATTTGAGTAGAGCTCGAAGAAACGAGCGTAACAAAATAAAGAATGGGTGAAACGGAGGTCGGGATCGGAAGTTACGACCTTCAAGAATCGTAGAAAATAAGTGGGACCCACTTAGAAAGAGTATAATTTATTGCTTTAAGTGGGCTTTTATCGAAGGGCTCGTCCATACGAGTCCAACGGTACCTAGAACACTCAAATCTGAATCCGGGGTAGGGAGATACGTGCTTTTGAAGATTTTAATTTAAAAAGAAAAAGAAAAGGAAATCGTGGCGCGCGCACATTAGACGCGCATGGTGCGAGCGATCACACCGTGTGTAATGCGTGGGTAATGCACCGCACAGGTGTCATGGGAAATGGCGGGCACCACCATTTCTGGCGGCGCCGCACCGCAGTTTTTGGCACACTAGGGCTTATAAAATCCCCATTTTCATTTTGTTTTCAATCAGAACTTCTCCTACCCCTTTTATGACCGTTTTGAGTTCAATTAAGGCCGTTCAAGACCCATTTCCTACTAAATCAAGTATGTTCTATGTGATGGAGGGTTCCGTTTTCTGAGTTCATGATCGTATATGGAGGAAACGCCCCAAGACAAGGAGAGGTTCTGCCCGTTATCTTCGAGCACCGACCAACTTCATTTTCTCTGTTTCTGGCCATCCTAACTCTGATTTAATCGATTTAAGAGGCATTCTTAACTAAATCGAGTGTGTTCTACGCGATGGAGGGTTCCATTTTTTGAGTCGGTGATCGTATGAGGAGGAGATGCCCCGAGACTAGAAGAGGCCCTGCCCATCATCCTCAAACACCGAAGCAAGAAAAAGAGACCCGGAGAAAGATGGGGTTCTGGCCAAAGTTTCTGAGCCACAACCAGAGAAGCAATCCCAAGTAGGGGAGGTTCTATCAGTTGCCCATGGGCACGGAGAACGAGAAGAGTCTCTCATTTCAGCTCATGTCTGTACGTAGTCTTTCGGTGCAAGACGAGGAACGTATGGAGGCTAAAGGAAGCTTTGTCTCCTACCCTTAGATCCTAAGGGAAGGACACCAAGAAGGAACGAATGAGGGGAGTAAGTGTTTTTGATATCCTGTTTAAATTATAGAGTTGCATGTGCTAAATTAGGATGTGTGCTATGCTATGATCCATATGCTTGTTATGCTTATATGCCATGATGTGTGCGTATATGTCATGATGTGTGCTTTATATGCCACGATGTACGCTTATATGCTATATTGTGAGTGGTCTCGCTCTAGGGTGGAGCGAGACGTGTAATATGTGTTTTCAGTCTCGGCTCAGTGATAGAGCGAGACGTGTATGTGTGGTTATGATCCCGCTCGGTGGTAGAGCGAGATGTACATTTTTAGCTTATTAATTTCCGCTTGACTCCAATATATGACAAATTTTTGTAAATATCAGTATATACATATTTTAACTTATATGATTTTGTGACGATTGTTGTATGTAGTAGTCGTTAGGCAGAACTACATTCGGATCCGATCGTGTTGGAATAATATCCAATACGTACGTAGGTAACCAACGGGAAAGCAACATTGGCCCGATCCAAATTAATTATAAATATATGTTTTATTTTGTTTTACACGCGACGAACTAAGAAGTTTCGTTGTGTGTATGTGCCCGTTACAACCTAAGTCTACGTATGGGAAAGCTTGAAGCTCCGTAGTACATAAACGAATGTTGTACCTCTCGTACACAGACAATGATTCCTGACTCAAAGAAAAGAAATTTTTCTATTGGTGATTTTGTGAGCCCGGCTCTGGTCGGGTCATTACATGCCTCAAGGGGAAAAAAAGGCAAACTTTACTCAAACATGGGTCAACTAATAGAGCTGAATAAAACTGATCAGGGTTAGAGAGGCCAAACCTCGACACCTGGCCGCCGTCGGCTTGAGGCGGCAATCTAGAGGCCATTCAATAGTTGGTGGCCAACCGTGAAAGCAATCGATAAAAAAATTAAAAAAAGGGGGAAATTTTTTTCCAAATAGAAAATAGGGCAAAGGAGGGGCAGGGGAAAAGGCGGCGATTTGGGCCAAGGCAACGACCTTACCGTCACAGGGTCAGAGAAGGCCAAAGGCTAGCTAGCAATGGCAGGCTACTGGGGGCACAACTGAGGGTTGCAATGCATAGAAAAGGGGAAATTAAAAAGGGTCGACTTATTTTTACCTCATGCCGACAAAGGAGGGGCGGGGAGGCCGGGATAGCGGTGTCTGGAGGTAGACTTGGCGGTAGGCTTGAGATCATGTGCCAATAGCGGCGGCTTGGGGTGAAAACCGAAAGAGAGCTCACCAGGTCGAAACAGAAATAAAGGGGGAGAAGGGGCGAACAGCCGGCTACAACTCTAGGGTGGCAGTGGCATGTCGCCAGGCTGAGGCCAAATAGGCAAAAGTCAATAGCCATTGCGCTTCTAGCCACAGAGAGGGAAGGGCGCTGCCCTTCCTCTATTCCACTCAATGCGCCCAATCCAATTTATATTTTACTTTTTTACTTTTTTTTCCTTCTTTTTTTTCTGTTTCTATTCTCCTTTGCGTCTAGTCCTTTTCTCTCCTATTTCTGTGCCGAAAGTTTCTGGAGTAAGTTGAGGCTCATGACCTGCGACTAAACACTACTCCCAACTCTTACGGTTATGAATATTGAGATCAATTACAAATACAGATACGCAAAAACATCAAATTTCTTTATCAAAAATACTAACAAAAAATAGCAAAAATTTTACAAAATTTTACAGAAAAATCTAGGATGTTACACCTATTGAGGAGCAAATTAGCACAAGAACACATGTTGTTTTCTATTTTGGTTAATAAAGTAAGTTCATGCTATGGCATGGATGTGACATATATCATTTAATGTAATCCATCTAACCTATAACAAGTGCATATTATTGGTGTAATTTGGCATATGTATATACTCTTTACATGTGCATGCATTATGATATTTGATGGAAAGTGCGCGTAATACATCTTATAATTTGAAGAGGTTGATTCTTTACTCATTCAACCAAATCTGGGAATATGTGCCAAATACCATACAATCCTGCAATTGTTGCAAGAAATGGCCATCTTTGTGAGGTTGCTTCTAGTTTTTGTGGATCATGGACTGACATTTGTGATTTATGTTATTTTCTTCTTTTGTTTTATTTACAATCTTGCAAATAGTTGTTTTCCTATCCATTAGGGTCTCTCAGCTAGTTAAGTTCATGGTATATTTTCTTTTCGTCTCATTTTGTTGGTCTGAATCAAAGTGGATTAGGAGGTGATAAGACTTACGTTGACAGAATTCTTCTTGCGCTAATTCTTTGATGCTCAGACCTGTACTGGCAAATAGAAACCCTTCTCCAAAGGGGGTAAAGTGAGGGTTGTATTCATTTTTATTGTCTAATGATCTAAGCCACAAGGTCTATGTGTGCCTTGCTCCTGAAATGTCTAGATTGTAAATTAGAAGCTAGATTCCTTACATTTAAGGTTCTTCCTTTTCCTTACAAAGGAGACAAGCGTGTTCTATCTAAGCCATTTCTATATTGACCGCGATTATGCTTGTTCTATTTTATGATTTATTATTTGTACAAAAGGTGTGCTTTCATCTTCACATGAAAATATGATATACTTCAGCTCTTCAAATTTCAGTGTGGATTTACTAGCTATGTCATATATCTTTTGCAGAAAGATGAAAATAACTATTCAAGACTTAAAGCGCATTTCTTAAACCGGGCCCAAGCCAAAGCCCCTATAGGCTGTAGAAATAACTTGGCCACACAAATTGTTCAAGAAGCATAAACATCTTCAATACAGTTGTGCAGTGACTCAATTTTTTGCATCACGATAATTTGTGAAATATCCAAGAATTGTTCAAATATTTATCCAAGACTGTTCAAGCAGATTTGGATTGACAGGATCATAAAAATCATAATTTTTTTTGCATTACCTATTACTGTATTCCTATATTATCTTGGTTATCCTTGTTGCATTTTTAGACAATAACGGCCTAAATTTAAGCAACTAAAGTATCTGTTTGTTTCATATTCAGCACTCATTCAATGGAGATACTGTATTGATCTCTGCCAGCCGTTCCTTTGTTTTTTGTGGATAGCGGGCTTCATATTTACTTGATTTCTGTTTAGTAGATAAGGCTATGTTTTAGCCCAAAAAAACACTCATTCAATGGAGATAACTGCACGAGTATTGCTCGTCAATTTGAAACAAAGTTATAAATAAGTCAATGTTGAAAACAAAACCATTGTAGTTCTGGAAATGCCCCCCCTTGGCTTTATGAGGCGGAATTTTGATGCTGCTGGCGGAATCTGCAAACGCTCTGGCGGGCATTGCATAGCAAAATTTTCTCTGTTTTGGATGGGCTAACAGTTTACTGGATGAAGCCACTGCATGTCCTGAATTTAACAAAGATGGCTTGCAGCCTACCATCAACTTGAAGGTGACCCATGGAATATCATTAACATTATGTCTAAATATCCTACACAGCTGCTGGAATTTGTCCCCGTAACTGCTACCATGGTCTATTACTTTGCTTACTGATGAGATTTTGCGAATACTTTCTTGCTTTTAGAAGGTCTTAATCTCTGTGTGTATAAATAATCAGAGCATTTGACCTCCTTGCTAATCTCATGCTTGATTGTCGATCATGTTTACTGCAAGACGTTGTGTTTCTTCCCTCTTCTACTCCCTCTCTTTTTTTGCCACATTTTGTCCTCTCAATATTGACGGTCTATTGTTACTGTTTAAAGAAAGACACTAATGTCGTCTCAAAAAAGCACTTAAAAGCCAAATTTTGCCGCAAGAATTTGTCCCCCGCCACTCCTCGTTCATTAGGCAGATGCTTCTCTAAATTTGGACATTATTCTAAAATGAAGCCTACGAAGGACGACACTGTCACTACATATTTTCTTTATTCTGTATTATGTTTGAAATGTGGAAGATGGTTGTACTTGAGTCGTCATCTTTTCATGAGAGTGTATCCTAACACTCTCGGGTACCATGAATTTGACGAGATATAAGACATAAGTCCTTCCTCCTTCCATATTTCAAAGTATAAGACATTCCGGTAGTGTGTCATCTCAGTAGCATGTCATATTAGATAGCAATTGTCTAATCAGAAACTTCAAACAGATTGACAAGGAGATAGCAACACAAAGAAATACAATTATTAACAAAAGCCGGTCAAAGTTAACACAATTAGACCTAAAAAAATTCATATGGTAATGACAATCCAGAAGCTCATAATCTCAGCTGACAAAGTACAAATTTCAAGGGGAAAAAAAAAAGATAACCAGCATAACGTCAATACAATCATTCAGTCACATAATGTAATATGAATACAACCATCTAATATACAAGCATCATATGAACATTTTTTATCCAAGTAAAGCCAAAATCCCCAGGTTTTATCTAAAACTGTCACACAAGCTATAAGAAAATTTGATCTACCAAGCAGAAAAATACTCATCGCCACCATTAATCCGCACAAAACAATGATTCAAAGCACATAAACGCCAACTAGGAGCAGATATCGACATATTTTTATAAATAAAGAACACAAATTTAGTGACATATATGATTGAGCCATAAGTACAAATTTAGTGAAGAAGACAAAGACCTACTGTCTGCAATATATCAGGATGCTCATGAACACATGAGATTGAGCCATAAGTACAAATTCAGTGAAGAAGACAAACCCATGAACACATAAGAATGAACCATAACTACAAATTCCGTAAAGAAGACAAGGTCATGAACACAAAAGACAGGCAGGTAAGAAATTCTGTTGGTTTGGATTTGCGGGAGGCCTTTTAAGTTGATAATATGAAGGAAAGGAATTCCCGGGAGTTCAAAGGAAAAGCAAAAGGTGGGGAAGTTATGTTTTCGTTGTATGTATCAGAGGAAAATGACTGTGACTGAGAAACCTTCAGTATTTAGTAGTAGCTAAAATAGAAAACTAATAAAATGAGTGAAAATTGTAACACAATAGTTGATGTAATGCTGCTACAAATCAGATTTTAATTTGCAAGGAACTAGACATCAGTAAACATGGAGATTTATTATGAAATGATTTCTACTATTCTGCAATATGAAAGCAAATCGAGGACTACTAGAAGCTGAAATGTTGAGGATTTATAGTTTATATGATTATCCAAGAAGGCAAGCTAGTGGAGTGGGTGCATTGAAAAAACTGATACTTGCATAGAGTAAACGGAGTGTTCTCAAACCAGGGAACTCGAAGAGCACAGTAAAATGGGCTTTTTGTTGCACAAATATGCGTAATATAAGTTGCACAAAGACAATGCTACAACAGATATGCGATAGTACTTGGTTTGCCTGATACTGGTGGACAGGTATAAAAGTTTCTCCAACATACGGTGCAAGCAAGGAAATTTGGATTGTTAGCTAATAATTTCTAGAATATCCTGATCAGGTTGTTTACATTTTGGATCAAGTAATAGCCTTGGAGCAAGAGATGCTCCTAGGGATTAAGCAACAAGGACTGAGTATCACACCTCAAATCCTTGTGGTAATTATGAATAACGAAATAGTTATTAGGATATCTAAAATTCCAAGCATACAGATTAGTTATTGTTTTGTATATATATTATACCAGAAAAGTTGAGATGCTCAATTTATACAGGTTACGTGACTGATACTGGATGCTCAGGGGATTAAATGCAATCAAGAATTGGAACTAATATTGAACACCAAGCGCTCAAATATACTTCGAATCCCATTCAGAACAGAAAAAAGGCGTCTTACGCCAATGGGTGTCTTGTTTTGATATCATCCATTCCTTGAAAAGTTTGCTCACACAAGAAACTGAACTAGACCTTATTTCATCTTCTCTGTTGTTCTATTATTCATCAAATATGCTGCTGCCAAAATCATTCACAACTTGGAGGGAAAACCAGACCTAATCATTGGCAAATACATGGATGGAAATCTGGTAGCACAATATTTATCTGTAGTGAACTTGTGCCAAGCAGCATATTGAAAAAACATAAACGCCAAAAAAAATTATTCATTTGCAATTCGTAATAGTCTTTTCAATGTAACGAAGACATGAATTATTCCCTGGCATAGTGAACCTGTGCCAAGCAGCATTCCCGCTCGACAAAAACCATGGTGCGATTATTTTCTCTATAGAACTAAGTTTGTAAAAAAAAAAAAGGATTTTTCTCAATTTATTGAAATAACCATTTGCACATTTGCAGATATTTGCAGCACATTTGCTTACATTTTCTTTTTTAGATACAAAATACCAGAGATTAAATTAAGGTCTACTACTCGGATAAAAAACAACAGAGAGATTCTCTATTACAACTATAAAACTAGTATTCTGAATTCTAGAAGAAAAAATAACATGGAGAATTATAACAGAAAAATCCCAAAACAAAATTTTTTGTAAATTAACATACGCCCAAAGTGATTCATGAAAAGGAAAAATAATAGTTAAGATGGAACAAATTCTGGCAATTAGCAAGCAAATTTTGGGATGGAGAAAATAATTTGTACGCACAAAATTTTAACAAAAGCTAAAAGAAAATTTGATTTACCAAGCAGAAAAATACTCATCGCCACCATTAATCCGCACAAAACAATGATTTGAAGCACATAAACTCATTCAAATCCGCACAAACTCCAATACACAAAGAACATCGAAAGAATCCAATTTAATAACTGATAAACAGCAATAAACGTAAAGAAAACATTTATACCCAGACGAATTGGCAGCCTCTGAAGGCCCACTCTGACGAGCTCCGACTCATCTTGCCGAGCTGGTCCCCGGCCGGGGGGGAGGGGGCAAAATGGGTCCGCGATCTCCCCCACCGAGAACACCCTATCCGCCATTCCGCTTCCGCCAAAATCTTTCACAATCCCACGATTCGATGGCTGCTGCCGCGGCGTAGTGTGCGTCCCTGCTGTCGATGTTGGGATTTGGGGATGGAAATCAAGAAGCCAACTATCTTTGATTTTCATACCTTTTCTTCTTCTTCTTCTTCTCCAACCATCTCTTCGTCTTCGTCTTCTTCGTCTTCGTTTTCATCTTCGTCTACGTCTTCGTATCAATTCCACACTTTGAAATGTGGACTGAGGAAGGACTTAAAGTCGTCATCTTGCCATGAGAGTCTATCCCCCCACTTTTGGCTACCACCAATTGCAACATCTTTCAGTGTCCTCTTCTCATTCATTAGGCCTCGCGGCAGCTTCTCCAATCTGTTACAGTCTCTTAACTCGAAATTTGTGAGGGAAGGAAACAAGACGGTATCGCTACATAGGCTCTTTAAGTTGCCGAGCCAATACAGATTCATGACTTTTAAATTGGGAAAACATATCCACCCTTCTTTCACTTCATCAGCCGTAATCACATCTTTTAGCTCACGACAACTACCAATTGAAAGATCCACGAGACCTTTAAGATGTTGAAGCCCGAAAATGCATTTGAGGGAACCACAACTATCGATAGTCAGCTGACGAAGGTTTTGAAGGCATGTTTGACCGACTTGGATCTTTTCTAAAATGTCACAACTCAAAATCTGTAACTCTTTGAGGCTAGAAAGACAAGAGCTCGTAGGTAGTGAAAATTCCTTAAAGCCAACATTACAAATGACAAGCTCTGATAATTTGTCCATATTTTGAAGTGTTGACAACAGTTCATGTAGCACATCTTCATTGGTATCGCGGATGTCCCTTATCTCTAGATATCTTAGGGAGTGAGATAATTGCCTAATACAGTTTATAAAATTAACATGATCCCCATTGGAGTACCTACGACCACTGTGAGACAGGATTTCCAACTTGCTTAGATTTCCAATTTCAACCGGAATTGTTGTGGCCTCAGTAATAATCACAAGTCTTTTCAGCTCAATAAGTTGTCCAATGCTTTTTGGAAGCTCCTTAAAGGGGTTAAACTTCAGATCTAGCACCTCCAGCTTACTCAAATCTCCTATCTCAGTGGGCAATGTTTTCAAGTTAGTATGACATATCCGAAGATATCTCAACTCTTGTAGTTGTCCGATTGCTACGGGAAGGTGAACAAAATTAACGCTAATTAGTTCTAAGATTCTTAAATTGAGCATGGATTTGAAGAAGCAATTTAAATTAGTGAAATCGCCCTCGCCCTGATTTTTGAAAATCAATGTGGACAAATTGAGACAAAAAGGTTGTTCAACCCATTCAGCTCTTCTCAAGGCAAAAATCTTATGGGACTCTTCCCACCTCTTAGCTACTTGTGCTTTTGACAATTGAAGATTTCCATGTATAAAATAATTCGACTTCAATTCAGACAGAATCCATAATCCCATGTCTCTTATGATGTCATGCATCTTTACCATCTTTACCATCTTGAACCCCCTATAATCTGACCGTTCTAATAGGCAAGCAGCCTGCAGGGTTTCTAGGACATCAAATCCCCTGTTACGTGCCTCAACAAAGCTGTCATTCACGCCAAAAAATCCTTCTACTATCCAGAAATCAATAAGTTCTAGTGAATATATCTCTGTATCTTCAGGAAATAAGCAACAAAACAAGAAACACTTCTTTTCTCCACGATCTGGTAGAGTGTCATAGTTGAATTTTAAGCGAGCATACATTTCTTCCTCGACATCCAAAACCTGTGAGGGGGACTGTCGAAGAGTAGTTAATGCATGCTCCCATGCTTCTGGGGTATATTTACATGTCATAGCCCGACCAATGACTTTGAGCGCGAGTGGCAATCCATCGCATTCTTTCGCAACTTCTTCAGCGATGCTTTGAATTATAGTATTAGAATTAAGGGTCTCCTCTCCAACACTTTCCTTAAATAAGGCCCAAGAATCAACCCACCCCAAGCATCGGACCTTAATTTTAGGACCTTTAGGTTGCATTTGGTAGCACACCTGTTCTGATCGAGTGGTAAAAATCAATTTACTACCAGACGCACACAAATCAGGACTTGAAATTCCAAGCTTTTCCAGATCTAAAAATTTCCAAATGTCATCAAATAATAAAGCAACTTTCTTCCCATAGAGTGACCCACTTATTTTTTCTGCACGTTGATCTGAGTTCTCATCTTGATCAAAAGGCAAGTTCAACTCCTTCATTATAACTTTTTGAACATTATTTATATCAAAAGACTTGGAAACAACTACCCAAATAACTTTAAAACTCAAAGGCTCAAAAAACTCTTTGCGAATTTTTTTCATGAGTGTGGTTTTGCCAACCCCTCCCATGCCATAGATGCCAATCATTCTAATCTCGTCATCTCCAAGAAATTTGCATACCTCGTTTAGAGCTTGATCTTGCCCAATGGAAAAAATGAAACCTCTTCTTCGCTGTGGTGGAAGAGCTTGCGCACTATCCTCTTGCATATGTATATGCTCCTGTGCGGCGGAAGCACTCGCAGTCATTGAGTTTACAGGAAAGGAGGAGGATGGTCCAGGCCCACCAAGTACATCCACTTGTATTTGGTCTTGTACAATCATTGGGTCTCCCTGACTCGGCTGTTGTGGTTGATGAGAAGCTTGAGAAAGGGGGGGGATGGGCAAATTGTTGATTGAATCTTGCACATTGGGTATATGACTCAAATTTGTTTCAATTTTTTTAGTTTTTCTGAATAATCTACGCATCATGGGTGAGAATCTGCAATTTAAAAAAAATTATTAATGGATATAAGAGAGCATGAATAAGGTATGAAATATAAAATGAGGACGAGGATCTACCAAAATCTTAAGGGGCCTGGCGCACTGAAATAGTCAAGGCTTATATATTGATAGTAAAAGGAGGAAGTTACTGCAATTCCTTATAACTGAGAGACCTGCATCATTATTTAGTTAGCTAATATGTAGAGACGAAGAAAAAGAGTAAAGTTTTTAGAAAAAGATTTGAAGTAATATTGCCATAGAACAAACTATTTGTTTTGGAAAAGAACTAAACATCACTGAATTATTATGCAATTTGGAATGAAATTGAGGACTAAGATCTGAAAGATGGAGAGGATTCATAAGTTTAAATGCTTACTGAAGAAGGCAAGAGAAGAGAATGAAGGGAAGAAACTTTTTTAGGTGAGTAAAGGAGGCAAGTGGAATGGGTGAAAGAAGGAACATATCTGTGATAGAAGTATGGAGTGTACTTACACTGGAGAAATCAAGATCAGATGAAAATGGAGGTTGCTTACATTATAGAATGAAGAACTTTGCACAGAGAAGGGGGGATAGCTACTACGATCGGAAGTGTGAGAGAAAGGGCAGGAGAAAATGCAACCAGGTTTCTGTCCAGATGTGCGGAATGCGTCTTTGCACAATACGTCATTGACTTCATTCCACTGCTCTGAAGAGCAGTTAGCGTTACAATAATTGGTGTCGGCGTGAGCCATCAGATTTTGATCTGAAAGGCCAATTGGTTTTCTACCCTCTTTATCCTCAGATCAAAGCACACCTAAAAAATGTATATAGAAAGCATCATGTGAAGAGCTTACTTTGCGAGTTACAATAATTGGGAAGAGTCTTTGATTGAGCTGGGCTTTACACGTGTGACTGTGAGCTTATCTACTATTAAAATTTTAATTCGAAGACGGGCATTATTCATGGTTTTTTACACCCATGTCGTCAAAACATTGATTTGATAGCCTAAGTTTATATTATTTTTTTAAAAAAAATATTTTTGTAAACATTACTAAATTATAAAATTTTGTTAGAATTATGCATAATATTTAATGAGTGAAGTCTATATTATTAATATTATTAATGTGGATATAATATTTACATAGGTTAACCCACGCGAGTGCTCCACCGTTGCCATCCTTCCGGACGGCTTCGTTTAGTTCACACGTGCGGCAAGTTATTTTTAGAACAAATTTATTTGATTTAGTTTTCTCTTAACTTAAATTAATTTGGTTTGGTTTTTACTTTACCCAACATAGCTCCGGTTTTATTCTCACCAAATTATGTCTATTAATAGATGAACCGTCCATTCGGTTATCTTCAATGGGATTTCTTATATATTCTAGAAAAAATATTTTTTAAATAATTTTTTACTAGATTTTCGTCTCTATCATTTTTGTGAGAGCAATCCATACCGTGGTTTGTTGCATGTACTATGTTGAAGGTGCTTCTACAGTACATAGTTGATCGTCTTATCCTAAGAAGTAACTGCCTAAATGTATCTTAAATGCTATTATGAAAGGCGAATTCTGTATTAAGAATATAGTGATTTGCTCTAACAAAAGATTTCTCTTCACAATACTTGCAAAGGTACAAAAATAACAATCTTAAGACAAATTTCTTAATATTTTCTCATACTTTACTAATGTGTATGCAATTTCGTAATTTTACGTACTTTACTATTTTGCACACAAAATAATAAATCATAAATTTCAAAATAATATTATGTAAATTTTCAAAAACTTATTGTTCTTTTCATAAATTTTTGAAACTTTACTTTTTTGTATGTAATTTTTTGCACTTTACTGTTTTGTGTGTAATGTTTTTGAAAATTTACTACTTTATGCATAAATTTTTGAAATATTAATGTTCTATGAGTAAATTTTCAATCATTTACTGTTTTGTGTGTAATTTTTTGAATTCTAATGTTGTACATGCAATTTCGAAATTGTGTATATGTAATTTTACGAACTTTACTGTACTGCATGTAATTTTTTGAAATTCACTGGGTGTAATTTTTTGAACTTTACTGAGCTATATGTAAATTTTGAACTTTACTTGGTTACATGCAATTTTAAAATTGTGTTATGTAATTTTCAAAATTGAGATTATCTTTTGTTCATTGGAACAGAAATGGCTACTGAAGGTACAAACTTGGCTTCAGTTCTTATTCCCACTCCGGTGAATGGTCTTGTTCAAATTAAAGGGGAAATACCAAAACAGTTTAGTGGTGCGGATTTCAAACGATGTCAATAGAAAAATATTGTTCTATCTTACCTTATTGAATTTGGCTCAATTCCAAATGATGGCATCATAAGGTTGCAACTTTTTTCTCTTTACACCTATTTCTGTAGCCTTACTGTGCTATAATAGTGAATGCATTGCATTTACTTTAGGACCCAACCTTTATTCAGGGTTGAGAAGAGTTTTGTCTGCTCCTTTATAATAATGAACTGAGCATAAGCTCTTTATTACTGTTCATCTACAAGATCAATATTAATGATATATATGTTAGTGCATGTTAATATTAGTATTACTGATGTTAATATATTCTAATGTATATAGCATTAATTTTAAATATTAACTATTCTTATATAAAACTTATGTATAACTCTGTGTCAGAAGTAAATAGGGAAATATCTTCCGTAGGTTTAGGGTGCCAAACAAGTCCTCTGATAAAGGAAAATAATATTTTCACATCAAAATTATATATCAAAAATTTATATATGAATTTTGATTGGTTTAAATAAATGAGCCTATGTGAACTTTATATAAGCCCATTTATAAAATCTAATCAAAACTCTTGTATAAATTTTTATGTGTATATTTGTTGTGAGAATATTACTATCCTTATAAAGCTCAACCCACTTTCTGGGCCGAGTTTTTGAACCAGATTCAAATTGAACCAACCAACAACTGGATCGGTGGCCCAAGCGGTTTCTTAAAGCTTTATGACGGCCAAGCACCCAAGCAACATTGAAAAACATGGGCCACAACAACATTCTCATAATGAATTCCCCTTCCACGTCCATTCCTCATGAAAAACCATTGACATTTATCAACAGAATAGCAATTCCACTTCACTTCCTACTCTCACTTCCCCACGTGATGATCATCAACCGTTAATCCTCGGATCCGCGTTTCTAAAAGATGGATGCGATCGCTTTAATAAAAAGCTCAGGACCATCCCGTGGGGAAGTGCCTATGTGGGCTGTGGATTTTCCAGCAATCATATCCACAAACAAACAAGAAGCCCACACCACTAAAGCGGGTCCCACAACTAGATATTAAGCCCAAACCTTAGCACCTCACCATCATCGGCTTGAGGTGGCAATCTATAGGTCAATCAATGGGAGGCAGCTGACAGTGAAAGCAATCGATAAAAAATCAATAGAAGTGGGGGGGGATTCCGTCCGAATCGGAATAGGGCAGAGGAGGGGCAAGGGAAAAGCCTGCAATTTGGGCAGTGGTAGTGGCCTTGCCGTTGCAGGGTCGGGGGACAGCCAAAGGCCGGGGGACCAAGAGCACAATTGTGGGTTGCAACGCACATAAAAGGGGAAATTAAAAAGGGCTCGACCAATTTTTACCTCACGCCGGCAAAGGAGGGGCGGGGAGGCCAAGATGGCGGTGTCTAGAGGTTTTCTTGGCCGTGGTAGTGGGTTGGAGGTCATGCTGCCGACGACGGTAGATTGGGGCGAAAATTGAAAGAAAGATCACCAGGTCGAAACAGAAACAAGGGGGGGATACTCTAGGGTGGCAATGGAGGCGTCACCAAGCCGATGCCAGATGGGCAGAAGTCGATAGCTGTTGCGCTTCCTGCCCCACAAAGGGAAGGGTGTTGCTCTTCTCCTATTCCACTCAATGCACCCATCTGATTTTTGTTTTACTTTTTTTGTTTTACTTTTTTTCCTCTTTCTTTCTTTCCGTTTCTATTCTCCTTTATGTCTCATCCTTTTCTCTCCCATTTTTGTGCCAAAAGTTTCATTAGTACGTTGAGGCCCATGACCTGCAACTAAACACTACCCTCGACGCTTATGGTTATAAATATCAAGATCAATTACAAATACGGATACGTGAAAGCGTCAAATTTCTTCTTCAAAAATACTAGCAAAAATTTTACAAATATTTACAGAAAAATCTAGAATGTTACACCTATTGAGGAGCAAATTATGTAAAATCTCCAAACTCTAACTAGTTTAATTAATTATACTTAATTGTTAATGTGTGGTTTAATGTTAATTTTGATTAGTTTTAACTTATTTTTAAAAATAAAGTGGTTAACAATGATTTTGAAACAATTTTTTTTCACTAAGATGGTTTTTATGTTAATATAAGGCAATAGGAGTTTTTCTGGATTTTTTATAATTTTGACTATTTTACCCGAAAAATTAAGGGGAGGGACCCACCATGGGTCCACATGTGAAATTGGGATTATAGGTCCCAAATGACCGTAACAATGTCTTAAAGCAGTATTTAAATATTTCAAAATTTTAAGAAATCGATTTGGGTTTAAAATAAGCAAGTTTTTCATTTTTAGTATACAACTCTATTTATACCCCACCTATCTATTAGGTTTACCTCAAATCTTTCTATAAATAGAAATGATCAGCCACTTTCCCAATGGGGAAGGGCGGGAAATCAGGAGCTTAAGAGCCCTAATCCCCATTTCCCAAAACAGAAAGGTGATTAAGGCAAGAATTTGCCTAAATTTCCACTAATTTCTTAGGGTTTTCTCCTAAACCTTTTAAATCCATTCTTTTGACAAAGTTTAATCCCTATTTTTACTCAAAAGTTACTGATTTGAATCTCTATTTCAAATACTTATGAAAGGAAATTCATTTTTGAACTTACTAAACCCTAGATCTATGATTTTTAAGAAATTTAGTTATTTTAAATCGAATGTGGGAAGAGCAATTTCAGGTCAAGAAGCTTGTTAAAGGTAAGTGATTTCGTCCTAAATGTATATGTGATTTCTTATTTGAGTTTTGATGGAGTTTGAAGTGGGTTCTATTGATTTGTGCTTTAATGGCTGATTTAGAAAAGTTTAATCTTTCTTATGATTTCTTTGTGTTTTTAGTTGTAAATGGCTATATCTACTATTTTCTAAGCTTTGATTTCATTATTATGGTGATTGGGAGTGTCATTTGAATGTATAAGTTGTTTATGTGAAGTTTTGGTTTTGGTTTCGAAGTAGGGAAGACGAACCAGAAAAGTCTGTTATGGCGATCGAATGGCCAAGCAGCTGATCGAACGGCCAAGCGTTCGAACGGCCCTGCAGGCATTCAAACGCCAACACTGCAATTTGGTCATTTTGTGTATTTTGCTCATTTTCGTGTTTTTACTCTTGAGTATCATTTCTTATGACTTTAATTAGTAATATATGTTATGATAAGCTACTGGAATGGTATGAATTAGATGCTAGAGGCTATGAGGAATGCTTAAGTGTTAATTGCATTTTATGATATTTGATTGAGCATGTTATAATGCTTATCTTGAATCTATTATTGAATGATTCATTATATGTTAGAATGATTCCAAAAAGGTTATAGCATGAGAATAGAATTATATGTCTTCACATATTATGAATAATTTATGGGTGAATGATGGTGTCATGTCTGACTTCAAGTGTGGTATGAATATGTTTACATAGTCCTAGCATGAGGTTGCACTTAATTTGAATTGTATTTTCCGATGGTTTTCACCCATACTTTCAGTAAGAACCATGATTAAATGTTAATAAGCATATGTGTGGTATGATGATGATTTATTAACAAAGCATATTCATGTGCTTAGAATTGAATATTTCTACCATGTACACACACATGTAGGGGATAATTATGATGATGCATTAGGATTCATGTATGTATTGCCCACTTATGTACCATGTTGCATGCATTATGAAATGGGTTTTTCGAATGAGACTTTATCGAGATTAGCCGTAGTTGGTCGATTGGATGCAATGGTGTGAGATTGCATGCTGGATTAATCGATCGTTGGTTTATTAAAAATTGTTTGGTCCGAAAGGACATGGTTTCGATTTGAGTTCTTATGTGGAACATGGATCCTCCACGGGTTGAGTTGAGTCATTTTGTTACAGTTGAGATTTATTTATTGAATCATCTGAACCCTAAGAATCCAAAGTGGTATGCCTTCGTGCATCGGCTACTACGTGTTTTAGGTTTCCTTCGTGGAAATTGGACTATCCCCACCATAGGAGATGTCCAGGGTGAACACACTGCTCTAGGTCTTCGTGAGAAGATCAGACGTTCCTGGCCAGGACTGTCTTGGGTGAGCAAGCTGCTTTAGGTTTCCGTAAGGAAATCGAACCTTCCTTTGTGGATAGTCCAGGGCGTGCAGAGGGGCTGACTACCCCAAACACCCTAGGTTTCCATATAGAAAATTGGATTGATGTCCAGCTTGGGTTAACACCCTAGGTTTCCCTCTAGGAAATCAGACGATATCTAGGGTGGGTGATATGATTGTATTTCTCTCCGTGATTGAGACATTCACCATTGTTGACGGTGTATGTGTATGAGATAATATTATGCCCAGGTTGCACAGGGATAATTAAGTTTTTGTGACTCATGTGAATATGTTTCAATATGCATGATTACGGATTAGTGTGTTGAGACACTATTATGTAGGGTGAATGTATGCAATAAATAGCAATCATGAATGAGATGGTATTATGATATACTATGTGAAATGGTATGCATGATGGATGAATGTAAGGAAATGAATCATGAATGAGGTGATGTCATGATATGCCATGTGAAATGGTATGCATAATATATGTTGATGATCTTATAAGTATATGTATGATGAGTAATCATACACTAGTTATGATAATATATCATGATGAATACATTTGATTTATATGATGAATTCTAGGAAAAATATATGTGATAATTTTGAGTTTACTCTCTCGACATATAAAACTTTACTGAGTTTTACTCACCTCTTTTTCTGTGTTTTGTTTTGGGGCTACATGGCGTGACATGTAATTAATCAAGATCCTCTATATGAGGAACGGTCGGGGAAAACATGAGATTAGGCGTAGATGCCTCTTGACTTTGTTATGTTTTCTAATTTATGTTGTTATGATTATAAAACATAATGTATAGTAATTCTTGTTTTAGACTCATGTATATCTTATGTTTTTAGATTTGTTTCAAACTTTCTGATTAGAGTCATATGCGTCGTCGGCTTAGGATTCTAAGTATATGAGCATAAGACTTATGGACTAATTTCAGAGTTGAAGTTTTTTTTTATTTTTATTTTTTTCTCTTGCATAAAGGTTTAAAGGTGTGCACTCCGTATGTGTACTTCGCCTCTTAGAGGAGCTAAAGTCTTCTGCTATGTTAAATGAACCAATTATGTTGCCCTTATGCACTTCAACCATCCCTTAGACCGGATTCAGCTCAAGTAGGGCGGGTGTCATGGCGTAACAAATTAGCACAAGAACACAGGTTGTTTTCTATTCTGGTTAATATAAGTAAGTTCATGTTATGGCATGGTTGTGCAATATGCCTAGCCTTTTCTGTTTATCTACAGATGCTGATTGTATTAGTTGATATGTTTGACCAAAATGTCTACTTTGAGAAGGAAAATAATATTTATACTCCGCATCTCTACACCCCTCCTTACACTGCGCTTATGTGGCACTTATCTTTTACATGTGCTAATTACCACGAGCCCCTCACCTTCTTCATGCACGACATAATGGGTGGGTCGCACCTCAGCCCAGGCAGTCACGGGCCTCGTGGCAACCACCTCGACCAACGGCCTGCCTTTGGCAAGCCCAACGGCGGCGTCTTCCCGGTCAACGGCGGGGTCCCCCTCCCCAATGGTAACATCCCGTTTGCCACCGGCGCTAACGGAGCTGCCATCCTCAACAACAACGGCAACAATGCGCCGTTTCTCACCAGCCCAGGCTGGTAGACGGGGAGCACCTTCATCAGCAGCAACGATATTAAAGGACTATTCCATCATTTGAGAGAGTAACACCAACGGAGAGGTAGAGGTAATCTGTCCATGATCTGGGAGCCAGTCCGACGTTCAGGCATTCTTTCAAGAGCTCTACCCATAGAGTTCCTCCACTCACGTCTACATAAGAAACTCCCATTTGTTTTCTTTGCTTTGTGTTTTTTGATGGAGGAGGGAAGAGATTCCATCTCAATGAGGGATGTTGCGGACTACGTGGAAGGATTCATGGTGTACTAAATGAACACTCTCTACAGAGCTCCTCCATTGCCTTCCCCACCCACCTGCATTTCAGCAGGGTCCCCTCACTGCAGCAGACCAACCACCATGGATGTTTCTGCTCTTCTCCAAGCACCATGCCCATGAAACAAACAAGAAAGACAGCAAACAAGTTTTCGTTTTAATTTTTGCTATAAACTAAGCACAGCAAGCTATAAAAATATATGAACCAAAACAGCTACCAATCCAATGGCAGTAAACTAAGCAAGAAGCAAACAAGAGTCAGCAAACAAGAGCCAAAATGCCCACAAGTTCAAAGCCTATAAGAATATATAAGCCATCAATGGCTGCTATCGATCATTTCCGTTGTCAAAAGCGAGACATGGCCACCGCCCACGAACCCATTACAGCAAACTGCAACCAGAGCTTCAAACGATGCCCCCCATCTCACCTCCCCTGCGTAGGAAGGCGTATTGTCATCTGCAGGTGAGATAGAGGGCTCTGGCGAATACGACGGCGGCTGCGGCGGAGCGGGAGGTGATTTGGTGTCGCTTTTGGGAGAAGGCGCCACCGCTGGAGGCAAGTAGGTCAGCGTATGAGTGGGCATTGGAGATGGCGAGAATGCGTTCCACTGTGCCGGAGCAGGTGCCGGGGATGGAGCCTTCCCGAAGAGCTCCTGCGGGAGAAGCATGCTGTCGACTACGTGAACCCCCACTAGAGGCGCGTCCAGCACCGTTGTTGTCACTTTGGCGGTGCTTGCACCGGCGTGGACTGTGATCTGGTCGCCGGAGGCGATGGCAAAGAGGTCGTATTTAGAAGCGTCGTTTGTGGCCAGAGTGGCGAACGGGCGGCCACCGGAGGACTTCAGCGTCACTGCAGGGGCGTACTCCGGGAGCGCGTGATAGAACAGCAGCACCACCGCTTCGGCGCTGCTTAGCTTTCTGATATCAGGTGCATTGGGAGCCTTGAAGGCCTCATCGGACGGCGCAAAGACGGTGAGCCCCGTGCCAGTAGCGCTCTCATATGTCTTCGTCACCCTGGTCTTCCCGAGCAGCGCGGCGAATGTCCCGCATCCGGTCTTCTCTAGGGTGGCGGAGAGGTTGGACGGGGGGCTGGGAGTCGGGCCGGTGAGCAGGCCTGGGGGGAGAATAGGTGCGCTGACCTTGAAAACAGATATGTTATAGGGAAGGATTGGAAGGGGAAAAGAGAAACCACTCACCGGTGTCTTCGCCGGATTTTCGCCAAAATCACCTCGAGCCCTCGACAGGGGAGAGAGTGGAGAAGAGGCTGATGCTGCTGAATCAATTGCGGAGCCCAAATCTAAAATTCAAAATGTCGCAACGTGTTTTCTGAATAGTAAGGTGTCACGTGGTAAATTGTGATTGGTGACATTTCAGCGATGTAGGGATGGTGTAGAAGATTCGGAGTAGGGATATCAGCTTCCCTTTGAGAACTTCTGACCATTTTGTTGTAACCTGTATTAACATGCATCTTGGAGATCCATAGCGCAAAGCAGCATCAGGAACTCGGTACTATCTACAATGCATTTTATCCACACATCCAAACATAAAGGTACATGAGTCTGCTCTATTTAGGACATATATCATTTAATGTAATCCATTTAACCTATAACAAGTGCATATTATTGGTGTAATTTGGCATATGTACATGCTCTTTACATGTGAATGTATTATGATATTTGATGGAAGGTGCACTGTTTTAAAAACCGGCCCGGCCCGGCCGGTTGGACCGGGTTCAACCGGACCCGGCTGACCAGGCCGGACCGGTTTAAGGTACTGTATAAAAATTTTTGTCACCAGCGAGATTTAAACTCGTGGCATCAGAACCCAGCACAGTTTCTTATCCATTGGGCTACACTGGTTGCATCAGAAAAAGGCACTTCATCCACCAAGCTGCAGTAATTTTGTGTAATTATTTATATTTAATATATATTTAATATAATAATTAAAAAATGGGTCAACCCGGGTTAACTTGCGGTCAAACCCAGTTAAACCAGCCCGGTGACCAATCCGGGTCAATGCCCAGGCCGGTTTTTAAAACACTGGGAAGGTGCGCGTAATACATTTTATAATTTGAAGAGGTCGATTCTTTTCTCTTTTAACCAAACTTGGGAATATGTGCCAAATATCATGCAATCCTGCAAATGTTGCAAGAAATCGCCATCTTTGTGAGGTTGCTTCTAGTTTTTGTGGATCATGGACTGACATTTGTGATTTCTGTTATTTTCTTCTTTTGTTTTATTCAGAATCTTACAAATAGTTGTTTCCCTCTCCACCAAGGTCTCTCAGCTAGTCAGCTTCATGGTATATTTTCTTTTTGTTACATTTTTTTGGTTTTAATCAAAGTGGATTAGTAGGTGATAAGACTTGTGTTGATAGAATACTTCTTGCGCCAATTCTATGATGCTCATACCTCTACGGGCAAATAGACCCTTCTCCAAAGGGGGTAAAGTAAGGGTTGTATTCATTTTTATTGTCAAATGATCTAGCCACGAGGTCAAAGTGTGCCTTGCTCCTGAAATGACTAGATTGTAAATTGGAAGCTATATTCCTTATATTTAAGGTTTTTCCTTTTCCTTACAAAGGAGACAAGCGTGTTCTATCTAGCCATTTCCATATTGACCGCGATTGTGCATGTTCTATTTTATGTCATATATTATTTGTACCAAAGGTGTGCTTTCATCTTCACATGAAAATATGATATACTTCAGCTCTTCAAATTTCAGTGTGGATTTACTAGCTATGCCATGTATCTTTTGCAGAGAGATGAAAATAACTGTTCAAGACTTAAAGCGCATTTCTTCAACCGGGCCCAAGCCAAAGCCCCTGTAGGCTGCAGAAATAACTTGGCTACGCAAATTGTTCAAGAAGCATAAACGTCTTCAGTATAGTTGTGCAGTGACTCAACTTTTTGCATCACGATAATTTCTGAAATATCCAAGAATTGCTCAAATATTTATCCAAGACTGTTCAGGCAGATTTGGGCTGACAGGATCACAAAAATCATAATTTTTTGGCATTTCCATTTACTGTATTCCTATATTATCTGGGTTATCCTTGTTGCATTTTTAGACAATAACGGCCTAAATTTAAGCAACTAAAGTATCGGTTTGTTTCATATTCAGCACTCATTCAATGGAGATATTGTATTGATCTCTTGCAGCCGTTCCTTTGTTTTTTGTGGATAGCGGGCTTCATATTTACTTGATTTATGTTTAATAGATAAGGCTATGTTTTAGCCCAAAAAAACACTCATTCAATGGAGATAACTGCACAAGTATTGCTCGTCAATTTGAAACAAAGTTATAAATAAGTCAATGTTGAAAACAAAACCATTGTAGTTCTGGAAATGCCCCCTCTTGGCTTTATGAGGCTGAATTTTGATGCTGCCGGCGGAATCTGCAAAGGCTATGGCGGGCGATGCATAGCAAAATTTTCCCTCTTTTGGATGGGCTAACAGTTTACTGGCTGAAGCCACTGCATGTCCTAAATGTAACAAAGATGGCTTGCGGCCTACCATCAACTTGAAGGTGACCCATGGAATATCATTAACATTATGTCTAAATATCCTACACAGCTACTGGAATTTGTCTCCGTAACTGCTACTGTAAGCCCCGGCGCGGCCTGCCTAGGCTGACTTAGCCACGGAGCAGTCTAGGACGGGCGCTGCCTAGGGGAGGTGCACACAAGCACGCTGCAGCAACACAAGGAGCGGGCACGGCGGGCACCTCGTGCGCGGGCTACGGCAGCAGCCCCACGCACACGCTGAAGCGAAGGCAGCAGTTATGGGCATGTTGGAGCGTGGTCATGTCTCAGCATGCTGATTGGCACATGGGCGACGTGCCAAGGCTGGCGGTTACATAACCGACCAGCACTATCCCCACTAAGACCTGAGTGCATCATGGCGAAGAACATAGGAGTAGTGGCCGACGGTTGCTAAAGTGGTTGCTGCACACTTTCAAGCATAACCGCAATACGGTTACATGCGGTTACGGACGGTTACATACGAACTAGTGGGCTAAGTCATGGGGGTCATGTTGTAACCGCTTGGGTATGGCTAGCGGGTATAAAAGGGTGGGGGAAATCAATGTAAGCTCACGCTGAGAAAGCATAGAGCAAGTGGGTTTGGGTTTTGGCACTAAGATTCAAACCAAGTGCTTGTACGTTTACCAAGTGCGAAAGGGTTATTTCAGTCTGGGCCTTTTTCCCTTTACTTCCCTTGTTCATTGTAGTGTGTGTATATTCCTTGTGATTGTGTGTGCGCTACGAGGGTGAGAAGGCTGCTGAGTGTCGAGGACATTCAGGCCGCACGAGGGCTTAGAAATCTAGCAAAATTTGAGCCCCGTGACAGTTGGTATCGGAGCTTCGGAAGACAATGGTGGGTACAACACAAGAGAGGGTCGCTCGCTTGGAGGAGCGGCTGCAGGCAACAATTGCTGCTTTGGAGGGTCTTGCGGCAATCGATGATCGGCTGTCCTCAGCGGAACAGCGGGTATCGGTGCTTGAGGCTCGTCCATCCGTGGTGGATATCTCTTCTTCGGATCCCAGCCAGGTTGCGGCTCTTCAACGGGAGCTAACCAGTCTGGCCGTTTTGGTGAATGAGAAGATGTAGCAAACTGCTCATGATGGGGCAACTCGAGTCCAAGCCCTGGTGGACAAAATTGCGTTATTAGAGAGGGCTGTGGTGAACACGGTCCCTCGCGCGGAGGAACCCCAGCGGTCTTCAGCAAAGAAGACCAAAGTGCCGGAACCAAAAGAGTACTCTGGAGGTCGGAGTGCGAAAGAAGTGGGTAACTTCTTATGGGATTTGGAAAACTACTTTAAGTTGATCCAAACCCCCGACACCGAGCGAGTAGCGGTGGCGGCAATGTATCTCGCTGGAGATGCTAAATTATGGTGGCGTGCACGATTGGAAGACGACGAGAGTGCTGGTCGTGCAAGGATTGATGATTGGGAGACTTTTAGGAAAGAGCTGAATGATCAGTTCCTTCCGACCAATGTTGCTTGGACGGCTCGAGAGTCGTTAAGGAAGTTGAGGCAGACCAGATCAGCACAGGATTACGTTAAGCAGTTCCAATCGCTGATGCTGGATGTCAAAGAGATGACGGAACAAGACAAGCTCTTCAATTTCATGACGGGACTCCAACCTTGGGCCCAGACTGAGTTGAGGAGGCAGAACGTTCAGGACCTCACAGCGGCTATTACAGCGGCCGAAAGGTTAGTGGAGCTTAGGCCTAACTCCTCTGGCCCAAAAGATAAGAAGAATGGATCTTTCAAAGGCGGTCACAAGAAGTTCGACAAGAATGAACGCAGCAATGGTGGACGACCAGACAAAGACAAGAAGAAGATGGATCAAAAGGTTAGAAAAACTGGCTGCTTCATTTGTCAAGGTCCTCACTATGCTCGTGACTGTCCCAAGGGAGAAACACTGAATGTGATGATAGCGAACAGCGATTCCTCATCTGATGGTGAGACCACACGCATGAATCCTTTGCAATTGGTGAATGCTATGCGCAGAGAAAAGGAGGACAGGGCGGACTTGTTATATGTTGAGACCATCCTCAACAATCAGCGAGTCAAGGCGTTGGTCGATAGTGGGGCAACCCACAACTTCCTATCTAAGAAGTTGGCGGACTCAAGCAAGTTCGTGGTGACAAAGGCACAAGCGAAAATCAAAGCGGTGAACTCGGATGCAACCCCTGTCAGCGGCATCGTCAACCATGTCGATGTACGGATAGGGAAGTGGTCGGGAAAACTTAACTTTACCGTGGTTTCTCTCGATGATTTTCAGGTGGTGCTTGGTATGGACTTCTTACGAAAAGCAAAGGTCTCCATCATTCCACATCTTGGAGGGCTGTTCATAGGCGATGAACAGGCCCCTTCCTTCGTTCCATGTAGGAAGGAGGAGAGGTCGGCGCAATTGCTATCCGTAATACAACTGACCAAAGGCTTAAAGAAGGGCCAGGAGACGTACTTGGTCTCCATTATGAAGCTGGGAGAAGAGCCCGTAGGAAGAACGGACGTTCCTACACAAGTCAACGACCTGCTGGCTGAATTTGCGGATGTCATGCCACCCGAACTACCGCAAGTTCTTCCACCAAGGCATACGGTGGATCATGAGATCGAACTCTTGTCGGAAAACCGTCCTCCCGCAAGAGCCCCTTATCGTATGGCTGCCCCAGAATTGAAGGAACTTCGGATGCAGCTTGATGAGTTGCTGCAAGCTGGTTTCATCCGTCCCTCGAAAGCTCCCTTTGGTGCCCCGGTGCTATTCCAAAAGAAGCAAGACGGTTCGCTACGGTTGTGTGTCGATTATCGGGCTCTCAACAAGATTACCATAAAAAACAAGTATCTGGTGCCTTTGGTTGCTGATTTGTTCGATAGGCTGGCCAAAGCTTCATACTTTACAAAGCTTGATCTTCGGTCGGGTTATTGGCAAGTGCGGATTGCGCAAGGGGATGAACCTAAGACGGCTATGGTGACACGGTATGGTTCTTATGAATTTCTAGTTATGCCATTCGGCTTGACCAATGCCCCTACTACTTTTTGTACGCTGATGAATGATGTGTTTAGACCCTACCTCGATCGCTTTGTGGTAGTGTACTTGGATGATATCGTTGTATACAGCCAATCCTTGGATGAACACTTAGGACATTTAAGGATTGTGCTGGAACGATTAAGGGAACATCATTTGTACTTAAAGTTGGAAAAGTGTAGCTTCGCACAGGAAGAAGTCTTCTTCCTCGGACATCAAATATCGCAGGGCATGGTGCGGATGGATATGAAGAAGGTCGAAGCCATAATGGAGTGGCCTACTCCCACAAAAGTGCCTGAGTTGCGGTCCTTCCTTGGACTAGCCAACTACTATCGGCGCTTCATAAAGAGCTACTCAAAGAAGGTGGCGGTGCTAACTGATCTCTTGAGGAAGGACCAACCTTGGCAATGGACGAACGAGTGTCAAGAAGCATTCACGAGACTAAAGGAGGCCATTGCATCAGAGCCTATTCTAAAGTTGCCGGAGTTTGATGTACCATTTGAGGTACAAACTGATGCCTCCGATCGGGCTATTGGAGGTGTGCTCATTCAAGCCGGTCATCCCGTGGCGTATGAGAGCAGAAAGCTGAATGAGATGGAGCGAAGGTACTCCGTCCATGAGAAAGAGATGACAGCGGTGGTGCATTGCTTGCGCACATGGAGACACTATCTGCTGGGAGGTAAATTTATAGTCCGGACTGACAATGTGGCCACAAGCTATTTTTCCATGCAGAAGAAACTCACAGCGAAGCAAGCCCGATGGCAAGAATTCCTTGCGGAGTTCGACTATGAGCTACAATACAAACCGGGCAAAGCCAACATAGTGGCTGATGCCCTCAGCCGCCGAACGGACCCGGAGGCAATGATAGCTGCCTTAGTGCAAGTCTCGGGAGACTTGCTAGACCAAGTGGTGCGGGCGACGCAGAAAGACCAAGTCTGCGTGAGACTGCTACAAGCAGTGAAGGACGGTGTGGTTCGAAGATTTTGGACCGAGGATGGGGCGCTGTACGCCAAGGGAAGACGCCTCTTTATTCCAAATGCAGATGGCTTGAGGCGAAAGCTGCTGCAAGAAGCTCATGATGCAAGGTGGGCTGGACATCCGGGACAAGAGCGCACGTTTGCTCTCTTGAACCGTAATTATTACTGGCCACATATGAGAGAAGACGTGGAGCAGTATGTACGCACTTGTTTGGTGTGTCAGCAGGACAAAGTTGAAAGGCAGAAAATAGCGGGGTTACTTGAACCCTTACCTATACCAGAGAGGCCTTGGATAAGTCTATCTATGGACTTCATCACTGGACTCCCAGCGGTAAAAGGCTTTGGGTCGATCATGGTGGTCGTGGACAGGTTCTCGAAGTATGGCACATTCATCGCAGCACCTAAAGTTTGCACTGTAGAAGTTTCCGCAGAACTTTTCTTTAAGAATATCATCAAACTTTGGGGACTTCCGGTGGATATCGTTAGTGATCGCGACACCCGGTTTACGGGCAGGTTTTGGATGCAACTCTTTGAGATGCTCGGCACCAAGCTGAATTTCTCAACCAGCAACCACCCACAAACCGACGGACAAATTGAGAGGGTAAATGCCATCTTGGAAGAATATCTAAGGCATTATGTGACTGCCAATCAGCAAAATTGGGTGGATCTCTTAGAGATAGCACAGTTCTGCTACAACCTACAAAAGAGCTCATCTACGGGAAAGAGTCCCTTTGAGTTGGCAACGGGCCAACAGCCACTTACTCCAAACGATGTGGCTCTACAGCGTACAGGAGAACGCTGCCCGGCAGCTTACAAGCTGGCCAAGGCGCGGACAGAACAAATGGAGGAAGCGCGGGACTGCCTTGAAAAAGCAGTCAAGAGGATGAAAAGATATGCGGATAAGCACCGACAGGCTCGTGAATTTCAAGTTGGGGAGCGGGTGATGCTAAAGCTGACTCCTCAAGTTTGGAAGAAGATGTCAAAGCGGGTTATTCATAGGGGACTTATTCAGAGATATGATGGACCCTTTTCCATTATACGCAAGGTGGGAAAGCTTGCCTATCAGCTTGCGTTACCGGAGAGGTACAAACTACACCCGGTCTTTCATGTTAGCTTTTTAAAACCTTATGTGGAAGACTTAGAAGATCCCAACCGCAATGCAAAGCGACGAGCACCTCCTACGGTGTTCAAGCAGTTTGAACGAGAAGTCGAGGCCATCCTAGACATGAAGGTCGAAGGCGCTACCAAGAAGAATCGGCGAGTCCATTACTTGGTCAAATGGAAGGGGCTGTCGGACAGTGAGAACAGCTGGGAAAGAGACACAACTCTTTGGCAATTCGAAGACCAGATCCAGAGGTTTCTCACATCGACGAGGGCGTCGATGGTTTCAGCCGGGGAGGGTTTGTAAGCCCCGGCGCGGCCTGCCTAGGCTGACTTAGCCACGGAGCAGTCTAGGATGGGCGCTGCCTAGGGGAGGTGCGCACAAGCACGCTGCAGCAACACAAGGAGCGGGCACGGCGGGCACCTCGTGCGCGGGCTACGGCAGCAGCCCCACGCACACGCTGAAGCGAAGGCAGCAGTTACGGGCATGTTGGAGCGTGGTCATGTCTCAGCATGCTGATTGGCACATGGGCGACGTGCCAAGGCTGGCGGTTACATAACCGACCAGCACTATCCCCACTAAGACTTGAGTGCACCATGGCGAAGAACATGGGAGTAGTGGCCGACGGTTGCTAAAGTGGTTGCTGCACACTTTCAAGCATAACAGCAAGACGGTTACATGCGGTTACGGACGGTTACATACGAACTAGTGGGCTGAGTCATGGGGGTCATGTTGTAACCGCTTGGGTATGGCTAGCGGGTATAAAAGGGTGGGGGTAATCAATGTAAGCTCACGCTGAGAAAGCATAGAGCAAGTGGGTTTGGGTTTTGGCACTAAGATTCAAACCAAGTGCTTGTACGTTTACCAAGTGCGAAAGGGTTATTTCAGGCTGGGCCTTTTTCCCTTTACTTCCCTTGTTCATTGTAGTGTGTGTATATTCCTTGTGATTGTGTGTGCGCTACGAGGGTGAGAAGGCTGCTGAGTGTCGAGGACATTCAGGCCGCACGAGGGCTTAGAAATCTAGCGAAATTTCAGCCCCGTGACAGCCATGGTCTATTACTTTGCTTACTGATGAAATTTTGCGTATACTTTCTTGCTTTTAGAAGGTGTTAATCTCTGTGTGTATAAATAATCAGAGCATTTGACCTCCTTGCTAATCTCATGCTTGATTGTCGATCATGTTTACTTGCTTGATTGTCGATCATGTTTACTGCAAGACGTTGTGTTTCTTCCCTCTTCTACTCCCTCTCTTTTTTTGCCACATTTTGTCCTCTCAATATTGACGGTCTATTGTTACTGTTTAAAGAAAGACACTAATGTCGTCTCAAAAAAGCACTTAAAAGCCAAATTTTGCCCCAAGAGTTTGTCCCCCCGCCACTCCTCGTTCATTAGGCAGATGCTTCTCTAAATTTGGACATTATTCTAAAATGAAGCCTACGAAGGACGACACTGTCACTACATATGTTCTTTATTCTGTATTATGCTTGAAATGTGGAAGGTGGTTGTACTTGAGTCGTCATCTTTTCATGAGAGTGTATCCTAACACTCTTGGGTACCATGAATTTGATGAGATATAAGACATAAGTCCTTCCTCCTTCCATATTTCAAAGTATAAGACATTTCGGTAGCGTGTCATCTCAGTAGCATGTCATATTAGATAGCAATTGTCTAATCAGAAACTTCAAACAAATTGACAAGGAGATAGAAACTCAAAGAAATACAATTATTAACAAAAGCAGGTCGAAGTTAACACAATTAGACCTAAAAAAATTCATATGGTAATGACAATCCAGAAGCTCATAATCTCAGTTGACAAGGTACAAATTTCAAGGGGAAAAAAAAAGATAACCAGCATAACGTCAATACAATCATTCAAGTCACATAATGTAATATGAATACAACCATCTAATATACGAGCATCATATGAACATTTTTTATCCAAGTAAAGCCAAAATCCCCAGGTCTTATCTAAAACTGTCACACAAGCTAAAAGAAAATTTGATCTACCAAGCAGAAAAATGCTCATCGCCACCATTAATCCGCACAAAACAATGATTCAAAGCACATAAACGCCAACAAGGAGCAGATATCCACAAATTTTTATAAACAAAGAACACAAATTTAGTGACATATAAGATTGAGCCATAAGTACAAATTCAGTGAAGAAGACAAAGACCTACCGTCTGCAATATATCAGGATGCTCATGAACACATGAGATTGAGCCATAAGTACAAATTCAGTGAAGAAGACAAACCCATGAACACATAAGATTGAACCATAACTACAAATTCAGTAAAGAAGACAAAGTCATGGACACAAAAGACTGGGAGGTAAGAGATTCTGTTGGTTTGGATTTGCGGGAGGCCTTTTAAGTTGATAATATGAAGGAAAGGAATTCCCGGGAGTTCAAAGGAAAAGCAAAAGGTGGGGAAGTTATGTTTTTGTTGTATGTATCAGAGGAAAATGAGTGTGACTGAGAAACCTTCAATATTTAGTAGTAGCTAAAATAGAAAACAAATAAAATGAGTGAAAATTGTAACACAATAGTTGATGTAATGCTGCTACAAATCAGATTTTAATTTGCAAGGAACTAAACATCAGTAAACATGGAGATTTACTATGAAATGATTTCTACTATTCTGCAATATGAAAGCAAATCGAGGACTACTAGAAGCTGAAATGTTGAGGATTTATAGTTTATATGATTATCCAAGAAGACAAGCTAGTGGAGTGGGTGCATTGAAAAAACTGATACTTGCATAGAGTAAACGGAGTGTTCTCAAACCAAGGAACTCGAAGATCACAGTAAAATGGGCTTTTTGTTGCACAAATATGTGTAATATAAGTTGCACGAAGACAATGCTACAACGGATATGCGATAGTACTTGGTTTGCCTGATACTGGTGGACAGGTATAAAAGTTTCTCCAACATATGGTGCAAGCAAGGAAATTTGGATTGTTAGCAGGAGATGCTCCTAGGGATTAAGCAACAAGGACTGAGTATCACACCTCAAATCCTTGTGGTAATTATGAATAACGAAATAGTTGTTAGGATATCTAAAATTCCAAGCATACAGATTAGTTATTGTTTTGTATATAAATTATACCAGAAAAGTTGAGATGCTCAATTTATACAGGTTACGTGACTGATACCGGATGCTCAGGGGATTAAATGCAATCAAGAATTTGAACTAATATTGAACACCAAGCACTCAAATATACTTCGAATCCCATTCAGAACAGAAAAAGGCGCCTTATGCCAATGGGTGTCTTGTTTTGATATCTATCCATTCCTTGAAAAGTTTGCTCACGCAAGAAACTGAACTAGACCTTATTTCATCTTCTCTGTTGTTCTATTATTCATCAAATATGCTGCTGCCAAAATCATTGACAACTTGGAGGAAAAACCAGACCTAATCATTGGCAGATACACGGATGGAAATCTGGTAGCACATTATTTTATCTGTAGTAAACTTGTGCCAAGCAGCATATTGAAAAAAAATAAATGCCAAAAAAAATTATTCATTTGCAATTCGTAATAGTCTTTTCAATGTAAAGAAGACATGTATAGTGAACTTGTGCCAAGCAGCATTCCCGCTCGACAAAAACCATGGTGCAATTATTTTCTCTGTAGAACTAAGTTTGTAAAAAAAAAAGGATTTTTCTCAATTTATTGAAATAACCATTTGCACATTTTGAATTAAGGTCTATTACTCGGATAAAAAACAACAGAGAGATTCTCTACTACAACTATAAAACTAGTATTCTGAATTCTAGAAGAAAAAATAACATGAAGAATTATGACAGAAAAATCCCAAAACAAATTTTTTTGTAAATTAACAGACGGCCAAAGTGATTCATGAAAAGGAAAAAAAATAGTTAAGATGGAACAAATTTCTAGCAATTAGCAAGCAAATTTTGGGATGGAGAAAATAATTTTGTCGGCACAAAATTTTGACACAAACTAAAAGAAAATTAATCTACCAAGCAGAAAACAATGATTCGAAGCACATAAACGCCAACAAGGAGCAGATATCCACAAATTTCAATAAACAAAGAACATCGAAAGAACCCAAATTAATAACTGATAAACAGCGATAAACGAAAAGAAAACATTTATACCCAGACAAATTGCCGACCTCCTGGAGGAACCTCTGGAAGGCCCACTCCGACGAGCTCCGACTCATCTTGCCGAGCTGGTCCCCGGCCGGGGGGAGGGAGGGGGCAAAATGGCTCTGGGAGCTTCCGCCAAAATCTTTAGCAATCCCACGATTCGATGGCTGCTGCCGCGGCGTCGGGTGTATGCCCTCTGTCGATGTTGGGATTTGGAAATGGAGATCGAGAAGGCTACATTTCCACCACTTTGAAATGTGGAAGGAGGAAGGACTTAAAGTCGTCATCTTGCCATGAGAGTCTATCCCACCACTGTTGCGGGCCTTCAATTTTAACATCTTCGAGTGTCATCTTCTCATTCATTAGGCCTCGCGGCAGCTTCTCCAATCTTGAACAATCTTTTAAAGTGAAATGTGTGAGGGAAGAAAACAAGACGGTATCGCTACATATGTTCTTTAAGTTGTCGAGATCACCGAGACTCATGGATTTTAAATTGGGAAAACAAATCTGCCCTTCTTTCACTTCATCAGCCCAAATCACATCTTCCAGCTCAGGACAATAAAAGAATTGTAAGATCCAGGAGACCTTTAAGATGTTAAAGCCCGAAAATGCATTCGAGGGAATAACAATGAACAATTGTAAGATCACGAAGGTTTTGAAGGCATGTTTGACCGACTTGGATCTTTTCTAATTTGTAACAATCCCGAAGCCGCAACTCTGTGAGGCTAGAAAGATGAGAGCGTACTAGTGAAAATTCCTTAAGGTCAACTTTCTTCATGAGGAGCTTTGATAATTTGTCCATATTTTCAAGTGTTGGCAGCAGTCCATGTAGCACATCATCACTGGTATCCAGGATGTTTGATATATACAGATTTCTTAGAGAGTGAGATAATCGCCTAATACAGTCTATGAAATCAACATGACCCCAATTGGAGTACCTGAGACCGCAGTGAGACAGCATTTCCAGCTTGCTTAGATTTCCAATTTCAACCGGAATTGTTGTGGCTTCGGTAATAATCACGAGTCTTTTCAGCTCAATAAGTTGTCCAATGCTTTTTGGAAGCTCCTCAAAGGGATTATTCTTCAGATACAGCACCTCCAGCTTACTCAAATCTCCTATCTCAGTGGGCAATGTTTCCAAGTTAGTAAGCTCGATCCGAAGATATCTCAACTCTTGTAGTTGTCCAATTGCTACTGGAAGGTCAACAAAATTAATGCCAATTAGTTCTAATACTCTTAAATTGGGCATGGATTTGAAGAAGCAATTCAAAATAGTGAAATGGTGCTCGTAGTTATTTTTGAAAATCAATGTGGACAAATTGGGACAAAAAGGTTGTTCAACCCAATGAGCTCTTCTCAACGCATAAATCTTATGGGACTCTTCCCACCTCTTAGCTACTTGTGCATTTGTCAATTGAAGACCTCCATGTATAAAATAATTCAACTTCAATTCAGATAGAATCCATAATCCCATGTCTCTTATGATGTCATGCATCTTTATGCACTCATATTCTAATCGTTCTAATAGGCAAGCAGCTTGTAGGGTTTCTAGGACATCAAATCCCCTGTTACATGCCTCAACAAAGCTGTCATTCACGCCCAAAAATCCTTCCACAATCCAGAAATCAATAAGATATTGTAAATCTATCTCCGAATCTTCAGGATATAAGCAACAATACAAGAAATAATTCTTTTCTCCATGATTTGGTAGAGCATCATAGCTGAATTTTAAGCGACCATACATTTCTTCCTCGACATCCAAAACCTCTGAGGGGGACTGTTGAAGAGTCCTTAATGCATGCTCCCATGCTTCTGGAGTATATTTACATGTCATAGCCCGACCGATGACTTTGAGCGCGAGTGGCAATCCCTTACATTCTTTTGCAACTTCTTCAGCTATGCTTTGAATTCTACAATCAGACTTAAGGGTCTTCTCTCCGACACTTTCCTTAAATAAGGCCCACGAATCAACCCACCCCAAGCATCTCCTGGTGAGGTTGCATTTGGTTGCATACCTGTTCTGATCGAGTGGTAAAAATTAATTTACTACCAGAGGCACACAAATCAAGACCTGAAATTCCAAGCTTTTCCACATCTAAAAATTTCCAAATGTCATCAAATAATAAAGCAACTTTCTTCCCATAGAGTGACCCACTTATTTTTTCTGCACGTTGATCTGAGTTCTCATCTTGATAAAAAGTCAAGTTCAACTCCTCCATTATAACTTTTTGGACATTATTTATATCAAAAGACTTGGAAACAACAACCCAAATAACTTTAAAACCCAAAGGCTCAAAAACTCTTTGCGAATGTTTTTCATGAGTGTGGTTTTGCCAACCCCTCCCATGCCGTAGATGCCAATCATTTGAACCTCGTCTTCTCCAAGAAAATTGTATGCCTCCTTTAGAGCTTGCTCTTGCCCAAAGGAAAAAATGCAGCCTCTTCTTCCCTGTGGTGGAAGAGCTTGCACACTATCCTCTTGCATATGCATATGCTCCTGTGCCGCTGAAGTACTCGCGGTCATTGAGTTTACAAGAAAGGAGGAGGATGGTCCAGGCATTTGCATTTGGTCGTGTGCAATCATTGGGTCTCCCTGACTGGGCTGTTGTGGCTGATGAGAAGCTTGATAAGGTGGGGGGATGGGCAAGCTGTTGATTGTATCTTGCACGTTGGGTATATGATTGAAATTTGCTTCAGTTTTTTCAGCTTTTCTGAATAATCTACGCATCATGGTTGAGAATCTGTAATTTAAAAAAGATTATTAATGAATGTAAGAGAGCATAAATGAGGTATAAAATATAAAATGAGGAGGACGATCTACCAAAATCTTGAGGGGCCTGGTGCACTGAAATAGTCAAGGCTTATATATTGATAGTAAATGAAGGAGAAAGTTACTGGAGTTCCTTATAAGTGAGAGACCTGCATCAGTTTGTAGTTAGCTAAAATATAGAGACGAAGAAAGAGAGTAAAATTTAGAGAAAAAGATTTGAAATAATATTGCCATAGAACATACTATTTGATTTGGAATGGAACTAAACGTCACTAAATTATTATGCAATTTGAAATTAAATTTAGGACTGGGATCTGAAAGATAGAGAGGATTCATAAGTTTAAATGATAAGTGAAGAAGGCAAGAGAAGAGAAGGAAGGGAAAAAAAGTTCTTAGGTAAGTAAAGGAGGCAAGTGGAAAGGGTGAAAGAAGGAACATATTTGTGATTGAACTATGGAGTACACTTACACTGGAGAAATCAAGATCCGATGAAAATGGAGTTTGCTTACACTTACACTGGAGAAATCAAGATCCGATGAAAGAAGGAACATATTTGTGATTATAGAATGAAGAACTTTGCACAGAGAAGGGAGGATATCTTTAATGGTAGTGGTGTTCTGTTGGAGCTCTACGATCGGAAGTGTGAGAGAAAGTGAAAGCAGAAAGGTAGGTGGATGAAGAAAATGCAACCAGGTTTCTGTCCAAATGTGCGGAATGCGTCTTTGCACACAGGGACGGAGACAAGGGGGGGCGAGTAGGGGCCATGGCCCCCCCTCACTTTTTAGAAAATTTTATAAGTTTACCTATTTCAAGATAAAAAGTGGCCCCCCTACCCACATAAAACCCATTGACCTACTTATGACCTACTTTACCCAACTTACCAATTACTATAGCAATGTATTTAAAACGTAAAGAAGCGAGAATAAAAAAGGACGTCCTAGTTTTCCTAGTTGTAATAGGTGTCCAGGACTATAGAGTACTTAATTGTACCAAAGTAAGGACTTTACAATCCTAGTATCTAGTCTCTAGAACATTTAATTTACGGGAACAAGGACTTTCCGAATCCTTTATCTTTACGGTCCTACCCTAATTAAATAAAATTTTTACATACCTACCCTAATTAGACTTTAGGATCACTTATATAATGCGGCATGTTGAGAATAAATTGTATACTTTACTCCTTAGTTGTCTTCTTGTGCAGAGCTTTTTGGATTGGCGTCTTCTGGGTGCTATTGTGGTGGTTATGTGAAGCTCTAAGCACTATTTAAAATTTTTTGCAATCTTCATTACAGCAAGTCAGAAAGGTACGTAGAAAATATTTAAATTATGTTATTTTCTCATGAGTCATGATAAGTGAGCAAGTCGGCAAGTACTATTTAAATTTTTTTGCATACTTCACTATAAGCAATCAATTCTAAATTTTTTAACATAAAATAAAATTTTAAATTATATTATTTTCTCTTGACAAAGCCCCAACTGTATTGCAAATTACAAAAATCCCATGCGTCCCAATTTCTTTGTACAGTAACTCATTATTTTATTTTATTTTGCAAACATCAACTCCTAGTTTTAGGTTCTTTCTCCTTCTCCATGTCACATGTGCACAAAGTACATATCTAAGTTGTGATTAAAATTCACAATTAATTATTTCTTACTAATCTTTCTCTTTATTCTTGTGACTTGTGAAGGGAATATATTTATGGGCTCCACTTGATTTTCTCCAAATTACTCCAACAAGTGAACTACTCTTTCTTATTCTCATTGTCTTTATCTAGTAAGTACCTTGAATCCTTCATAAATAGTTTTTTAATAAATAAAAACTACTATTTTGTTATTCTCTTAGTTGTGTTCTTTTTGCAAACATTAGTCCAAGAATATATGAATTTCTTTTTTTTTCTTAAATATATAAAGATTACTTTTACACTTACACAATAATATATTATTTTATTAATTATTTTTTATTGGCTACTATAAGATACTTCATATGTATTTTCTTTGCTTACAAGAATTCTCATACAAATTTTTTTAGCTTAGTTGCTTAATTATAGAATTCTATTGTTATTGTTATATTAATAAATTATTGTGTTATGTTAAACCTATGTGTAGCATTCGGATTTTATCAACTTTTAGATTGAGATTAATTTTTGTTGAGACTTTAATTTTATTAATTTTTATTTTATTAGGTTTAAGGGGATAGTCATGGTTAAATCATCTACAATTGATGCATTTTTTAAGAAGAAAGATACTCATAATGCAGAAGCCAGTGAACTTCCTACTTCTACTTCTACTTCTAATCCTGATTGTTCAGCACTTTACGAAAACCGTCCTTCTAAAGCTCCAAGGGTTGAATCTAAAGAAGTTGATATTTCTTCTTTAGAGCGTGATCCAGGATTACGTCCTTCAATGTGGGATTATCCTCTTACACAATGTGATGATATTCGACGTGCTTATATCAAATTAGGGCCTTATCAACCTGAACTCTCAGAGTATCCATTATCTGGGTCAGAAAAGCATCTTTGAAGATTTAAATATTCTTGGTTTAAACTATTTCCTTCTTGGTTAGAGTATTCCCCCTCAAAGGATGCAGCATTTTGTCTACCTTGCTACCTTTTCAACAAAAACTCAGATAAATCAAATGCATTTGTTATTGAAGGATTTTGCAATTGGAAGAAAGTTAATGATGGAAAAAATTGTTCATTCTTGAGCCATGTAGGCAAAGGCCCAAACTCAACACATAAAGTTGCTGAACGTTCTTGCATTGATCTAATGAATCAGCAACAACATATTCAGAAGATTATTGAGAAGCAAACATCTCAACAAGTTGCAGATAATCGTCTTAGGCTAAAAACATCAATTGACACCATTAGATGGTTAGCATATCAAGCATGTGCTTTTAGATGCAATGATGAACGTCCTGATTCAAAAAATCGTGGTAACTTTCTTGAATTGATCAAGATTTTAGGATCCTACAATGAAAATGTAGCCAAAGTCGTGGAAAATGCTCTTGGAAATGCTAAATACACTTCTCTTACAACTCAAAAGGAAATTCTACATATTATAGGGAGGAAAATCCGAAGTAAAATTCGTGATGAAATTGGCAATGCAAAATTTTGTATAATTGTTGATGAAGCAAGGGATGAAGCTAAAAGGGAACAGATGGCTCTTGTTTTGAGATTTATTGACAAAGACGGTTTTGTACGTGAGCGATTCTTTGACCTTATTCATGTCCCAGACACAATGACATTGACTTTAAAAGAAAAAATATCAGAGGTTCTTTCTCATCATAATCTTAGTATTCAAAATATTCGTGGTCAAGGTTATGATGGAGCTAGCAATATGCGAGGTGAATGGAATGGATTACAAGCTTTGTTTTTAAATGATTGCCCATATGCATACTATATTCATTGTTTAGCCCATCGCCTCCAACTAGCACTAGTGGCAGCATCTAGAGAAGTCATTCATGTTCATCAATTCTTCTCCAAATTGGTGTTCATAGTAAATATTGTCAGTGCTTCATGCAAACGTCATGCAGAACTACAAGCTGCCCAAGTTGAAGACATTGCACGCATGCTTTCCATTGATGAAGTTGAATCTAGGAGAGGACTTAATCAAATTGGAACTTTACAACGACCTGCAGATACTCGTTGGGGCTCTCATTTTAGTTCAATTTGCAGCTTAATAAAGATGTTCCATGCAGTTTGTGTAGTTCTTAATAACATAGTTAAGGAAGACACCAATTATTCTCAATGAGGGGATGCAGCTTCAGCTTATGATTGGGTAACATCTTTTGAATTCATCCTTATTCTACATATTATGCAAGATGTGATGGGAATTACCAATGAGTTGTGTAAAGCTTTACAACTTAAGTCTCAAGATATTTTAAATGTCATGCATTTAGTATCTACTACAAAACAACTTATCCAAGAGTTAAGAGATAATGGTTGGAATGCTATGCACGAGAAAGTAACATTATTTTGTCAACAACATAAGATAGATATTCCTGATTTAAATTCTCATTATGTTGCAAATCAAAATAGAGCTCGTCTTCAATAAGATTTTGTTACACTTGAACATCATTATCGGGTTGATATATTTACAGCTACTTTAGATTTTCAGTTACAAGAGTTAAATAGCAGGTTTGATGAGAATATAGTGGAGTTGCTTATTCTTAGTTCGGCTTTGAATCCTAAAGATACTTATAAGTCATTCAAAGTAGATGATATTTGCAAATTAGCTGAAACCTTTTATCCTGAAGATTTTACAGAGCAAGAGATACATTGTTTGAAATTTCAATTACAACATTATGGGTATGATGTTATTCAACATCCTATTTTGCAAAAAGTGTCAACCATTGTAGAACTTTGTCAAAAATTAGTGCAAACTGGAAAATCAGAAGTTTACCCTCTTATCTACCGGTTGATTTGCCTTGTATTAACTCTTCCAATTTCAACAGCAACAACTGAAAGGGCATTCTCAGCTATGAAAATTGTAAAAAATAGACTTCGCAACAAGATGGAGGATGAATTTCTTGCTAATTGTTTGATAACATATATTGAGAAAGAAATTGCAGATGAGATTACCACAGATACAATTATTGATGAATTTTATGAAATGAGCGAACGTCGGGCACAACTTAAATAAGTTTCTTTTGTTATGATAGGTCAATTTTATTTTATTGGGGTTTTGGTTTATGTCCCCCCCAAACCTTAAGTGCAATGCATTTGTTATAAAAAAAAAATAGTAGTAGTCCATGCCAAACTCTCTAATCATTTTTTTATATAATATACTTTGGCCCCCCTTGAGGTTTTTTCCTGGCTCCGTCCCTGTAATTGCACATTAAATAACGGTAGGTGATCAAACACGTCATTGACTTTATTCCACTGTGAAGAGCAGTCCTAGCGTTACAATAATTGAGAAGAGCCTAGCTTCATCGAAGCTGGCTTCACGTGTGTCGGCGTGAGCTTTAGTATGATTTGCCGTCGGATTTTCATCTGAAAGGGCAATTAGTTTTAGTTAGTGATATTCTTACAATAAAAACACCGATAAAACTCGTCTAAACTCAGACGAGTTTTGATTAGACTTCAAGTAGGTTCTACACAAAGTTGACAGGGCACACGTATATGAATTAATTAAAATTTATGTGTAAATTTTTTATGTGTAGCTTTGATGTGAAAATATTATTTTTCATTAGTTTTCTACCCTCTCTATCGTCATATCCAAAGCACACACCTAAAAAATGTATATAGAAAGCATCATGTGAAGAGCTTACTTTGCGAGTTACAATAATTGGGAAGAGACCTATTTGATTGAGCTTAGCTTTACACGTGTCAACGTGAGTCGAAATATTATCTACTATTAAATTTTAAGTCGAAGATGGACATTATTCATAGTCAGACTGGTTTTTTACACCCTTTATTGTCAAATTTTGATTTGACAACCTAAGTTCATATAAACTTTTTTCCTAAGATAGTAGAGGATTGTTGCAGGATTCTGCCACAACCAGAATCTCTCCGACTTGGTGGCGGCCGCTTCGGCCTTCGCAGACGGAAAGTCACAGCTCAAGGTACTCGTCTACTCCCTCTGTGCCCGCCCCGAGGATGAAGAACATCATGGAGGTGGAAAGCGGCTGAAAGATTTCGTCTTCCCATTTCCTCTGACGGGTATCGTTGTTCTTGATTCCCCGAGTTTCTTTTTATACAAATTTGATTTTGAAATACAAATATGTAGAATTGGATGTTTGTAACACCTCTCCCTCGTGTCTTCCCTTGCCTCCACCAACGTTGGCCATAAAGTTTAGCCTTACCAAGGTCCTGGAGATGGTACTCCTCCATGCCATACACCAGAGCTACTGGTACCGGCCTCAAGCAGAACTTTCTTTTCTCTCCCATTTCTGTGCTGAAAGTTTTTGTCGCATGCCGAGGCCCATGACCTACAACTAAACACCACTCCTAATTCTACGGTTACGAATATTGAGGTTGATTACCAAAACAAATACACTGAAGCATCAAATTTCCCATGCGAAAATACAAGCAAAAAATTTACAAAAATTTGTAGAAAAATCAAGGATGTTACAAAGGCAGAGTGTTGGGATGCCTTTAAAATTAGGACTTTGGCTTTAGATTTCCTTAAAGGGTTTAAGAATGAGGAGTGGGGGAGCATAGTTGATAGTTGAGTGAGGCAAGGTGCCCCCTCCAAAAAGGGGGGCTACGTGAAAGTAAATTTTGACGAAGCTCTCTCAAATTAAGGGATTGTTTAGCAAGCCATTTGAAAGAAAAGAAAAAATACTTATAAAGTGTTTTTCCTCTCCGAAATAGGTTAGAAGAAAAAGAGAGCTTTTCCATAATGTAACATTTTGCACTACAAAGAAAACATATTTCCTTTCTAAATAGCCTCCAAAACTTAGGTCTAGAACAAGAGGATATGTAGTCGTTCCCCCCTTTGTAGTTGGTAAAAACTTTGTTTCAATGTGGACATATTTGCCTTAAGTCTAGAATAGGAGGACATATACTCGTCCCTTCCTTTTGAGTTGGTAGTAAGTTTGTTTCAGCATGGCAAAATCATATGCAAAGGACATAGAAATGCTTGGGGCTTTGCACGCAAATTTTGATGCTACAATAGTTGTACCACCAACCATCAATACTTTCTTTGCTCCTAAGACTTCTATAATCTTACCTTCTTATCATTTAAAAAAAAAAGTTATTCTCTGGGTAAAAAGTTACATTTAAAATTTAATGCTCTTTTCCGTGAAATGTAATGTTTTAAAAAACGAACCCACCCATAAACCCAGTTCAAAGCTTATTAAGTTTCCCAAGTTATTTATTGATGAAGAAAAAATTGAAACTTGAGGACCAATATGGGTTAGTAAGTTGAAAAAAAAAAATACATAAGTCTATTATAAAAAAAACTTAGACTAATATTTGGTAGGGGTGTCAATGAGCCAAGTATTGTCAAGCTTTAGAATGTTTAAGCTTGAGATTAAAACTTTAATTTCAAGCTTGAGTCAAGTTGCTATACCTTGTGATCATTGCTTAATTTTGTAATTGGTGACTTAGAAATATCTAGAGAAAATTTTCTAAAATGAACATGGTTAGTTGTGATCCAATGTTTTAAATTACAAAATCAAACGAACAAGTCTTTGTTAATTATGATTTTCTAATTTAGACTATTAATACATGATGGATGGAGAAATTTTTCATAAAAAATAGTTTTTGATCTCACGAGACATAATATATAATTCCTCTAACAAAAACGTCTTATGTAGTTATACATGAAAAAAGTAAAAATGATATATTTTATGAAAAGAGTTTAAACTTGGGAGATATGAAATCTATATGTAATATGTAATATATGTATTTATATATTTAAAAAATAATGTACTTAATATGAGTTTAAGTTTTTATAGAGCTTCATGTCAAACACAAGTGTGTTTGAGCTTGGCTTTACCAACTTCGAGTTTAAGCTTAAAAGCGAGTCAAGCCAAGTCAAGTTGATCTTTTGAGCTTACTTTAACACCCTCAATATTTGGTAAAAAAAAACCATATGATTTCACTTGCCTTACATATAGGGCTGCAAATAATACAGGTTGGCCTGCAAGTCTGACCCGGCCCAAAAGTAACTTGGCTTGGGCCTAAAAAAATAGGTTACAAGCCAAGCCAGGTCTTAAATATAAAAGCATGTAAGGTTTTGGGCTGAGCCCAGTCCTGGGCAAAAATAGAGTAAAAGCCCGAACCGGACTGCAATAAGTGAGGCTCACTCGTTCTTATACCCAACCCAGCCTAAGTGAAATATTCTTATACCCAGCCCAATTGAAACCCAATTGGAGAACATGGTATTATGTTTGTGTTCATAAAAGTCCTCCGCACAATGAACTTTCTAAGTTTATGAAAAAACCCTCTCCATATCCTCCCACTCCTCATTCCATCGGACTGTTGTTGCATGCTCTACTCTATGATCTCTCCCATCTCAAACTCTACTCTCGTGACCCCATCTCAAATCTCTTGTCAGGTATGTGTTTTGTTATTGATCCTCATCCTCTATTATAATTATTAATTTTTTATTTGTTATGTTATTGTCTATGTTTATTGATGCTCACCATTTGTTATAATTATTACTTTTTTATCCTTCATCCTCTGTTATGTTATTGTTTGTGTTCTATTGTTTATTGTGTTTTTTAATTTACACTAGTCTATGTTATGTAACTTATATTGTTTATTAGGGTCTCTTTGGGCCTGAAAGCTCATGGCCCTACCCAAGCCCATCTAAATTTAGTGTTGGGCCAAAGTTTTTGTCATGTCTCCATGCCTAGGCTAGGCTTCAATTTTTTTAAAAAAAATTTTCGAGCCAGACTCGGGCATACCCTGAGACCATCAAGGCCCATCCTACTTGTAGCCCTACTTACATGGTGAAGCCTGGCTGATGATAGGTTTTTATATTTATTTCTATTTTTCTTATGAATATGCTTAGATTTTCTTTTTCACCTTTTTTCTGCCTTGTGTCTAGGGGTGATATCGAGCCGAGCTAGCTCGTCAAGTAAGGGTGCCTCAACTCGACTAAACTCAGATATGGCTCCACTTGAAATAGCTCAGCTTGAACTCAAACATATTTGAGACGATCTCGAGCATACCTTAGCTCAACTAGACTTAACTCAAATAAAACTCAAACTCGACTCATTCTCAACTCGAACTCGAATGAAAGCTATAAATATATTTTACAATATGCATAAAAACATATTAACTTATGTGTACATATGCACAATTATCAATCCCAAAATATATATACAATAAATTTATAGTTTATACATTATAATATAAATAATGTCTATGTATTGGGTGTGTATATATGTATAGAGAGAGATTGATAAGTTAAAATTTGAAAGACGCAATACATACATGTCCACATGTGATATATGTTGAAATTTAGATGTATCATACAAATTTGATTTAATAAAGTAAATATATATAGTACAATCAATAAAAAATGGGATATAATATAGACTATACTACATATCAAACTATATGCCAGTCATCAGACAAAAATGTACTAGTTATATTATGTACCATCTCTACATGTCAAACAAATTATAATACATTTTTTTAAATTTTATATAGAGACTAATGTTGGAATCCTTAGAAATGAAAATTTTATAACAATTTCCAAAATTTTATTTAGCATTAACTCGTGGAGTCTCTTTTAATTTCATAAAATAAAGGCAAGTTATAATTATTTAGTATAGGTCAAAGACGCCAAGACTCAAACTTTTTTGTTACCAATACAATATAATTTGCTTGATCATCATTATTCGCAGGATGAGATGTAAACATGTAAGATCTCTAAATCCTAAACCGGTTTATCGATGTTATTTAATTGTTATTATGTGGTTTATTGTTAATTTGAGTTGGTTTTAACTTATTTTTGAATTTGAGATGGTTAACAAAGGTTTAATTAAATTTTCTTCACTTTTATGGTTTTTATGTTAATATAAGTCAATTCAATTTTTTTTGGAGTTTTTTGGGATTTTTTACTATTTACAAAAAGTTCGGGGGCGGGACCCGCTGTGGGCCCCATGTTGGTAAATTTAGATGATGGGTCCCACATGACCCTAAAAATATCTTAAGATAATAATTAAATATTTAAAATTTTTTAGACATCATTTTGGGCTTAAAATAAATAAATGTCCTATTTTTAGTGTTAAACTATTTATACCCCACATTTTCATTAGGTTTACCCCAATACCTACTATAAATAGAAAACACAACTTATTTCCCATTTGGAAAAGGGCTGGAATATGGATCTGAGGAGGCCCTAACCCCAATTTCCAAAAGAGGAAGACGATTAAGGTAAAGATTAGCTTGATTTTCATTAATTACCTAGGGTTTCTCCTAAACTTTCTAAATCTCATCTTTTGCCAAGGTTTAATCTCTATATTTACCTATAAAACTACTGATTTTGATTCTATTTTAAAACTCAAAGGAAGGGATTTTCGTTTTTGGAACAAAGGAACCCTAGATCTACAAGTTTTCACATGATTTAGGTTATGTTAATCATATTTATACAAGTATTAACAAAAACCCTATGGTGGGTAGGGATTTGAAGGTGTTTGAGCGTCAATTTCAAGTCAAGAAACTCACTCAAGGTAAGGGTCTTCATCAAGAATGTTTATGTGATTTCGGATTTGAAATGGGTAGAGTTTTATGTGAGTTTTCTTCAAGTTGAGCTTTAATGGCAATTTGTGAAAAGCTTAGTTTTTCTTTCGATTTCTTCATGTTTTAGATGTTGAATGACTAGATTTACTATTTCTCATGCTTAGATTTCATTATTTTGCTATTTAGGAGTGAGAATCAAAGTTTTAAGATATATATGTGAAGTTTCAGTTTTGAATTTGAAAGGAAAAAGATAACCCAGAATTGTAGTGTTGACGTTCAAACGGCCCTACAGGGCGTTTGAATGGCAATAGAGCAGTTTCAGCCTTTTAGCTATTTTGCTCATTTTGAGGCTTTCCTTCTTTAATATCATTTCTATGATTATGATGAGTAATTTATGCTAATAAGAGCTACTTGAAGGGTATGAATTGATGTTGGAGGCTACTATGAATGTTTAAGTATTATATGAAATATATGTCATTCGGTTGAATATATGGTGATTTTGTATCTTAAATCGATGGATGAGTGATTCTTCATATGTTAATTGTGATTCTAGCAAGATTACAACATGATGATGAAGTTGTATACCTTTATATGTTATGATCAAATTATGGGTCAATGAGATGGATTCCATGACTAGCTTGAGGAGTATTAGTGAACATGCTTAGTCTGCCTAGTATGAGTTTACATTTGATTCGAATCGTGTTTTCAATGGTTTCCACTCATGAAGGCAGTAGGAAGCTTTGATTTAATCGTCATAAGCATGTATGTAGCATGTTTATGGGTTGTTCAGAATGCATGTCTATATGCTTAAGGTTGATCACTACTATCATGCACACACACGTGTGAAGGAGTAATTATAGTAGATGATTGACACTTAAGATTATAAAGGATGCATGTGTGGCTAATGGGAGCATGTTTCATGATATGGGAATTGATGTAGTTATTGCTCACGTATGTATCATATTGCATGCGTCATGAGATGAATTTATAAATAAGATTTATTGAGAGTAACCATGGTTGATCAATTGGATGCAATTGAGTAATATTGCTTGCCGGATTAATCAATCAATAGCTTGTTGGAATTGGTTGGTCCGATGATTTCGATTTGAGTTCTTACTTGGAACATGGATCCTCCCTAGGTTGGGTTGAGTTGATTTGGATGCAGTTGAGGTTATTTATTGAGTTATCTAAACCCTGAGAATCTAATATTGTATGCCTCGTGCACCGGCTACCATGTGTTCTAGGTTTCCCTTATGAAATTTGGACTCTTTTACCACATAAATGTCAAGAGCGAACACACTGCTCTAGGTTTCCTTAAGGAATTCAGACATTCCCAGCTAAGATTGTCTAGAGCGAGTAGACTACTCTAGGTTTCCATAAGGAATTTGGATATTCCTTTTGGATTGTCCAGAGCGAGCAGATGGAATGACTGACCCCAAACTACCTAGGTTTCCGAAAAGAATTCGAATTGTGTTTAGAGCAAGCTAATGACTAAGGTTTTTATTTAGGAAATCGGACTATGTCCAGAGCGGGTGGTATGATTGTATATCACTCCATGATGGAGACATTCACCATTGTTGATGATTGTTGATGATGCATGTGTATGAGATAATATTATACCCAGTTTACACATGTTGTGTAGAGATAATTAAGATTATGTGACATGTAAACATAATTTATTATGCATGAATATGTATAGTGTATATGAGACACTTACATGCAGATTGATTTGTGATGATTATGCATGATCAAGATAGTGTATATGAGACACATACATGCATGATTAAACGATGAGAAGAATTTATATACATGAGAAGAATTTGTTTTGTTATTACTTAAAATAGAGAAAGGGCAAAATGACCGAAACAAAAGAAACCAATTAGTTATTCATCAAATTTCTATTTGATTCAACGATGAGAGTTAGACAGGATAACTACAAATTCAGTGAAGAAAATTATTTAGTTATGTAGACCCATCTGTGCTGGAACAGGTTGCTCTTTTTACGGATGATGTTAAATGTGCCCTGTAGGTTATGATGGATGAAGTTGTAGATGCAGTTGCCAAGGTGATAGAAGAATGGGATCAAATGTTTGTGCAGACCCAAGAGCACATAAAGAAAATTGGTAACTGTGGGAAGTCAGGAAAGGGTACAGAAGAAGCAAATTCTCTTCCTAGATTGAATGGCGCTGCACAGGATGGATTGTCTGTTCTGTTGTCCTTGCAGTTTAGACTTAATCTTCTAGCCCAACAGCTCCAAAGTGAGGAAGAGATAAAGTCTGCTCAGGCCAAATTGAAACAATGGAAGGAGCAATATCAGAGGTTGTGAATTCGTTTTTTAGGAATTGCATTTCTGTTTTACGTTTGAATTCTACTTTGGGCTTCATTGCGACGTATCTATGTTACTCTGTCGTGTTTGATGGTTTTGGGTTATGCTTCAGTTTGCATGTGAGCTTGAGGAATGCGAATTTGCGAGCCAAGGCCAACATCAGAAAAGCTGCTCAAGAAGAGGTAATTTTAGTTTTTATGCTCATGACATCAGTTTAGCGCCATAGGCATTCTCCTTGTTTGTTGTGAAGGAAATTTGTTACTTTCTCCATTGCAATTGGAGTTCTGTCAAATTATTGTTTCAATGTCCTTTTGCCCCTGTATCTAAAATGGTTTTACAGAAGGGTTTTCAATTATTCACTGTTGGGGCGTAGCTTTCTGAATTTCATTTTATTTATTTAAGTTTAATTACATTGAATTAGGTGTTGAAATGCATATTAAAGGGATCTTTCTGTTGAGCTTCTGTTCGTGGGTATATGTTGTGTGATAATATGGCTCGGTTGCTTTCTGCTTTTTAAAAAATCTTGGTTGGAAATTGCTAAAGTCGATGGAATGTTCATATTTAATTTTCCAATTCAGTGGAATGAATATGGTCTGTGAGTCTCTTTTACCATATTCGGAGGGCTATTTCGATGCAGTTACAATTGGTTATCGGTTACAAAATGTGCTCATCAGGTTTATTGCCATGAGAGAAATCCATCAGGTTCTCAAGCCAGGTATCTACTTTCTAAATTAGTTTTTTTCTATGATATGTAAGCTGCAAATGTCCTGAAAAATCGATTAATTGATTTACCGGGTCAAGAATATCAGCTTTGGACTTCAACAAAAGCACAAATGACTTGACCACTATGCTTCAATATTGAGGTTTCATGTTGAGTAATTTAGATTCCTATATTGGACATGATGTCAGCCAAAAAAAATTTATCCGTGATTCACACCTTTAAAAAAATAAGATATAAATAGTTTAATCCAGGTCTTTGTTTTGGAAAAAACTACCTCCATTTGTGAAGCATATTCGTCTAACAAGTTTTGCACCTAACGTGAGTTGTTTTTGCAAATAATCTTGAATTGTTCTTATTGTCGCATGTCACTATTAATGGTCAGACTTAGATTTCAGTTAACCATCATCAGATCTTCACTCTTAGATTTATTAAAAAAAGATCTTCACTGAGTGTGGGTAGAGTTCATAATAGAGCAGATTGTCAGAGCAGAGTTGAGTTTTCTATCATTTAATAGCTCAAATAAGGTACTAATGCCAAGGACAATCTCAAGCTTCGTAGTGATTTTACTGATCTTGAAAGAGTCGTTTAATTTTTGGATTTGCATGATATATTTTATTGTTTTTAATGCTCATGTGAAAGTCTTGTTTATTTTCAATGTATTTCTTTGTGATATTATTTTGGAAGGAGTGGATGTTGGATAATGTGGTCATTCCTGTGGCAAGTACTTATGGATTGACAAAGGAGTATGCATACTTGAAAAACACAATCAAAGAATTCTTGATAGGTCTGTGATCTGCTACATGAAAATTGTGATGATCTATCCTCTTCCCGAGCTTTACAGTTACCACGTTTATAGAATACAAGTGTCACATACTAGTACCTTTCTTGGGACGATTCAAATTTTAGTGTCATCTTCCAGTTTGCATGTTCTACTCAAGCAATGTTTTTCTAGCCAATCGGATTTGTAATGATGTTTTAGAAATTGATGTTGGATGAGGCTTATGAGTATTACCGGTGTTCTTTGAGGTCACAAAACTAATGATATTATCCTTGTGTTGTATTTATAGGTAAATTGGCCAAAGAAGTTGGATTTACCGGGACTAAGCATTATGAGATCGGTGCAGGCTTGATGAGAGTCTTGGTAGTCATTCAATAGTACACTTGCATATGTAGTATTGATGCCTGACCTAGAGCTTTTGCTCACTCATTTATTACCCCAAGTAGCAGCGACTCCTTAAATATGTGAATGTTTATCTTCATTTCTATAGCTACTCGCTGCCTCCCTAAGAGAAATAAATTTTCTACTCTGCCAGCTTTGTTGCCTCTGAAATTAAAATGGTCTTGATCACGAACTAGAAATGTGTGATCTTTATTCTTATAACAACAAATAAAGATTTATTTCAAAATTCTGTTGCTGCTTGCCACTACTACTCGATGAATTTTTTTAGGATTTTGCCAAATGATAACTTCCATTTCTATGTAATACACAAAATAACTTTATGCACATAGTAAAGGCCGCACATGTATTTAAAAAAATTAAATGCCCCTCACCATACCTAAAACCAAAAAGTGGATAGCCTTCTCATTTCTACTTAGATTCTATATTCCAATTGGTTTGCAAGCTAATCAGTTTGCCATAATTTAAAAAATATATAATAATAAGAATCTCATCTCATGCTAACTCATTTGAACATAAGCATATGCTTATGTGGAGGAGACAATAATGAAAATTGGTCATCAAACACATTTAGCTAAAAAACAAGGTGAACAAACACGGGGCAGACGAAAAAAAACCCAAATTATTATTTATCATATTTTTTAATTAAATTAAATTAAAATTAATATATGATAAACTATTTTTTTACTCACAAACGTACAAGTGACTTGACTAAAAAGGATCACTTAACCAAATAAAAAATATGTATTAAAGGTCCTAAATATGGTATTTTTTTTATAAAGGTGGTTTTTTTAGCTAGTTTATTTTTAAAAATATATGTTAATAAAATTTTCTTGGAAATTTTTTAAAATGGACCCTAACCATGAAAATAAATTTTTTTTTAGAAATATAATTTTCCTAGAAAGTAATTTTTCTTGAATTTTTTTTTTCAAAACCCCTAACAGGCCCTTAAGTTGATTATGAAGGAAAGGGATTCATGGCAGTTCTAAGGAAAAGCAAAATGTGGGGAAGTTATGTGTTCGTTGTATGTAACAGAGGAAAATGGGTGACTGACAAACCTTCAGTTTTTAGTAGTAGCTAAAATGGAAAACAAATAAAATGAGTGAAAATTGTAACACAACATTTGATATAATGCTGCTACAAATCAGATTTTAATTTGCAAGGAACTAAACAACAGTAAACATGGAGAATTATTTATAAAAGGATTTCTATTATTCTGCAATATGAAAGCAAATCAAGGACTACTAGAAGCTGAAAGGTTGAGGATTTATAGTTTAAATGATTATCCATGAAGGCAAGTTAGTGGAGTGGGTGCATTGAAAAAACTGATACTAGCATAGAGTAAATGGAGTGTTCTCAAACCAGGGAACTCGAAGATCACAGGAAAATGGGCTTTTTGTTGCACAGGTATGTGTAATATAAGTTGCACGAAGACAATGCTGCAACGGATATGCGATAGTACTTGGTTTGCCTGATACTGGAGGACAGGTTTAAAAGTTTCTTCAACATATGGTGCAAGCAAGGAAATTTGGATTCTTAGCTAATAATTTCTAGAATATCTTGATCAGGTTGTTTACATTTTGGATCAAGTAAGAGCCTTGAGCAGGAGATGCTCCTACGGATTAAGCGACAAGGACTGAGTATCACACCTGAAATCCGATATCTAAAATTCCAGAAAGGTTGAGGCTAATAAGAATTATATAACAGATATGTGCATACAGATTAGTTATTGTTTTGTATATAAATTACACCAGAAAAGTTGAGATGCGCCCGGAAGCAACTGGGGCTCAATTATAATATTTAGGTTATGTGACTGATACCGGATGCTCAGGGGATTAAATGCAATCAAGAATTGGAACTAATATTGAACACCAAGCACTCACATATACTTCGAAACCCATTCAGAACAGAAAAGGGTGTCTTACGCCAATGGGTGTTTCGTTTTGATATCTATCCATTCCTTGAACAGTTTTCTCAGGCAAGAAAGTGAATTAGACCTTATTTCATCTTCTCCATTCATCAAATATGCTGCTGCCAAAATCATTGACAACTTGGAGGGAAAACTAGACCTAGTCATTAGCAAATACACGAATGGAAATCTGGTAGCACATTATTTTCTCTGTAGTGAACTTGTGCCAAGCAGCATATTGAAATAACGAAAACGCCAAAAACAAATCATTCATTTGAAATTCGTAATAGTCTTTTCAATGTAAAGAAGACATGAATTATTGCCTGACATAGTGAACTTGTGCCAAGCAGCATTCCCGCTCGACAACAACCATGGTGCGATTATTTTCTCTGTAGAACTAAGTTCGTAAAAAAAAAGGATTTTTCTCAATTTATTGAAATAACCATTTGCACATTGGCAGATATTTGCAGCGCATTTGCTTTTTTGGATACAAAAGACCAGAGAAAAAATTAAGGTCTACTACTCGGACAAAAAAAACAGAGAGATTCTCTACTACAACTATAGAACTAGTATTCTGAATTCTAGAAGAAAAAATAACATGGAGAATTATGACAGAAAAATCCCAAAACAAAAATTTTTGTAAATTAACAGACGCCCAAAGTGATTCATGAAAAGGAAAAAAAATAGTTAAGATGGAACAAATTTCTGGCAATTAGCAAGCAAATTTTAGGAAGGAGAAAATAATTTGTGCGCACAAAATTTTAACAGAAGCTAAAAGAAAATTTGATTTACCAAGCAGAAAAATACTCATCGCCACCATTAATCCGCACAAAACAATGATTTGAAGCACATAAACGCCAACAAGGAGCAGATATCCACAAATTCCAATAAACAAAGAACATCGAAAGAACCCAATTTAATAACTGATAAATAGCAATAAACGATAAGAAAACATTTATACCCAGATGAATTGGCGGCCTCTGAAGGCCCACTCCGACGAGCTCCGACTCATCTTGCCGAGCTGGTCCCCGGCCGGTGGGGGAGAGGGCAAAATCGATCCGCGATCTCCTCCACCGAGAACACCCTATCCACCATTCCGCTTCCGCCAAAATCTTTCGCAATCCCACGATTCAGCTGTCTTCTTCACCATTCCGCTTCCGCCAAAATTGGGATTTGGAAATGGAGATCGAGAAGGCGACTATCTTTGATTTAATACTTTTTGAAATGCGGAAGGAGGAAGGACTTAAAGTCGTCATCTTGCCATGAGAGTCTATCCCACCACTTTTGGCTACCACGAATTGCAACATCTTTGAGTGTCCTCTTCTCATTCATTAGGCCTCGCGGCAGCCAATCTGTTACAGTGTCTTAACTCGAAATTTGCGAGGGAAGAAAACAAGGCGGCATCGCTACATATGCTCTTTAAGTTGTCGAGATCACGGAGTTTCATGACTTTTAAATTGGGAAAACATATCTGCCCTTCTTTCACTTCATCAGCCGTAATCACATCTTCCAGCACACGACATATAATAATATCAAGCTCTACGAGACCTTTAAGATGTTGAAGCCCGAAAATGCATCTGAGGGAACTACATTCATAGATACACAACTTACGAAGGTTTTGAAGGCATGTTTGACCGACTTGGATCTTTTTTAATTTGTAACACATGTCAAGCCGTAAGTCTTTGAGGCTAAAAAGACAAGAGCTTGTAAGTAGTAAAAATTCCTTAAGGTCAACTTCGGAAATAACAAGCTCTGATAATTTGTCCATATTTTGAAGTGTTGGCAACAGTTCATGTAGCGCATCTTCACTGGTATCAGGAATGTTCGATATATATACATATCTTAGGGAGTGAGATAATCGCCTAATACATTTTATAAAATTAACATGATCCCCATTGGAGTACCTACGACCACTGTGAGACAGGATTTCTAGCTTGCTTAGATTTCCAATTTCAACCGAAATTGTTGCGGCATCGGGAATAATCACGAGTCTTTTCAGCTCAATAAGTTGTCCAATGCTTTTTGGAAGCTCCTCAAAGGGGTTATCCACTATAATTAGCACCTCCAGCTTACTCAAATCTCCAATCTCAGTAGGCAATGTTTTCAAGTTAGTTTGCTGGATCCGAAGATATCTCAGCTCATGTAGTTGTCCAAGTGCTACTGGAAGGTCAACAAAATTAATGCCAATTAGTTCTAGGACTCTTAAATTGGGCATGGATTTGAAGAAGCAATTCAAAATAGTCCATTGGTACTGCTTGTAAGGATTTTTGAAAATCAATGTGGACAAATTGGGACAAAAAGGTTGTTCAACCCATTCAGCTCTTCTCAAGGCATAAATCTTATGGGACTCTTCCCACCTCTTAGCTACTTGTGCATTTGTCAATTGAAGACCTCCATGTATAAAATAATTCAACTTCAATTTAGATAGAATCCACAATCCCATGTCTCTTATGACGTCATGCATCCTTACCCAAAATTTTAATTCTAACTCTAATAGGCAAGCAGCCTGCAGGGTTCCTATGATATCATATCCTTTCTTACGTGCCTCAACCAAGCTATCATTCACACCCAAAAACCCTTCCGCAATCCATAAATCAATAAGATAATTTGAATTTAAGTGCAAATCTTCAGGATATAAGCAACAAAACAAGAAACACTTCTTTTCTCCATGATTTGGTAGAGCATCATAGCTGAATTTTAAGCGAGCAAACATTTTTTCCTCAACATTCAAAACCTTTGAGGGGGACTGTTGAAGAGTAATTAATGCATGCTCCCATGCTTCTGGGATATATTTACATGTCATGGCCTGACCAATGACTTTGAGCGCAAGTGGCAACCCCTTGCATTCTTTTGCAACTTCTTCAGCGATGCCTTGAATTCTATAGTTAGACTTAAGGGTCTTCTCTCCGACACTTTTTTTAAATAAAGCCCACGAATCATCCCACCCTAAGTATCCCACCTTAATATCTCGGTGAGGTTGCATTTGGTTGCACACCTTTTCTAAACGAGTAGTAAAAATTAGTTTACTACCAGATACACATAAATCAGGAACTGAAATTCCAATCTCTTCTAGATCTAAAGGTTCCCAAATGTCATCAAATAATAAAGCAACTTTCTTCCCATCAAGTGACCTACTTATTTGTTCTGCACATTGATATGAGTGCTTATCTTGATCAAAAGGCAAGTTCATCTCCTCCATTATAACTTTTTGAATGTTATCTATATCAGGAGACTTGGAAACAACTACCCAAATAACTTTAAACATCGAAGGCTCAAAAATCTCTTTGCAAATTTTTTTCATGAGTGTGGTTTTGCCAACCCCTCCCATGCCATAAATGCCAATCATTCCAAGCTCGTCGTCTCTAAGAAAATTGCATACCTCGTTTAGAGCTTGATCTTGCCCAATGGAAAAAATGCAACCTCTTCTTCGTTGTGGTGGCAGAGCTTGCACAACATCCTCTTGCACATGCATATGCCCCTGTGCAGTTGAAGTACTTGTGGTCATTGAGTATACAGGAAAGGAGGATGGTCCAGGCCCACCAAGTACATCCACTTGCATTGGGTCTCCCTGACTCGGCTGTTGTGGTTGATGAGAAGCTTGAGAAAGGGGGGGGATGGGCAAACTGTTGATTGAATCTTGCACATTGGGTATATGACTCAAATTTGTTTCAGTTTTTTTAGTTTTTCTGAATAATCTACGCATCATGGGTGAGAATCTGCAGTTTAAAAAAGATTATTAATGGATATAAGAGAGCATGAATGAGGTATGAAATATAAAATGAGGAGGAGGATCTACCAAAATCTTAAGTGGCCTGGTGCACTGAAATAGTCAAGGCTTATATATTGATAGTAAAAGGAGGAAGTTACTGCAGTTCCTTATAACTGAGAGACCTGCAATTTGGAATGAAATTGAGGACTAAAATCTGAAAGATAGATAGGATTCATAAGTTTAAATGCTTATTGAAGAAGGCAAGAGAAGAGAATTAAGGGAAGAAAATTTTTTAGGTGAGTAAAGGAGGCAAGTGGAACGGGTGAAAGAAGGAACATATCTGTGATAGAAGTATGGCGTGTACTTACACTGGAGAAATCAAGATCAGATGAAAATGGAGTTTGCTTACATTATAGAATGAAGAACTTTTCATAGAGAAGGGATGAGTTGAAGCTGCGCGAAGCCTGCGTTCAATTGAACATGATATCTTTAATGGTAGTGGTATTATGTTGCTATGAACGGGAGTGGGAGAGAAAGGGAAGAAGAAAGGTAAGCGGGTTTCTGTCCAATGCGTCTTTTCACAACAAAGGAAGGTGATAAGATCAAATGCGTCTTTCACTTTATTCTTGCACTAGTGTGAAGAGCAGACCTTGCGTTACAATAATTGAGAAGAGTCCAGCTTGGATGAGCATAAATTGCATGAAGAAGACCTGAAAGTCGTCTGTCAGCTAGAGATTCCCATATGCTGGATTCACTTTATTCCTCCACGAGTGAAGGGACTAAACACACTACATATGGAGATTACTATGAGTGGATTTTATTATCCTGCGATTTGGAAGGAAATCAAGCACAAATAGCTAAAAGGTTACTGAAGAAGAAGAAACCGATATGTGAGAATTATGGAGGGTGTGCTTACACTAAAGAAATCAGGATCCAAGGGAAAGTGAAGCTTTCTTACATTAAAAAATGAAGAACTTCCTGATAGAACAAGGCAATACAAAGAACCTGGAAATGACAGTGCAACAGTTGTGATGCCTTTAGAAGATGGGTGGCATGCTGGACCCTCAAAGGAAGAGAGAGGGAAGAAAAATGAATATTGTCCGGTGTCATCCACTCCACTATGAAAAAGTGGATGCTTTTTCAGGGCCAAGGCATAAAGTAGATAAAGCTTGATGATAAATGGGAAGAAGTAGATTGTTTTCACTGCAGGTATGTTGAAGACTTTTCTCAAGTACAATTATGGATGTGTTTGGTTCCACCGGGCTTTAAGAAGATTGTTATGCTCCTAATATAGTAGACTCAAAAGGCCTATTGTAACAGTTTATTTTTCAATTACGCCTAACTTAAAGGGTTAGGGGTAATTATAAAATTTTAGATAAGATTTAAGGAGTTTTATGCTATAAAATCCTTGCATATAGTTAGAGTTCGAAGTAATAAGCATAACAATTTAAAAAATGCGCAAAACGGAAGTCAAGAATAAAAGTTATGGCCCCAAGAAATGTACCTCATGAGTGGGACCTACGATAAATATAAAATATACAGGATAACCTACCCATGAGTGTTTTAAAGGGTTTTTTTATACGAGTCCATCGGTACCAAGATTGTATGATTCTGACATATGGTTGGAAGATATCGCAATTTGAAGTTTTGGATTTTAAAAATTAAAAAAATTTATTTTATTATTGGCTGACGCAAACTTATGCAAGAATTGCGTCAACTGCATCAGCCGGTGTGGTGACGCATGGCGATCCTGCATTATGCATGTCCTACGTGGTGGCCCTGCATCAAGCAGTTCCGAACCACTCTACGCGCATAGCGCATGCATCATGCCCTCTGCGCGTAGCACATCGTGTGGCTTTTCTAACAGCCATTTAAGGTCGTTTCCATTCTCCGTTTTGGATACTCCCAATTCTGATTCTCAAACTTCTTTTCACTCACTCTAAGCCATTTTACGTCCAAATCAAGCCGTTCAAAAGGCATTCCTAACTAATTCGATGGTGATCTACCCAATGACATTGTTCATTCCTTAAGTTGGCATCCTTAAAAGGGAAGAACGTCTCAGGGCAAGAGGAAGTTTTCTTTGCCACCCTCGTGCCCCAAAGAGAGAGATAAGCGGCTCAGAGAAATAGGATGCTTCATCCTCTGTCATTAAGCTACATCAAGAGAAGTGGCCCGGAATAAAGGAAGCTATGTCCTCCACAGAAGGGCCATGCAATGTGAGAAACATCCCCGGGTAAGAGGAGGTTCTATCCGTAGCTTATGGTCACGAAAAAAGAAAAGAGTCTTTAGGTAAGGAGAAGGTATGTCTTGTCACCTACGGGCACGTAGAGAGAAGTGTCTTCACGTAGGGGAGTGTCTGTTTGCCACCTTAGGGGGACAAAGATAGAAACGTCCCTGATTAAGGGGAGGTTATGTCTATCGTCTTCGGGCTGCAAAGAGATAAATGTCACGGGTTAAAGAGAGGTAATGTCCGCTAACTTCGGACGGAATGAGAAAAATGTTCCGGAGCTAGAGGAGGTTCTGCCCGCCGTCTCTAGACCAGAAGGGGAGGACGCCCCTAAAGAAACGAACGACTCCGAACACCAATACTTCTGAAACTATATAGGAGTAAGTGTTTCTAACTTTTCAATTTAATATGATACATATATGCACATCTTAATTAGTAATATTAATATGCTATTTAAGATATATAACTTGCTATAATTAGATAGATTCTGATATGTTTTAATTCGATCTACTTTGATATGCTTTGTTTTGATCTGACCTGCTCTGAAATGCTCTGTTTTGATCCGATATTCTCCGATATGATCTTATATGATATATTATGGTTGGATGAAATCTGATATGATCTGATGTGATCCAATACTCTGTTATGTGTTATGCTCCGCTCTGTGATAGAGTGGGATGTGTGATTCCGCTGATACATTGGCTTCTATTTGACGCCAATGATTTATGAGATTTTCGTCTAACTCCGAATGATTAATTCGAATATAAGGATATACATATTTTAACTTATATAATTTTGTAATACCTGATATATATGTAGCCGTTAGGCAAAATTATGTTCGGATCCGATAGTATTGGAATAGTATCGTGGATGTTATCTAATATGTACATAGTCAACCAACAATAAGGCAATGTTGACCCAATCCAAATTAGTTATAAAATTAAGTTTGTTCTAACCTATGCGCAATGGAGCGCTTAATCTCTGTAGTGTGTAGAGGAACGTTACAACTCTTACACACAAGGTCTGCCACCCCTAATTAGTCTCATTTTAATTTTTATAAAAATTAATTTACTCCGATTTTATTTTCAGAACCCCCGGTCTAGGTCAATTTTTGGGTCGGGGTGTTAGGCAAGTGTAGCCTTTATGTATCATATTAGAGATAAACATAGCCTAACTTGGTACATAGAGGTTGTGGCTGCCTCAATGTACTATGTTTGGGCGCTATGTAGCATGATCATTGTGCTTGGAGCCAGTTTGGACAATGCACTCGGAAAAGATGGACGCTTTATCATGGCCAAATGCTTAAATTTAGCTTTATTTTACCTTTATTTTTTTAATGTGACTATTTAAACCCTTTAAACATTGATTAATTTAACTCCCTTATATAGATGACATAGATATTTTCTTAACTTCCAAAGAGCAAGGATGTGAGGGAAATTTTCACAGCCTATTCGGCTTCATATGAATGAATATAGGTAGGGGAAGGTATAGTGATAAATTTTGTAAAATTTCATTATTTTCAAGGAAACTGGCCTAAAGAAAAATATATTGCAAAATTTTGTCCAATTTGATAAATTTTGAATTTTCAAAAAATTTGTTAAAAGTTTACAAAATTTACATTTTTTTAATTATTTTTGGATGTTTTACATTTTAGGCTAATAATTTTGGATTTTCAAGTTTTAAGCAAGCTATTTTTTTATAGCTTAGGCAAAAACTTTTTTAAACCCAAAATAAGCCCTTACCTACAACAACTAAGATACAAACTTCGTTAGTAAGAGGTAGAGCTTGACTTGGGCTTTGTATTTCTTTATAAGGTTTAAGAATGAGGGGTGGGGTAGTGAGAGTGGATAGATGAATGAGGTAAGGTGCCCCCTCTAAAAGAGAGGGGCTACATAAAAGTAAATTTCAATAAGGCTCTTTTAAATTAAGAGATTGTTTGACAAGCTATCTAAATAAAAAAGAAAAGATATTAAGAGATTGTTTAACAAGCCATTTAAATAAAAAAGAAAAGAAACTTAGGGTTTGTTTGTTTTAGCTTAATCTTAATCTAAAAAGTTATCTCAATTAGTTGAAAAGTTGATTATCTGATTTAGTTAAATATGAATATGAAGCTAAATTAGCTAAATCTGAAGCTGAATTAGTTGAATCTGAATTTTAGTTGACTTAACTAAATCTGAATATAATTTTAATTTTCCATCTTTTTTTTATTCCAATGTGCAGGTTCAAAAATAGGGACTAGCAAGGGCGGATCCACATTTAAGTCATAGGGGTCAGCTGACCCCCATATCTTGTGAGATAAATATAATTTTACCTATGCATTGAGTCTCATTTGGAACCCTCTAAAAAGCAAGCCCATTAAATAACCCATACCCAAAATTGCCTCAACTCCTATTAATAGGCTTAGTTGTGGGAGGTTATGGTTTGATCTTTGTTTGACAATAGGGGGGCATGCTTATAAAATAGAATGAGAATAAAAATAACATTTAATGCACACTTAGAAACTCCTGATTTTCTTGTTATAGTAATTATAATCACATATATTTTTAATTTTTTCAATAGCATCTTTATTGTAAATTGTAGTAATTTATTTTAAAAAAATTATATATATATATATATATATATATATATATATATATATATATATATATATATATATATATATATATATATATATATATATATATATATATAAAATAGGAAAAAGTTGATAAGAGCCCGGGCTCACGGGCTCATATACGCCTACGTGAGCCCGGGCTCTATGGGCCATCTGATTTATATTCGAAGGCTTATAATACTCATGGGCATTTAAACCCGTGAGTATTATGAGCTACCATATGTAAATTCGATGGCCAATAAAGCCCGGCTCACGAAGGCATATATGAGTCTGGATTCATATAAACGGGACTTTTATATATATATATATATATATATATATATATATATATATATATATATATATATATATATATATATATATATGTGTATGTATATATATATGTATGTACATATATATATATATACATATATATATATATATGTACCCCTTATCAAAATTCCTGTGTTCGCCGTTGAGTAGCCCTGGTTCGATCCATTGATCATAAGAAGTACGTTGGTTATGCTGAACTGATTGCATAATTGAGTCAGATATTTGAATTCAAAGGTGAACTGAAGACTTCTAACAAATATTGGCTTGTTGTATATACGGACAATGAGGGCGACATGATGCTTGTTGGTGACGACCCATTGACCAACTTGATTTGAAGGAGCATCTTGCTAGTTTCTTCAAGCCTATACATTTTTTTTGGCTTGTGGTGTATATTAATCCAGGAAGCTTAATTTTTTTTGGTTTTTTTTTTCAATATGGGGAATTTTGTAGCTTGGATTATTTTTCTACGTACATGGTGTGAAATGGTTTTTGTGATTTTGATCTTGCGGATCAATCTCTGTGGCCAATGTATGCCAAAATAAAATTATGGCCAATGTATACCAATATAAAATTTTGGTCTATTACTCAGTGGCAGTTGGAAGTTTTTTTAGCTGCTACAGCAGTTGACAATAGCAGAGGGATGGGTGTGTGCACGTTGAAGAAGCTAAAAGGAGACATAGATGGAGTTAATAAGAGAGGGTATGCCTATGTTATGTATGTGTGTGTGAGGTACATACAGAAGGCAAAGTGTTTTAAAAACAGTTTCAAAGCAAGAAAAAACGAGACTTAAAATGCCTGCCATACTTAAACCATTGAAAATACCAAAAAAAATTTACTTAGACAAAATCAAGATGTCATATACAAAATGCAACAGAAATAGTGAAGTTAATGTTTTAAGCAACAGGAAACCAAAATCAAGCAATAAATTTGAAAAGACCTTCACGCAACTCCGAGCAGAACCTCCACCTTCAGCCTTTTTTTTACCATCTCTGCCAAGCTGCTGAGGTATCCTATGCTTTTCCAGCTCACCCTGAGTAATAGTTCTTTCAACCAGCCTGGTATCCTCCAAGAGCTTCGGTTGTTGACCAGATTCTAAATACCCGCAAGTAAAAGCCACACAAGACTGTGCGGCATCAACTTGTGCAAAACTTCTTAGATTAATCCCAAAAATCTTGCAGCTCCCATCCACCTTTGCTATACCACACCTTGTGCCAATGAAGCAGGTTGCTGCATTATGTTTCTTGACTGATGAGACATATTTTCCTTACAATACGGCGGCATTGAAGGCATTAACCAATTTCCTGACGGTTTCTCAACTTCAACAGTTTGTAGCATAGAATACTTCCCGGTTCCACTACCTATCCAAAGGATTGTATTGCTGCCTGAAGAACTAAAACGACTAATGGTCCAGGGACTACTCCTCAACAAGCTAGAACTTTCATCCTGCTTTGCTATATGTTTCTTAACTGAATTAGCATCATCTCCAGCTCCAACGCCAGAAAACATATCTCCAAAAATTCGTTCAGGCTGCATGAAAGTCATGCTATTTTCTGCTTTCAACTGAATATGATTAGACACCATGTCATTTTTTTTATCAGTGTCCAGGATTGAACGCCACAAGCTACTAGAGTTTTGGGCGGCATCTGATTCAATCCTGTCAAGAGTGCCTCCCAAGGTCATGACAACTTGACCTTGCAAGACCTTTGTAACCTGAGACTTCACAGGGTCTGTCATATCTTTGGATGAACCTAAACAAATTAAAATATATATATTTTCATTCTACAAATGGAAGGCCAAACATTTGTCAGCTAATACTAAATCTGCTGCAATGAAGACTCTGCACTTGCACCTGCAGGGATTTGATATACTGGACAACTAAATCCAACATCTCTGCCGTATTTGTTTGCTGCAGAGCCACAAGAAATAGCATAAAACCATGCAGAAGAAGCGTAAATACATGTAAGACAGCCAAATGCGGCAAGTATACACTCCAGAAGTCAATCAAATGCAACCAGATGTGTTTTATCAGATCTTTTCAGAAAAGATCAGAATAACAAAATCGGAAAGGAAAACGAGGAAGGACATGTTTTCTTCGACTGTGCCTGCTTCAAGGCATAACATGATGCCAAGCACCAAAGCTTGATGAAGGCAACCAACTAACTGATGCTTGTTGTACTTGTTCAAGTTCATTCTCCTGCAATAACTCAAAAGTCATGAACTATAAAGGTCAGCAACAACAATAACACTGTTCAGCTTAAATGTTCCAAAAAAATATCCCAAAATCATCCAGCACCAAAATGTACAAATTCAAAGGAATAAGTTCAGCTTATTTTTCCGCTACAATTTCCCCTCGTTGTTTTAATAACTTCAGCTTATTTGTACCACAAAACCTCCAAAAACCAACTTGTACAGATTGCAAGCCAATATCCATCAGTTACCCCCCCCCCCCCGCCATAAAAAGACTCAATGCATCATTCATGTACCCATTTTGCGAGTTAGAGCATCAATCAAAGTCGTCCAACTAACAAACAATATCCTTAGCTTCAACTACATTGAATATTTCGCATGCTCTCTTAACCAAATCTTGACCGCCATAACAATCAATTATAACAATAGAAGCGACCACATCTCTGTCTGGCATTTCAGCAAAGACATTGTGGGCACCCCCAAACTCAACGCATTTTCCATACAACTCCATCAGTTTCGTCCTCATTAGTCTTTCAATGACCAACCCGAGCCTCAAAAGCCGCCCAAGAATCTCCTGCGCCTCTTTCAGATCTGCCAGGCAGCCACATGCTCGGGCTGGAAGTACAAATAGAGGGCTTCATGGTAGTGATCAATTGCCATTTTCCCAAAAATTATGGCAACGTAGAAGACTACAGTTGGGTGGTGCTTGATGCAACGTATTCCTTGACTTTCTGCTTGGCAGAAAATTATAAGAACCTGGTCATGGCCGTTTTTGACGATTTTCACATAAATCTGTGGGAGCCGTCTGCAGGGCCGGCTCAATATAATGTCAGCGCCTAAGGCGAAATTATGAACAATATTTTTTATAATAATAAGATAATATTAATATGGTTAACTAAGATGCAAAATTACTAATCAAAATTTTGCTAACAAATTTTTTTAATAAAAACCCAATTTTACATTAGCAACAATTACATGTATGGTAAAAAAATCGGCTTTGTGTAAGAAACAAGAACTCGGTGGACTTTGTTTTTTAATAGTAAAATAACTTGGAACAATGTAAATAAATATAAAAATTAATACTGAGTAAGCTTTTTCTTTTTTAATAAAAAAAAAAATAATAATCTTTTATACCCTTGAGAATTAAGAGAGAGCCTTCTACTCAAGTTTAGAGTGAGGCCTTTAGGTTTGATTAATAATTATATTAAAAATCTGAGTCGTATGTGGCGGTACAAAATTTGTTCAAGGCCTTTGAAATTAGTTAATAAGTATAAGTAGATTCTAATGATAAAATTATAACCGATATAGTAAGTAATAATAATTTTTTTATTTAATAATAGTAATTTATGACAGAGAAATGCCCGCTGGTTGGTTAAAAAATATTATTTTATAACTACTCATTATGTCTTTTTATTTATAAAAATAATAAGACAAAAAATATAAATTATAGATAATAAAAAAAGTCGCAATATCCTATACTTGCCTTATTGTCATTCTCTCCTATGTACATATAATATACAAGATATTAGGAGCCTCAGGTAATTGCCTAATCCTCTGGCCGTTTGATGATTGATGAGGGCCGTTTGATGATTGATGAGGTCTGCGCCTGAGGTTACGTTGGCCTAACTGGCTCGAATTGGAAAATAGCGACAAAGGGAAAACTCCCGGCCAGGGCGAGAGGTCCTATCCTCAGGCGTCGGAGTTGATGTAATTATTTGGTGAAAAAATCAATACAATCCATAAGAGCTCATTTGTTAATTTTCCTACTACAGTGCTTGTTAGAGTGAAACCCAGCAACACGCTGAGCTGATGATTGATATGCTTAGCTTTTTATTTTTATTTTTTCTACAAATATGCTTAGATTTTCTTTCACCTTCTATCTCATGAGATTTCTGTAATCATACTCTTTCTTGGACATGTAGTTTTGATCCATTGACCATTCTTAGATTTTCTTTTTTTCTTCTTACCACATACGGTTGGTCACAGCTTCTTTATGATCCCTTTCTTCATTTCAGACGCAGGGAAACTCAAGCAGGGGGAAAGAATGGGAGAAAATATGACATAAGTCAATTAGATTAAAAATTTTAGAAATAAATTAACCGACACCAAAACTGATTTCATGAAAGATTAGAAAAAAAAAAAATGACAGATTTGAGATGGATCAGATTTCTGGCTTGAATCTCCGGTGGAGAAACTAAAAACAGCTCAGTATAATCAGCGTCGATCATGTGGGGAAATTATCATCATCTCCACCTCTCAACTATAATCACCATTTACCAACCTTCCCTTAAGAGAGAAACCAAAGATAAAAAAAATACAAAAACTGCAAAGAAACAAAGCAATTTTTCCATGACACCGCTGGTCTGCGCCGGGTTTGGCCACCACCAGTTTGCAAAACTGCAAGCAAGCAGAGTCAGTGGAGATGACCCAATTTGGCGTCGTCTCATACACAACATCCATGGCTGCTTGGATTGCCGGTAATCAGTTTTAGACGCAAATTTGTCAAAATTAGTGACAAAAGATTAACCCATAACTACAAATTCACTCAAGAAGACAAAGAACTACCACCGATCAGTGCAATCTAACAGGATGCTCATGAACACATAAGATTGAACCATAACTACAAATTCAGTGAAGAAGACAAACACATGAACACATAAGATTGTCCCGTAACTACAAATTCAATGACAAAGACGAAGACCACCTACCCAGAGTGCAATTGAACATGTTGCTCATGAACCGTCTATCTACATATAGAGACTTAGGGAGGAGTCTCCGGTGGATAAACCCTAAAAGCTGCGTCGGGGAGGCAAGCGATGATGAAAGCATGAGATACTGATGAACGGGTAGTAATAAGCCACTTGGACGGCTGATGCTTCATGATCATAATTGGGCCATGAGTGGATTCTGGGCTATTCAAAGTGGGTTTGGAAAATTTTCCTTTTATGGATGATGTCAAACAGTAGCCCAGTTATCCACATAGTTTAACGACCATGAAATGTGAGCCCAATGAAAAAGGCCCAACATGCATTCAACCCATTAAAAATTATTGATGTCGTGTATTTGTAGGGGGGCAATTCTGGCATTAAATTTTCTCTTTTTCTTTTTTGGCGGGTAAGTGATTCTGTTGGTTTGGATTCAAAAGGTGGAGAGATAAAATGACAACCATAAAGGCCACAGCAGTGGCAGGGAAGAAAGGAACCACCTTTGCATTAGAGAGAAACATAAGATGATTTTTTTAGTAGGAAAAAGTTAACATGAGCTGGGGTTCATGAGGCATCATGAGCGATCAGATTGAGATCCGATGGCGTGACTAATAGAGAGGTAGGCGGGTGATTCAAACTTGCCTGGCCCCTGAGAAACATGCGCCGCCGGATTGTTGTCGGACGGCTTGAAGTGTGAGGGTTCAAACTAGTGGGACTCTAATTAGTATTGATTTGTGTAGTTGGAATAAAAACAGGAAGATTATTCAACATTTCAGTCTAATGGAAACAAGGAATTTGGGACAGGCTAATGAATACCTTCCTTGCATTGGGTGCCTTGTTTCAGCCACCCAAATGTGCCTTCTCCTCCCCAATCAAAGAACTCCAGGACCCACTTCTCAAAATCTGTTAACTTGTCGTAGCAGAAACCAATTGTTGAGCCTCCTAAATATTGTGATGGATGGCCCAACAGGATGAGCAACCCCTGCTATAAGATGCAAAAGAATCACCAACTCTTGGTCAGAGTTCAGCTATTGCGGAAAATAATTCAAATTCAGAAGTTCTCTTCTTAAGTTACAGTTTATACAATTCTTCTGTTCAATGGCTTTCCGAAGATCTGATAGCATTGCAGACAGCATGCCTGAAGCTCTGAGACAGAGCCGATACCAGATGAAGAGATGTTTTGCAAGGTTATGTCAGCTAATCTCTCTTATAGACTTACTTTATCGGCCTCTTTGAGTTTGGCTAACTGAAAGTGTTAACTTTGATATTTGAATACAGGTATGTTAGTAAGGGGAAGAGGGTATTAAAATCTAGGAACTTGATGGAAGAACTAGAGAAAGCAATCGAAGATGATATCGAAAGAAACAAGCTATCTGAGGGATATCTTGGTTCAATTATATACTCTACACAGGTGAAAATCAAATATTATATTGTAGAAAGATAAACTTTCTTTTCTGCAAAAATTTAAATGGGTACTGAAAAACAATGCAGGAAGCTGCTGTTGTTCCTCCTTATATAGCATTCGCAGTAAGGCGCAATCCTGGAATATGGGAGTATGTTAAAGTGAATGCAAATGATCTATCGGTGGATGGAATAACTGCTTCAGAATTTTTGAAATTCAAGGAATCCATTTATGATGAGAAATGGTAGAAAATTGCCATTGAAGTATTTGGTTTATGTTTTTTTCTTACTATCTCTAGTGTCAGGCCATAGGACACTTTCTTCCTTTTTTCTATGTCCATCCAGGGCAAGTGATGAAAATGCATTAGAGGTGGACTTCGGGGCTTTCAACTTTACTACGTCACACATGTATTTGCCTTCATCAATTGGGAAGGGAGCCCAATATGTTGCCAAATTTCTATCATCGAAACTAAAAGATGAGTCAGCTAGCATGAATCAATTGCTAGAATATTTGCTAGCTCTTAATCACCAGGGAGAAGTATGAAGAAAACTATCATCTCCAAATATGTTCAATTTTCCAACATTACATTTTTTTCTGCTTATTCTTATTTTTTTTCACTTTAATTACAGAAATTGATGATTAATAAGACCATTGACAGCACAAGCAAACTCCAAAGTACACTTCTATTAGCTGAAGTGCTTCTAAGTTCAGTACCCAAAGACACCTTATACCATGAGTTTGAGTCTAGGTGAGTCCATTTCTCAGGTTCACGTTAAGCATGATGTAATTAATCACAATATCAGAGTTCAAAATTTACCATTATAAATTTTCAGGTTTCAAGAGTGGGGTTTGGAGAAAGGATGGGGAAGCAATGCTGAACAGGTTAAAGAGACAATAGTTTCGCTTTCTGAGGTCCTTCAAGCACCCGATCCTCTCAATGTTGAGAAGTTCTTCACTCGAGTCCCCTCAATATTCAGTGTTGTTATTTTCTCTCCTCATGGATACTTTGGTCAGGCAGATGTTCTTGGTTTGCCTGATACTGGTGGACAGGTATAAAAGTTTCTCCAACATGTGGTGCAAGCAAGGAATTTTGGATTGTTAGCTAATAATTTCTAGAATATCTTGATCAGGTTGTTTACATTTTGGATCAAGTAAGAGCCTTGGAGCAGGAGATGCTCCTACGAATTAAGCAACAAGGACTGAGTATCACACCTCAAATCCTTGTGGTAATTGTGAATAACTAAATAGTTTCTAGGATATCTAAAATTTCAGGCATGCAGACTAGTTATTGTCTTGTATATTATACAGGTTACACGAATGATACCGGATGCTCAGGGGACTAAATGCAATCAAGAATTGGAAGCAATATTGAACACCAAGCACTCACATATACTTCGAATCCCATTCAGAACAGAAAAGGGCGTCTTACGCCAATGGGTGTCTCGTTTTGATATCTATCCATACCTTGAACAGTTTGCTCAGGCAAGAAACTGAACTAGACCTTATTTCATCTTCTCTGTTGTTCTATTATTCATCAAATATGCATGCTTTAAGTCTTTGGTTCTTATTATCTGTATGACAGGATGCTGCTGCCAAAATCATTGACCACTTGGAGGGAAAACCAGACCTAATCATCGGCAATTATACGGATGGAAACCTGGTAGCATCTCTAATGGCTAGCAAGCTTGGAATAACTCAAGTAAGTATCGGATCTTTGTATATTTGAGCCAATTCAATCTCATAAATAGTCGATTGAGAGCATTATTTTTTCTGATCCAATCTCTTCCTTTATAGGGAACTATTGCGCATGCACTTGAGAAAACAAAGTATGAAGATTCTGATATCAAATGGACAGAACTAGATCCAAAGTATCACTTCTCATGCCAATTTACAGCAGACATCATAGCAATGAATACCACTGATTTCATCATCACAAGCACGTATCAGGAAATTGCGGGAAGGTTAGATGACAAATCATATGCTAGAACTTTTCTACTGAATTGATTGGTCTCATTCCCTAAACTGATAGCAGAATTACCATTTATACTTCCTCTATGCTACAGCAAGGATAGGCCAGGCCAGTATGAAAGCCATGCTGCATTTACTATGCCGGGTCTTTACCGAATGTCTTCTGGCATTAATGTGTTCGATCCTAAATTTAATATTGCTTCCCCTGGTGCTGACCAATCGGTCTACTTCCCATATACACAAAAGGAGAAAAGGATGACCACATTCCATCCTGCCATTAAGGAGCTGTTGTATAGTAAAGCAGACAACAATGAGCACATGTCAGTTAATTTCCACTATTGGATCCATTTCTGTTTGGCCCACAGCATATTCATACATGTATCAGCGAAATTAACATTAAAATTGCATCTGTCTTGAAATAGTGGATTCCTTGCGGATCGGAAGAAGCCCATCATCTTCTCAATGGCAAGGCTTGACACAGTGAAGAACATCACAGGGCTGACAGAGTGGTATGGAAAGAACAAAAGGCTGAGGAATTTGGTCAATCTTGTAGTTGTTGCAGGCTTTTTTGATGCCACCAAGTCAAAAGACAGAGAAGAGATGAGTGAGATCAAGAAGATGCATTCCCTGATTGAAAAGTACCAACTAAAAGGACAGATAAGATGGATAGCTGCTCAAAATGATAGATACCGAAACGGGGAGCTTTATCGCTGCATCGCCGACACAAAGGGAGCTTTTGTGCAGGTTTTTTATCCCATTCCATAACCAGTATGCCTATATATTCTCTACAGAACTAAAATCAACTTAATTTATCTAGAGTAAATTTACAGCCAGCTTTATATGAAGCATTTGGTCTCACTGTCATTGAGGCCATGAATTGCGGGTTGCCAACTTTTGCAACAAATCAAGGTGGACCAGCTGAGATCATAGTGGATGGAGTCTCAGGCTTTCATGTTGACCCTAATAATGGAGATGAATCAGGCAACAAGATTGCTGATTTCTTTGAGAAATGTAAGGACAATCAAGATTACTGGAACAAAATTTCCATTGCTGGACTCCAACGAATCAATGAATGGTATGCCAAACTAGCAAGTGATTTATCATTTATGTCACTGCTAGCCATGTTGAATACACCATGGAAACTTCCTCTCTAAAATTTTTTTACTTACACTTTTGATACAACCATGTTGCAGTTACACATGGCAAATCTATGCAACCAAATTGTTGAACATGGGGTCCATCTACAGCTTTTGGAGGCAAACAAACAGGGAAGAAAAACAAGCCAAACAGAGATATCTTCAAATGTTTTATAATCTCCAGTTCAGGAACTCGGTGAGTTAAATAGGGGAATTTCTTGTTCCCTAAAAGCAGATACAATAGAAGCCAATAGTTGAACAATGGTTGTCCATTGCAGGCAAAGAATGTACCAGTAGCCATTGATGAAGCTCCAAAACCAGAAAAAAAGCGATCAGCAAAACCTCAACCAGTACAAAGGCATAGAGTCCACACTCTCTAGTCTCTATTACTTCTGATATTGTCACTCAAAACCATTTTTTGACCAATCTTGTTTGCTGCATTTTTTGTCATCAACTCATTTCAACCAATTAAAAGTACAATTTAACTCCACTTTCTCCAAACAGCTAATTTCTGTGTCTGTGTTTGCATTTCTGGTCTTGGGCGTGTGTCGGGAGCAGACGTTCTCAACCCCGCATGGCAAGGTAAACAATCAAACAAATTATTCAGACCCACCAGATAAACTTGTCAATCTTGTTTAACTTATTTTAAAATTTTAATCTCCTGTCAATATTGTTTTGGATTTTCATCTGACATTGATGAAATGTCACCTAACTAGGATTACTGACTGCTTTGGCGCGAAAGCCAGCTCCAAACGGTAGTGAGGGGCAGTTCTTGGATAAAGGCTTGCTTTTTTATGCATACGAGAGTGCTTTTTATAAAAAAACTTTTTTTATTTTAAAAAATACAAAAAACCATGAAATGTGGAATGTATATATATTTGGTTATTTTTACATTTCACTGTCATTTATTTGTACTAAGTTCAATAAAATTGACAGCTATTCTTTTGCAATTAATGTTTATCATCACAATTTATAAGCTGTCGTCCCTTTGGTTGACAATTTAACAAATTCACCAATATTTTGTTAATTTTTATACCTTAGTAAGCAATGAAAACAACTCATATAAAGTTGATCGGATCAGGCATGTATACTCTATCCTTAAAACAAAATTCACCCTCCCTAGACAACATTGAACATAAAATGCTAAAGCACTAAGGGCAGTACACCTGAAGTTATAAAATGCTTAGCATAGTGAAATGGATATATATTCAATTACTTTTAAACGTCATCAATTATTGTACACCTGAAGTTAAACACAACTAATTATCATTATCTTACAATAATGAAAAATTATTCAGTACTCTTTAGAGAAGTTGTCAATATTCAAAATCAATGAAACGCACTAATTGCACTACTGGGCGCTTGCGAATGCAATGACCAACCAACGGCTGCTGTAAAGTGGGAACGGGAGCACATCCCACATGAACTCCCGGCGTACCAAATAATTTCTCCGCTTAAACAGTCGTGATCCAACTCGTAATGTCAGCAATTATTAGTAAAAGAAAAAAAGAGTCACTCCTTGGAGGAGGCAAAATAGACTTAACAGTTCACACAGCCTGATTTCAATTTGTCCGTCAAACTCATAGCCACAAAGTGGAGGCATACTTGTCTAGATAACCCATCAATGGCAGAATTGAAACATGTTCGAATATAGTCCCCGTCTCTAAAGATGGCTTAAAATGTGTTTTTATGCCCTTTTCTTAGCAATAAAACATAACCTTCTTCACATTCTCCTTGAGTGCTGGCAAGGGCCTTACAGCAGCAGCACTTCCAGGACCCCGAGTGCTGCGTGGCCCTCCACCTCCTGGTGGACCACGACTAGTTGCCATGCCACTTGCCATGGAACCACTATCCGATGTCTCTGGCTCCATGTAAAACCGCGCCCGAAAAGCAGCAAGATGAGCATAATAGGCAGGTGGAACTGTAAAGCAAAGACGGAAAACACTTTTGAGTCTACTTTTCTACAAAATGTGCACCTTTTATAGAGCGTCTTAGTATATCACAACTGGAAAACATGCATTCACTTACCAATTGATACAGAGCGTGTACACCTTGCATAGCTAAAGAGAAAATAAAGACGAAACAAATTAAAATCAAATATTTAAAATGTTTAAAAAAAGACAATTGAGAGACCGAGTTAAAAGGATACGTGTAGCAAAGGTTGTTGGTAAGAGATTGAAGTGCATCAGCTGTGAAATGATTCTCATCCCACAGAACATGGTAATGAGCAGGTCTGCTAGTGCCCTATTTTTTGCCAACAATATCAGATATCAGAACTCTGTTAAGAGTTCAAACAAGCACAGATCCTTAAAATGCTCTAGCAAAAAAATAAAAGACCTTCCTTTACCTGGATTCCAGCATGGCTACATAAATAAAAGTCAAACTCGGTAGGATGACATATCCTTGTATCAACGACCGTCCCTAAAAGGAAAACATGAAGCAGTTAACAACAATAACAATACATAAATGAAGCTCCAAGACCAGGACCCAGAACACAGTACATACCAATCAAATCAAAACAAAATCGCAGCAGTACTAGAAAATAACAAGCCAAATTGGCAACAAGTGACCCTCATCAACATTATTCCTTGTCACAGTTATCTTACCGGGTAAAATATTTCCGCTCCTATCAACTGCATGCCTATCATTGTGGTTGTTGGCAAAAAGCCTTGTGTGATGGCGTTTCTGAACTACAACGAAGGTAACAGGAGGCTGATAATTTGGCTCGAGAGAAGCGCAAGCCTTAAATTATAAAGACAATAAAAAATTATGTAAGATTCAAGTAAGGAACACCTGATAATAATGTTATACAAATAAAAAACGAGATGCTACCTTCCGAATAGCATCAAGTTCATACAGTAACACTTGATAAAACTGGCCCTCGCTAACACCATCCCTAATATCAACATAGAATCCCAAAAAGATAGTAGAACATTGAGACAAATTTGTAGAAGAAAGCTGAAAAAACACATTGCATACACATAATTACCTGTAAAATATAATTCGCTGCGGTTTTTGCCCAGTTGCCCGCCGGAATGATATAAGTAGATCCCTGAATCAAGCAAACACGCAATATTGATGATAGTTTTCCAAATAAACTTTGCACAACATCCACTTAACATCCATTTTGAATAAACAGAGCATACTTAATCATGCCACCAGTACAAGTTCCCCTCACAGGATCCTGCCAGGTTTTAAAAAGATCCTCAATGAGCTCTTGACGATGAGCCTGTGCAGAAACTAGCCCAGCATACTTTGTGATCTCCGGCCAATCTTGAGAGGCCACAACCTGCAACACGAAGATGCACATTTCACACAACTAAATACATATAGGAAGAGGAAAAATTATGGCAATCATTATCACAACTAAATACATATGGCAAGGAGCATCACTCACAGCTGCAATAGAGGGGCTAGAATCCTCGCCAGGATGAGGGTGAGTCACATCAGCACCAAATATAATTGTGGGCCTGTCACTAACCAGCGGAATACGTCTTGATAAGGCATCCACAAGCACAGTGTTCCTACCTCCCACCTTCTCACAAAATTATTCAGAAAGAAGCACTTTAGTCATTCATATGCATGAATATGAAATCAACTTCAACAATCTTATAAACAATGCACACACCTTCACATTTATTTTAAGGGCCACATTTGCCATATATTGCTTGTTCTTTTTAAATACATGCTTTGTTAAGCAGCATTGTGAAACTATTCCAAGATCCGTCTCACAAATCCTTTTCAGATCCCCTAAATAAGCAAGACAAGTACTTGTTATACACTAAGAACGAAGCACAATAATGTGATCATAACAATTTAGTGATAAACATTTATCAAACTCCAGAATGCTATTTAGCAAATAGCACTACAATCAACATAGAATCCCATACCATAAAGAGAGCCATTGTTATCAGGCAATATTACGATAAGCAAATCAAGCTCCTTCCCAGGAGCAATTTTTGCCATAGCATCATGGTAACGTGATTTCAATGCTTTCTCTACCTGATCTGACCGAGAGGTGAATGGTGGAAGTGTTGGCACAGGATTAAATGACTGCAAACAAATAATTCGCACATATAAGTCATGCATTTTTAACTTAACTAGCAAGACAATGACTAACTAACATTAGGAAAATTCAATTTTTTTGGCATTACATTAAGCAAATCCATACCATGCCAGAAGTAGTGCACATTTTAGCAAGTTCTTGACAAAATTCATTCGCAACACTGTCTTGGATAGAGCGAGAAAAGTTAATACACATCCAGTTGTTTACTGTGCCTCCATTGACCATTTTCTGCAAAAAAAAAGGGTTGTCAACTGGTGCAATCCATATATGTGATGGGTAATGTGCATTGCTACTGGTTTCATATATAATAATGAAAAAAAGAACATCCTGTTCATAATATAGTTTACAACTACAGATAGGGTATACTTCACTACATTTAGATCATCACATTTTTGTATTGTCTATTCATTGCGTAATTTATTGCTTACGACAAACTTTGGTAGCTAAGAAGTTACAACAATTGACAATTCCAATTTTGTCACATCTTATATACACAGTACAGAGTGTACCTTGTTCATCATGTTCCACTGACCCACTTGTGGAAGGCAATCTCTCTCTCTTCCAGTGTCATGATATTTTAGCTGGCAAAGCAAACAGAAAACATAATTATAGACAACACAATGTGTAAGTAATTTGAAATAAGAATATCTTCACCTACCCAAGGTGCTGGTAAAACTCGTGCCTCAACTTGAGCTAGCTTCTCACTGATTTTAATGCCAAATTCATGAGCATAAGGGTCTCTATTGTAGTCATTATGATGTACAGTCTGAAAGAATAAATACAAAGCAAAAAAAATTAGGGTATAACATTTGATGAATCTGACAAAAGGAAAAGGTAAGTTCAATTCCATAAAGAACATAATTCTATGCAAACCAGCAAACATGGTCCATGTTCAACAATTCCTCAAGCCAAGCAACAGTACAACCAAGTCACACGTGCAAGTGTGTGTGTGTGTGAGCAGTACAACCAAGTCACACATACACGTGTGTGTGTGTGAGAGAGAGAGAAATTAAAACAAAATGATGGCATATTTGAATGGCAGCAATTAAAAACTACCAAAGATTTCAGACAAGAAGAAGACAATACACAACAAGATAATATAGAAGAAATTAGAAAAATGGCTTTGTTTACATGTGGACACAACTTATCATGGGAGCACCAACAACAGAAAAAGAGAGAAGCTCTACAACAAAAGCTACCTCCATTATGTCCCGCTCTCGCTCATAAGGCCGCTGACAAGTGACTCGTAACAGAGCAGTAATTTGTCTCTCATTCAACCTTTTAGAATATCTCTGCCCTTCAACAATCTTACAGACCTAAGAGTTCAGAATGCTTAAATATTAACACCTAATACAATCACACCAAAAAAGAAAAAGCCATTAACTTTTTAACCAAATGATACCTCCATTGGAAGATAATTTGGTCTTTGTTGATTGCCCACTTGCAAGCAGGGCATATTTGTATGCTGAATAACAAAACCATAAGTCTCCTGGAAATACCTAACAACTGACTTCATTGTGCCTCTCTCATCAACCGGGAACCTTTCATGTAACCACACATTCATAGAAGACAAAACAACTTATTTTCCATCAGGAGAATAAAATTTATCCACATATATATTGCACTAATTATCACCAAATCATTAAAGTGCAACAAAAACTGTAACAAGAAAAATAAGTGCAAGACAATAAGTCAATCACTTACGTCAACTCTCTGGTTGCTTGTGATGTAAGACCAGTTATGCGATATTTTCTTCGCATATTACCTCGATGTGTCACCTCAACCTTGACACCTCTCAATGCCTTTTTGATCTGCAGAAAAATAAACAGGTGAGTTTCATACAACTCAAAACATACACTAAACACCAAAATATTTATACAACCAACACCACATATCAAATATTTAGCTAAAAGGCGAAGTTCCTTAAAAAGATATATTTTAGTTGATGTCATCATATACTGCTAATATTGGCCAATACATCTCCAATATTCTCGCATGCACGAATGTACGAAACGGAATCCAGATAGGAGATCCTTTTTAAGAGGATATAGAGCCCACCCTTTGATTTTTAACTGATTTAACAATTACCAAATGGTCATCCAAATGAAATCTAAGACTTCACTGCTTGATGCATCACATTTCAGATAAATGGCTCCCCCTTGCTATTAAAAAAAGGAGTGCCTATATCAGCATTAAAATCTAAACCCTTCTATTACTTGTTTTAATTATTGTAAATCAATTGCATAAACTTCAAAATGCTTAACCAGATATAATTTGCCATATAACATAAACATAAGTTGCCTCTCCATAATGCAAGTATTGCACATAGGCATTCATGAAGGACAGTAAGCTGCTGGAAAAGGGGAAAGAATAGAGAAAAATACCTTAACGCGATCAGAATCAGACAAAGTGCTTGATACTACATGTCGATTCAGAAGCTGAGTTACAAAATCTATAACCGGTAGTGGCTCAATAAAAGCGGTAGATGACATATCTAGACATAGTTATGAAACAAAATTAGAAAAAATAGTATAAGAAAAAGAGGCCGACCATTTAAAGAAAAAAAAAATCAAAAGCTTGCCAACTCTAGTACTACCGATGTTCAAGGATAAACCCATTTGGGTTGGCCTGATGCTCTGGTAAAAACCTCGCCAACTTTCCAAACCTTCTCCAAGTGACTGTCGTCTTCCTAAATCTGGTGAATAAAATGATCGTCCAACTGGGGAATATCTACATAAACAATGAGAATATTAACAAGCTACCAGCTAACAATAGAAACTCCGAACACGCAAGAAAAAAATAAATTGGACTGGATGTACAATACCTGTTTGTTGGCAGCTCACGCAACACAATGTCAAGAACCTGTAAAGCTTCTTGAGGTGCATCTGCCTGTTTCCCATCTAAAAACATTCCCAAGTGATGGAGATCAGCACGAGCAGCAAATTTGATGACAACTTTAAACGTCCGTTCACGCCTAAATCACATGGAAGAACTTGTCAACAAATAAGAGGATATGAAACATAAATATGGTAGCCAAAATACTTCAACTCAAACAACAAGCTATGTGCTAAATCAACAAGCACCCACCTGGTACCACCCTGGTTTTCTTCCTCATCCATAAGCTGAATGTGAAACTCTTTTGAAGCAAAAGGAAGTGGACCTGCAGTGTATAGACTTTTACGACCATCATAAGCTGGAAGTCGTCTTCCAAGGTGTGATTCTTGATATAACTCCACCAACTTTTTCATCACAGCTCGATTAACACCACGAGAAGTCACTTCAGGGGTGATTGTCACCTAGGAAACAAAATTTGAAATCCAATAATCATCATGATAACTATGTTTTTTTTCTGGTAATGGCATACACATTCAGCTAGTTCATTTTGCCTCTCAATGTCAACTACAACTTTAACTTACAACAAATAACAGACTTTTATATAAAAAATAACGCAAGGTTATATGATCAGAGAGCATACATCGTACTGGTGAAGGTCTTTATCTGGGAGCTCAGCAAAAAAATGATTAGCCTTTACAATGCACTTGACACCAGTGCTACCGCTGCCAGGGCGCAGAGGAAACCTCAATGATTTGCTGGATGCTGGTGGTGGTGCCACAGGCTGGCTGGCCTTGCTAGGGGCTTCTTCGGACTCGATTGTCAATTGCCCGAACTGCAGGTCAGGAGGCTGAGATGAAGAACTAGCCTGAGGCAGTGCCTCTGACGGTCTCCCAGACAAATACGGCTGGGATGCTTGGTGCAGCTCGGGAAATGACGGCCTTGGAGAATAGCCACCACCACGCCCACTGGCAGAACCGCTGCCAGTGCCACGCCCACCACGACCAGTTGACTGCTGAGCGCGGCCCTGATATTCAGGCAACAAGCCACCACCCTGATGTTGGGCCACACCTCCTCGCGCGGGATATCCACCACCTCCACGACCTTGGTAATATCCCCCAGCGCCACGACCCCCTCCATGCTGCTGTTGCTGTTGCTGCTGTTGCTGTTGTGACTGTTGGGGGGAGGGGGCCCCACCCCTTCCTCTTTGATATCCGCCACGGCCAGTGCCACTACTGGATGGTGGGGAATCTGAGCTTTCTCCACCCCCATGCGCCTCTGTTCTTTTCTTTCTCACCATGACTACTTAACAACACAACAAAAGACTATCACATACTGTAAATGATAACACAGGTAAGAACTTAAGCAACTGTTCTATGATTCTATCCGGTAAAATTCGAATAAATAACTCACAAAACAACCATGTGCAAAAACTACTATCTAAACAGAACATGGAGAATGATCACAAGTCTGACGCACGAAAAAATCCCTGATAAACTGTAGCCTCCCAAAACCTTTAAGAGAGCCCTTCGATCTATAAGCAAGACCACAAAAAGCCTCACTTCACACAATTTAGTTTATACACATGAACGACCATCAAACAACATCAATGGCTGATACAAAAAGCCGGAACCTCCAACCCTAAACCCTCAAAAGCAAGAAGAAGAAAAAGAAGCAAAATCACTTCACTCCACTCCATCATCTCACTCCCAAACTCAGGCTTTACATAAATAGGAAGCAATCTCTACCTAAAAAACAGAAAAAAAATTGCATAATCTGCACCAAATCGCACATACATCACACTGAAACAGAGCAGATTCACTTCACTCCGTCACTCCACTTCTACACTCCCACTTCCCACAAGAAAAAGCCTAATCACAGTTAAAGACCGTGAAATCGCATGAAATCAGCAAATAATCACGAAAAACAACCCGAGAAACTCAAAATGAACCTGCACATAGCTAGATCGGCGGAGATAAACAAAACCCCACCCACAGAAAAAAGGTATCGTCGGTGGAGGACAAATATAAAAGAGAAAACAGAAGAGGAGGGGACGAGATCCTCCTACCGAGACCGATGGAGCTGCTTCAGAACTAGCCGCCGGAGTCCGGTTTCCTCCGCCCTCGCCGGCCAGGGAGCAGGCGGAAGAGTGGGTGAGCACCGCGGCGAAGAAATGGAGGGGAGGAGAAAGAGAGATGCACAGCTCCAAGAAGACAAAAGCCGGGAGCTGCGCTTTTTTACAGTCTTTGCCCGCCACCCTCGGATTTTATCTCCGTGTGGGCCCCGCTGCCTCGAAAGCGACGAACGCACTGCTACGTGGGCGTCCTACGTGTACATTTGGGGCGCCTGCACTCGTCTAGCTGGTGTGACGTGGCTCGCGCTGGCGAGTAGCCACGTGATTGGGCTAAGGTTTCGTTGGGCCCCTTTGTAAAATTTTGTTGGACAAATAATGGTGTAATGTTGTAAAATTTTTTGATAAATGTGACAAAAAGGGTTTAGTTTAGAGGGAGAAATGGGCGTGCATGAAAAAATTATTGGGTACCTCGATAGTAGTATAGTACAATAAGAGTTCTACTTGCGTTAATGTGAGCTAGTGTGTCACAGTCTTAAATATCACGACTCCGATAAAGTAGGAGTAACTCTTGGCCGACAAATAATTTCATGTGATAGGCCCTTTTTTTACCTCCCTAACCAAAAATTACCACATTAAAGTTAAAATTTTATGTTTAGTCCATCCCACAAATGCTATGTGTAGAGAGAGTACTTTTATTGTGGCTTTCTTCGATAATAATAGTTTAATTTAGTAAAATTAAGGTAATTTTTTTAATTATTATAAGTCACGCACCTCCTACCCACAAGATGCAACAGGCTTAAGTCAAACTTTGGGACCTTTCCTGATGAGTGAGAAGTGGATCTAACTAGGTGAATTGAAATTAATTTATTTATTTATAAAAATGAATAGGAGTATTAATGTAAGATGGGGAGGAAGTATTTAATAAACTGATACATGAATAATAAGCTTTTAAGATGCATTTATATCAATTGATTGGGTTCAACTCCAACTCTTTGTCTGATGCAATCAGACATTTTAATGCTTATACTTGTAAATGAGAGGCACGTTTCTAAGCACTTATGGGCTCTCTAAAGTTATCAAACGCTCTTAAGTAGGGTTCTTTTAGCTCCGTTTACATTAACCTGTTCATGTGGTTTAGCGTGAGTTTGGGCTTTACGTACCATCAGATTTATTTAACTATTCGCATAACCTAAACAGTAAATAAGTTTTTATCCCTTTCATTGTCAGATCTTGATTTAACGGCCATGACATCATACTTACTTTAACGTGTAAACCCGGGCTCATACAAATAACTTTGTTTATGATAGATTTTAAACCTTAAGGGCCTGATTGAATTAATGTAAAATGGGAGAAAGAAAAATAATTTTTAAAAAATTTCTTATGTTTCACTTATTAGTGCAATTAAAAAAAATAAATTAAAATTAAAATTAAAATTAAGAGAAAATATATAAAAAATTAGCCTAAAAACTTTCCGCTTATTAACTTGTGAATTTTTGGATAAAATTAATAAACTAAAGACTTATGTTTTACCGCTATTATTATCATTATTATTGTCACTCCATCTACTACCACTATTGCTGTTATTACCTCCGTTTCTGTCATTATTACCATTATCGCGTACCATCACCATTGTTGTTATTATCATCACTGTCATCACCACCTCTGCCACTGTTACTGTTATCACCACCACCACTGTTACTACTACCACCACAACTACTATCACTACCGCTACCGCCGCCATCACTATTATTGTTACCATTATCGCTGTCACCACCACCGCTACTACTATCATCACTGCCACCACAACCACTATTACCACCGCCACAACTAACATTACCATAGTCATTACCATTGCTGCTATCACTACAGCCACTACCACTAATGCCTTAACAACTATCACCGATGCCATCATCACTATTACCACTATTACTGTTATCGTCAATTTTCTCTAATATTATTTGTATAATTAAATAATTAAAATAAATTATAAATCTCTTAGCTCCTCTTTCACCTACTACTATTATTCATTTTTTCTTTCTCTTTCGCTTTCTTCCTATTTTCATCAATCCAAATCTTAAGTAATAAAGATGTATATATATAGAAGGCCCACAATTATGTTGACTTAATTATCACTTCAATATACACGCCCTGCCCAAATAACATGTGGCCTCTTAACACAAATCATACGGAGTGTCATACGGAATACGGGATATGATAGCAACCCAAGCACTGCATCAAATCATGGTGTACTTTAAAACTGTGGCCCTGCACATGTCGGTTGTGCATAAGTCTCTAGCTTCATAATCTAGGAAAGCTAGGTCAATATAAGACAAATTGTTACCTTTCAATAGAAAGGTTGAGTTTTCACAGGCTTAGAAGAGGGGCTTTGTGTGTCCAAAGGAAAATGTTTTCTAATTAACCAAACTCCATGCCCATAGTTGTGACCCTAGTACATAGGGGTACTAACATGGTATATAGAAGCTTAATTTAGTATATAGATACTCGATGATCATATACTATGTTAAGCTTCTACGTACCTATTTTGCCCTGTATGCCCATAACCCACATCTTTCTAGCAACCCCTCTTTCTGCTATTATCTTAGATTAGGTCTTTAATTTTCTAATATGATTATGACCATAGGAAGGTCTTTAATTTTCTCATTTGATTATGAGCATAGGAACCCTGAGCATGGACCATGCTACATAGCTATCATATTAGGCCTCTATGTATTTATGGTAGAACCCTTTGGTCATGGAGTACGGTCAAGCTAGACGCGTTCATGATACATGATCAATATCATTCTAATATACAATTACCCTTTACTAAATTACTTTTTTTTTAATTTCATGGCTCTATTGCCCCTACGCACCATTTGAGCCAAAAAAATCAATATCATCAATGTCAATTTTTTGGCACTAAAATTAGATTCAGAAGTGTATGTAGCTAGCAATTGCATGATTGATGATAAAAACGAGCCATCTTTACCGATCGCGCCAGGCCGTGGGCCGTGGGCCCGCCGTGCGTACGAGCGGGGGTGCAGCGCAGGGACGGGTCGTGGTCACATCACCGGGATTGCGACCAACGCTGTACCACGAAAAAAGGAGCGCCGTGGGCCCACGGCTGGCGCGTGGCCGTACCGCGGGCCCGGGTGCACGCTGGTGGGGCGTGAGGACTCTGAATCAGGGCGCACTCCCCGCGAACCGGATTAGCCGGTCCTGCTTTTTTTTATGTCTTTTCAATTCCGCTTTGGATGGGGGATGAGGTGTAAGGCGCATGGTGGGCCCAGCATTTTCCTTTTGTGTTGGACCGGGTGGGGTCGGGGTTCTAAAGTTGTTTTGGTTTAATTAATGTGGTGGCACTGTTTTTTGCGTTAATTAATGTGGTCAGACTGCAAGATCACTTGTGTGTCAACTAATTTGAACGTGGGCCGTGGGGGTGACTATTGTTACGATAATTATAACGATTTTATAATGTTTTTTACATGGCCCCTCACCTGAAGATTTTTTTTGTTTTTTAACAATGTGCCTAATGTAAAGAAGTACATGGGACCCCTTCGTTCATGAGATCGATGATGTGTATGTTAATACATGTTGGGCACATTATAAGTAAAGTAAAGAGTATAAAAATTACTTTGTTCACCCAGGTGTCGTAGGCCAAATGGAACCTTCGTCAAAGAAAAACCTATGAATTGGGCTTTTCATTTTGTTGATGTTAAAATCTAGTAATTGTTTGCTTGTCAATAAAAATTAGTACTCCCATGTCCCATATTAATAGTTTTACTAAATTTTTTAAAATAAATTAAATAAAACTGTTAATGTGAGACAAAGGGATTTTTTTAACAAAAAGTTACCTTATTAGTATAAATAGTATTATGTATGTGTCATATTAATAGCTTTATTTAGAATTATGGTGAATTTTATTCGATGTTGATAACCATAGCTAAGAGAATGAAAATTAAAGTTGAGATACTTTTTTTTAAGTGCTCGACCACTTAAATTATCCAAATGGAGTTATTAATATAGGTCAACTTTTTTGAAAAAAATTGAGTCATTAATATGATGTAGACCACAGTCTATGCTAGGGGGAAATGGGAGAGAATAAATAGAGGAAGAGCAAAACTAACAAATTAACTAAACTAATTGTTGAATTTATATTTGTTGATTAGCACATGGTTGTACACTACAATTTATAGGATAATCAAAAATTAATCCTACTAGCACAAGGAAACTAATTCTAGTCTAATTGTAATTAAAGCAAATATATCAAATCCTACTTATTTAATAAATGATACCTAATTTAGAAAAGCTGAAATCTGATACAAATCTAATTCAATATAATTCTAATAAGTGTGAGACATATCATTCAACCACTGCTTCCACTAAGCTTTGACCTCAAAGTCAGGAATTGTCGATACTCTCATTGACTGCAAATGGTTGTAGAACCCAAGCATACTGCGGTGGAGATTGTTGAATAGTGTATAACTTATCCGGAGGTTGAGTGGTAAGGAGGCACTTAACTCCATCAATCTCAAAGCTCATTTGCATGTGTTCAAAGTCTCATCGACATTTCGCAGAGTGCGCAATCAATCCATACCAAAAATGATATATGCCCCTTTGATAGGCAAAACATAAAAATTAAACGTGATAGCAAGGCCTTTAGCAAATAGACATACCTTACGACAAACCCCCATACTACGAAGCTTTGCATCACTCTTATCATAACATCAAAAGTAGGACATTCGGATATTTGCAAACACAAGTCTTTAGAGACGACTTCATTAATGAAATTGTGAGTGCTACTTGTATTGATAAGAACTATGACACACTATCTCTCCATTTGGCCATTGACGCACATAATATTGGGAGTATTGCCACATTCATAGGTTTGAAAGGGCAAATATGTGTTGACATCATTCATCAAGGTGGCTAGGGTAGGGTCAAACTCAGTCACATGGTCTAGAGAAACTACGGGTCAGGCATCTCCCACTACATAAGCATGAGAGGTCCTGCATATTTGGTCAAAGGTGTATTTTTTATCACAATTATAACATAAGCCCTTAGAGCAGCGAGCCTCCATTTTAACATGGGATAAACTCTTAAGAAGAATCATATTGGTTGAAGTAGGAGAAGTACACCCCTTAGTGGTAAGTACAAGTAGAAGAAGAAGATTGTGGGGCATGTGGAAGACTCTGTTGATGTTGAAGTTGTAGTTGATATATACGAGCCACACGGATTGTTTTAGTTAAGGTATGTAGCTTTAGAATATGCACTAAAGTTTGCAAGTTGGGTCGTAAACCACCAAGGAAAGTACCGAACATAGCAACTTTTGTCCAATTGGAAACCCGATTAAACAATTTTTAAAACTCATCCTCATAAGCTTTGCTGGTCATGGTTTGGCGAACACAGGAAATACAAAGATTATAATCTTTATAATCAGTCGACCCAAAGCAAACAAGGAGGCCACACTCACATCATCCCACGTAGCACGAAGAGTGTGAGAAAGAATGTGTTTAAGTCATTGTAGCGCACAACCTTACATGCGAAAAAGAAGCAAGATTAATATGCTTGTGAGCTAGAGTCCAATAGAAGTGAAAAAATCGTCGGGTATGAGATACCCATTCCTCTGGTTTGTCACCCTTGAAGATCGAAAAAGTGAATCGAACTAGGGAGGCTTGGACAATGCTCTCATAGTTGTGAACATCAGCATCATAACATGGTAAATGCCCTCTGGATCAGGGATCATGATTCCCATGGCTGTGAGAATGACCACCACATTTCGAGTAATCAAAGTTAGCATGGAAGGCTTTGTCATGATCATAAGAAATATCCATATGGCTATAGCCATGGGGAAAGGGAATGGTTGCATTTGGATAGGGCCCATGTACACGTAAATGGACGTCTTGGAGGTGCATAAGGGAGCTGCAGTGGTTCCTCATACATAAGAAGTAGTGGGTCCACCGGTAGAGATAGAGGCAGGGCATAGGGGCCTGGAATGGAACCCGAATAATAACCCATTTGCGGTCAAGATGGACTAGTTCATGTAGGGTCACAGGCCTAGACAGGAGTGTGAGTTAAAATCCCTCTTTAGACCTCCCAAGAGTTAGGTCCACCCAAAATTATTGCTTTGTGTTGCCCGAAACCCGCTGGAGGTGTCCATGGCAAGACGGAGGTGAAGGGATCCAACTGCAGCATACAACGAGGTGGCTGATCAATTAGAGTAGGGGATTCGAGGCTAGCGGTAGAAGGTGGTCAAGAGAGGATGCAGTATGGCGGCCAAATTATCATGGTCATGTAGTGGCTATTGGATAGCACCCAGCTAGGAGGCGAAAGAGCGATCTCCTCTAGGAGCAGCCGGCAGGGTGTCGAAGGCCCGGTGAGGCATCCCTTCTAAAGCAGAGTAGAGCAGTGCTAGTGCCGAAATGCGGCCACTTGTATCGAGCCACAAAGGGTCAATAGATTGAATGACGGATTTTAGAAGATCTACCAAATTACAGGGTAGCAGAGTAGCAACGATGACAAACAAAACCGGGTCAGCACCGGTGTAGGTCATCAATGACGATTTTGACTGATGGTCATGGGCCTATGAAATCCCGAAGAGTGTTGAGAAGACAATGGGACGGAGACGATCAATCTGAGTGGTAGGAACGATTGAGGCGACCTAATCTACTGAAGGGGTGCAGTTGGATAAAGAGGAGGTGGCGGCTCACCACTAGAACAAAAGGCTAAGGTGAGCGCATGAGCAGATGCAGACACGTGCTGGAGTGATTGGGAGCGAAAGGAGGACCTACTTCGACAAAGTAGAGGCAAGTGACATCCGCAAGCTAGTGGTCATTGGTGAAGGGTGAGCCTTAGTCAGACAATGCAGTTGTGGGGAGAGGCCAGTGGTCATCGGCAAAGGGGGAGAACCCTAATCTGTAGGATAGAAACATGCTTGCTTGATAACTAGCAAGAGTTGGTCAAAGTGGCGATCGATGGGCTCAAAATGATGGTTGATTGACTTTGATTGTTGGCCGAGGAACGTCAACAAGTGTTGAACCTCGGTGAGTTCCTGACCTACCTCATTTATTCCCACTACTAGTTGAGTAATTCTGGAGGGAAGTTGTGCAGGAAAGGAATTTGTGATCGTATGATGCGGAGCACTGATGAATCCAATAGCGGAGGAGGAGGATGGCTTGGCTGTCATGTCCAGGTTTTTCCATTGGGGGCTAGTCATGGCGGCAAGAGGAAGGGTGGAAGGAAAAAGGGCGAAAGAGGGAATGCTCCAATGGCAGTGATGTAGATCACAATCTACACAAGGAAAATTTAGGAGGAAAGGGGAGAGAAGGAGATGAAAAGCAAAAGTAACATTTTAACTAAATTTTCATTCATTGATTAGCACATGGTTGTGCACTATAATTTATAGGATAATTAGAAATTAATCCTACTAGTATAAGGAAACCAATCATAGTCTAATCGTAATTAAAATAAAATATTAAATTCTACTTCATCTGGGAAAGGAGGCCTAATTTATGAAAGCTGAAATCTAATTCAATATAATTCTAATAAAGGTGGGACATATCATAATATTAATATAAGATGGAGGGAGAATAAAACAATAGAGTATATTGCTCAAAACGCACCCAACAAGATGCCAAAAGTCTTAATTCCAACCCGGGATGTCATGACCCATATTTTCAAAACTATTTTTAATAAAGGATATGTGATAAATTACAAAGATTACTTTTTTTACAAATATGAATACCAAATCATATGATATTACTACGTGTTAAAAGTTCATAAATGACATGTTAAGCCTATAAGTACAAGTTTGTCATTTATCGGAAAATAAATAACCAATTAAAGTTGACTCTTACTCAAGTAATTACAATTACTTAAAAAATTATAATGACATCCTCAATCCCCCACCAACATCCTGGTTTCGCTAATTCTTGCCTAAAGAGTCTACGACCAACAAGACCAAACAATAATGAAATATTTTCTCCCTTTGAATGAAAGTTTTCAAAAGAATAAAAATATTAATTAAAAATTTTCAGATTAGGTCAACATTATCAAGATGTTAGTTGTCACGAACTCATCGCATTATAATATCTTCAATGCTACTTTTAACAAGATTGGATCTAAACGTAGTTCTGCCTAGAAAGTACATTATCTCAAAAAGCATAACATCAAATATGCAATATTTAAGTGTTTTAAACTAGCATGCATTTGATACAAGTCCTTTAGGTGTTATATTTATTCTAATTAAACAATCAATAATAAATAATTTTATTAATTTATAGCCTCTGGCTGCGCCGCCCTTGGTCGTCACGGAGGGTGAGAGTTGGACCTGGCTGGATCGCCACCTGGAGGCGATCTCAATGGCTCGAGCCATACCGCCGCTCAATGGCAGGCTAGGGACCAAAATGCCTCTTTTTTTCTAAGTCATGTCGAAAAATGAGAAAAAGGGGGCAGAGTGAGTGGTGCATTATTTGGCTGACATACAGCTTACACGACCCATTGCCACCCATCCTCTTCTCGCTCCAAATGCACAGAGGAAAATCTAACTAAACTTTGGTCGCGGTAGCAACTCCTGGTTGCTAGCATGGGTTGTGGGGGCTTTCGCCTAATCCGTGAACTCTCTGGGGGTTGCTGTTGGACGTTTGGAACTCCATAGCGATACCAATCATCTCCACCCAGTAGAGTTGGAAAGACGAACTATTGGGTAAAGAAGGCTAGTGGCTTGCAATTGTGTGGCCACATTGGATGCATCTGAAAAAGGGAGGAAATAAAGAGGGAGGTGGCACATTGATGTCATCCCTACCACCACACTATTGGCCACCTAAAGGAACATGTCGTCGAAAAGAAAGAGAATAATGAAGAAGGGGAGGACTGTTTCGATAGCTAGAGGTCCCCCTCCCCTCCAACAAGCCTTCCCAAAAGCAGCCTAACAGGTGGCACCAAGCAGCCTACCGGCCTATGGCTAATCGACAGTGGATAGGTCCACCTGACCATCTGACAAGTGTGTGGTCGTGAAACGGCTCCGATGAAAAATAATATAACTAATACATAGAGTATGTTCCAATTATCTAAGTCGCACACATTAGTAATTAGTAATCAGTACAAATTCACAATTCTACCTCATCAAGACTTTAGTCTTTGAAAATGCTCCTCCCCACTTTTGGCTCATGTTGGACTTGCCAAAAAGCTCATCCGACGGCTCATCCCTCTTCCCCTCAAGGCCAAAAGCTTCACTTAATAAGCCCTAGGTGGCCTTTGTATAATTTTGGGGGTTAAGGTTTATAATCCCCTTAGAAGTTTGGCCAAATACCCACCTAGGCTTCTTGGGTCATTTTTTCATTAATTTCCATAAGTTTAAATACTCAAGCTTGCAAAGTGCATCAAATGGGCTAATTGCAAGTCTAATTTAGGTAAATAGGTCTTGCATGACATGTTCAACTTTAAACGATTATATCTCCCTCATTTAAATACCAATTAGCATTTTTTTAATAGTTTTTTAAAGTTTTTTTTGTATTCTTTCTATTTATATTAGTCTTAGTTATAAATTATATCTATTGAAGAAGTTATTTTATCGAGAAGGTCAAGAGGTCAACACTCCATCTTTTACATGGTTAAGCTTTGAAACCTAAAAAATCCGAGATATCACACGAGACCTTTTCCTTAATATGTGAGAGGTCCATCCATACTAGTCTTGGATAGGCAAAAAAAAGTTGTAAAATTAGCATATATCTTGCACTCAAGTGTTTATGCACGAGAAAAATATCTAAAAAGGCCTAGGGGCTTATCTCAACTGGTTAGGTCATTGTGGCTTAAGAAGGACTTTTTTTCGATTGAATTATCCAACCCTGCTTTGTTTCCTACATGGTGATGTGTGGTAATCCTTTTCTAATGTTTAAATTTACATATTTAAAAAAGTAAAATAACTAAGAAAGTACGGGGATAGAAAAGTACGAGTTGAAGCAACACCTCCTCTTCATACTTCCCTATTGCTCCCGACTGCCTTGACTGGGTGTTATGGGGACAAACTTATATATATAAGTCTGCCCCGTGATCGCATGGTCGCATTGTGCAATCAATAACCTTATCGCCTAGCTTTTACCCTCACTTTGAAAGGTGTTTGTCTTGGATGGCTGCACACTAAGGCTGAGAAGTTAGTTGGCTGACTATTTAGCAATGTTTTAAGAACCGGCACAGACACCAATTTGGGTCAGTGTCTGGGCTGGTTCAACCGGGGTCAACCCGGGTTAACCCGTTTTATATAAATCTTCACATCCCCACCCCCCAAACCTTAGCATGCTTCACCTCCCCACCCCAACCGACAGCTCTTCCCCACTCCAGCCGGCAGCTCCTCCCCACCCCATCCGACAATCCTCTTCCCCTCCCTCTCCACCCCGGCTACTGAGCTCCTTAAGTCCTTCATCCCCCCTCTTCCCTCTTCCTCTCCCTCTCCTCCCAGTGGCCCGAACAAGATGGCACCCTCCCGGCGGTCCGAACCAGACGGCATCCTCCCGGCGGCCCGAACCAGACGGCATCCCCCCGGCCTCGACTTCCCCTCCCTCTCCTCCCCAGCAGCCCGGCCCCAACCCTTACCTCCAATCTTCCCCCTTTCCCTGTCCTCGGTCGCCCCGCCCCCAAATATCTTTTCCCCAGAGAGGCAGCCGCCGGCCCAAATCTCCCAATGCTCCTCTCTTTCAAGCCATGGACGACGACTGGAGTGAAAATCGATGGAGGAGATCGCCAAAATGTAGAGGGAATCACCAGAGATCGCTGCTCACAATTAAGGCTGCTAACAAGCCGAGTCAGCTCGTCGAGTTGAACTGGCTCGGCTCGGTTCGACTCGAAGTGAGCTCGACTCAAGCTCGATTCGAACTCAAAATCAAACAAGCCGATCTCGAATATGGGCGAGCTTGAATCGACTCGATACCTGATCGGTTCGACTCGATATTGACTCGAAGCTCGGCTCGAACTCGACTCGATTTGTTATATATATCACTTCTTAATTATTATACCTATATTATATAAATTTTTTAACTTTTACCTTTCATGTACCCATAATATTTTATATTACTTTATAAAATATATATCCTATATATACATTAATATATGGTATGTGATATACTATATAATATGATATATAATACCTATATTATACTATTATATTTTAAACAAATATAAATCCTACTACTAATAAAATTGAGAGTGTAGATATGATAAATTATTTTATTTCTATTCTACCCCTATTCATCTATATAATATTATTTAAATTTTAAATACTACCTTTAATCATTCTAATCCTAACAAATATAAATATGTTATTCTACTTGTAAATAAACATTCTTAATTCAACTAATTATATTAGTTTAGAATTAGAGATTTGGTGAACTATATCTAAATTTTTCCTATAAATATATTAAGTGAACCAAGTCTAGATTTTACTATTGAATTCCAATTATATTGATTTTTCTTTTTACAGGCAATCCACACACCATGAAATATGTTATTACTGAAGTCCAAATAATTATCTTGTTATGATTTTTTTTGTAGTCACCAGAATAATTAGATATGAAATAGAGTCCCGTTTATATGAGCCCGGGCTCTATGGGCCGCCGGATTTATTAACTCATGAGTATTATAGGCCGCCAGATGTAAATTTGGCGGCCCATAGTAGAGCCCGGGCTCACGTAGGCAAATATGAGCCCGAGCTCCTATAAACTTTTTCCTATGAAATATGTGAATAAGAGTTGTCATAACTTTGGTGACTAGTTCAGTTTTTTGTGGCTTATTATATGAGAAATTTTATATAACTATCAAAATAACGGAGAGAGAAAAATATTTACCAATATGATGTTCCTTTTCACTGACTAGGCACTGACACCTGCGTGATTTTTTTTAATATTTTTTTATAATTTTATCCTTTAGAAGGATGAAATGAGTACACTTAAATTAATACAATGTACTAACTTTGTCCTTCCAAATGACGAAATTAATAATAAATTGATTTTTTTTCTCTTTTCTCTCTCCTCTCCTGCTCCACTCTCTATCCACTCTCTCTCTCCTCTCTCAATTTTCTCTCTCCTCTCTCTTTCAGTTATCTATCTTCTCTCTCTCCTCTTTCTCTTTTCTCTCTCCTCTCTTCTAAATGACAAAATCATGAAAAATTTTAAAAAATATTATTTTTGTCATTCACAAATACATTATATTTTATTTTAAATTTAATATTTTAATATATAATATATAAATAAGAAAAAAATAAATTAAAATTTTCTACTTTCTCTCCACTTCTCAGAGCTAGGGCTCACGTCACACACATGAGAGAGAGAAAAGGAGAGAGAAAGAGAAAGAAGAGAGGATAGAGAAAAGAGAAAGTGTAGAGAGAGAGTAAGAGAGATAGCCAAAAGAGAGAGGAGAGAGATTGAATAGAAATATAGAGAGGAGAGAGTGTGTGAAGAGAGAGAAAGAGGAGAGAGAGAGTGAGGAGAGAGAAAGAGAATGGAGAGATAGTAGAGAGAAGAGAGGATAAAATTATTTCATTATTGATTTTATCCTTCTAAATGACTAAATCAATACATTGCATTGATTTCATCTTTTTAAAGCACGAAATTATATTGATTTTGTCCTTTAAATTACAAATCAGTACATTATATTGAATTTTTCATCTTTAAGAATGAAATTAAAAAATAAATTTTAAAAAAATCACGGAGGCGCTCACGAAAAGAAACACCATATAAATATTTGTCTCTTTATGTTATTTTGGTAATTATTATTTTAATATTATTTATATAATTATATTTATTATATGAGATATTTGAATAACATTAATTAAATTTTTGGTGACAAATGAAATTTTTTTGTTGGGTATTTATTGACTCTTATTTTAATCGTGGATTTTGAAATAATATTTACAACTTTAATAGAATAAAATTATGTTTATTATAATTTTTATTTTATTTTTCTAATGTTGGTGTGATTCTTTAAATTAATATAGATTTTTATAGAAAAAAATAATTTTGGTTGTAAATGGGATTCGAGCTCATTTCGAACGTAGGTTCGAGTTGCTATAATATGTTTTCGAGCTCGAGCTCGAGCTCAAGCTCGAGTTTTGAGTTTTTAGCTAAATTGAGCTCGAGCCAGGCATCGAGTTGTTCGATCGAGCTCGAGCCGAGCTTTTAGAAATTGAGCTTGAGTCAAAAAACCTAAAAAACTCGGTTCGACTCAGCTCGTTAGCACCCTTACTCATAGTGGCGGTGTCGCCCCAAATTTCTCAGCCCGCCTTCAAGCTCTTCCAGTCCAAACTCTAGATCTTCTCACAGACCAATCGTGGTGGCGGCGTCGTGGTCACCCCGACGATTCACGTCTCATTTTTTTTATTCAAATAACCGAATAGAACCGGAACACCGGGTTCACGGTTTAACCGGCCGGCTTAGCATGACCCGGCCAAGTTAAACCAACTCGAAAATCTACTTGAACTGGCCCATTTTTTACAATGGGTCCGGTTGAACCCGGTCGGACCGTTCCAATTTTTAAAACACTGTTATTTAGTGGCTAAGCATGAAAACTACTCAAATAATGTGTGTTAATTTGATTATAAACAACAATGTAGGACAATCAATTTATGAGTTTGCCTCCTCCCCAAGTAAAAGCACTCGACATTCCACATAAGAAAAAAAACAAAAAAAAACTATAAAGATGTTAATTTGGGGATAAGCTATGTCATATTTGTGTTATAGAAAATAAGCCCCACAATCCTTTTTAACTGATGAACTAGCTCCATTACGTATGAAAACTAACGTCACTCTAGCATGACTCCAGAAAAAATGCGAAGCTGGTTTGGACTCGAGGCGGGACCCAGGTTGCAGAGTAAACGGAGTCGGGGAAATCCGATTACCCGTGTTCCCCACAAACGTGGTCACCTGTCAAGTCAAGTCCAGTGAGGCCGGACACTGCAAAGCAAAAGTCCGTAACGGATCCACCGCCACGGCTGTCCTCTTCGTTCGCCTGCCGTACTGTCACGTGTGACAAAGCAGCACGCGCCCCGCCGTACCAGATCTGACGGAAACCGTCTTCGCACCGTTACTCCGGCCGTCAGGCGCGGGCCCCAGCTCCTGACCGTCGTACCCTTCCGACAACGGAGCGGCGATCCGAGGTCAATACAAGACGACGCGACGGTTTGTGTCAAAGCCGTGACCGCTAACGGCTGATAACTCCCGTGAGCGTTGACCGTGTGGTCAAGTCCGAAAGCGTCTACGGCGCGAGTGGGGACCACTGAAGTCCCTGGCCCTCGGCCGTACGCTCCGATAGGGAAAGCTGCTGAGCTCCTCGATGGCGACGCCATTGAGGATTGCGCCTCCCTGTATGCAACGGCTATGTCTACAAAAAAAGAATTGTCAACATGGCGATTTCTTATCCGTTCGATTGACAATCCATGGTCTTAAATCATCAACCTTAAGATTATTCTAAATTATACACAGCCTTTAAGATCTTTACTATCCACGTAAATTGTTGCCAAAACTATCCAGGTACATGTACTCGGACCCACATGATCAAATTGCCATCTCAGCTTAGGGTAATTAAAACAAGTTATATCACCAAAACAAATTAATTCGGGTGATCCAGGTCCAAAATTAAAAGGAGTATGAAACTTAAATTTTAAAAATAAAATAGTTAATATGCACAGTGGCAGCCTTTTTAGAGGGTGGGGTAAGTTATAAAAGGGATCTGATAACCATATAGTGAAGAGAACTATACACTTAGGTTTTGATTGGATAGAAAAAAATAAGTTTCACATGGCAATAGAGGGTCTATATTTTTCTCTAATTAAAACTCATGTATAGGGTGTTGTTGGATATCATTTCCCTTACAAAGTCTACATACCTCTACATTCTAAATTGGAAGATGCACAATCACCTCATGTTGAATGCGAATGCATATATATACATCGGATGCATATTAACATGGTTATGTATATAGGGCCTTGTTAGCACCCCAAAAGAGTTGGTGATGACTGGATTACATCAAAGAGTCGGGGTCTATATTGTATGTATGTATGTGATGTATGAGCGCCTTATGTGCTCTAAGAGGCAAGCTAGAGTCCTAAAGACTTGAACACCTCTCGTTAACATAAAAAAGGGCCCACCGCCCACATTAGAGCTTTCCCCCATGAAATCTTGGCATTAAAAGAGAAATAACTACGATAACACTAACACAAGTCTGCGTAAGATTGATTTATCCTATTGCACTATAAGATAAGATGATAAGGTTAGGTTAGCCTCTTTGACATTACTAATTCAGCTCCCCAACCAGTTTCTTCCATTATCAAAAGCGTTTTATTCTGTTGGTCTATTTCAATGCACTTTGGTTTGCCTAGTGAGTGGATCTGTATGTGGGTGAATGCTACGTAAGCTAATTATGATCATACAAGATAAGATAGAATAATAACTGTGGTGGGGCCAAGGCCATGATAGTTGTGGTGGGCACAGTAATGCTACGTAAGCTAATTATTCTACATAATGTATAGATAAGTGGCTTACTTGGACACCATAACTTGCATTAATTGGTACAAGTCCCTGATAGTGGTGGTGTTTCCAAGAGCTATGAGTCTGCACAATAAATAAGTGGATAATTGGTTAATTATGTATTTAAAATAGTCTTCTTTTGTCTTATATTAATAGCTACATTTAAAAAAATAGTAGTTATAATTAATTAGTGAAACCTATATTTAAGAGAAGGAAAAATAAGGTTCAGATACTCTATTTTAAGTACTCAATCACTTAAATAGAACAAAATAAAGCTGTGAGTATGGAACAAACTTTTTTGCTTAATAGAGTTATTAATTTAAGGCAAATGGAGTATGTTTTTTCCAAGTTCTGATAACAAAACGAGATTCAGTTACCGGTAATACTAATAATTTTACTATAAGTTGCAGCAATCCTCATGGACTATGGCAAAATTGGGAGAATTCAAATTTGGCTTGAGCGAGTCATAGAGTCGAGTTTATTATCGGCGATGGAACACACGATGTATTAGGGAGGTAGTTTTCTTTGTTATTTGTACTGGTTTGGTATTTAGTATTACTCCCATTGTCTCATATTAATTATTTAGATTTGAAAGAGACTTGTCCTATATTAATTATCCTATTGCGTGCTATCCCTCCCATAATAATTAGTGGATAGAGCATATATAAGTAATGGATGAAGTAAACTATAAGGTTAATTATAAATATCAATTATTTCAAATGTGGATAGGAGGGAGTATTGCATGAGCTAGACAACTATAATAGTTCAAATATGGAACTTAGAAATACTATTTTGGTATGTGAATAGGCTAATTCAATGTATGGATAATCATATTTATGCAAGTATATCAATGAACCAGAGTGAATTGCCACGAAAAATGATATCCCTACTCCACTTTCTCTATACTAAAAGCTTACTCTAACCTTTGATTGGATATGTAAAAGTGAATGTTTCTATTATCAAGTGTGACTCACCTTCTCTATCTAATCAGAGGTTAGAGTTGGCTTTTGGTGTAAAGAAAGTAAAGTAGGAATATCACCTTCCAAGTTCCAATTGCTTTTTTACAAAGAGTAATGCTACAAATTATTGGGCCAAGTCATGCTCGCTAGATGCGCACCATGATTATTAACAAATTTCCAACTAAGACTCACAACCAACACCTAAAAGAATAAGGCCTTTAAATTATTTAAATTCACACTTGTAGAAGATAATCATTAATTTGTGTATCATGTGACAACAAATGTCCAAGGAATTAGGATATGATAATACATTGATGTTAAGTGCATTAATGCTTTATATGTGATCAACATCTTAAGAATATACTTCCCTTTCAATCTAATTATCTATGACGAAATAACAAAATAGTTGATGATACTAAAATGGGTTAAGGTGTAGCAATCTTTAAGATCATTCACAATAGTCCTTTTCTCAATATTTTTCTTTCATTTTTTTTCCTATTGTATTGGCATAGACAAAACTTTCCTTTATCTAAATTTACATAGGTTGAGATGGATTAACTATGAAACATCATTTGGATTAGGCCTTTCTCAACCTTGTCAATAGGAGACCTTGTAATAACAAACATTTGTGGTAGTAATTGGTGGGTAACTCATCCATTGAAAACATCTCAAAACCATGACAACCAACATTGACTAAGGTAGTGATGGAGTGAAGATTTTCATATTGTCGTTGTAATTTATATGGAAAATATATGCATTTATGTTATTGTTTAATGTAGCTAGCTCAAAGAGGATATTTTGATTTGAAAAGATATGGAAGTAGCTAAAAGCAAAAGGAAAGAATGAAAAATCAAAATTTGAATTTTTAAAATATAGGTTGCTCATATCATGCATGACATATGAAGATGCTGTAAATTTTTGTATAATCAATAAATCAAAGGTTAGAAAAATGAATCAATTTTTTTCTTTTTTAAATTAAGAGTGATGTGTCAAGTTCATATTTGAGACGAAGTATTAAGAAAAGTTGGATTGAAATCATATATTCATTAAGAATAACTTGATTGCATTGGTATTACTCTAATAAGAACAAAAAAAGTGGGGGCCAACCTCATATTAGGAGTAGCTCGTTTGCAATATTTTTTTCAATGTAGTTACAAAGTTTATTTGTGTATATTTACATCATACACATTTTATGATTAATCCTATTCGGTTATCTTATGGTTGTTGGTTTGTTTTTTAGTCATAGATAATGATATAATATGAGCCCATGTGGTCATCTACAAGGTGGGAGCCAAGTTCACATCAGTAGTAGCTCATCCACAAAGTTTTTTTTCAATGAAAAAAGTTAACATGAGCCCAGGCTCAAATCCGATAACCCGTGATGCCCTCACTCACACATGGTCGCATGTGGTCCCAAGCTCAAGTTTTCGTGATTCTTTTTCACTATAGTTGCAAAGTATATTGGTGCATATTTAGAAGAATGAAACCTAGATTCTATTTATAGTGATTGCTTTGTTTGCAATAAGAGACAATTATAACACTATGAAGTAAATACTTTGAAGGAGATGATGGCATGTCGAGTAACACATGTATGCAAATTAGCAGTTTGTTTTTGACTGGATTTGGAAAAAAATGGTAATAGGCTATCCAAGAGAAATACACATCTAACTTTTGGCTAAAACAAGAGTATTTAGTTACCAATTTAAAAACAGTAGGATTTAGCAAAACATGTACACATGGTTCATTAGTGAATTTGTGATTCATCACTTTCCATCTAAAATTTAATTACACAATTACGATATGCGAACAATTTTTTTGTAAAATTAACCCTACACGCCGACGCTAGGATGCCACCTTCGTTCAGTGTACACGCTCAAACACATCAACTAGTTTGGTCCATATCTAAATGACTATATGTTAATTATATACTTGATAATAATGTAATACTCCCTTCGTCCTACTTTAATAGACATAATAACATATCTAAAACAACTCAATCAAATATACTCCTTACGTGATAAGTGTTCTATTTAATTTTTCAAAATTAACCACACTTAATGTGAAAAGGAGGGAGTTTATTTTTCTAAGGGAATTTAACCAAATAGTATAATTTACTAAGTTTTATATGGAAGGGGAAAACGTGCTATTGATGGGTGACAACATGATGTTACGTATGGCCAACTTGTTACATCATGGTCCAATGGGCCACCAACATTCGGTGATGGGCCCCCAACCGGACAGAATTGTTAGTTGGTACCAAAAACCGTTTCGCCTCTCGAGCACTATTTTTTATTCCAAAGAAATTCAAGCAAATGGAATAAAAGGAATAAATAGTTATTTTTTTAAAAGAGCCCTCGTTGTGTGGATCGAGCTCAGAGTTCCCGGATTTATCGCTCTCGGAGATGAACCCGAAGTCCGGCACGAGCTCCTCTGGCGACGCGGCGGCCGAGCGGAGGAGTTCGAAGCGGCCAAAATGTGCGTTCTTTTACATCATTTTTTTTCTGTATTTTTTTTCCATTTTTTTCCGGCTTTAGATCTTTGTTGGTTATGCGTTGTCGTGTTAGTTTTAAATTTCTGAAAATGTTTTTGGGGAAATCTATGCTTTCTACGATGACGCAGGTTTCAGATTCGAATGGAGGGGAACACGGTATATTTTTCTGATTTTTTTGTGATGTTCGTTTGTAGTTTGAAGGAATGGAGGGAGAAAGGAATTTGGGAGTGGTTAGGTTTGTGGTGTTTTGGAACTGCATTGTCGCTATCTTGCTCTTTTTCTATTAGATTTCGCAGTATTACTCGGTTTTGAGCTTTGTTCGCTGGTTTCTGTGGATTATTTATGGCCACGGAGTCAATTGTCATGCTGATGTCGTTTTTCTAATAAATAATGATGTTGTTAGCTGGTAGGTACGAGATTGGTACTTGGGTGATTTGCATATACGAAATGACGTTGAATAATTTATATTGTGAATGATCACGTTATACATGTCAGTGTACGAGACGTGAAGCAATTTTAATTATTTTTTTTAAAATGAAACCAAGTGGACAAGAGTAATGAGAATAAGGACACAAACGCTTTTTTTGTAATGATTTAATAATGGACGGAAGGTATTGTTATCATATCTATAATTGCTTTTGCTGGGTAAAAATGGAGGACAGCTAATTGTTTTCTTATTGAAAAAGGGTATTTTTTTTGCAGCTATCTGTGTATGAAACAGTTTACTAAAACTTTGCTTGCCATCTTTTCATAGTTTTTATATGACATTAGTTATTTTGTTGGCTATGGTTTTTGATTAGTTTCTGTTTACAGTTTTACGATTTATTACATAATTATAATCATAATCCTAATCATAATCATAATTAAGTAGCCCCCTTTCCCAACAATTTGGGGTTGGCGACATGGATCTTACGCTTCCATCTAGCCTGTTTTGTGCCAACTCTTTTGTAGAGATACCATAGTGATATCCTTCCTTATTAATTCCATCTAAGTTCTCTTAGGCCTCCCTCTCCCTCTTTTGACATCATTTATGTAAAATCCTTCCAACCTTCTCAATGGGGCATTTATTAGTCTTCTTTGTACATGCACATACCAACGCAATCTACATTGTCTAAGTTTTACAATTTATTACATCTACTATGAATTATATGTTGTTATTGGATTAATATCTTTTGCTGTTGTAGTTTCATCATATTTTTATTTTGCATTTCCAGATTCTAGGTTTACACAACAAGAACTCCCTGCCTGCAAACCAATTTTAACCCCAGGATGGGTAAGTTCAGCATATGGACAATTTTAGTCTCCTGGGAATTTGGAGGTTGAATAGGTTTTTTACTTTTCTCTCCTTTGTTGGCTCCTAAAATTGTGTGATAATCTGCTTTTGTCTGCATATTTTCAGGTTATTACTACTTTCACAATTGTTGGGATTGTTTTCATCCCTATTGGTCTGGCGTCATTGTTTGCTTCACAACGAGTAAGACAGTTTTTTATTTTTATGTTTTAGTGTCCCTCTATATAACATGAAGTTTCTATTGTAGAAAGTATTTTCTGATATAGCTTGACTTGAAATGTAGGTGGTAGAAGTTGTAGATCGATATGACACAGAGTGCATACCTAAGAACTTGCGGGATGACAAGCTTGCTTACATACAAAGCACAAAAACTGACAAAACCTGTATCAGAAATTTAATAGTAAGTTAATTTGATGACTTCTTTTGTGTTTCAGAATTTCTTTTCAGGAGAGCAAAAAATAATTTGTTGCTCATCCTGCAGGTGCCAAAGCATATGAAAAGTCCTGTATATGTCTATTATCAACTTGATAACTTCTATCAGAACCATCGACGGTATGCAGGACCTTGTATGACAGTCCTTTTGGAACTGTGCACGATAGTATTTGCATTCAATTTTCACAATGGCCTTCAACTATGCAGCACTAAGAGTGGTCAATAGTGCATTGGATGTTTTAATGAAATGCAGCATGCTGGTATACCTGTTGAACAATTTATTGTGGGCATCCATTTTCTGCAGATTAGTACCTCCTGAATAACTATATTACATTGTTTTTTCTGTAATTAGTTGATATGAGTGACATTTGTAGACTACATCACTTATATGCAGGTGCCCTAGTAGAGTTGCAAATTTGCTTAGGTTAGATTGTCATTCGTAGGTGTGCTTGGCCCTGCTCGAGATGGGATCAACCACATTTGAGTCAAGCTCAATTAGAGCTGGCTTCCTGGGGGGTCAAGATTGTTGATTCCATTTAAGTAGTTTTATAGTTCTCTAGTATTAAGAAAAAATTTAAGTGCCCATAGAACCGTCCATTAAAAATTATTCTGTATCAAATAGATTTAAAAATGATAAAAATTTGAGGTATAAATTGACCAAGCTGAGTCGATCTGTTGAGCTAAAGTTTGCACTATGGGTTCACTTGAAACCAATTTGATCTCTAGTGGAATTTAGCATGCTTGGGTTGGTCTTTTTGATCAGTAACAGCCCAAGTCTATATTGAGAAGAAATTACTCATTGAATTGCTACAGCTTGCATTTTATTGACAGAGGTAGAAATGAAAATGTCCTCCCAGTTTTGACGGATATAAGGCAGATATTATGCAAGAAATAAGCAAAGATGATGTAGAAATTTCAGATTTGCTTCCTTCTTTGTGTGAACAGACAGCAAACAGCTCGGAGCAGAGCTCTATTGCTTTTATAGTTAGTCTCCAGGACCAAGATAAGTAGCTCTTAAAATTGAACAGTTACTTTGTAAAATGACATATGAGTGAGCTGGCAAATCTGTTTTAAGTAAATTTCTTGGAATTTTTTTTATCTGGTGTTCTTTTGCAAGTGGGTATATATATGTGAGGTCAGAATGGTTGTATTCATCATATGATTTGACTCGTTCTAGCTGCCAAAGAAAATTCTATTTACAACATACCTAAATTGATAATTAGGTTAACATCAAAGTTATTTGAAGGCTGTAGTTGAAGTCTTTTAAAAGGTATATTTCAATGGAAAGGTGAAGTTTGAATTATGTGAGTTTTAATGTGCTTGTGAAGTCAAAGAACATGTTCTAGGATCTTGGATAAGCAAAAATCAATTGGTGAACTTCATTATCTAGATCCCTTCTGCGTTGGTACAAATAGACAGTTGTCCTTCTGTCTGTCAGCAGTCTTTGGCACATTGTTCATGGTGAGCCGACTTTGTAGAAAAATTAAGTCTTTCTCTTTCTACCTCTTCATACAGGAAATATACCCTTTGTACTTGCAGAAGTATTTTTTACTTTATCGTGTTCATGTTTAGAATAGGAAAGTTTTCCTTTTTTCTTTTGATAAGGGCATAGGGAAGGATGGCAGTCTAATGACAATTGGAATAACTGCTTTGGCTCATAGATTTGTTTGATTGCTGATGGCAGATTAACCACTTGCTGAAATTTTTGAATAAATATGTACACCTTAAACTTGTTATAGAACTCTTGAATTTGCTGACTGAAGATCTGTACAATATAAATATTTTTTCTTTTTGCACAAAGCGTGTATTCCATTTTTTTTAAAAATATGATATGATATTCTCCATGAAAGGTGTAAATTTCTATTTTGAGTGAAGGTTATGACTTAAAGTTCACAAGATATTCTATATTGTAATTTTCAGATATGTTAAGAGTAGAAGTGACAAACAGTTGCGGAGTAGAGCAAGTGAAAATGAGACTAGTACCTGCAACCCTGAAGGCACCACGTCAAATGGGTCTCCCATTGTTCCTTGTGGTCTTATTGCGTGGAGTTTGTTCAATGACACATATGGATTTTCCAGCCAGAGCAAACCGCTTGTAGTAAACAAGAAGGGTATAGCTTGGAAGAGCGATCAGGACCATAAATTTGGTAGTGATGTGTACCCCAAGAATTTTCAGAGCGGAGGTCTCATTGGGGGTGCTAAACTTAATACCAGCATTCCTGTATGTGCAGGCTTTTTTAACTAAAATCTCTCTCTCTCTCCCTCTCTCTCTCTCTGTTAACTCCTATTTTATGTCTTTTTGCTGACAGTTGAGCGAGCAAGAGGATCTTATAGTTTGGATGCGTACTGCAGCACTGCCTACTTTCAGAAAGCTTTATGGGAAGATAGATGTTGATCTTGAAGCTGGCGAAAACATAAGTGTTAGAATTGAGAACAACTATAATACATACAGTTTTGGAGGCGAGAAGAAATTAGTTCTGTCAACTACTAGTTGGATTGGTGGAAAAAATGATTTTCTTGGTATTGCGTATCTGACAGTCGGTGCATTGTGCCTCTTCCTTGCAATTAGCTTTATCGTTATATACTTGGTGCGACCGAGGTGAGTAACGTGCTCATCTAACACTTGGTGGTTTATGTGATTTTGCATTGTAGTAGGTCCAAGGTCTTGTGGTGGTAAGGCTGGTGACTTAAATTTTGTCTATATGCCAATTAGTTTCGTTTCATATTACATAAACTGGAATGCTTTCATGCAGGCCTCTTGGGGATCCTTCCTTTTTGTCTTGGAACAGAAATCCTGCGGGACATATGAATTAGTACTAGGTCGACCTGCTTAGGCTGTCTGCGTCTCTGGTCGGATGGTCTTAATAGATTTTCGCCCGCGTAGCTGTATATTTGGCTCAAACGTGGGACATATGACTTGAATTTGTATAAAATGGTCTAGAGTCTAGACCGTTGGAAAAATTATTGTCCATACAAGTTTAATCAGTATCAAGGTTGTGGACCATTTTTGGCTGGCAAATTAATCTTACAAGTGAGTTGTGACACAAAGCATCCATATGTAAAATATCATTTCCTTTTTCTGCATCTTTGTCTCCCAAATGGTTACTTGATGAGGAGAATGCATATTAGGCTCTCCCTGCTTTAGTAAGTGCGCGTAATGGTTATTGGAGAATATGGAGAATCATTTTTAGGCGTCGTCATTTGGATGACGCTTTTTACTAGCTTTTTGCCCGCTTTTAGCAATTTTATAAGTAAATCTTGTTTGGGTGGATAATTTAAATTAAAAGTTTTACTTTGTTTAAAAAATGACTTTAACTTCGCTTTTGGCATAATTTTGCTTTTTACCCGCTTTTTATCTAACTCTCATTTTACGGAGGGTTGGGCAAAAATTGTGTCAACAAAAGGTAAATTTTTTTTTATTGACATTTATGCCCTTCTTCCATATTGTGGCATAACTCAATCTTGCGTCTTCTGCGCCATTTCCTTTTCTGTAATGATCTTCCCCTTCTTCCTCTCATCATCGTCCCCTTCCTCTTCACGCCATTGTATATATCTTCTTTGGGCTGATTCCTTCCCCTTTCTTCTTCCATTGTTGCTTATCTGGGACTGATTTCAAATCAGACCAACATTTTGTCTCCTCTCCTGACCATGGGTGCATCTGCTCGCCGATCTTTTCTTTCATCCTTCATTTGTGGATCCTGTTCACTGGGTGGACTCTATCTTTCCCTTGCTAGTTCATGTTCCATTTCCAACAACAAAAGCATATTTCCATTGCAGAGAGAATAAGCCCTTGCGGAGGTCTTTGTCGTGTAGAAAAGCTAGGATTGTCAGCAGCCACTTTTTCTAACTGGTATGTACAAGAAATAAATTTTTTTCCTAGAATTGATATCATGTCTCCACTATCGTTATGTTGTTGTTATTTTGATTAGTGATTTTTATTCCATGACCTGATGTTGTTCAGCTTTCATGTGCTTTTATCGTTGGTTTACCGTAATTTTTCTTGTATTTGGACTAAAATTCTCTCCGGAGAAGAGTCAACAGTCCAGACAGAAGTTGTCAGTCTATTTTAACATGACTTGCTTTTGTCATAAGTACCTGAAATGTAAACACCATGCTGCGATCAGATTATTTCTGGGATGGTGATTTTCTCTACTGTAGTTTGTTTAGATTCAAAGTTAGGATGTAAACATTAGTGCATCAACAAACAATTTTCCTTTTTTTTTCTTCTGTACTTTCCAGAATGGCCCTTTTGTGCATTGGCAACCAAATTTTGAATAAATAAGTAGTTGATATTTGCCCTGCTAATGTTATGTTAGTTTAGGTTAGGTGCATAAATTACACACATATTTCATAAAATTATTAACCTTAAACCCAAAGCATCATAAATAATACTTGTATTGACATCAATGACACTAATTCTACATAAATAGGTAGAAAGCCCTCTTCAGTTTTGGTTAAATGTTCAGAAACAAATTGACTGTTATGGTATTGAGGGGTGAAACACCATTACTCAATTGAGGGAGTGGAAAACGATTATATATATTTTACTTAGTTTAAGTTATTAGCTACAATCATTTCTCTAATGAATGGTTCAAGCTGCCTTTTGCAGTAGGCATCTGCATTGCAACAACTACTTTTTGTAGCAGGTTGCAACTACTTTGCTGCATATGAGTTAGCTACTTTTGCAGCAGGCAGAGGTACTGTAAAATAGTAGTATGCCAATGGGTGCAAAAGCAGCTGAAAAACTTACAATTATTTATGAACGAGTAAAAATTGCTAGAAGCCCAAACAACTTCTTGGAGCGTCTGCCTCACAAGTCTAAGGTGGTAAATGAATATCTTTCGGACGAAGAAAGAAGGTATCAACCCATGTTATTAAAGCTTAATGGTAAACAAGAATGGTAGATTACTAGTAATAGTATAAACATACAAACAGAAATACAGCTCAGCTTGTGGAGCGTCCCCTTTTATTAAAATATGTCAAATAGTGTACATAAAGAGTCAACTTAATTGTAGTCAATTTTTCTAGAGTATGCACTTGTCCAGTTTGTTCCTTTCATCTTTGATATGATCAATAAATTGTGATATACTTAGTAAATTTCTCTAATTTAATAAGATGTACTTGGATTTTCTAGAAATGACTTATAATCAAGGAATGCCTTATGGGTTTAACCCATCTTCTAAAGTAGGACCCAAGAAGTTTTCTAAAAAGGTATCATGGGGTAGATCAATGCATTATGCCTTTCTCAGGCACATGACATATGCAATTAACAAGGGACATAGGAAAGGGAGTGGTCTAGATGGTGAGGGATGAGCATTAGCCATCAATCTATTCAAAACCGAAGAGAATGTTGAAGTTACAAGAGATATGTTAAAGAATCACTATGATTGTTCACGTCGGTTCTATCAAGCTTGGGTAGAGTTAAGAAACATGACTGGACTTGGTTGGAATTCTCACACCCACACATTCATTTTGTCTGACTCTGCATGGGACACCTTCTTCAAGGTAATTGATGAATGATTATTATGTAAGTGGTTTACATTTTGATGGGTTAATGTTGTTTCATTTTTTGATATTTGTATTTTATTTGTTTGGTTTAGAGATACAAGCAATGCAGTCATCTAAAGATGTGGGGTTATGATGAGGAGGCAGAAGGTAACTTATTTCTTGTTTATGGCAAGCACCATGCAATTGGTATCTATAAAAGTTATTTTTTTGTTGGGGAAGAAAACTCTGAAAATGAGACAGGTGAGGAGCAAGGTCAGGGACATACTGAAGTTGAAACTAAGGGTTTTGAGGCTTCACACTAATACTACAATGATACCCTACTTGAGGATGTGCACGGTGTAGGGCTTGATGGAGGGACATCAAGTAATGCTTGGGAAGATTTTGGGACTACTAGCCAGGTTCTTTTTACCCCTACTACAGTCCCTAACCCTGCTAAGCACCCTACACCAACATCCATGCCAACCACAAATACAACTACAAAGAGTACTAGGAAGGGGAAGTCATCATCTGTTGGAGAATCTATTGCCAAAGCTATGTCAGAACGAAATGAGATTGCACGTGAGGCCTCCCACACTAATAAGGACAACTATGAAGTTGAGCAGTACGAGAGAGCTGTTGATATATTGAAGGCCCTTCCAGGGTTCGATATATTTGACCCTATGTATGCGTTTGGAATTTCGTTCTTCCTCAAGACTAAAGTAAGGTGCCTGTGGTTGGGCCTAGGAGATGATGCGATAGTTAGGGAGGAATGACTTTGTAACTATTGGGTGGAGCATTGTTTAGTTTAGTGTTAGCTTCATTTATGGGATGGCATGTATTTAGTTAATTAAACTTGTTAGTTGATTTTGAACATTGTTGCTTTAAATAGTTATGTAACACTATACATTGTTGTTTATCTTTATTATATGATTATGTGTGTTGACATCATGATTGGACAAACTTTGTGATGGCTATGATTTTTATGTTGAATAGAATGTGTGATGGCTTACGATGATGGCTTTTATTGATGTCTTCAATTGTACCATGTGATAGTTTTTTATTGAATGTAATGTGTGATTGCTTAAGTTGAATAATTTATTTGATTATTATTGTCAATTGATTTATATTTGTATTTTGTTTGTTTACATAGCGCTTCAAATTGATGTCATGGCCTTTACATGGAATGAACTTGTGTTTGATAATGATGAAGAAGAAGGTGTCTTATAATATCTATTTGAGGAGATCCCACAAAAGAATATTGTTCACATGCATAGGGAAAAGGGTAAAGAATTAGTATATGAAATGTTGAGCTACTCAAATAACATATGTCACGATATGTGTCGAATGAACAAGAAAACCTTTATTAATTTGTGTTTTGAAATGAGGTATGAGAAGTATCTTAAAGACACAAAGAATGTTCCAGTGGAGGAGCAGATGAGGTATTTTCTTGAAATAGTTGGTCATAGGGAAGGACAACGTGTTGTAGGCCACCACATGTCACACTCATCGGAGACAATAAATCGGCATTTTAACAAGGTTCTAAAAAAATTGCACAGGTGGGCTGCATAGAAGATTGTACCCCTTGTAAGTCAAGCACACACACCTGCATGCATTAGGACTAAGGAGAAGTATTTTCCTTAGTTTAAAAACTACATAGGAGCTATTGATGAAACCCATATAGAAGAAGTTGTACCAGCTGAGGAGGAACAAACATTTAGAGGTAAAACACGAAAGGTGACTCAAAACATAATGACAGTGTGTGACTTTAGTATGAGATTCACTTTTGTAGTTGCAGGGTGGGAAGGATCAGCCAATGACTTAAGAGTCTTCAATTATGTCATTTCTGATACAACCTCAAGGTTCCCACACCCACATTAGGCAAGTATTATGTTGTAGACGCAGGTTACCCAAATATGAAAGGGTATCTTGGGCCATATAAAAGAACAAGATATCACGTTCCAGAATTCCACCAACGTGGGCCAAGAGGAAAGAAGGAGAAGTTCAATCATCTACATTCTTCACTATGTAATATAATTGAGAGGACTTTTGGGGTATGGAAGGAGCAATGACTTATCTTGTTAAATATCTTAAAGTATGACTTCAAAAAGCAATGCAAGATAGTGATTGTCACCATGACACTTCATAATTTTATTAAAGAGCAACAAGTTATGGTAATGACCCAGATCTTAAAGATGCTTTGTTTGCCCGTTGGGAGAATGATGATTTGGTTCCACCTACATAAGAAGAAGAAAATGTGGATCCGAGTATTATATGAGATGATGCAGCTATGAATCTCATCCGAGATGGCATTCAAGATGCTATTGGCGACCACTTTGGTTTGCCTCCAGTAACATAACATTTAAAATAGAGCTTATTTTATTAATTTGCTTGTATGGACATTGAAGAACATTTGTTTGTTGGGCATTAGGAGTTTTTTTTTTTTAGTACTTGTAGATTTTTTATGAGTGTGTAGGTAGCCTTGTTGATACATACATTAGAGTGGTTTGTTTTTAGATCAAGCAAAGGTCGACAACTGTTTACCCTTTAAAAAACTTGTTTACCCAAAAAATAGGATGATCAGACAATGGGGGCCCACCTACCCAATATTTATCTTAACTTAGGATTACATATGCTATCTGGGTCTTGTCCAAAACACATGCACGTTATATGCTTGCAAGAACTCATTAATAAATTGATCATGATCTATAACAACTACAAGTACATCTTCCAACTTGTTAGAGGAGATCAAACCATTCTAAAAGACATTAGAGTCTGACGCACAAATTTTTATGTTCTGAGTTGATTTGATAGTCTCCAAGTCATTTTGTTTTTCAAAGTTTATTTCAATCTATGTGCATGGAATAATGGTAACCAGAAAACATTCTGTTGACTTGTCGATGAGGCAATTTGATTTGTTAATTTTGATATATTTTAATTAGCTAGAATGTAAGATTTAATTATTATTTTATTTTGTAAGTAGAGATAGAGTTTACTTTATTAATTATTAATTATTTTATTAATTTAATTATTATTTTATTTTATATTTTAATAAGCTTGTAAATCATAATTATTGAGGGGTAAAGTAGGTATTTCTCATAACTCAAATGTATGGAATGTAATGGCCATGCAAACAAGATTTATGAAACTTTATTTGAAAAATTAATTTTTTATAGTATACATCCAAACATGACGCGCTTTTGATTTGTTTTTTAAAAAACAATTTCAACTAAAAGCAGCTTTTCGGATGACACAAAGCGTTATCCAAACAACGCCTTAGTCTCTTTGCACTTCCAATTGCGATGCTATCAACTTCAAGATACTGAACACCACCAATACCAATCTAGCTGCAAGCTTGTCCGATCCAACTATCGAGTACGTATTTATCTTCAAGAATCAGGACGACGGTTAGGACCGATGGCTATGTGCCTTTCTATTGAGGACATTAATTCTCTTCTACTGCCCTGGTTGTGACTTTTCTCAAATTTGAGTTCCTGACTCCACTGAGATCCACAGTCTACAGTTTCTGCACAGGATAACTTATATTGGATGGAGATTATCTCCATCAACAACTGGTTCAACCTTTATCTTAGTTCACTTAATTGTCTAATATTCCTGGTAACTTTCAGAGTGTTCTTCAACAACCGTCTACTGAAATAAGAGTTACCTGAAATAATCCACTGTCCGGCATGTAACCCTCGGGTAAATGTTGAGCAAAGAAGAATTGGGATTATCGTATCGTTTACGAACACCTTAAGAGAAACATGTATCAAAACATGTAAGACTAACATAGAGACTTGATCGATTTAGTTGAACACCCTCTCTTGCTAGAACCTTAGCTATCTAACCCAGCTTAAGCCCGGACATGGTTGAGCTCTCCATCGTCTCATTCTTCCTCTCAGCTTCACAACATCCTCCCAATTGCCAGCTCTGGCATATATGTTCGATAATTGAAGATAAAGTTCAGATACAACGTGCCTTGATTCTAAAAGCTGCTTCACCACGATCTCAGCAACTTGTGCATGCCCATGAATGCTAGCAGCTCCCAACAGCGCTTCCCATATTCCACAATCAGGCCTAATACGCATTTCACTTACGAAAATCAGTGCTTCTGCTAGAAGTCCTGCTCTTCCTAACATGTCCACCATGCAGACGTAGTGTTTCATGGTGGGCTTAATCCCAAGCTCTGAACTCATGGCCTCAAAGTACTTGAACCCCTCTTCCACAAGACAGGCCCGGCTGCAAGCTGATAGAACAGCAGCCAATGTTACACCATTGGGAATTACTCTCTTCCTCATCTTTTCAAAGATAGAAATGGCCTCCTCGCCATGGCCATGCAGCCCATGGCAATTTACGAGCGCAGTCCAGGAGTAGACATCTCTTTTGGGCATTTTATCGAACATCCTCTTCGCCATCTTCATGTCCCCACATTTTCCATACATGTTAATCAGTCCATTCCCAACGAATACTTCCCTCTGCAGACCTGCTCTATATGCAAAGCTGTGCACTTCCTTTCCATGCTTCAGTGAAGCCAAGCTAGCACAAGACAAGAGGATAGCCACAAGCGAAAAGGAGTCAGGTCTAATGCCGCCGAGTTCTTGCATTTCCACAAACAGTTGCATTGATCTGCGAGGTTTCCCATTCTGGGCACAGCCTGAGATAATGGCATTCCACGAAAGAACATTCTTGACCGGCAATTCACGGAAGCATGAACAGGCGGAGGAGATGCTGCCGCATTTGGCATACGAGTCGACGAGGGCGGTCGAGACGATGGCATCAGACTCAAAGCCGCACTTCACCAGCAACCCATGGATTTGAACCACTTCTTCTCGGCCGGAGACGCCCGGGAGGATCGAGGCCATGGTGAAAGAATTGGGTCTGACACCCAGGCTCTGCATGGCCCGAAAGTGTTCGACTGCACAGTCGAATCGATCATGCTCTGCGTAAGCGGAGATGACGGCCGTCCAGGTGACGATGTTTCTCTGGGGAATTTCATCGAACAGATCCTGCATGACGCCCAGACGGCCGAGCCCGCCGTAGAAGAGGATCAGGCTGTTGCCCACGAAGAGATTACCCTGGAATCCAGTTTTCACGGCGTGGCCGTGGACGAGGAGCCCCGGCGTCGGGTCGTGGAGGTGGCCGGCGGCCTTGAGAACGTAAGGGAAGGTGAAGTTGTCCGACCTGAAGAGCCCACGGTTCCAGTGGTCAGCATAGAGCTGCAAGGCTCCCCTAAACTGCGCAGTTTGGACTAGGCCTTGGATGGCCGAGTTGAGGGACTTGGGCTTGTGCAATGTAGAGAATGATAATAATGTGTGCATCAATTTTGTCCGAAGGGGAGGGTTGGGATGCCTCCTCATCAACATTACACACTCATCCTGAAATGGTTCACTTCCAACCTTTTTGGCTAAGGATGAGTGTGTTTAAAATTGAGCCCGCCACTAACCCGGATCAGTGGCTGGGTCTGGGTTTTTCTGGTTCAACCGGGTAAACTTCGATTTAAGTGGTAAATGACTCCTAAAAAAGTTTATTGGGTCTAGTCAGGGTTGGCTCAGTTTTTAAAACACTATTAAGGATGTTATTAGGGTTAGGTATAGGGTAAAATTAGATCCGACCTGACCTAAATGAGTTGGGCTTGGGTTTTCAAATTTAATTTAAATAATTATTCAGCCTTTTTGGATTTTGTGATTCAACCTAAACGGACACGATTAAAATTATAAATATAATTTTTTAATATTTTTTTATATTTTAATAAAATTTAACGTATTTAACTTAGAATAGCTATTCGGCTCGAATTTGAGTTATTTCCCAAAATCCCACCCACCCGGTGGCATCTCTACTTTTGAGCAGAACACACAAGAAAAATGTGACATCTCACAAGGATCCATATTAGTTATTCTAGTGTTTGAGTCACGCCAATGGCTGATTTAAGCTAGTTAATCAGAATATAGGTGTATGAGTCTCGTTAGTAAGCACTCGACGCATCAAAACAGCTGGTTATGCAAGCTAACTGTTTCTTTGTTATGTTGCAGTGGTAATGATTTACTCTTAAACCATTTTACTAGGCAAGAGAAGAAATACCTGAGACATCTAACATTGACCCACATTTGGTGCTTAAGTCACGCCAATGTTTTGATTTAGAATCACAAGGATGGTAACTGGTAACACATTTCCATCATTGTCTGTTTCAACTTCACGCCAATTATGCTGCAGTGGCTCATGAGCCTGAGTCTGCAGTTACAAGCAGGAAAGGCAAAACGAGAATGTCATGGCGGGGGCTGGCTAAATTTAAAGATGACTTGTGTTCAGAGCTGATAACTGAGAACCAATGGTTGGGAAGTGGCCACTTCTTGTTGCAGTGCCCTGCCTTGTTGTCTTCTTGTGTCTCCTGTTTACCTTCTGTGATCTCCATGTGAGTACTACTGAGTCATATGATGAGCCTGTGCTCGCCTCCCGGCCTGTTGCAGCAATGGAGTTTAGCCTCTTCATTGGAATATTGACCCGGCCGGATAATTATGATCGCCGCCATTTTCTCCGGCAGGCCTATGGCATCCAATCCACTCCCATTGCAGAGATACATGTTAAGTTTGTGTTCTGCAACCTCACCAAGGAGGAACAGCAGGTGTTCATCGGCCTCGAGATCCTCCGATTCGACGATATTGTAATTCTCAACTGCTACGAGAACATGAACTATGGTAAAACTTACACATACTTCGCTTCACTTCCTCGGATACTTGCCCGTCGTTACGACTATGTGATGAAGGCTGATGACGACGTTTTCCTTAGGCTGCATCCCTTAGCCACCTCCCTTAGGCCATTACCAAGAATTGATCTGTACTATGGGTTTGTTGTACCCTGCAATGTTGATAATCCATTTGTAGGATATATGTCAGGTATGGGATTCTTGTTGTCCTGGGACCTGGTGGAGTGGATTGGTGAATCCCCCATTCCAAAGAACCACACGGTTGGCTATGAGGATAGGCTGGTTGGGATATGGTTCAAGATGGGAAACAAGGCTAAAAACAGGTTCTCTAATAAGCCTGCAATGTATGATTATCCTGGCACAAATGGGAGGTGCTCACATGACCTCATACCAGAGACTGTTGCAGTTCACCGGCTGAAAAAATGGGATAGATGGTTACATGTTCTGAGGTTCTTTAATGTGACACAAGGGCTTAAACCTTCAAAGCTATATCATATTGACTAAAATTGGAGACCTCATGCATGGTCAAGCACCTTAGTTTTCTATTCCTCAATTTTCTTTTGACTAAGATGAGATTTGGATGTAACTCATATCTTTTTCTGATTTGAAATTTGAGAGTAATATGATTTTGAAATTTCTGTTCAGAAAATGTAATCTTTGTTATTATTCAGTGTGATAAAAAGACAAATCTTCAATCTAATTTTCCCGAGAAGTACTTAGAGAGACTGCAAAGCACCCCTCAATCAAAACAATGGCTTTCATGTAATAGTACTAATCTGAAATAAATACATTCAATCCCATTTACGTGAGTTATTGGTTTCTTTTCATTGTTAATAGAACTCACAGGCTTGAAACAAAACTTCTCTCTTCGATGTGGTTGAACACACTTACATTCTAAAAAAGTAACAAGGTCCAACAAGTATCAAGCATCCTGACAAGGCACTATGGTGGCATCCATAGGTTGTGAACTATCTCTGTCACACATATCCGCGTTTATGCTTATGACCTCTTCTTCCTGATTGCAGCAGGCACATTCCATTAGCATTTTCTAGTTTCAGTTCTTAAACAATTCAAAGAGATACGACAGAGGGACGAGTTCTTATTGCATGAGGTAAACATTGTACAGCCGACTAATAACTTAACCAAAGTAATTATGAAAACTTGAACAAATATCACATATAACACATTTGAGAGGTGAGACCAAACCTTAGCCAGGTTTCTGAAGAAGGTTGTGGTGTAATTCCCTGTTGGGAAAAATGCTTCCAATAGATCTGCTAAAACTAGCTGAGGTTGGGAGACCCCACCATCGAACCAATCTTCACAATTACATTGTTTCAATTGATTAAAATTAAAAAATACATTGATTATTAATGTATGTAAATGAGGATGATTCCTGAACAATAGTAGATAATTACAAAAGCTTACCCAAATTACTGGGGCTCCTCATTCTTTTATCGTTTCTCCAGAGGCTCTGATTTGTTAGAAAAACGAAGCAAGAGTGATCATCAATGTTAATGTTGTCGAGGAAGGTTGAAACCGTGTACTTGGATGGATCCGGAGCAAATGTTTCGTCAATTACTACATCCACCGTCTGGGACACATTGATGAAAATGAAAAAAAAATTCAGTAGCATAATTTAGTTATCTCTATGCTTAAACAGAGTGGTTCACAAATTTATGGACTAGTAGTTTAATTGATATGACCAACAACTCAACAAGTGGTTATTTACCAACTATATATGGCATAATAGAGACAGATTCCAATTCTTAAAAAGAAAAAACAAAAGATTTTCTTACACATAAGATGGCATGGAAGTCATCAAGATCCTCTGGCAATGAGGTGTTATAGGTGTTTTTTCTGATAGAATCATCAACGTTCTCGCCCCCTGCATCTACAACAAACTGCAGTGGCATTGAGTAAATGAACCAACCACCTTCTAGCCAACAATTCTGTTGAGGATTGGGCAGCAAATCGCCTTACCTTCAATTTGTAAGCATCTTTTGTAAATGACCATACATCCTGACAAGAAGGAAGCATAAGAAGGTCAGTGATGGGAAATTTGCACATGATCAGTAACAGTGATCAAAATTTTCCAAGTAAAACTGGAAATGGCATCATTAGGAGGGGCTAATCCTGCTACTTCACTTACTCCAGAATACTGCAACCACGCTACCACTGGTTTGAAGGATGTAGTTCTGTCTGTGGCTGAGTTCTTCAAGCACATGTAGTTAGCTTTCACCTGTGTAAAAACAAGTGTAAAATCAGAGAACGCTTTGAAAACCCAGAAAGGTCTTTCTGAGTCGAGGGTGTTAGAACTGTTGACTGAGTAACTCAACTGCGTCAAAAACTTGATTAGCCCGTCCTTCGGCGTTCATGAAAGCCCCCAAATACTTGATCCACTCTGCTCTCTAAATGCCATAGCCAGACAAGTCAGATGCATTAAAGGCCACATATGCCTATATACATTATGTTTATGTCAATTGAGGAAATATTACATACAAAATGCCCATATACATTATGTTTATTTCAATTGAGGAAATATTACATACAATATAAATGGCAAGGACTAAAATTATAATGTAGCCAATTTAAGACTCAATTGTTGTTCCCCCCCAAAAAAAAAGATTGTCAGTTGAGAGGAGAACCAGAGATGTAAGTTACAAATGTATGGACAAGAAATGATAATGAAGGCACTAGAAGATGACCACCAAGCTGCTAACACTTTCCAAATGGAGGAGAAAAAGTCTGAATTGAATAGAGACTGAGTTAGTGAGAGCTAAGAAGAGATTTAGAGATGCATAACCACATCGTAGTTTAAAATAGAAGATTATAGAAAGGTAGGAATCATTAAGCTGGTGGTGATATTCGTGGTTTATGATTATGACTGAGACATGTTGAATTTAACCTGCAAGGGAGCATCCTCTTCTGAAGGTAGAAAACTGGCAAAATTGCAGGCTTGATCTTCATCAGTGCTGGTTATGAAGTGAGCAGTGAACTGAGAGAGCTGCACCAAATTAGTCTTATTCACCATCACAATGTTGCCATCTGAATATGACTTCAACACACACTGGGAGGTGATTGAGTCAGATGTTATCCCCTTCAAGCTCTGCACCAGACCCAGAAGCTGCAAATTTCCAAATGATGATTTTACCCTCAGGACTGTTGATTAAAGAGGCTTCTGCCTTTTTGTTCAAATTGGCAGTGAGATTGGAGAGAATTTTTACCTCAAGGAATGAGGCTGCAGAGACCAAAAGCAGAAAGGGACTGATCAGAGGCATGGCTACTTGTGAAGTTACTAAAATAGACCTACTGTTAGTTTAATGAAAAAAATTTAATAACCTGGAAAATCTGTGGCGTCCACAGACAGGTTCATGAGAGGGACTACAAATGATTTGATTCTTCCCGTGCAGTACTTCGTCCTTGTTGCCATCTTTGAGTTGTTCTATTTTTTTGTATTTATTTTGTGAGAAAAACCAAAAAATTAATCATACACATTCAAAAGGCTAAATTAGTAATTGGACGCAACTGCGACAAATTTAAGGAGGGAAGCAAAACTGAACCTGGATAAGAAGATAGCTCTTGCCATCACCTCCATTTTTTATGACTTTGAAGGTCTGGCCATAATATATATGGAAGTACTCTGCATCTTCCACCCTGGAGATGTTGCCAGGAGGAGGAGTGGGAGCCTTGGGGGTGGCAGAGCTTGCTGGTGTTGTGGCATGGAGAAACCAGACCGCGAAGAAGAAGAAGTGTAGCTTAGAAGAGGAAGTAGGGAAAGCCATGATAGTCAGTGAGCTAACAGTTTCTTCTTGACATCATGTACATGGAGGGAGAGAGTAAGGTGGGTTTTTTTGCAGCTTTTTTGGTACTGGTGGATCATGGGCGTGAGTGATATGATTGCAGCATTGTGTTTGTTCTGTGAGATAGTGAGAGATTGTTTTTTCTTCACTAGTTTAAAAAAATATCTGTTCTTGGCAGAGCCCGTGACTTTGGCCTTTGTCCTTGTGCAGATATGGTACATTCACATTCTCTTTTTATCATCTTCTTCTCGACTTCATGCCCTCTGAATAACTGGGTTCATGTGCCGGGCAATGGGCATCAGGGAACCATGCATGCATGCTGCTATTTTTTTTCCTTTCTAATTTCCCTGCAGGGGTTGATCACCATATAGGCATAGGACAAGACAGGAAAAAAATAAAAATTTGTTTAATGTAAGACTTTAGATGGCTTTTCATCAGTGGGATCCATTTCTGCCTGCTTCTGAATTTAACAAAGAGGTGCTCACGTGATCCTAATTAAATCATGGGCAACAATTTTTTTATAAAGTGATGTAAGTAACATACTTGCTATTATACGTATAATTGTGGAAAATCAATCTGCATTTGCAGTTCTCTTCAATCTCAACTTGGGTTGAAACACTCGGCCTGTAACATTTTGGGTGGCTTTTCTATTGCGCTAATGTTGTCCATATTGATAAAGGAAATGAAATAAAATGTACTCGTATGTACAACTTTGTTCCTCACTGAAGCCACTTTACTTCGTTCTAAATAGTGTTAGAGGGAAGATTTTTAATGTTCGACTCTGCCCAATGAAAAAGAATGTGTAAAAGCCCTTCATCCGCACACATTAGTGCTAATGTGGTGTGAGTCAATTTCAAATATCAGGGCTTTGTCAGAGGAGTGAAAATATTGTAGGCGTTCTCTGCATGACCATCTCATATCTAATGTTCGAAACAAGCCAATGTTTTTCGTCCACTACCTGTGGTCTGGCAGAGTTAACTCCTGGAGCTCACACAGTTTTTGAGTTCTCACATGATCCTGACCTCATCTTTGATAAGATTGAGAGTCAAGTCAGATGGGAAATCTTCTCGCATCTTCCTTTGGTTTCCATTTGGTAGGCTGGTTGTGGATGTACATTGCCTGAGGTGTCCATAGCTACATCCGGCTAAGTTCTTTTGTTTGTCAAATTTTAGATATGGTAATGGACTACGACCTTGTCCCATTGTTTATCCAAGGTTCGATTAATTTTAAATATAATTTATATTTTTATATAAAAATATTTTTTTATTTTTTCATAAATACTCTTAAGTGGGGGTGTTAGCGAGTCAATCCCATTCAATCGGCTTGGCTCAAACTAAGATAAACTCGAATTGGGTTTGGCAAAAACTTGATTTGAGCTTGAATAGGCCTGAATCGAATTTAAGTATATTCTTAATCGAGTTTTAGTATATTCTTACTCAACCTGGTGGGCTCGAATATAACTTGAACTCGACTCAGGCTCAAAGTTGAATATTAACAAGGTAGGTAGGTATATATATATATATATATATATATATATATATATATATATATATATATATATATATATATATATATATATAAATCAATGACATATGCATTGTCATTCAGCTGTAGAAGAATATGGAAAGGACCATGCTTTCGTGGCTAAAGTTTAGAAAAAGGGTGAATGCACCATCACCCAATCGCCTGCCTTGAACAGTTGTTGATGATAGTACTTATTAGCTTGCAACTTGTATTCCTGAATGAAAGTTGTCAAACGAAGTTGGCCCTCTTGATGGAGGGAGACCGAGGCAACGAAATGAAATCAAGAGGTAGTTTGGGATTTTGACCGTAGATGATTTCAAATGGAGTCTTACCTGTGGAGTGATTCACTATGGAATTATATGCAAATTCCACTTAGGCAAAGAATTGATCCCACAATTTTGGCTTGTCTCTGGTTAGACTTCACAACAAATTGCCAAGAGAATGGTTAACCACCTCTGTTTGGCTATCTATTTGAGAATGACAAGTGGAACTAAACTGAAGACATGTATGCAAGCACTTCTAAAGAGTGCCCCAAAATTGGTAAAATTGATTAAATTGGATGAGAAAATGTTAGTCACAATCTGGAGTGATTGTAATAGGTACCCCATGAAGAAGATGGATGATCTCACGAAAGAACAATAAAATCACCAGTGTAGCATCATTTGTTTTCTTACATGGGAGTCCTACAACGAAATCTATAATGACATCTTCCCAAGGGATAGTAGAAGTGGGTGGGGGAAAATACTGCCCAGTAGGTTGGTTGTGACCCTTCGAACATTGGCAAACCCCACAATGCTTCACAAACTAGTCAACATCGCACTTTAGCTGGGGCCAATAAAAATGACTTGACACTGTCACTGTTTTATCACAACCAAATGGCCTCCTATCCCAATAGAATGAAGCTCCTGAATAAGTTTGATACGCCCAGGGAACAAATAGGAATGTAGGGGGCATGTAAAACAGGTCCTCGCCAGATAGAGTAGAAACTTACTGTACTCTGGGTATGGCCGAACAATGTATAATTCTACTATTCTATGGTTTTGGGAGAACAAAGCATAATTTTATTGTTATCTGCTTGTACTGCGGAATAATAGATCTAAAAATGTCAACAAGAAAGCAAAACAAGAACTTAGGGAATTACATGGTTCGAACTTATTGCCTATATCTACGGGATCACATAATTTCACTAGATAGAGAAACAATTATAAGAGAATTACAAAGATCTTTCAGCAACGCTCATCATGCAAGACACAGAAGAAAACTTCAACTTCTCCCAAAAATTTTTGTTTTCCTTCTCTCTGTGTTGCTCTGCGTCGATCTCTCGCTTCCGAGTCGTGGCGGCTCTATTCTCTTCTCTGGAATTCTTCATCAAGTCAATCATGTATGTTCGGTTTCTTTATTTATAACTTTGGTAATGAGAAACAAAGCCCAAACTGCCCTTTACTTAACCCGTAATTGGGTTTCACGGTCAACAAAATGCATGGTTGATGACCTTTATACAAAAATTGTTGTTGCAGAACATAGTCTTGGTAATGTCCAAAACTGGAATGACAGTGAACCTAGATAATTTCAAAATTCGGATCAGAAGCATTAAGATCAACAATAGAGTGAAACCCAAATACTTCAGTCTACAAAGTGGTGAGTAAAGCAATAGGGCTCAAAGCATCTGCCGTCTTGTTTAGCTGTCTCGCCTTGAATTTCAAATAACCAACATGCATGCATACAATTACTCCTAGTATGATTGTTGAGAAATTGAAGTGCTTGATGATCCTTGTGAAGGATAAACTCTTTATGGATGAGATAGTGGTGCCAGTGTAGAGATTGCACAAGAGCGAAAAACTCAAAAGTATACACCAACCACTTGCAATGAGACTCACTCAGCTTTTCACTGAAAAAAGCAATTAGGCAATCTTGTTAAGAAGAACTGCTCCGATGCCAAGACAAGAAGCTTCACACTAAACCTCAAACACCTTGTCAAAGTCTGGTAATGCTAATATAGAGGCAGAAATTAAACACCACTTCAACTGCTAAAAATTGTTTTCAACATATGGAGTCCAATGAAACCAACCTTTCTTGAGACAAGAAGTTAGAATAAGTCACTACAACAAAAAGGACAATGCATCCCTAATAGTCCCGTAAGCGTCGTTAATAACTATTAGCCGTCATAAGCATAAAAAAAACTCCAGTCGCTACTACTATTTAGTGACTCTTACACAAAAACGTCGATAATAGTGCAATATTAGCAACACTTATATTTACGCCTCTAATATCAACCTTTTTTGTGACGCATAAACGAGGGTTACAAATAAGAGATTATTAGCATCGCATACTAACTTACATCACTAATAATTATTATTAGTGATGTTCTTTATGCGTCGCTAATATTAAAATATTTTTAATAAAATTAGAAGTTATTATCAAATATTAATTTTGTGAAATTAAAAAATAAAATATAGTTATTAGCAACACTTATATAAGCGCCTCTAATACATTTTTTTATAAAAAATAAAAAATATTAGTGACACTTTTAAAGTGTCGCTAATATAAATTGATAAAATAAAAAAATATGTAGCGACACTTTATACAAAATAATTAAAAAAACCATTGGCTCTGGCCGATTGCGACTGAAGCAGAGAAGAAGGGGGAAGGGGGAGGCGCTAGTCGATTGTAGCTGGAGAGGAGATAAAGGGAGAGGGGGAGAAGGGGGGGGGTTTCGGTCGGAGAAGAGAAGAAGGGAGAGGGGGAGGCTCCAATCGGAGCAAAGGAAGAAGGGTGGAGGGCTTTGGCAACCTGCGGTCGAAGCAAGGAGGGGGAAGCAGTGCCGGGGCGGGGGGGGGGGCGACTTGAGCAAGGAGGGGGAGGTGGGTGCCGATGGCGTGCGGCTTGAGCAGAGAAAGAAGGGGGAGGGTGGCGGCGGAGGGGGGCCGACTAGAGGGGGCAGAGCCATAGGGGAGAGGATGGGGGGATAAGGGTGGGGGGATTCAATAACTGCGCGGGCAAAACAAAATTGTATTAGCAACTCATAAACTATGCGTTGCTAATATGCTAACTAGTAGCGACACATATACTATGGTAGGTTATTAGCAACACATACACGTATATGTCACTAATAACTAACATAGTAGCGATGCATACACGTATACATCACTAATAACTAACATACTAGCGATGCATAAATTTTTTATTTTTTAAAATAATTTTTTAATAATACACTATTCTCTCTCTCTCTCTCCTCCCTCTCTCCCTCTCTCCCACTTTCTCTCTCCTCCCTCACTCTTTCTCTCTCCTCTCTTCCTCTCTCTCCCCCTCTCTCTTCCTCTCTCTCTTCCTCTTTTCCCTCTCCCTCTCTCCCCTCTTTCTCTCTCTGCCCCCTCTTTCTCACTCTTCTCTCTCTCCTCCCTCCCTCTCTCTTCTATCTCTCCCCACTCTCTCCCTTTTCTATCTTTTATTTTTTTAAAAAAATTGTAGTAGCGATGCATACTGGTATGCATCGCTACTATACTCAGGAAGATGCAACACATACGGTTATGCGGGCCTAATATATATATATATATATATATATATTTTATTTTTAAAAATTTTCAAAAATAATTCATAATTAACTTTTTTCCTCCCCTCTTTCTCTCTCTTCTCTCTCCCTCCTCTCTCCTCTCTCTCTCCCCTCTCTCCTCCCTCCCTCTTTCTCTCTCTTCTCACTCTCTCTATCTCTTCTCTCTCCTCACTCTCTCTATCTCTTTGAATTTAAATTTTTTTAAAACTAAAACTAAAATTTTATTATTTATTATTTTTAAAAATTTTAAAAAATAAAAAAATATTCTTAGTAGAGATGCATAAGTTTATGAGTCGCTAATAAGGTAGGCAAGTAGCAACGCATATGCGTCCCTGCTACCCTTAGCTAGTAGCGACGCATACATTTATGCGTTGCTATTAAGAATATTTTTTAAATTTTTTTTAAAATAATTAATAATAAAATTTTAATTCTCTCTCTCCCCTCTCTCTCCTCCCCCTCTATCATCTCTCTCCTCTCTCCCTCCTCTCTCTCTTCCTCTCTCTCTTCACCCTCTCTATTTTCAAATTTCATGTAGGATGTTTTTCCTCTGTGTAATCAAAGAACTGTTCTACTTCATAAAGCCATTCTAGGAAATCCTCAATATGAAGCTAACCATAATCAACTGGAAGGAACTGTGCCCACAACAATTGCTTCAATTTTTTCAAATTTCGTGTAGGATTTTTTTCCTCTATCATTTGGTTGGTCTGCAATTGATCCATCACTCTTTTATCTTCTTAGTCCTCTAGGTAATCAAAGAACCATTCTACTTCATTATGCCATTCTAAGAAATCCTCAATATGAAGCTGACCATTGAAAGATGGAAGTTCCATTTTGAGTTGGTAATATGTTCACAATTTGATGTTATTTTTCCATTTAAATTCCTTAATCAAGGAAGTGGGCCCCACATCTTTATTGGATGACATGCTAACCCTTCGGCCACCAATCCTCTCTTAATTTTTCTAAATGGGTTTGGGTTTAGTTAATTTTATTTTTGAGGTCTAATACACACATATTGGTTCACTTAAGTCTTATCGGGCCTATTTCCTAGCTTAATAATTGAATTTCTAGCCGAATGAGTCACTTGCTGTAAATAGCAAACCATAGCCCATTCTGATATGGGGAAAGGCTGAGATTGAAAAGGTAGAAGGGCTCTACGACACATTCCCAAAGAGGAAATTTCATCTTAAGGTAAAATTCTTTTAATCCTTTCATTTTTGCCATAATAATCTCACGTTTCACCTCTTCTTTTTGGACTATAGGTTTATTTCCATCAAGCTCATTTCTTTATCTTGAGTTGAAGCCCTAACTCTTGTGATTTTCATTTCTAATACAATGGAGTCTTGGATTTGCCACCTACTTGTTGATTTAAGTCTATTTTGGTGGGAAAAGTTGGGATTTTTCTTAGAACTAATAAAAACCCTAATTTGTGAGGGATTCTTCAGCTTGGAGTTCATAAGGGGTTCACAATCCATTCAAGGGATTTTCAGTTGAAGAGTTTTTTTGCATTTAACACCATGAAAGTGGGCAGATTCAAGCTCTCAAAGCTTTTTGATGGGTTATGGTAATTCTTATAAAGTAGATAATTTCATGTTATTTTTACATGTTTAAGCATAATAATTATTAGATCTATCATGTTTTCTGCTCCTGTAATGAATATATGAAGTTTCATGAAGTTTTAAAATTTTTTATGGATTTTTTGAATGATTTCAGTTTAGTTTTGACATGAGGAAGACAATTATTTTGATAATGCTTGTAACGTCCAATAATTTTCTAAATTCTCAAAGTTTATCACTTAGAAAATAGGGTATTTGTCCCCTTGACCTTCTCGTGTTGAATAACTTATTCAGTGGTTGGAATTTGTGGCTCATACTTTTATAGATAGAAAGTAGACAAAAAGATATTTAAAACGCCGCTAAGAATATATGAATCGCAATTTGGATGAGGGAGATATGACCGTTCGAAGTTGAATATACTATGTAGAGTCCCTTTTACCCGAATTGGACGCATAAATTAGCAGTTTAAGTCGCTCTATAGGCCTGGTTAATTAAAGTGATGGAAACTATTTTAAGAGGCCCAATAAGGTTGCCTAAGAGAGGTTTACTTGGCCCAAACCTTTTCGGGGATTAGGAACCCTAATTATTGGGAACCTCGCTATTTCCGAATTCTTCATGGTCAGACATACTTTCTATGCCAACTATATCATTATCATACCACTGATCCTCACCCAGCATATTTTCAACTTCTTCACCTTTTTCACCGTCGTAATTACAAGGGTTGTATGGAGGTTTGTAGTTATCAAATGAAGTCATTGTCTTACCCATCATTGGTGACAAATACTCTGCTCTATTCTGATTGACTTCTATTTCAGGTTCTATACTCATTGGATTGGTGAAATAAGATTGACATGGATTTGTTGAGGGCAAGTTTCATGGTTCTCCCAATCTGCATTACTTCTTTTAGAAAACAATATATTGAGAGTTGAGTTTTTTCTCTAACAAAACATGATCTTTGGAATATGTTAATGAAAACTTGCTATACAACATGCACATAAAATGTATTTATTTTGAAAAATTCATCTAGAAAACATGGTATGCACGTTTAGTAGCAAGGTCTCTTTTATGATTCTTAGACAATTTCTAGTTTATCATGCTTAGCCATCATGATATATAAATGGTATTGCATCATATACTTAATTTATATGGTATGTGCATCTTAGCTTGAAATATTAATTTATGAAGCTTTGTAATACATAACAAATTGCTTTTTGTGGTGGTTCATCCATTCTGCTAAGAGTGATTATCACCCTGCATTCGTGTAAGTTTTGTATGCATAGTTTTTAGATAGCTAGATGTATTCGTGTAAGTTTTGTATGCATAGTTTTTAGATTGCTAGAATTTATAGGAATAAGTTACAATTGTGCTAGTATTTGCGCATTGTATTTGCTAGGGTGCGTAGAACTATGATTGAGTTTGATCCAGTTGAGGTGCAACTGGTAGGTAGGCAGCTAGCATCATCTTACGATGTTAATTTGATCTAAATCATTATTTGTTAGCCTTTTTCTTTGAGATGTAGCTGTTTAATAGTCTTCTTCGTAATCTAGTTAGCTGGCATGGTAATCATCATAACATAAGGTCATGAGAAATAAATGGCCATATTCTCTCCCTTGGAACTTTGTGCATTTAGAATATATTAACACAAGTTATAAGTTCACGCCTGCCCTGGTCTCACTTTTCGTCGCCTGAAAAATCTGCAACAAAGCAAATCAAACAACAACCACAACCACAACAGAGCATCTCCGCCCACAGGAGAAGAACTTCCAAAGGACAAAAGGTTTTATTAATATATTTTGGATCGGGCCAACATCACTCGATGTTAGTTGCCTACGTACTCATCAGACAACATCTCCAATGTTTCCAACAAGATCGGATCTAGACGTAGTTCTGCATAGAAACTACTCTATCCTAAGAAGTATAGCATCACACATGCAATGCTTAGATATTTTCAACCTACATTTTAGTAAGTCCTTTAACCGTTCCACTTGTCTAATTAACAAACAATATCAAACACGATTTGAATTGTAAGCGTGTTAACCGAATATACAATGTCGAGTGATGTCGCATCTTTTTAACATATACAATAGCTTTTGAGTACTCTAAGCAACAATATAAATGTATTATTGCTTTTCTATGTTACAAAATCTTAGTAGGCTATTATGTGATTCAATTTTATAAATAAAGTTACAATAGCTACTTTTCTAATTCAATTTTGTCACTAGTATAATATAACAATAGCTTGTTTTTATTTTTTTTAAGTTTGCTACATTGATTTTGTATCTTAAAACTCATAATTTCTTGATCACGATTTAACGTAATCCTGAGTGCTATAACAACACTATTATTTTCACAATTTTGGTATAATTTTACTTTGAGCTCATGTATAATTTTCTTGTAAGGGTCATTCATTTGGAAGGGTATTTGATGCTAGTGGTTAATACTATGACAAGAAAATTCATTGTCAAGATTGTACAAGGGGAGAATGAGAAACTCTTAATGTTTCATCTTGAAAATGTTCTATTTGTATTACTTATTGTAGACCATTAAGTATATTTTGGTGAGAAGTGGTGAAAGATGCAAATCATTTTTCTTTTTTTTGTTTGTTTGTATAATGATAACTGATTAATTGTTTCGAATGAATTGAGTTTGTACTTTGTGGTGACAAATTTAGGTAACAACTAAGTTTAATAGTTATATCAAATAAAATTATTTTTCTTTGTTTCTCATACGACAAAGTAAAGTAGTAGATTATTGTCCTTTCGATGTTGAAGTTTGTATGCAAACAAAAAGAAATTGATTCATCTTGACCTAAGTGTTATTTAAAAGCACTTAAACAAATATTTCTCTCTAGATAATGGGTCATAGTTTAAAGACTAGTAAAATCAATTTATTTTGCATATTAAGAGGTTTTGTGCTTAAAATAATTTCTCTTAAGGACTAAAAAAGGAGATTCATAATGAAAAGGATTTCCTATATTGGGAGTCAATAACATTATTAATTGATTAGAGATGGATATTGGTGCCCACTTTTGTGTATTTGCTTTCCATGTGGACTAGAAAGAGAGGGATTTAATTGAGTTTTTAGAAATAATATATTTGATTACTACAATATCAATTTACATCAAACTTCTACATACCAATACGAAAGTAATACAAAATATATACAACAAAGTAACAGTAACTAATCCTTCTCGAATATATACATTTTACTCAATGCAATCATTTTTTTTCTTTGACTGTGAAATATTAAATTCCAAGGGTTGATTTTAGATTTCTAAAAATTATTATGCCATCACCCTAAATAAAAGTGAGACTTAAAAGGTAAATTGTAAAAGAGGCCCATATTCTATTTGTACGAGCTCATATGTCGGGAACCGCCTTAGAGATTTAGGGGCATTTGATCCTTATGTAACGTGGCCATTGGATCCAAATCCAACAGCCTTAAAGGTATAGAATCACATAATCACATGTGAGCCCAAGAGCTGAGGCCCACTACGATTGTAAAAGGCTAGAAAGGGCGTACGGAACAAATAAACTTTGATCAGTAGCCGTCGATGATTTATTGTACAGTGAAGACCTAAAAGTAATTTTCATAAATTTGAAGGCGCCGCATTCTTAGATAGTCTGATGTATGACGGGGACGAGGAGCAAGGTCAAGGTCGGTGGTGTGTTGATCCAGACTGGATTTGCAACGGTCGGTAAAAAAGTCAAATCTTGATTGATCAGATTGAGGCGATCGACCGTTGGGGATTTGCGTAGATTTGAAGCAAAGGATGAACCGTTGGGGGTGAAGAATTTGTATTTGAAGGCAGGGGAGCGGAAGCCGGCCCTCTTCTTCTCCTTTGGTCTCCCTTCCACAAATTCCCCTGTTCTTCTTCTTCCCTCCGCTGGAGAATGGGTTAGGGCGAGCTGCCATTCGCCCCCCCTCGTTCCCTCTTCTCCCCATCGCTTTTTCGTATTGCCCAAGGCGGCATCGGTTGCGGATTCAGCAGGGGCGGCCACAGGGGCGACCGCGGCTGCGGAGACCGCCGCGGCGGAGGAGGAGAAGTGGGTCCCCGTCACAAAGCTCGACCGCCTCGTCAAGGAGGGAAAGATCCAATCTTTGCAGAACATCTACCTCCACTCGCTTCCGGTGAAGGAGCACCTGATCATGGAGACCCTTTTGGGACCCCTGCTTAAGGATGAGGTCGTGAAGATCATGCCGGTGCAGAAGCAGACACGCGCTGGGCAGCGCACTCGGTTCAAGGCCTTCGTCGTTGTTGGAGACGGCGACGGCCACGTCGGCCTCGGCATCAAGTGCAGCAAGGAGGTGGCGACTGCGATCCGAGGGGCGATTATTCTTGCCAAGCTCTCGGTGATACCTGTCAGGAGGGGTAACTGGGGGAACAAGATCGGTAAACCGCATATTGTGCCTTGCAAGGTGACCTGGAAGTGCGGGCGGTGACGGTGCGGATGGTGCCGATGCCGCGGGGTGCTGGGATTGTTGCAGCGAGGGTGCCGAAGAAGGTGCTGCAGTTCGCGGGTATTGAGGACGTGTTCACCTCCTCCAGGCTCCTCCAAGACCCTGGGGAACTTTGTCAATGTAGTAATTTGTCTTTTTTTATTTAATCGAATGTTTATGTTTACGTTTATTTTTCTTGAATTGAAGGATAGCTATTTAATTTATATGTTAAAGGGTTGTTTTTTGGTAATAATGCCTTTGACTGTTGGGATCGAAGAAATGGGAAGTAGTTTGAGATATGCTTTCTAATATAATGTTATTAGGGATTGCTGATTTCTTATTTTACTTTTTTTCTCCTGATCTAACATGATGGCTTCAATATGTTTCATTCATGTAGTAGCAGTGGGAATGTATGGTTTTTTCATGCTCTTTATGTTTAAAATTTCTCCCGTTTTGTTTATCTCGTGTCTATGAATGGTTTAATTAGCCCCATTTCATTAACATACGTGTGCATGCTGTATTTTTTTGGCTCTGGTAAACTTTGGATTGTTTTTGTAAGTTTTCTTGGAACTTATTATCCCATTTTTCTTCTCATCTTAGGTCACCCATGTTCTCATATTTCTGTATGCTGGTACCTGACCCATTCTTCTCATATTTCTCCTCCGCGCCAGCCATTTTTCTCCCTTAAGGCCGCTTCCCGACCGTTGGCGGCCCCCTCTTTCAACATCTTCGTTTATCCCCAGTTATGTATGGATTCCATCTTTTCAGCTTTTCATTCTCTGGTATATGTGTAGTTTTCTGGTTTAGGGTTTTTATTATTATAAATTCCTTGTTTTCGTGATTAGTGTGGGCGATTTATGTTAGGTTTTTGCCTATTTGTTCATAAGTTTACTCCATCTCCATCCCTTGATATAATTTATTTTTTGTTACTTTTTATTTCCCCATTATTGATTTTTCTTCTTTCAAAAACTTTTCAGTGACCATCAGGTTTCCAATTGTTTTTTTTTTACTTGCAATGAGTTTTCTCTAATCCTTTTGTTTAGGGGTTCATAGCTTTTCTAACGAAATTAAATAATTTTTGAACAATCATGTTTTAAAACTTAAAGGATATCACTGTATCTGCCCAAGGTATTATGTCATTTTGAACAATCCCTTACCTATGTGGTATTTCTATAGTTTCCTTTTTGAATTTTAAGTAAATTTTTTGCTGCTATTGCTTGTTTTAGGGTACAGATTTATGCAACTTTATGTGGCATTTTTTTATGTCTTTTAGGAGACTCCCTAGATTCTTTTTCTGAGTTCTCTCTACTGATTTGCATGTGACGTTTTTCTTCACTCAACGTTTGGCCAACCATCATTTTTTTGGGGGGTATAAAGCTTTTCTAATGAAAAAAAATAAAATTTGAACTCCATGTAGTTATTTTCCTCATGTCATAGTACAATAAGGATTTCAATGTTTATCTTCGGTGTATTTCGCCCTTTTGAAAAATCTTTATTCTTTACCTATTGGATATTTGTTTAGTTTCCATTTTGAGTTTTTTAAGTAAATTTTTTGTTGCTAAAGTTTGTTTAGGTTTTTTTTCCTAGCCTTATGCAACTTTGTTATTGTTTGTGTTTTAGAAGTTTCCTTGATTGTTTTTCTAAGTTATCTGCTTATATGCAGTTTTTCCTCATACAAGATTTAGCCAACTATCATTTAGTCCCTTCACTAAGACTGTTTTTTGACGGACTCCTTTTGGCAAGTCAGCCCATATCTTGCTTTTATAACAAATTCTGTGTTTAGTTTAAAATTTTAATCATATTGTGCATTGAGTAATTCTTGTTCCTATGCTGGTTTGGACTTTGGTCGTGTTAGAAAAAAAGGAAATCTCTTTAGGTAGTCTAGGTGAGCTTTCTTCCCTATGTCTTAGTGTCTATCCAACTTAACATTTTTTGTTCTATTTTCATAGTCATTTTTTAGATCTAGAAAGTATAATCTTTGAAGACTATAACAAAAGAAAAATTATTTTCAAACCTTATGTTTTCAAATAATGCCATGTAAAGATAATTAATTACTTAAAAAATATCTTTTTAATACTTATTACATACATTTTTTGAACACTTTCTTTATGTTTAGGAAACATTATAAGTAGATTTTAAAAATATTTATCTTAAAATTTTTGATCTAAGTATTTGAAAAATATCTTTTTAATACTCGTTACATACTTTTTCTACAATTTTTTTTATGTTTAAGAAACATTTCAAGTAGTTTTTGAAAATATTTTTCATAAAATTTGCTGTAAACTAATGATATTGCATCGTATACTTATTTTAAATAGCTTGTGCATCTTAGCTTGAGATATTAACTTATAAAGATTTATAAAACATAAAAAATTACTTTTTATAGTGGGTCATCCATTTAGTTAAGTGTGATTATCACCCTACATTTGTGTAAGTTTTGAATTTTAAAAAGATTTCAAAACTCTTTTTCAACTAAAGTGTATTTCTTGGGAATTTAAAAGTAAAAATTTTAACTACGTAGAAAGCATGTTGTGGGCCCACATGCATTTTAGGTAGCTTAACAAAAAAAGAAAAATCATTTACAAACCTTACGCTTTCGAAACATGCCATGTAAAGATAATTATGTATTTTAAAAATATCTTTTTAATACCTCTCACATAAATTTTTTAAACACATTCTTTATGTTTAGGAAACATTACAAGTAGATTTTGAAAATATTTTTTTTTAAATTTTTGATCAAGTATTTTAAAAATATTTTTATAATATTCATTACAAAGTTTTTTTTTATTTTTTTATGTTTAGGAAACATTTCAAGTAGTTTTTTAAAATATTTTTCTTAAAATTTTCTGTAAACTAATGATATTACATCATATACTTATTTTAAATGGTAGGTGCATTGTAGCTTGAGATATTAGTTTATAAAGGTTTGTAATACAGAACAAATTGCTTTTTGTGGTGGTTCGTCCATTTTGTTAAGTTTAATTATCACCCTGCATTTGTATAAGTTTTGTATGCATAGTTTTTAGATAACTATAATTTCTAAGGTTAAGCTGCAATTGTGCTAGTACTTGCACGATGTATTTGCTAGGGCGCGTAGAACTACGATTAGGTCTGATCCAGTTGAGGTGCAACTGGTACGTAGGCAGCTAGCATCATCTTACGATGTTGGTTCGATCTAAATCATTCTAGGTTGACCTATTTTTTTAAATGTAGCCGTTTAATAGTCTTATTTATAATCTAGTTAGCTTTCATAGTAATCATCTTAACATTAGGTCATTGGAAATAAATGGCCATATTATCTCCTTAGGAACTTTGTTCATTTAGAATACATTATCAGATTCATAAGTTTTCAAAAAGAATTTAAAAACTGCAAATTATATCTTTGAAGTTACAGATCCTTTTTTTATAAGTTAAAAAACTTTTAAAAATTATTTTCATATTTTTTAAAATAAAGTTGAAGTTGTATTCCATGTTTTCAAGATTGCGTTATCTGTTTTTAAATTTTATGGTATTTTTGAAAAGCGGCTAATCGAAAGTAGATGACTTGATTTTTGGAAAATAAATGTAAACCACATTAAAAGATGATTTAAAACTCTTCTTTTTTAAAATTGTGTTTTTCGAAAAACTTTTGTTTTCAAAAGCTATAATTCTACAAAGTAAATGCTTTTAAACAAAAAAAATAGTTTTGAATTTTGAAAGGATTTCAAAACTCTTGTTCAACTAAAGTGTATTGCTTTAGAATTTAAAAGTGAAAATTTTAACTACGTAGAAAGCATGTTGTGGGCCCACATGCTTTTTAGGTAGCTTAATAAAAAAAATTATTTTCAAACCTTACACTTTTGAATCAAACCACGTAAAGATGATTATGTATTTTAAAAATATCTTTTTAATACCTATCATATAAATTTTTTGAACAGTTTTTTTTGTTTAGGAAATATTATAAGTAGATTTTGGAAATAATTTTCTTAAAATTTTTGATCAAGTATTTTAAAATATCTTTATAATACTCATTACAAAGTTTTTTTTAATTTTTTTTATGTTTAGGAAACATTTCAAGTAGTTTATGTAAATATTTTTCCTAAAATTTTTAGTAAACTAAGGATATTGCATCATATACTTATTTTAAATGGTAAGTGCATTGTAGCTTGAGATATTAGTTTGTGAAGCTTTGTAATACAGAACAAATTACTTTTTGTGGTGGTTTGCCCATTTTGTTAAGTGTGATTATCACCTAGCGTTTGTGTAAGTTTTGTACGCGTAGTTTTTAGATAGCTATATGCATTCGTGTAAGTTTTGTATACATAGTTTTTAAATAGCTATAATTTCTAAGGTTAAGCTGCAATTGTGCTAGTATATGCACAATGTATTTGCTAAGGCGCGTTGAACTATGATTAGGTCTAATCCAGTTGAGGTGCAACTGGTACGTAGGCAGCTAGCATCATCTTATGATGTTGGTTCGATCTAAATCATTCTAAGTTGACTTTTTTTTAAATGTAGCCGTTTAATGGTCTTATTCATAATCTAGTTAGCTTGCATAGTAATCATCTTAACATTATGTCGTTGGAAATAAATGACCATATTCTCTCCTTAGGAACTTTGTTCATTTAGAATACACTAACAGAGTCATAAGTTTTCAAAAAGAATTTAAAAACTGCAAATCATATCTTTGAGGTAACATATCATTTTTTTAGAAGTTAAAAACTTTTGAAAACTATTTTCATATTTTTAAAAATAAATTTGAAGTTGTATTGTATGTTTTCAAGATTGCATTATCTGTTTTTAGATTTTATAATATTTTTGAAAAGCGGCTGATCGAAAGTACATTACTTGATATTTAGAAAATAAATGTAAATCATATTAAAAGATGATTTAAAACTCTTCTAATTGAAAATTGTGTTTTTCGAAATACTTTTGTTTTCAAAAGCTATAATTCTACAAAGTAAATGTTTTTAAACAAAAAAATAGTCTTGAATTTGGAAAGGATTTCAAAACTCTTGTTCAACTAAAGTGTATTTCTTTAGAATTTAAAAGTGAAAATTTTAATTACGTAGAAAGCATATTGTGGGACCACATGCTTTTTAGGTAGCTTAGTAAAACAAAATTATTTTCAAACCTTACACTTTCTAATCATACCACATAAAGATGATTATATATTTTAAAAATATATTTTTAATACTTATCACATAAATATTTTGAACAGTTTCTTTTTTTATTAGGAAATATTACAAGTATATTTTGAAAATAAATTTTTTAAAATTTTTGATCAAGAATTTTAGAAATATCCTTATAATATTCGTGACAAATATTTTTTTTAATGTTTTTTATGTTTAGGAAACATTTCAAGTAGTTTTTGAAAATATTTTTCCTAAAATTTTCTTTAAACTAAAGATATTGCATCGTATACTTATTGCAAATTGTATGTACATTGTAGCTTGAGATATTAGTTTATGAAGCTTTGTAATACAGAACAAATTGCTTTTTGTGGTGGTTCGTCCATTTTGTTAGGTTTGATTATCACCCTGCATTTGTGTAAGTTTTGTACGCATAGTTTTTAAATAGCTAGATGCATTTGTGTAAGTTTTGTATACATAGCTATAATTTCAAAGGTTAAGCAGCAATTGTGCTAGTATTTGCGCAATGTATTTGCTAAGGCACGTTGAACTACGATTAGGTCTGATCTAGTTGAGGTGCAACTGGTACGTAGGCAGCTAGCATCATCTTACGATGTTGGTTCAATCTAAATCAATATAGGTTGACCCTTTTTTTAAAATGTAGGCGTTTAATAGTCTTATTCATAATCTAGTTAGCTGGCATAGTAATCATCATAACATTAGGTCATTGGAAATAAATGACCATATTCTCTCCTTAGGAACTTTGTGCATTTAGAATATACTAACACGAGTCATAAGTTTTAAAAAAGAATTTAAAAACTGCAAATCATATCTTTGAAGTTTCATGTCATTTTTTTAGAAGTTAAAAACTTTTGAAAACTATTTTCATATTTTTTAGAATAAATTTGAAGTTGTATTGCATGTTTTCAAGATTGCATTATCTGTTATTAAATTTTATAGTATTTTTAAAAAGCGGATAGTCGAAAGTACATGACTTGATTTTTAGAAACTAAATGTAAATCTTATTAAAAGATGATTTAAAACTCTTCTTTTTTAAAATTGTGTTTTTCGAAAAAAATTTGTCTTTAAATGCTATAATTCTATGAAGTAAAGGTTTTTCAACAAAAAAATAGTTCTGAATTTGGAAAGGATTTCAAAACTCTTGTTCAACTAAAGTGTATTTCTTTAGAATTTAAAAGTTAAAATTTTAACTACGTAGAAAGCATGTTGTGGGCCCACATGTTTTTTATGTAGCTTAATAAAAAAATTATTTTCAAACCTTACACTTTCGTATCATACCACGTAAAGATGATTCTGTATTTTAAAAATATCTTTTTAATACCTATCACATAATTTTTTTGAACCGTTTGTTTTTGTTTAGGAAATATTACAAGTTTATTTTGAAAATAATTTTCTTAAAATTTGCAATCAAGTATTTTAATAATATCTTTATAATACTCGTTACAACCATTTTTTTAAATGTTTTTTATGTTTAGGAAACATTTCAAGTAGTTTTTGAAAATATTTTTCCTAAAATTTTCTTTAAACTAATGATATTGCATCATATACTTATTTTTAATGGTATGTGCATTGTAGCTTGAGATACTAGTTTATGAAGCTTTGTAATACATAACAAATTGCTTTTTGTGGTGGTTCGTCCATTTTCTTACGTTCGATTATCACCCTGCATTTGTGTAAGTTTTGTATGCATAGTTTTTAGATAGCTAGATGCATTCATGTAAGTTTTGTATACATTGATTTTAGATAGCTATAATTTCTAAGGTTAAGCTGCAATTGTGCTAGTATTTGCGCGATGTATTTGCTAAGGCGCGTTGAACTACGATTAGGTCTGATCCAGTTGAGGTGAAACTGGTAAGTAGGCAGCTAGCATCATCTTATGATGTTGGTTCGATCTAAATCATTCTAGGTTGACCCTTTTTTTTAAATGTTGCCATTTAATAGTCTTATTCATAATCTAGTTAGCTTGCGTAGTAATCATCCTAACATTAGGTCATTAGAAATAAATGACCATATTCTCTCCATAGGAACTTTGTGCATTTAGAATATACCAACACGAGTCATAAGTTTTCAAAAAGAATTTCAAAATAGCAAATTATATGTTTTAAGTTACATATCCTTTTTTAAGAAGTTAAAAACTTTAAAAACTATTTTCATATTTTTTAAAATAAATTTGAAGTTGTATTGCATGTTTTCAAGATTGCATTATCTGTTTTAAAATTTTATAGTATTTTTAAAAAGCGGATAATCTAAAGTAAATGACTTGATTTTTAGAAACTAAATGTAAATCTTATTAAAAGATGATTTAAAACGCTTCTTTTTTAAAATTGTGTTTTTCGAAAAACTTTTATTTTTAAAAGCTATAATTCTATGAAGTAAAGGTTTTTTTTTTAAAAAAAGGTTTTGAATTTTGAATGGATTTCAAAACTCTTGTTCAACTAAAGTGTATTTCTTTAGAATTTAAAAGTTAAAATTTTAACTACGTAGAAAGCATGTTGTGGGCCCACATGGTTTTTAGGTAGCTTAATAAAAAAAATTATTTTCAAACCTTACACTTTCGTATCATACCACGTAAAGATGATTATGTATTCTAAAAAGATCTTTTTAATACCTATCACATAAATTTTTTGAACTGTTTGTTTTTGTTTAGGAAATATTACATGTATATTTTGAAAATAATTTTCTTAAAATTTGCGATTAAGTATTTTAATATTATCTTTATAATACTCATTACAAACATTTTTTAATTATTTTTTATGTTTAGGAAACATTTAAAGTAGTTTTTGAAAATACTTTTCATAAGATTTTCTTTAAACTAATGATATTGGATAGTATACTTATTTTAAATGGTATGTGCATTGTAGCTTGAGATATTAGTTTATGAAGCTTTGTAATACAAAACAAAATTGCTTTTTGTGGTGGTTTGTCCATTTTGTTAAGTTTGATTATCACCTTGCATTTGTGTAAGTTTTGTACGCATAGTTTTTAGATAGCTAGACGCATTCGTGTATGTTTTGGATACATAGTTTTTAGATAGCTATAATTTCTAGGGTTAAGCTACAATTGTGTGCTAGTATTTGCGCGATGTTTTTGCTACGCACGTAGAACTAGGATTAGGTTTGATCTAGTTGAAATGCAAGTGGTACGTAGGCAGCTAGTATCATCTTACGATGTTGGTTCGATCTAAATCATTCTAGGTTGACCTTTTGTTTTAAAATGTAGCCGTTTAATAGTCTTACTCATAAACTAAAGAAATAATTTTCTAAATTTTTTTTATTAAGTATTTTAAAAATATCTTTATAACACTCGTTTCAAACTTTTTTTTATGTTTAGGAAACATTTAAAGTAGTTTTTGATAATATTTTTCCTAAAATTTTATTTAAACTAATGATATTGCTTCGTATACTTATTTTAAATGGTATTTGCATTGTAGCTTGAGATATTTGTTTATGAAGCTTTGTAATACAGAAGAAATTGCTTTTTGTGGTGGTTCTTCCATTTTGTTAAGTGTGATTATCACCCTGCATTTGTGTAAGTTTTGTACGCATAGTTTTTAGATAGCTAGACGCATTCGTGTATGTTTTGGATACATAGTTTTTAGATAGCTATAATTTCTAGGGTTAAGCTACAATTGTGTGCTAGTATTTGCGCGATGTTTTTGCTACGCACGTAAAACTAGGATTAGGTTTAATCCAGTTGAAATGCAAGTGGTACGTAGGCAGCTAGCATCATCCTATGATGTTGGTTCGATCTAAATCATTCTAGGTTGACCTTTTGTTTCAAAATGTAGCCGTTTAATAGTCTTGCTCATAATGTAGTTAGCTTGCATAGTAATCATCCTAACACTAGGTCATTGGAAATAAATGGCCATATTCTCTCCTTAGGAACTTTGTTCATTTAGAATATAGTGACACGAGTCATAAGTTTTAAAAAAGAATTTAGAAACTGCAAATCATATCTTTGAAGTCACATATCCTTTTTTTAGAAGTTAAAAACTTTTGAAAACTATTTTCATATTTTTTAAAATAAATTTGAAGTTGTATTGCTTGTTTTGAAGATTGCATTATTATTTTTTAGATTTTATGGTATTTTTGAAAAGCGGATAATTGAAAGTACATGACTTGATATTTAGAAAATAAATGTAAATCATATTAAAAGATGATTTAAAACTCTTCTTTTTGAAAATTTTGTTTTTCAAAATTTTTTTGTTTTCGAAAGCTATAATTCTACGAATTAAAGGTTTAAACAAAAAAATAGTTTTGAATTTTGAAAGAATTTCAAAACTCTTATTCAACTAAAATGTATTTCTTTAAAATTTAAAAGTAAAAATTTTAACTACGTAGAAAGCATGTTGTGGGCCCACATGCTTTTTAGGTAGCTTAATAAAAAAAATTTATTTTCAAACGTTACACTTTCGAATCATACCATGTAAAGATGATTATGTATTTGAAATATACCTTTTTAATACCTATCACATAAATTTTTCGAATAGTTTCTTTTTTTTTAGAAAATATTACATGTAGATTTTGAAAATAATTTTTTTAAATTTTTTGATCAAGTATTTTAAAAATATCTTTATAATACTCGTTACAATCATTTTTTTTAATTTTTTTTATGTTTAGGAAACATTTAAAGTAGTTTTTAAAATTATTTGTCCAAATTTTTTTTGTAAACTAATGATATTGCATCGTGTACTTATTTTAAATGGTAAGTGCATTGGAGCTTGAGATATTAGTTTATGAAGCTTTGTAATACAGAACAAATTGCTTTTTGTGGTGGTTCTTCCATTTTGTTAAGTGTGATTATCACCCTGCATTTGTGTAAGTTTTGTACGCATAGTTTTTAGATAGCTAGACGCATTCGTGTAAGTTTTGGTTACATAGTTTTTAGATAGCTATAATTTCTAGGGTTATATTTGCGCGATGTTTTTTCTGCGTGTAGAACTACGATTAGGTTTGATCCAGTTGAAATGCAAGTGGTACGTAGGCAGCTAACATCATCTTACGATGTTGGTTCGATCTAAATCATTCTAGGTTGACCTTTTATTTTTAAACGTAGCCATTTAATAGTCTTACTCATAATCTAGTTAGCTTTCATAGTAATCATCCTAACATTAGGTCATTAGAAATAAATGTCCATATTCTCTCTCTAGGAACTTTGTGCATTTAGAATATACTAACACGAGTCATAAGTTTTAAAAAAGAATTTAAAAGCTACAAATCATATCTTTGAAGTTACATGTCCTTTTTTTAGAAGTTAAGAACTTTTGAAAATTATTTTCATATTTTTTAAAATAAATTTGAAGTTGTATTGCATGTTTTCAAAATTGCATTATTATTTTTTAGATTTTATGGTATTTTTGAAAAGCGGATAATCGAAAGTACATGGCTTCATTTTTAGAAAATAAATGTAAATCATATTAAAAGATGATTTAAAACTCTTCTTCTCGCAAATTGTGTTTTTCGAAAAAATTTTGCTTTCAAAAGCTATAATTCTACGTTGTAAAGGTTTTTAAACAAAAAAATAGTTTTGAATTTTGAATGGATTTCAAAACTCTTGTTTAACTAAAGTGTATTTCTTTAGAATTTAAAAGTGAAAATTTTAACTACGTACAAAGCATGTTGTGGGCCCACATGCTTTTTCGGTAACTTAATAAAAAAAATTTATTTTCAAACCTTACGCTTTCGAATCATACCACGTAAAGATGATTATGTATTTTAAAAATATCTTTTTAATACCTATCACATAAATTTTTTGAACAGTTTCTTTTTGTTTAGGAAATATTACATGTAGATTTTGAAAATAATTTTCTTAAAATTTTCGATCAAGTATTTTAAAAATATCTTTATAACACTCGTTTCAAACTTTTTTTATGTTTAGGAAACATTTAAAGGAGTTTTTGAAAATATTTTTTCCTAATTTTTTTTTAAATTAATGATATTGCATCGTATACTTATTTTAAATGGTATACGCATTGTAGCTTGAGATATTAGTTAATGAAGCTTTGTAATATAAAACAAATTGCTTTTTATGGTGGTTCGTCCATTTTGTTAAGTATGATTATCACCCTGCATTTGTGTAAGTTTTGCACACATAGTTTTTAGATAGCTAGATGAATTTGTGTAAGTTTTGTATACATAGTTTTTAGATAACTATAATTTCTAAGGTTAAGCTGCAATTGAGCTAGTATTTGCACAATGTATTTGCTAGGGCGCATAAAACTACGATTAGGTCTGATCCAGTTGAGGTGCAACTGGTACATAGGCAGCTAGCATCATCTTACGATGTTGGTTCGATCTATATCATTCTAGGTTGACTTTTTTTTTTAAATGTTGCTGTTTAATAGTCTTATTCATAATCTAATTAGCTTGCATAGTAATCATCCTAACATTAGGTCATTGGAAATAAATGATCATATTCTCTCTTTAGGAACCTTGTTCTTTTAGAATACACTAACACGAGGCATAATTTTTCAAAAAGAATTTAAAAATTACAAATCATATCTTTGAAGTTATATATCCTTTTTTTAGCAGTTAAAATTTTTTGAAAACTATTTTCATATTTTTTAAAATAAATTTGAATTTGTAATGCATGTTTTCAAGATTGCATTATTTGTTTTTAGATTTTATGGTATTTTTTAAAAGCAGATAATTGAAAGTACATGTCTTGATATTTAGAAAATAAATATAAATCATATTAAAAGATGATTTAAAACTCTTCTTTTTAAAAATTGTGTTTTTCGAAAAACTTTTGTTTTCAAAAGCTGTAATTCTACGAAGTAAAGGTTTTTAAACAAAAAAATAGTTTTGAATTTTGAAAGGATTTCAAAACTCTTGTTCAACTAAAGTGTATTTCTTTAAAATTTAAAAGTGAAAATTTTAACTATGTAGAAAGCATTTTGTGGGCCCACATGCTTTTTAGGTAGCTTAATTAAAAAATTTATTTTCAAACCTTACACTATCGAATCATACCACGTAAAGATGATTGTGTATTTTAAAAATACCTTTTTAATACTTGTCACATAAATTTTTCGAACAGTTTCTTTTTGTTTAGGAAATATTACATGTAGATTTTGAAAATAATTTTCTTAAAATTTTCGATCAAGTATTTTTAAAATATCTTTATAATATTCGTTACAATCATTTTTTTAATTTTATTAATGTTTAGGAAACATTTTCAGTAGTTTTTGAAAATATTTTTCATAAAATGTTCTTTAAACTAATAATATTGCATCGTATACTTATTTTAAATGGTATGTGCATTGTAGCTTGAGATATTAGTTTTTCATAAAATGTTCTTTGTAATACGATGTTGGTTCGATCTAAATCAGTCTAGGTTGACCTATTTTTTTTAAAATGTAGCCGTTTAATTGTCTTATTCATAATCTAGTTAGCTGGCATAGTAATCATCTTAGCATTAGGTCATAGGAAATAAATGACGATATTCTCTCCTTAGGAACTTTGTTCATTTAGAATATACTAACACGAGTCATAAGTTTTCAAAATGAATTTCAAAACTACAAATCATATCTTTGAAGTGACATCCTTATTTTAGAAGTTAAAAACTTTTGAAAACTATTTTCATATTTTTTAAAATAAATTTGAAGTTGTATTGCATGTTTTCATGATTGCATTATCTGTTTTTAGATTTTATGGTATTTTTGAATAGCGGATAATCAAAAGTACAAGACTTGATTTTTAGAAAATAAATGTAAATAATTTTAAAAGATGATTTAAAACTCTTCTTTTTGAAAATTGTGTTTTTCGAAAAACTTTTGTTTTCAAAAGCTATAATTCTACGAAGAAAAGGTTTTTAAACAAAAAAGTAGTTTTGAATTTCTAATGGATTTCAAAACTCATGTTCAACTAAAGTTTATTTCTTTAGAATTTAAAAGTGAAAATTTTAACTACGTAGAAAGCATGTTGTGGGCCGACATGCTTTTTCGGTAGCTTAATAGAATTTTTTTTCAAACTTTTTTTTATTTTTAGGAAACATTTAAAGTAATTTTTAAAAATATTTTTCCTAAAATTTTCTTTAAACTATTGATATTGCATCGCATACTTATTTTAAATGGTATGTGCATCGTAGCTTGAGATTTTAATTTTTGAAGCTTTGTAATAGAGAACAAATTGCTTTTTGTGGTGGTTCATCCATTTTGTTACGTTTAATTATCACCCTACATTTGTGTAAGTTTTGTACGGATAGTTTTTAGATAGCTAGATGCATTCGTGTAAGTTTTGTATACATTATTTTTAGATAGCTATAATTTCTAAGGTTAAGCTGCAATTGTGCTAGTATTTGCGCGATGTATTTGCTAAGGCGCGTTGACTACGATTAGGTCTGATCCAGTTGAGGTGCAACTGGTAAGTAGGCAACTAGCATCATCTTATGATGTTGGTTCGATCTAAATCATTATAGGTTGACCTTTTTTTTTTCAAATGTTGCCGTTTAATAGTCTTATTCATAATCTAGTTAGCTTGCGTAGTAATCATCCTAACATTAGGTCATTGGAAATAAATGACCATATTCTCTCCATAGGAACTTTGTGCATTTAGAATATACCAACACGAGTCATAAGTTTTCAAAACAGCAAATTATATGTTTTAAGTTACATATCCTTTTTTAAGAAGTTAAAAACTTTAAAAAACTTGTTTCATATTTTTTAAAATAAATTTGAAATTGTATTGCATGTTTTCAAGACTGCATTATCTGTTTTTAGATTTTATGGTATTTTTGAAAAGCGGATAATCGAAAGTACATGACTTGATTTTTAGAAAATAAATGTAAATTATATTAACAGAAGATTTAAAACTCTTCTCGCAAATTGTGTTTTTCGAAAAACTTTTGTTTTCAAAAGCTATAATTCTACGAAGCAAAGGTTTAAACAAAAAAATAGTTTTGAATTTTGGAAGGATTTCAAAAGTCTTATTCAACTAAAGTGTATTTCTTTAGAATTTAAAAGTGAAAATTTTATCTACGTTGAAAGCATGTTGTGGGCCCACATGCTTTTAAGGTAGCTTAATAAAAGAAATTATTTTCAAACCTTACACTTTCGACTCATACCATGTAAAGATGATTATATATTTTACAAATATCTTTGTAATACCTATCACATAAATTTTTTCAATAGTTTTTTTTGTTTAGGAAATATTACAAGTAGATTTTGACAATAATTTTCTTAAAATTTTCGATTATGTATTTTAAAAATATCCTTATAATACTCGTTCCAAATTTTTTTTAATTTTTTTTATGTTTAGAAAACATTTCAAGTAGTTTTTGAAAATATTTTGCCCAAAATTTTTTGTAAACTAATGGTATGTGCATTTTACCTCGAGGTATTAATTTATGAACCTTTGTAATACAGAACAAATTTCTTTTTGTGGTGGTTCGTCCATTTTGTTAAGTGTGATTATCACCCTGCATTGGTGTAAGTTTTGTACGCATAGTGTTTAGATAGCTAGATGCATTCGTGTAAGTCTTGTATACACAGTTTTTAAATAGCTATCATTTATAGGATTAAGTTGCAATTGTGCTAGTATTTGAGTGATGTATTTGCTACGTCGCGTAGAACTACGATTAGGTCTCATCCAATTGAGTTGCGATTGGTACGTAGGCAGCTAGCATTGTCTTACGATGTTGGTTCGATCTAAATCATTGTAGGTTGGCCTTTTTTTTAAAACGTAGCTGATTAATAGTCTTATTCATCATCTAGTTAGTTAGCATAGTAATCAACCTAACATTAGGTCATGAGAAAGAAATGGCCATATTCTCTCTCTAGGAACCTTGTGCATTTAGAATATACTAACACGAGTCATAAGTTTTCAAAAAGAATTTCAAAACTGTAAATCATATCTTCAGAGTTACATATCCTTTTTTTAGAAGTAAAAACTTTTGAAAACTATTTGCATATTTTTTAAGATAAATTTGAAGTTGTAATGCATGTTTTTAAGATTGCATTATCTGTTTTAAGATTTTATGGTATTTTTGAAAAGCGGATAATCAAAAGTACATGACTTGATTTTTAGAAAATAAAAGTAAATCAAATTAAAAGATGATTTAAAACTCTTCATCTCACAAATTGTGTTTTTTGAAAAACTCTTATTTTCAAAAGCTATAATTTTACGAAGTAAAGGTTTTAACAAAAAAATAGTTTTAAATTTTGAAAGGATTTCAAAACTCTTTTTTAACTAAAGTGTATTGCTTTAGAATTTAAAAGTAAATTTTTCTGTAAACTAATGATATTGCATCGTATACTTATTTTAAATGGTATGTGCATTGTAGCTTGAGATATTAATTTATGAAGCTTTGTAATATAGAAAAATTGCCTTTTGTGGTGGTTCGTCCATTTTGGTAAGTGTGATTATCACCCTGCATTTGTGTAAGTTTTGTATGCATAGTTTTTAGATAGCTAGATGTATTCGTGCAAGTTTTGTATACATAGTTGTTAGATAGCTAGAATTTTTAGGATTAAGCTGTAATTGTGCTAGTATTTGCGTGATGTATTTGTTAAGGCGCGTAGAACTACGACTAGGTCTGATCTAGCTGAGGTGCTTCTGGTACGTAGGCAGGTAGCATCATTTTACGATGTTGGTTCAATCTAAATCTTTGTAGGTTGGCCTTTTTTTTAAAACGTAGCTGTTTAATAGTCTTATTCATCATCTAGTTAGTTGGCATAGTAATCAACCTAACATTAGGTCATGAGAAAGAAATGGCCATATTCTCTCTCTAGGAACCTTGTGCATTTAGAATATACAAACACGAGTCATAAGTTTTCAAAAAGAATTTCAAAACTGCAAATCATATCTTCGAAGTTACATATCCTTTTCTTAGAAGTAAAAACTTTCGAAAACTATTTGCATATTTTTTAAGATAAATTTGAAGTTGTATTGAATGTTTTCAAGATTGCATTATCTGTTTTAAGATTTTATGGTATTTTTGAAAAGCAGATAATCGGAAGTACATGACTTGATTTTTAGAAAATAAAAGTAAATCATATTAAAAGAATATTTAAAACTCTTCTTCTCACAAATTGTGTTTTTCGAAAAACTCTTGTTTTCAAAAAAATAGTTTTGAATTTTGAATGGATTTCAAAACTCTTGTTTAGCTAAAGTGTATGGCTTTAGAATTTAAAAAGAAAATTTTCAACTACGTAGAAAGTATGTTATGTGCCCACATGCTTTTTATGTGGCGTAATAGAAAAAGAAAAATCATTTTCAAACCTTACGCTTTCGAATCATGCCATGTAAAGATGATTATGTATTTTAAAAATATCTTTTTTATACCTATCACATAAATTTTTTGAACAGTTTCTTTTTGTTTAGGAAATATTACAAGTAGATTATAGAAATAATTTTCTTAAAATTTGTGATTACGTATTTGAAAAATATCTTTATAATACTTGTTACCTACTTTTTTTTTATGTTTAGGAAACATTTCAAGTAGATTTTAAAAATATTTTTCCTAAAATTTTCTGTAAACTAATGATATTGCATTGTATACTTATTTTAAATGGTATGTGCATTGTAGCTTGAGGTATTAATTTATGAAGCTTTGTAATACATAACAAATTGCTTTTTGTGGTAGTTCGTCTATTTTATTAAGTGTGATTATCACCCTACATTTGTGTAAGTTTTGTACGCATAGTGTTTAGAAAGCTAGATGCATTCGTGTAAGTTTTGTATATATAGTTTTTAAATAACTATCATTTCTAGGATTAAGCTGCAATTGTACTAGTATTTGTGTGATGTATTTGCTAGGGCGTGTAGAACTATGATTAGGTCTGATCTAGTTGAGGTGCAATTGGTACGTAGGTAGCTTGCATCATCTTACGATGTTGGTTCATTGTAAATCATTGTAGGTTAGCCTTTTTTTTTAAAATTGTAGTTGTTTAATAGTCTTATTTATAATCTAGTTAGTTGGCATAGTAATCATTCTAACATTAAGTCATGGGAAATGAATAGCCATATTCTCTCCCTAGGAACTTTGTGCATTTAGAATATACTAACACAAGTAATAAGTTTTCAAAAAGAATTTCAAAACTACAAATCATATCTTCGAAAGTATATATCCTTTTTTTAGAAGTTAAAACTTTTGAAAATTATTTGCATATTTTTTAAGATAAATTTGAAGTTGTATTGCATGTTTTCAAGATTGCATTATCTGTTTTAAGATTTTATGGTATTTTTGAAAAAGCTGATAATCAAAAGTGCATTGACTATATTTTTAGAAAATAAAAGTAAATCATATTAAAAGATGATTTAAGACTCTTCTTTTCGAAAATTGTGTTTTCCGAAAAACTCTTATTTTCAAAAGCTATACTTCTACAAAGTAAAGGTTTTAACAAAAAATTAGTTTTGAATTTTGAAAAGATTTCAAAACTCTTTTTAACCTAAAGTATATTGATTTAGAATTTAAAAGTGAAATTTTCAACTACATAGAAGGCATGTTGTGGGCCCATGCTTTTTAGGTAGCTTAATTATAAAGAAAAATCATTTTCAAACCTTATGCTTTCGAATCATGCCATCTAAAGATGATTATGTATTTTAAAAATATCTTTTTAATACCTTACACAAATTTTTTGAACATTTTCTTTTTGTTTAGGAAATATTACAAGTAGATTTTGAAAATAATTTTCTTAAAATTTTCAATCAAGTATTTGAAAAATATCTTTATAATACTCGTTACATACTTTTTTTCAATTTTATTATGTTTAGGAAACATTTTAATTAGTTTTTGAAAATATTTGTCCTAAAATTTTCTGTAAACTAATGATATTGCATCGTATACTTATTTTGAATGGTATGGACATTGTAGCTTGAGATATTAATTTATGAAGCTTTGTATTACAGAACAAATTGCTTGTAGTGGTGGTTCGTCCATTTTGTTAAGTGTGATTATCACCCTACGTTTGTGTAAGTTTTGTACGCATAGTGTTTAGATAGCTAGATGCATTCGTGTAAGTTTTGTATACTTAGTTTTTAGTTAGCTATCATTTTTAGGATTAAGCTGCAATTGTGCTAGTATTTGAGCGATGTATTTGCTAGGGCGTGTAGAACTACGATTAGGTCTTATGTAGTTGAAGTACAACTGGTAGGTAGGCAGCCGGCATCACCTTACGATGTTGGTTCGATCTAAATCATTGTAGATTGACCTTTTTTTTAAATGTAGTTGTTTAATAGTCTTATTCCTAATCTAGTTAGCTGGCATAGTAATAATCATAACATTAGGTCATGGGAAATAAATGGCTATATTCTCTTCATAGGAACTTTCTGCATTTAGAATATACTAACACGAGTCATAAGTTTTCAAAAAGAATTTCAAAACTGCAAATCATATCTTCGAAGTTACATATCCTTTTTTTAGAAGTTAAAACTTTTGAAAACTATTTACATATTTTTTAAGATAAATTTGAAGTTGTATTGCATGTTTTCAAGATTACATTATTTGTTTTATGATTTTATGGCATTTTTGAAAAGTGGATAAACGAAAGTACATGACTTGATTTTTAGAAAATAAAAGTAGATCATTTTAAAACATGATTTAAAACTCTTCTTCACGCAAATTGTGTTTTACGAAAAACTCTTGTTTTCAAAAGCTATAATTTTATGAAGTAAAGGTTTAAACAAAAAATTAGTTTTGAATTTTGAAATTTTTTTAAAACTCTTGTTCAATTAAAGTGTATTTCTTTAGAATTTAAAAGTGGAAATTTTAACTTCGTATGAAACATTGCGGGCCCACATGCTTTTTAGGTATTTTAATAACAAAAGAAAAATCATTTTAAACCTTGCACTTTTTTTATCATCCTTTGTAAAGATGATTATTTGTTAGAAAAATATCTTTTTAATACCTATCTCATACATTTTTTGAACACTTTCTTTATTGTTAGGAAACATTACAAGTAGATTTTGAAAATATTTTTCTTAAAATTTTTAATTAAGTATTTGAAAAATATCTTTTTAATAGGCGTTAAATCCTTTTTTTGAAATTTTTTATATGTTTAGGAAACATTTCGAGTTGTTTTTGAAAATATTTTTCCTAAAATTTTCAGTAAACTAATGATATTTCATAGTATAATTATTTTAAATGGTATGTGTAGCTTAGCTTCATATATTAATTTATGAAGCCTTGTAATACATAACAAATTGCTTTTCGTGATGATTTATCCATTTTGTTAAGAGTGATTATCACCCTGCATTCGTGTTAGTTTTGTACGCATAGGTTTTAATTAGCTAGACACATTTGTGTCAGTTTTGTATACATAGTTTTATGATAGCTAAAATTTCTAGTAATAAGGTGCAATTGTGTTAGTATTTGCATAATCTATTTGCTAGGGCGCATAGAACTACGATTAGGTCTGATCCAGTTGAGGTGCAACTAGTACGTAGGTAGCTTAGCATCATCTTACGATATTGGTTCGATCTAAGTTAATTTTTGTTAGGTTTTTTTTTTAGATGTGGTTGTTTAATAGTCTAATTCATAATCTAGTTAGATGGCATAGTAATCAATAAAACATTAGGTCACAAAAAATAAATGGCCACATTCTCTCCGTAAGAACTTTGTTTCTTTAGAATATACTAACACTAGTCATAAGTTTTCAAAAGGAACTTAAAAGTTGCAAATCATATCTTCGAAGTTACATATCCTATTTTTAGAAGTTAAAACTTTTGAAAACTACTAGCATATTTTTTAAAATAAATTTCAAGATGTATTGTATGTTTTTAAGATTGCATTATATGTTTTAAGATTTTATGGTATTTTTGAAAAGGTGGATAATCGTGCATGACTTGATTTTTAGAAAATAAAAGTAAATCATATTAAAAGAAGATTTAAAACTCTTCTTTTTGAAAATTGTGTTTTTCGAAAAACTCTTATTTTCAAAAGCTATAATTCTACAAAGTAAAGGTTTAAACAAAAAATTAGTTTTGAATTTTGAAAGGATTTCAAAACTCTTGTTCAACTAAAGTGTATTGCTTTAGAATTTAAAAGTGAAAATTTTAACTACGTAGAAAGCATGTTGGGAGCCCACATACTTTTTAGGTAACTTAATAAAAAAGAAAAATCATTTTCAAACCTTACGCTTTCGAATCATGCCATGTAAAGCTGATTATATATTTTAAAAATATCATTTTAATACCTATCACATACATTTTTTGAACACTTTCTTTATGTTTAGGAAACATTACAAGTAGATTTGGAAATAATTTTCTTAAAATCTTCGATTAAGTATTTGAAAAATATTATTTTAATACTCATTAATTACTTTTTATGAATTTTTTTAAGTTTAGGAAACATTTCAAGTAGTTCTGGAAAAAGATTTACCTAAAATTTTCTGTAAACTAATGATATTGCATTGTATACTTATTTTAAATGGCATGTGCATTGTAGCTTAGATTAATTTATGGAGCTTTGTAATATAGAACAAATTACTTTTTGTGGTTGTTCATCCATTTTGTTTAGTATGATTATCACCCTGCATTTGTGTAAGTTTTGTATGCATAGTTTTTAGATAGATAGATGCATTTGTGTATGTTTTGTATCCATAGTTTTTAGATAGCTATAATTTCTAAGATTAAGCTGCAATTGTCCTAGTATTTGCGCGATATATTTGCTAAGGCACGCAGATCTACGATTAGGTCTAATCTAGTTGAGGTGCAACTGGTACGTAAGCAGCTAACATCATCTTACGATGTTAGTTCGATCTAAATCAAATTTTGTTAGGTTTTTTTTTTTAGATGTAGCCATTTAATAGTCTTATTTACAATTTAGTTAGCTGGCATAGTACTCATCATAACATTAGGTGAAGAGACATAAATGGCCATATTCTCTCTGTAAGAACTTTGTGCATTTAGAATATACTAACACGAGTCATAAGTTTTCAAAAGGAATTTAAAAACTGCAAATCATATCTTTGAAGGTTCATATCCTATTTTTAGAAGTTAAAACTTTTTAAAACTACTAGCATATTTTTTAAAATAAATTTCAAGTTATATTGTATGTTTTCAATATTACATTATCAGTTTTAAGATTTTATGGTATTTTTGAAAAAGAGGATAATCGAAAGTGCATGACTTGATTTTTATAAAATAAAAGTAAATCATTTTAAAAGATGATTTAAAACTCTTCTTTTAAAAAATTGTGTTTTTCGAAACACTTTTGTTTTTAAAAGCTATAATTCTACGAAGTAAAAGTTTACTCAAAAAATTAGTTTTAAATTTTGAACGGATTTCAAAACTCTTTTTCATCTAAATTGTATTGCTTCATAATTTAAAAGTGAAAATTTTAACTACGTATAAAGCATGTTGTCGACCCACATGCTTTTGAGGCAGCTTAATAAAAAAAGAAAAATCATTTTCAAACCTTACACTTTCAAATCATGCCATGCAAAGATGATTACGTATTTTAAAAATACCTTTTTAATACCTATCACATAAATTTTTTTAACACTTTCTTTATGTTTAGCAAACATTACAAGTAGATTTTTAAAATAATTTTCTCAAAATTTTGAATCAAGTATTTGAAAAATATCTTTATAATACATGTAACATACTTTTTGTAAATTTTTTTATGTTTCAGAAACATTTCAAGTAGTTTTTGAAAATATTTTTCCTAAAATTTTCTATAAACTAATGATATTGCATCGTATACTTATTTTAAATGGTATGTGCATTGTAGATTGAGATTAATTTATGAAGCTTTGTAAAATAGAATAAATTTATTTTTGTTGTGGTTCGTCCATTTTGTTAAGTGTGATTATCACCCTGCATTTGTGTAAGTTTTGTACGCATAGTTTTTAGATAGCTAGATGCACTCATGTACGTTTTGTATACACAGTTTTTAGATAGCTAGAATTTTTAGGATTAAGATACAATTGTGCTAGTATTTGGGCATTGTATTTGTTAGGCCGCGTAGAACTACGATTAGGTCTGATCCAGTTGAGCTGCAACTGGTATGTAGGCAGCTAGCATCATCTTACGATGTTGGTTCGATCTAAGTCAATTTTTGTTCAGTTGTTTTTTAGAGTTAGTTATTTAAAAGTCTTATTCATAATTTAGTTAGCTGACATAGTAATCATCATAACATTAGGTCAAGAGAAATAAATGGTCATATTCTCTCCCTAAGAACTTTCTGCATTTAGAATAAACTAACATGAGTCATAAGTTTTCAAAAGGAACTTAAAAGTTGCAAATCATATCTTCGAAGTTACATATCTTATTTTTAGAAGTTAAAACTTTTGAAAACTACTAGCATATTTTTTAAAATAAATTTCAAGATGTATTGAATGTTTTTAAGTTTGCATTATATGTTTTAAGATTTTATGGTATTTTTGAAAAATTGGATAATCGAAAGTGCATGACTTGATTTTATGAAAATAAAAGTAAATCATATTAAAAAATGATTTTAAAACGCTTCTTTTTGAAAATTATGTTTTTCGAAAAACTTTTGTTATCAAAAGTTATAATTTTACGAAGTAAAAGTTTAAACAAAAAATTAGTTTTGAAGTTTGAAAGGATTTCAAAACTCTTGTTCAACTAAAGTGTATTACTTTAGAATTTAAAAGGATTTCAAAACTCTTGTTAAGTTTTTTTTTTTTGAGATGTAGCCATTTAATAGTCTTATTTACAATCTAGTTAGCTGACATAGTACTCATCATAACATTAGGTGAAGACATATAAATGGCCATATTCTCTCTGTAAGAACTTTGTGCATTTAGAATATGCAAACACGAGTCATAAGTTTTCAAAAGGAATTTAAAAACTGCAAATCATATCTTCGAAGTTGCATATCCTATTTTTAGAAGTTAAAACTTTTTAAAACTATTAGCACATTTTTTAAAATAAATTTCAAGTTGCATTATATGTTTTCAAGATTCCATTATCTGTTTTAAGATTTTATTGTATTTTTGAAAAAGTGAATAATAGAAAGTGCATGACTTGATTTTTAGAAAATAAAAGTAAATCATATTAAAAGATGATTTAAAACTCTTCTTTTTGAAAATTATGTTTTTCGAAAAACTTTTGTTTTCAAAAGCTGCAATTCTACGAAGTAAAGGTTTGAAGAAAAAATTAGTTTTGAATTTTGAATGGATTTCAAAACTCTTGTTCAACTAAAGTGTATTGCCTTAGAATTTAAAAGTAAAAATTTTAACTACATAGAAAGCATGTAGTGGGCCCACATGCTTTTTACGTATCTTAATGAAAAAATTATTTTCAAACCATACACTTTCAAATCATGACACGCAAAGATGATTATGTAGTTTAAAAATATCTTTTTAATACCTATCACATAAATTATTTGAACACATTCCTTATGTTTTGGAAACATTACAAGTAGATTTTGAAAATAATTTTCTTAAAATTTTCAATTAAATATTTAAAAAATATCTTTATAATTCTCGTTACATACTTTTTTTTTAATTTTTTTATGTTTAGGAAACATTTCAAGTAGTTTTTAAAAATATTTTTCCTAAAATTTACTATAAACTGATGATATTGCATCGTTTACTTATTTCAAATGGTATGTGCATTGTAGATTGAGATTAATTTATGAATCTTTGTAATACATAAAAAATTGACTTTTGTGGTGTTTCGTCCATTTTGTTAAGTGTGATTATCACCCTCCATTTGTGTAAGTTTTGTACGTATAGTTTTAGATAGCTAGATGCATTCGTGTACATTTTGTATACATAGTTTTTAGATAGCTAGAATTTTTAGGATTAAGCTGCAATTGTGCTAGTATTTGCGCATTGTATTTATTAAGGCCCGTAGAACAACGATTAGGTCTGATCAAGTTGAGCTACAACTGGTACGTAGGCAGCTAGCATCATCTTACGATGTTGGTTCGATCTAAGTTAATTTTTGTTATGTTTTTATTTTTTGAGATGTAGCTATTTAATAGTCTTATTCATAATATAGTTAGCTAGCATAGTAATCATCATAACATCAAGTCAAGAGAAATAAATGGCCATATTCTCTCCCTAAGAACTTTTTTCATTTAGAATAAACAAACACGAGTCATAACTTTTCAAAAGGAATTAAAAAACTGCAAATCATATCTTTGAAGTTGCTTATCCTATTTTTAGAAGTGAAAACTTTTGAAAACTACTAACAAATTTTTTAAAATAAATTTCAAGTTGTATTGTTTGTTTTCAAAATTACATTATCTGTTTTAAGATTTTATGGTATTTTTGAAAAAGAGGATAATCGAAAGTGTGTAACTTGATTTTTATAAAATAAAAGTAAATCATATTAAAAGATGATTTAAAACTCTTCTTTTATAAAATTATGTTTTTCGAAAAACTTTTGTTTTCAAGAGCTATAATTCTACGAAGTAAAAGTTTACTCAGAAAATTAGTTTTAAATTTTGAAAGGATTTTAAAACTCTTTTTCATTTAAATTGTATTGCTTTAGAATTTAAAAGTGGAGATTTTAACTATGTAGAAAGCATGTTGTCGACCCACATGCTTTTTAGGTAGCTTAATAAAAAAAGAAAAATTATTTTCAAACCTTACACTTTCGAATCATGCCATGCAAAGATGATTATGTATTTTAAAAATACATTTTTAATACCTATTACATAAATTTTTTGAAAACTTTCTTTATGTTTAGGAAACATTACAAGTAGATTTTGGAAGTAATTTTCTTAAAATTTTCAATCAAGTATTTGAAAAATATCTTTTAAATAATCGTTACATACTTTTTTTGAATTTTTTTATGTTTAGGAAACATTTCAAGTAGTTTTTAAAAATATTTTTCTTAAAATTTTATGAAAACTAAGGATATTGCATCATATACTTATTTTAAATGGTATGTGCATTGTAGATTGAGATTATTTTATGAAGCTTTGTAATATAGAACAAATTGCTTTTTGTCGTGGTTCGTCCATTTTGTTAAGGGTGATTATCATTTTGCATTTGTGTATGTTTTGTATGCATAGTTTTTAGATAGCTAGAAGCATGCATTTGTGTATGTTTTGTATGCATAGTTTTTAGATAGCTAGAAGCATGCATTTGTGTATGTTTTGTATGCATAGTTTTTAGATAGCTAGAAGCATGCATTCGTGTATGTTTTGTATGCATAGTTTTTAGATAACTAGAATTTCTAAGATTAAGTTGCAATTCTGCTAGTATTTGCGCAATGTATTTGATAGGGCGCGTAGAACTATGATTAGGTCTGATCCAGTTGAGGTGCAACTGGTACGTAGGCAGCTAGCATCATCTTACGATGTTGGTTCGATCTAAATCATTGTTTGTTAGTTTTTTTTTTAGATGTAGCTGTTTAATAGTCTTATTCATAATCTAGTTAGCTGGCATAGTAATCATCATAACATTAGGAGATGGGAAATAAATGACAATATTCTCTCCCTAAGAACTTTGTACATTTAAAATAAACTAACACGAGTCATAAGTTTTCAAAAGGAATTTCAAAACTACAAATCATATCTTCGAAGTTGCATATCATTTTTTTAAAAGTTAAAACTTTTGAAAACAACTTGCATATTTTATAAAATAAATTTCAACGTGTATTTCATGTTTTCAAGATTGCATTATATGTTTTAAGATTTTATGATATTTTTGAAAAAGCAAATAATCAAAAGTGCATGACTTGATTTTTAGAAAAAAAAAGTAAATCATATTAAGAGATGATTTAAAACTCTTCTTTTTGAAAATTGTGTTTTTTGAAAAACTTTTCTTTTCAAAAGCTATAATTCTACGAAGTAAAGGTTTAAACAAAAAATTAGTTTTGAATTTTGAAAGGATTTCAAAACTCTTGTTCAACTAAAGTGTATTGCTTTATAAGTTAAAATTAAAAAATTTAACTACGTAGAAAGCATGTTGTGGGCCAACATATTTTTTAGGTAACTTAATAAAAAAAGAAAAATCATTTTCAAACCTTACGCTTTCATATCATGCTATGTAAAGATGATTATATATTTTAAAAATACCTTTTTGATATGTATCTCATAAATTTTTTGAACACTTTCTTTATGTTTAGGAAACAATACAAATAGATTTTGAAAATAATTTTCTTAAAATTTTTGATCAAGTATTTGAAAAATATCTCTTTAATACTCGTTACATACTTTTGTTAAATTTTTTTTATGTTTACGAAACATTTCAAGTAATTTTTTAATATATTTTTCCTAAAATTTTCTGTAAACTAATGGTATTGCATCGTATACTTATTTTAAATGGTATGTACATTGTAGCTTGAGATATTAAGTTAAAAAGCTTTGTAGTACATAACAAATTGCTTTTGTGGTGGTTCGTCCATTTTGTTAAGTGTGATTATCACCCAACATTTGTGTAAGTTTTGTACACATAGTTTTTAGATAGCTAGATGCATTTGTGTAAGTTTTGTATACATAGTTTTTAGATAGCTATAATTTCTATAATTAAGCTGCAATTGTTCTAGTATTTACGCGATGTATTTGCTAGGACGCGTAGAACTACGATTAGGTCGGATCCAGTTGAGGTGCAACTAGTACGTAGGCAGCTAGCATCATCTTACGATGTTGGTTTGATCTAAGTCAATTTTTGTTAAGTTTTTTTTTAGATTTAGTTATTTAAAAGTCTTATTCATAATTTAGTTAGCTGACATAGTAATCATCATAACATTAGGTCAAGAGAAATAAATGGTCATATTCTCTCCCTAAGAACTTTCTGCATTTAGAATAAACTAACACGAGTCATAAGTTTTCAACAAGAATTTAAAAACTGCAAATCATATCTTTGAAGGTTCATATCCTATTTTTTGAAGTTAAAACTTTTCAAAACTACTAGCATATTTTTTAAAATAAATTTCAAGTTGTATTGTATGTTTTCAATATTACATTATCTGTTTTAAGATTTTATGGTATTTTTGAAAAAGAGGATAAACGAAAGTGCATAACTTGATTTTTATAAAATAAAAGTAAATCATATTAAAAGATGATTTAAAACTCTTCTTTTATAAAATTATGTTTTTCAAAAAACTTTTGTTTTTAAAAGCTATAATTCTACGAAGTAAAAGTTTAGTCAAAAAATTAGTTTTAAATTTTGAAAGGATTTCAAAACTCTTTTTCATCTAAATTGTATTTCTTCATAATTTAAAAGTGAAAATTTTAACTACGTAGAAAGCATGTTGTCGACCCACATGCTTTTAGGCAGCTTAATAAAAAAAGAAAAATAATTTTCAAACCTTACGCTTTCAAATCATGCCATGCAAAGATGATTATGTATTTTAAAAATACCTTTTTAATACCTATCACATAAATTTTTTTAACATTTTCTTTATGTTTAGCAAACATTACAAGTAGATTTTTAAAATAATTTTCTCAAAATTTTCAATCAAGTATTTGAAAAATATCTTTATAATACTCGTTACATACTTTTTTTAAATTTTTTTATGTTTATAAAATATTTCAAGTAGTTTTTGAAAATATTTTTCCTAAAATTTTCTATAAACTAATGATATTGCATCGTATACTTATTTTAAATGGTATGTGCATTGTAGATTGAGATTAATTTATGAAGCTTTGTAATACATAATAAATTTATTTTTGTGGTGGTTCGTCCATTTTGTTAAGTGTGATTATTACCCTGCATTTGTGTAAGTTTTGTACACATAGTTTTTAGATAGCTAGATGCATTCATGTACGTTTTGTATACAAAGTTTTTAGATAGCTAGAATTTTTAGGATTAAGATGCAATTGTGCTAGTATTTGGGCATTGTATTTGTTAGGGCACGTGGAACTATGATTAGGTCTGATCGAGTTGAGCTGCAACTGGTACGTAGGCAGCTAGCATCATCTTACGATGTTGGTTCGATCTAAGTAAATTTTTGTGAAGTTTTTTTTTTAGAGTTAGTTATTTAAAAGTCTTATTCATAATCTAGTTAGCTGACATAGTAATCATCATAACATTAGGTCAAGGGAAATAAATGGTCATATTCTCTCCCTAAGAACTTTCTGCATTTAGAATAAACTAACACGAGTCATAAGTTTTCAAAAGGAACTTAAAAGTTGCAAATCATATCTTCGAAGTTACATATCTTATTTTTAGAAGTTAAAACTTTTGAAAACTACTAGCATATTTTTTAAAATAAATTTCAAGATGTATTGTATGTTTTTAAGATTGCATTATATGTTTTAAGATTTTATGGTATTTTTGAAAAATCGGATAATCGAAAGTGCATGACTTGATTTTATGAAAATAAAAGTAAATCATATTAAAAAATGATTTAAAACGCTTCTTTTTGAAAATTGTGTTTTTTGAAAAACTTTTGTTATCAAAAGTTATAATTTTACGAAGTAAAAGTTTAAACAAAAATTTAGTTTTGAAATTTTAAAGGATTTCAAAACTCTTGTTTACCTAAAGTGTGTTGCTTTAGAGTGTAAAAGTGAAAATTTTAACTACGTAGAAAGCATGTTGTCGGCCCACATGCTTTTTAGGTAGCTTAATAAAAAAAGAAAAATCATTTTCAAACCTTACGCTTTCGAATCATGCATGGTAAAGATGATTATGTATTTTAAAAATATCTTTTTAATACCTATCACATCTAGTTTTTAGATAGCTATAATTTCTAAGATTAAGCTGCAATTGTGCTAGAATTTGCGCGATGTATTTGCTAAGGCTCGTAGATCTTCGATTAGGTCTGATCTAGTTGAGGTGTAACTGGTACGTAAGCAGCTAACATCATCTTACGATGTTAGCTTGATCTAAATCAATTTTTGTTAGGTTTTTTTTTTAGATGTAGTTGTTTAATAGTCTTATTCATAATCTAGTTAGCTGGCTTAGTAATCATCATATTATTATATCCTGAGAAATAAATGAGAATATTCTCTCCCTATGAACTTTGTGCATTTAGAATAAACTAACACGAGTCATAAGCTTTCAAAATAAATTTAAAAATTGCAAATCATATCTTCGAAGTTGCATATCCTATTTTTAAAAGTTAAAACTTCTGAAAACTACTAGCATATTTTTTAAAATAAATTTCAAATTGTATTGTATGTTTTCAAGATTGCATTTTTTGTTTTAAGATTATATAGTATTTTTGAAAAAGCAGATAATCGAACGTGCATGACTTGATTTTTAGAAAATAAAATTAAATCATATTAATAGAATATTTAAAACTCTTCTTTTTGATAATTGTGTTTTTTGAAAATCTCTTGTTTTCAAAAGCTATAATTCTATGAAGTAAAGGTTTAAACAAAAAATTAATTTTGAATTTTGAAAGGATTTCAAAACTCTTGTTCAACTAAAGTGTATTGCTTTTGAATTTAAAATTGAAAATTTTAACTACGTAGAAAGCATGTTGTGGTCCCACATGCTTTTTAGGTAGCTTAATAAAAAAAATTATTTTCAAACCTTACGCTTTCGAATCTTGCCAGGTAAAGAAGCAAACCCCATTTTCATTAGATCTTGATTTCTCCAGTGTAAGTACACTCCATTGTTCTATCACAAATATATTCCTTCTTTCTCCCATTCCACTTGCCTCCTTTACTCACCACAGAACTTTTCTTCCCTTCATTCTCTTCTCTTGCCTTCTTCACTTACCATTCAAATTTATGAATCCTCTCTATCTTTCAGATCTTAGTCCTAAATTTCATTCCAAATTGCATAATAATTCAGTGATGTTTAGTTCCTTTCCAAAACAAATAGTACCTTCTATGGCAAAATTACTTCAAATCTTTTTCTCAAAATTTTACTCTCTCTCTCTCTCTCTTCATCTCTATAGTTTAGCTAACTACAAACTAATGCAGGTCTCTTAGTTATAAGGAACTCGAGTAACTTCCTCCTTCATTTACTATCAATATATAAGCCTTGACTATTTCAGTGCACCAGTGATGCACTAAAATAATGTTCAATTAAATATTTTCAAATTTCAAATTGCAATCCTATTTTGTGTTAATTCATTGCTTATTTGGGCTATTTATGTTTTGAATAGGTTAGCTAGACCTTAATTGAGTTTACTTGTCTAAACAGGCTTCAACAGGATCCAACTGGAATATGAAGTGAAGCCCAACTACCCAAAGATATTTAAAAGTCAAGAATGGGCTCCTAATGGTCTAAACATGCATGGAATGGTCGAACACAACCTTGTGGACCCATTTGATTTGAGATTTGCATCAAGAGAACTAAATTAGGAAAGAAGCTAATTCAGACAGATTGACACAACCATAGTATTTTGACTATATTTTTCTATGTATAATTCGGATTGATACGATTTTAGTGGAATTGGAAAGATGACTTCCTTGGCTACATTTGTTATTTCATGAAGAAATTTCAAATTTCGAAGATTTATGGGTCGAATTTGGCATGCAAACAGACAGCTAGTAAACTAACCCGGGGCCAACACATGAAGAATATTTTCATTGATTGTGATTGATACACATAAGGAAAGACAATGAGGCTGATTAGATAACTAAAGGAAGATACAAAAATACTTATTTGCTAAATAAATCATTGATTTATGTGATTGATTTATAATCTAATCATTGCCAAAGATGCAACCAATCAGGCAATCAATCAGGATGCAATCTAGAGATATGATTTCACATTCCTCTTTTAAGCAACCCCTTCTATTCCTATAAATAGAGGGGTGGACGTGATAGATGAATGATCCGCTCCTCTTTGGATCCCTCTTGTCCTATTTTCTTCTCTTCCTTTGTATTTTTTTTGTTTTTAGTTTTATTGTAATGACCTTCTAAGCTCTCAAGCTAAGGCTAGAGGTGATTTGTAACAATCTAATGGAGTTCTATTCATGTTTCATCAATGATTTTAAGTAAGTATTGTTTATTTGAAGTGTTGTTTATTTAATATTATTTTTTTTCTTGTTTCTTTGTGATTTGGATACATAAGATGCTTGAAGGCTCTCATTCTTGATCTTTTGTGATTTGGATACATAAAAATCTTGAAGAGACAATTATTTTTATCCTTTAATTATCCAAAGTATTTTTTATCTTTAATTTTAATTTTAATGTTCATATCTTCCGGTTAGATAGAATCTTCATTCCATTCTAACTGAGATAACATGATATATGAAGAACATCATTAGATGTTACAATGATCCTTAATGCCTTAGTGTTTTCTCATCTTGATTTTTTGATTCCTTATTGCCTCAATATTCTTTTACTATTTCTTTCTTAATTTTTTTTCCTCAATTTCTTCGTAACTATTTTCTTTGTTGCACAAAGCTTTCTCTGTGGATCGACCTTGTCTACTACAATTGGCAAGTAAAATAAATCTGAATTTGACTTCTTCATAGTATTGTTTCAGACGTAACAACAACTAGACCCCTTAAGATTTTGGTAGATCCTCCTCATTTTATTTTTTGTACTTCATTTATGCTCTCTTATATTCATTAATAATATTTTTTTTAAATTGCAAATTCTCACCCACGATGAGTAGATTAATAATCTTTTTCTATAACTTTTTTTGTATTTACTGCCTCATTTATGTTCTCTTATATCGATTAGTTGTCATTTCTAATCCTGCATCCTCACCTTTTCAGTTCCAAATCACCATGCCTAAACATCTCAGAAAAATTGAAAAGACTTGAACCCCTCTTAACCCAAATGTGGAAGATGCGATCAACAATCTGCGTATTCCTCCCTTTTCTCACACATATGACCAGCCACAACAGCCAAGTCAGGGAGACCCAACGATTGCACAAGACCAAATGCAAGTGGATACCACTACGTCCACTCCATGTGATCAGATGCAAGCAGATGTACCTGGTGGGCCTGGACCATCCTCCTCCTTCCATGTAAACTCAATGACCGCAAGTACTTCAGCCACATAGGAGCATATGCATATGCAAGAGGATAGTGTGCAAGCTCTTCCACCACAGCGAGGAAGAGGTTGCATTTTTTTTATCGGGCAAGATCAAGCTCTAAACGAGGTATGCAATTTTCTTGGAGATGACAAGGTTGGAATGATTGGCATCTATGGCATGGGAGGGGTTGGCAAAACCACACTCATGAAAAAAATTTGCAAAGAGATTTTTGAGCCTTCGAGTTTTAAAGCTATTTGGGTGGTTGTTTCCAACTCTATTGATATAAGAGTTTTTTCCATATTGCTTGGTTGAAGAATGAAAAATTTTATATTCCCTAGATTTTAAACAGAAATGCCATATGACCTGTTTATGGAAAAAAAATGCCTATAAATTTCCACTATACCATATGTTATAAAGTAGAGAGTAATAAATGAACATTGGAACAATGTTGCGCCATTACGGTGTGCTGGGAGTCATTGGTGGCCAACGAAAGTTGTCAGCGGGAGATGATCCGTGGTGACTCCCCGACAAGCATCAATGAACAAGAAAAAAAATATTTTTTGACATCGCAGACGCTGTGTGAGTGCTCCAAAGGCTGCATTTAACAGAATCGATCCTTCTTTTACACCGATCATAGATAGGATTGGTATTTGCATACATTATAATGGAGAGGTATGACATGTATATTGGTAGAATGGCACAGTTGATGAACATTGATCCGTTGGTAAGCTTCAGTGAGCTGCTGGTTCAAGTCAAAGCATGACTTTCTATTAATGGTAATGTCAATTTGTAGTATTTAATTTTATCCTCCCAATCATCCATGATATATGAATTATAAGACGATGAGGACCTCCAATCAGTGTTCTCCATTCATAAGAATGTGAAAGGAAGTGTTATCATTGTATGTCGACATGAAAGAGCCTAACAACGGTGATAAATCACCATCACCATCCATAGAAAGGAACCAGACAGTCAATAGAGCTAAATCACTAGTCGTAATGGCTCAGCCTAGCTCTAATGTCGGATTTCAAACCAGATTCAATGAAACACAGTTCACATTTGAAACATCACGTAACAATGAATCTTTAGATTATATGCAATTGGACTTTTTTGTGTACTCAAGACCACGATATCGACCATATCGTGTTAAGTTAAAATCATATCGTGTGAAGAAAGAAACATGATGTGTAATATATTGCAATAGTAATTATACGACACACATATGCAATATATCAATTATGAGTTGCAACATAGATATAATAACACGACATGCATTCTTGTCGTTGTTTTGATAACATGTTTTTAATTGTAAGCATGTTAACCGAATACACAATGTCAAGTGATGTCATATTTTTTTAACATGATAATGTGCAATGCATATTGGGAGAACCGGGAAACTTGCCCTCAACAAATCCATGTTAATCTTCTTTCAACAATCCAACAAGTACAGAACCTAAAATAGAAGTCAATCAGGATAGATCAGAGGAATTGTCGGCAACGATGGGTGAGATAAGGACTTCATTTGATAACTACGAACCTCCATACAACCCTTGTAATTACGACAGTGAAGAAGGTGGAGAAGTTGAAAATATGTGGGGTGAGGATCAATGGTACTATAATGATATAGTTGGCATGAAAAGTATGTCTAACCACGAAGAATTCAAAAATGACGAGGTCCCCAGTAATGCCAACATTGAGGCAGAGGCAGATTGGGATACAATTGATGATTTAAACATGTTGGAACTGAATATTGGTGAAGGCCGGCTAATGATGGGTAGTTTGTATGCTAAGGATTATCAGAAGCTCCTCGAATTGGGTGCACATTTTTTTAGCCTGTTGCATTTCAAGAGGGTCTTGATCGACTTAGCAATAAAGGCAAATTTTACATACCGTGTTGTGGATGAAAACAGGAATACGTATTCCGCAAAGTGTTCCAATCATTCTTGTAACTAGTATATAAGGGCTTCAAATATAAGAGATCATGTGATTGTGACGAGGTTAGTGCCGAACCATTCATGTGGAACCCAAAGGAAGTCAACTGACCATCCCCTAGCATCGCACCTTTGGATTGCGAGAAAATGTTATGGTTTGTTTAAAGACTCAGTGGACATTACACCTAAGAGCATAACAAGTTATATTTCGAAACACTGGGGCATAACTGCGAACTACAAGAAATGTTGGTGCACATGTAATGCATGAGAATAATCAAAGTTATATAATTTAGAGATACATTAAATGGATGTTATGACAATATTCTTGAATGACAAATTGGAGGAGGAAATATATATGGAACAACCCGAAATGTGTGTGGTTCCAAGGCAAGAACACAAAGTGTGTAAGCTGGTAAAATCTCTCTACGGATTAAAACAAACACCCAAATAATGGAATGCGAAGTTTGACAAAGTCATACTATTAAGTGGATTCAAAATCAATGAATGTAACAATTGTGTTTACGTCAAACAAAGCGAGAAAAGCTATGTCATAATATGTGTATATGTGGATGATACGCTTATACTTGGTAGCAATAATGACATCATTACTATAACCAAGAAAATGTTAAACAATAAGTTTGGTATGAAAGATTTAGGTGTAGCATATGTTATCCTCGAAATGAGGGTTACGAGAACATTTGACGGCTATGTTTTGTCTAAAAAACATTACATAGAGAACATACTTGATAAGTTTAACAAGTATGATAACCATCTTTCTAGAACACATGTCAACGTGAATTTACATCTAAGAAAAAACACGGGAAGGATCATATCTCAATTAGAATTCTCTTAATTAATAAGCAGTCTCATGTACTTAATGAATTATACAAGACCAGACATAGCCTACTCCATAAGCAAGTTGAGTAGATTCAACAATAGAAACTAATAGTTAGAGTCTTTAGATATCTAAGACACACTCTAAATTATGGGTTGCATTATACTAGATATCCAATAGTTCTAGAAGGATATTGTGATATGAATTGGATATCTGATAGAAAAGACTCGAAATCCACTAGTGGATATGTCTTTACCATTGGAGGTACAACAGTATGCTAAAAATCCTCAAAGAAAACATGCATAGCTAGATCTACAATGGAATAAGAATTCATTGCTCTAGATCTTGCAGGTGAAGAAGCAGAGTGGCTTCATCATTTCTTAGGGGATATTCTAAAATGGGGGAAACTTGTGTCACATATCTGCATACATTGTGATAATAAATCCACTATTAGTAGGGCACAAGATACTTTGTATAATGATAAGTCTCGACATATTCATCGATGGCATAACACCATTAAATACTTGCTTTCACATGGAATCATTTCTATCGAGTATATAAGGTCAAAAGAGAACATTGCGGATCCATTTACCAAAAGTTTGACTAGAGAGCAAGTAGAGGCTTCATTGAGGGGAATGGGCTTAAAGCCTATCAATTAAGAGTAGCTATAATGGTAACCCAACCTATGGAAATTGAAAATCTTTGGAACTAGGTTCAAATGGACAATTGAATTGTGGGGGCTCCAAGAGATCATTGAGGAGATTTTATCTCCAACCCTACCTAATCCTATGATAAAAAAGAAGAGGTGATACCTATATCATTTTTAGGGCAAGCTTTGCTTTGAATGATTCTTATGACTCGTAATATCAAGTGGGGTATAGTAGGATACTCTTAATAAGAATCACCTATATGAGTGTGAAGTGAGTTGCTTCTATGTGGATTTCAAGGCTAAATCTACTATAGCACTCATGAATACTAGGACAGTTCAGGGCCAAAATGAACAAAATTGTGAGAAATTAACTCTATTAGGAAATATTTGTGTAAAGATTATTGTCTTGGTTTATACAAATGGCCAAGTAGTTTAAGACATTGTGTTCACTTATTTGCTTGTAAATCTAATATTCTTTTACAAGGGAAGATTCAAGGCCAAAAGCTACCTATCCCCATGTAGTGATTTTCCACTTACTCTTTTGTACTTGCATTGTGCATTTAACCAAATTTCATTCGTGTGGGGGATTGTTCGAAAATATGGTTTGAGCCCATATAATAATCCTTGTTAGTTTGAGTTAAATGAATTTAGTCCACTTAAGCTCAAAGTCAAAAGAAAGTGAATGAACATTGGTTGTAATGTTGGAATGGTTAATATAATTTTTATCCTTTCTGGAATTGAATAAGGATGATCTTTATCCAGAAGGTCTTTCCCAAGATTTCTTTTCATCATGCGTGCATGTGTCTATGCGTGCAGGTGTCTCCTATAAGTTTGGTAGCACCCTTTCATAGTCAATATAAAATGGTCTTTTACATGCAATCTCAATACGGATTTTTTGTATAAGTTGTATACGTGTCCAAAGAGTATAACAAAGTTTTTTTCGCAGTGGGTTGCTATTGGAATGCTTTTAATAAGCAACAATAGATCATTTCATCCTAAGATATAGATGTTTGTTTGTCCCAGAGTACTTATGTGGAGGGCGTATCTTTCTTAATGAGATAGACTAGCTAGACTCGATCTTCTCTTCCAATTTCCTACTCATCCATGCATGCAGGTATGCATTGAAGTATTAATTTAAGACAGTTGCAATATACAAAGGGGAAACTAGTGTTTAATAGAGAGATAGATGGTAGAGCATGGTTTTGCCAGCGGGGAAGCAAGGAGCTTGCGGGGATGGCCTTCGAAGGAAGGAGCTTGAGGGGCTGGGCAGCGAAGTAAGGAGTTTGTTTTCTCTACTTATCTGCTGCTGATGCACCCTGCCCTAGACAATGCATAGTGTGGGTGGAACTCTAGTAGAGGGAGAGTAGGAAAAAGGAGCTTGAAGGGCTGACCGGGGGAAGTAAGGAATTTGATTTTGCCCCTGCCATCTGCCACCGACGTGCCCCGCCCCTCCCCTACCTAGACAACGCACAGTGAGATAGTGTGGGCAGGCACGAGTGGCGGGAAATCTTTTCTATCGGGTGATTTTGGCCAACTCATGGTTAAGTGTAGCTCTGGGTAGGTGCAATGAATTTGAAGCATCGATATTATTAGATGACTATTCTTTACCTGGCCACTTTATACATTATATAAGCCAGTGCTCACGATAACTTTAACTTTACCCTTGAAAGTATAACATATATGCTTCATTCTGATCATGTACTCCATTCCCCCTTACCACTGGCCATTAATTATATACTAAAAGTTTCTTATTTGATTAATGTTTTGAAAATATTTTAGGGAAAAAATTTGTATAAGCCTAAGCTTAGACATTAGAGACTATCGAATCGAAATTTGATGACAAAGGGTTTAGAAAACCAATAAGCCAATATGCCTCTGTAAGTAATGTTCGTCGTAGAATCAAAATTCAATAGTAGATAATGCTTAGGCTCACGTTAACACGTTTCAAGCCACGCTCATTCAAATGGAACTTTTCTCAATTATTGTAATGCAAGGCCTGCTCTCCACACCAGTGGAATTAAGTCAATGACACGTTTTATTGGAAAAGACCCATTCCGCACATATGGACAGAAACCTGGTTGCATTTTCTTCATCCACCTACCTTTCTTCTTCCCTTTCTCTCCCACGTCCGATCGTAGTAGCTCCAACAGAACACCACTACCATTAAATATATCCCCCCTTCTCTGTGCAAAGTTCTTCATTCTATAATGTAAGCAAACTCCATTTTCATCTGATCTTGATTTCTCCAGTGTGCGTACACTCTATAGTTCTATGACAAATATGTTCATTCTTTCACCCATTCCATTTGCCTCCTTTACTTACCTAAAAAATTTTCTTCCCTTCATTCTCTTTTCTTGCCTTCTTCTGTAATTATTTGAACTTAAGAATCCTCTCTATCTTTCAGATCTTAGTCCTCAATTTCATTCCAAATTGCATAATAATTCAGTGATGTTTAGTTCCTTTCCAAAACAAATAGTACGTTCTATGGCAATATTACTTCAAATCTTTTTCTCAAAATTTTACTCTCTCTCTCTGTCTCTATAGTTTAGCTAACTACAAACTGATGCAGGTCTCTCAGTTATAAGGAACTCCATTAACTTCCTCCTTCATTTACTATCAATATATAAGCCTTGACTATTTCAGTGCACCAGGCCCCTCAAGATTTTGGTAGATCCTCCTCATTTTATATTTTGTACTTCATTTATGCTCTCTTATATTCATTAATAATCTTTTTTAAATTGCAGATTCTCAACCATGATGCGTAGATTATTCAGAAAAACTAAAAATACAGAAACAAATTTCAATCATATACCCAATGTGCAAGATTCAATCAACAGTTTGCCCATTCCCCCACCTTATCAAGCTTCTCATCAGCCGCAACAGCCCAGTCAGGGAGACCCAATGATTGCACAAGACCAAATGCAAATGCCTGGACCATCCTCCTCCTTTCCTGTATACTCAATGACCGCAAGTACTTCAGCCGCACAGGAGCATATGCATATGCATATGCAGGAGGATAGTGTGCAAGCTCTTCCACCACAGCGAAGAAGAGGTTGCATTTTTTCCATTGGGCAAGATCAAGCTCTAAACGAGGTATGCAATTTTCTTAGAGACGACGAGGTTGGAATGATTGGCATCTATGGCATGGGAGGGGTTGGCAAAACCACACTCATGAAAAAAATTCGCAAAGAGTTTTTTGAGCCTTTGAGTTTTGAAGTTATTTGGGTAGTTGTTTCCAAGTCTTTTGATATAAATAATGTTCAAAAAGTTATAATGAAGGAGTTGAACTTGCCTTTTGATCAAGATGAGAACTCAGATCAACGTGCCGAACAAATAAGTGGGTCACTCAATGGGAAGAAAGTTGCTTTATTATTTGATGATATTTGGAAACATTTAGATCTGGAGAAGCTTGGAATTTCAAGTCTTGATTTGTGTGCGTCTGGTAGTAAATTAATTTTTACTACTAGATCAGAGCAGGTGTGCAACCAAATACAACCTGACCGGGACATTAAGGTCGGATGCTTGGGGTGGGATGATTCATGGGCCTTATTTAAGAAAAGTGTCGGAGAGAAAGCCCTTAAATCTGAGTGTAGAATCCCAAGCATCGCTGAAGAAGTTGCGAAAGAATGCAAGGGATTGCCACTCGCGCTCAAAGTCATCGGTCGGGCTATGACATGTAAATATACCCCAGAAGCATGGGAGCATGCATTAACTACTCTTCAACAGTCCCCCTCAGAGGTTTTGGATGTCGGAGAAGAAATGTATCCTTGCTTAAAATTCAGCTATGATGCTCTATCAGATCGTGGAGAAAAGAAGTGTTTCTTGTTTTGTTGCTTATATCCTGAAGATACGGAGATATATTCACAAGAACTAATTGATTTATGGATTGTGGAAGGGTTTTTGGCCGTGAATTGCAGCTTTGTTGAGGCACGTAATAGAGGATATGACGTCCTAGGAACCCTGCAGGCTGCTTGCCTATTAGAACGGGAAACATCTTATATGGTAAAGATACATGATGTCATAAGAGACATGGGATTATGGATTCTGTCTGAAGTGAAGTTGAATTATTTTATACATGGAGATCTTCAATTGACAAAAGCACAAGTAGCTAAGAGGTGGGAAGAGTCCCATAAGATTTTTGTGTTGAGAAGAGCTGAATGGGTTGAACAACCTTTTTGTCCCAATTTGTCCACATTGATTTTCAAAAATCATTCCATGCACCATATCACTATTTTGAATTGCTTCTTCAAATCCATGCCCAATTTAAGAGTCTTAGAACTAATTGGCGTTAATTTTGTTGACCTTCCGGTAGCAATTGGACAACTACGACAGCTGAGGTATCTTCAGATCAAGAATACTAACTTGAAAATATTGCCCACTGAGATAGGAAATTTGAGTAAGCTAGAGCTGCTATATCTGGTGGATAACCCCTTTGAGGAGCTTCCAAAAAGCATTGGACAACTTATTGAGCTGAAAAAACTCACGATTATTACCGATGCCACAGAAATTCCGGTTGAAGTTGGAAATCTAAGCAAGCTGGAAATCCTGTCTCACAGCGGTCGCAGGTACTCCGATTCGGATCATGTTGATTTCATAAACTGTAGTATGCGATTATCTCACTCCCTAAGATATCTTAAAATAATCGATATCCCTTATATCAGTGAAGATGCGCTACACGAACAGTCCCCAACACTTGAAAATATGGACAAATTATCAGAGCTCAGCTTTTTCAGAGTTGGCCTTAAGGAATTTTCACTACTTACAAGCTCTTGTCTTTCTAGCCTCAAAGAGTTACGACTTTAGGATTGTTACAAATTAGAAAAGATCCAAGTCGGTCAAACGTGCCGTCAAAACCTTCGTAAGCTGAATATCTATGGATGTAATTCCCTCAAATGCATCTTCGGGCTTCAACATCTTAAAGGTCTCGTGGAGCTTATAATTAATCATTGTCGTAAGGTGGAAGATGTGATTACGGCTGATGAAGTGAAAGAAGGTCAGATATGTTTTCCCAATTTAAAAGTCATGGAACTCCGTTTTCTCGACAACCTAAAGAGCATATGTAGCGATACCGTCTTGTTTTCTTCCCTCACACATTTCACTTTAATAAATTGTTCAAAATTGGAGAAGCTGCCGCGAGGCCTAATGAATGAGAAGCGGACACTCGATGATGTTGAAATTTGTGGAAGCCAAAAGTGGTGGGATAGATTCTCATGGCAAGATGACGACTTTAAGTCCTTCCTCCTTCCACATTTCAAAGTGGACCGATGTTCGTTTCTAAATCAGATCAGGGTATTGCGATAGATGTTGGCGGATAGGAGTGGAATGGTGGATAGGGTGTTCTCGGTGGAGGAGATCGCGGACCCATTTTGGTCCCCCCATGCCCCGGCCGGTGACCAGCTCAGCAAGATGAGTCGGAGCTCGTCGGAGTGGGCCTTCCAGAGGTTCCTCCTGAGGCTGGCAATTCGTCTGGTTATAAATGTTTTCTTTTTTTTTTATTGCTGTTTGTCAATTATTAAATTGGGTTCTTTAGATGTTTTTTTTTCGAATTTGTGGATATCTGCACCATGTTGGCGTTTATGTGCTTCGAATCATTGTTTTGTGCGGATTAATGGTGGCGATGAGGATTTTTCTGCTTGGTAGATCAATATTTCTTTTAGCTTGTGTCAAATTTTTGTGCGGAAAAAAATTATTTTCTCCATCCCAAAATTTGCTTGCTAATTGCCAGAAATTTGTTCCATTTTAACTAATTTTTTTTCCTTTCCATGAATCACTTTGGGCGTCTGTTAATTCACAAAAAAATTTGTTTTGGGATTTTTCTGTCATATTTCTCCATGTTTTTTTTATTCTAGAATTAAGAATACTAGTCCTATAGTTGTAGTAGAGAATCTCTCTGTGTTTTTTTTGGCAATAATGAAATAGATGCCTCATGAAAAGATGTTTCTTATCTGATAGAAAATGTAAGCAACTGTGCTGCAAATATCTGCCAAGGATAAATTGCGAAAAATACATTTTTTATAAACTTAGTTCGACAGAGAAAATAATCGCACCATGGTTTTGGTCGAGCGGGAGTGCTGCTTAGCACAAGTTCACTATGTCAGGCAATAATTCATGTCTTCTTTACGAATTTCAGATGAATAATGATGGTTAAAATATGACACTTTCTTGAGTTATTCCAAGCTTGCTGGCCATTAGAGATGCTACCAGATTTCCATCCGTGTAATTTCCCTCCAAATAGTCAATGATTTTGGCAGCGGCATCCTGTCATACAGATAATAAGAACCAAAGACTTAAAGCATGCATATTTGATGAATAATAGAACAACAGAGAATATGAAATAAGGTCTAGATCAGTTTCTTACCTGAGCAAACGGTTCAGGGTATGGATAGATATCAAAACGAGACACCCATTGGCGTAAGACGCATTTTTATTGTTCTGAATGGGATTCGAAGTATATGTGGTCAATATTAGTTCCAATTCTTGATTGCATTTAGTACAATAACTACATGGATAACTTATATTACACATATCTATACGACAAAAAGCCCATTTTCCTGTGATCTTCGAGTTCCCTGGTTAAGAACACTCCGTTGACTCTGTAACGTATCAGTTTTTTCAATGCACCCACTCCACTAGTTTGCCTTATTGGGTAATCATTCAAACTAGAGTTTGAAAAAGGGAATATTTTATATTCTCTAATTTTTCAAAAAAAAAAAGCCAATAAACCCGAATTTATACAATATAAGAAAAAAATTTAGACAAAAATACCCCTAAGTTAAGGTTTAGGGTTTTATATCATGTAAACCCCTTACACAGTTGCATTTACACACAAATGACTTCACAGACTGATGATTTTGACGGTCCGATAAGTAAGAAGTGAATATGTAGTGTGAGTTCCAATTTTTGAGCCATCCCACTAACGATTTCAAAAAAACTCCAGTCGATTTCCAACATTCAAGTAGTGAGACGCAAAATTTTTTTGCAACGTTTAGTTTTTCTTGTTTCCGAAAGGCGATTTTGAAATTTTTGCCCCAAAGTGAATTTCGGCCATAAAGTGAGGTTCCGTTCAAGTGTATACTGACGTGATCCTAGTAAAGCAATGCACTTTGGTGAAAATAACTGGCCGATCTAGGAATTAATATTGTTCGGATCAATTTTGTGGTAAGGTCTTTCTCTAACTCAAATCGTATGTTCGTATACATAATTTTTGATAAAATGTGATATGAAATACACGACATAGTTACAACTTTAATTTTCTCAGTAGATTGTCGTGTTATCAAGTATATGATATGTAATAATCATGTTATCGATAATACAATATTCGATATAGATGTCTTCCTATCGTGTATGCGTGACATACATAACATGTTATTAATAACACGATATGCTAAAAACAACATTCAAATATTGTGCTATCGTGTCTGAGAATGCATCATATTGAGTATTCAATAACACGGTATATACATTTAGCGTATATTTGTATATTAGTTACATAATTTTAATCAATGTGACTTTTGATTTTGGTCATGACCCATTGTTGATATACATATGTATAACATCTTTTACAGACAAAGAGCTACAAGAGTACAATCAAATGGTAAATCAATGAAGGCATTAGAAGAGAAGAAGAGAATCTATGGGAGGAGACCAAATCTCAGAATTAACAGTTTCCCCGCTGGTCTTAGACTATTAAAATACCTCATTAAATCGAGGCCGGGATATAAGGCAATCTTGGAGGAGACTAGGTTCTACCCAGTATACGATTGCTAGCCAATAATTATCTCTAGGCCTCTCTTGGACGCTCTAATAGGTAAGTGCTGGGACGACTCACGAGAAGTTGTTAACATTCAGGGCAAAATACTACCCCTCATAGTTGAATAAGTCGCACTGATAATGAGTTTGAGTACAAAAGGGAACCTATTAAAGTTGGATAGTGGTGACGGGAGGGCAGCCTAAGGCAAGGGGAAATTCTTCAAAAGGTTCTTCGTAAAGAAGTAGCTAGAGAAGAATCTAGTTAAAGAAATTTTGAAAGAAGTGGCTGAGAACAGACAGAAGGTCTCCGATGAGGCCTTAGTACAGTTGGCCATCATGCACATGGGAGCCCTCGTTTTATTCACACAGAGCAACATATCTGTCTCCCCATCTATGTGTGACTTCAGAGATCACGTCACAATTGTGGGGAGGTACAAATCGACTGGGGCCGTTCATGATGTTGATTCGAGGCATATCATTAGCCAACCAAAACATCAAGAGCAGACAAGATGAGCGTTTTGCCACCGTTGGAATTCTCGTTGGGGCTTCATTTGTGCTCCAAATAAATACCGTATTATCCACAACACAATTGGTACGATTAGCGTAGTATGAATAACATGATATTATACACGCATTTTAGATATATTGTAATATAAATCACACGATAGTGTGCATGTCTTGTTTAAAAAAACACGATATGTAATACAAAAGTGTATGTATCGTGTTATCGGTAAGACGATATAGTACTCTATCGTGTATATGCAACTACACGAACCGATACTTGTGTGTAATCGATAACATGATGAGTTTAATAAACATGTTATCCATGGCATGACATACATGACATGTACAATATTAATGGGATTGTTTTGCCGTGTCCACTAGGTGTGGTTTTTTTAACATACCTCTATATGGGCTCCAAGTGCTCCTCCATGTAGCCCGAGGTGCAAGAGGTGGTCTAGGTTTACGCAACTAATTAATGATAGACCCGAATAAGGCCACAAAACTTGACCCAACCGATGAAAAGGCGAGGAAGAAGCTGTTGACTCATCAGAGGATGAGGAAGTGGTAAGAGGAGGTACTCATGCGGCTCAAACCAAATTTATAAGTGGTTATGCAAATAACTTCAATTGCTGAAGAGGCCCACTTGACCAATGGCCAAAGGGCAGTCTCAAAGGTAAAGAAGGCAGCCATGCATACCATGATACATAGGACAATGATTCTCATTCAAGTATATTGTGGCCAGACGTTAAGACAATTCCAGTCCAGCAAAGACATCATTAACAGTTTCGTCATGCCAGTGGATGTCATAACCGAGATCATTGACGTGGTTTTGGAAAAGGCCATTATGTACGTAGAGTGGGGTTGGAGCACTGTGATGTAGACTAATGGTCTACACATGCTAAATTAAAGGTAAAAATAGATAATTGAAAATAACTGCAGATAAAATTAAAGCAAACTAACTTTCTGATTTCCGATTCTCTGTCTTATAATGGGCTGAAAATATAATTTATAAAAAAATAAAGTAGTAACCTTACTAAAAGAAGGCAAACAAGACTAATCCTAACCAAAGTGGGAAATAGACTAATCTAGGAACGTAAAATCAATAAGGTAACTAAGATCCTAATCTAATTAGGAATATAGCATTCCACCACTGCTTCCATATTGCCTTGTCCTCAAGGCGACTACTTTTCAGGCTTGAAACATTGGATGAATGTCATTAATTAGCATAGCCAAATCAGCATCAAATTCGGCTACTGGTCTAGTTGGGGCATCAATAACATACATATGAAGAGACTTGCATTGATGTCCAGGAGTATATTTCTCATCACAATTGTAACATAATCCCTTTTTTCAACGGGCATCCATTTCAGCTTGTGTAAGCTTCTTGATGGGAATTGTGGGAGATGAAGAGGAAGATACAGAGGATGCAACAGTGGAGGTAGAGGATGAACAGAAGGAGGAAGTACCTCCATGTTGTGCTACTTTTTCCTCACATACGCGAGCCATACGCATAGTTTCTGTCAAGGAAGTCTGAGGAAAAAGCTGCAATTCTGCTTTAATCTCAAACTTAAGACCTACTTCGAAGACACCAATTAGGGCATGCTCAGGCTAACTATTCATGTAGTTCACCAAGCTCTCGAACTCATCTTGGTAGTCCTGGATTGATCCCCGTTGACGAACCTAAGGCAACAAACTATTAAAATTATGATAAGGAGTCTGGCTGAAATGGGGGAGAAGAGCATGCTCAAACTCAGGCCAAGTAGCATCCGAGTGCTGAGCAAGGAACTGGTTGACCCAATGCATAGCACAACCCTCCCTATGAAAAGAAGCTAATTTGCACAATTCATGAGACAGAGTGCGATGGAAGCCGAAGAAATGCTTCTACTGAGAAACTCATTCGTTTGGGTCACGCGAACGCTAAAATAATAGCGCATTGTACCTCTAAGATAGATTTCATCGTGATACATATTTAAATAATATCATGATTTATTTTGATCGAATTTGAATGGTAGTTATTTAGTATGAAGCCCAAAAATTATCATCGGTTTTGAATGGTAGATATTTGGTATAAAGCCTAAAAGCTATTGGAGATATGACTTCTAGGTATCAGCTATTAAGGCATATGGCACGCCCATGAAATGAAATATCATGGTAAGACCTCTTTCATTCTGATCCCGTTGCCCCATGAGCATGGGTGTATGTCCTTCTAGAATTAGCGGCATTCTGTGAATGATGATTTATCTAATTTTAAAATATTTTTTAGATTTTACTTTCGAATTATTTATCCAAGTTTACCGGATTTTGTGAAGAGCTATTTTATCTTACTTTTGGGCATTAGATTCTATTAGTCTATAATATTATTTTGAGTTGGATTTTGAATATAAATTATTAGGAGAATATTTTGTGCATCTTTGTTTATGTTTTATGTTTGAGCATGTTAATAAAATTTAATTCGATCTACTTAGTATAATTATACTCACACACCCTCAGATGTTGTAGGTTTGAGCAAATGAGTTGATGTTAATGAAGATAGCATGTAGACCTTTAAAAATCTATGTTTGGATTTTACTTTGTTAAGTTTCTTTTGATATGTATTAATTATGTACATTGCACGATTTCAATTTTGCTAATGCATAATGAGCCTTATTTTGTAAATTATTTGTAATTATATAAATTAATAAAAAGTTACTCTTCTGTACACAGTTGATGTTGGCTCATTTTTATTACAAATTGCAACACTCTGACTCCTAAGATATATTTAAAAAGTCGGGGCACTACATAAATGCCAACAAGAGCTCATTAACACCGAGTTCTTCTCGACAATTTTCTTATGTATTACTGGCCACCTCACCGGAATCTCCACCAGTGGGGTGAGAAGCATGTAACAAGGAGGGAAATCAGGTTGGACGACAACCACATGGAGGAGAATTGGTCTAGTTGAGAGTAGTAGACGTCAGATGGCGGCAAGGAGGGGAGGTGGGGGTAGACTAAGAGGAACAAAGGTATATATCCCGGGTAGGTAACCATGGTTGAGGGGCTTACCCATCCCATAATCAAAATAAGTCATTGCATTATGATCCAATGGCAATTACAAAGTTGGCTCATGGAACTTGTATGAGGTTGGTCTCATGTAAATGAATATATATATATATATATATATATATATATATATATATATATATATATATAGAGAGAGAGAGAGAGAGAGAGAGAGAGAGAGAATAAAATAGAGTATATATGTTGTATTATATCAATTAAAATATATGTGTTGTATCATATTCAATCAGGATTTCACCTTTTTTCATACAAAATGAAAATCATTTGTTACACATGATGATTTTATTTTGATAAACTTGCCCATGAATTACCTTAAAATATAACAAGCCAGTATCATTCTAATTGCCCTTAAGGTCCCAGATTTGTCATCATCCGCTTTCTTTTTCAGGAGGGAAGCCACATATCATTAAGGTTTTGCCTAAGCATTTTTAATGTTTTGCTTTGATAATGAGCCTAACATAAGGAATGCATGGGAGCCCTTCATCCATGAAATCCACAACGCATACGCTAGTGTACATTAGTGATACGATTGGCGCTAATGTGAGCTAGCATGTGTGCCATCAATCTCAAATATTAAGGGTTCTCATGTATTCCTTACCCTAAACTTATTTTCATAGAGGAGCATGAAAAACTCTTCCTTTGGCTATATAAAGGTTATGTCAACGTTTTCCCTTTCTATCACAATATGTGCCACTTGTGTCATAAAAAAAGTGTTTCGGTGTCTAAGTACTTAACCTCTCAAATTTGAAGGACACATTTCCTATTATTCTAATTTTTAAAGAAATTTGAAAATATTTTCCCAACTTCTCTAACCCTACATAAGCCTTTGTAATTGGATGTGTTTGCCTAACCTGCGCTCCATGACTAGAGCCATGGTCTGATGGTCATAGTACATAAGAGTCCTAGAATGGCATATATTGGCCTAACAAGGTACATACCTGCATAACATGGTCACATGATAACTATGAACTATATTAAAACTCTTTGTAAGGAAAACATTTTCTTTTGTTAATTAGTTGAGTTCTCGGACACTCTTGAAGCCCTTAACTTTTTTAGTACAAATCTCATATAAGCACGTGTAAATTAAGATGCTAATGAGGAATGCCAAAGAACAACCCAACGGTATTTACATGGGTGTGAATGCAGCCACAAGTTAGTACTTAAAGGTCACTTGTAGCGATTGTACTTTTGCTTCTAAGTCTTGGGTCAGACAAACAAGCAGCAAAAGAGAAGTTATAGCATCTAAAGTAGAGAAGAAAGGAGTGTTGTGTGTCAAAACGATAATCAATGGCAAGGTCGCCTATGCGGTCATTTCATAGGTTAATCTTTACAAATGCAAGCCATCTGAAATCATTTATCCTCCCACTCTTTTTTCTCTTGCTTCCCTTGTGATAAAGGTCCCAATGAGTTTAATTTTTCACTGCTTTGGTCATTTTGAATTACGCATTCCTACTTTTGCTAATATTGCTATTATTATTATTACTACTACTACCTCTGCTAGCTAGCAACCACTATTACTATCTACTATTCTTGAGCTGTTTTAGATAATGATACTCCTGTCTTACATTAATAGCTTCCTTTGGTATTTTTAAAAATAAACTAAATACTATAATAAAAATGACTATTAGCCACCATTTAAAGTTATTAGAGACGCATATAAAACATCGCTACATGCGTCGATAAAACTGTAGTCACTATTGTGCAGTAGCAACGCTTAACTTAAAGCATCACTAAAATTCAACATTAGTGACATATTTATATGTCGCTAATAAGTTTACTTTTATGACACATAATTAAGCATCGATAATATTCAATCATTAGTGATGCAGAGTTCTATACGTCACTAATAATTTAATAGTATTTAAAAAAAATAAAAAATAGTTTATTAGTGATGCATAATTATAAGCATCACTAATATATCTTATTAACAACAGTAACTTATGAATCGGTAATGTTCAATAATAATTTAAAGAAATAAAAAATATATTATAAGCAACGCATAATGATACACATCGCTAACGAAAAGTTATTATCAACACTTGATAAGTGTTGCTACTATAAAAATATTTTTAAAAAATATACTTTAAAAACCTAAATTTTTTTAAAGAAAAAGCCCGCTGGTAGCAGGCTCGGCGGGGAAGAGGGAGGGTGCCGGATTCCGGCCCCCTCCTCCCCTCTCTCTCTTCTGAGTCCCCCCTCTACCAATGGCAACAGCTGGAGGAGGACGGCAGAGCCGGAGGGGAGAGGGCGGGGAGAGGGGGGGTTAAATAACTGCACAGGCAAATTTTTGCCTATGCGGATGAAAAAAATATATATTAGTGACGCATAATATATGCATAGCTAATACGCTAGTTATTAACGACGCATAAGGTATGTGTTGCTACAGTTGCTCTTTCTCTCTCTCCTGCCTCCTCCCTCCCGCTCTCTCTTCCTCTCTCTCACTTCATCTCTCTCTCTTGCTCTCTCTTCACCCTCTCTCCCCTCTTTCTCTTTCTCTTCTCTCTCTCTCCCCTCTTTCTCTCTCTTCTCTCTCCCCTCACCCAGTCTCTCACTCCTCACTCTTCTCTCTCTCCTCCCTCTCTCTTCTTTCTCTCTCCTCCCTCTCTCCCTTTTCTTTGTTTTATTTAATTTTTTAAAACAAAATTGTAGTAGCGATGCATAACAGTATGCGCCGTGACTACATAAGGTATGGTATGCATAGCTACTATACTCAGGTAGTTGCGACGCATAGGGTTATACATCGCTACTACCCGAGTATAGTAGTGACGCATACTAGTGTGTGTAGCTACTATATATTTTTTATTTTTAAAAATTTTCAAAAATAATTTATAATTATAAATTTTTTCCACCCCTCTTTCTCTCTCTTCTCCCTCTCCCCTCTTTCTCTTCCACCCCTCTTTCTCTCTCTTCTCTCTCTCCCCTCTTTGTCTCTCTCCTCTCTCTCTCCTCACCCCTCTCTTCTCTCTCTCTCCTCTACCCTCTCTCTTCTCTCTCCTCTACCCTCTCTCTTCTCTCTCTTCTCATCCTCTCTCTCTACCCTCTTTCTCCTCCTCCTCTCTTCTCTCTCTCTTACTCTCATCACTCTCGCTTTTATTATAAATTATAATTTTAAAATTAATAAGAAATAAAATATATTATATATAAATAGTAAAAGTTTAATCTATTATTGAGACTATATTATTTTAAAATTTTAAAATTTATTATATATATATAAATAGTACATATTGAATAAAATATATTATATTTAAGAAGTTTATTTAAATTTTTTTAATATTTATTTATTATATACTTATTTATAATAAAATTAATTAATAAAACTACAAGCGTCGCTATTATCAATGTTATTTGCGACGTTTGGTTAAAAGTGTCGCTAATAGTTTTAAATTTTAAAATTTAAATTCATTACTATTAGTGACGCTTTTATTAAGTATCGCTAATAGCATAACTATGTGACACTATCTGATAAACATCGCTATTATTAAACCTATTAGAGACGCTTTATAAAAAGCGTCGTTAATAGTTATAATTTTTTTTAAACAAATATCATTTAGCAATGCTTGTTTTATGCATCGCTAATAGTGATATATTAATGATGTTTTGTATTAAACGTCGCTAATAATTGTAGTGATAGCAACGCTTTATAATAATCGTCACTATTATGTAACTATTAGCGACGCAAATAAAAATCATCACTAATATTTATTTTTTTTTGCAACGCTTAGTTATGCGTCACAATTAGCAGTTTTTAGTGACACTTCTATTTGCGTCACTAATAAAAGTGTCACTAATGATATATTTTGTTGTAGTGAAAACTAAATAAAATTATTAATGTGAGATGAATAGAGTATTAGTTTAGCATCCACTTTTTAAGTTTCTTTTGAATGTTTATTCCCCTATATCACTATGTATTGGAGAAAGTCCGGTGCCTAAAATCACATTTGATATTGAGCATAACCAGATTGTAAATAAACATGGGGTAGTCATAATATGCAGAGGATTAAATGGTGCTAATAACTCTAAATCATATATGTAGCATACCCTACCTAAAATTTTATATTTGGGTTTTGATTGGATAAAGAAAAGTGACCTTACATGACAATAGAGGATTGACTTTTTTCTATCCAATTACAAACCAAGTACTCCCTTTATCTTAAATTAATAACTATATTTAGTTTTTCAAAATAAATTAATTTATTTATTTTTAAAAACCCTATAACTATTAATATATGACGGAGGAAGTGTAACATTTTATTGGACAAATTCAATTTGAAAATCATTTTTCTCTTAAGGTAGAGGATTAAAGCTTTTGTCAGGAAACATGCCCTTAATAAAAATAAAATAAAAGCGCAGTTCGGGTCTCTTACTAAGAAAATAACTAAGGTATGGCTAATAATTAATTAGCTAATATTCTAGAATTGATTCATATGAACTACTGATTTATACATTTATTTTGTCTATTTATATTTTAAAAGAATCTTTCTTAGAGTTGCAGCTCACTATAACTTTGAGAAGTGGGCCGTCAGATGTTATATTTTATTTACTTGCAAAACATGCCACCAAAAGCTCCTCCCGTCCTAATGAGACGATAATACCGATCCATATTTCTATATTTCTAGAATGAGTAATACTACACACGACGTTAATTATGTTTTATTGGTTAAGAACCCACATCATCATTTAAGTACCGTTGATTAGTGAGTCTTAAAGAAATAAATCTTACTTATCAACGGCGTCTGGATGATGAAGCATTTTTCTTTTTCTTATAGAATATGGACAGTCAAATCAGTGTCAAACTGTCAATTCGTTGTTTTTGCCACATATATTGGAACACCAGAACGTCCGCAGGCAGTTTTGGCTGTATGTTAATGGAGCCAAAGCAAAGCACCGGAATCCGTCCCTTTTCACTTTCCGTGGTGTTTGATAGCATCGGCAAGCTTTTCCCTTTATTCTTCTCTTCTCCACCCCTCTTTTCCTCTGTGCATCGAATCAAACAGATGCTTGGACTGATCGTCTTCTTGCCATTCCTAGGATTCACATATTCTAGTGGCGTTATTAAGAAAAGCAAGACATGTGCAATCATGGTGGACCTCTGTTAAAGACCACCCATGTTATCATTTCGCAACTATGAGACCATACTGGCGCTCATTGGTCGTCCTTTGCATGCACGGAAGAAGAGGACGAGAAAGCTGAATTATTGGTGCATTCATAGCTACTGATAGATGGTGTTCTCGAAAGCTTCTCTTTTCCCTGGGATGAATGCATGGGTGCCCATTAATGATATATGTTTTATAAATTGGTAATGTCAATTGGAGCGGTATAATGCAAATTGTTAGTTTTTCTTTTTCGCTTTTGTGCTAATTAATAGGCAAGATGCCTCATAATTAAGTCCGATACCTTGAAAAATTCATTGACTAATTCCATACTTTATATTCTGTATAACATAAATTGTGGTCCATATATATTTTAATTTTTTATAGCGCTATTTGCTTCTCTTCTTTTTATTTAGAAATTGTAATTGATTTCTTCAAGGTTACAATTTTTTTTATCATTAACCCCTAGAAATCACTAAAACGACAAATTCTCTCTGTCCTATAATAATAGCTTTATTTTTTAAAATAATATTTTTTATTGAATGGAGATACCTACATCTAAGAGAATAGAAAATAAGCTCCTCAAACTCTTTAGTTTGAAGTACCTGTCACTTAAATTGATCCCAATAGAGCTATTAATAAGGGACAAATTTAAATAGAACACAGATGAACCATTTTAAAGCTACTTCCTTGTATACAGTCAACACCTTCCATAAAATGGATATTTCACATATTTGACAAATTAAAGCAGATAAATCTTACTGAACAGATTTGAGATATTACATTTACAAATATCATTTCATGCCTTTGCAGCCAACTACAAAGAAAACTACAGCCTTCCTGTATATGAATACATTTAGAGAAAATGACCTATAAAAAAAAATTACAGAAAGAATGAGAATTATGTTGTACTTGATTATGATAAATGCAAATTGTTCCTGTTGTGTGATATAGTAATGTAAGGACGTTTTATAACCTATCCACAATTGAATAGCGTATTCCATTTTACAGTGGTCTTCCTAGAGTTGCTCTTGTAATGGCAATCATCTTCTAGTTCAGTCATGGCGATCAAGCCTATGTGATTTGTAGCTTGCCCAGGGCGAAGACGAGATGTCAGTAGAAGAGCAGATACAGTAAAAACACTGCTCATTGTCCCATTGAACAACCAAGATAGCCTGCTACTCGTGAACTTGTCTCTAGCAAAAGCCTTGAACCTGCCAAAAAAGGAACCACTTCCTCTATCCTTTGTGGACATTTTTAATCTGGGCAGCACCAAATCATTGACCTGGTTCAAATGGACACAAACTTTCCTGGGGGTTTCAATCGGATGAAAAAAGGTGTCAGCCAGCATACAACTTGAGACAAATAATCCATGATTAACCTCAATTTTCTCATAGTTTGTCATAATTTGGCAAATTTCATCTGGGTCGTCGTTGATGAATCCGAGGGAGTAATCATTTGTTGGTAAGACCGAGGAACTGGCCTCATTCCCTTGAGGTTCATTGAAGTTGTTGAAGCAGTCATGTTCATAGACTTTAACTGCAGTTTCAGTTCTAGCTTGGTCAATAAATGGAGGAAGAAAGTACATCGATAGACAAAAAGCAAAAAAGAGGAGAGATGATGGGGCACACCTTTAGGTGCTGAATGCCACTTCCTTTGAAAATTTGAGATGCTTTCCACTGCCACAGTTTTGTGTTCTTCTGGTGAGTCCTGCCAGCCATGTATCAATTCAGTTTAAAATTCCATAAAAATTTCACTTCAGCTATCTAAAAGAAGAGAAAAAAAAAGGACATTAAACTACAAATTGATTAAGTAATGTCTAGAGAAAGAGAGATTAAAATATTTGGCTACTAGTTAATCTACCTCTTCTTGAAATTTGTCTGAAAATTTCACTCCTCGTAGGTTCTCAACCATATTTTCTCCCCTGAACTCCTCCTCCAATTCGGTTATCTCAATAAACCTTGTTTCATCCTTGTGTTCATTAATCAATGGTGCAAAATCATGAGTAGAAGACTGTCTGTTTCCTGCCCAGATGTTGTTATAATTGGATTGACCAGCTAGTTCATGAGAAGCAGAAGCCACTGAGAGAATTTCTTGCAAAATGTCCCCTTCGTTCTCATCTCCTCCGAGTGCAATTTTGCTGCAGTCCGGGAAATCAAAGTTAGGGAAGTCTTCTATTTCCAGTGGGGGCAGAGACAACCGATTCTGCAACCGGGCACACTCCAGTGCAATGTCTACCTGTGAAGATCAAATTAAAAAAAATAATTAAAATTTCAGTATCTTCGATTATAACTTATTAGTGCTGAAACACTTTTAATTATTTTTCACAACAGTCAAATTTGCTAGATAACTGTTGTTTCCCAAAACAATTACTTCATATTTCAACAAAACTGTCTGAAATGCTACTTTGTGAGATGCAATAATATTACTTTAGATGGGGGATAGGCAAAGCTTCCATTGTTTGGCAATACTGGTCCTGTGAAGCCTACTGTATCTTCTGTTAGGTACTGCATCCATTTGCCATCTATGGGTGCACTGGTGTTGAAACAGGCGCCTTGAGCCACGTTTGATGCACTTCCTTCTTGTGAGAGAGGATAGCAGCTGCTCTCCAGATACTGTTCTCTTCCTTCATGAGAGGTGAACTGCATGGTAGATGATGAATGATCATTTGGTAACCACTGACAACTTTCATCATATTGGGCACCACAGGCTTCTTCGATCTTTGGACCTGGTCCAGTCTTCTTAAACACTCGGCATAAGGCATAAGCATCCTACAAGTAACTATAGACAAATTAGTTACAACATAAACTCTAGGGAGGGCACCTAATTGTTGGAATATAAAATAAATAAATAAATAAATAAGATTTCCCTTTCTTAACCCCTCAAACTTTTAGGAATACAATTATCTTACTATAATTAGGATTTAGTATTACCAACAACTAAATTACTGAAAAATAGTTGTGCTACTACTCCCTTCGTTCCACCACGTTAATAGCTTCAATTGGATTTTCAAAATAAATTAAAACTAGTTCATTTTAAAAAACCAAATAGAGTTATTTATGTGGGACAAAGGGAGTATTACATTACTAAATAACATAATAACATAATACTAAGGTGGGACAAAAGGACATAATAATTAAGCTAGCCTTCCTTTTGCATGAAAAACATGCATTCTTGTCTGATGAAAAATTGACAAAGAGCAAATTATTAATTAGCAGTCATTTGAAATTAATGAAAAAATACTGCAAGGAATGAGCATGAGATTGCACCTGTAAGCCCGTATTGGTTTCACATTCTTTCTCATCAAGCCGGTATTCATGCATGACCCAGTCCGTTCGTGTGCCATGTGGTGCCCGGCCTCTGTAGTAAACTAGGGTTTTCTTCGTGCCCACGTACCGCATCTGAGAACTCACTCGCCTGTCTTTTCCTGTGGCCTTCCAGTAGCCAGCTTGTGTTGCCCGGTTGGTCCTGGAACCATTTGGGTATTTCCTATCTCTTGGACCGAAGAAGTACCACTCTAGATCTTTACTTGGCAAGAATGATTTCTCTGTAGAAACCCATTTCATTGTACCACAAATTTGCAATGACAAAACTTGTTAATGACGACTGTGGAGAGGATAGTTCAAGGCAAATTGAAGGATTAGCTGTTATAAATTAATAAATTGCAATAAACACTGCTTTCAGCCTATGAACCTACCAACTTTGGATATGATATAAGGAATATTGTCCTGATTTTATGAACAATCAAAATCTAGAAAATCAAAGTGACATGCATAATGATTTGTGATGCTTTTCGAATTGTTTGGAGGCTGTCAAACATCCTTTACTGGAGTTTTTGACTTGATTAATTAGTCTCTTATCTCCTTAGCATATCCTTTTCAAGTCTCACGCAAGATATTTACATCTCTTTAAAGAAAAGGTGCACATGTAACTCATGATCATGTCTGGGAAATCTCTTTTTCCAAGTAAAGCATAGATGTTGTAGAAGCTGCATGTTGGGTCATGATATGTACTTTTTTAGATCTTTGAGCAAATCATTTTAGACTGCAGAAAAGACAAGTGAGACAAAAAGAAATGTATCTTGTCGGCAAAGATAATCAAAGTTCACCAAAGAAGATTAGATGCGATTAGGGAGCTTTTTTGCCTTGCTACATGTCTGACCTCTAGAACCACTTTGGCTATGAAAAGTGCCAAAGAGATCAGCAAGAAATGTTGTATTATATCATGGCAATGTATATATATCAGCTAATAATACATTCATATATTTTAACTAACTTTTTCATGAAATTTTGTCTTGCTCCAAAAAGAAACTTACATGAATTTTTTGTTATCATCGAGAGATCATCAAGTATGACAAATAAAATGTGTCTTGTAAGCAAAAGTCACCAAGTTTGCCAAAGAAAACAGATGTGATAAGGGAGTTTTTTTATCTTGCTGCCATGTCTAACCTCTAAAACCACTTTGGCTATATATATGAAGAGTGGCAAAGAGAACAAGAAATGCTATATTAAATCATGGCAATATTATATACAGCTAACACCACTTTCAAAACCAAATTTTCATGAAATTTTGTACTGCCCCAGAATGAAATTGAAATGAATTACTTCTAATAATTATCACCATAATGAATGATAGAAATGCCAAACTACAAGAGTAATTGGAAGATGGAAGTATTTACCCGGCAAGTCCCAGGGTTCACACTTGTAAAGATCAACTTCAGGTATAACTTCGAGCTCGATTTTACGCCCATTGATCTTCCTCTTGAGGTAGTAGGCCACCAGCTCCTCATCAGTTGGATGAAACCGAAATCCAGGAGGCAATGTCATTGGTGCCATTTCCTCCTCAAAAGCCTCCTCCTCACCAATAAGTAGCACTATTGGGCAACAAGCTAGAACCAGCTGGTCTAATCTTCAATCTACAAGAAAGAAACACCACTGTGCACTCCTCTCAAACCAATGCTCACAATCCTGCAACAACTGATCAAACGCAACAACAAGGAAGATCAACTAAGAACAAGGCTAACAAATCATATCATGACATGAATTCTGATGAAAAGAGCTCTAGCTAGAGGTGGTTCAATTCAGATAAACCATGACACAAAGAAGATGGACTAAATCAGAAGAGAGACCTTCAAAGGAAGGAGGAGGGAGGAATATGGTCTGAGAGGATGATGAAAAGAGAGGAATGGAGTTGATGTTTGCTGGGGTTATAAAGGGAGAGAGGAGAAGACAAAAAGAAAGGGAGGGGCTGCTGCCACCCCTCCTTTCTCTTTTCCTTCCATGTATATTTTTATTTAATTATTTTTATATTATTAATCATTATTTTTATATATTTTTAAATAATTTTTATGTATCAGAATATTCTTCTTTATTTTCCTCATTACATGGAGAACGTGCATGATTCTTGTTATCGTTCACATTAAGCTCTAATTGGCATGCATACATGGCATTTGTCGTACGTGGCAGGACCTTATTGGCTAGTCTATACTGAAAAAAGTGTGCCGACGTGGAGAAAAGCGCTTCTCGGGACGTCGGCGGCTTTGGTTTCACATTTCGAGCTGATGTTGGCTGGCGCGAGCCGCTGAAAGACTGCGGCTCGGCTGGTATGGGGCCTACTTTTAACACGTGCGGAGAAAAGCAACAGTGCGGAGGTGCTTTAGTGTGACTTGCGGCTGGCCCCACATCCTCTTTTGCCTTCCCGTCAATCCATCTTTAGGTGCTTTTCTCCTTTTCGAGTTCATTCTCCCCTCCTAGCTCAATTATTTATATTTTATTAAATAAAATTTTAAAACAATCAACTGATATTAGTCATTTTAATTTAATGATAATATAGGTCCATCTGAGGTATAAGGGAGTATCATGGAGTTGTGATTGTGATATATGTTGGTGTACATACTTGTGTGAAGAATATACATGTGTGTATATGTTGTAGAAATTGCCTACAATGTTGTACTCTTACAATGCATATACATTTGTATGTACAACATGACGGATAGTCCCAACATCATAATAATGTGTACAATGCATGTGCATAAATGTGTGCAATGCATATGTACATAAGTGTGTGTACCAACAAATGTCGCAAGCACAACTCCATGATGCTATGTGATAAAGCGGAGCTTCCTAGGTAGAGCTCTCGCATGTAAAAGGAGAGGTCCAATGTGCAAATCTGGGACCATGGCATCTTGAAGGGATGAGTTCTGGGCGATAAACCTTAAATTCCTAGAACCAAACTAGAAAGGGTAGGCCAACAAACCTCTTATTATGATGTGGATGTGTACGAGTATGTTGGTTGTACGGTCCTCATTGCTCCCCGCCTGCCCCCTAAAATGCATAGGCAGTCAAACGTAGATATGATGGATGGTAATAACCCAACAAATATATTTAAGCTGCACACTAACATAGTGTACCAAATCGCACACCTAAAATTTTCTCGAGAGAATAGGGTTGAGACTAATACCAAATCCTTTGTTTATAATTAATGACCAATTAACAGTAGAACTAAAAAGGCTATTTGCCTGTATGTCTTCATTTTCTGTCAACAATAGCTGATCCAAGAATCAATGCGTACAACCGAAAGAGGATCTAGCCTCACCAACAAATCTCAAAGGTGTGCCGGCATGAAGGATTCCATGGGGACATTTCATGTGTTTGAAGCAACATTTGTTCACATGAATCTCAGTGGAATGGCAAAGCAGGAGGAGAGAAGCTATCTTGTTATTTGTTAGTGGAAAAAGGGACCCAAATCAGGGCATTAGATTTGAATAAGAATGAGGCCGAAAAGGGTCTTGGGGACATGGATTCTTTGTTCAGAGGTATTCACATGCAAGAGAGATCATATGGAGTTTGGGATCTTCTTTTACCCGATTTAGGTAGCTGCAAGAAGCAGGGTGGGACCAAGGAGGAGGAATAAGAGGAAAGATTGTGGGCCCATCTCACTTTCCTCGGGTCCACCTACAACAGACGACTAAATCACAAGGGCCTCGTTAATATGATGCCCATTAGGTGTGCAGGGGTGGAAGAGGTGGGTCCCACATAATCCCTCCTTATTCATGTACCATGTTAGAGCATCTCCAACCATTTGGCGTTTACTGTGGATAAATTTTAGAATCCTTCTATTTTACAGGAAAAATGATGCATCTCACTTGGGACTTCAAATTTGAAGAATGCCTTTTGTTGTTTTGTTCTTTAATTTTAATTATCATCTCCCAGGGTTTTGGTCCTCCTTATTTGTATTTAATATCAATGGAACTTTATTTATTAGCAATTCGAAATATTAATTTGAGCTACTTGTGCATCTAAAAGGGCTCAATTTGACATCTTCGTTGGGAGTCTTAGAAACCATGTTTACCTAGACTCAAGACTAGCCAAACACATACTAGTCTTTCGCTGGACAGGAAGGGTCAAACCAGTTGGCAATAGGCACATTTTTGCGGGGTTCTAATTGCTTGGTCACAACATAAGTAGCTGGTCTTACGCTCGGTAAAAGCCGATGTTTCCTACTTTTATTAATATTCAAAGAGTTGACAGGGATAAGTGGGCTAAATCTTGGGTAAGTTAAGTAGAGTTTTGTAAGACCTAACCTGATTCGACCTGATTCGACCTGACCTGACCTTAGATAGGAATAGAGTTCTTTATACCTAACCTGATTTGATTTTGGAACCAAATTTTATAGACCTGACTTGATCCAAAATATAATTGAAAAACCTTGAGAACCCAAAAATCTATCTTGAGTTGAGTCAATTCTTATAATTAAAACTAAACGGACAATATATTAGATTTGATCATGGAAGGCCATATCGATACGCATAAGAGTATCGATGACCATAGATATAGGTACGCACTGATGATATGCTTGGTATATACGGAAACGGGTATAAAACCTTTTATAAACATAAAAAAATATTATAACTAATAATATATAATTATAATACTTATTTTAGAGCATAATAAGACCATATAATATCGTATCAACCGATACAGATATTCTAAAATTAATTTATTTAGAACCATATACTATTATGCTCTCCGTCCCATATTAATATTGGTCATTCTTTCCCATAATTAATGCTTTAAAATTAATTTATTTTAAAAATAAATAATATGCTTAATATGAGTCTAAATTACATGTTTAAATAATATATATTTGTAGAGGATTATATGTAAAAAATAATAATTATGTAAATTGTTTGGACCTACCTGTATTGATCTCATATAATTTTAAAAATATTATTTTTAATATAACTAAAACTTAAACTTTTAAAGAAGTTAGGTTTGAATTGTATTTTTATTTTGGGAAAATTATTAAAATAATAATTAAAAAAAATATTTACCAAAATATACCACTTTGGGAAATATTTTCCAAAGTGGTGTTCGTTTTTGCCACGCTGGCGCCATCGTGGCTTTTTTTTATATTTTTTAAGTTAATTTTGTCATTTAGAATGACGAAATTGGCTTTAATACGATTTCGTCGTTCTAAACGACGAAACCTTTAATTACTTGACCCGGTTTCGTCGTTCAGAACGACGAAATCAACTTAAGCTGATTTCGTCGTTCTGAACGACGAAACTACCACACTTATCTTATTTCGGGCTCGGTCACGGGAACAACATTGATTTCGTCGTTCTAAATGACGAAATCAAATTAAATTTTTTTAATTTTACTATTTAAAACTAATTTTATCACCTGTCCCTGTTCATTCATTCAAAACACAAAACACAAAATATAATAAATACAGAGGTTGATTATATGTTTACCAATCAACAGGAGGGTTTCTACATGATTTACTATTATGCCCACTTTGTTTACACCTCCCGCATTTATATCCTCCTCTACCATCTCTTTCCATTGTTCTGCGGTCCATGGTATTCCTAATGCGAACAGACCATAGGCGACCGAGTTGCCTTGTTGCTATCGGTGGGTATAACACAAACGGTATATCCCTCTCCCAATACTCCCGACCACGAGGAGAATAAAATTCTGCAGAGTACACATTTCTATAAGTAGAAGATGTGTAAAACAGTGATGCATTGATTGGCTCCCGCCGCTTTGCCCACACGGCTATAAGGTGCGAACAAGGATAACCATAAACCTGAGGGATGTTGCATGTACAAGTATGCATCGCAACATTTACCATAACCTTGCGGGCACGAATTGATGTCACTCCGTACTGACTCCTGTTGATCCTATTAACTATATACTATTATATTTTATGTTTTGTGTTTTGTGTTTTGAATGAATGAACAGGGACATGTGATAAAATTAGTTTTAAATAGTAAAATTAAAAAAATTTAATTTGATTTCGTCATTTCGAACGACGAAATTAGTGTTGTTCCCGCGATCGAGCCCGAAATAAGATAAGTGTGGTAGTTTCGTCGTTCAGAACGATGAAATCAGCTTAAGTTGATTTCGTCGTTCTGGGTCAAGTAATTAAAGGTTTCATCGTTTAGAACGACGAAATCGTATTAAAGCCAATTTCATCGTTCTAAACGACGAAATCAACTTAAAAAATATAAAAAAAAAAGCCACGCTGGCGCCAGTTGCTTGGCCGGTGCCAACGTGGCAAAAACGAACACCACTTTGGGAAATATTTCCCAAAGTGGTATATTTTAGTAAATATTTTTTTAATTATTATTTTAATAATTTTCTCTTTTATTTTTAAGAAAAAAAATTTAATTTTTTTTCAAAAAATAATAATTTATTTAATTAAAAATTAATTTTTTAATTAAAAAAATTAATTTTTTAGTATGGCCGATACGCATTGGAAAATGGTGTGGGGGGCGTATTGCCCTCCGTACCGTATTAGTATCGATCAATACGGATATGTATCAACCGATACGAATTTATATCGGTCTATACGTCCTTCCATGAGTCTAATCTATTTATAAAAAATTATAAAATTTTATATAAATTAAATATAATTTTATAAATTAATTAAAAACTTGAGTTTTGATACTTTTTACATAGAAAGCCCAACCCTACCTAGTACATTCTCGGGTCAATTTCATCTAACTCAGGTTGGGTCTAGGTTTTTTAAGGCAGCCCTCGGCAACTCAGAGGAGTCACGTCGTACGACCAATCTCGAAGGGGACAAAAAAGAGTGCGTCAAGCCACATGTGGGCTCTCCGGCCTGCCTCTGCGCCAAAGGAGTCTTCCTATTTTGGGCTTAATGTAGGCCACTACGATATGAGTCGGGCCCATGACGGAAATGGCTTCCGTGCCTCACCAGTCCAGCACAATCCAAGCCCAACGGGGACTGGGCTTCTTTCGTATACACACGAGTTTTTAGTTTTTACAGTTTCTCCAAGGTCGCTGCGGGTGGAGGCCTCGTCCGGAGTCGGCCATGGAAGCTCTGGCAAGAAGGTCGGCGGTGCTGTACCACTATCCATGCCCCGACGGCGCGTTCGCCGCATTGGCAGCCCACCTCTACTTCAAGGCCGCCTCTCTTCCGGTCTCCTTCTTCCCCAACACCGTCTACGGCCCCATCAGGTCTCACTGAATGCTCCTCATCAGTCCCAACTTCCATCCCAATGCCCAACTCCTTCCAAGTTCTCTCTTTTTCTGTTCATAGTTTTCAGCAAATCAACTTCTGGGCACCCTTTTTTCCCCTCGTATATCTTCAATACGTTTGATGCGATTGCTTTTTCTTCTTCTTTTTCTCTGTATGATGTGTAACTTTGAGGATGGTTTCTTATTCAGGCCAGAACAGCTCCCTTTACATGAACTTGATGACGTTTACCTCCTGGACTTCGCGGGTCCCTCAGGTTTCGTCCGGGAACTATCTTCCAAAGTCAAGAGGTGTGATGGTTAAGTCTTCTTTGATTGAGTATTGCCTGCTGAGTTGTTCTTATTTGCTTGAATGTCTTTCGGTTTATGCACCCATGTTATCAAGGCGAATTTTTTTCATTTTATTGGGATTCTAGTTGCATGAGTGAATGAGTCTTTGCATAGCTGGATGTATAGAGAGCCTGCATTTGTTTCCAAAATTCCAAGTCTACTTCTTTCTACTTTGTCAGGGTGATTATCTTAGACCATCACAAAACTGCAATGGCGATGCTATCTGACAATAGCGGATGGAACAAAAATGTGAGAAAGGTTTTGGATATGGATAGGAGTGGGGCTACAATATCATTTGACTATTTCAGAAGTTCGTTAACTACTGATTTCACTAGTAGGAGTAATGCTGGAGAGAATAATGCTAACACTGGAGCAGATCTGTTGCCGGAAAATGATCTTGAAAGGGTTGGCCGTCTTTTCAAATATATTGAGGATGGTGATCTTTGGAGATGGGAGCTTCCAGATAGCAAAGCTTTTAGTAGTGGGCTAAAAGATTTGAACGTTGAGTTTAGTCTTCAGAAAAACCCAAGTTTATTTGAGCAGGTGGATGACCCATGTCCTCAATTTCTGTTTCTGATTAGGACACGTGCATGACAAATAACTCGTCCATTTGCTAATTTTGATTGTTTTGGGTGTGAGTGAAAAATGCTAGCCTTTCTTTACAAACTGCTCTAACTATATTTCTAATCAGTTGTTGCTTTTATTTAATCAGCTTTTAGCATTGGATTTTCAGTCTCTGATTAGTCAAGGGAAGGTGAGCTTGTCAAATAAGCAAAAGTTAATAGATGAAGTTCTGGAACAGTCATATGAAATTGCCCTTGGAGGCGGGGTATTTGGGAAATGCTTGGTAAGCATATTGTCTTTCATTGGTTTATTGGTAGTTTTTCGTTTTTTGGAAACATACATATGAATCTTTCTGAGCATTATGTTTCTTCTTCTTCTTTGGTGGGTTTTATGGAAAACCAGTTTTTTACCTGGAAAAGCTTTTCTTCCATGAGTTTTTTTATTTTTCAGCGAAATATGGAAAGTCAAATTCAAATGCTAAGGTCCTAAGGGCTTTTGAAATGTTTATTGGAAAAATTGTGGGAATATCTAAACTTTTCCAGCAAAAGGAAGGTTGAGATTTTTGAAAATTTTCTGGCAACAACCTCCTCATGGCCATGGACAAATAGAGAAAGGCGGCCTTCGGAGGCAGAGGTATGTAGGCTGGGGTTTGTTGACTACTTTGAGGGAAGGAAGAGCAGGGGTGGCTAGAAGGGACTCAGTGGTTTGGGTTGGGGATGTTGGAGGTTTGGTGGTATTGATGGTCGAGAAACATTGGCAGCCTCCATGGTGGGATGGAGGCATCCATTGGGCGACAGAATGGAGAGGAGAAGAGAAGGCAGAGGGGAAGCAGGACTACACTCACTTTTCAAAAACCTTTCCCTTTCTGAGATTTTTTAATTACACCTAATGTATGGAAAACTTCTTTTCCTAGACGCACATATTTTCCTGTACATTTTCAAAACCCCTAACACAGACTTTATGTTTTATAAGATCTGACACACATTTCCAATCAAACAACAGTTGTGCTAGACCTTGTGTTTAATCAATGCCTGAGATAATTGATTCACTTTACACACACGAATCCAGTCACACATTTGTACCTAATTTGGCAAGGCTCCTCAGATGAGCAGATTTAATATCTGAAATGCTTTCTACCACAGGCTGTTGATGCTGATTCCATTTCAGAGCTGAGGAGTGAGCTTGGCAACCAGTTAGCTAATAAGAGTTGTAATAAAAAATTGAGGTGGGATTGAATCCATAATGCTTCTTTAACCTTATTGATTTTATTATTTAGAGTTTTTGCTTTTGTATATTTTGCACTCTTTGAAAGGATTGAAAGAGAACAGTAAGAAAAGGTAGATACTAGAATTGGGGTTGATATATTTCTGTAGTGCAAATATGTTCATATGTATCCATTTTACCATAGCCATTTGGGGTGCAGCAGAGTTTTCAAGTTACGAAAACTGGGCTCTTGTTGACAGGGGCATTGGAGCTGTTGTCTACAGAGTACCTGAGCTTGAAAACAACCACTTACTGAAAATAAGCCTTAGAAGCATGGCCACAGAGGACACCACAACCATTTCACAGGTCCTGTTCACTTGGCCTCGGCTTTAAATTGAACATATCATCTGTTTGAAGTTGGCAAAAGTATTACTAAATAAAAAATGGGTTTCTTTTGTAGGAATATGGCGGAGGTGGTCATAGGAATGCCAGCTCCTTCATGTTGGACTCGTCTGAGTTTGAAAGGTGGAAGATTGGGGTCAATTCATCAACTTAGCGGCAATGCAGCTTCAGAAATGCAATTCATTGACACCAGTGAGGAGAGTCGAACCCGCAATCTCCACCCTAAGGCTCAGCTTATGTCAACCAAGAAGCAAAGGCTCGCGGCAGTTCTTTGCAGGATTGAACATGAACATTCAAGTACCCAATATCTAATTGAAGAGTTATTTTTTCTCGTCAACAGTGAGGAGAAGTTCTTATTCGGTAGAGTAGTGATTATTTATTTATTTTGTTGACTATAATTATTTTAATACAAATGTGAAATAATGATCATTCATTCACAATTTGCATAATTTGTCACGAGATGCCAAATGTATATTTTTAATTTATTACAATATAATACTATATATGAGAATTTAAAATCAGGATAACTGTGTATTACTCCCTCCATCTCATATTTATTTGTTTGGATTTGAAAAACACTTGGCCTATACTAATTATTTCATGTTATCCTTCTCTTAGTGGATGGAGTAAAAAGGTTGGTGGATTGGTCATATTTTTTAAATGTGGACAATTAATATGGGATAGAGGGAGTAGTATTGCAGATTCAAAATCTCAACACGCAACAGCTGGTGATACAGGAAACCACTTGTATGGGCGAGGCACTAATAAATGGGTGACATGATTTATGTAGAGTCCACCTAGCCTGTGCAGCTACGCAGGCCAGGCAGCGTGGACAGTTGGGGTGCGAGCCGTCAGATTACCATCTGATGGCACACCCCCTTCTTCCTGTCTTCCACCCCTCCCCTTAGCGCGAGGCTGCAATTCTTCTTTCATGTAAACCTGCAGTCCATAACACAAGAGTTCGTTTAGTTTGGAAGCACAACATCAGCCACTTTGATCCAATTGCATGAAGGCCAGCATAAATGCCACAACCGTCCGGGGTTAAGTCTTTTCCAAATGACAACCATATTGTTCTCCTTGCCTTTGTTCAAATGTCACATTGCCAGAGTTCCATTTAACGTAGACATGCAAACTTCCATGATACAAAATGATGATGCCTTTGTGGCAATATAATTTGTGAAGAATAGCTAAATCCAACACAACAAAAACGACAATAAAATCCAACATGCTCGATAAGAACAAGGGCTTTGGAAAAGCCGAGGTTCATCTACGCTGGAGAAAACAAGGCCAAATCCTATTATAAAAGCCTCATCTTGTTCTCCACTTCTATGCCTTGAGAAAGAAGGGAATTGACTTCATAGAGAGATAGACAAGATGGCCGGAGATGGAGTCGTCCTCCTGGATTTCTGGGTCAGCCCGTTTGCCATGAGGGTGAAGATAGCGCTGGCAGAGAAAGGTGTTGAGTTTGAAGCCAGAGAAGAGGATTTGCTGGGAAACAAGAGTGAACTCTTACTGGAATCCAATCCTATCTACAAGAAAGTGCCGGTTCTGCTGCACAATGGGAAGCCCATTTGTGAATCCCTTGTCATCCTTAACTACATCGAGGAGGCCTGGCCCACCCCGGCTCTGCTTCCTCCGTGCCCATATGATCGAGCCCAGACCAGGTTCTGGGTAGATTTCTTAGACAAGAAGGTAAGTATGAGCCCTCAAGTGCTGCTTTTCTTGGTCTAATTTCTTTGTACCAAAATTCACTGTTTTTAATGCGAGACTAGCAGCCAATCTCTCTATTGCAGGTAAAACAGGCGAGTCAGATGTTCACCTAGGCATGCTAATATGCAGCATTTTTTTTAAAAAAAAAGTTAATATTCAGCACATGCATAGGCATGTATCATGCATATACAAACAAGACTTTACTTTTTTTACTATACCATACGAGTCTCAATATAATCTATTTTGGGCGCACTTGGCTCCATGACCAAAGCTTTGTGATTAACATACATAGGGCTCCAAACATGATACGGGCCGGTTACGGGGATCTAGTAAGGGAATTAGTAGAAAATATTTTCCGTTTTATTTATTATTTTTTATATTTTACATGATGAAATATAATAGGGTACATGCATCAAAATAATATTACTCCCTTTGTTTTATATTAATAGTTATATATAAAAAAAATAATATTTTTTATTAAATAGTAAAACTTATATTTAAGAGAAAGAAATATAATTTTATAATATTTTTTTAAGTACCTAACCACTTATATTGAACAAAATAAAGTTATTAATATAAAATAAACGTCTAAGCAACTCTTAGTTGGTCTACACACTTTATTAACAATGGCTAGGCACAATTTAAGATGTTTTTGAATTTTGCTATTTTATTATAAGAAGAAAATAGTAAAAATGGGCAATTGCGCGACCAATATATGCCCATATTATCGGGTCTTTTAATCATATATACAACATAGTAATCAATGAATTTCTTATTTATACTATCTTATATTAGTTAAACTGTAAGAGTATGCCATTTTAATACTTGGACATCTCCGACTACTCAACATTGTCCAATTGTATTTTAATGCATGTTGTTTCTCATTTTTCATTATAGAGATAATGAAGTAAACCTTGGGTTTTGGGCTTTTGGGCAAACCCATAAGTGTATCCTAGTCTCCTTAAACAACATAATGGTTGAATATAAAAAATATCTTATTAATTAGAATGAACTAACTCAAGATCAGGAAGCAGGTTGCCTTGCCCCTCTTCTAGTTACATCCTAAGGACTTTGGCAATCCTTGTTATTTTTTTTAAAAGGCTTCTTCGAATAAAAAAACCAATTTTTTTTTTTGGATATTGCAGCTATTTGAGGCAGGAGGCAAGATTTGGAAGAGCAAAGGAGAGGCGCAACAGGCTGGAGTGAAGGAGTTCATAGAAGTGTTGAAAGTTCTCGAGGGAGTTTTAGGGGAGAAGGACTACTTCGGTGGGGAAGGCTTTGGCTTCATAGACATTGTGGCAGTTCCACTCACATCATGGTTCTATGCATATGAACAGTTTGGAGGGTTCAAGGTTGAAGATGAGTGCCCCAAGATCACAGCTTGGGTGAAGAAGTGCTTGACGAGGGAGAGTGTTGCCAAGATCTATCCTGACCCGCCCAAGGTGTACGAATTTGCTTGCATGCTGAAGAAGGCATTTGGTCTTTGATTAGGCAGCCATGTCTATTGTGGGTCACAAAGTTGTTCTCTTCTTCTCTTCCTTCTTTGCCTCATTATGGAGGTGGGTGATCTGTATGAACATTTCATTCTCTGATCGAGTAGAGGAGAAGAATAATGTACAACATCAATAAAATGCAAATTGCGCCTACGTGCAATGTTATTTTGACGAAGTGATTAAGAGACATAGGTGCCAGACTCATCTGTCAAGTGTCAATCTTGAGGTGGCTCAATCTCTGCTTAAGATAGCTAGACATTAATGCTTACTTTCAGTGGACTACTTATATCCAACTGTAGCATTAGATAGGAAATTGAAAATCTTATTTGATTTTTTTACATTAAAACTCTACTCAAGTCTTTATTAGTAAAGAAAGCTGGGTCTCACCTGATTTATAAAAAGATCAATTTTTCTCAATCTAATTTATTTAAGTAAGGTTCTGGTCTAAAAAAATTAGAGTAAGAATATTATTCTCCTTATTAGTTATCTACTTGAAAATTTCTTTAATGATGTAAAGTTTTATACATAATGAACCTACTTTATTATTTAAACATAATTCATTATTACTAGGGGTGGCCACAAGCAGGGTTAAGCTAAGTTTATTGCGGCCCCTTAACTAGGCAGGCTGGCCTACCTAACCCGCTCCATCGCCCTAATTTTAAAAAATATAAAAATAAATTAATCGCGGCCAGGCTCTCTGGCCAGGCCAAGCCAACTAGACCTTCTTTCTTCACGAATCGGGCCATAGTGGCCCACCCATAGGCAACTCACATTCTAGTCACCCCTAATTACTACAACCTATTTTTTTAGAGTTCATTGCATAAAAAACTTAAATGTCAAGTGTAACTCGAGCTCTGGCTAGTTTTTATTTTAAAATTAAATTTTAATATTTTAAATTATACAATATAATGATAAAATTATCTTAAAATAATTTAAATTTAATGAAATTTAAGTGGCAGGATTATACAATAGGTAACCTAGCTGTATGTGTAATTATCATTAGGTGACCTATGGGGTAAGTCAAATTTTTTCATGGCCAATATTTCGCCCATGCATGTGTACCAGTTCTATGTACACAATGGTCATTTCCTCGTTGCCATCTACCTCGTCTGATATTTCTATCCGAAGTCCCCCATCTCGAGAGTTTTGGAGCAGTCGAACTGGCCAGGTGAGAAGCCCAGATGGCGGCCAGCGCTCTTCCAATTGTTGCTTCACTTCGCCCATCCCGGACAGACTCAGATAGAGATTTGCCAGGAAATCTTTTATGTTCTCTTCCTTCACCCAAATCTCATTTTCCTCCTTCCTTTTTGCATAGATTTCCTCTTCTTCCTACTCGTTTTGCAGCTTTAACTACTACTCACCGGCCCCATCTCGTGGTATCTTGCCTGCCGTCTTCTCCTGCTGGGTCTACTCCAATCTCTACCAAACTCTATGTAAGCGGTAAGGCTCTAACGTCCATTTTTCTCTTGTTTCTTTTCTTCAATTTAAGTTGGTTGGTATTACGTTTTTAATGTTGCTTTAGCTGATTTTTCCGGGAAGATGATAACTTTGGTCCATTTTCTTACTACGTCTTAGATGGCAGTTCAAGTTTGCTGTGGTATAGTAGTTTAAATGGCTATGCTCTTGAAATTCCCGTAGATTAATGGTTTTTTCTATAGAATGTAAATTTGACTCATTAGGAATGTTATTTCCATCTCTAGCTACCCTTTTTCAGTATGTTGTTGTTTCTGGGATTGGTTTAATACGTACTCCCTCCGTCCTACATTAATAGCTCCATTTGACACAAAAAAATGTTCCATTTGACAAAAAAGTTTGTTCCATATTAACAGCTCTATTTTGTTCAATTTAAGTAGTTGGGTACGTAAAAAATAGTACCATGATAAGTGGGTTTCACCGTTCAATAAAAACCACTGTTTTTTCTAAATGTGGCTATTAATATAGGAAGGAGGGAGTATTTTTACTGCATGGGTACTTTTGATAGCATTTTAGTTTTTTATGTAATTCTGTGTACATTTGGTTGGAACTGAATGTAATTCTTTCTGCATTTAGTAGTATTGACATGAGTAGTTATGGTTTTCCCCAACCTGTTGAACTGTTAAGAATACCCCATGGAGGGAAAAAGTCCTCATCTTGTCCCCTTGAATTAGTGTCCATTGCAGAGGCCAAATGGGCTTGCAGATAGGAGGAGTAACAAAAACCAAAAGTTCTGCTTTTTCTAACAGCTCGATCTTTTAGGAGAAAGTGATTAACTGGCAAGATGGTTCACTTGTGACATTATAACGAATCAGACTTGTCGACGATAGAAAGTAATACAATACAAAGTGTTTAGTTTGTCTGGGCTATTAGAAACATATAGACACATTAAATAAACTACTTCCTTATCATGTTTAACTCCGTGCAAAAAAAATTCACATTTAACTTCCTTTGTTTTTTCAATGCTCTGTTTTTATAAAGGGAGCCTGAGCTTTTGAGACTGACCCATTTCTAACACAAATTGCCCAAAAAATAGTCCTATGTCATCCTGATGCTTCAGAGTTGGAGTAGTAATGATTTTTTTTTTAGATTATGTGGGAAATGTTTGAGTGTAAATTAGTTGTTATAATTCGCATTGTATGTTTCTAAAGGAATTGTGACAAGGTTATGCAACCACCATTTGTTGACAGGTCTATCCTTTAGGACAACTGAAGAGAGCTTGAGAAATGCGTTTCAAAATTTTGGTCAACTTGTAGAAGGTGAGCTTTTTCCTCTTTGTGGCAAGAAATAAAGGAATCACAAAAATCATGACATTTATTGCTTTATCCCTTTTGTAGTGATGAACTTTACTCTGATGATTTTTGTACAATATTTTTTTTCCTCTATATTGCTTCTAAAAATATAGATTGTAGGTATGTAGAATATTCACTTATAATTTCTTCATAAAGATTGTTTCTTATAGGATATTTTCTCTGTAAAATATCGTTGAGAAATGAGAATGCCTGTCTGTTCTTTATAAAACTGACTGTCTGAAACAAATCCTCACACAGTTAACCTAGTGATGGATAGAATAGCAAATAGACCAAGAGGATTTGCTTTTCTTCGCTATGCAACAGAGGAAGAATCCAAGAAGGCCATTGAGGGGATGCATGGAAAGGTATCATCTTTCATGATTTTGCTTAAATGCGTATTACTGGCTAAAGTGTTTCAAATGGCATCTGCTATTCTGGTTATGCTTAAAAGAAACACATGCAATGGTACGTTCTTCAGTGATTTTGCTGAAATTCTTACCATTGACTAGACTAGAACAAATGGTATGTGTTGCCAAACAAAAATGGCATCTGATCATTTTCCCAAATGCTTGCAATTAACTATGGTGCAGCGAATCACAGAATGATTTTGGTTAAACCAGCTACACTTTGCCGCTTAAGACCATTCGGTCTACAGTATTCACATTTTAGGACCATAAACCCTCAAGGTTCTCCAAGATATAACCTCTATTTATTGAAGATGGCCATCAGAAGCGGAGCTTCATATCTCACAGGAGCCATAGTAAGCCCTCATAAAGACAGCAGCAACGAGGGACCCTTTTGTGGAAGGATCTCTTTGAGACCAGTTGTAGTTTCATTTTTTGTACATCCAATATTTTCTGCTTTACATTAATTGCATTCTCCAGAATTCACTGACTCAAACGCTTTGCAATAATATACCAAGTTCTTTAACTGACTTTTGTATCCTTATGTCCAGTTTTTAGATGGTAGAGTCATATTTGTGGAGCATGCAAAGCCGAGGTCTGAGTTGCGACAGAGCACTAAACAGACTCCAAGACCGTACTGAAGTGTCTACAACGAAGAACTACGCCTTTAAAAAAGGGCAAAGGGCATGCTATCTTGCAGCATATTGTTGTGTTAGGTCTATACCACTATGTAGTGCGGCACCGATTTCAATCAATATCATTTGGGCAACACTGATTTTGTTTCAATATAATATAAAAGATTTTGTTGCTTTCAGATCCCTGTGGGCATTTTGTCCAGCAAACTTTGGAGTGTTCAACAGCTGGTTTCCATAAAATAACTGCGTCATCTGCTTGAATAGATTGTTGTCTGGTGTATTCACCAGTTATGTGGAGGCTATGAAAAGGTCTCAATGAGTCAATTAGGCCCTGTTGTATGTCAAATTGTACAAGCATATTTATTTATAGAACGAGAGCGGTGGCCGTATTTTTATCTCTTGGTGAATAACCAAATCGCCATTAGTAACAGGCAAATAGGCAACCCGTAGCAGAACAAGGGAAAACGAGAAAGAGAGAAGCCTGCATTGGCATGGAAATGGTTTTCTCTTCATGGCTTCTCGGGAATTTCGGAGGGCCAAGCAAAATGGCTGTTGATACCTGCCGATTTGATCCAAAACAGACTTGGATGAACCAGCAGCTACAATAAGAAAATTGGATACCTACCGCCCATTAACTTCAAAATTAGGACGAAGGCCACGTTTAGAAACCAAATAGGCATTAAAAAGTTAAAAAGGTACAGTAAATAATTGAAGCATCATCCTATTTTGCATTAGACTTTACAAACTGAAAAAATAAAAACTGAACGAAGATACGGATATGCTTCGCGTAGACATCAGAAGAGATAAGAACTTTTCAGTACTTGTTACAGGCTGCTGAGAGATCTGATCTACTTAAATTGTGTAAAAGCCAAGTTTTTGAGCATCTTAAACAAGGTTAGCTTTAAACTGACACAAATCTCCCAGCAGACGACTGCAAAACAAAGAATAAATATAAAACAGAGAAAAGAAATGACAAAAAAATGGGATGGGACTACAAACACAACCGAATCCGTTGTGCATTTTTCTCTTGGTCACCAAGCTGTGAAGATTGGCCATCTCTTTCTGCTAAACATCTTTTATATGGCACAAACCCCCTGCTGCCATTACTAGAGCTAATGGGCCTAGAGAAAGCTGATTTTTTTCTAGCTTTCAGCCTAGAGCCACAGTCTCCAGTTCTAAAGTCAATAACGTCACTGCTCTTCTCTTCTGATCCTGTGGCGCTTTCAGAATCACTGCTCGAACCAGTCCCCGTTCCTTCTTTGTTCATTTCCTTCACGTTTGAAGACCTTTCTACAGAAGAGTCGAGAGCTGGCCTCCAACTCATACCGAGACTAGAATGAGGATAAGCAAAACCCTCATGCAAGGCCCACCATGGCAAAGGAGGAGTGGGGTTAAAAGAGTCTGACGCTTCTGGGGGAAACTGCATGCAGTAAAGCAGCGGGGGTAGTCCACAAGGCCATGGTGCCCATGTAGTTTTGCTAGGCTCCACGGAAAAAGCTGGCAAGGATCCGTGTCCTTCAGGTGTCAGATGAGGATTATCCTCCTCTACCCCCCTCCAATCTTGGCTGCTTGCATTGTCGGTGATGGCGAATGTCTTGGGCGGGTGCGAAGTCCCAGTCACAGAAGATGGTTTTTGAGAATCTGTAACCAGGACAGTTCTTCCAAAGAGCTTGAGACAGGTCGTGCGGGGTTCTATTGATGAAACCTCCTTAGCATAGTCATGTTCTTTATGCCCTGTCTCCAATTTTTGAATTTTCTCCTATGAATACAATGAATAATCCATCAGATATGGAACTAGTTATTGCATATAACAGCAATTGAGTCAGATTTTGCAATTTTGCCAGTATACCTTGGAAGATCCATTTACTTGGCTTGAACCAGGAGGCACCAGAACGGGGGACGCAGACCTGTTCTCTTCTTCAACTGATGATGAGTCCCCATTTTCTAGTTCTGCAAGTGGCACGGACTCTCGTTTTGAAGCAGCAGCTGATGAAACAGGAGACGAGCAACCATTTGGCGAAATTGAAACGGTTGATTCCATCACCTCAGATCCAACCCCAGACAATACTGATTTTGGCGATCCATTCTCTTCCTTTGAGGCTGAGAGAAATAATGACGAGGATCTTTCCAGACTCTCAGATATAGTGATTCCTTTCATGGATGAAGAATGGACCAATTTGCGGGGGTATGGATGCATAGGCTTTCTTTTTGGACGTGGAGGAGGGATCTCAATTGCTTTCACAGAATCTGGATTACTACTGCCTGAATCCTTCGCAACCTGCATTAAAAAGATCACACAATTTATAAGACAGCAGCCTGCAGAAAGTGAAATCCAATCGAAGAAAATAAAAAGTGTGGGCGCCTAATCATCGAATCCTTTACTTACTTTAAACGTAAGTAAGACCACCCATGTTCATACTATTGTAGAAAATATGGGGACTGGAAAGAAGAGCAGTGGACCTTAGAGAAGAATTTCTGAGCATGGCTTCGGATCTGAACTGCTGTCTTGGTGCCGACATGCTCTGCAGAAAAAGAAGAAAAAAGAGCTACTTTAGTAATGAAAGTGGATAATCATACCAATTACAGAGAAAATAATACAATTTCACTCCTCTAGCACCTTCAATCCGGCGCCAAGCACGGCCGTACAGTTTCAGTGCTTCCAAAAACTTTTCATGTTCTTCCTCAGTCCACCTTTCCCTCTGTTTAGTAATTGTGTATGGTTTTCTAGCCTAATCACCAAGCAAAAAGCGACTATTAGGAAAATTTACAAGTTAATTAACCAAGCGCATAAACTAATGATCTGAGCAGCGTAATCCACCTTAGGCATGAGTTCACCTCCTACTTCACTCTGATCCAAACTCATATTACTTCCACTTTCTTCCTGCATTAAACGAAGCACATTTATAAAGATCACATCACCCACCATTCAACCTAATTATTATCTATGTAAAAAAATTATATAAAGAAATGGGCAAGTCCTTATATTGTTTATCGAGTCAATCATGCAAAAAGTTGTGTAGACATATAAATGCATACAATTGTATTATTGGGGAGCCAATAAGCCAAAATTAAAGGAGTAAAACTTGATTATTTGAATAAATGTGAAAATAAAACCTTGAAAAGAACAAAACGGCCACCTGAAAGGCCATCTAAGCAGAAACTCTTACTCAAATGAATGATCCTGTCTTTCAGAAAGCTCTTATATATGCACTAGAGCTCCAGCAAGTCCAAACGCATCTAATTGCTCATAACAGACGGTTCAAAAGGTACAGAAACCCAAATCTTCAAACAAACCACTCAAATTCTCTGCAGACGGTCGTCACAAATTGCACAAATCCCATTTCTCCAGCAAAGCTGATTTCTTCCTGTAATCGGATACAAATTCATTTAATTAATTCGCAAAACAAAAACGAAAACATTAAAAATCAGATAAACATATCAGAGTCCAGAAATGAACCAAATTTGCAGCTCCTTTCTTTCTAAAAATCAAATCACAAGACAAAACATTTATAACCTTGAAGCAAATTCAAACAGCAAACGCGAAACACAAATTCCCAATCGAAACTTCTTCCTAATAGACAAACAAAACATCAACAAACAAAAAAACACAAAACGCGAATTAACTAACCACACAACCCAAACGAACATACCCAACAAAAATCTTGATTACAACCGAGATGACCCGCAACCAGCTCCGGACTCAGGCGTGAAAACACACGGAACAGAACAGAAACGGGGAAAGGCAGCGACTTTCGGGCCGGAAGGAGGAGCACGAGGCGGATGGAGAAGCGATGGAGCGAGAGGCGACCATCCGGCTTCCGCTTCACCGATGTCGTCGCTGTGTAAATGGAGGCCAAGGGGGGAGCAGGCGGGGCCGGTCCGGCCACGTCGGACTCGAAAGAACTCTCCAGAATAGTGGGCCCCGCAACTTGTGGCGGACGTCGCCACAGCCCAGTCCACGTGGCCTTCAACCTTTTGTGGCTCAGAATGGCTCTGGTCTTGGGAACGGCGAAATTATTTTTGTTTTGGAAGGGGAATTGATCTGCTGCAGCCTACACCTAAGCTGTTTGCTGCTCCTTACATGTAATCGTCCAACCTGAGTAACTACTTTGATCATACGCTTAAGTAAAAACTACATCTCTTATATAGTTATGATTATATGTGTTTTATACCGTATTAATTAAGAGACATGACTTCGAATTAGGTAAGTACTCTTGGCTGTACAACTTGACCTACATCTAAGAGAAGGAAAAATAGGCTTATGATAATTTTTTTTAAATATTTAACCACTTTGGGGCTGTTTGGATGGAGCTTCATTAGCATGATTCTTTTAAGATTAAGTATAAATCTTCTAAATTATATTTAGATGTCAGAATTCTTAAATATATTAAATTTACAATAAATATTAGATTCATTAAGATTTGTAGTTAATTTTTTACTTTCCCAAGTAATTTCTTCCTAAGGAGATTTACATAATTCATCTATAAATCAATTATAAATAAAATTCACATAATATACATTACCAAACATAAAAAATAATTAAATTTAATTTGTCAAATTAAAATAAATTATTTTTTTTTATAACTAACAATTTGTATCTAAATAGTCTTTTAAAATAAATAAAATTAAATTAATAATATAAAATAATTTCTTTTACAAAATTGAGCTATTAATTTAAGATAGAATGAATATATATTTTATACCACATTTAAGAAACATGACTTTTGTTAGGTGTACTATCATAGTAATTACCCATGTCCTTTGAACACGAAATCAAGACTCACTTTTGGTCGGGTCTCATGGGGACATGTGAATTGGAAGGATCGTAAAGATATTTTGTAGGATAAATCCAAAAATAGATAGATTTTTGTTCAAGAATAAAATCTTATTGGAATTATCCATATCCGGTTCATTCCGGTATGTTGGTTTCATTGTAGAATTTAAGTGCTACAAAATATAACCCAACACCAATTTAGTTTTAATTGAAGTTGAATCTACAACAACTGCCCTATTAGACCAAACCTAAAGTGGTAACGAGTTTAAGTTAGCTCAAATCGGGTTGTCCTAGCCAATTTAAGTTAAATTAAACTAATGAAGTTTTACCCATTATCCATCTCACTAAGTTGATACTGTATGCATAAGCGTTACCTATGCTAGCACACTTGCACATGTATCATCAATCTCATGAATCAATGATCAATAAATCTTCACAAAGGGATGTCATGGGTGAAACAATATTAACATAATTGAATTTATTATACTTCTATAAGATGTGGAAAGTGGTGTAGACCGATGTGTAGAATTAAAGGAAAAATATAAAAAAATAACTTAACAATAAAAAATAAACTAACTTGAATATAATTTCTAAACTTAACTAAATAGGCATAACTTCTACATATTTAGAGGTAATTAATAAACCTAATACTAATAAGATTTCTAATTAAAATAGACTTCTAATATCATCTTAAGCCCAATTAAAATACAATTCTAATTATATTAAATTATTTTTACTAATAATAATTAAATTCTAATTTAATTAGATTTTGAAGGTATACCCAACCCCTAGGGCGGGTCATGACAAGAAGACAAAAGTATTTTTCATGTTCCTATTAACAATAAACTTAGCATAAGTTGTGTATAAAAATCTTTAATATTTAAGACAGATGGTGTATGTACTTAGCATATATTAATATTAATAACATTACCAATATCTTATAAATAAATGACTCACATCTGTAACTTATACTACTCATTAAAAAAAATGCTTCAATGGGAGACTTGGATTTGAAAAATCATTTTGGGCTGAATGGAATTTTCAACCAATTCAGCTACTATTTCGGGTTGATAAATAATAAATTGACCCGTCACCCAATTAAGAAGAGCAACCCAGCTGGTTCAGCTGCACAGTTCCTCCTTGCATCGCAACAGCAGCAGAAAAAGCTTTTCCCGTTTTTTTCATCCACAAAAGATATTTTAAAATTTCCCGTGGATAAATTAGAATACCCGGAGCCGCTAAAAAGCAGCGAAAGTCTCGGACCCTCTCAAAAGCGGCTGCACCCTTTCCGCGCTTTTTATCCACGTCAGCTCCCGCACCCGCCGCCATCGGCCTTCCCGCCCGACACGTTTCGCTCCGGCCTGGAACGGCCTGCGTGGCAGAAGGCGACGGCTCGGCCGTTCTCGACCGCTCCATAAAAACCGTACTTTTGGTCGTTTTTTTAACTCCGCGGAAAAAAAGGGAGCCACATAATTCGAATGAGGTGGGTTTAATTGAGATTTGGGGTCCGGTGGGGCCCGCCCGGGCTGGTTGCTTCGGCTTTTATGGGAGTGTCGGGTCGGGTCTGATGTGGTCTGGTGGAGCGGCCGCGGCAAGGCCAAGTTGCCAACTCCCACGCAACTTGTTGCGGGACCCGTTCGGCGATCCGGCAGCGCACTCTTCCGTACTCCGCCCACCGGTTTTTAAGGCATCTGGCTCACCGGATTTCATCCGTTGGATAAGTTTGAAACGGGTTGAATTTTTTTGTAAGGATAAGAATATTTTTACAACAAAAATTTACGCAAGAGTTTTAATTAAATTTTATAAATAAGACCCCACATAAAATTCACATAAGTTTACTTATTTAAAGGTTCAGATCGGCTGGGTGGGCACTCCAATCACAATCGATAGGTTGCTTACGTGTTTGGTTCTATATGTTTGAGCTAGACGTATTTTGCCTATGCGTTTAGTGCTAAGAAGGCACTCTTCACCGTGTTGGGTAAGAGTGCCCACCCAGCCGATTTAAACACCTTATCTAGACTAATAAAAAATCATATGCTAATTTTTTATATAAAATAATTATTTTTTAACTTGAAATGGGTTGATTGCTTACAAGGCGAGACGACTTCAGTTTGATTTACATTAAACAATAAAATTAGGGATGTCACTGGGGTTAGATTTCTTTGGTGAATCTACCTAACTTTAATGGTTTAGAGTTGGGCTTAAGATTTGCAATCCGAGAATTTTGTTAGTTGGATCTAGTTTGGGTTTTAGATGACCCAACTGAACTTGATCTTATTGGGTTTGGGTTAGGGTTGGAGATTTGTATACGACTAATTTGGTCAAATTGGGTTTGGGTTTTACTTGACCCGAACTTCTGATTTGGGTTTATTTTACAACTGGAACCTTTGTCTTTTTCTTAGAGAAGCAATCACTATCTAGACCAAGATGCCCCACTTAAAAAATGGGTTATGCAAAACCTGAGTCAAACATGATCAAGTGGCACCACTGAGTTAATCGTGTTAGACATTATAATGTCGGCCCGTCTAATTTGAAGACAAGGTTGGTCCGTTCAAGGGTCAAATTCATCAAATCTACCCTAATAAGCAATTGCTACCCATATTACACCCACACCTCAAATTGAACTTAGCTCTATTTGATTTTTTTCTTATTATTAGGTAAAAAATTTGCCTTACAATTTATTTTTCGCCTTTCTTTTGCTAGATTGGACCTTAGTAGTGTTTCAGAAACGATCCCTGTGCTAAGGGAAGAGTTTAGGGTCCTACCTAGTTTTTGCCTGGATATCCTCCACCAGATAGTGAGATATTGATCATAAAAATTTACAATGCATATTACTTGCACTAATGTACACTAATAAGTATGTCATCAATTTTTACGATTGATGGCCTCTATTGATAAAGAATATCATGGCAGACATCCTCGAAGAGTACCAAAAATTATTTTCATGTTAGATGATAACCTAACTAGTTAAGGTAGCCCCCAGTGCATGTAGGCTATACAGTACTTGTACTTTAGGTGGAGAAGGGTGATACGGAGAAAATTGTGGTGGAAAGGCTGAGCTGAGCTAGACAAAACACCCTTTAGTACATTATATTTTTATAAGCTCAATTATATCATTTTCTTAATGAAAATATAAATATATACTTAGGTGCAGATCAAAATTTTGGGCTCATACCTCATGTTCCCCAAAGTTTCCCTACCTCATCCACTTCCTCCAAATCCTTTATGGGGTTCTCTTAACCTAATTTGGAAGAGAATGTAATTTAATAAGAATGACATATTGGTTAAAAAATGGTCTTATACTCTAAACTTAATTATGTAGAAAGAGTAAACACTTGATATAAAGACGTTACACATTGAAAGAACCATAAAGACACACTTTAATCACTCCTTTTTCTTCTTAATAATCATCAACCAGCACAATTTATGTTGAAAAATAATCAACTAGAAAAATGTAGTGAGAGGTACCACTAGCACTTGGCCAATGGGACATGGGGTCCATGAAGAGATATCATGGGAGTCCTGCCTAGATTTTGGGTGCCCCACCTCCTAGTGGTCCAAACGCACTGAACAAAAAGTAGATAGAAACCCAAGTGCCAGATTAGCAGTCCCTTGCACCTGCGGACCCCACATTTATTGACACTTGCACAGTTGCACCTGTAACAATGGACAACCCAATCTTATGGCTCATGTCCAACTGCATGGACAACCTCACGTTTCCACGGAATTTTATCAGCCATGGAAGAGAGGCAATTGGATATTTTTGCCCTTTATACACAAACAAAACAATTTTGTTCCTATTTGGCTGGAAGGGGAAGAATACAAAGTCCATGTGTGCAAACAAAGACATGACCGGGCACCCTAAGTACATTTTGAACTGATGGAAATATCGTCCACAAGATAGTCATTATCCAAACACATCAATGCTTGGTTGGGGATCAGATGGCATGCATGTGGAGGAATGCACACATGCAATACAAAAGAAATCCATGTCCATAGGTTCTAGGTCAAATCAATTTCATAGCTAAGTACCTAAAGTTCTTGTTGGTTAATTGTAATGTTGTTTGCACCTTTCTTCCCTTCTAAATATCTAATCCATCTAAGTCTTATAGATTTAGGCAATAATTGTAAATAGTATTAGTGATATTTTTTATTTAGACGCATATAGCCGAACCAAATTCCGGACCAAAGCCCCCGACAAGGCTATGAATTAACCTATATAGGGTTTTAAACATAATACATAGAAGGCAACTTGCCTACATACAACTATCTTTGTACGAATCGAGCTATATATTTCAATTTAACCGTGCACATAACACAAAGAGTAGCCAATTTTAAATTGTTATTCACCCTTTTATATTATTAGATCGAAATTCGGCGGCTCAAGATGCCCGAGTGAGCTCAGATTTATCTAATTTTTTCTTCTTTATAGTTAAAAGGGGAGGAGGCAGTGTTATACTACAACCGGACATGTGACCGTGGGCCTTGGAGCAATGGATGTGGCTTGATTGGCTGCAAGTGGAATGTGTGGGGCATGGCTGCCAAAGTGGCGGAGCCACAACATTTCCTGTCATTTCATGTCTCGCCACGTTTCAGATGGTCACGGTGCCAGTTGTTAGGCTGATATTTGTATTTGTGTGAACTTTATCCATGTGGTCCTTTTGTCATCACTTTTTTATTTGGTGAAATTGAATTGGTAATGTGCATGGCTGCAAAAGTGGCCCCCAATAAGTTTGGGGAGTGAAAGATATTGATTGAGATATAAGCCCTAAAGTATCAAGTTTAGTGGCATAGATAGAGACATTTTTATATGTTCATATCTTGGCAATTAAAAAATATTAATACTAGGCTGAAAGTTGTATGGATTGAAATGGGGCCACCTTATAAAGGAAGGAAAACGATAATGGTCCAATCAATCTGTCTAGTTGGAGGGTTTTGGCTGGACTAAAAGGAGCGAGCCACGTGCGAGCCATATGTGAGCCACGTGAAGCCCAATTTCTCTGTTGTCAAACAAAACGTGTCATACCGGAATTGGAGGGTTTTGTTTGATAAATTCATTAATTTTGAGACACGATAAAAACATGTGTTAGCATGGGCCTGTCCATGGCACCATGCATGCTGAGGATAAGCGTAAGTAACATTAATCGCTTAATTAATATAAACTTAACCATAGCCAATCTCAAGATAAATAAATAAGCAACCACATCATATGGATATACTCGTACAAGTCTAAGGATTAGGATGTGAATTAGATTTATGGTTTATCACCTGAAATGGGCCTCACAGAGGGCTCTATATGCAATGTGGAGACCATATGTTCATGCATTATCTATGCTTTTGTTCCTTAAAGGGTTGCAAATAGCTTTTGCTCCTTTCGTTGTTAGTTTTGAGAAGTAGACACTAGACATGACATCAGTTGCGGACCTGAATTGAGTTAAGGTACTTGCCTTATAGCCACAAGAACAAGATAAGTTACTTTTCTTTTTGGTAAATGAGATAAGATCCTTTTTCTTTTTCTTTTTATTTTTCACTTAAGGAAATGAGGTACATTTTTTTTAGGTAGAAGGAGATGAGATACTTGGGAAGATTTTTTGTGCTCCTAGAAATAGCGAGTCCCAAATGAACTTCCTATTTTAGGGAGCAGTTTTGTGTGAGCAATTGACAAGTAAGACATAACTAGTAGAGATAGGGGAATAACTAGGACTTCGAGTGAGGAGTGGCAAACATGAATAAAAGATACTAGAGAGAAAAAAGTTGAAAAGAGTAGGGGCGAAGTGTTTTATTTTAAGGGGAGCATGACTATTTAATTACTTTTAGTTGCTCACACCACACAATTTCTTGCAATAGGGGTCTCATTTTAGGCTCACTAATTTAGCAAGTACCAACAAACCTTCTGATCATATGCCACTAGCAACAAGATGACACATTCTGGGCTTGGAAAAAATATGAAGGATAAGGAAAATATATTTAGAAAAAAATGAAAGGAATAAAAGAAAATGAACTTTTTTTTAAAAGAAAAAAATAGTGTCCTTTTAATCCTTGTGGATGAAAACTATGGATATAAACATAATTACTTTGAAGATAAGTAAGTAAAATTCCAATTTTGGTTATAAAATAAGTTATGAATTATTGGGATATGACTTACAAAAAGAAAATTTTCTTTGTGACTTAAATTGTGAAAAAGACAAGAGTGAGGAAGAAAGTAACTTGAAGTGTAAATGCAATATGTAAGATATGAGTTTGCATGAAGTATTTTCTATGCTCTTGATTATTAGAGAGCCCAATGAAAGGAACTTAGGGGAGCCATCCAAACAATCGATGGTGTATACAATAGCACACTTTAGGGCATGGATACTAGTGTGTGTGCTGTCTATTTCAAATATCAATCTCTTATGCATACCTTATGTTGGGCTCTCTATTAGTAGGGAGGATAAAAAATGCTTCCCCTAGTAGTAGAAGGAGGTATTTCTTGTCTTTTGTACTAGATAAAAAATGAGTTTTTTCTTTGCTCTTAGAGAGCTTCTTGAGAGAAAGCTCTTGTGAGGCATTTGTGTCATGTGTGACTTTGGTCACTTGTTCAAGGTTTCCCTTTGTGTGCTTTAGTACTGGTTAAGGCTTTTATTCCACCTTGAAGACTTGAGAAGAGCATCTTGTATACTTTGAGAGAGGATTTAGATGAGCGTCTTCGAGAAGTTTTGTACTTGTGGGTGAGTACTTATAGCCATCATTTGTACTACCAATTATTATACCTCTTACTTGGTGATGTTTGTATGACTACTTGTTCAACCATCCTCTTATCTACAACTTGTTATTGTGCCCCACATGTATTGAGGAAGATACATGATTGATTGATCTCGTTGATTAAACATAACCATAGTTAAATGGATACTTTGTCCGGTTTCTTTGTCTTCACTACTTTTCCTCATTGGAGCGGTGGGTGGTCCCCTTTCGATGATTTGTTTGGTTGCTCGAATATGTGTCCTTTCCCTGAGTTGCATGAATCCGAATTTGGGATTTTCAGTTTGTCTGTGTTCTGTGTTAGCATACTCACTGTGGTTCGCTGTATGTACCATGTTGGAGGTGTTCTTATGGTATATGGTTGATTTTCTTATCCTGGGAGGCAAACGTCCACGAGTCCTAAACACCAGTATGGAGGGCAAATTCTATCTTAAGGACAGAGCTAATTATTTGATTTGATCATAAATATTTCAGTAACATTTCTAATTACAAACAAGGCAAAGGTACGAAAATATAATAACCTTGAAGGCTTAGACAACGGGGTCAATCATAATGCTAAATCCTAAATATAACTTACACAGTATATATGTAGAAAAGCCCTTGGATACACTACACAATTTGTAGCTAGGATTTACCGATAACCACCAAACCAAAACAAAATTAAACTAACAAACATAACATCTTTGCATGCAATATAAAGTGTTCTTGAACTGACATTGACTTGCCATTCCTCAGCTAGTTCAAAGCATGGATGTTTTAAATGGAAATATCTAGCCTAACCGGGATCAGTGACCACAGCCCCGTGGCCATTCCAAATAGGTCTCCAAATATCTCTATGTGCAACTGCTATCTTGTGTAACCAGAGCCTTATGTAGGCTGGACACGGAATTGGTTGGGAAATTTTTGTTTTTATATCTAGCTAGAAACAAAAAAATAATATTATGCTATACTGTAATGCAAACGGTTTTTACGATAAACCTTCATGATTTCCTTCAACCAAAATAGAAGAAGAGATGAACATAAAGTACTACAATCAGCTTGATTTTAGACTTTTAGTGCATAAATATGAAAGCATAACAATATAGCAATACACTATTCATATGGCATTACACATTCATTGGCATGCTACCTTGGCTTATTCACTCACAATATCTCACCTTACACTTATGAAGAAGCCCATCATACGCTGCTGACAAGGTGATGATCATAACTAATTGCCCATTTCTCGTAAGTGAGTAGCCTCCTTGTAAAGAGATTGATTGCCAAAAAATGAAAAAAAGACCTTTGTAAACACAATGCATATGTTTTTATTTCAGCTTCTCCTCCTTGATGCCCCATTCCAACATCAGTATATAAATCTCAACTTGATGCATCAAACCCACTGAAATCCATGGACCCCACATCTAGAACTGATACAGAAGAATCCACACTTCCTCCGTCGCCGCCGCTATTGCCACTACCACCACCGCCACCGTTATTACCGCCGCCCATTATACTTTGCACCAAAGTCTGCCCAATCTGCTGGGATGCCCCGTCAACCATGCTCATCAGTACCTGCTGCATCAATTGATTTCCAAGTCCTGGGCCCCCGGCAACTGGCTGCTGCTGCTGCTGGTGGCCCATCATGGCTCCCTCAGCAGCCGGGCCGTTGTTGTTGAACTTGTTCACATAGCCCATCTGCTGCTGATCAGTCTGCTGGGCCGTATTCATGTAGGCCGGCCCATTAGTTGGCTGGTACTGAGGGCCCATTTGAGCCGGTAAGTAAGCCTGCTGGGGCCCGGTAACGTACCCAGCTCCCTGGACGGGCAGGCGCTGAGGGAGACCCATTTGTGCTGGCGGGCCCATTTGCCCTGGGCCCATAATTCTGCCACCGGCGGGCTGGGCGGCGGGCTTGGCTGTGGCGCAGCCGAGGTGGGCGTCGAACTCGCAGGCGCTGCAGCGGTACAGCCAGTGGTTGGAGCCAAGGCGGGCACAGATGTCGCAGGAGAAGCCCTTGTGCTGGTAGGGGGGGAAGAAAGAGAGGCAGAGCTGGTGGTGATGGGCGGCGTGGGTGACGGAGAGGGGCATGGCGGCGCAGAGGGCGTGAAAATCAACGTCGCAGGCGGTGCAGTGGTAAGAAAATCCGTCCCCGCGACGGCCGCAGGCGTCGCAGCTGAAGTAGCCCTCCGGGTAGGCGGGGCAGGGCAGGAGGGAGAGGGGGTGGGCGGGGTGAGCCGGGTGGTTAATGAGCGTGGGCAGCTGGGAGCAGGGAACGTGGAGGAAGTAGTTGCAGGCCTGGCAGGCGTAGATGTAGCTGCTGGGCGTGGCGGCGGCGGGCCTTTGCTTACATGCAGCACATGGGGAGGCGGGCGAGGCCGGGTGGGGGGTGGTGAGCTCCAGGGGGTGGTGGTGGCTGAAGTGCAGTATCCGGGGCTCACAGCTGAGCTTGCCCATGATCCCTCCCTATCTGATCTATCTCTCCCAGTCTGGCTGTCTATGAAGAAGAAGAGGGAGGGAGGAAGAAAAAAGAAGAGGAAGAAGATGGAGGAGGAGGGTGATCCGGGGAGGTGCTTTAAGAAAAGGATCGGGGTCAACTGGGACAAGCGCGTTGTTTTTAGTGGACTTTTGGATGAGGATGGCCCGATGGGTGGACTTTGCTAAGTCTGTGGGGGAGTTTTGGAAAATCCTGCTGCTTATTAAGCCCAGCCTGTAAGTAATACATAGGAGTCCTTTATCATAAATAAAAAAAAGGTTATAAACACCCCAATAATCCTTCAATAATCTCTTTAATATCTCATTTTACTTATAAATTTATGAGGCAGAGGTATTGGGTACTAAGAAGATTATTGAGGTTCATATAGCCTTATTCGTAAAGAACTTGACATAATACGTATTAACATATTTTAGTGTTAATATTACTTATATTAGTATGTATTAATATGTGTCATGTATGTTAAATATCAACGATTTTTATGTATAACTTACGCTGCACTTATTGTAAGAGGGGAGCAAGAATTGAATTTAGAAGCAGGGAAGTGGCCCTAGTGCACATCTGAGACTGGGTCAAGATGTTGACAACCTAGGCCGGGTGAGCGGCTAGGGTTTCAATCCTCTTGTCGACATTATTTTAGGGGGCTGTAGCGTTATGTCCGAAGCCTGGACGGGTGGTCTGGTGTTTGTGGTCCATCCATGGGTGGCATTGGATTTGTTGGAGGATTAACGGGGTCCATTTCATCACTTGTTAAATATTGGGCGGTCCATCTGCAAACTAACTATAATTAAGCGAATTTCTTCTTTTTATGTAAGTGTATTTTTATCCCATTTTAATAATATTATTTAATTTATTTAAAAAATTTAAATTGAGCTATTAATATGGGAATGAACTTGCATTAGATTCTCTAGGGTAGGGAGGAAATTAAATTTCTTGAGGTTTTTGTTTGAGGTTATTATTTGGGAATTGTAATCAGCCTAGGTTGTTGTTGGTGAAGGTCTGTTAGCCGTCGATCACAATGGCATACCAATTAGTGCACCAATACGGTGCAATCTTATAATCTCAATTGATGTGTTAATGGGTGCACCGTCGATTTTTTGTGATGGACGACTAGTGTAAATTCAGCAACATGTATGATGGTCAAAGTTCACCAACTGATTACGTCTCCTTCTTTGGCATATATATAAGCAAGATCTTGCATATATCCACCAAAGATATCTTCTACTTCATAGGAGCCGTTGATCTGGCTCACGTTAATGTCACAAACACTAATACTAAGGCGTGCTAGCATGTATGCTATTAATCTTATAGATCGTGATAATCAATGTAAAATGGAAGATATCTTCTAGGATGTAATTAAGTGAGAGGACCACTTTTCTTCCCCTTCTTCGAGGGAATTAAACTTCTCTGCGTTTTTTTAGGCTATTTTCATGGCATATGAGCAAGATCTTGTCACTTGCATATATCAATACATCAACGAACCAAAGTTCAGAGGTGGATAGTCATGCGGCACAATAATATACTTGTGCTGACTTTGGAGGGAATGCTAACATCATTTATTTTACTTGTAGAAGTGTTCAAAAGCCTTGCTGGTCAACTACTAGGAAAGATACCAAACGGAAACCCTTTTGTATTCATGACATCCTCCATAATGATATTTCTTTTCCTACCTACCAAAAGAAAAGGCATAGGTCACTAATATACCTTCAATATAATATTCTCTATGTCCTATATTAATAGCTCTATTTAACAATAGTTTGTTCCATATTTATAATTTTATTTTATTCAAATTAAGTGGCTGAGTACTTAAAAAAGAGTAATATAAACTTATTTTTCCTTTATCTTTGATGTGAGTTTTACTATTCAATAAAAACTATTTATTTTCCAAATATAAATGTTAACATTGTAAGGAGCGAATATATTAATATTTAGTGATACATTTCAATATTGTATTATCAGCTGGCAAACATATTTGATACTGGATAAGAAATCGCAAGTATTTGCACCAAAAGCTGGCTCTGTGACCCATTTCAGCTTACGAATTAATCTATTGCTTAGTTTAACGAGTTCCACATTGATCAGAAGGGTGGCAGAATTAAGAGAAAATAGAGGACTTTTGAAGCTCGCCAGGTGTTGTTTCTTATTTAAGAGTACATATATTCATGTCCATTGGTGTATATATGTTAGTCAAAAGTAGAGATGTTTTAGGACTCATCTAGCTGATTTGGCTTTGTGACCAGTACCCTATGATCAATCCATATAGAGCAATCCATATAGAGCTATGATCATAAGTATAAAAGAGGGCTCTAATTTCTATGTACAACTGCTCTTATATGTACCATCTTTAGAGCTCTATGTGGCGTTCACATAATTAGTTAGGAAAATATTTGAAAATGTTTATATACTATTGTTTAAGTTTGGATATGAAGAGTGGCTAGCCGGTAGAAGCGTGGCTATCCCGGGGCTTTAGAGATGACGCAAAACATAAAAAATAAATATTTATATGATTATCTACACAAATATGTATATAATTGTAATTCAATAAGCAATATATTATCTAAATTAGAGCATATAATCATTGAAAAACAAGAATTTGGGAACAATGACATACTGACCTTAGGCTGATTAGCCTCTAGTATGTCATCCAATCTTCACACCATTATCGTATTTTAATAGATCATAGTAGAATAAAAAAAAGGGGGGGATTTTACCTTGTATGTGTTAATCCCTCTACTGCCTTTTTCTGTGATGAAAATCACAGCAAGGATGATGCCCCAAAGCCTCTAGGTCTCTACCACCTTAGGCTTCAGTGAGGAATACAATCCCCTCCTTTTGCCTCGTCAAGAGAAGGAGGAAAGGGGATTAGAGGGGGCATCCAACAAATTTTTCCCCAAAACTTGTGGGAGGCTGCACCAAAGGGAGAGAGGAGGGGGCGGATTGGGTGAGAGAGAAGAGAGGGGATGCACTAAGTGATTAGGGTTTCTCCTCTCCGTCTTCTCCCTTAAATACCCCTCACTAATCCCTCTTTAATTGGACATATAAATAGGCTTAACAAGTTAGGCTTTTTTATTATAATTTTTAGCTTATTATTAGAGGGTCAGACACAACAGGAGCGGGCTCTTAGAGCCCGCATGGGCCTGGACCCCCTGCACACAGTAAAGCTCAAGACGTGGTCGACTCCTCGTTAACTACAGGTCATACTACCAACACATAATTTGCGAGTCAGGCCTTACAATGTATTAATATACACCCTAATTATATGCCTAGTATGCATGTATAATAAATGCGGTCTTATACGAATTTATGTCAAGATGGCTTATGTGGGGTCAACGCGACTACCCCACTAACCTTAGACCCCGTAACACATACTGGCTCACCTAAATAGGAAATAATATAAACCAAAATAGGCCCGAGCCCCTTCCCTGATCCAACAAGATAAGCTTTATTTTAGATATAATGTCTAAAGAAGATAATTCCCTGAAACTAAGTTGTGGGACCATCAAATCCCACCTGGGCCGTGCAAGTTCATTCATCCAGATGATCGGTGACATGAAAGATAAAGTAATTGAGAAACGAAAACTACATATTCATGCATCATAAATCCGTATTTTCATGCCAATCAATTTCATTCTTGGTGCAAACTAAGCAATGGGAGTCAACTCAATCAATGCAAGAGATCCATATTACTTTTGGTAGGCACCGACGGGTCGCAACACAACCCCCCATTCCCCATTAATTTCATGCACACAGTGATGGCGATGGTCTGGTCCCTGCCATTAAGACTTGTTCTGACCTTTGCGACACATCTCCCTAAAGGATTACTATCTCAATGACAACAACATAACAAGATAACAGATGCACATCTCGCTACACCTTGAAACAACATCACATTATAGATAGAACCCATATTTTAATTAAAACAAACAATTGAACAGCAAACAGCCATTTCTACACCAAATTAAAGGCAAACAACAATGGAAAAGCGGAGGCTCCTGCCTATATCACAGCTGAATTCTCTCTCGAAGGTCGTCCATAAAGGTTCCCCCACATGAAGAACTGATAAAAAAGGATAACACTGCTTCACAGTACATGTAGTTTGAACAAACACACAAATGAAAGTTCATAGGAAGAAAGCATGACCGGGTGCAACACTATATATATTCAACAGCTGATCAAGAGATCGACTACATCAGTCCAATCATACCACCCAGAATACCTGATCCAATACCCAGTCCAGATAAGCCTCCTCCTCCAAAGGCAAGGCCTTGCGCCATGCCCAAGGCCGAAACGGGTGAAAAAGGATCACCACCAAGGAGGCCTGGCATCAGACCCATGCTAGATGGTAATGGATACCCACCTCCAAGAAGTCCCAACTGATTCATGCCCATACTAGATAATGAAGAGGAACCCCCACCCCCGCCAAGCAGGCCTTGCATCATGGACTGAACCATTTGCTGACTGACTCCTTCTCCAAATCCCTGCACCATGTTGTCCATCAAGCCACTCATAGGGTCAGCTCTGGCTGGCTGTGCAAAGTGTGTGTTAATAAGCCCTGGTGTAGCTACATGAGGACTTGCATGAAATCCTCCATTAGCTGGTCGCCTTGATTGCATCGTCACCCATGTGGGAGGAGCTGGTGGATTGGTAGGACCTTCAGGCCGTCTATATTTTTGCCTGCAATTGGAACTTTCGGGCCCAGATGTGCCCTTCTTGGGCTGGAAGATGGCGCAGCTCAGGTGGGCATCAAACTCACATTGGTTGCACATGTAGAGCCAGTGATCGGAGCCCCTGGTGCTGCATATGTCGCAGGTGAAACTCTTGTTTGCGTAAGGAGGAGAGAAGGCAAGATTGAGAGGGTGGGGATGAGCTGCATGGCTTACAGACAGTGGCATGACTGAACATAGTATGTGGACGTCAATATTGCACTCTTTGCAGTTATAGCAGAAGCCCGAGCCTTCCCTGCCACATGCGTTACACAGGAAGGCTCCTCCTGGGTAGATGGGAGAGCTGAGGAGGATGAGGGGATGGTTTGGGTCATATGGGTGGTTGATTCTTTTTGGCATTTTGGAACATGAAGTGTGAAGATTGAAGTTGCAGGTTCTGCAGCTGTACACCCACCCAGAGGCTTTGAGCTTGCATCCTGAGCAAATAGTGGCATGCTGAGCTTCCCATGGGAGGTTGGTCAGCTGCAAGGGATGCTGGTGGCTGAAGTGGCTGATGATCCGATGTATGTCGCCTGTAGCCATTTCCTTCTCTCTCTCTCTCTATGAGCCTTCCTGCAAGATGCACCAATATGAAGAAAAGTAGGTTCTGTTGTGTTATTTTCTCTTATTTATCTTTGTTTATCTCTTGTCATTATTCTACCGACTCATATTCAGCCCGTTCACACGGTTAGCTTTGTTTCAATGGTTGTAATTACTGTAGATGAAAAACACTTTTTGTTGTTATTCCCGATGCCATTTTCAGTAGTGCAGTAAACTAAGTTTTTCAAAATATATATAGTTATGTTACATGGGTTGTATCGACTTGGATTTTACAGTAAATTGATGAGCAGTTCTGGCAGACTAGTTATTGCCGACAAAAGAAAGAGTACAAGATAGATAATGCCAAAAGGTCACGTAGAATTGAAGTGGAGGAGGAGATATCGTTTATAGAAGAGGAGTTTATCGCACTTAATATATAAGTATATTTTTTATAAAATATCTCTTGTTTTTACGTAATACATAAAGTACCTTATGTTGTATAAACTTTTACATATGTGATATAAATTATCTAAAATATTCCTTATTTTTTCTTTTGAACTTCACCAACTCATTATTTTTATTACGCCCAAGAATTTTTAAGACTTAGATTGTTTGGGCCCATAAATGAATTTTTGGCCTAATAATATTATTTTTTTATTTTGAACTATTTTGAGTTTGATTTGTTTAAATGAGCTTTAAGATTGTTTGTAATGCTATGAGAGATGAACGTATCGAACCCAAAAAAGCATCAATCAGGTACCGAGATCATAGGTTATGACTTTGAAAAATGTATCATAAGTAGGGCCTACTTTAAGTTCAAGAGAAAACATGACCTTATTTAGAATGACTCATCGATATGAGTACAACAGTATAAAGAACGTACAATTCTGTGTTTAGGGTAAAAAGTTATACTTAATTAAAATTTTAAATTTTTAAAAATAAATATAAAATTTAAAATTATATAAATTTTTTTGTATCAGCATAACCTATGCCAATGGCATTAATAGCACTGTGGCAGGCTGCTACAGCAGGCCATGGGATTATGTGTGTCAATACTAACGCACTGCAATTTTTTTTATGTATATAAGGGGGGTGGGGGTGGGAGATTTTCAATTCACACTATTTCTCCACTTCTCTCTTGATTTTTTTCCCATTTGAAAAAACTTGTCTTCTTTTTAGGCCATTTTTTATTCAATTTTCTTTGTATAAAAATCAATTCTAATTAATTTAAGAGTGTTTTACATCATAAAAGGGTTTATTTTTCGAGTTAGCTACTCTAAAAGAGAGGAATGACCTGGGGTAAGGGGAGGCTATGTCAGCCATTTTTGGGTAGGAAGGAGGAAATATCTTAGTTTAAGGGGAAACTATGTCTACCACTTCCAGTCTATATGGAGAATTCAGTCAAAGGGAGGTTCCATCTGTCGCTTTCGAACCCAAAGGAGATTTTGTTCTGATGCAAGGGGAGATTTTGCCTTCCACTCTTGAACCTGAGAACAAGATAATACTTCGACTGTTAGTCGTGATTCCGGTCAAATTCAAGAATGAAGAGATGCGACTTTAAACTCTAATTCCATGATACGACTACACCATACAATTTTGTATTTCTTTCATAAAAGATTATTTCGAAAAAGAGGCCATTTATTAGGGGTTGAACAAAGATTAAAATAATATCATCTTGTACACCTTTAAGAGAGATTTTATTGTGATGAGGACTTTAAAATTAATTGAATGACACTATGATTGATTTTTTTTTAATTTAAAAGGTAGTTATTTGGTATAAAGCCTAAAAACCATCGATTTTGGATGCCAACTGAGAGAAATAATCAGTTTTGGTGTGCATATATGTGGAGTATCATGAGAAAACTTCTATCCTCGCCTTCATGGCCTCATGAATGCGGAGGTAAGCTATTAGGTATCATGGATTTAAATATTACCCACAGGGAGAAATAATTAGATCTAATATGCACAAGTATGGAGCATCATGGGAAAACTCATATCTTTTTAGCTTTTATAGCCCCTTGAGTATGAGAATAAGCTGTTAGGTATCACAACTTTTTGAATGATGATTTCGGTGAAAGGTCATTTTATCTGTCTTTTCATAACAAATATTCATATTTCATTTAAGTCGGCAAGGATATATTGAGTTATGTTAAATCAACTTTCGAATATTAATTAATATGAATTATTAGAAGAATGTTTTATGTATATTTGATTATGCTATAACATGTGAGTAGAATTTAACTCTAGCTACTAACACTACAACAAAAAGCACCATTAGCGATGCATTTATGCGTCGCTAATAGCCTTGTAAATGTCTCTAATGACTATTAGCGACGTATAACATCGCTATAAGCGTCGAAAAAAGTGTCGTCGTTATTACAAATTAGCGATGTATACATAAAGCATTGCTACTAAAGTGTATTAGCGACGTATATGCGCGTAGCTAATGATAAGATATTAGCAACGTTTTATTTATGTCGCTAATAAAAAATTAATTTAAAAATTTTAAGAAATAAATGATTAGCGACGTATATATCTAAATGTCGCTAATAATCGATTATTAGCGACATTTAGATATATGTCGCAAATAGAAAAAAATTTAAAAAATAACATATTAGCGACATATAATGAAAGTGTTGCTTTTCTATACGTCACTAATAAAATATTTTTTTAAAAAAATTAAAATTATATCAAAATTAAATAGCGACACTTTCTAGTATTTTTTTTATAAAATAAATAATGACACTTTCTAGGTGTCACTAGTAGTTTTTTTTTTAAAAATAAATAGCGACGCTTAAAAAGCATTGCTAATAACGATTTTTTTTTTTAAAAATACCCGATGGGCCCAGTGGCCCACCAGGGAAGGGGGAGGGGGCCGACGGGGGTGGGAGGCCGGCGAGGGGAGGTGGGCTGGCGGGGGGTGGGGGGTAGGGGAGGGAAGGCGCGGGGGGCGGGGGAAGGGGCGGCGGTGGGCCGCGAGGGGTGAGGGGGCTAGTTGGTCGACGGGGTGGCACCGCTGAGCGGTGGCGGAGGCCGGTGGGGCTATCCATGTGGACGGGGAAGGAGAAGAAGGGAGAAGGGGGACCGGGAGGGGTCGGGGGCGGAGGATGGCGGGGGACGGGAGGAAGTCGGCGGGTTTGCGAAGCGATGGAGCTTCGGGGCGGAGTGGTTGCGAGCAGCGGAGGCCGATGAGGCGATCAACGCGGAGGGGAAGAGAAGAGGGGCGGGAGGGGTGCGGGAGGGGAGCGGAGCGGCAGAGGCTGACGGGGCAGTCCCTATGGAGGGGGGAGGAGGGGCCAGAAGAACGGCGACCGAGAGGGGGACAGGGTCGGAGGACGGTGTGGAAAGGCTGAGGGGGGCGGTGGCGATAGTGCGGCGGTGGGCAATGGGTGACGGGCGGAGGGTGAAATGCGAAGGACGACGCACTGGGGGGGATTTATACGGCGTGGGGAAATTTAGCCCGAGCATGAAATTTCCCTGCGCGGGCATTTTTTGGGTTTTTTTAAACAACTTTAATTATTAGCGATGGTCACTAAGACCGTCGCTATGTAATTTATTTGGTGACATATGGTAATACGTCGCTACATATAATACTTTTAGCGACATATTCGATTATTCGTCGCTAAATATAATTCGTTTAGCGACGTATTAACCATACGTCGCTAAATACAATACTTTTAGCGACATTTACTCAAATCCGTCGCTAAAATAAATTTCTCTCACTTCCCTCCCCTCTCCTATTTCTGTACCCTCTCTCTCTAACCTCTCTCTCTCCCTCTCTTCCCTATTCTCTTTATCTCTCCCCCTCTCTCCCCTATTCTCTCTTTCCTCACTCTTTCTCTCTCCTTTGTCTCTCCCCTCTCTCTCCTTTCTCACTCTCTCCACCCTCTCCTCTCTCTCTCCTCTCTCTTTCTCTCTCCACCCCTCTCTCCTCCCTCTCCCTCTCCCTCTCTCTCTCCCCCTTCTCTCTCTCTCTCCCTCTCTTCCCTATTCTCTCTATATCTCTCTCCCCCTCTTCCCTATTCTCTCTCTCTCCTCTGTCTCTCCCCTCTCTCTCCTTTCTCACTCTCTCCTCCCTCTCTCTCTCCCCCTCTCCTCTCTCTTTCTCTCTCCACACCCTCTCTCCTCCCTCACTCTCTCCCCCCTCTCCTCTCTCACTCTCTTCCCAATCCCCTCTCTCGTCCCTGTCCTCTCCTCTCTCTCTTCCCTTCCCTCTCCTCTATCTCTCTCTTCCCTCCCCTCTCTCTCCTATCTACCAACACATTATCTCTCCTCTAATTTTAAATTTTTTTATTCTTTAAAATTAATTTTAAAAATAAAAATAATTAAATAAAAAACCTAATAGCGACGTATAAACATATACATAGCTATTAGTACATACATTAGCGACGTATATCTATATATGTCGCTAATACATACACTAATAGCGACGTATAGATATATACGTCGCTATTAGTATTTTATTTTAATTATTTTTTATTTTAAAAAACAATTTTTTTTAAAAAATCAAAATAAAATTCCTCTTATCCCCTCTCTCTTCCCTATCCTCTCCTCTCTCTCTCTCTTCCCTCCCCTCTCTCTCTCTCCTCCCTCTCCCTCTCTCTCTCCCCTCTCTTCTCTCTCCCCTCTCTTCTCTCTCCCCTCTTTCCTCTCTCTCTCCCTTCTCTCTCTTCCCTATCCTCTCCTCTCTCTCTCTTCCCTCCCTTCTCCTCTCTCTCTTCTCTCTTCCCTCCCCTCTCTCGTCTCTCCCCTCTCCCCTCTCCCCTCTCCTCTCTATTCCCTCCCTCTATCTCTCTCTTCCCTCTATCTCTCTCTTCCCTCCCCTCTCCTCTCTCTCCTATCTACCTACACACTATCTCTCCTCTAATTCCAAAATTTTAATATTTTTTATTCTTTAAAATTAATTTTAAAAATAAAAAAATAATTAAATAAAAACCTAATAGCGGCGTATAAATCTATACATCGCTATTAGTACATGTATTAGTGACATATATAGGTATATGTCGCTAATACATGTACTAATAGCGACGCTATTAGTATTTTATTTTAATTATTATTTTTATTTTAAAAATAAAAAATTAATAAAATATTTTAAAAAATTAAAATAAAATTCCTCTCACCCTCCCTCTCTTCCCTTCCCTATCCCCTCTCTCTTCCCTCCCCTCCCCTCTCTCTCTCTTCCCTGCCCTCTCTCTTCCCTATCCTCTCCTCTCTCTCTTTCAGTTCCCTTGCCTCTCATCACTCTCTCTCTCCCCTCCCCTCTCCTCTCTCTCTCCTTTCTCTCTCTCTCTCTCTCTCTTCCCTCCCCTCTCCTGTCTCTCTCTCTTCCCTCCCCTCTCCTCACTCTCCTCCCTCTCCCTCTCTCTCTCCCCCTCTCCTCTCACTCCCCCTCTCCTCTCTCCTCTCTCTTCCCTCCCCCCTCTCTCTTCCCTCTCCTCTCTCTCCTATTTACCTACACACTATCTCTCCTCTAATTTCAAATTTTTAATATTTTTTATTCTTTAAAATTAATTTTAAAAAGAAAAAATAATTAAATAAAAAACCTAATAGATATGGGAGCACATGACGGTGGCGGCGTTGCCGGTGGAGTTGACGGTCAAAACAGTTGCCTGGCTGAGAGAGCTGATGTCCCGAGGATTTTAGGAAGTGCCGGAAACAATCACGACCAAACAGGGTGTCAGAAGTCAATGCGGCAAAATCTACGATCCACGGCGGCACACTAGGGCAGCCAGGAGAAATATCGTGTCAACATAAGTGGCGGTGCAACTAGAAGTCGATGACATACTCATTGAAGATCGGCCAGTGGCTAAGATGTACTTAACAGGCCACAAGACGTCGAAATCGGTCTTGGACAGCACCCAACGACGACGATTTTGCATCAACAAGGGCCCACATACGGGCGGAGAACGTGGGGCAATGCTTGAGGACAGAGGAGAGGTGGAGGATGCTCTAGTGGTCAACTCAAATGGTGACAGAGCCATCCGACGGTCAGGCGGCACAAATATGGCGCCTAGACTCAAAAACATACGCGTGGCCACATGCACACACGGCCAAAAAGGACCACTCTAGGGGGAGATGGGTCGGACGGTAGCGGTCCAAGGCCCACAAAAGGGCAATTGAGCTATGGCCAAGAAGTGGTGGCCGATCGAAGCGGCGGCATCTCTAATCGCCATCCACAACCAATCAACGTGGTGCGGGTGGTTGTGTATCTCGCATGGTATAAGGCAAACGGCAAGCGGCCCATTCCAAGAGGAAGTATAATCGGGCCAAGTGGGGCTAACCCTCACTGTCGCCGAACCGGGGCAGAGCCCACGACGGCGGCACACGGCTCGCCGATGGCCACGACCCGAGATGCACCTAAGGCATCTAATCGGGTAGAGCAAGTCAATAGGGTGAAGCGGGATCGGAAACGGTAACCCCCTACCGACATTAGGTCGAGGTAGGTTGAACGGAGTCCATCCGGTGGCCGGACGACAACCGAAAACACACCGACGTCTCAAAAAAGCCACGGACAGTGATATGAAATATATAACTAAAACCCAACCAAAGTACCGGTAGCTCACAGAGGAGCAAAGAAAGCATGGCGGCAGCTCTAGCCAGTGCCTATGGGTTTCTAGCGGCCAACTAAACATATGTCTAGTTGAGGGCAGCCGCAAACGACATCAAAATCTCACCCCCATGGCTCAAAAAGGGGATTGAATGAGAGAAAAACCGAAGAAAAGTCGGTACCTCGTGGAGGAGCGAAGAGGCGTCATAGCCGGTACTATGGACTCATGGCGGTGAGGCAAAGAGGATCCTGACAAAAACCGACGGAATCAGATGATGGAGGAGGGAGAACGGAGTGACCGGAAATGGGCTTGGGTTTTCTCTTCTATCTGGACATGAATTTTTTTCTTCTGGAAGTCGATCTTGGAATCCGATCGATGGAAAATATATATATGTAAGTTTTTTTTAATTTTTTCATCTATGTCCCTAATACACGTTCACCTCCCGGTTACGCGTTGTAGTTCCAAAATTAGAGCCGTAAGCGCACAGCGAGGCCCACGGCCTGCGACTAAACCTCACACCCAACTCTATGGGTATAAATATGGGGTAAAATACATAAATATGAAAACGCTGAAGCGTCACATTTTCCCACCGAAAATAACCAGAAAAATAACAAGAAAATCCCAGAAAATTGTAAACAAATCAGGGACTTTACACGTACTGACAGTCAGTAATTAAATTTATTACAATAAAGAGGATATAAGACAACATTATGAGTGACAATATCTCTTTAAGTATTTATAATAAACTAAATAGATAAAATAAAAAATAAAGCACATTTTAAACATGCAATTGTTGGCTATCGACTGTGGCCAATTGTCAATTGTTATATTGTTTGATGCCAGAAGCCACCTCTTTCTCTAGTGCAAGTAGTGAGAATCTTCTTCTCTGGTGCCGTTGATTGACCTTTTATTGATGCATGACAGTGGACAATCAAGACAATCGATGGTCAAGAATCACATAATTTTTTTTATATTTTTTATGTTATCTATATAGTTTGTTAATATAATTTATTGTAAATACTTAGAAAGACATTGACACTCATAATATTGCCTTATATCTCCTTTATTGTAATAAATTTAATTGTCGCTTGTCTACAGTTGACTATCATTACAAGGTTTGGGTTAACATTAGAGAAAACTCAAAATCAAGTAAAAATAAAACTTACTTTTTGTTTTGAGTAGTGTAACATGTTTAAGAGTTAATTTTTTATGATTTGAACTTGTTGAGAAAAAAAATTTAATTTATAGCTCCGCCGGCTAATTTGTGACTAGTCTTGTCAAATTTTGTGAGGGAGGAAGAGGATGTCATTAAGGAAAAAAAGGGTAGGAGGATAAAGAGGAGGGGAGGGGGAGAGGAGAGAGAGGATAGAGAGGAGGGAGGGGGGGAGAAGAGAGAGAGGATGAGAAGGAGGAGGGGGATGAGTGGAGAGGAGAGGAGGAGGTGGTGGCAGAAAAGGGGAGGAGGAGAAAGCAACAGTGGAGGAGGCAAATACAAAGTCAGAGGAGGTGATGACGAAAATGATAAAGTTGGCTATGGAAACAATGGAGTTAGTGCCAGTGGTGGATCGAAACCAGAGCTGCTGGAAATGAGGAAGAATGGGCTGGTGAAGTTAAAAGGAAAGAAATAAAAAAGAAATTTTTTAGATAATTCGTGCCATAAGTGTAGAGGTTTACATGTAGATAAGGTCATTTTATAAATTATGTAAAAATATGAGACATTTTGTGTAATGCATTATATCCCTGGGTCATTTTGACAAATTTCTCTTCATAAAACACAAACAATGAAGTAGAAGCAATCAAGAAATCATTGTCAAATCCTTACCATCTATTAGATTAATTGATTGGAAGTCACCTCACGTCCATGCCAACAACATGAATTTTTAACGAAAAGATTTTTCTGACCAAACTCTCTGACCACTTCATAACGAGTTTTCCTCTATATATACTATATTTGGTGCCTCGTGTGGGTTACTAACGGAACTCTAGTCACAGAGTCTGGTAAGGCTAGATACATCCTAAGTCTTTGATACATCATCTATTCGCATAGCTGTTAACAAGGCATTAGAAGACATTAGCCACTGGGCAGATGTGGTTAAGTATGGCTTTTCAGTGAAGATTAATTAAGAGTTTGAGGAGCTTTCCTTTATAGTGTGGACAAGAAGAAGAACCAAAGCAAATGCCAATCGTACACGTCTCCGCCTGTTTCTTGTCCTTAGTTACAATTTTATTCTCTACTGGTACCTTGTAAAACACGGACGAATTTTTGGTCCTCCCACTTGCATCTTCTATGATATCTTCCACACTAAAGAGTCGTCTACAATCTTAATCAACCGTGTATACACTTTAGTATACATTAGCATATTTTCTTTGATCACAATAGAAAGACTCCAACTTATAATTTAAGAGTATACAATAATGAATTTATTTTAATCAGGTGATACTCATTTCAAATGTTGTAAAGACATGGCCAATATCTCATAATAATGTTGTTGGTCCAATTCGAAAATTCCATTTCATCCCTGCTCGATCGTCTTGTACAAGTAACTGGTGCATTTCTCCAACTTAAAATTGATTAATGCCAAGAAATATTAAACCTAACCAATTTGGCCTTCATAATTAAATTGAAAGTTTCTTTTCCTCATCACTTGTTGATATATTTTATGCAATTGGTGCAATTTTTCAGCTGGATCAAACTAATTTACATTCTTTCATGGTTCATATGGAACAATCACTCTGAGAATTCAGACAAATATGCACAAATAAAATGCAATCTTGAACATCCATGTATATAGTAGCATGATTTTACTTCGAATGCAAATTACATAGGATCCAAAATCACATAAGATCAGGTTCCCTAGCTCTTCCAAAGCCTCATTCAATCTTGTATCACATTGTCCAGAATAGCAGCCACAGTGGCCAGGCCAGGCGAAGATGAAGAGTCTCCGCCAAGGAGACCCTGCGCTACAGTTTGCCCCACTTGCTGCCCTATGGCTTCGGCAATCGTTTCCATGACACACTCCGCCAAGCTGTTGCTTCTTCCTGCCGGCTGCTGCACCAAGTGAATACCCCCACGAGGAGCATCCTCATACCCATGCGCTAATCCCACAGGCGGTGGTGGCGCATATGATGGCAGTGGTTCCGCCGGTGGTTGCTGTCGAAGAGGAAGAGGCGGAGTTGCTTTGTAGTTTTCGTCGGTTTCTCGACCCTTGACGGGTGCAGTAGTAAAAGAACTAGGCCTTGTAGTGCTTCCGCCACAGGAGGCCGCCACGGCCGGGGAGACGGCGCAGCCCAGGTGAGCATCGAAGTTGCACCGGTTGCACCTGTAGAGCCAGTGATTGGAGCCGGTAGACTTGCATATGTCGCAGATGAAGTCTTGGGTGGGGTAGGGAGGGGAGAAGCAAAGACTGAGAGGGTGGCGGTGGGAGGCATGGCTCACCTGCAGCTGCATCGCAGCACAAAGTATGTGCACGTCCAGCTCACACTCATCACAGTGGAAGCAGAAGCCGGTCCCTTCCCTCCCACATGCGTTGCAGCTGAAGACCCCTTCTGAATAGACTGGGGAAGGGAATAGGGTAAGGGGATGGCTCGGATCAGATGGGTGACTGATCCTTTTGGGCATTTTGGAGCAGGAACTGTGGAGTGTGTAGTTGCATGATTTGCATGTGTAGGCCCATCCAGAGACCTGCAACTTACACCCTGAACATGGAGATGTGCCTTGGGGTTTGCGGGGGACTTTGGTGAGCTCCAAGGGATGCTGGTGGCTGAAATGGTTAATGATCAGATCGATATTATTTGCCTTAGCCATGACTCTGCAAGGATGCTTTCTGATGTGGAGAAGTATGAAGATAAAGTAGCAGAAAAGGGCTATAGCTATGTTATCAGCTGAAATTGCCAATCTGTTGACGCGGTTTTCCTTGTTTACGGTTCAAATTGCTGTTGGAGAAGACAATGTAAGCAATATATTGTTTTTGTCAATCTCTTACTAGAGAACATTAGGCCCATATATAAACTCTTTTTCACCAAATAATTTTTTTTCTATGATAAGACAAAACTATCACCATTTTACTTTGAATTTTCAAATTCATGCCTCATGTAGATTAGTTGGCATGCGCATTGAGATCGCATGAAGAAATATCAAAATGATTGAGCATGTATGATCGATCGATCTCTTAAAGTGATCGACTGGAATATAAAATTATTTAGTCTAAAACAAAGCTGAGAGTTGGCGAACGATTGTCTTATCTTAGCGATCGATCATTTCATCTGCGATTTAGTTTACAACTTTGTTTTTTATTAGAATTTGATTTTAAATTAGTTTTTTTTCTGTATTTTACTTTCCTAAGAGTCTTTATTCAGCATTCCATTAATTATTTAGGGATTTTCTCATTAATTTTTTTAATTTTGATTGGTTAGTCATAAATTAGACTCTTTATTTACAATTATACCACTAGGAGTTGTATAAATACTTGGTTCTTCCATGAAGGCTAGAAGTTCCGTGTTATTTTCTAAGATATTGAAGAAGAATAAATCATTCTTTCTCCTCTATTTTTCTTCTATTTTGTGCGAATTTATCATTGAAATTCGTAGTAAAGGAAGGTTTTGTGCGCATGTAACTAGATTCGTCGAACGATGTTCATCCTATCAATCCCGCCCTCCATCAGTTGGTGGCCTTACGTATGTCTAACATGCCACCCCAATACCGTGGAGGACATGTTGTAGGAATTGATGAGATCAATGATCGTGATGAAGTAACATGGTTGTTGCGATAGGTTGAGTAGCTTTTCACGGCCCTGCTCGATGAACAAGCTACCATGCAGCACTTGTAAGGCCTTCCACCTAGCAAGTCAGCCTTTCAAGTACAATAAGCATTCTTACTTGGAAAGGCATTGTATGAATTATGTGTGAAGGGCATTGCAAAGCAAGAGGTAGGGGGAACGAGAGTGACACATTGCAAAGAAACAAATGAACACAAGCATGAAGATGGTTTGCATTCACTATGAATGCGTTTACAATGTAATAGGTCCAAATTACATGAGCTGGCCATACAAACACTACCTTTCCCCTTTATAGCATATGGGGTTTCTTGCATATTACTGGAGTGACAGCCAAAGTGGCTCTATAGACATGGTTACATAAAAAAAAACATAAAACTATAAAGAAGGACATTAAAAGGTATTTACAAATGTGTCTGGACCAGGTCCGTGACATTCTCCCCCACTTAGTTTTGTCGATGTCCTCGTTGACACTGCTCCTTGAGATAGGCTTCGGTGTGGTGCACTTATTGAATGGTGAGCTCATCTTCGGGCGCTCCCAGCTATGTGGAAAGCCCTGCCACTTGATGAGGAATTCACATACTTGATCTTTGCCTCATAGAACTTCACGATTCACCAAAAATTCTTCTATGATTTGAACATCGGATGTGACTTTCGGATTACCCTGATCAATCTGGTTTTTGGAGGGGTCCTCAGCATCGCCATGGTATGGTTTGAGACAACTGGAAGGACTTTCGTACTTGCAAATGAGACCTCGATGAAGTTGCCAAAATAGCTTGAATTGGGCAGGGTTCAGCTTGATAAGAGCAAAATCTCCCACCTTGAATGTGTAAGGCTTTTGGCATTTTTCGGCCCACTTCTTCACTCGACGGGCGGCCTTCTCAAGATATGCCTTGCTAATGTTTGCTTGGAGGTGCCAATCTTTTTCCAGGTGGAAAGTAGGTGTGTTGTTTCTCATGTATCTTGTTGCTAGAGGAAGTGATGTTGCCGGTTGATGGCCAATGGCCAACTCAAAGGGATTGTTATTAGTGGCTGAACTCCATTGGAGATTATAGGGGAATTGGGTGACATTGAAGAGTTTTACCCAATTCTTTTGGTTGGCACTGATAAAGTGGCGAAGGTACTCTTCAAGGATGACATTGATGCGCTTAGTTTGACCGTTAATCTGGGGATGCATGCTAAAGAAGAAGTTTAACTTCAAACCCAATAGCTTGAAGAACTCTATCTAGAGGCGAACGGTGAACTGTGCATCATGGTCACTCGCAATGGTTTGGGGTATGCCCCAAAGTTTGATAATATTTTTTAGGAATATTTGTGCAGCTTCCTCAACTATAAATGCTTTGACACAGGGATGAAGGTAGCATATTCTGAGAAACGATCAACCACCACCAAGATTGATCTATAGTTGCCTACCCTTGAAAAGGTAAAGATGAAATCTAGGGAGACACCCTCCCATGGTCCTTGTGGCATTGGTAGTGGTTCAAGAAGACCGTGCAAGTTGTCACGTTTTACCTTATCTTATTGGCATGTGAGCACATGTGGACACACTTTTCAACATCATCACCGATGTGGGGCCAAAAGTACACCCTTTCCAACAGAGCCGAGGTGCGATGAATACCTTGATGTCTTGCCCATAGTGTGTCATGGCATTTCTGAAGGAGATCCTTCCTTAGGTTGCCAACCTTCAGCACATATAGGCTCTTCCCTTTTATCATGTGTAGTATATCTTCCACCCAAAATTTACAAGTTTTTCCTTCAGTTACTTGTTGGAGAAGGGAAAAAGCCAAGCTATCCTTGTCCATTGCACCATGAATTCGAGCATGTAAATTGCTCATGCTCTGGCTAACACGGGCCAACTTATTTAGCTGCAGGGCGGCAAGGTCATTATACTCAACCTTTCGGCTTAGAGCATCGGCGACAATGTTGTTCTTGCCATGTTTGTACTCCAAGGTAAAGTCAAATTTGACAAGAAAATCCTGCCAAAGAGCTTGCTTTGGAGAGAGCTTCTTCTGGGTTTGAAAATAGCTAGCAACATCTGAGAAACCAACAAATAATATCGCCAAGTGTGAAGACAATGAATTATAATTGTCATCTCTTTCTCTTGCACTGTATACCTTCTCTCTGCCTCATTTAGTTTACAACTTTTAAAAGCTATCGGGTGGCCATTCTTAGTCAAAACACCTCAGATGACATAATCTGAGGCATCCGTTTTGTAACATCCCCGATTTTTTTGTAATTTTATGCTATTTTTCTACTCGTATTTTTGATGGGGAAATTTGACATTTTGGTGTATCCGTATTTGAAATTGACCTCAATATTTGTGTTCATAGAGTCGGGAGTGGTGTTTAGTCGCAGGTTATGGGCCTCGACGTGCCACAGAAACTTTCGGCACGAAAATAGGAGAGAAAAAGAAAGAGATTCGAATGAGAAAGAGACAAAAGAAAGGAGAAGAGGAAAAAAAGCATAAATTGGATATGGCGCAAAGGGGAAAAACCTTCCCCTCCCTCTATAAGGCTAGAGGTGCCACCACCGTCGGCTTCCGCCCAACTGGCCTCGGCCTGGCGACGCCGTTGCCACCACCTTGGCTTGGCCCCGCTAGCTGCCACCCTTTCCCTCTCCTTTTTCCATTTTTACCCTACGAAACAAACCCTTCCTTTGCCCGATTCATCGCCATCACTGACTGCATGGCCTCTAGCTCGCCGCCATAGGTTCGCTCCAGCTAGGACGACCTCTGAGCTGCACCATCCCAGCCTCCCTACCCCTACTCTGCTGGCATGAGGTAAAATTGGCTCCACCCCTTCTTTTTTCTAGTTTTCTGTTCATTGCGATTGCGGCAGTGTCATTGGTCGCTGGCCACCACTGGCTGGCCTTAGGCCCCCTGTGGCATGGCGACAGCAAGGCCGCTACCCCAGTCCAGATCGCCGCCTCCCCAGTGCCCTTCTTTGCCCTATTCAGATTTTGAAAAAATTTCCCCCTTCGTTGATTTTTGTCGTTTGTTTCACTGTTGTCTACAAACCACTGTTCGGCCTCTGGGCTATTGCCTCGAGCCGGCGATAGTGAGGGGATGAGGTTTGTCCTCCCTTGCCCTAATTAGTTATGATCCACTTGATCGGCTGACCCGTGTCGGAGTAAGTTTGCCCCTTTTTCTTTGGCGGCATCAATTTTCTGCCGTTGGATGTAAGAAGACATTTGGTCAATGTCCACTCGACTTGCCACGATCGATTGCTGGGTCACTGTCATCTCCCAAGACCGGCCCCCGGCCCTGTCTGGGCATTCATGGCCCGACGATGCATGTCTGCCGCCCTAACTCGGCACACTATCACCCCTGGCTAAGTCGAGTCCATTAATTTCTTCTGACCGGCTGTTCTACTACCACCAATGTTGGCCAACTAATAGCCGCGATGCTGGCTTAACCCAATGATGGTAAGGGGCCGCCTTTCTCGGCCTCCCTTGCATGTCTTCTATTCAAACCAGTCCCCCCAAGCTTTGGGGTATGTATTTGACTGCACCGAGGGCCTCGCTCTAGCCGAGGACCAACCTTCTAGCCTGACATTGCATGTACTTGGGCCACATGTCAACCAATGTGGGCTTTGCCCTGGCACAGTGATGGCAAGGGCCAATAATTCTAGCTCAATTCCACCTCTGCATCCCCACTTTCTGTTATACACGACCCAGAACTTGCAGAAAAGTTCCTAGTTCCCCGTCCTTCCAAGGGGAAGAGAATTGTCGCTGCCTTTGTCAGCCACCTAACTCGGGCACTTAGTGCCTTCAACTTTTGTTTAGGGGACCACCATTGGCGAACCCCACCCTTTCTGTGGCTGACCACCCTAACCCCCTAAAAGACCACACTTTTTAGGGTTTGGCCATGACTACATGTGCATATGAATAGCCGATCCCGCTCGTGAGTGGTTGGATCCTACTCCCATCGGCCTGAGTCGCTTTGGGACCCACTGGCATCCTATCCTCCCCTTATGGTTCCCCTTTTACCGTGCACGCTTGTGTCGTGCGTGTAGTTTAGGTTAAAGGCACCACCTTTGCGGTGTATAACGATTGAACGACACCACCACTAGGCAATATGGCTGCTAAAGCCCTCCTCTATCTCTTATATGTCCGTGAGTACGCAACCAAGCTCTTTGCCCTATTGTGAGGCTTCAACAATGTAAAATCGTTGCCGTTGGATGTGGTCCACGGTCGATTTAAATGTCTTGTGGCTAACAAAGTGTTTTTAGTAGTTGGCTTACCTCCAATTAGTTACCCCCATTCTATGGTCACTTTTGTCATTTCTAGTGGCACGACCTTGTGTTCGGCTGCCCTAGTGTACATAATCTTTTGCTTCGAGTGAAATTAGCCCAACCTTGCTAAGATTAATTTCGAAGTCTTTAAAAATCCTCGAGATAGCAACTCTTTCAGTGCAATGCTTTTGGCTGCTTATTCTGCCATTGACGCCACCACTGTCGTATGCTCGCCATGAAACTCTCATGGATTACGAGGTTGGGAATCTTCAACTCCTAATTTCATGATAGCATGCTTTGATTGTGTAGTTGCATGTTAGGAGTTTGTAACTTAATGCTTTGCATGATAAATGCTGATTAAATGAACATGTTTTATATATGTGAATTATGCGTATGCTAGCGAAGACTAAGGGTATGATAGTAAGTGGTTGATTTATTTGTATGTGATTAGAGCATGTGATCAATCTGTGTGGTTGACGGGGACGGGCATGTGCATTTGATTGGATGTTTGTCGAACGGATGTTTCATGGACTATGATGGGGAGATTGTTGGTGATAGAAGACGTAAGATAATGAGATTAGAGGATCAGTTTGGCTTAGTCGGGTGGTACGCTAGAGCAAGGAGTAGAAGACCTAGGGGATGTAGGGATTTGGAAGATTCAAGGTTCATAACGTCTTTGGGGGGGATTGTGAGTTAGTGAGAGTGGACAACATAATTGTACACGCATAATGTACGTAATATATATTGTAATAGAAGAATAATTAGTAAGGGTTTGATAATTAAATTTAGGTTTGAAGGGTTTCCTTGAGGAGTTCGAGTAAGACGATCTGGTACTAAGGTGAATGGTATGGGATGTAAGGCCGTAAGTAGATGATAGTAAGAGTATGCCGGTATGGAGTTCGAGCTTGACAAATAAAACTATGCAAAGATCCGTAAGACCTTAAGGGTAAGGGTGAATGATGAGCTAAGTGAAGTATGTACCTTAGCGGATTAGAACTTCAGAACACGCATGGTTCTAGTTTTGTTGGCTGAAGAATGTAAAATAGAAGTAGTTTCGAGCATAATTATGCATGCATAAGTTACTTAATTTGAACTTGAATTGTAAGTAACCCTAATTTGATAATGTTGTGAGTTGAGAATTGAGGGTTTTGACAGATTAAGTTCTGTGTTTGAGCCAGTCAATAAGTAATCGATTGAGCATCCTTTTGGTGTAGCCATGCTGTTATTCTGCAGAATTTGGTCTTGGTGATGTATTTCGGCCAAAACATTTAATGCTTTGTTGAGAGCATTGTAAGTTTTCACCCTTTGTGGGCACTGTATGTCTTTCTGCCTACATATGACACTCTATGTTCTGCCCAAGAGTGGCACTGTAAGATTCCTACCCAAGAGTGGCACTATATGATTTCTACCCTTAGTTGGCACTGTATGGCCCCAGAGAGTGGACATTTGCATGCTTAGGTAAGTAGTATCATGAACCTGCTCTTACCTATTTCATCCTATGCCCCATGAGTATAGGTGTGCCTTGCCTTCAGAAAAGTCCATGACCCTTAGCTACTCCCCGAAGGTTAAGGTGACACCCTAGTGACATTCCTTTTCTTTTCGACACTTGAGCTTATTAATTTTAATGTGCTTTAGTTGTTGATAGTATGTGTACAACAATAAGAGTAAGTGGTATGCATCTGATTTTGAGTAAGTTGTATAAGTAAGATTTAGTGTAAGTGTAAGTGCGAGCTTCAAAGGAAGACGGTAAGAGTAAGCTTATGAGTAAGAGTAAGATTGTACGAGTAAGGTAGTACAAGTAAGTTCATATGAGTAAGGTCATATGAATATGTGTATGTTGTAAGTGTAAGTGTATAATTATACGGGTAAGTTGGTAAGACTCTGATTTAGAGTGTAAGTGTGAGAGTTTGTTATAAGAGTAAGTGTAAGTTTAGTTAGTATGATGATTTGTGTGTGAGACCTTATTTATGTTTCATACCTTTCTTGCTTCATGTGTGGTTGCATGAATGCATCTACGTATGAACTTACGAAGGTCATTGATTTGTTTCCCCTACTGGGTATTTTCCTAATGAGTACGAAAATAGTAATTTACCCTTTTTTAGCCCCTTGGTCTAGAGGCTTTTGCAGGTCTTTCAATAGCCTTTTGGATTGGACTCTTTTCCCCATGGTGGACCGTTCTTCTTAGACTTTGAGTACAGTGGACTCGTAGTGAGGCTATGCGAATTTTGGTGCCACTATCACATGTATTGATTAAGGTGAGAATTAAATGTGTTATTTTTCTAGACTTGTGCATATATGCATGATTTAGAACTTAGACTGTTCAAGATACTCAGAGAGGCCTGTGATGTATTTGTTTTTAAATACCATGGCCATGGCATGTTTCTTTTTATGTTTTTGCTTTAGGTCACGCCTAAGAATGTTAGTTTGGTTGTATGATGGATTAAATGATAACAAAAAAAATCGTTTTCACATGTTTTGAATTCCATGGTTTTCTTTGATTCACATCCATATTTGAAATAAAATTTTAGAAAAATTTTAAAGTAAATGTGTGAAAATACCTCAAGTGTGACACATTTGCACATTAAAGGGTTGACTATAATTAGGCATGCGGAGCACAGGATCTTCAGTCACAACCTTCTTTAGCTCGGTTAAGGCCATTTGACATCTCTCCTAGCAGCACTAGGGTTGGTCCTTTTTGAGTAAGTCGGTCAAAGGGGTTACTTTTTTGGGAATACCACATGATGAACAGCCTATAGTAGTTGGCGAGGCCCAAGAAAGCCCACAACTCTCTCACCTTAGTCGGGGTCGGCCACTCATCAATTGCTCAGACTTTAGAAGTATCCATGTAGACCCATCTGCCTCCAATGGTGTGTCCCAAGAATAAGATCTTCTCTTTGGCAAAGGAACATTTCTCTAACTTGACATATACTTGGTTATGCCGGAGGACTTCAAAAATGACTTTCATGTGATCAACATGTTCTTCTATAGTCTTATTATTTATGACAATGTTGTTAAATTAGACAACCATGAACTGATCAAGGAACTCACAGAAAATATCATTCTTCAGGGTGCAAAATGTAGCCGGAGCATTAGTCCGAAAGGTATGACAAGGAACTCAAAGGTACCATAGTGAGTGACACAAGTAGCCTTCGCTTTATCCCCCTTAGCAATTCTCACTTGATAGTACCTGTATTGCTGATCCAACTTTGAGAATTTTCGAGCATCCCCCAGTTGATTAAAGAGATCTACAATGAGCGGGATGGGGTATCGATTCTTCACCTTCAACTTGTTGAGGGCCCAGTAGTTAATACAAAAATATAGGCTCCCATCACGTTTCTTTTGAAAGAGGATTGAGGATCCGAAGGGTGCCTTAGCAGAATGAATGAAACCCGTCTCAAGGAGTTTGTTGAGTTGTCTTCGTAATTTCGCAAGCTCTGGGGGCACCATTCGATGTGGGACACAAGCTAGAGGCTTAACACCTGGTTTTAACTTGATTTGATGATCAATTGCTCTCCTCGGTGGGAGGTGCTTGGATAAAAACTTTGGCATCACATTGGCATATTTAGTTAGGACCGCCTTAACTTATGGGGTAGGTTACCATGCGGCACTTGCGAGGCCTTCCACCTAGCAAGTTAGCCTTTCGAGTGCAACGAGTGTTTTTGCTTGACAAGGCACTGTACAAATCATGTGCGAAGGGCCTTGCAAATCAAGAGGTAGGGGGAACAAGAGTGGCATATTGTAAAGAAATAAATGAACACAAGCATGAAAATATATTGTATTCAGTATCAACACATTTACAAAGCAATGAGTGTAAATTACATCAGCCAACCACACAAACACTACCTTCCCCCTATATAGCATAAAGGATTTATTGCATATTGCTAGAGTGGCAACCAAAGTGGCTTTATGGGCATGATTACAGAAAAATAAAGAAAAATACATAAAAACAAGACATTGAAAGATATTTACAAAGGTGTTCGGACCAAGTCCGTGACAAGCTGACACTTTAGATGGCTGATTTGATGGTCATCATTGCTCGCCAAAACCCCAACTTAGCTTAGCCCAATGACCAAGTTGAATATAATGAGCTTAGGTTGATGCCCCCCCATGAGAATCCTTTCGCCAACGATGCCTTGTGTGGTGATGAGGAGGTAGACCAACTAGCCCCAAGGTCGCTCACCATGTGTGACTCCTACCATGAGCGCTAAGGAGACCGGAGGCTTATATTCCCTTGAGACGAGATGATATGGCAAATCGGCACTAGGAGGCCTATTTGAAGATTGATGTCCCTAAATCTCATGAAGGGATGCAGTTTGAAGAGTTCCTAGATTGAGTTGTGAATGTAGAAGAAATACTTGACTTTAAGGAGGTTCCAAAAAACAAACATGTTCCCTTGGTGGAAAATCATTTTCGAGATTGAGTAGCCGCATGGTGGCTACAAATAAAATCTACTTGTGCGAGCCAAGGCAAGCCAAATATTGTAGAAGGGGAGAAGTTGAAGAAGTATATGGCGCAAACTTTCTACCCTACTACTTTGCTCGAGTGATGTATTAGTGATTACAAAACCTATGACAAGGGTTGGAAATCGGTGAATGAGTACATGTCACAACTCCAGCCTTGAGAAGGGTCTAAAGTCCATCCACACCATCGAAGTGCACCTAAACTCGAGCTATGACAAGACAATATAATATTCTAGTAAGAGATAAAGAATTAAACTAAGACGTAAATAACTTTTCTACTAAACTCTTATTGAATCAAAATCAATTGAGTTTCACCAATAGGGTGTTCATATCTAGTACAATTTAGCTACTTTAATTCTCATAAGAAAATAATCAAATTACCCTAATTCTCTGATCCTCCCTGTGAATGGTATCTCTCTCTCTCTATCCTTTCTTGATGTTCCTACACATTAAAATTAGCAAATAAACCTGCACGCAAAAATGTGCCCTGTGGAACGAACATTCCACCCATGAGCTAAAAGCTCCATGATCGTGCCTCAAATAGAATATGTATTGTACTCAAGCAATCATCGATCATACAATAACAAGGACCTAATACTCAAATAACATGTTATATCCAAACATGGTCATCATATATGTATCATAACTTAACATAACATTTACATAATCATTCAATATCCATCATGTCATAACATTTACATAATCATTCAATATCCATCATGTCATAACATTTACATAATCATCATATGCATCATATAATGTAATACTCACATAGCCCATTCTCTATATCACCTAGATAATTAGTTATGTGATCCGTGAGTTGCGACGGTGTGAAAGCGCCATGGGTGGTCATCTACGTGCACTTGGGATGACTCATGAAAACTGGGAGGGAACTGCCAAAGGCTGGGGTCCACCCTCATCCCTACGTGGCACCTAGGTAATCTTATTATCTTGATCCTAAAGTTAAGGCACTCAACCCAGACCTTAACTACCCTTGTCAACCTCTCACTCTTAGGTTGGTTCTTAATTTCTGATCTACCACTTATGTAAGATATTCCTCTCACATGCCCATAAAGAGATCAAAATAATAATTCAATGGCCCCCAAAACCCATGATATGCCTCATTGATCATGCTGATAGATAATAACAAGAAATTCCCTAACCTTATATGCAATATTAAAACACCTACCATTCACCAACCATAGGTATTCAAGTATTGATACGACTATGCATGAATATGAAACATAAAAGGGATGTAACTGTGAGACACATAGTTGAAGTACATAAGTCAGTTGAGAGTACAAAGACAACATTATTGAAAACATAGTTCTCCAGGATAGACCCGAGATACATTTAAGATTGGCCAGTAGCTTCTATACAAAAATAAGCAAAATCATTACATATACAACCAACATTAACCTTCCAGCAATTTAATTCAATTAATAACATTTTAATTAAGACATTTCTTGTTCAGTAGTGAATAAATCATAGGGTTGTACCAATCCAAACTCTTTGCATTTCATAAATTTGAAAACCCTATTATACTAGCCATGAAATGGGTATAAGCCCATGCAATAGATTAACAACATATTTGAAATCAATTCTCCCCAGAATATATCAGTTCCAATACATATAGTTCTTGAAATCTCTATTTGCAAAACCCCATTAATCCAATGTGAACATATAGATATGCATAGGTAGATTAAGACATATATAACCTATAACATCCCACAATTAAATCACCATTTCGTAATTATTAATCAATTGCCTAACATACATTATCCAACTACATCATATATAAGTCACTCTAACAACACAGGAGGGCATTTATTATTTTAGCCAAAACATATACTAAACAGAACATTTACCATTTATAAAGATCCATTCAACCAGCATGAACATAGATGAATAGAATAATCCATATATAAGCCACAACACCCTTCGCTATTAACATATATCAGTCCCATAACATCATTAACACCAAAATGAATTTCTTTGCTCAGAGCATACTTTCAGTAGAAGTAGACTCAGTCCTTTAAATATTACCTAGATCACATCTCCTAATGCTTGCATTAAACAAAAATTAGGAGATTTTGAGCAAGATGTACATTAGACAAATTGAACAGAACACGAAATTAAACAATTCTAAATAGAGCACGTATTAAACATTTTTGGACAGAACCTATATACTCAAATTTACTTCACATGTATATATATCACAAAAAAAAGACAAACATAATGATTCATGCTACGAAAATAATTCATGTTTTACATGAGAGTCCTCACATTGGCTTACTTCACCCTTAATGCCAATTGCTACTGTTCCTCTCTAAATCCTATAATTAAAACCAAATCACACCTCTAATTAATAGTTCCAAAACACATATTTTAATAAACTAAAGCATAGGAAGAAAAGAAATTGTGCTGGGCATTTCACTTGCCCAAAAACCTACTGTGAAGAGAGGGTTTGAACTCAGAGAAAGAGGAGATCGATTTGAAGGAAAGGGAATTCTCAAATCCCAAATCGAGCAAATCAAAAATTTCACCTTTACCTATATCGACTTGAAATCAGACCCTCCTTTCCACAACTGTCGTCGATTCCTCATCCACGGTTGTTGCCGCCTATAGGACAACCACACTTGTCACTGCCCACCGAAGCAAGAGATGGGAGAGAAAGGATGGGGCGAGAGGGAAGGATCTAGGGCCTATATATAAAGGAGAAGGGAGACGTGTTTGAGAGGGGAGGAGAGGCGTAGTGGGAGAGGGGAGCGACATACTAGGAGGGGGAAGAGTCCTCCCTTCTCCGGATTGAAATAGGGTTGGGGATGAGGAGCTTTCCTTTGCCCCGTTTCCTTTCTTATGAACAGGGTATTCTAGATCTTAGTTGAACTCAGACCCGGACTAGGTTTTTAAAAAGAATGGGTTTACAATACACTAAGGTGTTTTACCAATCGCTTCACTGTAATGATTTGACTGAATTGGAGGAACAACTTATGTCTCGTTATATTGGAGATATGTGTCAAAATCTCAAAGAGATCTTAAATTTGTTTTATGCTTTTTCTTTGTCAGAAGAGCATGAGCATTATAGAGCACTCTTGCCACTAATTTTGGTAGTGTGCAAGCCCCTTCCAAGGCTGCACCTCAAAGCAGTCAGATTACCACAAAAGCCTCTACAAGTGCTAGTCTAAAGTGATTTAGATGTAGTAGGATAGGTCATAAAGCGGTAGATTGTCCTCGTAATAACTAGAACGGTAAAATGTTATTCACTGTGTATGATGATAATGTTTCTTTTGATCATATTAATTGTGCATATGATGAAGAGAGTTATTGAATGAATAGATAATGAAAGGTGACCTTGGATAAGCTTTAGTGACACTTCGCATTTGCTTTGTTGCTAAGGATATGGAAGGTGACCGTTGGTTGAGAAATAATATATTTTACACTACTTGCACTATTTGGAACATGGTGTGTCATCTTGTGATTGATTCAAGAGGTGACAATGTGGTGGCTAAAGAGGTGGTTCAAAAACTTCAATTATACACTACACCTCATCCTCATCCATACATACTAACTTAACTAAAAAAAGGAAGTCAAGTACAAGTCTCTAAATGATGTTTAGTTTATTTCTCTATTTGGTCTATATATAAGGATAAGATATGGTGTAATATTGTTGCTATAAATGTTTGTTATTTGTTGCTTTGGAATCCTTGGCAATATGATTGATGTGTGATGCATGATGGTCATAAGAATACATATAGCTTTGTTTCGAATAGTATAAAAATTGTTCTTGTGTTCCATAAGGATGAAGTGATTAAACCCCAAAACAATAAAGATGTGACTCTTTTATCTACGAAAAAATTTCTTGAGGAACTAAAGGGAGATAATGTTATGTAAGCTTTAGTTTCTAAGGAGAATATTCCCAAGGAGGTTAAGCCTTTGGTGGAGGAGTATCATGATGTTCTTTCAGAGTCCCTGCCTGATGGATTGTCGCCCTTAGAGACATCAAACATCAAATTGACCTTATGTTTAGCTCTACACTCCTTAATCTTCCTTATTATAGGATGAGTTCAAAGGAGCATGAGGAGCTTCATCGATAAGTCCTTGAGTTATTGAGTAAATGACATATTAAAGAGAGTTTGAGTCCATGTGTTGTGCCATCTTTGCATATAGCAAAGAGGGATGATAGTTAGTGTATGCGTGTGGATAGTAGATGTAATGACCCATTTTCCAGTTACGCCTAGCCCGAGGGGTTAAGGGGAATTCTATAATTTTAATTAAGTGGTAGGCAGTTTCAAAGGATAGAATCCCCATATATGGGTAAAGCTCAAAGTAACGAGTATAACGAATCGAAGAGCATGTGAAATGGAGGTCGAGAGTGAAAGTTATGACCTTGGGAAGCATGCCACATGGGCAGGACCCTAACCTACCCATGTTGGTTTAATTTCAAAGGGCCCGTCGATACGAGTCCATCAGTATGAAGAATGTGTGATTCCAACTTCGGGGTAGGAAGTTATCATATTTTGAAGTTTGGATCTTTTAGATTAAAATAATATGAGAAATATATTTAAAAAAGAAAGAAAAGGATAGATTAGCTGGCATCAGTGATGGCGCCAACGTCTGGCATCATCCGCACCGCCTAAAGCACGGCATGGCGCAGCGTGGCTCGGGGGCCCCTGATCACATGTTATAGCTGGTCGGCTCCTGCGCGACGCACGGGAGCCGCACCTCATAGCCGCGCTGCGTAGCACAATTGTGTACATGTTACGCAAGCGGCCAGCGCTTCACATGCCATGCAGGCATGCGACACATGGAACGCGCGTGTCTGCTTCCGTTTCGTACGTTGTCGGGCATTCCACTATAAATTGGAATCCCATTCAACTTCAAGGGCAATTTTTTGGCTCATTTTGAGTCCATTTTCGTCCATTCAAAATGTGTTCCTAGCTAATTCGAAGGTGATCTACATAATGGCATGGTCTATTCCTCGAGTTTGAATCTCTAGAAGAGGGAATGAACCAAGGCAAGAGGTGTCTATGTCTGCCACCCTCGTGCCCCGAAGAGAGAGAAATTGCTAGAAGAAAGAGGAGGCTCCGTCGTCTATCACCGGGCTGCATCGAGAGAAGTTTCTCAAAGTAGGGGAGGCTCCATCCTCCACTGAAGGGCTACGCAATGTGAGAAACGTCCCTAGGTAAGGGGGTATTCTATCCACAACCTATGAGCATGGTAAGTGTGAAGTGTCTTCGGGAATGGGAGGATCAACTCGGGGCAAGGGTAGGCTCTGTTTGCCACCCTCGTGCCCCAAAGAGAAAAAAGTAGCTAGGAGAAAGAGGAGGCTTAGTCCCTTGTCATTGAGATGCATCGAGAGAAGTGGCCTAGAGTAGGGGAGGCCGTGTCCTCCACCGAAGGGCCACGCAGTGTGAAAAATAAGAGGAGGTTCGATCCGCAACCTACGAACATAGTGTAAAGTGTCTCCGGGTAAGGGGAGGTTCTATTTGTCGCCTTCAAACAAAAAAAGACTAAGAAGAGCCATGGGAAATGGGAGTGTCTGTCTATCGCCTTCGAGCAAATGAGATAGACGTGGCAGAGCTAGAGGAGGCTTTGTCTGTAGTCTCTGGACTTGAAGGGGAGGACGCCTCAAAGGAAGGAGCAACTCTGAAAGCTGCTACTTCTGGAACTATAGGGGAGTAAGCGATTTTAACCTTCCGATTTAATATGATTATATGAATGCGTGAGCTAATTAAGTTAAATGCCATGCTATCGTCCGATGTGTGATGATATGCTTTACTCTGATATGTTTTGCTATTGATAATTTGCTATGGGATATGCTCTGATTTGATCTAATATGACTAGATATGGTCGGATGAGATCTAATGTGATCTGATGTGATCTACTCTAATGTGATATGTTCCACTCTATGGTAGAGCAAGGTGTATGATTGTGTTAGTGTTATGCTCGACTCTGTGATAGAGCAAGATGTGTGATTCCGTTGATTGATTGGCTTCCATTTGAGTCCGATGATTTATGAGTTTCCGTATGACTCCGATTAAATATTCAGATATATGTATTTTGACGTATGTGATTTCGTACTGCCTAATGCATGTAGTAGCCGTTAGAAAAAATTACATTTGGATTATATTGTATTGGAATAACATCGTGGATGTTATCCAATACGCATGTAGGCAACCAACGACAAGGCAACATTGACCCGATCTAAATTAGATATAAAAATAGGTTTATTTTAGCCTACGCACAACGGAGCACTAAACTTCTGTAGTGCACATATGAATGATATGACTCTCGCACATAGAGTTTACAGCTCCTGGCTTGGTTTTAATTTTTGGGAACCCAGAGTTTGGGTTATCCCTATGAACCCCCGGCTCGAGTTGGTTTCTGGGTCGGGGTATTACAGTAGAGCCATTAATAAAATTACTGTCAAGCATTGTTTCCCTATTCCCTGTCTTGATGATTTATTTGATCAGTTGAATGGTGTCTCTATCTTTAGCAAGCTAGCTTTGGAGAGTAGTTATCATCAAATTAGAATCAGACCAGGTGATGAATGGAAAACAACTTTCAAGACAAGAGAAGAGTTATATGAGTGATTGGTCATACCTTTATGGTTATCTAATACCCCTAGCACATTTATGAGGGTGATGAATCAAACTCTTTGACCATTTATTTGCAGATTTGTGGTAGTTTATTTTGATGATATACTTATTTATAGCTCTAATGCTGATTTTCACTTACAACATCTACAAGATATTCAAGTTGTCTTTCGCAGGGATAAACTTTTTGTAGCTATCAAGAAGTGTTCTTTTATGTGAGATTATGTACTTTTCCTTCGGTATGTTGTCTTAAAAGGATGAAATAGTTGTGGATGAAAGTAAAGTTGATGTGGTGAAATATTGGCCAAGACATACTGATATACATGAGGTAAGAAAGTTTATTCCTCATTTTAGTACTATTATGGCTCCTATTACAATTGTATGAAGTTACAATCTTTTGTTTGGAGTGATAAAGTTGAGAGTGCATTTGCTCTTATTAAAGACAAACGTATTTTAACACCTGTGTTAGCCTTACCCAACTTTGCCAAGTCTTTTGAGTTACATTGTGATACTTCTAAGGTTGGTATTGGGGCTATCCTAAGTCAAGAGGGCTGTCTAATTGCTTATTTTAGTGAGAAGTTATCACAAGTTAGAGGAAGATATAGTACCTATGATGTGGAGTTTTACGTTGTATTCCAAGCTCTTCAACATTAGAAGCATTATTTGATTCATGCAGAATTTATTCTTTATTCTGATCATTCTGCTCTTAAGCATACTAATAGCCAAGAGAAATGGTCTACTAGACATGCATAGTGGGCATCTTATTTGCAAGAGTTTACTTTTGTGCTTAATCTCAAGTCCGAAGTTCATAATAGGGTGCAGACGCTTTGAGCCGTTGAGCATGCTTACTCACTAGCATACATACTCAGGTGTTGGGATTTGATTCATTTCAGGAGTTATTGTTTGTTGATCATTTCTTTACTAAGGTTTTATATGAACATGATATAAGACATAGATCAGATTATTTGTTGCATGATGAGTTTCTCTTCAAAGGCAATCGGTTACGTGTTCCTACTTGTAGCCTATGCTTGAAGATCATTAAGGAGTTGCATGATGAGGGTCATATGGGAAGAGATAAGACTTTTCAACTTGTTTCTTCTTCTTATTTTTAGCCATCTATGCACAGGGAGGTGTATAGATTTGTTGGGACATCTACTAATGACGGATTATATGCGCCTTTGCCTACCCCTTCTCAGCCATGGTCCAACATTAGCATGGACTATATTCTTGGACTACCTCACACTCAAAGAGAAATAGATGCTATCTATGTGGTTGTTGACAGATTTTCCAAGATAGTACATTTTATTGCTTTTAAAAAGACCAATGATGCATCTTATGTTTCATTACTATTCTTCCAGGAAGTATATCGTTTACATGGTTTACCATTGCCTATTGTTTCTAATATATATACTCGTTTTCTAAATTATTTTTGGCATTCAATGGAAATTGGCAAACAGACAAACAAATAGACAAACAAAGGTAGTTAATTGATCCCTAGGAAGCTTATTGAGAAGTTTGGTTAGTACTAATCTCAAATCTTGGGATTAACACTTATACAACGTTGAATTTGCTTATAACAAAAGTGTGAATTAAAGTACAAGATTTAGTCCATTTACTATTGTTTGTAGTTTTAATCCTCACCTCCCATTGGATCTAGTTCTTATTCCACATGTGAACAAGTTGAATGACCAAGCTAAGGATTTTATATCCTATTTGCAAGATATTCATTATGATACTCTTAAAAGATTGCATGTATCTAACAATAAGTATAAGGTAATTGAGGATTGAAAACAAAGACATCTAGACTTTCATGTTGGTGATTTTGTCTGGGCAGTTTTAACTAAAGACATATTTCTTATTGGGGAATATAATGAATTATTAGCAAGGAAGATTGAGCCTTTAGAAATTGTTAAAAAGATTACTTCTAATGCCTATAGACTCAAGTTTCCAAGTCACATTCACACTTTCAGATGTTTTCAATGTTAAAGATCTCATTTCTTAACTTGGTGATACTTCAGATGATGATGATCGGAATTTGAAGACAAATTCTTTTGAGCCAGGGGAGGATGATGCAAATCAATTGGCATTGACATATATAGGGCATTGGAATCACATTAAGAAATATCAGTATTTGCTCTCTAACGATCGATCAACACTAATGGGTGATCGATCGGGCAAACGATTGATCGATCTCTTAAAACGATCCATCGGGATGTGAAATCATTTAGTGTAAAATGAAGACTAGAGTTGGCGATCGATCGACTTATCTCAGCGATCAATCGTTTCGTCTGCGATATAGTTTTTAACTTCATTTTAGATTAGAATTTGATTCTAAATTAGTTTCTTTTTAACATTTTACTTTCCTAGGAGTCGTTATTTTGTATTCCTTTGATTATTTAGAGATTTTCTCATTAGTTTTCCTTAATTTTGATTAGTTAGACATAAGGTAGTTATAAATTAAACTATTTATTTACAGTTATGCCACTAGGAGTTATATAAATACTTAGCTCTTCCATGAAGGCCAGAGGTTCTGTGTTATTTTCTTCGATATTGAAGAAGAAGAGATTAATCTTTTTCCTCTATTATTTTTTCTCTATTTTTTGTGAATTTATCATTGAATTTTGCGACAGAGGAAGGTTGTGTGCGCTTGTAGCTAAATTCGTTGAACGACATTCATCCCATCAATCCCACCTTGTATCAATGCCTGGCCTTGCCTCTAGTGGTTGCAGTTTAAAATAATGCATCTATATATACCCCAATAATTTTTTTAGTTAATTTTTTTTACTTAATAGGGGAAAGGAAATTAAACTCCATGGCTGATTTTATCTTTTAAAATATTGATAACAACCTGGTAAATAAAGGAGGTATTTTAGAAGAATGATTCTATTTCTTGCCCAATAAAGACTCATTACCTCCAAAAGGATGTTAAATGAGAAGTTAGTAATGGGTTGGAACCTACTTTGAAAAAAATGGTAGGTCAATGGAATCTTTATGCTCAGAACCTCGAATTTTGTCCTAGTTGATCATGATTCGATATTCCCAACTATTGGGTGAGTGGAATCCACAATATATAAATCATTTGTACTCTTGTACAAAACGGAGTTTGATCATTGTAACAAAAATTTGTCGCATATAGTAATTCCCTCTCTCTAAAAACATAGAAGAAATTAAAATCTATGGACATGCATGTTGGGTTTGTACATGAATGAGTTGTTAAGACGAGCGCACATGGTAGATTCCTCTTAACTTAGATTTCTCTTATCTTAAAGTAGAGAACCACAAAGGCTCTCTACTTAGAAAAAAATAGCAGGTCAGTGGAATTTTTATGCTCAGAACCCTGATTTTGTCCTAGTTGATTATGATTTGACATTCCTAACCATAGGGCAAGTGGAATCCACAATGCATATACATGTTGTACTCTTGTTCAAATTGGAGTTTGATCATTGTAACAAAAATTATCCGTCATATAATAATTCCCTTTCTCTAAAAATATAAAAGAAATTAAGATCTTGCGACATGTGACATGCATGTTGGGTTTGTACATGACTGAGTTGTTAAAATGAGCGTATAGGATGATTCCTATTATCTGAACCCATGATGTGTCATGATAGGGGATGTGGCAGAAATGTCACGAAATGTGATGTGCTGTAGGAGTCTTGTTCTCCCTCTTAGTTGCAGGAGTCTTTGTCTGCCAAGTGTAGTCATGTAAAAGGCTTAACAATGATTCAATTCATATCTGGCTTACAATGTATATATTTGGATTGAAGGAAATTCCAAAATCTTTTTAAAATTGATAAAGGCCCCCTCATTGATCGATACATCATCAAGATACCAAAGACAAATTGATGGCTTCACATTTAGAAGTTACAGTCTAAGTATCTCATGTAATTTAGCAAGGTTTAAAGTATATAGCGTGTTGGGATCGAAAGCAGGGAGTTCACACTACAATACCATCTACAATTAATCTAGTGGCAATCAATTGCCTCTTGTTTGGTTTACGGAGAAGAATTTTAAATGATGCAATAGATCCTTGCATCTAGCTAGTTTTCCAATAACCCAAACTATCAATCGGGGAATGGGGTGATTGATCGTTCTATTTCGGGTTTTTTGATTGGGATTTCTAGTATGAATTCCTTATCTAATGGTATTTTACTTTGTTTGGTGTCTTCATTTCGTGGCGTCTTAATTATTTGCCTTATTTTCTCTATTTTTAATTAGTTAATTGTGTTTTAGTGATATATTAGGCTCTAATATTTATGATTATTTTGTGTCATTTGGGCCTATATAAAGATTTGATACCTCATTGGGAGTCATTAGTGTGTAGTTTTCTCTACAATTATTTTAAAGAAAAAAATCTCTATTTTTCCCATTATTTTGTGAGATTATTTGTGTAATTTGTGAATAGGGATGCCACCAGGTTGGGTTTTGCCAAACTCGAACCCGATATCATTTAAGAAATGGTAAACTCGAATCCGACCCGAATAGCTATTCAGGTTAAATTTGGAAACCCAAACCCGACCCGAATAGCTATTCGGGTTGAATTTAGAAGCCCAAACCCGACCCTAATGGGTCGGGTCGGGTTTTATCAAAATATAAAAAAATATAAAAAATTTATATTTATAACCTTATTCGGGTCAGGTTTTTTCAAACCCGAACCTGATACCATTTAAGAAATGGTCAACCCGAATCTGACCTAAATAGCTATTCGGGTTAAATTTGAAAACCCATCCCCTACCCATTAGGGTCGGGTCGGGTTTTACGATATATTCAACCCGAGTGGCATCCCTAGAAGTGAAGGTTATGCACATACGCATGTAGATGGATTCATCTAGCAAAATATCTTCTCATCAAGTATGATCCCTTACATCTTGGAACAAAGTTCATTTCTTGACTATTTGGTTTGCTTTTGTTTGTGGGGTCATTTCATTGTATTTATTGTACTATTTCTTTTTTTCTCCCTCGCATTTGATTAATTTATAATAATATTTTTTAATTACTTTAAAAATATAAAAAAGTTAATATAATCCTCAACTCACATGTGTTAGCGTGAGCCTAGGCATCACAAGATATTGAATATATATTTGATGGTGTGCATTAATAGATGGGGCGGTAGGTAATTCAAGCCCACTTGCCCCTAGAGTAACATGTACTATTAGATTGAAATCTGATAGCATGCAATGTATGACTCACACTGACATGCATGAACACAGGTCATACTAAAAAAACTAAAAAATGTATATTGTTAGTCAAATTAACTAATTTTATGTCAATGTTATAAATGGCATGGGGGAGCTTGAGGTCATCTACCCAACTCAAATAAGCAAGGCGTAAGCCTCATGTACATCTCTTTAATATATGAAATTAAGAATTGGGATGAAAAACCATTGATAACTATGAAAATGTAATAAATTATTGCATGAATAAAAGTGAAGAAGTCTATTTTATAGGATATAATATACTAAATAATTAAAAAGAAGTCAAAGTAAAGAAAATAAAGAATAAGAGAAACACATCTTCCTGAGGCTTGAGGAGAGCCTCAACAATGACTTAACGCCTCATGTCCTGTTCATGAGGCAAACGCTTGATGAGCCTTGAGCCTCAACCAGCATTACCATGGGCATTTTTTCAAATGCCTCGCCCTATTTTTCTCCATGAACTTTCCTAGTTGTTTCTGGCGGGCTATTAGGAAATTCTCCTGACTGCAGGCCACATCATTAGCTCTGGAATAAAGGTTGAGATATGCATGGGTTGTTCCATCTAAGTAAGCGGAGATTACCATCATATGATCATCATAAACTGCCCTAAGGACTTAAAACTATCCAATTGCTTATGTCCCAATCACTTGATAAAACAAAAGTTGAGTCATAAAAATATGTGAAGAATAGTGAGAAAGAAAGGAACAAAGCTGAGTTTGGTCGTTAGTCGCTAGCATTTTGTGTCTGGACAAAAATTGCACTGCATGCATTTGCAAGGATCCTTGAAGAATAAATAATATGTAGACATTGAAGACATGCATTGATCATTCTAAATGATGTACAAATCGGTGACAATTTTCCATTATAGTATTTTAAATCAGTTAAAATAAATTATTGGATATACATGCAAATAAGGATGAGCTAGATTTCCATGGTTGCTTGCTTGAGAATATATTTTATATGCTGACTCTTATAAAACTAGATATGAAATGGACGGCAAAGAGAAATGCTAACTTTAGGTAGTATGATAATACTCTCTTTGTCCTATAATAATTGTTGCATTTAGTTTTTTAAAATAAATTAATTTTAATTTTATTTTAAAAAATTAAATAAGATACTTAATGTATGACGGAGGAAGTATGGGTGAAGATGATGAGTGAAAGATAAAGAAATGCATCGTAAAGTATATAGTTCTTAATATAATAAATCAAAGGGGGTTTTGTTTAAGAAGATAGAGAAAGGAAGGAAGAAACAAAAGCACTGTTTTTTACTGTTTTGTAATGATGGCTTGAGGCATAGTTCATTATTATTCAAAACCCTTATTTATATATAAGATGGTATTATTTAAGTTAACCACCTAAAAAGTTAATAAAAATTACAAAATAACCATTTGACTTTTTGACTATTTTTTACTTTATAATAAAATATAGTATTAATGACGTAAAAATAAGTGTAGCTTAAAATTACTACTTACGATATATAAAAAAATATCGTAAAAAAATAAACTATTAATGATATTTTTTATTACGCTAAATGTATAATATTACTAATACTAATCAAATTAGCGATACTTTGCTATAAACATCATTAATAGTTATGTCATTAACGATACTTTAAATAAGCGTCGCTAAAAGATATATATTTTAAATAAAAAAAATTTATAACTATTAGTAACGTGTTTTCTTAAGCATTGCTAATAGTTTTAACAATAGCGATGCTTGTTACGCTCGTAAATATAAATAATTTTATTAATTAATTTTATTTAATAAATAATTATATAATAAATAAATATTTAAAAATTTAAAATTATAATATTTACTATAAATATTTTATTTAATATTTAATAAATAAATTTAAAAAATTATAATATATTTTATTTAATATTTAATATTTATATATATAATAAATAAATATTAAATTTTTAATAAAAAATAGTATCAGATCAAATTTGCAATATTTATATATAATACCCCCTCCGTCCTAGCTCAAGAAATCGTGTTCTGTTTTAATTACTCCATTTCTCTAATTTAGGCCGTTAGATGCAGTCTGCTTCTCACATAAATTCTTTTTTCTGCGCTTAGAGCTCCTACCATTCCAGATTTCTGCGTTATACGATGCTCCTAAGGCTCGGATGAAGATACAGGTCAACCTCCTACCGGGAGGGGGGCGCGGTGGCGGACGAGGAGGATGCGCTCCCTGGGCCGCCTTGGAGCGGCTTCGGACCTACGACCGCGTCCGTCGAAGTAAGGCGAGAAAATACAGCCGGAGATACACTTAGCGCCGCAGAAACTCGCAGGCTCCACATGGCGGCAGTGGCGGCGCTGAAGGAGCAGCTGAACGGCTTGATCAACTCCACGTTCACTGAGGTTCGTCGTCAGATTCGCTAGTCTAATGTCGTTGGTTTGTATATCCTGTGAAAATCGTGAAGTTACTGATACTCGTCGTCTTCTCCTTCCTTGTTTTTTTTGTTCTCGAAGATTTTATTTGCTTTTCTTTCGCTTACTTTGAAGCAGTTACTGGTCTTATGGCGCGTTCTCACTCGAGTTGATTTTTGATTGGTTGCATTGATGAATGTTTGTCCCTAACCTGGATTCGTAGGGTTTGTTCTTGTCACTTCAGTGACAGATCTCATTCCATTAGGGGTTCATCTAAGTCTATGAAAATCTTTAGGATTTTCGCCGTCAAAAGTTTCAGAGAGGAAAATTGAGCGAGTTGCTGGTTGCTGTGAGCAAATTTTCCTTTCTGTTATCTTTCTTTTGCTCTGCTAATTGTACAATTGTCACTATCAGTGTTAATCCAGGCGAGTCACCTTGGCCTCTAAACGACGAGACTCTATGGCTTTAATGGGGTTGGGTCACTTTTGTACTGAGTGACCCAACGGTTTCTCTTCCTGCAGTTTATTTATCAAGCTTTAGGCTCTTTTAGTGTCTTCTCTTCCTAAAAATTTACGTAGCCATATTTTATGTGTTTAAATTAGAATTAGTAATAGAGCTTAGGATGAGATGTTTACTAAGATAACCATGTTTTACATGGCGTACGTCACTTGGCTTTCTTTTGAGTGCAGATGTCAGCTAATGCCTTGATATGCATGCCCTTATTATTCTAACTAAATAGGTATCTCTACTTTTAGTTTTAGGTTAAATCAGTGTGGCTATATAATGGTTCTCTCTCCAGAAATTACTACCAATTCAAACTTGAATTAATGGGCATTATAGGAAAATGTGAGGGCAATATAGGAAGTTGGGCAAAAATCTGTCGTCACTAATTTTGCTTTATATTGTAGTATGATATCTCTAGAAAGAAAAACCTAACCTTTTAGATGCCAAAATTAGGACATCAGCAATTGTACCACTTCTCTTTGATACATGATCTCACTTGCACATCTTGTTGAACATTTCATTTTGATAATTATTCAATACATAACAAGGTAATGTATTTACTTGTATGAAGTTGCATTCTATCTGTACATGTATAATCTGGGCACATGAATTTGATAAACATCTTATATATGGGCTAAAAATGAGGAAGCTTTTTTATTCAAAAACTGCTCATTGGTGCATCTAGTTTTCAATGAATTTGTACTTGCTATAGCTTCCTTCATACCTATGATGAATTGTTAGTAAAATTTATAAGGAAAAACTTTTTCTATGATAAGTGGTTTAGTAATTTTCAAAGGAAAACACTTATAGTTGTCACATTTGCAGTCAAACAATGGCTTTTTGTGGAAGATTATGAGAGTGCTTCAAAAAAATGCTGACACACTTTATTCACTTAGGGTTATGGGTCCTTTCTATTGGTTTGTTTAGTGGTTGTGATTTTATGGATGTTGATGAAGGAAGCCATGCCTGGGTAAACTCAATGTAAGACTTAGTCATCACCTCATTCCAGCCAGCTTTATGGACTCTTTTGTGGTCGGATGGAGATGGTGAATCTGTGTAAGATGAAGTGGCTTAGTAATGCAGGACAGAGTGTGAAGGATCACTGGAAGTCTAGAGATCCCAATTGGCTAGGGGAAATTAGGGAGAAAAGTCTGAAATTGGGTTTGCGAGAGAGGATGTTGGAGAAATGTTGGTGGCAGGAAGAGGGAAAATGAATGTGAGGTGATGGGATAACTTGCTACCGGTGTCTACACTGAAAGTGGCTCTAGCACCTAGAGGGTTCCTGCTGGAGTGCGCACCATAGGAAGGATAACTTCCAAAGTCTGCACCAGAAGGTTGTGAATGGATGCACCGAACACAGCAGAGGCTTTTCAAGCTCTCTAGAATTTCTATCTCAAATCAGTGGCTGATCCATATTTTCTTTTCCCTTTTGGTCTCTCTTTCATCGGGTCTGTTTCATGGGCCGTTGTGTCTAGTTCTGCCATGCGTGCAGATGTTTTTCATAAAACACTGTTGATGATGATTCTAGTCTGGAAATAGATTGGCATTTTTGGCTCACTTAAATTTGAAACCGATGCTGATGTAAGCATTTCTTCATAAACAGGATATGCTCTTAAGGTCATCACTGAGACAAATGAATCTTGGGCGAAATTGATCAAGAGAACAGTCTCTGCCGGAGAGCTCCCTCTCGTGTAAAAACCATCCGGGATACATATTCACGCGGACCATTCAATCATTCTATGCATCATTGCGTAATTTACTTAAATTTCATTATTTTATCTTCAGTACTCGGCTTAGTTCTTGATAAAACTAAAAAGGATAATTATTGTGCGATTAGATTGGTAAAGGTACCAAAGAGTCCGAGATCCTTGCATGGTCGGCTTGTGATTGCAATTTTTTACGTTGCAACTCTTATGTAAGTGAAACTGGTTGAATATTTGTTCAAAGTTTGCTGTTGCAATATATATTGAGCAATGTATTTTAGTTTACGGTTGTACCTTTCAGTCTCCCACATGAGACAATTAGGTTATTTTGATCATTTTTAAGGGATTAGAAGCATGCAAATATCACATAATAAAATGAGTCCCAATTATTTAGGGATTGTGCTGTGATTACGGACGACGGCGGTGGTTATTTTGTGAGCGATGATGGTAGTATGGGTACTGGTAACCGTGACTTTGCTGTGATTACTGAAGGCGGTGGTGGTTATTTTGTGAGTGATGGTGGTGATATTTCTTGCGTCAGTACTGATAGCACTGTGATTGATGCAAGTGATGTCTTCAATGGAGCTTCCAGTTGGATCGAAATACTAATCTATGCGTCTATGAACTCAGGCCTCCGTTTAAGAGGTTAAGTTGCTAACCAGCCTCTCTTATGACTTGGGCAGTACTTAATTGGTGGCTTCTTGCTGTTTTTTTACCTGTGAAGTTTCAGATTCAATCATTTGAGGGGAAGTTTGAAGTGAACGGCATATGGGTAGTATGTTAAGACTAAGAAAACTACCGTCAAAACATAAAAATGGAGAAAAGGGTATGTGGAAGCAATCCAATGAGAATGCTGCTGAGCAATTTGATCAGTCATCGGAGTTGAATTTTAGTTGACGAAAACAGGTACCTCACACCCATCTAAATGGGCATCCCAAGGATCATGAGATAAGAGGAACAAACTCAAAGACTCAAATTTTAACACAGCTCATAACACATTACAATCATGATCTTTAGTTTATAAGGCAAGATGGCTAGCAATTGTCACAGATAAATTTCAATATAAAGACTCTCAAACAGATCCCCTCAAAAGTATCTGATAATCCAGCTCTGAAAAACCCAAAGTATCATACTTCACAAAGTTTCAGACAAAACTTAAACAGCTGAAATTTCTTCCTCAAATATGATTGAACATTGTATCTACTGAGCTTGCAAGTATACATAGCTTACCCCCACCACCACATGGTCCGAGAAAATATCAATTGCCGCAAGAATACCACTGCAAGATTATTTTAGACAAAAACTGTCATTACCAAAAGCACTCAAACTGAGTTAAAATTCAAGCAATTTAAGGATTAAACTCATGCTCAAGTAACGACACGTATATTGCTACAACGAAATGTAAGTAAATCAATATGTCCTGTCATAAACTAAAGCATTATTAAGATGATACCTACTTAGCTCCAAGTCCATAAGGAGGCAATGGATGCCCTGTCTATAATGGTCGGATCAACTTAGTTAACCCAATTCCACCTTATGTGCAGGACAGTGAATATTCAAGGGGAAGAGGACCCAGGTATTCAACTACAGGGAGGTGAAGATGGCTTGTGCTCAGCCAGTAATCCTTTTCACCCACTTCTATACAAAATCTAAGAACCCCCTAAGAACCCTGCAATCGACTGCAACTCAGAACAACAAAATAAACTCCAAAAAAAACACACACACACATGCTAAAAATACTCCATGTGCAGAAATGCAATGTCCTACAGTCAAACGACTCAAACCAAACAGCTGAAATTCTTTTATAAATGCTTGAATGGAAGAAACCGGGCTGCAAATAGAGCGCACAGACGAGGAATCTCTTCCTATTCACTACAAAAAATAGACGGAACCCAAAATTTGGGGGGGCGAGACTAGACCTGACAAGAAAGGAGTGGCGCCTCAATCTCGAAATGCCGGCGAGGGAGATGAAGGACCGGTCCAACCCAATGGAGATCTGTCGCCGTTCTAGAGCAGCAAATGGGAGGTCGCAGGGGCTTGACGGAGGAAGCCTCTTACTGCGTAGTATGCCTCTGTCGTGACGCTCAGGAGCAGGACATTCACGGCGCCCACTGCCCCGATGCCGTCGAGCGCCTCGCTCGCTTCCTCATGATGTCCAAGTCGCGCTGGGTGCCCCTCCAGTGGCTCACCCCACACAAATGGGACTTGGGTAACTCAGAGTGTCTCAGGAAAATCTTACGATAGAGGGTTTTATTATATCAAATATATACGTAGTACTTATGATGTAATAAAAATAACAAAAAACAGATATGGAGCTATTAAAATAGGACGAAGGGAGTATATTTTATTTCTTAAATTTTTTATTAATTTTAAAATATTATTTATAATAAAAGAGAGATAGTGCATAGAAAGAGAGGAAAGAGAGTGAGGAGAGAAAGAGGAGAGAGAGGGTGAGGAGACAGAGATGACAATCAGAGAAGAGAGAGAGTGAGGAGAGAGAGAAAGATGAAAGAAGAGAGAGGGAGGATAGAGAGAGAGGATGAGAGAGAGGGTTGAGATAGAGTGAAGAGAGAGAGGGTAGAGAGAGAAAAAGAGGAGAGAGGAGGAGAGAGAGAGGGAGGGAGGAGATAGGAGGGAGAGAGGAGAGAGAGAGAGGGAGGAGATGGGAGGGAAAGAAGAGAGAAAGAGTGAGAGTGAGAGGAAAGAGGGTAGAGAGAGAGAGGAGAGGGGAAATAATTTTTTTATTATAAATTATTTTTAAAAAATTTTAAAAATAAAAAATTAATATTAGCGATTCATAACCGTATGCATCGCTAATACCTAAGGGTGTAGTGACACATAAGGTTATGCGGGTAGTAGCAATGCATACAGTTATGCATTGCTACCAGTTTTTTTATTTTAAAAAAATTTAAAATAAAAGAGAGAGCGGGGATTAGGGAGAGAAGGGAGGGGAGAGAGATATAGGAAAAGAGAGAGAGGGTAGATAGAGAGAGTGAAGAGATAGAGTGAGGAGAGAGGGAAGAGAGAGAAAGAGGAGAGAGAGGGCGAGGAGAGAGAGGAGACAGAGAAGAGAGAGGGTGAGGATAGAGAGAATAGAGAGAAAGAGGAGAGAAGAAAGAGAGGGAGGATGAGAGAGAGGGTGGAGGGAGAGTGAAGAGAGATAGGGTAGAGAGAGAGAAAGAGGAGAGAGGGTGAGGAGAATGAGGAGAGAGGAGGGAGAGAGGGAGGGAGGAGATAGGAGAGAGAGAGTGAAAGAGTGAGTGAGAGATAGGGAGAGAGAGGGGAGGGGAAAGAAAATTTTAATTATAAATTATTTTTAAAATAAAAAAAAATATATTAGCAATGCATAACCGTATGCATCGCTAATACCTAAGGGTAGTAGCGATGCATACATGTATGCATCACTACTACCTAGTGTAGTAGACACATACAGTTATGTGTTACTACTAGTTTTTTTTATTTTGAAAAAAATTAAAATAAAAGAGATAGTGGGGAGAGAGAAGGGAGAGGGAGAGGAGAGATAGGGAGAGAGAGAGGGAAAAGAGATAAAGAGGAGAGAGACGGTGAGGAGAGAGAGTGAGGAGATAGAGAGAGAGGGAGAGAGAAGAGAGGGTGAAGAGAGAGGGTAGAGAGAGAGGGAAAAAATATATTTTTTTAAATAACACTATTAGCGACTTTTCACGAGGAGCGTCGCTATTAAGTATGATAGTAGTGATGCTAAATTGTAAGCATCACTACTATTTCCTCTATTAGCGACACTCACAACAGAGCGTCGCTAAAGAACTAGTATATTAAAAAAATATATACTAGTAGCGATGCTTTGTAGAGAGCATCACTATTAGATATAGTAGTAGCGATTCTAATATTCAAGCATAGCTAATAAGAACCCAATTAGCGACGCTCATTTATGAGCCTTGCTAAAAGTGTAAATAGTAGCGACGCTTGACAATCAGCGTCGCTACTTACTATAACTATTAGCGACACTCTTTGAAGAGCGTCGCAAATAGGTTTAATTTAAAAAAAAAATTATTTCTCTCTACACTCTCTCTCTCTACCTTCTCTCTTCCCTTCTCTCTCTCCTCTCTCCCTATACATAAACATATCTCTCTCTTCTCTCCCTATATATATATATCTCCTCTCTCTTCCTTTCTCTCTCTCCTCTCTCCTCTTCTCTCCCTATCTTTCCTTTCTCTTTACTATCTCTCTCTCCTCTCTCTCTTCTCTCCCTATCTTTCCTCTCTCTTCCCTTCTCTCTCACCTCTCTCTATCTCTCTCTTCCCTTCTCTCACTCTCTCTCTCTTCCGTTCTCTCTCTCTCCTCTTTTCTCTCTCTTTTTGGCTTTTTGCAACGCTTTCATTGGAAGCATCGCCAATTTGATCGCGCGGGTGAATTTTTGCCTCTGTTATAACACCCCCACTCCCCCCACCACTCTCCTCCCTACTGATTGAGACCGCCCCCTTGGAGATAGTCCCCCTATGATTGCACCCCGACAATCGTCCCCCAGCTTCTCTCCCCCTAGTTGCCTCTTTCTTCAGTACCACACGGTTCCCCCCCACTCTCCTCCCCCACCGACCGAGACCATCCCCGAAGATAGTGTAATGCCTCGACTTGAGCTGGGGTCCAGAAAATCTTTAATAAAAATTTTCTCCTCCTTAAATAAGGAATAATCATCTGTGTGCAAGAGGTACAATATTCATCTACGCACTACAAAGCTTCAAGGCTTCCCCGTACGTAGACTTAGGTTGTAATGATCATCTACATACAACGAAACTTCAAAGTTCGTCGCATGTAAATCATAATAAAATTTATAATTATAATTAATTTAGATTGGGCCAATGTTGGATTGTCATTGGTTGCCTACATACGCATTGGATAACATTCACAATATTATTCCAATGCGATCGGATCCGAATGTAGTTCTGCCCAATGACTACTACATACATCATGCATCACAAAAATCATATACGTTAATATATATATATATATATACTGATATTCAATCGAGTCATACTAAAATTCGTAATCTATCGGAGTCAAGAGGAAGTTAATAAATCAACAAAATCACACATTTCACTCTACTACATAGCAGACAGAACACACAATCACACGTCTCACTCTACCTCAGAGTGAGAACGAACACATCACACATCTTGCTCTAACCCCAGAGCGAGACCGAACATATAAGGTCATATCAGCACATATCACCACTATGTATATATAGACATATCACATCATAGCATAACATATCGTAATACAACAAATCGAAGCATAACAGGACACCTCAAAACATATCAGATAAAGCATAACAAAGCAATTCAAAATAGAACATCTCAGCATACATCAGACAAGAGCAAATCATACATATAAGTCATTTAATATCGTAAGTTAACCACTTAGGATGCATACGTATTCTTAAACCAATATTAAAACAAAATATCAAAAATGCTTACTCATGGAAGATACTAAAAGTGGCCGCATTTAGAGTTGTTCGTCTATTCAGAACGTCCCCCTTTCATGTTTGGATATGGCAGGCAAAATCTCCTTTGAAATAGGTGGACGTAGTATCCCTTCGCCTGGAGACACTCCTTACTTTCTGTGCTCAGAGATGACAAATAGAATATCCTCTTTTCGGAGACATTTTTCTCCTTCCACGCTTATGAACTATGGATGAAACCTCCTCTTAGCTTGAGGATACCTTTCTTACTGGGTGGCTCTTTGGTGGAGGACAGAGCCTCCCCTATTCCAAATCGCTTCTCTCATTGTGGCCCGACAACTGTGGACAGAACCCCGTCTTGTTCCTAGCCCCTTTTTCTTTCTCTAGTGCTCGAGAACGACATGCAGGGTCTCTCCTTGTCTCAAGACATTTCCTCCTCATACGGTCGTCAACTTAGAGAATGGACCTCCATTGTGTAGAACACACTCGATTAACTTAAGAATGTCTCTTGAACGGGCCTAATCGGGGTCAGAACGATCAAAAACTAAGAAGGAGAAGTTCTCTGGTGCTCGAGGACGACAGACAATGCCTCTCCTTGTCTAGGGCATTTCCTCCTTATACAGTCTCCAACTTGAAGAAATGACCCCTCCATTGCGTAGAGCATGCTCAATTTAGTCAAGAACACCTCTTGGATAGGCTAAATCGGATTCAAAATGCTTAGAAACGGAGAAAATGAAGATCTACTTGAAAAATAGCATGAGAAGCCCTTAAATAGGTTCGGCATCGCGCTTTTTAACTCGCGGAGCCGCAAGAGACGGCGGTGCCCTCCATTTATGCGTTGTGCGTGCGCGCCATTTTTATTTATTTATTTATTTAAAAAAATACATATATACTTCAAACACGCGTATCTTTCTACCCCGGATTTGAATTTGCGCGTTCTTGGTACCGTTGGACTTATATCGATGAGCCCTTCGATGCTAACCCACTTAAAGTAGTATATCGTGCTCTTTCTAAGTAGGTCCTGTAACGACCCAACTCGAGCCGGGCCCACAAAATCACTAATAGAAAATTTTTCTTTTCTTTGAGCCAGGAATCAACATCTGTGTGTGAGAGGTACAACGTTCGTCTACGTACTACGAAGCTTCAAGGCTTCCTCGTACGTAGACTTAGGTTGTGATGAACGCATACACACAATAAAGCTTCATAGTTCATCGTGTGTAAAACAGAATTAAAACATATATTAATAATTAATTTGGATCGGGCCAACGTTGCCTTGCTGTTGGTTGCCTACGTACGTATTAGATATTATTCCAACACGATAGGATCCAAACGTAGTTCTGCCTACTTGCTACTACATACAACAAACATCACAAAATCATATACGTATAACATATGTTTCTCCGAATATTTAATCGGAGTATACAAAAACTCGTCATATATCGGAGTCAAGCGGAAGTTAATAAATTAACGAAATCATACATCTATCTCTACCCCAGAGCGGGATCAAAATCACATATACATGTCTCGTTCTATCACTGAGCCGAGACCGAAAACACAAATTACGTGTCTTGCTCTACCTTAGAGCGAGACTACACACGCCATAGCATACACATCATAGCATATAGGCACACATCATGGCATATAAGCACACATCATGGCATAGCAAGCATATGGATCGTAGCATAGCACACATCATAACTAGCACATGTCGTTCTATAATTAAAATGGGAAATCAGAAATACTTACTCCACCATGTTTCGTAAGGTATCGGTATTTGGAGTTACTCGTTTCTTCTGGGCGTCCTCCCGTTCAGATATGGAGGTAGAAGACAGAGCTTCCTCTAGCCTTTATATGTCCTTTGTCTTGCACTGAAAGACTACGTACGAACATTCTTCTTACCGGGGATTCTTCTCGTTTTTCATGCCCGTGAGCGATGGACAGAACCTCCATACTCTAGATTGTTTCTCTTGTTGAGGCTTGGTAACTATGGACAGAACCCGGTCTTGCTTCGGGTTTCTTTTCCTTGTTTCGGTGTTCGGGAAAGGCCTCTCTTAGTCTCGGGGCGTTTTCTCCTTATAAGATTGTCAGCTCAGAAAATGGAACCCACCATCTCGTAGAACACCTTCGATTTAGTCAAGAACGCCTCTTGAATCAACTAAATCGGAGTTGGGATGGCCAGAAATAGAGAAAATGAAGTTGGTCGGTACGGGTAGAACCTCTCCTTGTCTTGGGGTGTTTCCTCTTCGTGTGATCACCAGCTCAGAAAACGGGATGCTCCATCACGTAGAACATACTTGATTTAGTCAAGAACGCCTCTTGAATTGACTAAATCAGAGTTAGGATGGCCAGAAATAGAGAAAACGAAGTTGGTCGATGCTTGAAGGTAATGGGCAGAACCCCCTCTTGTCTTGGGATGTTTCCTCATCATACAATCTCCAACTCAAAGAATGGATCACTCTATTGCATAGAGCATACTCGATTTAGTAGGAAACGGGTCTTGAACGGCCTTAATCGGCCTCAGAATGGTCAGAAACGGGAGTGGAGAAGTTCTGGTTTCAGAAAGGAATAGAATGGGGTATTTATAGACCCCCGAGCTGCCGAAACCGTGGCGCCATGCCACCAAAACCACGGAGCCGTGCCGCCAAAATTGGGGGCGCTACTGTTTCGGCGGCAGCGCCCTCAAAAACTGCACGCGCACCCATGGTAACACGCGGCGCGGGTCGCGCTCGCGTTTTGTGGCGCCCGCCAAAATGTCACGCCCGCGGTTCCGCGGGCGCGTGTTTCGTTGCGCCGCGCCAGTCGCGAGGTGTGCGTCGGCTTTCCTTTTTCTTTGATTTTATTTTTATACTCAAAATTACAAACGCGCGCAACTTCCTACCTCAGATTCGGATTTGCGCGTTCTTGGTACCGTTGGACTCGTATTGACGAGCCCTTCGATACTAACCCACTTAAAGAAGCAAATCACACTATTTCCAAGTAGGTCCCGCCTATATTGCACGTTTCTCAAATGTCGTAACTTCCGATCCCGACCTCCATTTTGCCCGTTCTTTGATTCGTTACGCTCGTTTCTTCGAGCTCTACTTAAGTACAGAGGTTTCAATGGTTAAAACCATCTATAATTTATTATAAAAATTACTAATTACCTCTAACCCCCTTGGTAAGACGTAATCGAAAAGCGAGGTGTTACAGGTCCCGCCTATATTCTACGCTTCTCAAGGTCATAAATTTAGGTCCCGACCTCGGTTTAGCGCGTTCTTTGACTTGTTACGCTCGTTTCTTCGAGCTCCACACATATACACAGGTTTCAAACTTGAAACCCTCTATAATTTATTTAAAAAAGTAACTAATTACCTCCAACCCCTTTGGTTAGATGTAATCAGAAAAGCAGGTCATTACATATAGTCCCCCAATGACTACCCCCTTGCAACAGCCCCTAACAACCTCCTTCCGCCCCCACTCCTTCCCCTCCTCCCTCCTTATTCCCTCTCTCTCCGGGATCCCCTCAGCAGCCGGATTCTGGCTACTTGTCGGAAACCGGCCCCACCCCACCCTCCCTCCACCCCTCCTCTAAAAAATAGAGGGGAAGGGGGAGCAGGGGAGAGAGAGGGGAAGGGGCTAGATTCCGGCCTAAATAAGTGTCGCTAATAAACAATTTTATTTTTTTTAAATATTTGTTATAGTAGTGAGGCTTTAATAAGTTTTTTTTTAAATAATTTTTATATTAACAATGCATAATTATGCGCTGCTAAGAACCAATTATTAGTGATGCACATTATTATGCGTCACTAATAATTTAATATTATCAATGCTTTAATATGTATCGTAAAAGTAAAATCATTAGGGACGCATGTATAAATGTCACTAATATCATACTATTAGCGATTCTTTTTGTTAAGTGTTACTAATGACCAGTAGCGATTGCAGTTTTATCGATGCATGTAACGATGTTTTTTATGCGTCCCTAATAACTATTAGTGACGCTTAAAACCGTCGCTAATAGTCTTCTTTGTTGTAGTGTAATTAACACCCCTTCTTAATTTAAACTTTTCATAAGGTTTCTAAAATATATAAACTTGTCAATTGTTATTACTTTGGTGAACACATCGGCTAATTGATCATTGGTCTTGATAAACTTCAACTCAACTTCACATTTCTCCACTAGTTCTCTTATGTAATGATGTCTCAACTCAATGTGTTATGTCTTTCCATGAAATATTGGGTTTTTAGTTATTGCAATGGCCGATATGTTGTTACAAAAAATTATTGTCGGATATGCTTGCTCACACTTGAGATCTTTGAGATTTCTCCTTAACCAAACCGCTTCACATGATGCACTTGAAGATGAAATGTACTCGGCTTCGGCGGAAGAAAGAGAAACGGTGTCTTGCTTCTTTGATAACCATGATATTACTTTGCTTCCCAATGTGAAGCTGTAACTGAAAGTACTTCTTCTATCATCAATGCTACCGATCCATCACTATCGGAATAACTAATCAATTTATTCTCTTTTTCACATTAATATTTTAACTCAAAATTCTTTGTTCCTTTCACATATCTCAAAATTCTCTTTGCCACTTCAAGATGAGTTTTACTTAGTTTGCTCATGTACCTAGTAACAATGCTCATACTATGCACAATATCGGGTCTTATGTTTGTCAAGGAGATCAATGAACCAACAAGATTTCTATAAGAGGATTCATCCACTAATTTGCATTCATCATCTTTTGACAACTTTACATTCAAAGCCATAAGAGTAACTATTTATTTGCAATTAGTCAAATTAAACTTTTTCAACAAATCATCAACATACTTTTATTGAGATAAAAATATTTCACTATCTTTTTGTTTTTCTTAAATCCCAAAAAAATATGTCATGAGTCCTAAATTGGTCATCCCATACTCTTTTTTCATATTGTACTTGAATTCTTTTATCATCCTTGGATTATTGCTAGTGTAAATCAAATCATCAACATAAAGGCAAACAATAATAAAATCATGCATACATTCTTTCTTCGCATAGAGAGATAGCTCACTTGGGCTTCTTTGAAATTATTATTTTTAAAATACTTGTCAATCTTGCTATTCCATGCTCTTGGAGCTTGTTTGAGTCCATACAAGGCTTTGTGGAGTTTGTAGACTTTCTTTACTTTGCCTTTGACTTTGTATCCTTGTGGTTGCTCAACATAAACCTCTTCTTTAAGCTCTCCATTTTAAAAGGCTGATTTGACATCAAATTGATACACTTGTAATTTCAATTGAGTGGCAAGTGAAAGAACAATTCTTATAGTTTTTATTCTTGGAACGGGAGCATAGTTTTTATTGAAGTTAATGCGGGATTGTTGTGAGTACCCTTTTGCAACTAGCCTTGCTTTGTGTTTTTAAATTAAATCATCTTCATTAAACTTTGTTTTGTATACCCATTTCAAGTCAATAACATCTTTGTCTTGAGGTCTATCAACTAACTCTCATGTTTTGTTTTTCTCAATCATATTCATCTCATTATCCATTCCTTCTATCCAAACTTCTTCTCTTGAAGCATCTTCAAAATTTGTTGGATCATAAGAAAAAAATGCAATATCACATTTATCATAAATTTCTTGAAGTGAGCATACCTTTCTTAGAGGTAAATCACTATCTACATTATTTGGATTAATTTGTCATATGTTTGAATCTTGTCTTGAGTCATGATGTGTAGAAAGAGTTTCATGTTCTTGTTATTGTGAACCACTTGATGTTTAATGACTTGATAAAACCCATTCTTTTTCATCTTCTATATACACTTTTGAAGATCCACCATTGTTTTCTTCAAAGTTCCATGAGCCTTCTTTATCAAAAATTACATCTATTGAGATCACCAATTCCTTTGTGTTAAGATTGAAAAGCCTATAAGCCTTATTTTTATTCACTATATCCAATGAAGATACATTTTTCTCCTTTCTCATCAAACTTGTTTATCTTTTGTATAGGAATATGAGTATAAGCAATGCATCTAAATTTTTTTAAGTAACTTACTTATGGTTTTCTCTTGTGTCATGCCCCATCTAGTGTCATGTTTCGAACCGCCTTTGTTAGAGACTTATTAAGGATGTAGGTAGTCATATTAACGGCTTCTGCCCAAAATTGGTTTGGAAGATTCTTTCCTTTGAGCATGCATCTTGTCTCTCCACAATGGTTCTATTTCTTCTCTCTGCTATACTATTTTGTTGAGGTGTAGCTAATTATTAGGTCTCTTTTGATGCCATGTTCTTTGCAAAAATTCTAAAATTCTCTTGATGTAAACTCACCACCACGATTGGTCATCAAAGCATTTAATTTTCTTTCTACTTTAATTTCTTGAATTATACAAATATGAAAAATACATCCGATTTAGCATCTATAAGATAAACTCTCATCATTCTTGTAAAATCATCTACAAAGAGTAGAAATATTTTCTTGTTGAATGATGGTGTGCTTGTTGGTCCATATATGTCGACATGAATACGCTCAAGTAGTTCTTTTGATATCCAAGTTGACTCCGAAAATGGTAGTCTATGTTGTTTTCCATATATGCACCTCTCATAAATATTTTCTTCTTAATTGATTTTTGGAAGTCCAAAGACCATGTTCTTTTACTTAAGCAAAGTGAGACTCTTATAGTTCAAATATCTAAACTTCAAGTACCATAATGAAGAGTTGTCTATATGAATAGCCTTCATTCCATAATTTGCACAAATAGACATAATTAATAGAAATACCTTATTTGGTGCAATTTTGACATTTGCTATCACTTGCCCCATGCTTTTATCAATTATAGTATATTCATCTTTGTCAAAATGCACTTTATAGCTTCTTTGCATAAGTTGCCCAATACTAAGCAAATTTTGTGTTAAACCGGGAACATAAAGAACATAATGAATGAGTTTAGACTCACCTTTCTTTATTCAGATGGCTATGACTCATTTGCCCTCAACTTTTTACATTTTTTCGTCTCCTAACTTTACTTGAGAGTTGCTATTTTGTTCAAGCTTTACGAAATTTTTTCGGTTGCCCGTCATGTGGTTACTACAACTACTATCAAAGTACCAAATATCTTTTTTTTCTTCTTGTGTGTTCATTCAAGAATAGAATAAATAACTTTGCTTATCTTCCTCTTTTTTGGTGAAATATGTTTGGTCCTTGTTTTGAAATTTACAATCCTTTGGAGCATGAGTGTAGTGCTTACATCTCTTACATCTAAAATAGCAATCATTGACAACATGATTTGTTTTCTTGTAAATGAAACCACCATTGTTTTGCTTCTCATATTCACCTCTTTAATTTGCATTCCCTTTTCCATTACATCTTTTATTTCCTTAGTTTCCCTTTCCTCTACCTTAAAATAAATTATTTAATTTTTTTTTCTTTTCTCCATCTTCCTTTTTCTCCTTGAAAGTCAATTTGGATTGAAAAACTTGCTTCATGGAGGAAGGATTAAACTTTTTCATTCTTGCTTCATGAGTTTCAAGAGAACTCATCAACTTCGCTCAATTTTGATAAATCTCTTGCCTCTTCAATAGCGGCCACAACATGCTTAAATTTGGTGACATGCTTCTTAAAACTTTTTGCACAATCTTCTTATCTGGAATACTATCTCTATAGCTTCTAATTTGATTAACAATGATAGCAACTCTAGACGTAAAATCTTGAACATTCTCACTATCTTTCATTGCTAAATTATCAAAATCCCTCCATAAACTTTGAAGCTTGATAGCAATTACCTTTTCGGTCTATTAAAATTAAATTTTCAAAAATTTTCATGCTTCTTTAGATTTTGTAAAAACCATGATTCTTGGAAATTTTATTTTGCTCACTACTTGTTGTATGTAAAATCGGGTTTTTGTATCTTGCTTCTAGTTCTCTTTATATACCTTATTCTTCTCTTTATCCTAAGTGACTAAGTCTTCTTCATTTTGTGGTTCTTCGTAGCTTTCTTCAACATACTTCCGTAGATCTTTGGATATAAAGAGAGTCCTCATTTATATGCTCCAAAAATTGTAACTTTTTTCATCGAATACCTGCAACGGAAGCTTCTTGATGAAGAACTTTACATAAGGCCAGGGTGATTTTAGGAAATGCAATGGATTTGATGTGCCCTCAGCTACAAATTAAATTTGTTGGGTATAATGTGTGAAAGAGAAAGAAATGTAATGCAAAGTATATAGTTCTTAATTGAATAAATCAAAGGGGGTTAGTTGAGAAGATGGAGAAAGGAAGAAAGAAAAACACTTTTTTCTTACTGTTTTGCAATATATGGCGGCTTGAGGCACAGTTCGTCATCATTTAAAACCCTTACATACAAGATGGTATTACCTAAGTTAACCACCCAAAAAGCTAATAAAAATTACAAAATAACATTTGACTTTTTTACCTACTTTTAGCAAGTATATCCTTATCGACATAATAACATAGTACAACTCCCCTTAATCGATCGCTATCAAGCCAAATCTTCTTGGAAAATACTCTACGATTTGTTGATAGAAATGTTCAATGTGCCGGTAGTGAAAGAATCAAATTAGAAAAGACCAGGAAGGTCCTTGTGTGCAGAATTCCAAAGTGAAGACACTTGAGGCCGAGACCAGGAAGGTCCTTGTGTGCAGAATTCCAAAGTGAAGACACTTGAGGAGAGGAGCCTGTCATTGACATTGGAGCTACGAAAATAAGGTGTTGTCTTCTTTAATGACCTTTCAACTTCACTTTCATGACTTGTGAATTGATACTCTCTAGCGAAAGAAATGGGAATTTTTTTTGGTAAGTAAAAGTATCGCATTAAACTCAAGAAAGAGAGCATAAAACATTCCAGGTAGAGGTGGTAATAGGACATTCCAGGTATAAAATATGTAAAGCAAAGCACCATATCTAGTAAAAGAACAACAGCATTCCAGGTAGAGGTGGTAATCGGACATTGTCATTTAGTTTAATGTGTTCGAGGGTCTGAGTGTTTATTTGACCATCTAACGGACTGACTCACTGCGTCCGAGTGACCCATTGACTGACTTTGACAGATTGTCCGTGTAACTTATCCGTTTATCTTACTTCCACCACTAAATTTGCCGGTATTCTGCCAGTGGCACTATTCACTGATATGGGACGTAGGAAGCCGCGTGATAAAACGACTGAAGTTGTCCGAAGGTACAGTGCTTCCTCAAATTAATAGAGAATAAGGTTGAAAGACATAGCAATACCCACCAATTTCATTCTGTGAAGCCAAAACCATTAATACCTGCCAATTATTACCCAGAGGCGAGCTTGAGTCAAGCGACTATGCTCATCTTCTAGACACATACTAGTAATCACCAAGAATAGCAATACAAACAAAGGAAATAATAAGTGAGAATCACAGGCTTTTATGTTTTTAGTTCTGAGTCTTCTATCTTGAATATGCTATCCATTGCTTCCAGAGGCAATAGTAAGCGTTTACCATGACAATTAGTTATAATTAACACGTCACGACTTAATTTTCTACATTGATGACTGTTTCTGGTTCAAGTTTGTCTGAGTTACAATTTTTCTTCTGGAAGAAGCAATGTAAGACTTCTTGTGTAAAATCTTTCTCTCTCCCTCTCCCTCTCCTTCTCTTTCCCCGTATGCATGAATAGAGTAAGAAGGAAAACTGTCATTTAGTCAAATTAGAAGCAACTTGTCTAGGGCCACAATGGAGAAATACGTAGACAAGAGGGAGCTTTGTCAAATGCACCAAAGTTCCAAGAAGGTTCACACCTCTAGAAAATTAGGCACCCATGTTCCTTTTTAAGCTCCAAAATACTTCTCCCAAACAGCATCACTTGTGCACTTCTCTTGAGCAGCTCAAAATTTCTTAGCCATGTCCACTTTGAAGCTCCTTCTGCATCTTTCTTTTGCTACACTATACCTTTCAGTTTTGATGGAGGTCCAAGCTTCCAACCCAGGGCCGGCTGGAGCCTTAGGCAACTTAGGCAACTGCCTAAGGCCCCACCCAATAGGAAGCCTCATATATATTACTACTTTATCATACATGATTTATTAAAGAAAAATATATATAATATATGAGAGACAAAATAAGTTACATAATAAATTAAAAAACATAAATGCTATATTAGAAATTTCACCCACTCTCATGTGCCATCATCATCTTAACTCTACTCTTATTATGTATAAATTTCCAAGCCTATAAACTTATAGTATATAATTTATAAGTTGTAACTTTAAAAAAATATTAAAATAATTCATGGGACAAACAACAATTATTTGGAAGAGTTTTCCATGCTCCTCCTTAGTGACAAAGAGCCTAGCATAAACTACACATAAGAGCCATTGATATTTAAGATCGACAACGCATAAGCTAAAACACGTTAATGTCTTATTGATCTCATGGATGAAGGGCTTTAGTAGGGAGTAGAAAAAACTATTCCCAATTATTTACCGTTGCCATAAAAAATATAGTACTTACCAAATAAGGCTTAAATTAGCCTTGAAAATATTTTATACCCTAGCCCATAATAACCACTAAAAATAACCTCCTTCCTCATTTTATTTGTTTGGCCATAATTTAACCAAATTTTTTCCATTCTATTCCACAGCCTAGAGGAGTTTTTATCTCTCTTCAGTTCTACAAAATAGATACACTCCCTCATCTCATTTTTGAAAGACAACATTTTCTCATCTCTTGGGCTCTCTTTGAATTCGAAAAATCAAAAGATGGTCATATTATTCTTTTTAGAATTTAATATATATACTAATTTTATTTAGCATAACCTTTAAATTTTTATTTTTTTAACTTTAATAGCATACCCTTCATTCCATATGGATAGCTCTATTTAGTTTTCTAAAAAAAATTAAAATTAATTTATTTTACAAAATTAAATAAAGCTATTAATGTAAGATAAAAAAGGTATACATTTACTTATGTAAAAATGTCTACTAAAAATTAGAGTTAGAATATAAATTCTTTTAAAAAACTAGATAAACTAATTAAATAATTTTGTTACAAGTAATATAATTTTCGCCTTAAGCCTCCAATTCTTTCGAGCCGGCCCTGTTCCAACCTCCAATTCTCTTACTACCCCAACATCACTGGAGACCATGACTCTGATTTCATCTTCTCTCCAAGCTCGAATCTCGCCAGTGGAGCTCTACAAGTGACCATAGACTCGAGGAACTCTCCTTTGGTGAATCAGGCTGGGAGAGTTGTTTATGGAAAGACGACTCTGAGACTCTGGGGCGACAAGAAGGCTGATGCTGCCTCCTTCAACACCACCTTTGTGCTGAACATCCTGGCTGTGACAAATCCCGGAGGCGAAGGTTTGGCTTTCATTCTAACCACTAATAGCACTGTTCCAAGCAACAGCTATGGCGAATGGCTTGGGATAGTGAACAAGGAAACTAATGGGTCACCACCCAATCAAGTAGTGGCAATCGAGTTTGATACTCGAAAGAGCTATCTGGGGGACATCGATTCCAACCATGTTGGAGTGGATGTGAACTCCATAAACTCAACTTTCCAATTTCCACTAGACAGATCAATCGTTAATCTTTCAAGTGGAAATGATGTGCTGGTGAAGATCAACTATGATGGGAAGTTGGGTAATATGACTGTAGACTTGTCTATGGTCAATGAAACAACATTTCAGAATAGCTTATCCTTCCAATTTCCCTTAAATCTAACTGAATACCTTCCAAAAGATGTGTATGTTGGGTTTTCAGCTTCAACAAGCAATTTCACCCAGCTAAACTGTGTCAAATCATGGAACTTTACCAGCAGCAAAATAGGCAAGGGAACATGGGGCCCACTGAAATGGGTGTTACCTGTGAGCATAGGAGTTCCAACCCTCCTTGCTGCAGCATCAGTGGTTCTTTTATGTTGTGTGTGTAGGAAGCGTAAGCGACACGCAGACCTTGTGAGGAATGGTTCAGCTATTGGGTTGTTTCATATTGAAGGGTCCAAGCAGTTTAGGCTCAAAGAGCTGACAACTGCAACTTCAAACTTTCATCCCTCCCGCATACTTGGGCGAGGTGGGTTTGGGATAGTGTATAGAGGGACCTTGAAAGGCATTGAGGTTGCCATCAAGAGGTTTTCCATGAATTCCTGCCAAGGGGAGAAAGAGTTCTTCTCAGAGGTGAACACCATTGGCCACCTCCATCACCCTAATCTTGTTAAGTTGATTGGCTGGTGCAATGAGAGAGGGGAGCTACTTCTAGTGTACCAATATTTGCCTAAAGGAAGCTTAGATAAGCTCTTGTTTCCCAGTGAGAGCACAACTGTGTTGAGCTGGGCTCAAAGGCTCAAGATCCTTAAAGATGTTGCATCTGCTCTCAATCATCTCCATGACGAAGCACACCATAATCTGATTTTCCACAAAGATGTGAAGTCAAGCAATATAATGCTTGATTCAGTATTTAATGCCTACTTGGGAGACTTTGGACTTGCCCGGACAGTTGAGGAGGGGAACTCCCACCATACTACTAAGATAATTGCAGGCACAAGTTGTTATGTTGCTCCCGAGTACTGTGAGACTGGACGAGCAAGCATTAAGACGGATGTCTATGCATTTGGAGCCCTTGCTGTAGAAGTTTGTTGTGGCGAAAAGCCAATCCAAAATCGCACTCTCCCATGGGACAACAGTGTCATCAACAGGGTCCTGGAATTGTATAAAGATGACAAGATATCAGAAGCGGCTGATCTTCGACTGGCCGGGGAATTTGATCGGCCACAGATGGAGCTTGTGCTCAAGTTGGCTCTCTTATGTTGCCAATATAATGAAGTACACAGGCCTACTTCATCTTTGGTTCTGAAAGTTCTAATGGGCGAGGAAGACCTGCCTGATCTGCCGTCAGCATTGACAGACACCTCTCCGGGGCTGCAGGAACATTTGGATGAAGAAGAAGGCACTTTTGCAAATACAGAGATTATTGGACGATAAAACTGTGTGCCGGCTGAAATGTTCAGTCGGGCCGGGGAAGGACAACTTAATTTCAATATGTATTAGGACTAATATGATGTAGATAATTGTGTGCTTCACAGTCGTGGGGACTGTTGTTGCAATATGAACATGAAGATATTTTGTGTATAGAAGGGTATTATTTTTTAGAGGAATTGACCAAAGTAGACTCCTACTTTGGTCAATTAACCGAAATGTAAGCAAGTTTCTACTTTTTACCAAAGTAGACTTCCTCATATGAGAACTTATGCACGTAGGAGCATTTTTGACTAAAATACCCTCCCTAAATGTATACTTTTCCTCGGTGATTGGTGTCTCTTCGTTTCCCTCTCCAACTCCGCTTTTGGGAAAGCAGCTGTTCGTCTCCCTCTCCACCGCCGCTTCCAAGAGAGTAGCTATTTAGGGTTCCCTCTCCACCGCCGCTTATGGGAGAGCGGCTGTTCATCTCCCTCTCCACATCCAGTTCCCGAAGAGCAGCTAGTCGTCTCACTGCCCGATTTGTTATTTTCCGACTTCATCTCTCTCCCTCACTGCCCTCACCTTGGCCTCGCTCTCCCCTGCATTGCCTCAGCTCGCCCTCGCCCTGAATGCCCTTATCTCGCCCTCATCTGAAGGTATTTTTTTAATTTAAACAAAATTGATATATTTTCTGTTGAGAGTCATTGGATCTTGCCTCCATGTCCCATACATGATTCATATGTTTTCTTGTCGCCGGTACACTCATGTTTTTTCTCAATTCATTATTCCACGAATTGCACAATTTTCATGCTTTCGGCTATTTGGTTTATGCATGTAGTTCCCATATGATTGTGACTATCACATAATAATAAAAACGTAGTTTTTTGTTGAGAATAAAACATTTTTACAAATTGATTGTTGTGATTAGTACGTATGAGAAATATTAATATGAAACTGTGAACTGAATAACTACAAAACTGGAAAACTATAAAACCTAGAAAACTATAACACTAGAAAATCATAAAACTGGAAAACTGGATAATAAAAAGGTAGTTATTTGTTGAGAATAAAGCATTTTTACAAATTGCTTGTTGTGATTAGTACGTATGAGAAATATTAATATGAAACTATGAACTAAATAACTACAACACTGTGAACTTAATAACTACAAAACTGAAAAACTATAAAACCTGGAAAACTATAACACTGGATAATCATAAAACTGGAAAACTTGATAACTAAAAAGGTAGTTTTTTGTTGAGAATAAAGTATTTTTACAAATTGCTTGTTGTGATTAGTACGTATGAGCAATATTAATATGAAACTGTGAACGGAATAGCTACAAAACTGTGAACTGAATAACTACACAAGTGGAAAACTATAAAACCTGGAAAACTATAACACTGGATAATCATAAAACTGGAAAACGGGATAACTGAAAAGGTAGTTTTTTGTTGAGAATAAAGCATTTTTACAAATTGCTTGTTGTGATTAGTACGTATGAGAAATATTAATATGAAACTATGAACTGAATAACTACAAAACTGGAAAACTATAAAACCTGAAAAACTATAACACTGGATAATCATAAAACTGGAAAATTGGATAACTGAAAAGGTGGTTTTTTGTTGAGAATAAAGCATTTTTACAAATTGCTTGTTGTGATTAGTACGTATGAGCAATATTAATATGAAACTGTGAACTGAATAACTACAAAACTGGAAAACTATAAAACCGAAAAATTGGAAATTGATAGGAAATTTACTGGTCATTTGCCGTAAAATAGGTGGAAAAGTATAAAACTGAATAACTGGAAACATATAAAACTGGAAAACTATAGCATTGGAAAATCATAAAACTGGAAAACCGGATAAGAAAGAGCTTCATTAGGATAAGAAAGTATGTATATTCCTGTGTGATTGATTTTTAATTTAACATGTTTGTCTAGGAAATGTCAAAAGCTGCAGAAAAGAAAATCGATCAGAAAGGGGAAACTGCTGAAGAAGCTATATGAAGAGGATGACAACGCCCTTCCGGAGATAGAGAACTAAGCATAGATGCAGTCTAACTTTGGAGCTCCAGGAAGCCTAGACATGAGCTGAGCTCAGCTATCATGCGATCTACGAGGGGGATCACAGTAGGTGGGGCACGTCTCAACTGAGGATCTTCCTCACGGACGACAACCAATTGGTCTATGACAATTTCTCTCAGCGCATCATAAAATTATGCTGCATTGACAGGAATTGGCATAGGCCATTCTCGCTGACGTCAGTGAGGAAGATCCTCAGTTGAGACATCCCCCACCTACTGTGAATCCCCTCGTAGATCGCATGATAGCTGAGCTCAGCTCATGTCTAGGCTTCCTGGAGCTCCAAAGTTAGACTACATCTATGCTTAGCTCTCCCGGTGACTTGAGTAGAATAATAAAATTTATCGTCGATGTAAACATAATTGAATGTGTTTGAACTATCTTCGCTGTCATAAAACTCAATTCAATGTTTTTGAATTATGTTCAGATGATTGTCTTATATTATATGAAAAATACTAATAGAAGAAAATCAGGTCTTCATCGTTTCCATTTTCTATCACACGAATGTGCAAATTTTCTATCTACAAACCTAGCTGGAAACTGGAAATTCGGCAACTTCAACATTGACAACAAGGTACACGGGAAAACTGGAAATGGAAAAACTGTCAACTGGAACACTGGCAACAGAGTAACGGCCAGCTGGTAACTGGAAAACTGTCAACTGGAACACCAAAAACGAGGAAACTGTCAAACTGAAAACAAGCAATCTACTGGAAACCTGAACAGAAACCTGATAACCGCCAAAAAAATGTAATGTAAACAAAAAATTGTCGTTAGACACCTTTTGTAACACCCCGACCCGCACCACCTGACCCAGACCGGGGTTAGATCAGAAAACACAATCGGAGTGTCAAAATTTAGTGGAAAAATTAAAACCGACTAACCAGGAGCTGCATACTCTGAGTGCGAGAGTCACAGCGTTCATCTACGCACTACGGAGATTTAACGTTCCATTGTGTGTAGATCAGAACAAACCTAATTTTATAACTAATTTGGATCGGGCCAACGTTATTTTATCGTTGGTTGCCTACGTACATATTGGATATCATCTCTGATGTTATTCCAATACGATCGGATCCGAACGTAGTTCTGCCTAACGGCTAATACATTCACCAGACATCATAAAATCATATACGATTAAATATGTATACTTTATATCCGAATAATTCATTCGGAATCCGACGAAAATCTTATACCTCATCGGAGTCAAACGAAAGCCAATAAATCAGTAAAATACACTTCTCACATAGGTGAGAAGAACACTAATAAAACACACATCCCACTCTATCATAGAGCGGAGCAGAACACACTACAGATCATTTTAGATCATATCAGATCCTATCAAATCATATCAGATTTTATCCGACCATACTGGTCATATCAGATCAGAGTATGTCAAGTCATAGCAGAGCATTTTAGATCACAACAAAATAAATCAAAGTAGATTAAATAGAAACATATCAGTATGTATCACATCATAGCAAATAATATATCTTAATTAGTATATTACTAATTAAGATATGCATTTATATAAATCATATTAAACTAAAAGGTCAGAAAAGTGTACTTCCCTCCAATTCCGAAAATGGCGATGTGCGGAATTACTCATTTCCTCAGAGCATCTGCCCTTTCTGATTCGGAGATGGTGGCCAGGATCTCCTCTGACTTCGAAACACTTTACCCTTCTTTCGCCCGCAGGTGACGGACAGAACCTCCCCATGCCTTGAGACATTTCCCTTAGATAGGGTTGCTAACTTGAGGAATGGATGCTTCCATTGCGTAGATCACCCTCGAATTAGCTAGGAACGCCTCAAGAATGACTTGAATCGGACTTAAAATGAGTGAGAAACGAAGAACAGAAGTTTCTGAATATGGGAGAGAATACAGAAACGTGGGAGAGTTTCTCCTTTTCTTTCTTTGGATGCTGTGGATGCTATTTATAGAAAAACTGGATGGATGTGAGGATGACACGTGTCAAACCTATCCACTTCCATCATCAATCATATCCGCTTTGTCAGCAATCCTATCCACTATCAATCATATCCGCTTTGTCAGCAATCCTATCCACTATCAATCCTATCCGCTTTGTCAGCAATCCTATCCACTATCAATCCTATCCGCTTTGTCGTCAGTCTTATCCATCAAGGCTGCGTCGATCCTATCCATAAAGATATTATTTTATTCAAATAATATCTTAACTTCAAAACGCGATAACTTCCAACCTTGACGTTAGAATCACACGCTCTTGATACCGATGGACTCGTGTCAATGAGCCCTTCAAAATAAGACCAAAACATGGGTAGGTCATCCCGCACTTTCAAAGTGGGTCCCGCCCATATGACATTTTTTTCCAAGGTCGGAATCGTGCGTTCTTAGTACCGATAGACTCGTATCGACGAGCCCTTTGAAACTAGACCACACATGGGTAGGTTATCCCGCACTTTTCGAGCAGGCCCCGCCCATGTGGCACACTTTCCCGAGGTCGTAACTTTCGTTCCCGACCTCCGTTTCATGTGTTCTTTAATTCGTTACACTCGTTACTTCGAGCTCTACCCGGATACGGGGATTTCACCTAAAAACCCCCTAACACTGGTCATAAATTACCAAATTACCCTTAACCCCCCGGGTTAAGCATAACCGCCACGCGATGCATGCGGGACGTGCAGGGAACACACGGACGGCCGTGTTTGCGTGCCGTTTCCGCGGCTTGGCTCCATCTCTGGCTTGGCTCGGCTTGGTTTGCTGACATCAGCTATTTCGTCTTTTCTTGAATATTGTCAAAACGCGATAACTTTTTATCTCGAAGTCGGAATTGCACGATCTTGGTACCAATGGACTCATATCAACGAGCCCTTCAAAACTAGACCCACATGGGTAGCTTATCTTGAACTTTTAAAGTAGGTCCCGCCCATGTGGCTCGCTTCCCGAGGTCGTAACTTTCGTTCCCGACCTCTGTTTTGAGTGTTCTTGGATGCGTTGTGCTCGTTACTTCGAGCTCTAACCAAATACGGAAGTTTCAACTCTTAAAACCCTTAAAGAATTAACATATATTACATAAATACCCCTAACCCTTTGAGGTTAAGTATAATCGGAACACGGGGTGCCACACCTTTCATATCCACAAAAATACATTTCGCTCTAAACATGTAACACATTTCAACAAGTTATTGTTTTTTCTTCTTTGTTGGGGCTGGTCTCTTTCCTATATGATTTCTAACTGCCTGAGATTCGCATATATATATATACATATATATATATATTCTAGTACATTGTTCATTGTCTCGCGCTCATGATGCCTAACTGGGAACTGACAAGTCGCCCTGTTTTGGCCAAACCCCTTACATTTACTACACTTCACTGTTCTCTTTTCTTCTCCGTGTGAGAGTATTCACTTCTTCTTTGGTCTTCCGGCTGGAATCCTTGAATGCGGAAGCTTTAATTGAATTGCACTGATATAATTTGGTGTTTCCCATTGACCTTTATGTAGAACAGGGTATATGCCACATTTGTAAACCTCCTTATATGTATCAGCCCTGTAAAATGGTGAACAATATGCATGATAATCAATGTGTCTTTTTTAGCATGCAGCCAGTGCATGTTCACATGGTAGACCCATAGCCTAGAATTTCCCACAGGTGCATGTCCTACCTTCCAAATCAACTTTATCATCATAAGGATACGACTTCGTATAAAACTCATGTGCATTGATTGGATAGCATGCAAGTGCACATGCTTCCTTAGCCATTGCCTCAATCTCATTTTCTGCCCACAAGGTTAATTCACTAGTCCACTTCCCTGCACATGTGATACATTGATACCACATATCTTGCATCTTTAAGCGTATACCCTCTAATATGGCTAAAATTGGATATTCTCGATGCTCTTTAATCATGGAGTTAAAACTCTCGCACCCATTAGATGTCACAACATTATACCTCTTCCCGAGAAAGTGTACATTTGCCCATTTAGCTACATCTACATCCACTAACCACTTGTGCGCATCTGGATTAATCTGTTGTATGATGGTCATTTGTTCTTCAAATACCTGTGGCCGATTTGTCTTTGCTGCAATGTAGAAGTGGGGGGAGAGGCCTGAATCTTTGAATTTTGCATGCATATTAGACCACACATGATAAGCACAATATTCATGTACACAATCCAAAAATACTTTTTAAACCTGTGAAATGATTGAATGGTTTCTGTCAGATATGATAACCAGCCCTTCAATGTGGCCCAGGACATGCTTTAGATGTTTAAGGACCCACTCCCATGAGTCATTATTTTCCGATTCTCCTATCCCCAATGCAATGGGGTACAAGTGATTGTCATCATCCAAAGTTAATGCCACAAATAAGATTCCCCTGTACCGTCCTTTTAAATGTGTGTCGTTTATGGCAATTACCTTACGCATGTGCCTCTTGAAATTCTCAACGCACACACCATACGATACAAAACACCTTTGGAAAGATTTGTCTCTAATGTCGTATTGGATATTTGTGGTAGTCCCTGGATTCATCCTTTCCAATTGGTGTAGAAATGCTGGAAGGTCCGCATAAGACTCCTCAAATGTCCCCCTCAACTTCTCCACAGCCGCCGCTTTAGCCTTCCAAGCCTTACGATAACTTATGGAAACTCCATACTTGACATTAATATCTTTTTTTATATCGTCTGGTGTGTAAGACCCACATCCCTCCACTTTTTGCATCACCGATATTCCCACTTTTTGCTTGACAATGATCTTCACCAAGTAATGCCTTCGAACATGTATGTACTGAATTCATTTCCTTCACTTTGAACATGAAACATCTACTAATTCTCGAGGCATGTAGTCTCCATGGGCAATTCTCAACAACACATCTGATTGTATACCTTGATTTATTTGAATATATAACCTTAAACTGAAACTTGGTGTACATGGCCATGTTGTGAAGGTGAAGTTGAAGCGTGGCTTTGTCCTTGAAGTGTTGACCAATTTCTATTGATTCGCGATCGTAGAAGGCCTTCCCTAATTGAACACCAAAGTCATTATTTACATAGGGATCCTCCCCACTAATGTCTATTTTGTACACCAAACTTGGGGGTTCTTCAACAAGTATCAATCTCTTATTCTTCCTGAAAATTATAAATGCAAATTATTAAACTAGAAACTACCAAAAGTAAACCATGCCATAAACCATGTCAAATATGAATAACCCCACACATTAAAACACTGCCAAAAGAAAAAATTTCAAACTGAAAAACTGCCAAACTGAACAACTGTAACACTGTATAACTGCCAAGCTGAAAAACTGTGACACTGTATAACTGCCAAGCGGAAAAACTACCACACTATATATAACTGCCAATATGAAAAACTGCCACATTGTAAAACTGCAAAACTTATAAACTTCCAAAATAAAAAACAAACTTACCTTCTTTCAACTAGAGCTGGAACTGATATTTTTTAACTATCTATGTTTTCCACATCTTCGTCAACAGGCGGTTGTTGACTACAGTTGCTTCCATTTGATCTACATAATATATTTTGTATTAATAGTCTCATACATATATTTACTTAATACAAACTTACATATATGGATTCACAATATTGACTGTACCTTTGATCATTACAAGGCTGATCTTTGGGTGTTAGAGCACTCATATCATGGTCCTCTGCACCCTCATTCTTCTCGCCAAAACCATCATCTTCATATGCTGATGGTGAAACATAATAAGGATCTTGCCCAAATTGAAAGTCATCTATATTCGTGTTTGGGACATATTCATTAATGCATGAATCGATATCGAATTCTTCCTTTACACTTGCAATGTCATCGAGTGTTACTTTTGACTCAATATCAATTCGGGATGTTTGAGTTTTCTTCATCCTACTCTCCTCCTCCAAATGAAATAGCTCATCAACTTGAAGTTTATCTTCATCACAACTGAGATTGACAATTGTGTTGTATGGTACATTAGAAAATGTTCCCTTCTCCTCCCACATGGATCCACTTCTTCCTATATTCACCTCCCACTTTGCCCGTTTGCTTATCATCTCCTCGTGCCATTGCAGCACTTTGACACTAATATTCCCTTCAATAATATTCTCTTTGCAGACTTTAGTTATCATCAATGGTATTCCATTCGACCTCAGTTTATTCTCTCGAAGGAAGCAATATAGAGTTCCATTGTCATTTATTTGAGAAGGTGGAAGGTCAATAGGCATTGCAATAGGATATATGAAACTTAACTTTAAAAGTACTCTTTCTTTGATTATCGACACACTTGGTACAACATATCCAAGAGACCAACATAAGTCACTATGCATGGAACTTCAATTAGTTTTGATTCTGCATTATTGCAATTATATTTCCAACAACTTACATCCCAATGTACATCCCAAACACACAACAAACTTTGTGTATCCCTTTCCATGCTCTTCTCGTATCATATCAGCAATCCAATTGTCTACTTTTCCAGTTTCGGAGTTATCCAGTCTTCTGCCCTTTTCAGTTTCCCGTTGTCAGTTTTCCAGATTGCTAGAAATCTGTTTATCATAAAATACGTAATGACCAATATATAACCAAACCAAAATACCATTTTTCATCTACTAACACATTTCTCATCATCCCAAATCACATCAATGAATCTTCCACATGGAATGACTATATGGAGTTGTATGTTGAGACATGCCAGATAAAAGTCGTGAAGAAGGAAACAAATGCCCAAACAAAAGTAGGTCGAAAGATCAACCAACCCTTTCTGGAGATAAAACCACCTCAGGATGAAGTCATTATCTTGGACTGAGCGAACGATGTTGTGTTTTCCCATCGGGTTGTCATATGATGGAGACGCTCATGTGGGAACTCGCAAATATATATATGGTGTTTTTTGATTGCACTTATCCTTTTCTTCATCATATGACATGTATAAGTGAAAAAACTACATGAGTTATATTACGTCTACATTACGTTCAAATAAAGGTGCACGAAGACAACTTGGCTTTTCAGGTGTTCCATGTGTACTGTGTACATGACAGTCTTCCAGTTCACAGCTGACAGTTTTCATGTCCGATGTTTCCAATTTTCCAGTTAACAGTTGATAGTTTTACAGTTCCAAGTGGAAAGTATTCCAGATCGAAGCGGACAATATTTCTGTTACTAGTACTCTCCTCTTGAACAATAGCTTAAAGTGTTATTCATATTTTTAATACCCCATAAAATAACCTTTTGTCAACAACAATATCCACCCGAACACACCATAAAAGAATAATAACTACATGTGTTGAGCGTATTTGTAATACACCATAAACTAACCACATGTAGACAACAATATCCATTTTGAATACACCATAAAAGAACAATAACTACATGTGTTGTTCGTATTTGTAATACACCATAAACTAACCATATGTAGACAACAATATCCATTTTGAATACACCATAAAAGAATAATAATTGAATGTGTCGCAAATATTTTAAATACACCATGAAAGAACAATATCTTCACAGGGTTTGTGCTTCAACATTTGGCAGAGGCTATGCTTGCTTGTATGTCTCCGGAAGGCCGTTGCCATACTCTGAAAAAGGGTTCATCAGCTGCATTAGTAAAGCCCTCAATTAAATGTTAAGGGAGGAAAATAATTCATGATAAATGACTAAATGACTAAATTCATACCGTAACCCTTTTTTTGTCCATAACTGGTACGCAAGTAACTTCCTTAGCCGAGGCACATCTTCACCAGTGAAGTCAAAAACATATCGGTGTGACAAATACCACATGTATAAACATACAAGAACCCCACAGTCATCACAGTTAACCTGTTTGGGGTGGCCTACTACCTCCACAATATCCATTGTCCACCATCTGACACACTCTAACCATCCAAACTTATAGAGGATTAGAGGTATAAGGACCCGTAGCTTGCCCACCTCCGTGCCATACTTTTCCAAATCTTGTCCTGAGTAAAAAGGGTCAAAAATCTGAATATCACCTTCCCATATACGAAGCACCACCAAAATCCAATGATTGTTGTTGACATTGAGTGGGAAGTAATGATGTAAAAATTCAGAAAATGGTTTTCCTTTGACACTCAACAAGTTCTTCAAAGAGTTTGGGATTGATGTCCACATCTTGGTCCATTCCTCTAACTTTGATAGCGTGCCATGTGCATCTTTGAATACCATCCACTTACCTAGTGCATCCTTGTAGTCATGCACAAGCAATCTCTGCAAACACATAGTAAATTAACTTTCATCCTCACAGTTATCAACTATCGGATTGGCAGTTATCCACTATCCTGTTGGCAGTTATCCACTATTCGATTGACAGTTATCCAATATCCTATTGATAGTTATACATTTCACATTTCAGAGTTCAGTGTATTAATAAAAATGATGACTTACCAGGTAATGAACTGAGTGGAATGCTTGGTCCCTCACCCATCGAGGCCCATTGTTGCGCATGAGTGTCACATAAGCATCAATGTGCTATATAGAAACAAAAATAGAATAGATTAATACATATTCCTTCCTTAGCCTTTACAAACGTTTATTAAAACGACATAAATCAATACACATACTTCATCTCCTAGCCATCTCCGAGGGTTTGTAAAACCCTTCAATAATGCTAGGGTTATAAGAATGCCCCCAAGTTCTGCATATATTCTTATTACAAATACCAACACTCAAATCAAATACAATGCCAAGTAAATAGTATTAAAAATAAAACATTCCTATTTGGAATAATAACAAATGAACTCACTTCTTAGCACCCTTCTCTAAAAACTTATTTAACTTGTCCTCCTCTGTTGCCCCAAATGAAACTGGGTTAGTAAAATCCAATCGGGCAGCCTCGTTTAGCATGAGAAATTTATTGCTCTTCACCTTCTTCATGGTAGAGGTATCAACTTTTAGGGGTTCAGGCCACATATCAATATCCTTCTCAATGGCTTTTCTTTTTTTGCCCTTTTTTTGTGGGTCTGTGTAGGGGGGATTTCAATATTTACTCTTAGCCCTCACCCTTCCCGCTGGTGCCATTTCCAATTTACGTTGACTCAAAGGCTTATTGTCATCTTCTTTGTCCTACATAAGAAGATAAGAAAAAATATTACTTCTTGTTATATGCAACTACCTTCAATTAATAATAATTATCTGTACCTCAACGGCAACAATAGTCCCCACGACACCCTCCTCCTCATCCTTTACATCCTCGCCCTTCACCTCCTCATTTTCCTTATCAGGCTCCTCCTCATCCTCCTTTGCATCCTCCATATTTTCCTCCTTCCCAGCCTCCTTTGCATCATTCCCCTTCTCCTTCTCACCCTCCTCCTCCTCCTCCTTTGCATCGTCCATTTTCACCTCCTGCCTAGCATCCTTTGCCTCCTCCCCCTTCTCATCCTCCTCATCCTCATTTACATCCTGACCCTTCTCCTCCTTTGCATCCTGACCCTTCTCCTCCATCTCCTCCTCATCCTCCTGATCTTCTTCGTCCTTATCCACCTCCATACCCTCATCTTTGGCTACAGCCTCCATCTTCTCTTCCACCTTATCTTCATCCTCCTCCGTATCCTCCTCTTTATCATCAGCCTCCTTCTCCTCCCCCTCATCCTCATCCTCATCCTCATTCTCCTCATCCTTCTCGTCTTCATCCTCATCCTCCTCTTCCTTCTCCTCCTCCTCTTCATCATCCTCTCCCTCCTCCTCAGCCTCTGCCTCATCATCATCCTCCACATCCACCACCTTTTCACCTCTCCATCCATCTCTTTAACCACATTCTACATAAAATTAGCGAAGAAAAATTAGAAGCATTTTCTGAGTTTACTGATGTCTGATGTTACACTGTACTTACTTCATCAACATACGGCAAATCGCAATCCATTTGACAAGAAACTTTTTCTTCAACAACAGGAACCTACAAACACATCATTCAAGCTCATTTTAATTCAAATATAAAAATTGGCAAATTTATAATGAAAACATAAATCCTATAGTCTTTTTACCTTTTTCTTAGATGCCTTGCTCGTAACCTCTGACTCCAATTTATCTACTTTATTTTTAATTATTCTTAAGGAAGACAATATATCTTGCAATGTGGCATGCAAACCCTCATCCCCCACCCTATGTTTCCCCTTTCTATCCTCCTTCCAATTGGAAGTCTCCCCAACCACTCTGCATTTCAATATAAAATTCTCATCTACATCTTCATCTAAAGATTGAGCCACCTCTTAGGAATTCCGTTCCCGCATAGAGTCATCATCAGAGGTAGACTTCACATCAACATCCTCACCATCAGAAGTTGTTTGAAGACTGACAAATGATGTAAATGTTACTCTCTCATTCGTCAAGAAGGTTTCAAACTTGCAGCTTCATGAATAAGTGCCTTTGACTCTTTGTCCTCCGCATGTACAGTTATAGCCTTCAAAACCTTTACCTACATATCAATACATATCGCAAGGTAAATGTACCATGTATGTGTATAGCATAAATCATTCTACACAAATGAAAAGTTAGTATATACCTTCCCAGTAAATACCACATCCTCAAGATAATTGAATTTGGGCTTCTTGTAAAATGCCCAGCTACATATCAGAGGAAAAGCACTCCTCGTTTTGCTTGCACAACAATCCCCCAACAATAGAATCCTCTCCATTGCCCACACCTAAAACATAACTCTCCATCAGTTAATTACTAAAATGTTTTAAAAATTTTATTAGATAAGTAAAACTTACCGTTACAACATGCACAAAACCATAGACATTATAATTTACATTGCCCATAGACCTCGCAGCTTGCTCTGAACCTTGCAAGGTGTCCCAGTAGCAAAGGTTTCCCCAAGGATACTCATCAAAACCATCCAGGTCATCTACAAGTTGCAAGTATCTCTTATCCACCTTATTGTTCCACCCTCTACCCACCAATAAACTTTCTAAAACAAGAACTACCGCCAACTTTATGGCATCCTTGTCATTTTCACATACTGTAATCTTCTGGAACAATTCCTCCTTCCTTATTAATAACTTTGACCTCCCAAATATTCGCAGTAAGAGGCTACCTTTCTTTAAAAATTTGGGCACTGATCGGAGAGGAGGGGTAGAGTCAGCAAATTTTAGGCCACTAACCATACAAAATTCCTTTGGGGAAAGCTTTATACTCGTCCTCTCATTCACTTCAAATAGGTAATCCCCTTATGCCTCTTAAGGAGATGGTGGAAGGCCTGGACATGGAACATGTTTCTCGTAACCTCACATTCCATAAACTTACCAAAACATGTCCTATCAAACAACTTCTTCTGCACTTTGTGCCTGTCAAAGTGGTCTTTTAATTTACCAATATAATAATAACTTGACTTGCATTGGGGGTCCCCTTCATAAAGCTTATTTGACAGATTCCCCTTTTTCATTGTTTTTCCTACAGACTTAGACATATTTCCTATACAAATATGTTAGATTAAAAATCAATGAAAATGGAATATAAACATATTGTATAATCAAGATATTAATAAAGAGAATGTTCAAATAAAATAAAGAGAATGTTTTTTATTTATGATAAATGATCCAGTTTTATAGTTTTCCAGTTTTATAGTTTTCTAGTATTATAGTTTTCCAGTTTTATAGTTTTCGGCAGACTTAGACTTATTTTCTATACAAATATGTTAGATGAAAAGGGAATATAAACATATTGTATAATCAAGATATTAATAAAGAGAATGTTCAAATAAAATAAAGAGAATGTTTTTTATTTATGATAAATGATCCAGTTTTATAGTTTTCCAATTTTATAGTTTTCCAGTTTTATAGTTTTCTAGTATTACAGTTTTCCAGTTTTATAGTTTTCTAGTATTACAGTTTTCCAGTTTTATAGTTTTCAATAGACTTAGACATATTTCCTATACAAATATGTTAGATGAAAAGGGAATATAAATATATTGTATAATCAAGATATTAATAAAGACAATGTTCAAATAAAATAAAGAGAATATTTTTTATTTATTATTCAATGATCCAGTTTTATAGTTTGCCAGTGTTATAGTTTTCCAGTTTTATAGTTTTCCAATTATTGTGTTTCATGTTTTCCCACTTATCCACATATTTATATCAAATAACTAGAAAATTTAATTTAAATTTCATTTAATTTCAGTTCTATTTAATTTTATTTAACCACGTATATTTAATTAAAATTTACAATTTACATTTTTCCAGTTTTGTAGTTATTCAGTTCACAGTTTCATAGTAACATGTAATAGAATTTCTTCACAGCGGTCAATTTGAGACTAATTGATGCTTACTCGTAACAAAAATACAAAATTTAATCATTACGAACTAATCACAACAAGCAATTTGTAACTAGTTTTGTTGGAGAAAATTTGTTAACCACTTACATATGGGAAATGCAAGCAAAATAAAATGAATAAAATTAGAAAAAATACCAAATTTATAAGAAAAATCATACCTTCAGATGAGGGCGAGGCCGAGATATCGCACTGCAGGCATGGGCGACGCCGAGACGAGGGCAGTAAGGGCGAGGGGAAGATGGTAGAGTCCGGGATGAGGGCAGTGAGAGCGGTGATGGCGACGGCAAGATGGCCGACGGCGAGATTAGGGCAGTAAGGTTACTGAAGGCGAGGGCGAATGATGGCTCCAGAAGGGAATGCGGCCAAGAAGATTAAAAGCTCTCCGGCGAGGGTGAAACGAACGGAAAGATGAAGTCGGAAATGACAAATATGATGCTCTCCGATAGGTGATGGTGGTGACGGAGATGAACAGTCGCGACCGATGAAAAGGAGACACGACCGACTGGGGGTAGACACCAAGAAGCGGGAAGAGTATACATTTGGGGAGGGTATTTTAGTCAAAAATGCTCCCATGTGCACAAGTTCTCACGTGAGCAAGTCTACTTTGGTAAAAAGTAGAAACTTGCTCACATTTTGGTTAATTGACTAAAGTAGGAGTCTACTTTGGTCAATTCCTCTATTTTTTAATAAATGCCCTAAATAATGTAAGAGGTTATGGTTCTTGAGTAAATGTAGTAAATGTAGTAAATGTGAAAGACTAAGACTAAGATAGTTAAGGTTTTTTGTGCCAAAGGTCTATAAATCTTTAGTATCTAACGTTGATTTTATAGAGTAATGTTATGATGACGTTACAAAAGATACGTCAAAATTCTACTTTCTTATTAAAACTATTGAGTGGGGCCTATAAAAATGAGCCCCACTCATCAATAATTTTGAGAAGATGAACATATCTTTCTCAACGTCACTTAAATATTTCTTTTATTTTATATTATTCTTTTTTGGGTGGGATTAATAAGGATTTATTCTCCCATAAAAGACACCAGGAAGCATTCAAAGTAAATGTGATTTGTTATAAGCAATAATTCATGATAGCTCTACTATACCACTCAACTTATAAGAAAATCGTCAATCAAATATTGTGCAACTACGTAATTACTCTTTCAACTACATTTGAAGATCTCACGCTATAATTGCAGTCCCAATAGTTTATTTTTAATCTAAATCACTTTCTTTGAAGGCCATGCTTAGCCAAGTGATACATGCCCGAAGCATGACATGAATGAGCTTATTTCACCCATATAGGCTTGTAATAATATGAAGAATACAAAAATTGCGTTAGTCATCAGAATTCTGATATACAATCTATGTATTTCAATAAGCGGCGGTGGCGGTTTGGGATTTAGAGCATGCATTCCAGATTTTATAAATAGTCGTTATGGGTTTTGGGTGGGCATTTTAATGTTGTTGGTTTAAAAATCACCAACTTTAAAATACAAGTTTAAAATAAATAAATATCATGCTCATGCATTTTTATTATGATCTCGCCTATAAAGAATTATAGATGGAAAAAGTTTATATCAACCCAGGCTCACACACATCTATGTGAGCCCGGGCTCATGCACGTTTATGTGATCCCGGGCTCTATAAGCCATTGGATTTATACCTGACGGCCCATAATACCCAAACTCCTCTCAACTCACTCTTTCACATCTTGTTTTCTGGAACCTTCCTCTGCAGCCTTTGCCACCGGGTATCAGTATGAATGGAGTTTATTGAATTGCCACCAAAGTAACCACTGTTGGAGTTCACTTTTGCTGGACTGTCATTGGAGTGCCGGACCATCTGGAATCAGTCGGACTACCTAGACAGTCATCAGATTTTGCAGACTGCTGCTGGAGTCCGCAAATCCTACTGACGACAGTCAACCGCCACCGACATTTTCCGGATTTGCTAGCTAGACCTCCACTAGATCGACCATTGTCAGTGTCCTTCGAAGTACGCTGGACCACCATAAAAGTTCGCTAAACCGCCGCCAGAGTTCGTCATCCATCGGAGCTTATTGTATGATATATCGGATGATATCCGAAGACTGTTAGTTCACCGCCAGCATATTGTCGAAGACTGCTAGATCTCTGTCATACCATTGTTAGTGTCCTTTCAAGTATGCCAGGCAACCGTATAAGTCTGCCAAACTGCCGCTAGAGTCCATCATACATCTATCAAACACTGTAGGGCCACCGCTAGAGCATGCAAGAACGCCGGACCAACACCGAATCTGTGGCGGCTGTTGATGTCCAAAGGATCACGCAGATCGCCGCCAGATTCCTCTTGGACAACCGCCGGAGACCACTTTGCGGTTGCCGTTAAGCCTCCTTCCCTCCAACCTTCTACCCTTGTCCTCATCTGCTTCTACATTTAAAAATTATTATTTATAAGCTGAGGATTCTAAGGGGCTATTTTATAATTGAAATTTGTTTGATTCTATCTTAATTTTGGTTTAAATTATTGGAATCATATTTTGTATGTTAAAGGTAAGTAGAATTAAAATTTGAGCCTTGAAGTTAATTTTAAGTTGTTTCGAGTCGCAATCACCGAATTATATCGTGAGGTAATTATGTCAATTCCGGCTTCTAATCTCTGTTTTAAAAATGACAGATTCTATTATTTTTCAATGGTTATCTTTTAAGCCTAAAAAAAATGTATCATATAGGTGGGGCATATTTTAAAAGTTCATAATTATCTACCCTAACTTGTATGATCTTGTTTTATAGAGTTCGAATTTATAAATGTAATAGTACCAAGAACGTTCATATGAGAGAGAGAGAGAGAGTTATATTGGTTTGAAGTTTTAAAATTAGATTTGACGTGACATTCAAATTTATTTTAAAAACTTTCATTACCAACCGTAAGCATGGGAGACAGTATCGATACGGATGACAGTATCGATGATTATGGATATGGGTACGCGCCTATGATACGCTTAGTACGCGTTGAAACGGGTATAAACCATTTTATAAATATAAAAAAATATTATAACTAATATTATATCATTATAATACTTATTTTAGAGCATAATAAGATCATATAATACCATATCAATCGATATGAGTACTCTAAAAATAGTTCATTTAGAACCATGCACTATTATGATCTCCATCCAAATTATTGCTCATTCTTTCCCATATTAAATGCTCTAAAATTAATTTATTTTAAAAATAAATATAATATGAGTCAAGTTATATGCTTAAGTAAATATATATATATATATATATATATATATATATATATATATATATATATATATATATATATATATATATATATATATATATATATATATATATATATATATATATATATATATATATATATATATATATATTGTGGAGCACTATATGTAAAAAAATAATTATGTAAATTGCATGGACATGCCCTTATTGATCTCATATAACTTTAAAAATATTATTTTTAATATAATAAAATTTTAAACTTTCAAAGAAGTTGGGTTTGGATTGTGTTTTTGTTTTTAAGAAAAAAATTTAATTTTTTTTTTCAAATTTATTTTAAATATAGTATCGATATATATAAACCGTATCGATATAATACAGCTGATACAGATGATGCATATCGATATTTGGTATAGGGGGCGTACCACTCCCTGTACCAATATGGGTACGTATCAGTCGATATGGGGCCATATTAACCAATACAGCCTTCCCTGACCGTAATCAAATTACCAACAGTGTATACATTTTTAAAATTTGGGTTTTCAAATACAAGGTTCTAGTTGGGATTTGAAATTAAAATTTTTAAATACGTTTGAAATACAACACAACTAAGTGACTAACCCCATCTAACTTAAAACAAGGGGAAAAGGCTAAGTATTTTGTTAATTGCTGGATATTAATATATGTGTGTGCATGCAGCGTGCTGTCAGCAAGGGGGGTAGAATATATATACCCCCTATATACGCTTGCTGCATGTAGTCTGCAGGATTTTTTAATCCCCAAACTAGCTGGATATATATAAGGGGCAAACATATTTTACCCCCCTTGCTGACAGTACGCACGCGCGCACAAACAATATATATATAGAGAGAGCAAATATATGTAGACACTAGAAAAATTGACCGTAAATAATATCCAAATCTTCCACTTTAGTATTTTAATCTCAATTAAACCTTATCAGCGGATTTAACCTTTTCATAAAAATACCAAAAGAAAAGGCGAACTCCGCTTAGCTGGTCTTTCACGGATGCCTGAGATTAGATGAGACTAAACTTCATAGTTCAATGGACCAGATTTGAAACTGGCTGCATTTTTTATAAGAGAGCTAGATGCAAGTAATGTGCTACAATATATAGTTGAAATGCAACATAAAAAAACGAATTAGGAATTCAAGGATTATTATCTCTTATATTCTTTGATTATCATGTTATACGATCATTCTAGAGGATGTGGAATAGTCACAAGTCAAGTCTTAAATAAGAAGAATCTAATGCAATCTTTTGTTTTTTATATCAATATTTTTTCCACGAAATTTCATATGCTGATTCTTGATTTTACTAAGTCTAGACATGTACTGGACTTCGGAAGATAAGCTTTAATTGCAGGTACTACAATACTGTATCCTAAAAAATACCAAATTAGTGCGTAAGATTCTTCAGATCGTTGGATTTGTTGGAAATCATAATCAATGAGCTGTTTGTGAATGAGTCAAATTATATAAGACAAGAAAGGTTCATACCCAGAATTCAATGCTGAGTATTAATTTTTTATCACAATGTAGGTACCCAACAATTACATCTTTCCCATCTACTCTTCTCAACGACAACTAATACAACAATCTAACCATTTTCTTAATCTAATTATGGGTCATTCCCAAAGACTTATAACTAATCATTAAGAATTTGAATACATCTTTTTTACTTGCTTGTTCTCGTAGAGAGTCTAGAATTAATTTTATTCAAGTGCCGAATAATGAGAATTAATCTCGATTTTGAGGGTGAAATGAAGTGGATCTTCCATTTTATACAATGGAATCCTTGTGCAGCTATTTTTATCAAAACTTTATTTTGGAGTTTTTGTTATCTTCTTATAGAAAGAAACTGCCTTATCTTTAAAGGGTAAAGTAAAGAAGCCCCCTATGTTGCCTAAACTATTTTTGTTTAGGCTAGACATGTCCTAGAAGCCTTTGGCTTAAAGGATCAAATTTAACATAAATGTCCTTTTCTTGTGGACTTTTGGAATAACTAAGTATATTTTCTCTATTTCTTATGAAGTTTTTCCTTCTAGCTTTAGCCTAGTGGTTTTTGTTTACCTCTTGAGGGTTTTTTTTTTCTTCTTTCCGGGGAATTATATGTTCAAGTAGTTCTTATCTTGTTCCATTTCCCTTTATGTTTATGGAATTCTTTAATTATAAAAAAAATTAACAACTACAATCGGTTTTTAAAATGAACTAAAACTAGTTCATTTTGAAAAACCAAATGTAGTCATTAATATAAGATGGAATATTTTTCTTTGTCAATAGAATGTACAAACAAAAGAATGAATGAGAGAGAATAATAGGTGTTTTTTCGCTACTTCTGTTCTGTCTTACATCTGTAATAGATTTGCTTTGAGAGACATTATAATAAGTGTTTACCAAGTCAAATGTTATATTTTATGCCTTAAATTTATGTAATAGTATATGTTACATACTTCATCGGTCCAATATTAATAGTTATATTTAAATTGAATAAAATTAAGTTATTAATACGGAATGAATGTTTTTGCCAAATGGAGTAATTAATGTATGACAGAGTGAGTATTACATACCATTCTTTATGGAAGAAGCCAGGTGAGATTTCTGGAGCCTTGCTGTTTTCACATAATCAAAATAGAATAAGTACTAAATTATGTATGAATGGGTGAACGAAACTCTCTAAGTGAAACTGCGTACTTGTCCTGGATCACACCGGTAAAATTGTCAAGTACAATGCTTAAGATTGTGGGTAAGTAGACAAAAGAAAGCTTTGTCAAATGGACCAACTAAACTTCCAAGAAGGTTCAAAGCTCTAAAATATAAGCCACCCACGTCCTTTTAAACTGCAATACCGTTCTTCCACTTATCCTTGTGCCCGTGATGAGGCTCAAATTTTACTTTGCCATGTATGTCCAATCACGAGCTTCTTCTTCTATGTCTTTCTTTTGCTACATTATGTCTTTCAGCTTTCATGGGAGCCCAAGGTTCAACCTACACTTCTACTATTACCCCAACATTACTGGAGAATATGAAGCAGGTTTCTGATGCAGCAGAAATTTTGACTTTCAATTTAATGAAAATGATGCAGCAGTAATAACTTCTACAAAGTACTAAAATGAAGCAGCAGCAATTTGATTTACTCTTTACTGTGTAACTTCTGTAAATTCTTAGGTCTCAATCAGAAATGGAATGGAAGTCCACAATTTATTACAGAGATGTTTGTCACAAACCAATCAGCAAACATTTAACTGTCATCAATACTTAATTTTATAAGCCTGTAAATGCTTATAATGTCTTTATATCAAACTGTTTCATTCACTTTACAATTTCAGAATTCAAAGAATGAAATCAGAACTTCAATCAGAATTTCTGTTCATAGAAATTATCACAGACAGTCTATTACAAATCCAGTCGCAATTCCAGTCACTAATGAGACTCAACTGTCATTTTAATTCATATCAGTAGAATTACAGAATTCAACATTTAACCTTGAAAACATTTATCGATCTTTGCTGGAGCTTCGGTATAGCTGGACTAGGAGCGTCTCACGCTTAACCACTATAATCAAACTTGCATCAAGGCTTCAACAGCTTCAGATCTGGAAATTCTGCTTCCACTAAACTTGCGGAGTTGCAGAGCTTTGAACCAGTGATTTTAAAATTCCAAAATCCCCCTCTTTCTATCCTCCTTCTTCACTTTTATACCTTCTTTCTAAAACTGTTACTGCAGCCACGAAATTGATGCTGAGCTGGATTTGCTGACAAGGATTCTTGCTTCTGGAATCTTCGATGTTAATCCGCTGTTTGTCCGCTATTTGCACTGTTAATCTTTTCATTCAGAGGTCGAAGACAGGATACCTAACTTAACGACCGTATGAAAATGACCATCACACCCTTTCTTATTTTAATCGTGGCCATCTGATCGTTTCTGCATTAGTGATTGACGAATTTACCCTCTTTTATTAAAACTGGTTTTAAGTGTTCGACAAATTGCTTGAACCAGTTTTGTTCTGTTTTCCTGTTCTGAATTTCAAAGAAACACGGCTGCTGGATCAGCAGCTTGAACTCTGTCATCAATTTCCTATACACTCAAGAATCGAGTCTCGCCAGTGGAGCTCTACAAGTGACCATGGACTCGAGGAACTCTCTTCTAATGAATCAGGCTGGGAGAGTTGTCCGTGGAAAGACCCTCAGGCTGTGGAAGGACAAGAAGACTGAAGTTGCCTCCTTCAACACCACCTTTGTTCTGAACATCCTTCCACAGACGAGCCCCGGAGGTGAAGGTTTGGCTTTCATTCTGACCCCTAATCGATCTATCCCGAGCAACAGCTAAGGCCAATGGCTTGGGATAGTGAACAATAAAACCAATGGATCAACACTTAATCAAATAGTTGCAATCGAGTTTGATACACGAAAGAGCTATTCGGGGGATGTCGATTCCAATCATGTTGGAGTCGCTGTGAACTCCATCAACTCAATTTCCACTCGACACATCAGTAGTTAATATTTCAAGTGGAATGGATGTGTTGGTGAAGATTAGCTATGATGGCAAGTTGGGATCATTACTCTGGCCTTGTCCATGGGCAATGAAACAATATCAGGTCAACCCAGCTTATCATTTACAATTCCCTTGAATCTAACGGATTACCTACCACCGGATGTCTATTTTGGGTTTTCAGCTTCAACTAGCAACTTCACCCAGCTAAATTGTGTCAGGTCATGGAACTTTACCAGCAGTAACATAGGTAAGGGAACATGGGGGTCTCTGAAATGGGTGTTACCCTGTGAGCATAGTTGCAACCCTCCTTGTTATAGGATTATTAATTGCTCTTTCACGGTATGTCTGTCGGAAGCCTAGGAGACTCACACATATTGATAGGAATGGTTCAGTTATTGACTTATCTAGCATCGAAGGGTCGAAGCAGTTTAGGTATAGAGAGCTAAACAATGCCACTGCCAACTTTCATGACTCCCGCATACTTGGGCGAGGAGGGTTTGGAATCGTGTACGGAGGGATATTGAAAGGGACTGAAGTTGCCATAAAGAGATTTTTGATGAATTCATGTCAAGGGGAGAAGGAGTTCATATCAGAGGTGACCACCATTGGCCGCCTCATTCACCCTAATCTGGTAAAGTTGATTGGTTGGTGAAGTGAAAGAGGGGAACTACTACTAGCGTACGAATTTATGCCCAATGGCAGCCTAGATAAGCACTTATTTTGCAATGGAAGCTCAGACGTGTTGAGTTGGGTGCAAAGGATTAAGATACTTAAGGATGTTGCTTCTGCTCTCAATCATCTCCATGACGAAGAACACCATCATTTGATCTTCCACAAAGATGTGAAGTCAAACAATATAATGCTTGATTCTGAAATGAATGCATATCTGGGGGATTTTGGACTTGCAAGGACAGTTGAGGAGGGCAACTCCCACCATACCACAAAGGTAATTGCTGTCACAACTTGTTATGTTGCACCAGAGTACTGTAATACTGGCCGGGCAAGCATTAAGACTGATGTCTATGCATTTGGAGCTCTCGCTGCAGAAGTTTGTTGTGGCAAAAAGCCGACCGAGCTATTCCTTGGGACAACAATGTGATCAACCGGGTCTTGGAATTGTATAAAGATGACAGGATATTGGAAGCGGCTGATCCTCGACTGGCTGGGGAATTTGATAGGCAACAAATGGAGCTTGTGCTCAAGTTAGCTCTCTTATGTTGCCAATGTAATGAAGTTCACAGGCCAACATCATCTTTGGTCTTGAAATTTTTGAAGGGTGAGGAAGATCTGCCAGAAATGCCCGAGGAATCGCGCCCATCAGCGGTGACAGCAGAGACGTCTACTTCTTCCAGAACTTCTCCAAGAACCTTGCAAGATTACTTGAATGAAGATAATGGAACTTTTGCAAATACAGAGATTAGTGGAAGATGATATTGTCTGCAACCTGCACATGTTCAGTTCGGCAAGTGGGAAAATCGTCAATTTCCATCTGTTATAGGTCTAAAAATGTAAACATATAGTTTGTATGCTTCTCGGTCGTGTGCAAGAATTTTGATCTAAATATATATATATATATATAGTTGTGTCATGTGTACTTCACAGTAGTGTGGAAGATGAAGAATTTTGATGTTTAAAAGAGTGCCATTTTAAAATAGATGCGATGCAGATGATATGATATGATCTCTTGTGGTGAAGTCCTCAATGTCAAGAGTCTAATGAAATCTTTATATCCTTTTCTTTTGGTGGTCAAAGGGACGGGTGGGATTAATTAGATATGATTCCCCAATAAAAGGCTCCAGGAATTGTACACAAGAAATATGATTGGTTAACAAATTAAGGATTTATGGTAACTTCACTATGTCAGTGATCAACATATTGTATCCTAAAATATGGACAATCAAATATCGTACTAAAAATTATTCTCATTACAATTTTAATTCGATTTGAAGATTTAATATTGTTATTACTGTCCTAAATGATTTATTTCAATTTGGATTCCTTTCTTTCAAGGCTAACAGATTCAAGGGAAGGAAACACAACTATGAAGCCCTAATGGATATTATACCTGAGTTTTTTAAAATAAGCTAAGAGAAGCAAAAGCAAGATTCATTAGGGAAAATGATCTCCTCCGCAAATACTCGTTCTTTAGCATAGAGGATCATTTGCAGGTAATCATTCTCCATGTATTAGTTTCTTGGTTTTAGAACCCTGGACATCCTCCATGAATGGGAGCCGCATATTCTCATACAATAGCGCATATTAGTGCAAGTAATGTGCTTGCGCACATATGGCTTATATGCACTAGCTACCTGATGGAGGATATCCTGGCCGGCAGCAGGTACAAGGACAAAAACGTTTCCCTTGTTCCACAATCCCGCCCATGGTTTGTTGTACCGAAGACCTCTTTAGGGCCCGTTTGGGAGGTAGATTTTATGAGTGGAAAGTGATTTGTTTAGATTAGAAATCGCTTTCTGAGCTGAAAACCGTATGAAATAGTCTTTTAGTATTAAAATGACTTTCCCAATAAAAGTCAACTTTTGGGTCAATTCAAACCGAATTAACCCAAAATCTGATTTCTTCAAAAACTCTCCTCCTGAGGTGAGTTCTTAAAGAAATCGCTTTCTGGTTTGAAAAGGTGTGAAAAGTCGTTTTACCTATTAGTCAAATACATTTTACCCATTATGTTGAAGGGTATTTTTGTCATTTTTACATAAAAATCAAAAGTGAGCTTAAATTTGATTTCTTTTCGAAATCATCCTAAAAAACCCTAACCAAATGTATCATACTTTTGCTTTTTTTATCAAAAATTAATTCTCTTACAAAGTCATTTTCTTTCTACTTCAAATTGTTTGCCAAACGCCCCCTTAATTACAATTATTTCTATTTTTAATTAATAAATGTCTTGTTGGTGGGAAGGGCTATGTAGTGAAATGTAATTAATAAGCTAATAATGTTACCAAGACCTAGTCTCCATACCAAGAAAAAATTAGAAAAATGTACCAAAGTAATTCGTATACAAAAAAAGATGGGGAGAGAGGGGGGAGAGAGAGAGGGTGAGAGAGAAGGAGTGAGAGGGAAAGAGAGATAAGAGAGTGGAGAGATAGAGAAGTGAGAGAGAGGAGAAAGAGATAGAAGAGAGCAAGAGGAGAGAGAGATATGAGAGAGGAGAAAGAGAAGGGATAGAGGAGAGAGAGGATGAATTTAATTTATATTTTTTTGAATTTTTATTGTATATTATATTTTAAAAATAAAAAATAAAATTAAAGGTATTAGTGACGCATAAGAATAAGCGTCGCAAATGCCTTGGGTATTAGTTATGCATATTCGTGTCACCGTTAATACTTTTTATTTTATTTTTTTATTAAATTTATATAATATCTAATAAAAAATCTAAAAATTTTAAAATTAAATTCTTCCTACAAACTCACTTATCCTCCGCAGAGTTGGGCCTCATGCTGACTTGTGTGAGAGAGAGAGAGGAGGAGAGGGAGATAGAGGATAAAGATAGGAGAGACATGAGAGAGATAGAGGAGAAAGATAGGAGAGACATGAGAGAGATAGAGGAGAAAGATAGGAGAGACATGAGAGAGATAGAGGAGAAAGATAGGAGAGACATGAGAGAGATAGAGGAGAAAGATAGGAGAGACATGAGAGAGATAGAGGAGAAAGAGAAGAGAGAGAAGATAGTGGAGAGATTGAGAGAGAAGTGAGAGAGAGAGAGAGAGGTGAAAGAGAAGAGAGGAGGGGAGAGAGGGAGAGAGAAGGGAGAGGGAGAGAGAGAGGAGAAAGGGGAGAGAGGGGGAGAGAAGAGAGTGGAGAGAGAGGGGGGGAGAAGAGAGTGGAGAGAGAGGGGAGGAATTTAATTTAGATTTTTTAGAATTTTTTGATTATATATTAAATTTTAAAAATAAAAAAATTTAAAATAAAATAAAATAAAAGGTATTAGTGACACATAGAAATATGCATCGCTAATACCATATGTATTTGCGACATATAGGAATATGTGTTGCAAATCCTAAGGTATTAGTGATGCATATTCATATTTGTCACTAATACATACTATTTTATTTTATTTTTAATAAATTAAAAAAATAATTTATAATAAAATAATCTCAAAAAATTAAAATTAAAGATGGGGCGCACACTGACGCATGTGAAAGATAGGAGGAGAGAGAAATAGAGGAGAAAGATAATAGAGAAACTAGAGGATAGATAGGGGAGAGAGGGAGAGAGAGAGAGGAGGAGAGAGTGGGAGAGAGAGAGAGGAGGAGAGGGAGAGAGAGAAATAACAAAGGGAGAGTGTTGTGAATGTTCTAAGGGCCTATTATTAGATAATTATGTAATAAGGGCATTTAGGTAATTTGGTAATTAGTGATTTATTTTAATGATAATGGGCCTTAGGTTCTTGTTAGTGAGCCCATTAGTTAGCTTATTTAAATGTAAGGGCTACGCCCTAAGTTGAATAGTGAATGATTAATTGTCTGATCTTCTTCCCTTTCTTCTGTGTTTCTCTCTTTTCTGTCTGATGGTCATGCCATCCACTCTCCCCTTTCCCGGTCTCCCTGCGCCGCTCCATGCATGTGGACAATGTGGTTCCCTTGAATTCTGAACGGTTGGGAATGGAAGGAGAAGGAAAATCTCCAACTACGGCGAGTGGAAATCGGACCCAAATGAGCTCGTGATGCATCAGCGCAACATTCACCAGGCAATTGCATAAAGAGCCGGACTTTCAAAAACTGCTGATGGAGCATCAGCGAAGTCAGATCCAAATGGGGAGGGAAATCGCATGTGATCAGGACTTCCAAAGCAATCAAAGGAAGCGCGACGCCTCCAGCCAGACAGATCTGCAGGTGACTGCCAACGCGATCCCATGGAAGCAGGGCAATATGTTCTAATTTCCAATCTGGACCAGGCGGATCCCATGGAAGCAGGCCAATATTTCACTGGTCACATATGGCTAATTTCCAATCTGGACAATTGTGTCCTCGCTGGAGATCTAATCACACGGAATTTTCTGGCTGGAAAAACACAGAAGAAAGGGAAGAAGATTAGACAATTAATCATTCACTAATCAACTTAGGGCGTAGCCCTTACATTTAAATAGGCTAACTAATGGGCTCACTAACAAGCACCTAAGTCCCATTAGCATTAAAATAAATCACTAATTACCAAATTAACCAAATTACCTAAATACCCTTATTACATAATTACCTAATAATAGGCCCTTAGAACATTCACAACAGAGAGAGACATGGAGAGAGAGAAAGAGAGGTGAGAGAAGATAGAGAGAGAAGAGAGAGAGAGGAGAGAGACACAAGAGAGAGAGGGGAGGACTTTAATTTAGAATTTCAAATTTTTTTATTATATATTATAATTTAATAAAATAAAATAAAAGGTATTAAGAATATGTGTCGCTAATACGACATGTCTTAATGACGCATATTCTTATGCGTTGCTGATACATTTAATTTTATTAATTTTAAAATAAATTTATAATAAAAAAATTTAAAAATTAAAAATTTCTACTTTCTCACCTATTGTCATCAGAGCTAGTGCACATGACAAAGGGAGGATGAGAAAGAGAGAGGAGAGAGGGAGGGTGAGAGAGAGGGAGAGAGAGAGAGGACAAAGAGATAGAGGTAAAGGGAATTTAATTTAAAATTTTTTATTCTATATTATATTTTAAAAAATTAAAAATAAAATAAAATATAATATGGATGCACAAGAATATGCGTTGCTAATACCCTAAGTATTTGCATTACAAATACCTAGGGTATTAGCAAAATATATGTGCATGCATCACTAATATGTTTTATTTTATTTTTATTTTTTTTAAAATATAATAAAAAAATCTCAAAAAATAAAAATTAAATTTCCCAACTCTCTCATTATCTTCTGCAAAGCTGGGGCTCGCGCTTACTCGCGTGAGAGATCAGAGGAGAAAGGGGAGAGGGGGAGAGAGAGAGTGGAGAGAGAGAAGTGAGGAAGAGAGAGGAGAGAGGGAGAAAGAGAAGAGAGAGAGGAGAAAGAGAAGAGATAGGGAGAGATAGAGAGGAGAGAGTGAGATAGGGGGGAGAGAGAGAGGGGAGAGAGGAGAGAGAGAGGAGAGTGGATAGAGAGAGGAGAGAGAAGATAGAGATAGAGGAGAAAGAGAAGAGAGAGGGAGAGAAAGGAGAGTGTGAGAGGGAGAGAAAGAAGAGTGAGAGAGAGAGAGGAGAGTGAGAGAGGGGGGAGAGAGAGGAGAGGGAGAGAGAGGAGATCAGAGAGGGAGAGAGAGAGAGAGAAGAGAGTGAGAGAGAGAGAGGGGAATAATTTAATTTATATTTTATAGAATTTTTTATTATATAATAAATTTTTAAAAATAAAAAATAAAATAAAATAAAAGTTATTAGTAACATATACAAATATGTGTTGCTACCTTAAAGCATATTTGTATGCATAGCTAATACCTTTTATTTTTAATTTATTTTTATTAATTTTAAAATATAATTTATCATAAGAAAATCTCTAAAAATAAATTCAAATTCCTTAACTCACTCACCTATCCTCCTCAAAGCTAGGGCTTATGCTGACGCATGTGAGAGAGAGAAGAGCGAGGAGAGACAAGAGGAGAGGGAGAAGGAGAGGGAGAGGGAGAGGGGGGAGAGAGAAGATAGTGGAGAGAGAGAAGTGAGAGAGAGAGAGAGAAGATAGAGGAGAGAGATAGAGAGGGAGATAGAGAGGAAGAAAGAGAGAAATAGAAGAAAATTAATGTTTAAAAAAAATTAGCGTAAGTGTTGCAAATAGATATATTAGTTGTGAAGCTTCTAAATAAGCGTCACAACTGTTATTACTATTTGTGACACTTCTTATTAGCATTGCAAAATAGTCTAAAAATTATTTTTTTAAAAAAAATAGTACTATTTGCGATGCTCATAAGCAAGCGTCACAAATAGTATTAACAGTTGCAAAACAAAAAATAGTACTATTTGCGATGCTCATAAGCAAGCGTCACAAATAGTATTAACAGTTGCAAAACTTCTTTAGAAGCGTCGCAACTATAATTTCTATTTGCGATGCTCTTAAGTGAACATCAAAAATTGGCTTTTTTTTAAATACTAATTTTTCTCTTTCTCTCTCATCTATCTCTTCTCTCTTCTCTCCTCTCTTCTCTCCTCTCTCACTCCCCCTCTCTCTTCTCCCTCCTCTCTCTCTCTCTCTTGTGCATCTCATGATTAGTGACGTTTAGAAATAAACATCACTACAAAAAGCATTTTCCATGCTTAGAAAGCATCGCAAATGAAACTTATGTGGGTGTTTTACCACGTGCAGCCAGGCAAAATTTTTGCCTGGCACGTCGATGAAGGATCGCTGCCACCGTGCGTCCATCATGCCACTGTTGCCTCTCGTCTCCCCCTCCTCAACTTACCTTGTCCATTAAAGGATCTGACTGAAGTGATCGTAACTGAACCGGAGATCACTTCGCCTCCAATTAGCATAACTCTCATATCGGCTTTGAGCTGTCTGAAGCCATTACTTGACATACTTCAACCTGTCCGCATAGAGCCAGACAATTCACATTTGAGCATCTACAGCTCACTTACCTCGGCCCAACATGCCGGTGAATCAGAATGTTCCTTCATACAAGACCTCCCAAGGGGTTATCCAACCTGAGCAAGAGACTTACTCTCAAAAGTCGCTCGGTTACACATACAACATCGATGCACAAACGTAGGAATACAACCTACTTCTTCACCGGCACAAATCCAACCTACCCCCAAGACCATACTCTTGGTCAAACAAACCTCTTAATCATAAGTTCTGACAACTCATCCTTGAGTTCATTCCACTCTTGCAGGTCATCCCGCACGATGCCCTAGAGGTAGAGTGCACAAAGCACTAACTCAACGAACTCCACCATTCTCTTCGGCGGAAACACGGTAAGTCATCAGGGAACATGTCCAGAAAATTTCTGACAATGTTTAGCTCTTCTAGACTAATCCCTGAGACCACTTCTCAAACAACCCGCCAAAAGGCTTTGCACACTTTTAGTTGCGCATCGCCTGGCCTTAACAGTTCATCCAAAGCGTAGGGCTGACCGTTACCAAACACCCTGGGTACAACATTCAAGCCTTCAGGGCACACAAACATTACTTGTTTCTTATAACGGTTTACCACTACTCTTTGACCGGTCAACCAATCATCAAAACCACACCGAACTCACACCTTCCTTCCTCAAAATCGTAACCATCACACTCACTAGTGTCGAAGTAGTTACCTCAAAGGCCGTCCACAATCTTGGAGGCTCAAAATCTCATCTTTTTAACCACTCTTAACCACAAATCTCCGGAAGGAGGTGCAAAGAGTCTCATAATCCACCACTTACAAACTCCCTTGCCTCTAGCAAAAGGGATATCAAATCCTTCCAACCACGAAGGTCATAGAAAAGTACTCCATCTAGGTCACAAGCTAACCAATTAGGAAGAACATACGTCTGACAAATTTTCACTAGTCAGAACGTAAGTGGCCATAACCACTCTCCGGTCATTCGGAGCTTACAAAACCTCAACGAGGTGCTTCGTACTCTCGATTCAACACTAGCAGCCTCTGGCTCTCTTACCAACCATTAAGGTGCTATCAAATCTTTCAGAAACTCAACATATTCAAAAGCAGCCAATGGCTCTCCTTAGCCAATAAACGTACGATCCAACCGACCAAATCTCTCGGCGGCGGAGGCACTTCGGCTCAACTCTGCCCAATGGCAGAAACAAACGGAATCAAGGGAAAACATTCACCTTGACCCATTCCAAAACCAAATCTCAACTTACTCTTACATGCCACGACTCTGAACTTGCGACTGTTATGGACTTGTAGTCAGATTGCCTGGGCTCCGATACCAACTGTAACGCCCGAGATTTTTCACACATTTTCCTTAAAATTCACAAAATTTTTTTGCAATATAACGTCTGTAAATCGGAGGAAAATGACGAAATCAAAACCCGATAAAACAGTTTATAATTTAAAACACTAAACATCCATTTTCCATCTAAATATTTTCATCATACGGTCAAACATCGTACGACCAAAGCAAATATCATCAGGCGCTACTCGAAAACACACGTACAAATAAATTATTATAATCATAGACTTTAAATGCAAATCACTCTCAGGCATCCCTAAGTGCAAGTCCCATAACAGTCCACAGACTCATCCAAATGAAAGTCCAGCATAAACATCTTAACGTCTCGTCTCACCCAATACATCGGATTGTGACACAAATAAACTCGCAGTGAGTGAAGCATATACCTGAGTCAACGGGAATCAATCCACCGCTGAAATGAGCATCCATCTCTAGGAGCTCTCCGCACAACCTGCAAAACCTCCCGTACAACGGGGCTAAAAAGTAGGGTGATGAGTATTTTCATACTCAGTAGGAAAATACCCAATAGGGGAATCCAAAACAGTGAACTCACAAGTTCATAAATACCCGCATTCATGCAACTCAAACATGAAGCAGATAGGCATATCAATATCATGCTCATACGCATACAAACATGCCACATGCACCATTGTGCCAAAGTCATACCAAATGCACCATCGTGCCAAAATCATACCAAATGCACCATCGTGCCAAAATCATACCAAATGCACTATCGTGCCAACATCATACCAAAGGCACCATCGTGCCAAAATCATACCAAAGGCACCATCGTGCCAAACTCATACCATCAAATTAAACTGACACCAACACCCTTATCTAGGGTCATACAAACTTACACGTACCACCGTACGCTTACTCAGACAACATACACATACTTGTACGACCTTACTCGTACAATCATATGCCTACTCATACAATTTACACATATATGTACGACCTTACTCGTACAATCATACTCGTACACATACTCTTACAGTCGTGCTCATACACATACACTTACAATCCTGCTCATACACATACTCTTACAGTCCTGCTCATACACATACTCTTATAGTCCTGCTCATACACATACTCTTATAGTCGTACTCATACTCATATGCTTACAGTCGTACTCATACTCGTACACATATCAACGACCACTGAAGCTCATTACAACTAATAAGCTCCAGCATCAAAATGGAAAAGAATGTCATTGGGGCAACACCTTAACCTCGGGGGAGTGACTAGACGCCATGGACTTTTCCGAAGGTAAGGCACACCAATGCTCATGGGGCATTGGATCAAATAGGTAAAAGTAGATCCATGATACTACTTACCTGAGCGCGCAAACATAAACACCCACACATAAGGGGTCATACAGTCGCCCACCATAATGGGTCTTATAGTGCCAGAGAATTGCCCACCATAATGGGTCTTATAGTGCCATTGCCACTCTTGGGCAGAAAACATACAGTGCCACTTGGGCAGAAACATACAGTGCCACACTTGGGCGGAAACATACAACGCTCTCAACAGAGTATCAAACGTCTGGGCTTACACAACACACAGACCAAATCGAAAACATACGTCGCTCTCAGCAGAGCATCAGACGTCTGGGCTTCATACAACACTCAGACAAATTCAGAAACTTACATTGCTCTCAACAGAGCATCAAACGTCTGGGCTTATACAGCACGCAGACCAAATCAGAAATATATGTCGCTCTCAGCAGAGCATCAGACGTCCGGTGCTCTATACAGCACACAGACAACATCCTGCAGGATAAACACCATGGCAAAACATGATAAATGCTCGGCCAACTCATTAGCGGCTAGCTCAAACACGGAACTTAATCCGTCGAACCCTCAGGTCTCAAACTCACAATGCTATCATTAGCTGTGATTATAATTCAAGTTTGAATTAAGTACATTATGCAGTATAATTATGCCACACAAACTCACAGTCCTCGACTAATCAAACCGAAGCTGAGCCCGATCGAAACCCTAGTCTGTCAAGGCAGCAGACTTCACGTACCCGTCCACATCATGGACAAAACTCATCATACATCAAACCCTTACAGTCTTACATACTTCGCCATCCATCTTATGGCCAAATCATCTTACACTGACATCCTCAAATGAAGCTCCTCAGAGCCAACCCAGTTGTCGCCCTCTTACTTATATCTCACTTATTATGCTTACTTTTCACTTCATAATATGTACGTTATGCTTGTACAATTATGCACACTCTTACTGTCTGACAATCGCCCAACATACGATCCAATCCAACCCGATCCATTCTAATCCTTGCTCGTCATACTCATATCCTCTGCCATCGGTCATACGCTTACACACCCATATCCAAAACCAGACAAACTCTCTATCACCTCTTACTGTCCATCGCCCATACCACTGCCCACATACACATACGGTCATACATACGCAACTTACAACCATGCTCACTAGCCATTTCTAGTGCATACATACATACATCAAACATACACGCTAGTCATCACTAGCATATGCATACATACATCAAACATACACGCTAGCCATCACTAGCATATACTCAATCAACGTATGAAACTTACCAACAAACACGCTAGCCATCACTTGCACAAGCATACATCCAATGTACTTACAGCCAACATGCATGTCATATGCATTTCAACATACCATATAATCGTGCTTACATGCATATCATGCAATTGGATCGTTACTTAACATCCAAAGCATAGAATCATACAATCCTAGCATGCTGCTACTCATTCAAAGCATGCTATCATGAATTTACGAGTTCAAAGCTCCCCTACCTCATAATTATGACGTTCGATGGCAAGCACACGACAGTGGCGGCGTCGGCGGCGGAGTTGGCAGTCAAAACCATTGCCTGGATGAAAGAGCTGTTGTCCTGAGGGTTTTAGGATGTGCCAGAAACAATCATGGCCAAATGGGGTGTCAGAAATCAATAAGGCAATATCCGCGATCCACGGCGGCACACTAAGGCAGCCGGGAGAAATATCATGCCAACATATGTGGCGGAGCGACCAGAAGTCGAAGGTGTACTCACTGAAGATCGGCCGGTGGCTAAGACATGCTCAGCTGGCCACAAGATGTCGAAATCGGCCGTGGACAGCACCCAATGGCGACGATTTCGGTCAACAAAGGCCCACATATGGGCGGAGAGCGTGGGGCAACACTCGAGGACAAAGGAAGGGTGGAGGAGGGCTCTAGTGGTCAACTCCACTCGGTGGCAAAGCCAACCGATGGTCAGGCGGCGCAAATGCGGCGCCTAACCCAGAAGTACACGCGTGGCCACATGCACACGCAGCCCAAAGGGGCGGGGGAGAGGGCTGAAAGGGGGCGATCCAAGGCCTACAAAAGGCCAACAGGGCTAAGGCCATAGCTGTGGCCAATCTAAGCGGCGACATTGCCGATCGCCACCCACAACCAATACCCATAGTGCAGGCAGCAGTGCATCTTGTACGGTATAGGGCAACGACAAACGGCCCATTCCGGGCGGAGTGTATAATCGGGCCAATCGGGGCTGGCCCTTACTATTGCCGAGCCGGGGTAGAGCCCACGATGGCCAAATAGCCCATAATTCGCCAATGCCAACGACCCGAGACGCACCCAAAGCGTCTAATCTGGCGGAGCAAGGCAATAGGGGCGAGGCGGGGTCGGAAACGACAAACCCTACCGACACCGGGCCGAGGTAGGCTAGACGGAGTCCTATCAGTGGCCGAACGATGACCGGAAACACACCGGCGTCCAAAAAATCCCACGGACAGTGAGATGGAATAGTAGAACAAAACCCGACCAAAGTGCCGGTAGCTCACCACGAAGTGAAGAAAGCATGGCAGTGGCTCTAGCTAGCGCCTATGGGTTCCTAGTGGCCAACTAAACATAAGTCTAGTTGAGAGCGGCCGCAAATGATGTCAAAATCGTACACCCACAGTTCAAAAACAGGATTGAAGGAGAGAAAAACCCGAAAAAAGGTTCGGTACCTCATGGAGGAGCGAAGAGGCCATGGCGGCGGTCATAGCCGGTACCTACGGACTCGTGGCGGTGAGGCAAAGCAGTTCCTGACAAGAACCGCTGAAATCCGATGTCGGAGGAGGGAGAACGGAGCAACCGGAATTAAGCTCAGGTTCTCAAAAAACTCACTGGACGTAAAAATGTTATTGACTTCGAAATGTCGGTTCTGGAAACCGATGGAAGGAAATATATATATATATAGTTAATCTTTTTAATTTTTACATCCACATCCCTAGCACGCGTTTGCCTACTGGTTACGTGTTATAGCTCCAAAATTCGCGCCGTAAGCATGCAGCGAGGCCTGCGGCCTGTGACTAAGCCCCACACCCGACTCTAGGGGTATAAATATTGGGTATGTATATATAAATATGAATACGCCGTATCGTCACATTTTCCCGCCGAAAATGACCAGAAAAATAGCAGGAAAATCCCAGAAAATCGTAGAAAAATTAGGGACCTTACACATATGAACTATGAGAATCTATGATGAAATGTCCATGTGCATCAGCTTACCACGTACAATGTTCAGGACTTCGGTCTTGATGAGCAATTGTACTCGGGACTTCGGTCTTGATGAGTAGTTGTCCTAGGGTCTCTAGCCTTAATGAGTAATTGTACTCAAGGTTTTTGACCCTGATGAGTAGGTTTATTTCTTTTAATTTGTGAGACATTCACCATTTGTTGTTACATGTGCATGGAAGGTTATGCTCTTTGACACATGCAATGTAGGGATAATGGAGCTTATGTTACACATTTGGTTATAATTTAATTTACGTAATATGCAGGATAATGTGTTTGAGACACTTTATTTGCTAGGTGAATATTTTTATTGAGAAATAGATGCATGATATGTTTATGTTGAGAAGTAATTCATGCACGATGTGATTATGACAATAAATTTTACATGTTTACACATGAGGTGTATGTATGTTACGAATTATGTTGAACCCATGATGCTCAGGAGGCATGCATAAAAATATGTTGATGAGATAATATGGGTTATAACATGATATGTAAGTAGCATGACTATGTGACGATGAGTCTTGTTAGGTATAACATGATATGCAGGTGGTATGAATGTGTTGATGAAATGTGCTATAGATACCAATGACATGCATGTGACATGAGTAGCTGCTTATGGATTATAAATTATGGCATAATGTGCAGATTTATGTGGATATTCCATGAAGAATAGGCATTGTGGCTGATTATGTGATGAGTATTATGTGATTATGCCTATGTTGTTATATTTAGATTTACTTTTCGTATTAATTGTGTGTCACCCTTCTTTTTTTGTGTTTTGTTTTGGGGCTACACGTCATACTATGCAGGTTGCTTGGACAGGCTCTTTGTGGAACATGGGGATGACATTGACCTTTGAGGGGATGGGTGTTATAGAGATGCTTTGGTTATGTTAGTTGATTACATGTCATGTTGTGGCTATGTTTTAGACTATACTTCATACTTCTATGTAGCCAATGTTGGGTTAGACTCTTATTAGCCATTGTGGGGTTAAACTTATACTTTAACCATGTGTGGGTTATTTGTGACTAAGTATGTAAGTATGCGTGTGGAATAATGTTTAAATAACAGTTCTTTATTGCTCATCTTACTTTTGTACAAAGGGTACATACATAACTCTGTAGTATTTTACCCAATGATTAGGTTAAGTCTTTCGCAATCTAACTATACTTTGTCACGCCGCATGACACTACCTCCTTAGACCGGGTTCGACTCGAGGGTGGTGTGTGCTAGAACATGACACTAAGCCCTTCCTCATTTAGCAAATGACTAAGGTTTTTTTTATAGTAAGGCTTATAGGCTAAAAATTGAATTGTTGGGCTAAAAAAAGTATAAAGGCCCTAAGTGACCATTTAAGTACACTCTTAACTTAAAAATAAATTTAATCACACCCAAGCTCACTTTAACAAATTAAAAGAAGGTTGACAGTCAAAATAGATAGCACACCATCCCACACAAACGTGGATATCAAGGTAGGGCCCGTTTCTTTGATAAAAGAAAATACCTTTAAATAAGTAAAAATTGGGTACATTATGTTTGACACTAATACTCTAAACTAAAATAAAATTAAACCTTATAAAATTTATAAGTAACCTAACTCATTATCTCAATAAAATCGAATCAAACTTATAAATAAATAAATTTATATAATTAAAAAATATAAATTAAAGATCTTACATAAATAATTAAAAAGAAATCGAATAAAGAAAGTAAAGAATATGAGAAACACATCTGTTTGAGGCGTGCCTCAACAATGAGTTAACGCTTCATGCCCTGTTCATGAGGCAAACGCTTGATGAGACTTGAGCCTCAAGCTTTGTTTTGGGCATTTTCCCAAATGCGTCGCCTTGTTTTTCTCCATGAACTTTCCTAGTTGTTTCTAGCCAGCCATTAGGAAATCCACCCTGCCTGTAGGCATCGTCAGTTCCGGATAGAGACAGCGTTTAGACATGCATAGGTTCCAATATCTAAGATAACAGAGATTACCATCATATGATCATAAAAAACACTGACCAAGGATTTAAACTATCCAATTGCTTATGTCCCTATCACTTGCTAAAACAAAAGTTGAGTCTCTCATAATGAGAAAGAAAGGGACAAAAGCTGAGTTTGGTCATTAGTCGCTAGCATTTTGTGTCTAAACAAAAGTTAATTACACTACATTTGCAAGGATCCTTGAAGAGTAGATAATACGTAGACATGGAATAAATTAATCATTGTAAATGATATATATACAAATCCGTGTCAATTTTCCATTATAGTATTTTAATTCAGCTAAATAAATTATTGAATACAAATTAGGATGAGCTAGATTTTCCTGGTTGCTTATGCTGACTCTTCTAAAACTAGACATAAATGGAAGCAAAGAGAAACGTTAACTTTAGGTAATACAATACTACTCTCTTTGTCTCACAATAAGTGTCTTATTTAATTTTTTAAAATGAATTAATTTTAGTTTTATTTTAAAAAACTAAATCAGACATGTGGATGTAGGATGAAGGGAGTATATCCTTCTAGACATCCCAACATGGTGCAACTCTTCTTGATCGCTATCAAGCCAATCTTCTAGGAAAACACTCTAGGATTTGTTGGCAACATGTTCAATGTTCTAGTAGCGAAAAACTCAAATTAGAAAAGACCAGGAAGGTCCTTGTGCATAGCTTCAAAGTGAAGACACTTGAGGAGAGGGGCCTGCCATTGACATTGGTGCCATGAAAATAAGGTTTTTGTCTTATTTATCTACTTTTAACTTCACTTTGATGACTTACTGAATTTATAATCTCTCTAGCAAAAGATATAGAAATTTTTATGGAAAGTATCACATTAAACTCAAGAAAGGAGAGTACAAAACATGATGTATAATATATGTGAAGAAACACACCGTATCTAGTACAAAAATATATAACAACATTGCAGGTAGAGGTGGTAATCGGACAATGACGTTTAGTTGGACGTACGTGTTCAACTATCCGAGTGTTTATTTGACCATCTAATCGACTGACTGATTGCGTCCAAGTGATCGATTGACGGCTTGACTGTCTTGACAAATTGTACATGGTATGATTCAATGATATCGGACGCACGAAGGTACGGTCTTTCGTCAAATAAATACAGAATAAGGTTGAAGACATGTAAATTACCCACCAATTTAATTGTGTGAAACCAAAACCAATAATACAGGCCAATTATTATCAAGAGGCGAGCTTGAAGTCAAATGACTATGTTCATTTTCTAGACACATGCATACCAGTAATCAGTTAATCACCAAGAATAGTAATACAAACAAAGGAAATAATAAGTGAGAATCATAGGCTTTCATGTCTTAGTTCTGAGTCTTCTATCTTTTTTTTTTGGGTACAGGAGTCTTCTGTCTTGAATATGGTATCCACTGCTTCCAGAGGCAACAGTAAGCGTTATCCGAGACAATTAGTCATAATTAATACGTCACGACTTAATTTTCTACATTTTGACCGGTTCAAGTTTGTCTCAGGTACAATTATTCTAGCTTGTGGAAGAAGTATATAAGACTTTTTGCGGAAATCTCCACTGACAATCAGCTTATCTTAAGAAATGTATGTGAGCCTTTTATATTTGAGATCAATGGCTCACACATTAGCGCAAGCTAGCACTAATACTATTGACGCTATTGACGCTAATATGTGCTTAGTATATGCGCCTTCCATCTCATAGATAAATAACTTTCATATATTTTTTAAACTAGGATTATTATTAAAAAAAACATAAAAAACTCTTCCACCTCTCTCTCCCTCGTGTGCATGAAAAGAGTAGGAAGAAAACTGTCATTTAGTTTAATTAGAAGCCACTTGTCCAGGGCCACAATGGCGAAATACGTCCACCGTCCTTGAAAAAAGCTGATTAGCATGTAAGAACGTAGACAAGAGAGAGTTTTGTCAAATGCACCGAAGTTCCAAGAAATTTCACCTCTAGAAAATTAGGCACCCTTATTCTTTTTAAGCACTAGAATAATTCTCCCAAACAACATCACTTGTGCACTTCTCTTGAGTAGCTCAAAATTTTCTTAGCCATGTCCACTTTGAAGCTCCTTCTACATCTTTTTTTTGCTACACTATGCCTTTCAGTTTCGATGGAGGTCCAAGCTTCCAACCTCCAATTCACCTATTTTTACCCCATCATCAACGAAGACCATGATTCTGATTTTCTTAAGTCTCCAAGCTCGAATCTCGCCGGTGGAGCTCTACAAGTGACCCCGGACTCAAGGAACTCTCTTCTAAGTAATCAATCTGGGAGAGTTTTCTACAGAAAGACTCTGAGACTCTGGGGCAACAAGAAGTCTGATGCTACCTCCTTCAACACCACCTTTGTGCTGAACATCCATCCTGTGACAAATCCCGGAGGCGAAGGTTTGGCTTTCATTCTAACCTCTAATCAAGCAGTTCCAAGCGACAGTTATGGCGAATGGCTTGGGATAGTGAACAAGGAAACCAATGGATCACCACCAAATCAAGTAGTGGCAATCGAGTTCGATACTCGAAAGAGCTATCTGGGGGACATCGATTCCAACCATGTTGGAGTGGATGTGAACTCCATAAACTCAACTTTCCAATTTCCACTGGACAGATCAATCGTTAATCTTTCAAGTGGAAATGATGTGCTGGTGAAGATCAACTATGATGGGAAGTTGGGTAATATGACTGTAGACTTGTCTATGGTCAATGAAACAACATTTCAGAATAGCTTATCCTTCCAATTTCCCTTAAATCTAACTGAATACCTTCCACAAGATGTGTATGTTGGGTTTTCAGCTTCAACAAGCAATTTCACTCAGCTAAACTGTGTCAAATCATGGAACTTTACCAGCAGCAAAATAGGCAAGGGAACATGGGGCCCACTAAAATGGGTGTTACCTGTGAGCATAGGAGTTCCAACCCTCCTTGCTGCAGCATCAGTGGTTCTTTTATGTTGTGTGTGTAGGAAGCGTAAGCGACACGCAGACCTTGTGAGGAATGGTTCAGCTATTGGGTTGTTTCATATTGAAGGGTCCAAGCAGTTTAGGCTCAAAGAGCTGACAACTGCAACTTCAAACTTTCATCCCTCCCGCATACTTGGGCGAGGTGGGTTTGGGATAGTGTATAGAGGGACCTTGAAAGGCATTGAGGTTGCCATCAAGAGGTTTTCCATGAATTCCTGCCAAGGGGAGAAAGAGTTCTTCTCAGAGGTGAACACCATTGGCCGCCTCCATCACCCTAATCTTGTTAAGTTGATTGGCTGGTGCAATGAGAGAGGGGAGCTACTTCTAGTGTACCAATATTTGCCTAAAGGAAGCTTAGATAAGCTCTTGTTTCCCAGTGAAAGCTCAACTGTGTTGAGCTGGGTTCAAAGGCTCAAGATCCTTAAAGATGTTGCTTCTGCCCTCAATGATCTCCATGACGAAACACACCATAATCTGATTTTCCACAAAGATGTGAAGTCAAGCAATATAATGCTTGATTCAGAATTTAATGCCTACTTGGGAGACTTTGGACTTGCTCGGACAGTTGAGGAGGGGAACTCCCACCATACTACTAAGATAATTGCAGGCACAAGTTGTTATGTTGCTCCCGAGTACTGTGAGACTGGACGAGCAAGCATTAAGACGGATGTCTATGCATTTGGAGCCCTTGCTGTAGAAGTTTGTTGTGGCGAAAAGCCAATCCAAAATCGCACTCTCCCATGGGACAACAGTGTCATCAACAGGGTCCTGGAATTGTATAAAGATGACAAGATATCAGAAGCGGCTGATCTTCGACTGGCCGGGGAATTCGATCGGCCACAAATGGAGCTTGTGCTCAAGTTGGCTCTCTTATGTTGCCAATGTAATGAAGTTCACAGGCCTACTTCATCTTTGGTTCTGAAAATTCTAATGGGCGAGGAAGACCTGCCAGATCTGCCGTCAGCATTGACAGACACCTCTCCGGGGCTGCAGGAACATTTGGATGAAGAAGAAGACACTTTTGCAAATACAGAGATTATTGGACGATGATACTGTGTGCCGGCTGCACATGTTCAGTCGGGCCGGGGAAGGACAACTTAATTTCAATATGTATTAGGACTAATATAATGTAGATAATTGTGTGCTTCACGGTCGTGGGGACTGTTGTGGCAATATGAACATGAAGATTTTTTATGTGTATAGAAGGGTATTAGTTTTTAATAAATGCCCTAAATAATGTAAGAGGTTATGGTTCTTGAGTAAATGTGAAAGACTAAGACTAAGATAATTAAGGTTTTTTGTGCCAAAGGTCTATAAATCTTTAGTATCTAACGTTGATTTTATAGAGTAATGCTACGATTACAAAAGATACGTCAAAATTTTACTTTATCTTATTAAAATTATTGAGTGGGGCTCATTAAAAAATAAGCCCCGCTCATCAATAGTTTTGAGAAGATGTAGACTTTTGAGGTATCTTTTTCAACGTCACTTAAACACTTTTCTGATTTTATATTAATTTTTTTTGGGTGGGATTAATAAGGATTTATTCTCACACCAGGAAGCATACAAAGTAAATGTGATTTGTTATAAGCAATAATTCATGATAGCTCTACTATACCACTCAACTTATAATAAAATCGTCAATCAAATATTTTGCAACAACTTAATTACTCTTTCAACTACATTTGAAGATCTCACGCTATAATTGCAGTCCCAATGCTTTATTTTTAATCTAAATCACATTCTTTGAAGGCCATGCTTAGCCAAGTGATACCATGCCGGAAGCATGACATGAATGAGCTTATTTCACCCATATAGGCATGTAATAATATGAAGAATACAAAAATTGCGTTAGTCATCAGAATCCTGATACACAATCTATGTATTTCAAAAAGCGGCGTTGGTGGTTTGGGATTTAGACCATGCATTCCAGATTTTATAATTAGTAGTTATGGGTTTTGGGTGGGCACTTTAATGTTGTTGTTTGAAAATCACTGACTTTAAAATACAAGCTTAAAATAAATAAATAAATATCAAGCTCATGTATTTTTATTATGATCTCACCCTTAGAAAATTATAGATAAAAAAAGTTTATATTAGCCTAAGCTAACGTGCGTCTGTATGAGCCCAAGTTCTAATAAGCCGTTAAATTTATATCTGATAGCTCCTCTCATCTCCTCTCATCCCACTCTTCCGCATCTTATTTTCTCCTTCCTTCCTATGCAGCCTTTACCACCGAATATCAATATGAATGGAGTTTGTCGAATTGCCACCAAAGTAACCACTGTTGGAGTTCACCAGACTGTAGTTTGCTGGACTGTCATCGGAGTGCCGGACCATCTGGAATCAGCTGGACTACTGAGACAGTTATCAGATTTGCAGACTGCTACCGGAGTCCACAAATCCTACTGACGACAGTCGACCACCACCAACATTTTTCGGATTTGCTAGCTAGCTAGACTTCCACTAGACCATTGTCAGTGTCCTTCGAAGTACGCCGGACCACCATAAAAGTTCGTTAAACCACCGCCAGAGTTCGTCATCCGTCGGAGCTTATCGTATGATATACCGGATGATATCCGAAGACTGTTAGACCACCGCCAGCATCTGCCGGAGACTGCTAGACCTCCGTCATACCATTGCTAGTGTCCTTTCAAGTATATCAGGCAACCGTAGACGTCTGCCAAACTGCCGCTAGAGTCCATCATACAGCTATCAAAGACTGTAGGGCTACCGCTAGAGCACACAAAACCACCGGACCAACACCGGAATTTGCGGTGGCTGTTGATGTCCAAAGGATCACGCAGATAGCCACCAGATTCCTCTTGGACAACTGCTGGAGACCACTGTGTCAATATTGGGTTGTCGCGGTTCCCGTTAAGCCTCATTCCCTCCAACCTTCTACCCTTCCTCATTTGCTTCTACATTTTAAAATTATGATTTATAAGTTGAGGATTCTAAGGGGCTGTTTTATAATTGAAATTTGGTTAATTTTGCCTTAATTTTGGTTTAAATTATTGGAATCGTGTTTGTATGTTGAAGGTGGGTAAAATTAAAAATTGAGTTTTAAAGTTAATTTTAAGTTATTTTGAGTCGCAATCACTGAATTATCTCATAAAGTGATTCTCTCGATTCTGACTCTTAATCTCTATTTTAAAAGTTACAGATTCTGTTATTTTTCAACGGTTATCTCTCATATCAATTTAAATCTAAAAAACGTATCATATAAGTGGGGTATATTTTAAAAGTTTAAAATTATCTATCATTGTATGATCTTGTTTTATAAAATTCGAATTTAGGAACATAATAATATTAAGAATGTCTATATGCGAGTTCGAGAGAGAGAGAGATATATTAGTTTGAAGTTTTAAAATTGAATTTGACGCAACATTCAAATTTATTCTAAAAACTTTCATTACTAACTGTAAGTCACATTCGGCAGTGAAACTTTCGTTTCTAAAAACCCCAACACCCAAACAGTGTCTACATTTTTTAATTTTGGGTTTTCAAATACAAGGTTCTAGTTGGGGTGAAATCGGAATTTTTAAATACGTTTGAAATACAACACAACTAAGTGACTAACCCCATCTAACTTAAAACAAGGGCAAAAGGCTACGTATTTTGTTAATTGCTGGATACTATATATATATATATATATATATATATATATATATATATATATATATATATATATATATATTATGTGTGTATGCGCGTACGCATGCATGCGTGCTCACGTGCATGCTGTGAGCAAGGGGGGTAGAATATATATGCCCCCCAATATACGCTTGCTGCATGTAGTCTGCAGGATTTTTGAATCCCCAAACTAGCTGGATATATATAAGGGGCACACATATTTTACCCTGCTTGCTGACAGTACGTGCTCGCGCATAAATAATATATATATATATATATATATAATAGCGCCCAGGCTCATGCACGTGAGCGTGAACCTGGGTCCTTTGAGCCGTCGGATTTAAATCCAACGGCCCATACTACTTAGGGTTTATATATATATATATATATATATATATATAGAGAGACAGAGAGAGAGAGAGAGAGAGAGAGAGAGAGAGAGAGAGAGCACAAATATATGTAGACACTAGAAAAATTGACCCTAAATAATATCCAAATCTTCCATTCTAGTATTTTAATCTCAATTAAACCTTATCAGCGGATTTAACCTTTTTCATAAAAATACCAAAGGAAAAGGCAAACTCTGCTTAGCTGGACTTTCACGGATACCTGAGATTAGATGAGACTAAACATCATAGTTCAATGGACCAGATTTGAAACTGCATTTTTTATGAGAGAGCTAGATGCAAGTAATTTGCTACAATATATAGTTGAAATGCAACATAAAAAAACGAATTAGAAATTCAAGGATTATTATCTCTTATATTCTTTGATTATCATGTTATACGATCATTCTAGAGGATGTGGAATAGTCACAAGTCAAGTCTTAAATAAGAAGAATCTGATGCAATCTTTTGTTTTTATATCAATATTTTTTCCAAGAAATTTCATATGCTGATTCTTGATTTTACTAAGTCTAGACATGTACTGGACATCGGAAGATAGGCTTTAATTGCAGGTACTACACTACTGTATCCTAAAAAAGTACCAAATTAGTGCGTAAGATTCTTCTGATCGTTGGATTTGTTGGAAATCATAATCAATGAGCTGTTTGTGAATGAGTCAAATTATATAAGACAAGAAAGGTCCAAACCCAGAATTCCATGCTGAGTATTGTGACTGCAGCTATATATTAAAAAAAGATGTCTTCATCACCAACTAGCTGTTACGGTACTTTGATAGCTTACTCTCTCACATAGAAAAATAGATTAATTTTTTATCACAATGTAGGTACCCAACAATTACATCGTTCCCATCAACTCTTCTCAACGACAACTAATACAACAATCTAACCATTTTCTTAATCTAATTATGGGTCATTCCCAAAGACTTATAACTAATCATTAAGAATTTGAAAACATCTTTTTTACTTGCTTGTTCTCGTAGAGAGTCTAGAATTAATTTTATTCAAGTGCCGAATAATGAGAATTAATCTCGATTTTGAGGGTGAAATGAAGTGAATCTTCCATTTTATATATACAATGGAATCCTTGTGCAGCTATTTTATCAAAACTTTATTTTGGAGTTTTTGTTATCTTCTTATAGAAAGAAACTGTCGTATCTTTAAAGGGTAAAGTAAAGAAGCCCCCTATGTTGCCTAAACTATTTTTGTTTCAGACTAGACATGTCCTAGAAGCCTTTGGCTTAAAGGACCAAATTTAACATAAATGTCCTTTTCTTGAGGACTTTTGGAATAATTAGTATATTTTCTCTATTTCTTATGAAGTTTTTCCTTATAACTTTAGCCTAGTAGTTTTTGTTTACCTCTTGAGGGTTTTTCTTCTTCTTTATGGGGAATTATATGTTCAAGTTGATCTTATCTTGTTCCATTTCCCTTTATGTTTATGAAATTCTTTAATTATAAAAAAAGTTAACAATTACAATCGGTTTTTAAAATGAACTAAAACTAGTTCAATTTGAAAAACTAAATGTAATTATTAATATAAGACAAATAGAATATTTTTCTTTGTCAATAGAATGTACAAATAAAAGAATGAATGAGAGAGAATAATAGGTGTTTTTTTGCTACTTCTGTTCTGTCTTACCAAAATAAAGTTATAGATTTGCTTTTAGAGACATTATAATAAGCGTTTACCAAGTCAAATGTGATATTTTATGCCTTAAATTTATGTAATAGTATATGTTACATACTTCATAGGTCTAATATTAATAGTTATATTTAGAAAATAAATAATTTTTATTAAACGGTGAAACCCATACCTAAGAGTATGAAAAATAAACTTATACTCTTTTTTAAGTACTCAACTACTTAAGTTGAATAAAATTAAGTTATTAATACGGAACGAATTTTTTTGCCAAATGGAGTAATTAATGTAAGACAGAGTGAGTATTATATACCATTCTTGTGGAAGAAGCAAGGTGAGATTTGTGGAGCCTTGCTGTTTTCACTTAATCAAAATAGATTAAGTACTAAATTATGTATGAATGGGTGAACGAAACTCTCTAGGTGAAACTGCGTACTTGTCCTGGATCACACCGGTAAAATTGTCAAGTACAATGCTTAAGATTGTTGGTAAGTAGACAAAAGAAAGCTTTGTCAAATGGACCAACTAAACTTCCAAGAAGGTTCAAAGCTCTAAAATATAAGCCACCCTCGTCCTTTTAAACTGCAAGACCGTTCTTCCACTTATCCTTGTGCCTGTGATGAGGCTCAAATTTTACTTTGCCATGTCCAATCCAGAGCTTCTTCTTCTATGTCTTTCTTTTGTTACATTATGTCTTTCAGCTTTCATGGGAACCCAAGGTTCCAATCTACACTTCTCCTATTACCCCAACATTACCGGAGAATATGAGGCAGATTTCCTATACACTCAAGAATCGAATCTCGCCGGTGGAGCTCTACAAGTGACCATGGACTCGAGGAACTCTCTTCTCATGAATCAGGCTGGGAGAGTTGTCCATGGAAAGACCCTCAGGCTGTGGAAGGACAAGAAGACTGAAGTTGCCTCCTTCAACACCACCTTTGTGCTGAACATCCTTCCTCAGACGAACCCCGGAGGTGAAGGTTTGGCTTTCATTCTGACCCCTAATCGATCTATCCCGAGCAACAGCCATGGCCAATGGCTTGGGATAGTGAACAAGGAAACCAATGGATCAACACTTAATCAAATAGTTGCAATCGAGTTTGATACTCGAAAGAGCTATTCGGGGGATGTCGATTCCAATCATGTTGGAGTCGATGTGAACTCCATCAACTCAATTTATCAATTTCCACTGGACACATCAGTAGTTAATCTTTCAAGTGGAATGGATGTGTTGGTGAAGATTAGCTATGATGGCAAGTTGGGTATCATTACTCTGGACTTGTCCAAGGGCAATGAAACAATATCAGGTCAACCCAGCTTATCATTTACAATTCCCTTGAATATAACGGATTACCTACCACAGGATGTCTATGTTGGGTTTTCAGCTTCAACTAGCAACTTCACCCAGCTAAATTGTGTCAGGTCATGGAACTTTACCAGCAGTAACATAGGTAAGGGAACATGGGGGTCTCTGAAATGGGTATTACCTGTGAGCATAGTTGCAACCCTCCTTGTTGTAGGATTATTAATTGCTCTTTCACGGTATGTCTGTCGGAAGCCTAGGAGACTCACACATATTGATAGGAATGGTTCAGCTATTGACTTATCTAGCATCGAAGGGTCGAAGCAGTTTAGGTATAGAGAGCTAAACAATGCCACTGCCAACTTTCATGACTCCCGCATACTTGGGCGAGGTGGGTTTGGAATCGTGTACGGAGGGATCTTGAAAGGGACTGAAGTTGCCATAAAGAGATTTTTGATGAATTCATGTCAAGGGGAGAAGGAGTTCATATCAGAGGTGACCACCATTGGCCGCCTCATTCACCCTAATCTAGTAAAGTTGATTGGTTGGTGCAGTGAAAGAGGGGAACTACTACTAGTGTACGAATTTATGCCCAATGGCAGCTTAGATAAGCACTTATTTTGCAATGGAAGCTCAACCATGTTGAGTTGGGTCCAAAGGGTCAAGATACTTACAGATGTTGCTTCTGCTCTCAATCATCTCCATGACGAAGCACACCATCATTTGATCTTCCACAAAGATGTGAAGTCAAGCAATATAATGCTTGATTCTGAATTGAATGCCTATCTAGGGGATTTTGGACTTGCAAGGACAGTTGAGGAGGGCAACTCCCACCATACCACAAAGGTAATTGCTGGCACAGCTTGTTATGTTGCACCAGAGTACTGCGATACCGGCCGGGCAAGCATTAAGACTGATGTCTATGCATTTGGAGCTCTCGCTGCAGAAGTTTGTTGTGGCAAAAAGCCGACTGAAAATCGAGCTATTCTTTGGGACAACAATGTGATCAACCGGGTCTTGGAATTGTATAAAGATGACAGGATATTGGAAGCGGCTGATCCTCGACTGGCTGGGGAATTTGATAGGCAACAAATGGAGCTTGTGCTCAAGTTAGCTCTCTTATGTTGCCAATGTAATGAAGTTCACAGGCCAACATCATCTTTGGTCTTGAAAATTTTGAAGGGTGAGGAAGATCTACCAGAAATGCCCGAGGAATCGTGCCCATCAGCGGTGACGGCAGAGACGTCAACTTCTTCCAGAACTTCTCCAAGAACCTTGCAAGATTACTTAAATGAAGATAATGGAACTTTTGCAAATACAGAGATTAGTGGAAGATGATATTGTCTGCAACCTGCACATGTTCAGTTCGGCAAGTGGGAAAATCGTCAATTTCCATCTGTTATAGGTCTAAAAATGTAAACATATAGTTTGTATGCTTCTCGGTCGTGTGCAAGAATTTTGATCTAAGTATATATATATATAGTTGTGTCATGTGTACTTCACAGTAGTGTGGAAGATGAAGAATTTTGATGTTTAAAAGAGTGCCATTTTAAAATAGATGCGATGCAGATGATATGATATGATCTCTTGTGGTGAAGTCCTCAATGTCAAGAGTCTAATGAAATCTTTATATCTTTTTCTTTTGGTGGTCAAAGGGACGGGTGGGATTAATTAGATATGATTCCCCAATAAAAGGCTCCAGGAATTGTACACAAGAAATATGATTTGTTAACAAATTAAGGATTTATGATAACTTCACTATGTCAGTGATCAACATATTGTATCCTAAAATATGGACAATCAAATATCTTACTAAAAATTATTCTCATTACAATTTTAATTCGATTTGAAGATTTAATATTGTAATTACTGTCCTAAATGACTTATTGCAATTTGGATTCCTTTCTTTCAAGGCTAACAGATTCAAGGGAAGGAAACACAACTATGAAGCCCTAATGGATATTATACCTGAGTTTTTTAAAATAAGCTAAGAGAAGCAAAAGCAAAATTCATTAGGGAAAAGGATCTCCTCTGCAAATACTCGTTCTTTAGCATAGGGGATCATTTGCAGGTAATCATTCTCCATGTAGTAGTTTCTTGGTTTTAGAACCCTGGACATCCTCCGCGAATAGGAGCCGCCGATTATCATACAATAGCGCATATTAGTGCAAGTAATGTGCTTGCGCACATACGGCTTATATGCACTAGCTACCTGATGGAGGATATCCTGGCCGGCAGCAGGTACAAGGACAAAAACGTTTCCCTTGTTCCACAACCCCGCCCATGGTTTGTTGTACCGAGGACCTCTTTAATTACAATTATTTCTGTTTTTATTAATAAATGTCTTGTTGCTGGGAAGGGCTATGTAGTAAAATGTAATTAATAAGCTAATAATGTTACCAAGACCTAGTCTCCATACCAAGAAAAAATTAGGAAAATGTACCAAAGTCTCCTGTACGTAGCCAAGTTTGAGACAGCCAACCGCATTGTTCGATCGTTGAATATCCTCATAAATTTACAAACAGATATGACTAAAACAGTGTGAATGGCCAAATCTATTTAACTGAGAAAGCAAGAGTCCAAAGGAGCTGCTGAATGAAACAGGATGATTCCCTTGGGTTTATGGAGTGTGATCTAGCATCTCTTGTGTCACCATGCTTAGAGCTTGCACCTGAGCCTAGAACAGTAACTTGAACCATGTATTTTATTTAATTGTATTGTATCCTGAACTCCATTTACCTATCTCTTTTGGTTTTCCTCTGTGTTTTACTTCGACAAATATCCGGTGAACCATTTTACCCATGCAAAACTTTGATCATTATGAGTTATGACTTGCTTGTTCCTGATAACTAAAGTTCCCTCTTGCTTTCAGTTGTATTATGTTGAAGTCAGCTGGAAGGAGGGCATTATACATAGTTTGTGAAGGTTAACTTTGTAAATTGCGAATCATGTGTCCGTTCTTAACTCTTTGGTTGCATCGATCCAACCAGCTCCGCGATGGTAAAACAAACAAAGCATGCAACTGTTTCTCCATACACACATCCTTCGAACTCCTTGTATTTATTAATACAAGTTATGTGAACCTCGACAGGCTAAGCACGGGACAAAAACTACTGTTGTTTGTCTGTCAAAGACAAATTTCTAAGCAAGTTCCTGAACAATTTTTTTGTTTGTTTTTCTGCGTAATATACACAGCAGCTGGCATTGGAATCATTGAAAAGTCAGCTAATATTATCTGGAGTACGGTTTGAAGAGTGCACAAAATTAATTTAAGACCAAGAAGGTAGCTGTCATGATTTCGTGGATGCATGTATAATCTGAACGAAGAATTATATGGTCCAAAGCATGCGTAGACTCGGCCAATATTTTCTTCAAATACACGAACCAAGATTAAAATTATTTAAAATATGAATCCACTACAAAGTTCGAAAGGCTTTTTTTTTTGTGTGAATAAGATCAAAATGCTTTGTGAAGATGTTAGAAACCCACCTTATATATTTGAGGGAAGAGATCAGTATAACAAGTCAAGTGGGGAATGACAAATTTTATTTCATATATGATTGAGTCGTTTTCTTTAAATCATTTTGTTTTGGTTAGTCCTTGTATTCAGGGATTAACAATAATTAACAGGGTACGAGATCAATTTAAGCAACAGTTCAAGCAGGCATTCCCTTTGATCCGTATTAGCAGTGAATTTCCTCAGAAATTGCTGCAGAGTAATTGATGACGGAGCTCAAGCTGCTGATCCAGCAGTTCTGTTTCTTAGAAATTCAGAACTAGAAAATAGAACAAAACCGGTTCAAGCAATTTGTCGAATACTTAAAACCAGTTTTAATAAAAGAGGGTAAATTCATCAATCACTAATGCAGAAACGATCAGATGGCCAAGATTAAAATAGGCAAGGGTGCAATGGTCATTTTCATATGGTTGTTAAGTTAGGTATCTTATCTTCAACCTCTGAATGAAAAGATTAACAGTGCAAACAGTGGATTAACATCGAAGATTCGAGAAGCAAGAATCCTCGTCATCGAATCCAGCTCAACATCAATTTCGTGGCTGCAGTAACAGTTTGAGAAAGAAGGTATAAAAGTGAAGGAGGACAGAAAGGGGGATGAATTTTGAATTTGAAAATCCCTGGTTCAAAGCTCTGCAACTCCACAAGTTTAGTGGAAGCAGAATTTCCAGATCTGAAGCTGTTGAAGCCTTGAAGCAAGTTTGATTTTAGTGGTTAAGCGTGAGATGCTCCTAGTCAAGCTATACCGAAGCTCCAGCAAATATTGATAAGTGTTTTCCCAGTTAAATGTTGAATTCTGTAATTCTGCTGATATGAATTAAAATGACACTTGAATCTCATTAGTGACTGGAATTGCGACTTGATTTGTAATTGACTGTCCGTGATAATTTCTGTTAATAGAAATTCTGATTGAAGTTTTGATTTCATTCTTTGAATTCTGGAATTGTAAAGTGAATGAAACAGTTTGATATAAAATTCAGTATCACAGTTGATGACAGTTAAATGTTTACTGATTGGTTTGTGACAAACATCTCTGTAAAAATTTGTGGACTTTCATTCCATTTCTGATTGTGAACTGAGAATTTACAGAAGTTGCATAGTAAAGGGTAAATCAAATTGTTGCAGCTTCAATTTAGTACTTTACAGAAGTTATTGCTGCATTATTTTCATTAAATTGAAAGTCAAAATTGCTGCTGCATCAGTAATCTGCCCTTCTGTTCTGGACATAAATATTCAACAACCACTTTTGTGGAAGAAATTAATTATACCATGGATAAGGATAACGATTTTTCTGCACCAAATTTCTGTCCAGCAAAACATTACGCTAGGTTTTGATTGGGTAGAGAAAAGTCGAATCCCAATAATAAGAAGATGTCACATCACCTACAAATGGTGAGAGAAAAACTTACATCACCTACAAATAGTGAGAGAAACTTGGAAACCGGATGTAGCAGTTCCCATGTTCCCCCCCTCTCCACTGGTCATTCAATCTGATCATACAAATGTGGTCAGGAAAACATTTTTGGTAGGATCATCAGCGTCTGCCATGATATTGAACCCGGTATACATGACAAGCAAAGATGATTCCTTGGACCTTTTTTGGCCTGAATTTTTTTTGGGCCTGAATTCATTTGATCGTTTATTGAGTTCAGCACCTACATTTGGAACGTCATCATGCAGGCTGCAGAGTGTCCTCTTCATATTGCTTACTTTAAATCACTTTTGTCTTAGTGTTCTTCGCTCGATCATCTTATTTATAACTCTATTTTGCTATTGGACTATCTGTTTTGAACAGTTACAGCTAAGAATTTACGGGCTCCGATATTAATCAACTCAAAAAGATCAACTCTGAAGATATTTTACAAAAGTTCCAGTTGAGCATGAAGATTATGTACAACTTATTCTTCCAAGTTACAACAGTTGTAATTGAAAATTCCCTAAATTAGCATGGGCTAAGCACAATTTAATTTGTGATGATCTTCAATATGCAAAACAAAAAAAAAAATTTAACGCACAATAATTATAACAAAGGGCGCCATAAATATAGGCTCGAGCAACAATTAACTAACTTCAAAGATATTAACAAAAACCAGTTATTCTTCTAAGTTGCAACCTTTGTACATGCTAATTACAAAAATCAGTATGGACTCCTCAACTTAACTGCCAAAGAGACAAACAGAAGAGCTGAAACTGGGCAGAAGCTCACAAGCGGTGCAATTTGGCATGGAGTAGCTTCAGTCATCTGCAAGGTTGACATTGATGAACTCCTCCAGGGAGATGCTGACTACAGGCCACATGAAAGCTGGCTTCACCATGGGAAGCTCCGGAGGGGCAGCTTCCCAAGTAAGAACTTGAGTAGCCAATCTCATGGAGGGCCTTGCAATTGGGTTTGGGTGGCAACAAGCCAATCCCAACCTAAGCACAGTCTCCATCTGCTGCTTATCAAAGATGCCATCCAATCTAGGATCAGCTGCAGCTAAAATCCTCCCTTTTCCGTACAAATCCCAAAGCCAACTCACAATCCCACTGATATTGCCATTGACATCATTCTCAGGGCTGTTAAAAGGCCTTCTTCCACATGCAACCTCCATGATGAACACTCCAAACCCGTAGACATCCGTCTCCCTGTTAGCCCTCCCGGTGAGGAAATACTCCGGCGCAACGTAGCCCGGAGTGCCAGCAATCTTGCCGGTGGTGTGGTGCGTCTTTCCGTCGTCTTGGACAGCTCGAGCCAGCCCGAAATCGCCCAATCGGGCATTGTACTTGGAATCCAGCATCACATTGCTTGATTTCACATCCCTGTGAAAGACTCTCTGGTGACACCCATTGTGAAGGTAGCACAAGGCATCCCCCACCCCACTGATAATCTTATGCCTTCTATCCCAACTCAAATCACACTCCCCACCAGTGGCAAAGCCCTCATTGGGAAATAAGAAGTTGTCTAAGCTTCCATTGGGCATGAACTCATATACTAGCAGAAAATCATTCTTGGATTGGTAACACCAGCCAATCAATTTCACCAGATTCTTGTGTCTTAACCTTCCAATCGTCGTAATCTCGCTGATGAATTCTTGCTCACCTTGTTTAGAGTCCTTTGAGACCCTTTTCACTGCAACTGTCTCTTTGGTGTCCTTCAAAACTCCCTTGTAGACTGTCCCAAAACCTCCTGCCCCAAGCTTGTTCCTTGAATGGAAGTTTGAAGTTGCAGATTTGAGCTCTTTTAATTCAAACTTCCGCGGCGACCCCTCCGGCATCAGATCTAGGATCTTCTTCTCCCTCAATTTTACTCTATCATATCTTTTCTTTCTCCAACATAAAAATGTAATTAAGAGAGGAATGAGAACTGAGGAAAGAACTCCAATTATGATCCATAGAGTCAACATTTGGCTCTTTTTACCTTTTTCTTTGCCGGAGAAACTCCAGGCCTTGATGCAGTTGAGCTGGGTCTGGCTGCCAGTTGAACCTGAGAAGCCTAAGTGAACACTTTCAGTTAGATAATCAGATAGATTAATAGGCAGGGAAATGACTGGATTAGATTGATCAATGCTTGATGTAGCGTTGCCTGTAGCAACAAAGATGGACATATTCTTCGAGACACCATCATATGCAATAAACACAATAACATCAGATCCACCGGTGAGATTAACACCATGACTAGTTAGTGAAACTGCTCTTGTGGACTCAATCCCATTCACGTCGACGCCGACATGGTTTCCGTCGATGTCATTGTCGGAGCTCTTCCTTGTGTCGAACTCGATTGCAACTATTTGATTGCCGGATTCTCCATCAGACTCTTCATTCACTATTCCGAGCCATTGGCCATGGCTGTCAGCTGGAAGTGTCTTATTGCTGGTGAGTATGAAGGCCAGCCCTTCACCAGCCGTTCCGTTCATGGGAACAATGTTCAGGACAAAGGTTGTGTTGAATGATGCAAGAACTGGGTCGTCTTTCTTCCATAACCTGAACTCGTCTTTGTAAAGAATCCTCCCTGACGAGTTCGTTAATCCATCGCTTGGATTGCTTGTATCTCGCGTTATTTGAAGAGCTCCCCGGTATATCCTTGAATCCTCACCATCAAACTTCAAATTTTTTTGGTCATCATCAGAGAAATTGCGATATTGAAACTGGAAAGCATTGATTTGGTGAAGGAAAATGATGGAAAATAAAAGCAACGGAAGAAAACTGGCTGGAAGAGAAGAAGGGGGAAACCGGTTGCAGATTGGCATGCCTCACTGGAGCAAAACTGTTTGGTATGAGGGAAAGGTTTTGGGTGTTCTTGATCCGTTCTTCTCTGGCAGTTGATGTAAGTCATTATATTGGCGTTGATAATCCAGAGATAAGAAGCTTCCTGGTAGGTTTCCTGGGGGTAGAATATGCCCATGATAGAACTAGTCTAAACTTTCAAACACGTAAACACGTATCAATCAACTAAACATGTCAACAATTATGTACCACTGATCAGACAGTATTCTTGTCATCATCTACTGGCAAGGAAAATGACACATTAATACATGAGACCCGTTAGGATGGAGTTAGGTTGAACCCGAACATCATGGCCATCAATTTTCATTCGACGGCACACATTACTCAAAAATAGGCGAGTTTGAATTATCCGCCTGCCCACTTTATGATACTAGTATACGCTATTAAATCTTAATCTCATGGCTTGTGATACCCAACCTCAGCGCATGCGAGCATAAAGTCATGCTAACCGTTTTTTTTTTTAATATAGTAGTTTTTGGGAAGTATTTTTTATGTTATGTTTAGACAATAACTTGAGCCTGAGGAATATATGAGAAATGTCTATTTTCGAGATCAAAGATACACACGTTATTAGAAATTAATAAAAGTAATACTTAGTGATTGTTTGGGTACAAAATTAATTCGCTAGTGAATAGAAATTTTTTAAAATTAATTTTGGCGATTCAATATAGAATCAGAATTTTATTTGTATATGAAATTTTTCATATAAAATTACGTTTAGATAGTAAATTGTATTTGAGGTTAGATTCTTTAAAATTTTTAGATAAATTAACAGATTTGAATGGAATTATTTTGATAGAATCATGTTTAAGTATAAAATTTGTGTATTTTTAGAATTCGTTGAACTTATGAAAATAACAAAATTTTTTATATTAAAAATATTATTTTTAAAATTTATATAAAATTAATATAGGTGAGTTCATATAATTTATATAATTATATATATATATATATATATAATTTTTTTATAAAAAAATTAGAAAATTTCTCTCTTCATATGGTTTAAATTTTAATACAAATAACGTAGACAAAAGTCATTAGGTTCATGTTTTTAAAGAAAAGATTTTTGTATAGAATCCTACTGGAGGCACTTGGGGCCATTTGAACCAGTTACTGAATCGACAAAGGATGTAATGGAATGAGTCATTCCATATAAAAATTTCACTTTTTATTATCCAGTAGAATGTTCTTGACATAACAACAAAAATCCCTGTTAACATTTGTAAAATAAGTTGTGGGCGGATTCTTCTATCTACAAAGTTCTCCGCAGTAACAGGTCGATCAGTGGCTTTTCAACGTATGAAACTTCATTTTTCTTGCGAACCTTACATGCAACTACCAGAACTTCTTCTTTACGCTTTGACAGTTCATTTGCAAATGCATTTGTTTAGAAAGGGACTGGAGCACGGCGGATAAGGGAGTAGAAGGGTGGAGCAAAAATGAAGAAAAAGAAAAAAAAGGAAGACGGATGTTAGTGATTGTGCTAAAATGTATTGAAGATCAATTAAGATGACAAAAGAAGATTTTTTTTCTCCTTACCAAATGGGAGAAGCTCTTTTAGTGTTGAAAGGTGCTGGTCCATTCGTCGATGGTGGACAACGACCAAAACAACGTGGAATTAGGATGAAGATGATTGCATGAAGAAAGAATAGAGATGAGACAGGGCTCAAGAAAAAAAATTGATTTTAAAAATCAAAATGAATCTGAGTGGTTGGGGGGAGAGGGGTTTCGGCTCACAAAATTACTGTGGAGCAGTCGGGCAGATAGTTCGAGACTCGACGGATGGTCGGAGACTCGGAAGTGGACTGGAGGAGGAGCCCAAGCGCGGACGGCGGAGCTGAGCCACGGGCAGCAAATCCCAGAGGAGGGTAGTCAGATCCCGTCGGAGGGAGGTGTTTGTCGTCCATCCGCTGTTGGAGCAGAGACCGCCGACAGCCAGAGGGAGATTGGCAGAGGAGGTGGAGGCCCCCTTTAGATAGCAGCGGCTTCGATGACAACAGCTTCCTTCGACAGTAGGACAGGCTCTAACGGAGGAGAGGAGGCAAAAAGATAGAAACAGCGAGAGAGAAAGAGAGAAGATAGGTTCAGGATGGCGAATCATTTACGAGGGGTAGGGGCTGGAAATACGCGATAACGTGTGTTTCTATTTTCACGCGCGATAACGTGTGTTTCTATTTTCACGCGTTTTCTGGAATTGATTGAATCTCCTCGTCAGGAGATTTGGTGATTCCGGATAAAAACGCGATTGTATCGTGTTTTAGACAGAATTTTTAATTCCGTTTACATTCTATATCTAAACGAGATTCTAATGATTCTTTACTAAATTGTGATGAAATTGTCGATATTTTATCTCGATTCGGTACCCAGCACCTTATATTATATATTAGTATATACGCTGACAATCTTAAAAATAGACGCTTAGCTCAATAGTAAAAAAAGAGCATAAAAAATACTTCCCATTTTTTCAAGTTTAAATCTTCAATGCACTTCCCATGTGTAATTCAGTGTCAGCTACTAAGCAATATTGACCCAGAATTTTCCAGGAAGAAACAAAAGACCATAGTTTCCACAAGGTTGGATGTTTCAACTCGAACATGTTATAATTTGTTCTCAACTGACTAGGTCAACTTCTTTGAACCTACTGGTTGACTTCATCTTTATAGCATGTCACTGATCAAACCGACAATTCTAAAACTGGTCCAGTGGAAGAAGTTCTTCCTTTTAGTAGCCAATGCATACCCCAAATGTCCACTGGTTGGCCCCAAAGGGGAAGACTAAATTAGCATACATAAACCAAGACGGTAATGTATATGTACACAAGTAAAGATTGTACGTGACTTGATCTTATCAAGCTACAATTAGCCTGGACTAGAGTCTTATTGGACTCAGACTCTCTTTATGGGTTATTACGGATACGGAATTGGTTCTTTTATGTCTTTGTAACTAAAGTAAGATGTGTACATATCTTTTTCCAGTTCTTACCTCATCACATACTTTTGTTTTGAGGGTAGTCTATTAAGGCTATTAATATTCTTCTTTCTTATCTTTGTATGAGAGAGAAAGAGGTGAGGCAAGGAGAAGTGGGTTTTATAAAAAGAATTCTCTTAAGGGGCTATTTGAGAAGCTTGTAACTCATCCATTTTCTCAAATATAGTAGAAAAACTCTCTCCAACCATGGACGTAGACACTTTACCAAACCACACAAATTTTCATGTATTACTCTATTTACATTTTTATTTCACATTTAGATTGTTCCATTGTCAAAATTGTACCGTTACAAAGTCTGAAGATTGCATTTTTTTCTTGTGGTTAAGAGAATCTAAACAGCTCTTTGATTTTTTTTATTTTTGATCTGGGCTCTTTGAATCTGTGTAATGGCCTATATAGACTTATTTAATAGCACTTTGCCAAAAAAACGTAAGATCATAGCAAATGATCAAATTAAGAACTCTCTTCTTTTCTTTAAAGTAGTCAATAGACTCTTTTTTTTCATGAAGTCAGTGGTCCGTACTTGTGATCGTATGGGTAGAATGAGAGATTTCATAAATAAGAGAGTTTTTTCCATATTACCTGGCCTAAGATACAAATATTTCATATTCCCTGGTTTTGTAAAAAACATTCCATAGAACCTGGGTTTACACGATATTAGAAAAAAAAATAGACCAAAATACCCTTTTAATAAGGTTTGGGTTAAAAATCGTATAAACTATAGTTGTGACTAGGGTTGCAAGAATTCGGGCTGGCCCATAAGCCTGACCCGAAAATTTGCGGGCTTGGGCTTTGAAATATAAATTACGGGTCAGGCTAGGCCTAAAATTTTGTAAGCTATTAAGATTAGGGCCGGGCTGCCTAGACGAAAATTTTACAAGCCCAGCCCGGCCCGTAATGTTCAGTCACAACTACCATATATGTTGCGTCGTTAAGTTGTTTTCTCTAACCCTAAGAAGGATCAAATCTCCCTGCCGCACTCCCCCAACTATGAACTGAACCTCCTCCTCCTCCTTGGGTACTGTTCGACACCTTCAAGCTCCTCCAACATGAAGCCAAGTTCCACTTCCTTCCCTCCGCCTGCTCCATCCTCGACCTCTGCACTGCCCCGGTAGATGGTTCCAGGTAGCCGTAGCCCGCGTACTCATCGGCTCCTTCCTCCTCGGTGTCAATCTCGTCCCTATCCATCCCATCTACAGCACCCTCTCCATCGCCCAGGACATCACCACCCTGACTGGCGTGCCTCCATCAAGTGCCTCATGTCCCAACACGAGTGCTCTGCCTTTGACATGGTCCTCCGTGATGTCTCCCCCAACGTCGATGGCCACTGAGCCCAGGAGGCCACCGACAACCAACAGAGCAGCTCCAAGCAAGACCTTTTTGAGTTGTCTCAGACGGCACCCAGCAAAAGAATTTCGTGACCAACAAACTGCTGATCGAGATCTCCGGCATAGCCGGAATTGGAGAAGACGGCTGAGAGAGCTGCGACCAGGGAATCGACAAGTGTCGAGGAAGGGTTGGAGGACTTGCGGGCCCAAACATACAGGAGGCGGAAGACGAGGGGGGAACGCGGGGAGGGGTGCAAGGGAGGAGGGAGAGGAGGAGCTTGGCCAGCGGGTCGGCGACGTGGAGGGAGGAGCGGGATGAGGAGAGGGCAAGGGTGTGGAGGGACTAGAGGTGGTGCAGTGAGGAGGGGGAGCGGAGGTAGGACCAGGCTTGGATGATCGATTGAGGAGCCGGAGGCAGGCTGGCCGCGGTGGGGGGGACGGGGCAGAGGGGGAGGTGTTGGCCGTAAGCCAATATTCCGAAAAGAGCGAGGGCCTAGCCATCTTCTTTGCTGCCGAGACGGCTCCGGCATCGAGGCACCGGACAGATGGTTGGGGAGTGTATGGGCTGCAACTGTCCGACTTCGCCATTCAGCTTCGAAGTGCTCCGAGTCAAGCTGGGGCTCGAGCTCGGATTAGTGGGAAGGTGGTACCAATTGAAACAGTCGCTGATGCGTTTGATGTTAGGGTCCAGCAATGCAGAGAAGAGCTTGGGGTGGAGCACCCTTTGGAAGCCATGGCCACTTCTGTCAGCAGATTGTTGTGTGCCAAACCTCTAGTGAAGAAGGTCCTCACATTGGCCATCCCCTCTATCGACGCTGGTGGGCAACGAAAGGAAGACAAAGGGAAAGACAAAAGGAAGTCAGATTCTGGGGAGGAAGGCAAAGGGAAAGAAGAAGTCGGATTTAGATGAGGACGACTGTGCGAATATATGTTCTGTGAATGATTCTGATTCTGGAGTGAAAGAAAAGGCCAAGAGCAGATTCAACATAAAACAAAAGTTCAAGGTTCAAACTAAGCATAAATAACTAAGCCTGAAAGCCCGTGGCCCAGCTAAATTTTGGGCCGGGCCAAAATTTTAGCATTAGCTCCAGGCCCGGGCCGGGCTTGGGAAGTTATTATTTTCTTTTGGGCTGGGCCTGGGCCTAACCCTGCCCGTAAGGGCCCAGCCCGTTTGCACCCCTAGTTGTGACAAAGCATAAACAAAGAGGAGATCAGAGCTCAGAGACGATTTGTGATTTTCACCCGACAGTTTTCATCAACAACAAATTTCGATTTCTATTCAGCGATTGTTGGCCTCCCTCACTTCATCGGCGATCGTTCTTCTCTAATTTTCGTCCAAAAATTTCTAACCACATAAACTATTTATCATTACAAAAGGAAATCAAGATGATACTGCAACTCAAAAAATGAATCTTGAGGGACTATCTAGGGAGAACATTACTATATAAGAATAAAGAAGGATGTAGATGCTAAGGAAGGACATTGTAGAATAACTATGATAGCCTCCTACCCTATTGTGCAAAGAGGGACTCTAGTATAATTTTTTATATGCAAGTTTTACTGTGTAGAACATCTTATGTAAGCATATATACAATCTCAAAGGTTTTTATCCCTGACTTGATGAACAATTGTATAAATAACAAAGATTGGCGAATATCGTGTTATCAATAACACGCTATGGTTGCATATTGTGTTATCGATAATACGCTATAGCGAATATCGTATTATCGTATATGCGATATAGAGGAAAATAAATAACACATCTTGTTGGCATATCGTGTTATCGATAACACGCTATGCCAACATATCGTGTTATCGATAACACGCTATTGCAAATCTCATGTTATTGATAATACGCTATAGCAAATATCGTGTTATCGATAGCACACTTTGGCGAATATCATATTATTGTATATGCGATATAGAAGATATCGTAACATATTGTATTATCAATAGCACGCATTGTTGGCATATCATGTTATCAATAATACGCTATGGTGGCATATCGTGTTATCGATAATACGCTATGGTGGCATATCGTGTTATCGATAATACGCTATGGTGAATATTGTGTTATTGTATATACGATATAGAAAATATCATATTATGGGTTGTTGGCTCAAAGAATACATATCATATTATCAAAAATACATTTTATTGACATATTAAGTTATCATATATGCGATATGGATGAAGTGTTAGACACCAGCCATGCGGAGTGTGAGATTTTTGGTCCATTTAATGGGAGTCATCCTCTCGTTCTCGCATTCTCGGAACTCTTGCGAGTCATGCAAAGTTGATGTACTCTACCCGATTTCATTCGGATTCACTGTACTCCAAAAAATCCTTTCTTTTTGTAGCATTCAATCCCCATTTGGCGTAAGTCTCCGGAATCTTTCAATCTGTTGTAAACGCCACCCAGTTTTTCATATTGCTGGAACATTCTGTTTGTTGTAATTCAGCAAGCACTAAAGTAGCTTCCTTTGATTCCCCCTTTTGAACCAGTTTTTGGATTGAAACCAAGAGGTGGCTCTGTTTTGGTTTGTTCTCTGGAACACAGGATTGAGAAGGAGAAATTTTTTACTTTCTATCGATCATCTTTAAGTAGGTGATTTATTTTCTATATGTTGAGTGTTTTGATTTTGCTGATACAAATTTGTGTCATTGTCGGTAATTTTTCACCAGTAATGAAATAAGAGCTTGGGTGTAGGTTTAGGTTTGACCTAAGGGTATATTTGTCCTAAACCAGGTCATATGGGATTAAGTGTTAAAATTTAGAGAATATGGAATATTTGTATATCGAGCCAGGTAATATGGAAAAAACTCTAAATAAGATGGTTCCCGGTATGTCATGGAAAATTTATACCCATTATATTTGGACAATTCCCCCAGCTTTTATTATGAAAATTACCTCAAGTCTGCATAGACGTTCTTCTCGGCCCCCTACTTTTAAGTGAAGAATTTTAGGTCATCTCGATTACATCCTCTAAGATATCCTCCTCTATATGGGAGTCGCCAATCATTTTAATTGACGGTTCACATACTAGCGCTTAGTAGCATACCTATTTCTAACATTGACAGACGCTATTATGTGTGTCATCAATTTTAATGATTGATGGCTCTTATAAAGTAGAGGACTTGAGTGGTAAGAAAAATATATTTTAATGCTGGTAAAGAAAATGAAATGATATAGACATGTACTAATGGTACCAATCATATGTTTTAGCTTTACAATTTTATTCCCAGCTTTAAAAGATCATACCAAACAATTTTGTACTGGCCATAAAACACAATTTTGCATTTACTTTAGATTGCTTGTATTGAGGATTTTACCAAATTATCCCTAGGATATAATGTATTACATAAAATGTATCTTATTCTCACGTAATACACAAAATGGACCTATACACATAAATATTCATACATATGACATGAATTATCTAAAATACAATTTTCCTATTTTTCTTCCTTATAACTTCAACAACTCATTGCTTTTCATTTCTAGTATTTCCAATTTCAGCTCTAACACCGGCTCCACCACCTCTACCATCAACCATTGCTTCTACATTTAACTTTGTTGGCTTCACCACTTGTTCCGCTTCATCCAACTTCGTCTTCACCTCCTCCTCCAATATTGCATTCTCCTCCTCCTCTTCCTCTTCTTTTTCCTCCTCTCCTCTCCTCCCCATCTTCTTCCTCCTCTCCCCTTCCTCCTTCTCCTCCTATTCCTCCTACCTCCCTCCTCTTGTCCTCCTCCTCCCCTCCTCTCTATCCTCCTCCCCTTTTCCTCCTCGATCGTCTTCTCTTCATCCCTTCCTAAATCTAACAAGATTGGTCACAAACTAGCCGGCTAAGCTATTAAAATTTTGATTTTTTTCTCTACAAACTCAAATCTTTAAAAAAAACTCGTAAACATGTTAAACTACTTAAAACCAAAAATGGTTTTTATTTTTATTTGATTTTGACTTTTTTCTAATGCTAAGTAAAACCTCGTACTTATAGTCAACAGTTGATAGTCGATAATCAAACTTATTGCAATAAAGGAGATATAAGATAACATTATGAGTTACAATTAGGGGTGCTAACGATCTAAGCTGGGTCGAGTTTTAGGTTAGCTCAGCTCAAACTCAAAGTTTTAGGTATTAGCTTGAGCTTAGCTTAAACTAGATTAAGCTGCCAATCATCTAGCTCGAGCTCGGCTCAAGAAGGAAATCAGAAACTCGACTCGTGTTCAAGCTCAAATGAGTATACAGTGACCACATAACTTAACTCGAATTTGGCTCAATTGTAACGTTGCCAAAAAGAATAATCTCCTTGACCACTTCACCTACAACGCCTTTTGTGTTAAGCATTCCATAAAATAAATATAATATTCTCGTCATTTAAATATATTTTTTATCAAATATAATTTTATCACTCTTATCATTAAAATTGTACACTTGGACTAGGTTATTTTAAATAATATTTATACTTTTTTATATTAATCATATATTTTAATGCATAAAAATGAGTACAAAAACAATAATAATATTTCTACCTCATTATACCAATATATATTAATCTCTTAGTGAAAAATAATATTATCAAATACTCCCTCTGTCTTAAATTAATTGCTCCATTTGGTTTTTAAAATAAATTTATTTTATTTTATTTTTAAAAACTAAATGGAGCTATAAATGTAGAACAAATGGAGTATTTATAGATACAATATTGTACAAAATTGTCATCATTTACTAGAAGCTCATAAATTTGTAAATAGACAACTAAAGTATAAATAATATTATTTACTTATTTATTAGCTTTCTTTTATAATATTTTCATTTGTTGTTATGCTATATCTTGTGTTTGTATGTTTAACCATATATGCATCTTTTAGTAGTCTTCTATAAACATGTCACTATTATTAGCACATATGTACTCTCTTCATATGATTAAAGTGTTTATATATTTGTATTACATGTATTTTTTAGTTTTATATTAACATGTCATTATTATTAGCACATATATATTATATGTATATGTGGAACCACAACCTCTTCTACATACTTCAACCTTCTTTTGGTTGTATGAAATATATTTATTATTTGATAACCTAAATTTTCTAAATCTTTGTATTTATTTTTTACTTCAAGTGCCATCTTATAACCACCAAAAATAAAAAATTAGTGCCTTTGTAGTCAATTACATTTGTGTATATGAGATATCATATTTGAATGTATATCATTTATTTCTATTATACATAAATAATTTAAAAAATATCTCACATATAATATATGTATATTATGTCTCTTTAAAATATTTACTTCCAAATAATTTATATCATGTGTAATGTGTAGGGGTGCTAATGAGCCAGTTCGAGTCGAGTTTTAGTACTTGAGAACATGAAACTTGATGCCTTGTTGTCTTAGACCCATCAAAAATAAATATAAATTATCCTAATGTTATGAATAAAAAAAAAGAGACTCCATCACTCAATGCTAAAAAAATATTTATAAAAATATTATAAAATTTGAATTTCTACTAATTTCAACAATAGTCTTCATAAAAAATTTGAAAAGATATATCATAATTTGTTTGACATGTAAAGATAGTAAATAATATTACCATAACATATTGTCTAATGATTGACTATCCTATTTTTTTACTCGGCTATACTATTTATGTATATACTTTATTAAATCTTATTTCTATGATATATCTAAATTTTAATACATATCACATGTGGACATATGTGTATAATGTGTCTTTAAATGTTTACTTCTCAAAAATATATATCATGTGTGATAAGCAAATTTTAATACATATCACATGTGGACATATGTGTATAATGTGTCTTTAAATGTTTACTTCTCAAAAATATATATCATGTGTGATAAGCCAATACTCAATACATAGATATTATACATTCATTAATAATATATAAATTTGTAATATATATATATGAGATAAATGTAAATTGGGATTGATAATGTGCACATGTATACATAAGTGTCAATATATATTTATGTATATTATAAAATATATTTATGAATTTCATTTGAGTTTGAGTTCGAGTCGAGTTCAAGTTTTATTCGAGCCCAGTTGAGTCGAAACAGGGTATGCTCGACCTCAACTCAAAAATATTTAAGTTCAAGTCGAGTTCAAGTTGAGCCACTTCGAGTCGAGCCATATTCGAGTCGAGTCGAGGTACCTTTGCTCGATGAGCTGGCTCAACTCATTAGCACCCCTTGTTACAGTATCTCCTTAAGTATCTATAATAAAAAATCTTAACAAACTAAATAAATAAGATAAAAAATAAACTACATTTTAAATATGCAACTGTCGATTGCCTCGACTATTGACTGTTAGTTGTCGAATTGTCCCGGCCATCGACTGTTATAACATTTGGTGTCATAGACCACTTCTCTGGCTCCATCTATGAGAATTTTCTTCTCCGGCGCCAACAACCTTTAATTGATGTGTGACAATCGATAGTAGAGACATTTGACGACCGACAGTGAACAATCAGGATATTCGACAGTCGACAGTTGCTTGTTTAAAATTTATTTTATTTTTTATTTTATCTCCTTAGTTCATTAAGATAGTTCATTGTAAATATTGATGGAGATATTGTAACTCATAATGTTGTCTTGTATTCTTTTTATTGCAATAAATTTAATTGTCGACTATTAGTTGTCAACCTTGGGCTGTTAGTACGAGGTTTTTCTTAGCGTTAAAAAACATCTCATAGTCAAGTAAAAATAAAACTCACTCTTGATTTTGAGTAGTTTAACAAGTTAAGGGGTTTATTTTTAATTAAGATTTGAGCTTGTAAAGAAAAAAATAAAATTTTAGTAGCTCCATCATCTAGTTTGTAACTGGTCTTATTAGATTTTGGGAAGGAGGAAGAGAAAACTACTTAGGAGGAAAAGGGGAGGAGGATTGAGAGGAGGGGGGAGGAGGAGGTAAAGCCAAAGTTGGATGAAGCAAAGCTGGTGGAGAAGACGATAAATTTGATGGTAGAGGTTGTGGTTGATGGAAGAGATGGTGGAGTCGGTGGCAAAGTCGAAGCTAGAGTTGCTGCAAAATGAGAAGTTGTGGGTTTGTGAAGTTATAAGGAAGAAAATAGGAAGGAGCATTTTAGATAATTCATGTCATATGTGTCGAGGTTTACATGTGTAAAGGGCCATTGTGTGTATTACGTGAGAATATGAGACAATTTGTGTAATACATTGTATCATAGGACCATTTTGGTCAAATCCTCGTTGTTATTTCCCCCTTACTGTTTCCTATAGCCCTCATGCACACCCTAATAAAAAATTACTCATACATACCCCCTATTCCTTTTTTTCTTCAGCTGTTGTCAACTAAATAGGGTATCCACGCCAGCAAAGGCTATTTTAGCTGCCAACCACCATATGCACGGCTAGGGTGGCCAGATGGAAAGAGGGAAGCATCCTTAAAATATCATGGGGGCATTGGATTTACTTTTATGCCCCTCCTCATACTTGCATGCCCCTCCTAATAGTTTAAGGTGGTCAGCCCATGTGGCCATGAAAATCATGCTAATGGCAGTAGGCGGCCATGGTCAACACCCACCTCATTATTGTCAAGGCTTGCATCAAGATTTCATAAAAGTTCCTGGCTTTTCCTTGACTCTGGCCCAACTCCTGATTGCAAAAATCAATCTCAGGTTACCCTCCATCCTTACCCTCGAGAGGCCAAAGTCAAAGATCTTCACCCAGAAGTCCACACTTAGCAACACATTTTGGGCTTGATGTTTCCATGGATGATCGGGGGATCACACTCCAAATGGAGAAACTAGAGGTCCCGCACCATGTTCAGGATGATCTCGAATTGGTTCACCCAATGGAGAAGAGGGGGCCCATCTTCTTTGGCAAAGAGGGCCTCCTGCAAGCTTCAATTGGGCATGTACTTGTGGAACATAAATCATTTTTGTTTCTCAATTCAATAGAACAAGAGAAAGAACTACTGGCCATGGTGGAGGATGGCCTTGGCCATGGCCACCCTAGCCGTGCGTATGGTGGTTGGCAGCTAAAATAGCCTTTGCTGGCATGGCTACCCTATTTAGTTGACAACAGGTGAAGAAGAAAAAAGGAATAGGGGGTATGTATGAGTAATTTTTTATTAGGAAGTTGTGGGTTTGTGAAGTTATAAGGAAGAAAATAGGAAGGAGCATTTTGGATAATTCATGCCATATGTGTCGAGGTTTACATGTGTAAAGGGCCATTGTGTGTATTACGTGAGAATATGAGACAATTTGTGTAATACATTGTATCATAGGACCATTTTGGTCAAATCCTCGTTGTTATTAACCTCCCCCCTTCATTATCTTTCTTTTGTGTTATTGCATTGAGAAACAAAAGTGATTTATGTTCCACAAGTACATGCCCAATTGAAGCTTGCAGGAGGCCCTCTTCGCCAAAGAAGATGGGCCCCTCTTCTCCATTGGGTGAACCAATTCGAGATCATCCTGAACATGGTGCGGGACCTCTAGTTTCTCCATTTGGAGTGTGATCTCCCCGATCATCCATGGAAACATCAAGCCCAATAATGTGTTGCTAAGTGTGGACTTCTGGGTGAAGATCTTTGACTTTGGCCTCTCGAGGGTAAGGATGGAGGGCAATCTGGGATTGATTTCTGCAATCAAGAGTTGGGCCAAAGTCAAGGAAAAGGCAGGAACTTTTATGAAATCTTGATGCAAGCCTTGACAATAATGAGGTGGGTGCTGACCATGGCCGCCTACTGCCATCAACAAGATTTTCATGGCCACATGGGCTGGCCACCTTAAACTATTAGGAGGGGCATGCAAGTACTAGGAGGGGCATAAAAGTAAATCCAATGCCCCCATGATATTTTAGGGATGCCCCTCTCCCTCCATCTTCCCTCTTTCCTCTCTTGACAATCATTGATAACCTCCCCCCCACCCCTTAGGAGATTCCTGGCTCTGCCCCAACATTGCTAGACGCCCACCCCATTATTGTTCAGGCCATCAATAAGCGTTATAGCGAATGGCCATGGCCAGATGTAGACGCTGGCCAAGGCCAACTGTGGCCATGGTCGCAGCCATGGCTGCGGCCAAAGCCACTGCAGGTTGTTACAACTATGGCCAGCTACCGATCTAGTCCAAATATGTGTACAAAAATAAAAGTTGTTGACTTTCTACCATCTGCTGCTTGTCGGCCCCCACTAAAGAAGATATATAGGTGTTGGGGTGGACAATAGCAAAATAATGTAGGGCTATGGGGGTGTTGAATAGTAAAAAAATATTAATTTTTTCCTTCTTGGGAGTATTAGTTGGGGGGAAAATAGATGTGTTGTTTACTTTTAGGATAGTTCAATTTAAGACATGCACAAATTGGGACTAAAAAATATTGTCATGTTTCTCCTAAAGTTGTTTAATCATTTAAAGAGACTAATATGTCAAAATAGACATCCAAAGAGACTATTTTAGGAGACATATGAGTTTTATATGAAAACAACAATTAATACTTCAAATTCTTTTCTTTCTTTCTTTTTACTTTTTGATTGGTGCATGACTGATGATGCTATGGTTCCTCCGTGCACCCAACCTCTTCTATTTTAATTAATGACTTTCCCCATATGGCTCTTTATAGCCAGATAGATTAGTTCCTATTAAAACTCGCATAGGTGGAGAATACTGTGAAAGGTTAGGATTAGAAAATAAAAAATGTTCTAGTGACATGAAGATTTATACATGATGAACCTACTTCGTCTTCCAAACACTACAGATGATTAATAGGGCCACTTTTTTAAACCCGACTAATTAATATTTTCTGGATGATAAAGTAGATTCATCACTAATGAAACCTATTGACCTCAATGTAGCATTAATCTTAGAAAACCATGGCAGTTTCATGTTTTTTTAGTGCTAGGTATTCAAAGTTTTTATAAAGTTTCCTTTTATTTTTTTACTTTTTCGTAATAGATTATACTCTCCAAGTTGTTGAACCTACCCCAGCCATTCCATAGCTGTCATAGAGCCTCTCATCGTAGCTATGTAGGGTGGGTAGCCTGTTTCCCATCTCACACTGTTTATAGTCATAAAATAATCATATCAAGGCCTTCACATCAACCCTTCCAAATTAATCATTCAATTTATAAATTCACCTAATACAAAGCTAGATTAGTATAGATAATCCAGCATAGACAAGCATGAAGCTATGTTTTTATCAAAATTTGGCCTCTTTATCTTCATAGAAAAGTGGTTGATTGCATAGGGTTGTCCCGTTCACTTAATCAACATGCATAGTAGCATAGCGTAAGCTACATATGGGAGCCCTTTGTTAATAACACATATGTTAGTGCACATTATTAGTGTCAATATTATTGATTTTCACTTCCGCTAGAGTGTATATTATCGATCTCAAATATCAAAGGCTCCTATATATAGCCTACGCCATACTCATTATCAGTGGAGATCATGAAAAATGCTTCGAGTGGATGCCAACAAAGTATTTGAAAGATTAACAAAATCAACATATATCAAATCATAAAATAAACTACATACACCACTCGTTCAAAGTTAAGCCAACTAACACTCAAACTAAGCTAGTTTGAGATGGGTCAAATAAGAGTTTTATTCTATTAGCCTAAGTTTGAGCTTTGATTTGAGCTAACTTTATAACACCTCGTATTTCGATTACGCTTAAACTGGAGGGTTAGGGGTAATTATTTAATTTCAATTAAATTTTAAGGGGTTTCAAGGGATGAAATCTTAGTATATGAATAGAGCTTGAAATAACGAATATAACGAACCAAAGAAAACGCGACACAAAGGTCGGGATTGAAAGTTACGACCTCATGAAGCATGCAACATGGGCGGGACCACATATAAAGTGTGGAATAACCTACCCATGTGGGTCTAGTTTTGAAGGGCTCGTCAACAGGAGCCCATCGACACCAAGAACGCGCTATTCCAACTTCGGGGTAGGAAATTATCGCGTTTTGAAGTTGGAATAGTATTTGATTTAAAATAATAATAAAAATAGGAAAAAGACAAAATAGCTAGTGTCTTTGATGACACTAGCGGCTTGAGTCGCACTCCACCGAACTGTCGTGCGGCGAGATGCAGGGTCATGTATGCACGTCACTAATCGGTCTACGCACGGAAAGCATAAGCACGCATCAAGCACACAACGCCGAATTTTCATCCAGTTATCGCAAGACACGTGTCACGTGCACATGGGTGTGCACACTGTCAGCTTACGAATTTTTCCTATAAATTCTCATTTCTAATCAAACTTCTAAAGCAATTTCTGGAGTCGTTCTAAGTCTGTTCAAAAGGCGTTCTTAGCTAATTCGATGGTGTTCTACATAATGGAAGCATTCATTCCTCAAGTTAGTGACTCCATAAGGGGGGGAAACACCCTAGAGCAAGAGGAGACTCTACCTATCACCCTCGAGCTCCGCAGAGAGAGAAGTGGCCCGGAGTAAGAGGAGGCTCTATCCTCTGTCATCATGCCACAATGAGGGAAGTGGCCCGAATAGGGGAGGCTCCATCCTCCACCGAAGGGCCACGTAGAGTGAGGTACATCCCCGGGTAAAGGGGAGCTTATGCCCGCAGCTTACGGGCACGGAAAGAGAAAAAAGTATCTGAGCAAGGGGAAGGTTTGTCCGTCGTCTACGAACACGCAGAGAGAAAAGTATCTTCGGGTAGGGGAGATTATGTCTGTAGCTTACGGGCACAAAAAAACAAAAGTGTCTTCAGGCAAGGGGAAGGTCTGTTTGTTATCTACATACGCATAAATAGAAGAGTATCTCCGAGTAGGGGAGGTTCTATCCGCTACGGGAAGTGTGAAGTATCCCAGGTTAAGGGGAGGTTATGTTCGTCGCCTTTGGGCCACAATGAGGGAAACGTCCAGGTTTAAAGGGAGTGTCTGTCAGCCACCTTTAGACGTAATGAGAAAGATGTTCTGGAGCTAGAGGAGGTTTTGTCCGCCATCTCCGAACTTGAAAGGGAGAATGCTCTGAGGAAATGAGCAATTCCAAACGTCGTTACTTCCGGAACTACAAGGGAGTAAGCATTTCTAAAATTTTGTTTTAATATGATTTATATATGAATGCACATCTTACTTAGTGTTACTAATACACTAATTAAGATATATGATTTGCTAGGATCTGATATATGATTATATGTTCCGATTCGATATGCTTTGATATACTCTGTTGTGATTTGATTTGCTCTGAAATGTTCTGTGGTGATCTGATATGCTCCAATCTGATCTGATGTGATTTGTATGGTAGGATGAAATCTAATATTAGCTGATAGAATTTGATGTGATCCAATCTGCTCTGTGTATTTTGCTCCGCTCTGTGATAGAGTGGCACGTGTGATTCTTCTAGTGTTTTGTTCACCTCTATGATAGTTGTGATTCTGCTGATTTACTGGCTTCTATTCAACTCCGATGATTTATAAGATTTCCATTTAATTCTGAAAGATTTATTTGGATATAAGGATATACATATTTTAACGTATTTGATTTTGTGATGTCTGATGCATGTATTAGCCATTAGGAATAACTATGTTCAAATCCGATCGTATTAAAAAATGTCATAGATGTTATTCAATACGTACGTAGGCAACCAATGGTAAAACAATGTTGGCCCAATCTAAATTAGTTATAAAATTAGGCTTGTTCTAACCTACGCGCAACGAATCGTTAAAGCCCCGTAGTGCGTAAGGGAACGTTATGACTCTCACACCATGGAAGGCCATATCGACAGATACGGGTCTGTATCGGTCGATACCGATACGAATTCGGGGGGCGATACCCCCAACACGTATCTTCGATATGTATCGGCCGTACCGTATCGATATGGCCAATACGTATCAATACTCTATTATTTTTTTATATTTAAAATTAATTTTTTTTCAAAAAAAATTAAAATTTTTTTTCTTAAAAACAAAAACATAATTCAAATTCAACATCTTCTAATGACGGTATTTCTATTATATTAAAAATATTTTAAAAAAAATTATGAGCTCAATATAGGTGGGTCTATATAGTTTACATAATTTTTTTAAAAATATAGTGCTCCACAATTATGCATTTACTTAAACATCTACCGTACAAGTTTCTCAGTAATATTTATATAAATCATAATAAATATCTTACTTGGTTCCAAAATAAATTAATTTCAATGCACTTAATATAGTATGAAGGGAATAATAGTTTGTAGAGGACATAGGGAATAAAATGTATGGTTCTAAAATTAAATAATTTTAGAGCACTCGTATAAGTTGATATGACCTTCTATTGTATTATCATGCTCTAAATGAAGTATTGTGATGATATATTATTAGTTATAATATTTTTTATGTATATGAAAGGGTTTACGACCGTTTCGGCGCGTACTCGTATTCATGATCATCGATATTGTCATCTGTATCGATATTGCCTTCCATGTCTCGCACACAAAGTCTGCAGTTCCCGATTAGTCTTGTTTTATTTTTTCTGTTTAATTCCGATTTTATGAATTTTGTTTTCAGAATAACCCCCGGTCCGGGTCGGGTTTCCGGGTCGGGGTAATACAAACTTTGAATATAGCCTCGAGTAGAATAAAGCTAGCTCACAATCCTACTCCAAACCTATCAATCATTTCCTTATACAAGCAAACACTCCATGAGTTTAATTATCAAAAACAAACAAAAAATCATGAATTTGAGTTATCATAACATAATTTAAACTAACTTGAGAGTTGCAAAAGTATTTTTCATAAAGTGTTTGTGTAGTCAATTAAGACTCTAGCACATATGATTAAAGATGAATCCCAGCCTAATGAGATCAGAGAAATTAGACAAAGCAACCAAATAGGAAACATCGAAGCGGAGTTAGTTTATGAGAATATACAATGTAAATTGCATATGGATATTTTTTTATCAAAAAATTGTATATGGATATGAATTACTAGAAAGAGCAAGTAATTTTCCAAGTAGAAGTTTGTAGCAACTATAATAAACAATTGTAAGTAGTTAAATTAATCAAATAAATATTTTAGATTTGAATGACATCTTTTGTTGAGTAAATCACAATGGTGAATTACGGCTTAAAAATTATTGTAAAAGACCATAAGCTAATCTTTTTTTAAACTATACTACTTAAGACTAATGGGTATAATATATTTATAATTTTTAAATATACAAGTGGTAATGGATAAACAGGTATGGAATAACTTTTTCTATTACCTTCCATTTAGATAATGTTTGGATAAAATTATCCTCTTATTTATCCATTAAATAAATTTAACCATACAATTGAAATTCTTAGTGGTACAGTACTGATGATAGAATGGGTATTGTTGGCAACCCTACTCTTTAGCACGGTTTTTGCAAAGAATAATGCTATTGTGACATGAATTTTTACACATCAAAACTTTACTTTGTCATTTTCACATTATTGATGAGTGATGCTCACTGTTATGCTCACTGTTATGGGCCCCATTCATGAATGGTGTGATAATAATGAAGTAGACTTTTGACATGTGAAACTTCACGTCAGTCAATTATTTTTCTTCGGAGTTGTATTTTTGAAGAAGTTCTTTTATAATGTCCAAGTAATAGGTCAACATGTCTATTTTTTCCCACCCTTGCGCATCACATGGGCTCATTTCAAGGCTTCATTCTTATTGTTGCCTTAGATTGTGAGCCGCTTAGTTATCCATCTACATCCTTGTTATCAAATCTCTTGGGCCCTTCTGAAAACAATAGTATGTTGAAATTGTGGCAAACCCAATTTGTATGTTTTTGTGCGCTACTACTTCACGTTCTACCTCTTTTTCAAGCAAAAGTTGGAGACCACTTCAAGGATGAGGTAGAGCAGAAGCATGGTGGAATATTATGACATGCCCTAGGGGTCAGGTGGTCTATTCGAATTAGGAATTAATTATTAGTTAAAATATTTTCCAATAATTAGAAGTTTGTTCATATTGGGCATAGGCCAATGTTAGAGGCTCATTATGATTGCAAGTTCTATTAGGATTAAAGTCCTTAATTGTCTTTAAATATATAAGGGATATGCCCTATTCGATTCATTTAGAAAATCAATGGAGAATTAGATTAATTATTTTAATTTAATATCTTTAGTACTAATCATGCGATGGAAACCTATTATAGACCACAACTTCATACATAGATTGTGAAGGTGAACTTTGTAAGTAACACATGTGGTGGTTGTTTTTAACTCTTTGGTTGTATCGTTCGATTCAACAAGCTCCTCCATGATAAAGTGTACATACCATGCAATTGTTTCTCCACACGCTCATCACTCAAATTCCTTGTATTGATAAATACAAGATATGTAATATAGACCACAATCTACACAAGGGAAATCTAGGGAAAAGGGGAGATAAGAAATATAGGAAGAGCAAACTAATTAACTAGACTAATTGCTGAATTTTTATTAATTGATTAGCACATGGTTGTACACTACAATTTATAGTACAATTAGGAATTAATCCTACTAGCATAAGGAAAAATAATCCTAGTCTAATTGTGAATTGTAATTAAATCAAAATAGTAAATCCTACTTAATCTAGGAAATGAAGCCTAATCTAGGAAAGGTGAAATCTAATTCTAAAAGGGGTGGGACATATCAACTACTTTTGCTAGGCCTTGTCCTCAACGTCGGGAAGTGTCGATACTCTCATTGACTACAAACGGTTGTAAAATCCAAGCATACTTCGGTTGCGGTCGTTGAAAAATGTGCAACTTATCTAGAGGTTGAGCTGTAAGAAGGCGTTTGACTCTATCAATCTCAAAGCTCATCTACATGCGTTCAAAGTCTCATTTGACCTTTCTCAAAGAATGCAACCAATTCATGCCAAGAACGATATCAGCTCCCATGATAGGCAAAACATAGAAATCAAATGTGATAATAAGGCCTTGAGCAAGCAGGCATGCCTTACGATAAACCCCCATACTGTGAAGCTTTGCACCATCTCCGATCATGATATCAAAAAGATATTCGGAGATCTGCAAACCCAACTATTTAGCAATGACTTCATAAATGAAACTATGGGTGTTACCTGTATTGATAAAAACCATGACACGTTATTCCTCCATTTGGCCATTGATGCGCATAGTGTTGGGAGCATTACCACCTTTATAAGCATGAAAGGACAAATATGGGTTGACATCATTGACCAAGGCAGCTAGGGCAAGGTCAAACTCAGCCACAAGGTCCGGAGAATCCACTGGGTTAGGCGCATCTTCAACTACATAAGCATGAAGGGTCTTGCAGCGGTGGCCAGGGGCATACTTTTCGTCACAATTATAACATAAGCCCTTTGAGTGGCAAGCCTCCATTTCAGCCTGGGATAACCTATTAAGAGGAATCGTAGTGGTCAAAGTAGGAGGTATACGGCCTATAGTGGTGAGTGGGCCAGTAGTAGAAAAAGATGACAGGGCTCATGGAACACACTGTTGTTGCTAAAGTTGCTCTTGACACATACGAGCAATACATATTATTTCCGTTAAGGTACAATGCTTGAAAATGCGCACAAAAGCTTGCAAGTCGGATCGCAAACCACCAAGGAAAGTATTAATCAAAGCAGCTTTTGACCAATTAGAAACTTGATTAGGCAACTTTTTAAACTCATACAGATAAGCTTTGATGGTGGTGGTCTGGCAAACACGTGAAAGACGGATATTATAATCTTCGTAATTAGTCGGTCCAAAGCGAACAAGGAGAGCTCGTTCCACATCATCTCACATAGCATGCAGAGTATGAGAAAGAAAGTGTTCGAGCCATTGTAGCACACGACCTTCTATGTGAAAGGAAGCGAGATCAATACTCTTGCAAGTTGGAGTATGGTGGAAGTAAAAAAATCGTCAAGTACAAGATACCCATTCCTCCGGTTCGTTACCTTTGAAGATCGGAAAAGTGAGTCAAACTGGACAGGCTTAGACAACACCCTCATAGTCGTGGGCACCTGCATCATAACCAGGTGGACGTACACGGGTTCAGGGACTGCTATTCCCATGGCCGCAAGGATGACCGCCATGGTCGTAGTAATCACGGTCAGCATGGAAGGTGTCACCGTGATCATACGAAGCGTCCATATGATCATAACTAGGGGAAAGGAAATGGATGCAGCCTGATAGGGCCTGTGGGCACGAGCAACTGAACAACCTGGAAGTGCAGACAAGATCCTCACGTAAAAGAAGTGGTGGGGCCACTGGCAAAGTGGCCTCCAGCCAAAAAGGGCTGGTTCGAGTAGGGTATGGGACCGGACCGGAGTGGGAATAAAAATCTGTGGGCAGACCGGCTTGAGACATGACAACATCGCTTTGCCCAAAATTGGCTAGTAGTGTCCATGGTCCGGCGGAAACGAAGGAAGCCAAGGGCGACATCCGGCGAGGTGGTGGGTCGACAAGATGAAGGGGATTCACGGCGGGCGGTGGAGGGTGGTGTGGAAGAGGATGTGACCGAGTGACCAGATGATCAAGGCCGTGATGTGGCATTTGGAAAGCATCCAGTCGGGAGGCAGAAGGGTGATCTTGCTCGGGAGCTGCCGGTAGAGTGTTAGAGACACAGTGAGGTATCATCCCAACGGTGGATTTGAGCAGCAGCAGCGCCGAATCGTGGCCACTCATGGCGGAAGAAGAGGATCTGGTTGGCACTTATGGAGGAGAGGAGACACCGCAGACTGAAAGAAACCTACTCCAGAGACGGCGGTGTGCTGGAGGTGGCCAGAGGTAGCGGCGACACGAGAGGGACCAAAACGAGAAGGGTGGCCACCGCGATGGACCCCGACAGAGCAGCATCAGAAGCGACGGCGACTGAGATGTCTGTGGAGATGGGGGCGACTGACTATTCAGAAGGACAGACGGGATCGGCTGGAAAAGAGGGCGGCAGAGTGGCAGCGAGCATAGACTAAATGAGCGACACACCTGCAGAGGCCATCAATGGCGATTCCAACCGGAAAGCAAGTGCCTTGACGGCTGTGGGCCAGTGGGATTCCAGAGAGCGTTGCGAAGACCACTGGACAATGACGATCGAAGGGCAAAAGTGGCTCGGGCGGCTTGTTCTGTCGGAAGGGGTATGGCTGGAGAAAAAGGAGGCTGTGGCGGACAACCCGAGCCGGAGGCCGGAGCGAGTGCGTGAGAAGAGGCGGCAGGGGCGTCTGGCAGAAGAGGAGCAGAGAAAGGGGATGGTGCAAAATCTGATTCACGCGTTGACGGTGATCCGGAGTGACGGGGAGGGGAAGGATCCCTGCAACCTTGAGCCGTAGGAAGAGGAACTGTTGGCGGGGTGCCACGGCTACAGCGAGAAGCCGGTCGTCGGTGGTAAAGGGGAAGAGTCTGAAGCCCGAGGTGGGAGACATGCTTGCTGGTAACCTAACCTCTGTAAATTCATGACCCACATTGTTAATACTTTTCTCGAGTTTAGTAATACGAGAGTAAAGCTGACGGGAGAGGACCCGGAGACGGGTTGTGATTGGTTGTCCTCCCCGACATTGATTTAATCGCAAATTCTTCATGTAAATTTCCCTGATCAAACGTAATGGTGGTGGGTGCACAGCAATTACAAATTGATCGTAAATAAAAATTAATGGAGTTATTATACAGTTATAATTACATATTTTTAATACAAATACCTAGGGACAATTGTGCATAGAGTTAATAATTTACAAAGCGTTTATAAATCTCTAGGTATATCATGTCATTACATATCGGTCACATAAATAATTACACAAAAAAAAATTATTCAAAAATCACTTCCGCTTCTACCTCTGTCCTCATTGAAATACCCACAGGATTTAGGGGTGGGTGAACATATTTATACTCAGTGAATTGTGTTAAAATTTAAAATGATGCTAAGCATCAAAACTTTTAAACGCAAACTTATACTCTTTTCACATAATCATTTGTCCACTGTAAATCACCCCAAAAATCAATTAGTCCAGTTCAAAAGCAAATCAAGTCCAATTCCAAATCACGTAAAATTCACAAGCACGCTTCCTATTCAAATCCTGAACCACGATAAATTCACAAGCTAAAATCCGCATTAGAACTAAGGGTTCAAACCCTGAATCAAATCAGATCCGTGATCTCAAATCCAAGTCACAACACATCCACAATTTCAAATTCAGAACAAATCACATCTATAAACTTAAATCCAAATCACATCATAAACCGTGATACCCAACGGCCTACCCTCGGTACTCATGAGACAACGAGGGTCACTTAGGGAAGGAGTTTTCCCATGATACTCCACTTTGTGCGTACCACTTGTCGATTATTTTTCTCGGCGGGCATCCAAATCAATATGTAACCAAACACTAAAGGGTAAGCACAAAGATCAATTCACTTCACTGTACATAACCAAAACACTAAGTGGCATGTACGAAATCAAATTACATAATTGCACATAACCACAACACTAAGGTCTATTTGGATTGGTGAAAACGAGGAGAAAGCGAAAGAGAAAGTGAATCCAGGTGAAAGAGAAACTAGGAGATTCCTAATTACTTTCCACTGTTTGGTTACACAAATGATGTTAGAGAAAATTGACAGTGACAGTAGTGGTAGCGGCGGCGGTGGTAGCGGTGATCACAGTGGTGGTGGTTGCCGTGGCAGCGACGATGGTGGTGGCGGCGGCAGTGGTGGTGGTAGCGGCGGTGGTGGTGGTGGTGGCAATAGCAGCGGTGGTGGCGGCAGTGGCGATGGTGGGAATGGTGGTAGTGGCTGCAGCGATGGTGGTGGCAGTGGTGGCAGAGATGGTGGTGGCGATGACATTGGTGGTGGTGGTGGTGGCGACGGCGGCGGTAGTGGCAGTGGTGGTGGCAGCGGTGGTGGCAGTGGCGGTGCTGGCGATGGTAGTGGTGGCGGCGATGGTGGTGGTGGTGGCAGCGATGGTGTTGGTGGCAGTGGCATCGGTGGTGGTGGTGGCGGCGGCAGCGGCGGCGGTGGTGACGGTGGTGGCGACGGCGACATGGATGGCAATGGTGGTGGTGGTAGTAGGAGTAAGACATAAGTGTTTAGTACAATGATTTTCTCCCAAAATCCATGGGTTGACGGGTGGAAAATTTTTGGGCCAAATTTTTATCCATTTTTTCTCACTTTTAACTCTAGTTTCTCTTTCCCCGTTGCACCAAACGTTGGAAACTGGGAGATTTTAAGAAGATTCTTTTCCTTTTCCCCGCTTTCCACCAATCCAAACAGACCCTAAGTGGCTCATACGAAATTAGATCATATTACTGCACATAACCAACACATTGAGGCTCGTACGAAATCAAATCATATAAGTAAATGTAACCAAATCACTACGTATCACACGCCAAATCAATTCACTGCATAATATATTTATCCAAAATAAGCCTTATAAACGTAACCACACCAAATCAACCATAAATTCTACCATAAGCATGTATTTAAAGTTTAAAACCCCTACCTCGCTTTTCGTGTGAGAATGAATACAATGCGCCAGACACCACAAACTTGGATGTCACGTTCTTGGCTATAGAGTCTCAAACTAGAAAAATAACCCCGTCACGATGTCCGGCACGCTCAATTTAGGTAAAAATACCTCTTGAACGGCTTGAATCGGACTCAAAATTACTTAAAATGAAGGAACATAAGTTTAAAAAATGTGGGAAAGAGAAAAAAAATGGAAAACGGACAAAATTTGAAGCCCACGTGCGTGAGGAGGTGGGGAAAGAGTCACGCGCGTGGCGCGTGATGCGGAGCTGGCCTGCATAGTGTGCAAGCCCATCCCTAAGCGCACCCCGCGCCAACACACGGTGCATGGAACGCGTGCATCCTGCGTGCTGACGCAATAATCCTTTTTCTTTTTATTTATTTTAAAAAAATAAAAACTTTAAACGCACATAACTTTCTCTCCTGGACTCTGATTCACGCGTTCTTAGTAGTAAGTATTATTAGGCTCGTATCGAAGAGCCCTACAAAACAAGATCCCACAATGGGGTTTCTTGTACTTTTTAACTGGGTCCCGCCCATATGGCACATTTCTTGAGGTCGTAACTTTTGGCCCCGGTGTTTGATTCGAAGGGTTCAAGGCCTGCTACACTCATCTTTCAGCATTCTAACACATCATTATTAAATCTCATCAAGTAAAAATCTTCAATTAAACACAATTCAATAAAAACTCGAATATAAACATTATTAAAGTTATAAAATCACATCTAAAAATCAGGATCGTTACACGGGTACATCTCGGAGCGTGGATGAGTTCAATGTGGCGAAGGAGGGCTCAATCATTTTGTCTGGGTTATTTTGTCGGGGGCCAGTCATAGCGTCATGAGGGACGGTGAAACGGCAAAGGGGGCAGGAAGGAATGCTTCGATACAAGTGATATAGATCATAGTCTTAACCGAAAAAATTTAAGGAAAAGGGGAAAGAAAAAAGATAGGAAGAGTAAACTAATTAACTAGACTAATTGCTAAATTTTTATTAATTGATTAGCACATGGCTGTATACTACAATTTATAGGATAATTAGGAATTAATCCTACTAATAAAAGGAAAAATAATCCTAGTCTAATTATAAATTATAATTAAATTAAAATAGCAAATCCTACTTAATCTAGCAAAAAAAAGCCTAATCTAAGATAGGAGAAATCTAATTTCAATCTAATTCTAACAGGGGTAGGACATATAATTATGTGAACCTAGATACGCTAAGAGAGGGGCAAAAACTACAACTTGGGATTTACGGGGGCTTGCATGCTATTGTTTGAGAAAATTTTCTAATTAAGTTTCTGAGCAATTTTTTTTTCTGCGTAATATATACAGCAACTGGCATTGGAATCATTGAAAAGTCAGCTAATATTATCTAGAGTACGGTTTGAAGAGTGCACAATAAATATAAGGACGAAGAGTTTGCCCCTCCCTTTTATGGGCCCACCCCTTTAATACAGTTGGTAGGATGGTATAAAACTCGGGTGGGTTGGATAAAGTAAGGAGTGACTAAATATAATGGCCAAGAAAGTAGCTGTCATGATTTTGTGGATGCGTGAGAAGAGTGAAAGAAGAATTCTATGGCCCAAAGCATGTGTAGCCTGGGCCAATTTCTTCAAATACACAAACCAAGATTAAAATTATTTAAAATATAAATCCAATACAAAGATCAAAAGGCTTTTTTTTGGGTAAATAAGATCATAAAGCTTTGTGAATATGTTAGAAACCCACCTTATAATTGGATAAGTGGTCTGATCAGTACAAGTCAAGTGAGGAATAACAGCTTTTATTTCATATATAATTGAGTCGTTTGCTTAAAATCATTTTGTTTTGCTCAGTCCTTGTATTACAAGACCGAAGTGAAATAGACGGCAAGGAACAAGGATTAATACTAGATCAAAACAGTTCAAGTAGGCATTTCCTTTGACCCGTATGAGCGAAGTTTTCTAGGAAATTGCTGCAGAATAATCTGTCCTTCGGGTCATAAACATTCAACAACCAAGTTTGTGGAAGAAACAAAGAGTAAAGACAAGAGATCTGCTTATGCACAAATGATTCCTTATAGTTTTTTTTTGTCGGAATTTTTTTTGTTGGTCGGAATTCATTATATAGTTTGTGCAATGAGTTCAGTACCCACATTTGGAACTCCATGATTCAGGCTATCATTAAATCACTTTGTTGTTAGTTGCATCTTAATTATAACTGTATTTTGCTATCGAAGTATATGTTTTGATCAGTAACAACTAGAATATACAGGCTTCAGTAACAATCAACTCAAAGAGATCAACTCTGAAGATATATTACAAAAGTTCCTGTTGAACGTGAAGATTATATGCAACAAATTCTTCCATGTTGCAACCGTTGTACTTGAAAATAAAAAAAAATAGCAGGGGCTCAGCTCAATTTAATTTGTGATCATCTTCAATATGTAAAACAAAAATAAAATTTTGATGCACCATAATTTTAACAAAGGGCATATGTACAGGCTCCAGTAGCGATTAACTAACTTCAAAGATATTTACAAAAACCAGTCGAAATACAACTTATTCTTCGGAGTTGCAACTGTTGTACTTGCTAATTACAAAAATCAGTACGGACTCAACTCAACTGCTAAAGAGACAAACAGAAGAAATGAACTGGTCGGAAGATTACAAGAGGAGCCATTTGGCATGGAGAAGCTTCAGTCATCTGCAAGGTCATCAATGTTCAGAGTCTAATGAAAACTATAAATCCTTTTCTTTTGGGTGGACAAGGGGACGGGTAGTATTAATTAGATATGATTCCCCAATAAAAGGCGCCAGGAATTATACACAAGAAATATGATTTGTTAACAAATTAAGGATTCATGATAACTTCACTATGTCACTCAACATATAGTTTCCTAAAATATGGACAATCAAATATCGTACTAAAAATTATTCTCCTTACAATTTTAATTAGATTTAAAGATTTAATATTGTAATTGCAGTCCTAAATGATTTATTACAATCTGGATCCCTTACTTTCAATGCAAGGGAAGGAAACACAACTGGGAAGTCCTAATGGATATTATGCCTGAGATTTTTTAAAGAAGCTAAGAGAAGCAAAAGCAAAATTCAGGGAAAGCGATCTCCTGCGCAATTGCTTGTTCTTTCGCATACAAAATCATTTGCAGGTGATCATTCTCCATGCATTAGTTTCTTGGTTTTGGAAACCTAGCGTGGGCCCTCCCTCCTCTTCCTCCGGGAACAACCATGATGAAAATCAACGGCAAGTGCAAGTAGTATATTATGCAAGTAATGAGCCAGTTCATACATGCTAATATCAGCTAACTACCCGGTGGATATCTTGGCAGACTCCAGGTAGGACAGAAACGTTCCCTGGTTCCACAACCTCCGCCCATGGTTTCTTGTACGGAGGACCTCTTTAATTAGAATTTCTTCTGTATTCAATTAACAAATGTCTTCTTGGTGGGAAGGGCTTCGTAGTCAAATTTTAAAAGCTAAAAATACTACGAAGACCTAGTCTAGATACTAAGAAAAAATTAGGAAAATGTATCACAATCTCTTGCAGCCAAGTTTATGCCAGCCGACCGCATTGTCTGATTGTTGAATGTCCTTCATTTACAGACAGATGTGATTAAAATAGTGTGAATGGCCTAACGTATTTAACTGAGAAAGCAAGAGTCCAAAGGAGCTGATTAATGAAACAGGACGATTACCTTTAAGGGTTGTAGAGTGTGCAATAGCAACTTTTATTGTGTCACCATGCTTTGAACTTGGACCATGTGTTTTATTGAACTGTGATATGAACTCCATTTACCTATATATCGCTCTTGTTTTTCCTCATACTGTTCTATACTTTACATATATACTTCTACATATATCCAGTAAACCATTTTACCATATGCTAAACTTCGATCATTATGATGTTCCTAAAAACTGATCGAAGTTCCCTCTTGATTTCATTTGTGTAACGATGGAGCCAGCTGAAAGGTGGGCTTCATACATAGATTGTGCAGATGAACTTTGTAAGTAACCCATGTGGTGGTTGTTCTTAACTCTTTGGATGCATCGGTCGATCCAACCAGCTTCCCCATGATAAAGCATACCGACCATGCAACTGTTTCTCCACACACCCATTATTCGAAGTCCTTGTATTGATAAATACAAGTTATGTGAACTTAGCCAGGCTAAGCAAGGGACAAAAAACTACAACTTGGGATTTGGGGCGGCTTGCAGGCTGTTGTTTGTCTGTCAAAGACAAATTTCTAAGCAAGTTCCCGAATTCTCCGTAATATCTACAGCAGCTGGCATTGGAATCATTGAAAAGTCAGCTAATATTATTGTAAGTAAGGTTTGAAGAGTGATTTTCGCCAAGAAAGTAACTGTCATGATTTTGTGGATGAGTGAGAAGTCTGAACGAAGAATTCTTTGGCCCAAAGCATGCGGAACCTGGGCCAAAATTTTCAAATACACGAGCCAAGATTAAAATTATTTAAAATATAAATCCACTGCAAAGATCAAAAGGCTTTTCTTTGGGGTAAATAAGGTCAAAGGCTTTGTGAAGATGTTAGAAACATACCATATATTTGAGGGAAGATAAGTGGTCTTATCGGTACAAGTCTAGTGAGGAATAACATTTTTTATTGCATAAATAATTGAGTGGTTTTCTTAAAAAATGTGGCTATATTTTGCTTAGTCGTTGTATTCAGACTTAGAAGTGAAGTACACGGCAATAAACAAGGGTTCATACGAGGTCAATTTAAGCAACAGTTCAAGTAGGCGACTTTCCCTTTGACCCATACTAGCGGAGTTTTCTAGGAAATTGCTGCAGAATAATCTGCCCTTCTGGAAATAAATATTCAACAACCAAGTTTGTGGAAGAAACAAAGATTAAGGACAAGAGATCTGCTTATGCACAAATAATTGCTTGTACTTTTTTTGGTTTTTTGTTTGGTCTGAATTCATATTGTGTAGCATGTGCATTGATTTCAGCACGCACAATATTTGGAAACTCCATGATGCAGGCTATCTTTAAATCACTTTGTTGTTGTGTACTTTGCCCGGTCATCTTAATTATAACTGCATTTTGCTATTGATGTTCTGTTTTGATCAGTAACGACTAAGAATAAACAGGCATCAGTAACAATCAACTCAAAAAGACCAACTTTTAAGACATATTACAAAAGTTCCAGTTGAACGTGAAGATTATATGCAACTAATTCTTCCAAGTTGCAACCGTTGTACTTAAAAATTACAAAAAATTAGCATGGGCACAGATCACTTTAATTTGTGATCATCTTCAATATGTAAAACAGAAATAAATTTTTAATGCACCATATTATAACAAAGGGTGTATATACAGGCTCCAGCAGCGATTAACTAACTTCAAAGATATTTAAAAAAAGGAGTCGAAAATACAACTTATTCTTCGAATTTGCAACTGTTGTACTAGCTAATTACAAAAATCAGTATGAACTCGGCTTAACTAACAAAGGGACAAACAGAAGAACTGAAACATGTCAGAAGAGGTGCAATTTGGCATTGAGGAGATTCAGTCATCTGCAAGGTCGATATTGAACTACTCCTCTAGGGAGATGCTGACTGCAGGCCACATGAACGCTGGCTTCTGCATGGGCAGCTCCGGAGGGGCAGTTTCCCCAGTGAGAACTTGAATAGCCAATCTCAAGGAAGGTCTTGCAATAGGGTTTGGGTGGCAACAAGCCAATCCCAACCTAAGCACGCTCTCCATCTGCTGCTTATCAAAGATGCCATCCAACCTAGGATCAGCTGCAGCTAAAATCCTTCCTTTGCCGTACAAATCCCAAAGCCAATCCACAATCTCACTGCTATTGCCATCATTTGCAGGGCAGTTATAGGGCCTTCTTCCACATGCAACCTCCATGATGAACACTCCAAACCCGTAGACATCTGTCTCCCTGTTAGCCCTCATAGTGAGGAAATACTCCGGCGCAACGTAGCCCAGAGTGCCGGCTATCTTGCCGGTGGTGTGGTGCGTCTTTCCTTCATCTTGGACGGCTCGAGCCAGACCGAAATCGCCCAATCGGGCATTGTACTTGGAATCCAGCATCACATTGCTTGATTTCACATCCCTGTGAAAGACTTTCTGGCGACACCCGTTGTGAAGGTAGCACAAGGCATCCCCCACCCCACTGATAATGTTAAGCCTTCTATCCCAAACTCAAATCATACTCCTCTCCAGTGGCAAAGCCCTCGTTGGGAAATAAGAAGTTGTCTAAGCTTCCATTGGGCATGAACTCATATACTAGCAGAAAATCATTTTTGGATTGGTAACACCAGCCAATCAATTTTACCAGATTCTTGTGTCTGAGCCTTCCAATGGTCGTAATCTCGCTGATGAATTCTTGCTCACCTTGTTTAGAGTGCTTTGAGACCCTTTTTACTGCAACTGTCTCTTTGGTGTCCTTCAAAACTCCCTTGTAGACTGTCCCAAAACCTCCTGCCCCAAGCTTGTTCCTTGGATGGAAGTTTGAAGTTGCAGATTTGAGCTCTTTTAATTCGAACTTCCTCGGCGACCTCTCGGGCATCAAATCTAGGATCTTCTTCTCCCTCAATTTTACTGTATCATATCTTTTCTTTCTCCAACGTAAAAATGCTACTAAGAGAGAAATGAGAACTGAGGAAAGAACTCCAATTATGATCCATAGAGTCAACAGTTGGCTCTTTTTACCTTTTTCTTTGCCGGAGAAACTCCAGGCCTTGATGCAGTTGAGCTGGGTCTGGCTACCAGTTGAACCTGAGAAGCCTACGTGAACATTTTCCGTTAGATAATCAGATAGATTAATAGGCAGGGAAATGACTGGATTGGATTGATCAATGCTTGATGTAGCGTTGCCCATAGCAACAAAGATGGACATATTCTTCGAGACACCATCATATGCAATAAAAACAATAACATCAGATCCACCGATGAGATTAACACCATGACTAGTTAGTGAAACTGGTCTTCTGGACTCAATCCCATTCACGTCGACGCCGACATGGTTTCCGTCGATGTCATTGTCGGAGCTCTTCCTTGTGTCGAACTCGATTGCAACTATTTGATTGCCGGATTCTCCATCAGACTCTTCATTCACTATTCCGAGCCATTGGCCATGGCTGTCAGCTGGAAGTGTCTTATTGCTGGTGAGTATGAAGGCCAGCCCTTCACCAGCCGTTCCGTTCATGGGAACAATGTTCAGGACAAAGGTTGTGTTGAATGATGCAAGAACTGGGTCGTCTTTCTTCCATAACCTGAACTCGTCTTTGGAAAGAATCCTCCCTGATGAGTTGGTCAATCCATTGCTTGGATTGCTTGAATCTCGCGTTATCTGAAGAGCTCCCAGGTATATCCTTGAATCCTGGCCAGAAAACTCAAAATTTTTTGCGTCATCATCAGAGAAATTGCGATATTGAAACTGGAAACCATTTGTTTGGTGAAGGAAAATGGTGGAAAATACAAGCAACGTAAGTAAATTGGCTGTAAGAAAGAAAGGGGGAAACCGGTTGTAGATTGGCATGGCTCACTGAATCAAAACTGTGTTGTATGAGGTAAAGGTTTTGGGTGTTCTTGATCAGTTCTTCTCTAGCAGGTGATATAAGCCATTATATTGGCATTGATACTCCAGATATAAGAAGCTTCTTGTTAAGTTTCCTGGAGAATTTCTTGATGAAAGAAGCAATCTAATCAAACTAACTACTCTATTGGAAGGAGCACAATTAATAGAGTCATTAGACAGTGTTCTTGTCATCATCGAGTGGCAAAAAATGATACTTTAATGTAAGACCTGAGTTGAGGCGTGTTAGGGTAGCACAAGCATCATGGTCATCGGATTTTGACTTGACATTACATATTGCTTAAAGATAGACAAGGTTAATTACCCGCCCACCCTTTTTATTACTCTCTTAGTCTTAAATTAATAGCTCTATTTAACAAAAATATTTATTTTATATTAATAATTTTATTTTGTTAAATTTAAGTAGATGAGTAATTAAAAAAGAGAATTGTAAGTTTATTTTTCCTTTTATTAAATGTGAGTTTTACCCCTCAATAAAAATTATTATTTTTTAAATATAACTATTAATATGAGATAGAAGAAATATATTAATATATTATTAAATCTTGATCTTATGGTTTGCGATACCCGGCCTCAGGCGCACGTAAACCTAAATTCATGCTAACTTTTTTTACTGAATTTTTCTTCACGCTCAAGTTTATAAATCCCGAATGCACGTCCATGTGTAATTTCCTGGAAGAAACGCAAAACTATAGTTTCTACTAGGTTGCATTTTCAACTCCAACAGATTATAACTCGTTCTCAACTTGTCTATCACCATTCAGTCTTCAAATGGTTGAATTTTGAACCTATTGGTTGGCTTCATGTTTAGAGCATTTCACTGGTCAAACCAACAATGCCATTCAATGCAAGGGGGGGTTAGACTTTATCCTTCTTCAGTACCCCAATGCCTACTCCAATAATCCACTGGTCGCCCCGAAGGGGAGGACTAAACTAGCATATACATATATGCCTCCACGGTGACGTTTATGTACTCAGCTACACAAGCTACGAAGTGTCTTGAGATTGCATTTCTTCTTGGGAATAAAAGAATCTGAATAGCTCTTTTTTATTATAATTTTTTTAGAACACATGTATTTACATGCACCACAATAATCTCCTCAGTTCTATTTCTTATATACGTAACGGCTTAAAATTTCTCATACATACCCCATAAATTCTGATTTTTTCCCCTTTTGTGTTTTGGCTTGGGTTATCTAATTTTCAAGAGACTAAAACCTCAAATCTAATTAACCAAACCTAAGCCATTTCTAATTGCCTGTTCGCCATCAAGACCACTTTCTGCTCTTCATTTATTTCTTTCTGAGTTACTCATATAAGTCCAAAGTTGAACCCCAACTCCCCCATGGTCCCAAACAACAGCAATGCAGCCAACATGCCTCCTTCGGAAAAGTGTGAAGCTCTTCCCTCTCTCCCTACCGACCAGCTACATTGCGGTGATGCTCCTCCTTCCCGATCAGTGTTCACCCTATTCCTGGCCTTTGGCTACAACAAGTTAGAGCTAGTTAATTAGTAGAAACACTAATCAACTTCAATATTTTATGACCCCCTTGTCCAAGATGGATTTGGCAAATTTTTGGCACGTTAGAGAGTTGGTAAATGTTGAACATAATCTAAATTTAACAAGCTACACAATCTCTCACCTTGTTAAAAATTCACTAATTATTAAGGGCATGTTCCATAGAGATTTGCATAGGCCATATCCTATGGCTTGGTAGTTAAAGGAAAGTCAGTATTTATATTTAATCAATTTCTAAATTATTATTCATGTAAATTGGGTTTGGTTTTTGCATGATATTCTATGCTAATATTTCGCTTCCGAAATATGGCAAAGGAACAACAATGGCATCAAAGCTATGAAGTATGTTGTGGTGTAATTTGGCGTCAAAATCTTGTCATTTAAGGTTTGAAAGACCATTTTCCACTGTCAGGAGCATTATCACTTCTGATTTGTGTTATAACTTTAGATTCAATGTGTTACTGCATCTACTTATAGGTTGATTCGCTCTTATATTATAATAATAGTAGTACTAGTTCATTTTCGATTGAAATTTGGCACTTACCAATTATTCAAAAAATTAAAAATTTTATTTGGAAATTGGTTCACAGTGGGCTTGCATTAGTTATTTACTTCATGATGTAGGAGCCTTTACAAGGTGGTTTAATTAGTATCCTCAAACTGTAGATCACTTATTTATGAGGTAAAATACTATACTCCCCAATTACCATAAGCCCTACATTGAACATTTGGGAGTAATTAATATATGATATTAACAACACACATGTAATTGTGAGTAATACTGACATTAATGTGTACTAGTATGTACATCGTTGATCTTAAATATAAACGATCCTCATACATTTCTTATGTTAGGGTTATCTAATAAGAAGGTCTTATAGAGAAACTACCCCCACTCTCTCCCCACTCCGTCCCGCATTAATAATTCTATTTATTTTTTAAAAATAAATTAAATTTAATTTATTATGAATAAATACTAAGCTAAGCCAAAATGACTCGAGTTGCTTTCCAGCCACCTTAGCCAAGAAACTTTTTTCCGTGAACAAATCTAGCATGAAGACTTATCAGCTTGAATAAAAAAGCCCAAACGAGAGACCAGGCCCAAAAACAAGCCATGGGCCCAAATTAGAGACAAGGACCCGGTCTGATTGGACCGCTAGCAGAGTAATCACGGGAGAATAGCGGAAATCGCTTGAGAAAGGGGGGATCGGACGGTCAGGATGGCGTGATGGAAATTAGGTTAATTAATAATTTTCCTGTGAATTTAAGGCGAGTTTGGTTTGATCGCCATTTTTCCTCTTCCTTAACCTCGATTACACCCAGTAGCCTGAGCCTCTTCATCTTGGCTTTCCAAAGGTCCGTACAACACAAATCTCTTTTTCTAAAACAATTTTCTTTTTAAATTTAATTTTGTCCAGTTTCAATTAATTTTAGTTTTTTTGTCTCGAGATCGTCAAAATCAAGATCGTTCTATTCAAGAAAATTGGATAGGTTTTGATTAATTCATTGATCAAACTATGATTGTTTGTTTGAAATGAAATAGCAATTTTGATTAATTCTTTGATTAAATTATGATTGTTATTTTCAAATTAAATAGCAAGTGGTTTTTATTCTGGTTCAAATTGTGGTTAAGTTGATATAAATAGTTTGAGAATTCATATGGAATTGGCTTGATCAGCTACATGACTAATTATTCTGTAAAAATTTGATCTTGGTCTTGGACATGTCTTTTTTTTAAAAAAAATATGAAAACAAAACTGCATATCATATTTTTTATATCACTCTTTTCACTCCAAATACTAGGCTCTGAGAGGATAATTCATGTGATTGCCACCATATTTTAAGATGGATAAATGACTAATTATTGGAGATGAATTTTTTTGCCTCCCTCAATTATGAAATTGGTGTCTTCTGGCAGTTGAAAGATGGCAGATGCTGATGAAATCCAGCCTCTTGTTTGTGACAATGGGACTGGAATGGTCAAGGTATCAAAACTTCTTTTTTTTTTCACTTAATGAAAATTTAGTTGACACCTGTTTATATCAGCACCGGCTCTCGCACGCATTCAGATCGATGATACACATAACCCAGGGGGGCTGATTGGTTTTTACCCTCTTTGCACAATGGGATCCATGGCTCATAACACCTGGGAGCCAAGGCTCATGTTTACTTTTTCCATCTTTTATTTTCAAGAACTTTGTTCAAAGTTCAAACACATAAATCTGCACTGATTGCTTCTCTGCAGGCTGGTTTTGCAGGAGATGATGCACCCAGGGCTGTGTTCCCAAGCATTGTTGGCAGGCCTCGCTACACCACTGTGATGGTGGGCATGGGGCAGAAGGATGCATTTGTGGGAGATGAAGCACAATCCAAGCGTGGCATGCTGACTCTGAAATACCCAATTGATCATGGCATTGTGACCAACTGGGATGACATGGAAAAGATCTGGCACCACACCTTCTACAATGAGCTCCGGGTTGCACCAGAAGACCACCCTGTTCTTCTCACTGAAGCACCTCTCAACCCTAAGGCCAACCGTGAGAGGATGACCCAGATCATGTTTGAGACCTTTGATGCTCCTGCCATGTATGTTGCCATACAGGCAGTTCTCTCACTTTATGCCAGTGGCCGTACTACTGGTAAGCTCTTTAGATTAATCTGATGTTGCATCTTAATTACCTTCCTCAAGCTGTTTTTCTTGTTTTTTTATTGATTTGCCATCTTAAGGTAGACCTGTGCACATTGATTTGGTTGATCCTGCTCTTTACTTTTTGGTTTAGAGTCTAGTTGTGCATGTGGCCAGACGCATCTGGGCCACACATTTTAGATCGCACAGCCCATAGGGGGCAGGTGGGCTTTTATCACACCTGCCTCACGATGTATCGCATATTTAACTAAATCCTTTGGTTTATCTATGTAGTATAAGCTACAGGTTCGCTGACCTGCCAAGCCAAGTTGAGTTCCAAACATTGAGCATTTTTAACATTTTTTTAATATATATATAACATTAAATATGGATTATACTTACTAAAAATCTCTAAGTTTGAAGCATTATATGTCTTTATTTTAAAGCATCTATAATAATAAAACATGAACAAAAAATATTTTCGATTGAAAAACTAAATAGGACTATTAATGTGGGATAAATAGAGTATACTAAGTGTGTGGATTGATGGGTGCCCAATCGCACAACCCATTTAAGTTATGGGGCAAGCGAGTTTTTTTTAATCCCCCTTTTCCCTGTATTATGCATGCCATCTCATTTGATGGCTGCACAGAAAATTTATTCCGTGGTAGGCACTTGTTAGTATTCCTTCATTCCCTCCTATATTATTAGTTATATTTAAAAAAAAATATTTATTATTGAAAAGAAGGGAAAATAAGTTTATGATATTTTTTTAAGTATTTAATTATTTATATTAAACAAAATAAAATTATTAATGTAAAATAAATTTTTTTATTAAATAAAGCTATTAATTTAGGACGGAGGAATTATACATTGAGATATCTATTACTCCAACACACTCTTAACACACCCACGTGACATAGTCGATCATGTGGTACCCCGCCCCCTTAAATAAAATAGGCCGACCATGCACAATGAGCCTCGGTACAATTATGCTTTGTCGCCCGTAATAGCTTAATTTGTCCATAAATCAAATATTCAAAACTGAGTTGTCTAAAAAAATTTAAGTCTAGCCAAGACTTTGAGCTCAGCTAAATGTGTCAAACTATGAAGTCTGATTCTATTTATGTACATGTCCCAAGTATTATCACTGTCTTAGGGAAGCATTCTCTATAGTCCACTCTCTACTACAATACACCCAGTTAAAGAATAAGAGCTCTCATGGTTCCTTAAGCTTAAGCTGGGCTCATCATTAAAAATACTTCCGTATTAGAAGGAAAGAAACAAAAGTCAAGTCTTGCTTTGTGGGTGATTTCACATGCAGGTATTGTGCTAGACTCCGGTGATGGTGTGAGCCACACAGTCCCCATCTATGAAGGCTATGCCCTTCCTCATGCCATTATGCGCCTCGACCTGGCCGGCCGCGACCTCACGGAAACTCTTGCCAAAATCCTGACCGAGCGCGGTTACTCCTTCAACACCGGCGCCGAGAAGGAAATTGTGAGGGACGTGAAGGAGAAGCTGGCCTATGTCGCTCTTGACTATGAGCAGGAGCTTGACAACTCCAAGGCCACTTCATCTCTGGAGAAGACCTACGAGCTGCCGGACGGGCAGGTCATCACCATCGGCAATGAGCGTTTCCGGTGCGCCGAGGTGCTCTTCCAGCCAGCCTTGATTGGCATGGAAGCTGCAGGGATCCATGAGACCACCTACGGCTCCATCATGAAGTGTGATGTGGACATCAGGAGGGATCTGTATGGGAACATTGTCCTCAGTGGGGGGTCTACCATGTTCCCAGGCATTGCAGAGAGGATGCATAAGGAGATTACTGCACTAGCTCCAAACTCCATGAAGATAAAGGTGGTGGCTCCTCCTGAGAGGAAATACAGTGTCTGGATTGGAGGGTCCATATTGGCTTCTTTGAGCACATTCCAACAGGTGTGATTACCTTCAGATGCTCTAATTTCCATCTAAATCCCTTCCCTTGTGCTTAAATTCTTCTTTTTTATGTATTATGGGCCTGATTTGATCTCATCTTACTATCTTCACTTGTAGTTCAAAGTGGTGCAGAATTGTTACATATTTGTTGATGCTGGTTTTGATATTTTGCAGATGTGGATCTCCAAGAGCGAATATGATGAGTCTGGGCCGTCAATCGTTCATAGAAAATGCTTTTAATTGCTCGAGAAGCCAAGGATTTGCTGCATCGACAGTTGGAACAACCATTCCTATGGATGAACTTTTTTTTATAATTGTACTTCGTAGGAGTATAGATCCTTCGGTCAGTTCTTGCTTTATAATTTTTTTCTGTTAAAAATCAGTTTCATGACTTCTGCTTACACTTTTTTATTTATAAGGGTGTCCAAGTCCTTAAGACCTGCCCGATGGTAACTGGCCCCTTAGTGCACCATCTCCCGCCTCTATCTGCTTACACAATTTTATTGCACATTGAATAATACTCTCTCCGTCTCGTATTAATAGCTAATTTTAAATTAAATAGGAAAACCTATATAAAGAAAGATAAATAAATGATATTTTTTTAAGTATTTAATTATTTAAATTTAATAATATAAAGTTATTAATATAAAATAAATTTTTTTGTCAAATGGAGCTGTTAATTTAAAACTTACCGAGTATAATTTTGCAGGGGTAAGTCAAGGTCAGATTTTTCTTTTTTGTTTATATAAAAAAAAACTGCAGCTTTTAAAAAATTGTTTAGTTGGTGCCAGACGGGAAGCATCAGTCCGGTTCAGTGAAGGAAAAACTAAATAAACATGACACCCCAAAGCTAAAAGGCCGATCATGAGCCTATTTCTCAAGTCACCTGCTCATCCAATTTAAATTTATTGGGTAGGTAATTTTTTATACGAGATCAGTTTCATGCACATGAGCCTAGGTTTTGCGGCAATTAATTTTTGATCGGACAATACACATAACTCAGAGTAGGCATGTTTAAATTATTGTTCACATGCCCATGCTCACATTAATTTTTTTTTTATATATAAATAATAGATAAAATAATTTGGTAATTTTGCCTACCCCTTTATGGATCTGGTAGGGGAGGGTACCTGGACCATATGGTTGTAAATTTAAGTCTAAATCGACTACTCCATAAATTGGCTTCTCCTTATCTCTCCCATCTAGGGCTGCCAACGGAACGATACGGTTACGGTATAACCTATTCCATTACCATAACTATTTCTGAAATCATTATTTATAACCATTCTATTAAGTAAACGGTATAGGTACTTCTATAACCGTACCTTCCACTAATAAACGGCCGGTTAATCGGATAACCATTATCCATTACATTTTTTAAAATGTATTAAAAAAACTAAAATAATTATTTTTTATTTACTTAATTAAATATTACTAAGGTAAAAAACTAACATCATTACTACTCTTATTTATAGTTGTTGCAAATAAATTGTAAAGATTAAACATAAAACATAAATAGATACATATATTAGGCATATATATATATATATATATATATATATACTACTTATTTTTTAATAATTTTTCCTATTATATGAATCCAGCTTCAAGACATCCATCTAGTGCTTGTTTGAGAAGAATGTCAATGTGAGAATAATAATTGTCTTCTCACAGCCATCTATATTTAAATATGCATTAAAAGCAAAAATGAGACCACATGTAGTGATGCTCATTATCCATTAGTGTCTTTTTTAAGCAATGTTTTAAAACCCAACTAGGGAGCCTAACCCAGATTAGTGGTTAGGCCAATATTTTAAAAATCAGGTCAACCCGGCAAGTCTGACCGGGCTCAATCGAACCCAATTGATAAATCTAACAGGTTCATCTACTTTAACTAGTTAAGTTAACCCAACCGGGTCAACACGACCCGGCCGGTTGAACCGCTGACCTGCTGCTCAGGCCATACCGGTTTAATACTCTCATGAAAAAAATTTATGTTGGAGACGGGTTTCTAACTCACATTCTGTGAGAGCCCATCAGTAAGCCTAATCCACCAAGCTGCAACAAGTTTGTTTATATATATTTTTATTTTATTTAATATTTATTTATTTTACATTGCTCCAAAAAATAAATCTCCACGGTGGGATTCGAACCCATGTCGTGATAAAAATAGCATTTACACTCTTACCAACTGAGTTACAATGATTTTATGTGAATATTGTACCTAACTTCCTATTTATTCTAATATATGGGAAAATCGGGTCAACCCAGGTTGACTGGCAGTTGAACCCAATTATCCGAGCCCGACGACCAATCTAGGTCAATGGTCTGGCCGGTTTTTAAAACATTGGGCTGGGTTAAGTCAACCCAGGTTGATTAGATGATGACATCATCGCCTAAAAAATTTAAAATAGTTCCCCATATTTTAGATAAAGTTTTACTTAAACCTATTTGGTTATTCAAAACTTATTGATTCCAACCTATTTCAATAACTAAATCATTCTAAATTTTGCAATCACATATATAAACATGATTTGTAACATAATCATGATTCTAACCAACATATACCAAATCTCAAAATAAAACACTTATACCACTCATTCAAAGTTAAGCCAACCAACACTCAAACCAAGCTAATCAAGATGGGCCAAATAAGAGTTTTATTTTATTAGCCCAAGTTCAAACTTTGATTTGAGCTAACATGAGTCTAACCTAGAGTAAAATAAAGCTGACTCAACAATCATACTCCAAACCCACCAATTATTTTCTTACACAAACAAACATTCCACAAGTTTAATTATTAAAAACATAAAAAAGACTTGTGTGTTTGAGTTATCAAAATTGAATCTAAATTAACCTGAGAATTGTAAATATATTTTGTACAAAGTGTCTATGTAGCTAGTTAAGATTTTATCACATATGATTAAAGATGAACTGTGACCTAATGAGACCATAAAAATTAGACAAATCAACCAAATGGGAAACATCAAAGCGAAGTTAGTTTAAGAGAATATAAATTATAAATAGATATTTTTTTATTAAAAAATAGAGTTAGATATGAAATGCTAGAAAGAGGAAATTATCTTCCAAGTAGTAGTTTGTAACAACTATAGTAAATGGTTGAAAGTAGTTAAATAAATACAATAAATATTTGGATTTGAATGATATCTTTCGTTGAGTAAATCACCGTGGTGAATTATGACATGAAGATTATTTTAAAAGATCATAAGTCAATCTCTTTTGAAATTAAACCACTTAAGACTAACAAGTATATATATATATATATATATATATATATATATATATATATATATATATATATATATATATATATATATATATATATATATATATATATATATATATATATATATATATATATATATATATATATATATATATAATTTTTAAATATGACAAACAGATAAACGGGTATGGAAGAACTTTTTTTATTACTTTCCATTAAGATAACGGTTGGATAAAATTATCCTCTTATTTACCCATCAAATAAATTTAACCATACCATTTAACTTCTTAATAGTACGGTACGAACAATAGAACGATAGAACAGGTACCATTGGCAGCCCTACAGTCCCATCCAATAATGGATATTGGAAAACTCTCAGCTTTTATTTCAACTTTTTATCTTCCTCAGCTCCAAACTCTCAACTTTCTAAGATTCAGACTTAGAGAACTTGGGCGAATTTGAGAGGTGGCAAACCACTGGTATAATTTTTTATAGTTTATGTACTTTGTTCTCTATTTTCTCCATTATTGTTCTATTTTCCTTCACCTTGTTCTCTATTTTCGGTAAAATCTCATACTCCTCGCTCTTACATTAATATCTGCATTTAGTTTATAAAAATAAATTTATTTTAATTTATTTTAAAAAACTAAATAGAGTTATTAATATGGGACAAATAGAATATATAATAATAAGCTTATTTCTGTTATATGGAATTTCTAATAGTACTAAAATTTTCTTAATACTCCAATTTAACTAGAACTTCGAACAATAAATTCTGGTTGTGCTCATCGTGAATTGAAATAGTTTACTCACAAAGATTATCATTTTTTATTAAAATATTAATTTAATAAAGAATAAAAAAAATTATGGTCTAGTTCTAGGCTTCTAGCCTGCTCAGGCTGGACAAGGGATAAAATTTTGAAAGCTTGCCTAGAGCTAGGGTCATACGAGGTCCTAGAAATAGGTTGGCGGGCTAGGCTAAGGTCCATCTTCAAGTTTATTTCAACTCAAGCCCTTACCCCCAATCCCCCCTCCCACTATAGTGTCTCCACCATGGTTTCCCAAGAGGCCGAGACAAGACAATAAGATCAAAGCTCATCCCTATCGATCACCCTCTACACTGCAGGTGACCATATCTTCGAGGATTTCTACATGTCCTCTATTCTTCAAAAAATTTAGTTACCTCTTGAACAAGAGCATTAGAAAGAGTGAAAACATTTAACTTCGATTTTAGGGGGGGTGCACTCAATATATATTGAGTGTGTGTATGCACGTGCATGCATGTATCATGTACGTGTGTCAATACACTTTTAGTGTGGTAACATGTAAGTTTCGATCTACCTGCCTTGTGCTGCACCCACATCATCCGATCTTGATCGGACGGTGTGCAATGTGCCGGGCACATACTAATACGTATGCCACACGGTGCATCTTAACTTTTTTCCTTGTGAGTTTGGGACCTAAACGAGCCCAAAACCCAAACCCGTTGGGCCGGGCCGGGCCCAGCCCCGCCCGCCTTTGTAAAACTTTCCACGGAAGAAAACTCCCCAGTCTTAGGGCGACCCCCTTCCATTCTCTACGCTGTGCGCGCCTTCTCCGCCGGCGCCTCATTTCCTGTTCGGTACCTCCTCGCCACCGCCGCCCCACCCGTCGCCGCCTCCTCTCTGGTAGCAGCTTTCAACTTTGATTCTCTTCTGCCTGTTTTTTTCCTCATCCTGTTTTCAATCATTGCTCCAAAGATTGGTTTTTTACTGTTTCCATTGTGTGTATGAGGCGATGGGCATCTGCTTGTCTTGCATCTTTTCTGTCTCTACCTTGTTTTATTTGCTTGCTCCGTCATTTTGAGCTTGACTGGTGCCGGTGGATGTGAGTTTTGCTTTACCATGTCTGTTGGCTGTGGATGCTGACTGGGACGCTCTTTCATGGGAAGAGGATATCTCTGATGATGATTATTATCGAAAAATCTTCATTCTTCAGAAGTGGATTCCATGGGGCAAGATTCTGGACACCTGAACTGAAGCATGATCTGTCTCTTTGTTTGGAGAAAAAATAAGTGGGGGCGTACGGGTTTTGGATTTAGGGGGGGTTTAGGCAATTGGGTAGCTTCGTCTGATTTACTTGAGACTTCTCGACCGCCCTTGTGGAGTAATTACTTTTGCAATGTAACTGTGCAAGTAGTGTTTTCTCTGCCCGCCTTTGCTAGAAAGCAAGACTGAATGCAGCTGTTTATCAGTTGTCAAATGAAGGCAGTAAACTCTTAATAGCTTGCCTAGATTTGGTTTGTTTTAGATTGGGATTTGGAACACAACGAAATTTTACAATGAATTTTTATCTAGCGATATTGATCATACTGTCCTTATCCAAATATAAATTGCCCCAGAATTGGAATTGCAACATTATAGTATTTAGGGGCTGTTTGGGTGTTGAATTTTTTGGAAACAGAAGTGGAATTTTTTGGAATTAATTTTGAAAATTTACCGCCTAATTTGAATTATGTTTGGTAATGAAATTTTTTAGAATAAATTCATATATCACGTCAAACCCAATTTTAAAACTTTAATCTAATATTACTCTCTCCTAAACTCGGATACGCACGTTCTTTGTATTATTATGCTCCTAAATTCGAGCTCTTTCAAACAAGATCCACAAGGGTACGTAATTTTAAATTTTTAAAGTGGGTCTCACCTATATGGCATATTTTTCGAGGCTCAAATTGATATGAAAGGTAGCTGTTGAAAAATAACGGAATCTATAATTTTTGAAATGGCGGCTTAGAGTCGGAATAACCTTAGCTCGAAATGGCTTGGAATCAACTTCTGTGTGGAATGTTAAATTCCGCCCAGATTCTACATAGAAGCATACATGATTCTGATAATTCGAGCCGGAATTGAGACAGAATCAATGGAATCTGACAAAAATTCAATACCCAAACAGCCCCTTAGTTGAATTACTTTGGCTGCTGATGTCATTAACCTTAGTCAAACAGGATTGACCCGTGGTTGAACCCGTTTGACCCACCTTGGTCACAATTCTGGGTCAGTGGTCATGACAGTTTTGGAAACATTCTTTGCTACAAAGAAGAAAGATAAATGACCTTCACACTCATGTTTCAAATTTAGGTGTTGGCTCTCTGGCAGGAATTAGAAATTAAAAAGGAAGAAGTGTTTAACTCTTTTTTTGTTATTATACAGTATGAAAGTAAATATCACCATTTTTGGACGTGGCCTCACCTAATTCTAGATATGGAGACTATACAGATATGTGGTGATACATATAAATTACATTTTCTGGCGTGTTTCTATCTTGCCTTGAATGCCTTATTGCAAGTTATTTTATAAAAATTACTTCTATCATTTATTGTTATATGTGAATAAATATGATGTTTTTTTTTTGTGGCATCTTTATCTCTCAGCAATGTTATGTTCAAGTCCAATGTTAGCTAGTTATAGTCATGTTTTTTTAGTCTTCTAAATTTACTGAAAAAATGATCTTTCCATGTTCTTATTTGGATTAATTGAAGTTATTGTTTTCTAGCTTGTCAGATATGAATTTTAAAAGGGTTCCTAACATTCCTGGGGCTGGTGCGGCATCTGCTTTGGTGAAAGTAGCTGTTATTGGTGGGCTTGGTATTTATGGAGCTTTCAATAGTCTCTACAATGTTGAGGGAGGGCATCGAGCTATTGTGTTCAATCGCATTGTTGGTGTTAAAGATAGGGTTCGTTCCATTACTGGATTTCGATACTGCTTATAAAGCATTTGTTTGCACCAATTCATGAAAAAATCTCTGTTGACTTTTTGTGTAGCTTTGTTTTTGTGGAAATTTTATATTTATGTTTGTGCTATTTATTTCTCTTTACTTTTATAATTGGAGTTAAAAAATAAGTACTAGACAATCTTTAGTTGTAGCTGTGTTGACCATGAGGCAAAGTAGCTTTTTGTTATGCATAAAAGCTCGGTTAATTGCTTTTATATGTGTGGCAAATTTACTCGTTATGGTGATAAGAAACCAAGACTGAGATGACGTGATAACCTCATTGTAAATTTCTCTTACATTTTCCACTGATCAGATCAATCATTTCGTTAAAGTAATTTTTGTAGAAATATCATTTATGGGTTAATATTATCTCTGCCTTTTATGTTTATTTTTTTTTGTATGTCTTTTCTTGTATGTTAAAGATACCAAAAGATAGACTTACGACTGTGTGTACTGCATTATTGCTTGGTTTATTGATTTTATTGATCTTCTATTTCCACATTCATGTTGTTTCTTTTGTCCTTTGGTCTTTTCCTTGAGTTTTTCAGTTCTTATATTTGAGGTATGCAGGTTTACCCCGAAGGAACTCATTTTATGATTCCTTGGTTTGACCGACCAGTTATTTATGATGTTCGTGCTCGCCCACATCTTGTGGAGAGTACATCCGGAAGTCGTGATCTACAGATGGTGAATTGCTTTCCTTATCCTAAATATTTTCTCTAATTTTTATAAGGACTGATGTATCTGACAGTAGTTTCTGATCTATGATATGCAGGTCAAGATCAGTCTTCGTGTTTTAACTAGACCTGTGGCAGATCAACTTCCCACAATCTACCGTACCCTTGGAGAGAATTATAATGAGAGAGTTCTCCCTTCCATCATTCATGAAACATTGAAGGCTGTGGTGGCACAATACAATGCTAGCCAGCTCATTACTCAGAGGGAGGTTGGTGTTTCCTTCTTTTTGATCAAGAAGAAAGTGTAAAACTAAGAAAATTCTGTTTGGTTGTTCTATGTCAGTGGTGAGCCGGTTGTAGAGTTGTCTGATAAGAAAGCTGTTTTTCGAGTTTCCTGTAGGCTGTAAGTAGGGAAATCCGGAGAATTTTGACTGCCAGAGCAGCAAATTTCAACCTTGCTCTTGACGATGTGTCTATTACAAGCTTAACTTTTGGAAAAGAGTACACTGCTGCTATTGAAGCCAAACAGATTGCTGCTCAGGAAGCAGAGCGAGCAAGATATGTGGTGGAAAAAGCTGAGCAGGACAAAAAAAGTGCTATTATTAGAGCGCAAGTAAGCAAAAGTGTGGCTTTGTTGTTATCCATCATCTAATATTAACTTTTTTCATCTGGTTTTCATTACCATTAGGGTGAGGCCAAGAGCGCGCAGCTTATTGGACAAGCAATTGCGAACAACCAAGCATTTATCACTTTGAGAAAGATCGAAGCCGCAAGGGAAATAGCCAACACAATCTCAAACTCTGCCAACCGGGTGTTCTTGAATTCAGGCGACCTCTTGCTAAATCTTCAGGAAATGAGTTTAGAAGGTTCAAGCAGCGGCAAGAAATGAAGCGCAGCTGCTCCATGCATGTGACATCTTGTCCATTTGTTATTCTGGGGCAATCATGAGGTTGACGTCTCAGAGTCATTGGTTCCGCGGTGGACATTGAGACAATTGGTTTTGTTAAGTATTTGAAACTATGATGTGACCTTACTCCAGTTTTATACCTTGAACATTTTAGAGTCAAAATCTCGGTTGCATATACTAATTCTGTCCCCGTCGAATACTACTAATTGGACTCCATTGCTAGGTGGCAGTGGCTGCTTAAAAGCAGCCCGTATGGGCGTAATGACAGAAGTCATTGAACTGTTTTTTACATTTAGACTTAGGTGGTCACATTTGAAGGTGAAAACGTTGTAGATAAATGAGCCATTAATGTGCCTCAAAATTTATAAAGGGTTATCACGAGGATTTCTGAGCCATAGGAGCTATGCGACAAATAATTTTTTTGATTTTTTTTACCCAGGTTGAGATTTTGAGGTCGTTTGTTTTGAATTTGTAGAATGATTATTATGGGGTGCCAAACAAGAATTATTACAAAAGTAATTTTATAGAGTATGACATCTAAACAAAATTAAGGGGAAAGTGGCACAAATGGACCACAAATGAAGGGAAAAGTAGTTGCGAAATGATACATTTGCATTCTTCTATATGAGAATATGACTGTCAAGTTTGGGGTATTTTTGTCAAGACAGATATACTCCATCTTATGCCAGATATGATTGTGCTAAACATTAGGTTTACTTCAAACATGTTATTGACATTGTATTCTTCTCCACGACCAAATGTAACATACAAGATTGTCGTGTTCAGTTTGAACTCAAATATAAGTGAGTCAAGCTTGAAAAGGCATTAGATCAAATCGACTCAACTTAAAACTTAATTAGATTGGCTTGAACATGGCTCAGTTTGTTATAAATTACTTCTTATATGTTATATGAATTTTTTAACTTTCACTTTTTATATGCCCACAATATTCTATGTTATTGTATAAAAGAGCTTGTATAGCTAGAGTTGTAGCTCAACTCTTCCTAACTTTTTCTTATATAAAAATACATATATTATATGTACATTAATGTATAATATGTAATGTGGTATATAATACCCATGCTATTGAATTTTAATAAAATATAAATCCCACTACTAATAAAAGTAAGAAGGTAGGTACCACATATTCTTTTTATTCCTATTTTACCCTTAATTATCTATACAATATTATATATAGAATATTATTATTAACAAATTGATCTTATTTCTAGTATGGATTTTGATGAAATACTTACAACAACAATACTGTGGAATTATGGTTATTATTTTTCATTTTATGGAGAATTTTATAGTGATTAAATTTATGAATTTGTTGAACTGATTGGTTGATTACTCATATAGTTGTATTATTACGTCTATTTTTTTCTTGAGAAATTGAAATGGGTACTGCCTTGCTCTAAGGTCTTGAGACACTTGTGAAAATTCATAGATTTTTTTTATATAAGTACTAATTTAAAATTTAAGTACATGAAATAAATATAATTTGGGTTGTAAATAGGATTTGAACATAAGTTTAAATTTTTATACTATATTTTCGAGTTCAAGTCAAGTTTAGAATTCCTTGCCTAAACCAAGCCCTAACTGAGTCTAGGTGTCCAATGGTTTTCCAAAAATTAAACTCAAATTAAAAAATCCCAAAATTAAGTTCAACTCGGTACGTTAGCACCCTTAGTAACATACACGATTTTTGTTTCACCTTGCGTAATATGAAAAATTGGTTTTTATTCATTAACTCCATATTTCTTGTTTTCGTATTAAATAAGAATTTGGGCATGGGCGTCCATCAGACAGAAGTGGGGTGCGTTGTCTGCGGACTCGGTGGGTGGCTGGCCTGGATCTCATAATCATACAAAATGCGAAGCTGAAGTAGTACATAAGTTTAGGGGGTGAAAGATTATGCCTTAGTACAAACTTTTTAATAGGATAAATTATTCCCATCATTTCATGGTAGTTCTTATTATAACTTCAAAAAATTTCTGCTTATATTCAGTTTGCCCTGAAGATTGTTGTGATTCTTTTCTACACTTTTTGACTTGCCTAAAAACTTAAACTCATAAGCCTAGTTATTATTATGGGTCTGTTACTCATAAGCATAATCTCTTCAATGTCACTCAAATTTTTTGACCTAGCCGTTGTCTTTAGTGTCACAACCTATATTAGGCTGCATTAAGATTGGATGATAAAAATACCAAGCGGGACTTGCGAGGTTATATAAAACCTGTAATCTCCTTGTTTGCTCCCAAGGCCCCCAATGCATGTCATGGGCAAGTCCAGCTCATGTTAACGGGACATGTTTGTTTAGCACTTGTATCCATTCTATTTTTATTATTATACAAGTACACATCTCAACATTTATAGTCATATTAAATTGATATGTGAAAAAAAAATTCAATGTGCAATTGACTAATTTAGGAAAGACTAAAATATTTTGCACGTGAAAAAAAGTCACACACAACTAACGTTGAATACAAAAGTCGACATGGTTATTTGCACAATTGCAAGGGTTTATTTTCTCCTAAAGAAATTTTGTTTTAATACAAAAACCCAGACAAATTCTGAAAAATACAAAGAGTTGAGTAATTTCCTAGGGCTGTCATAATATATGGGTTATTTAGAGTTTAAAAATAGACCTGGTAATTACTCAGATAATCTGCCTAAACTTGCTAAATTGTTTGCCGAACACGTAGTAATTTAAATTTGTGAACTGTTATGACCTATTTAGAAGGCAGTTAGGAATAGTTTATTTTATTAATAGTTATGTAATTAGGGAGTTATTTATAATTTTTATTTAATTAGTATAAATGGGCTTTTAGGTTAGTGTATAGGCCCATTTAGGAGTTCTATTTAATGTAAGGGTTGTTCCCTAATTTGAGCGGTGAATGAATTAGTCTTTTGATTAGTCTTTTAGTTATTCTTCCTTCTCGTCGTCTTATCTAACCTATCGTCTTGATTCCTTCCCTTTCGTCCAAACTCTTCTAATATTCACCCGTAGATCTAACGATCCACAACATGAACCCTCCCCGAATTGTGACTTGTGAGGAAGTATTTTTTTAGTGTCAATTGGTCTTACTTCAAGTGCCAAATTTAAATTTTAAGATCTTGTGTCCACTGATAGCAAAATCAGAATTAGGGTTTTGAATCAGAAGAGCTCTGTATTTCTCATAATAGAAATCATACAAAAAAGGGAAAACGATCATCACATTAAGAGAGATCGATCCAGCAAAACTAAAGAAAGAAATGTCCTAATTGCCCTTCACTTAAGTGAGGGTTTACAAAGAATAAAATAGAAACTAATCTAAAATGACTAAACTACCCTCTATAGTATGAAGACTAATATAAACACTTAAGAAAAAATGGAACATATACTCTAACACCCCCTCTCAAACTCTAGATGTAGTGATCATCGAGAGTTTGCTCAACAGAAATTGAAAGCAGGCCACCGTATGAGTTTTGGTGAAGAAGTTGGTCAACTGGAGAGACGACTGAATATACAGGAGGGAAACATTCCCAGCATGTAAATGATGATGCACAAAGTGGCAATCAATCTTTAAATGCTTGGTACGGTGGTGGAACACAGAATTGTGAGTAATCTGAATGGAGCTCTTATTATCACAGTACATGGGAGTGGGAGCAATGATAGAGACACCCATATCAGCCAACAACCAACGGAGCCACACAATCTCAGCAGCAATGTCAAACATAGCCCAATATTCAACCTCAGCGGTAGACCGAGCAACAACATCCTGCTTCTTGCTCTTCCAGGAGATGAGAGAATCACCGAAAAAAACACAATAACCAGTAGTAGATTTACGATCAACAACATCACTAGCCCAATCAGCATCGGAGTAGGCATGAAGAGCAAGAGCAGACGAGGAGGAAAGAAGCACACTATAATGTAAAGTGCCCTGCACATAGCAAAGTTTGTGAAGAACTGCAGCCCTATGTGTAGAGCGTGGAGCATAGGAAAGCTGACTGACAATATGTACAACATGCTGAATATCAGGGTGAGTGATAGTGAGATAAACTAAAGAACCAACAATTTCCCATACCGAGTAGGATCATCAAGGGAAGTACCATCCAAACAATCCAATTTCAAGTTGAGTTCCATTGGAGTAGCCACAACACGAGAATCAGATAACCCAGAACAAGCAATAACATCAGAGGCATACTTGGACTGAGACAAAAGATAACCCCGAGAAGAGTAAGCAATCTCAATTCCCAAGAAATAACGAAGGAACCCAAGATCTTTCATCTCAAACAGCTCCATCAATTGTCGTTTGAGAGAAGAGATACTAGCAGTATCACTACCAGTGATAATCATATCATCAACATACAAAAGGAGAACAATACGCCCAGATGGAGAGTCTCTAAGGAATAAAGCTGAATCATGAGCACTGACAGTAAAACCCAAATGTAGAAATGTTGCACTAAACTTCTCAAACCAAGCACGTGGGGCTTGCTTGAGACCATACAAGGCACGCTGAAAATGACAAACTTGGCCTTGCTTATGTGGAAGGCCGGGAGGAGGCTTCATGTAAACTTCCTCAGACAAATCACCATTGAAAAATGCATTTTTGACATCTTGTTGTGTCTGGGTCGGACACAAACGGTACCTAGCTTCACGAAGGGGAAAGGGAAGAAGTTTGGACAAGGGAAGAAGAGAAATAATTCTGAATTGCATAAACGTTCAAGGAGGAAGACAACCCCTTTTATAGGAGGCAGCCAGCTAGTCCTCCCCCTAATTAGGGACCAGCTGGTCCGTTACAATCCCCTTAATTACGGACCACCATCTGGTCCGTTACAATCTTTAACGGACCGTTACAATCATTAATGGTCCGTTACAATCATTAAGGGTCCGTTACAAGTAGGGTAGCGCTCCATGAACTCATCCTCAAGCATCCAAGTAGCATCCTCAAGAGGTTGACCCTGCCAAGACACGAGTACCTCAGTGACAATACGGCCCGAACGACGCACCTATCGTTTATCAAGCACAAAGGCAGGTGTGGGTAAGTCAGGCTCGGGGGGCCCCATCAGTGGTGGAGGCGGGGCACTAGAGACAAGGGTCGGGTCCCCAACAAAACGGCGAAGGCGAGAGACATGGAAGACCGGGTGCACCAACGATCCGGTGGGCAATGCCAAGCGGTAAGCCACGGGTCCGATGCGCTCCATAATGGAATAAGGGCCATGGTAATGTTGAGCCAACTTAGCATTGTCAGCTTGGAATAAGCTGGTCTGACGCTGAGGAATCACTGAGACATAAACAAAATCGCCCACATGGAACTCCCGATCAGCATGCTTCTTATCATATATTTGCTTCATACGGTTCTGAGCAGATCCTAAATTGAGTTTAAGCTGTCAGATAACCTCGTCTCGTGTCTGGAGCATATAATCAACCTCAGCCACAGAAGAGCGGTGAGGCACATAGGACAACACAGTAGGAGGGGGGCGCCCATAAACTACCTCAAAGGGAGTGAATCCAGCCCTTGTATGATAGGCCGTGTTATACGACCATTCTGCCCAAGGAAGGAGTTGGAGCCATCGGCGGGGCTAATCCCCAACAAAACAGCGCAAGTACTGTTCTAAGCAGCGGTTAACAACACGTACGCCCATCCGTACGTGGGTGATAGGCGGTACTCATATGAAGTTCGGTGCCCTGAAGTGCAAAGAACTCGCGCCAAAACTGAGAGAGGAAGATCCGGTCTTGATCGGAAACAATGGTGCGAGGCATGCCATGCAACTTAGCTACCTCACGAACATACATCTCAGCCACTGTTTTGGCGGTGAATGGATGGCCCAAGGCACAGAAATGTGCATACTTGGACAAGCGATCCACAACCACCAAAATCACTGATTTGCCCTGTACAACGGGCAAGGCCTCCACGAAATCTATAGACACATCTTCCCAAACTTTGTCGGGAATGGGGAGGGGCTGAAGTAACCCAGCAGGTGATGTAGTAGCAGCTTTCGCCCGCTGACAGACGTCGCATGCAGCCACATAGTTTTGAACTGCCCTCCGAAGACCCTGCCACAAGAAGCTTTGACTTACCCGCTTATATGTTTCGAAGGAACCCTCATGACCAGCCAATGGTGTGTCATGGAAATGAGAGAGAATACGTTGTCGGAGATCATATGCATCCGGCACGCACAGTCGTCCCTTCCAAAAGAGAAGTTCATCTTGCCACACAAAGAAAGGAAGGGCAACAGGGTCACCTTGTATACGAGTAACCAGCTCATGTGTGGATGAGTCCTCCAAGTAAGCTCGCCGCAACTCTGATAGGAAGGGGCAAGAGGGCATAGACAATGTAAGATAAGATTCCTCAGAAGGTCGGTGAGAGAGAGCATCTGCCACCGTATTTTCTGCCCCCTTCTTATATACCACCTTATAATCATAGCCCAAAAGCTTGCTGACCCATCGTTGTTGTGCCGGAGTTGACACCCGCTGCTCAAGAAAGTACTTCAAGGGCTGATGGTCTGTGCGGATGAGGAAGCGGCGGCCGAGCAGGTAAGGGCGCCATTTGGTGACTGCATGTATTATGGCGAGCATCTCTTTCTCATAGGCTGAAAGTGATAAGGAGCGGCCACCAAGAGTTTTGCTAAAAAAGGCAATTGGTCGCTCATCTTGAAGTAGAACGGCACCAAGACCCTTATTCGAAGCATCTGTCTCCACCACAAAGGAATGACTGAAATCTGGAAGAATCAAGATTAGGGCAGTCGCCATGGCCTGCTTCATCCTCTCAAAGGCCTCTTGGGCTGCCTCTGTCCAAGTAAAGGCCCCCTTCTTGAGGAGGGCAGTGAGGGAACTAGCAATCATCCCATAGTGACTGATGAAATGTCGATAGTACCCTATAAAGCCTAGAAATCCACGGAGTGCCCGGACACATGTGGGGGTCGGCCATGAGAGCATAGCTGCCACCTTTGAAGGGTCAGTAGCAACCCCTTCATGAGAGATGACATGGCCAAGGTACTCCACCTGTTTACAGCCAAAAGAGCACTTCGAGCACTTAAGGAATAATGAATTAGCTCGCAAAATGGAGAGGATAGTTCTGAGATGCTCCAAGTGATCCGCCCATGATGTGCTATAGATCAACATATCATCGAAGAAGACCAAGACAAATTGGCGAAGGAAAGGGCAGAACAAGTCATTCATGAGGCTCTGGAAGGTAGCTGGTGCATTGGTCAATCCAAATGGCATGACCAAGAATTCAAAATGGCTATCATGGGTGCGAAAGGTTGTCTTGTGGGCATCAGTTGGCTGCACACGGATTTGATGATAACCCGAGCGAAGATCAAGCTTGCTAAAGATGGTCGCCCCGGACAACTCATCGAGGAGCTCTTCAATCACCGGAATAGGATACTTATCCTTGACGGTGATAGCATTTAGTGCCCGGTAGTCTACACAGAACCGCCAAGTGCCATCCTTCTTTCGGACAAGTAACACTGGTGAAGAGAAGGAACTAGTGCTTGGTTGGATGATACCTGACTGGAGCATGTCGGCCACCAAGCGTTCAATCTCTGCCTTTTGGATGTGAGGGTATCGGTATGGCCGGACATTTGAGGTGAAGCACCAGGGATGATAGGAATGTGGTGATCATGGGGTCGCACCGGAGGTAGCCCCTTAGGTTCGGCGAAGACATCTTCATGCTCCGCCAAGAGAGCAAGTAGATCCTTCAGAAGGCTGCCTTGGCTCACATCAACAGTGGCACGCTGCTAAAGGAAAATTCCTTGAGGTGCAAACCAAAAGAGAGAGCTTACTGATTGGGCGGACTGCAAGGTGCCTGGCTGAGAACCTTGGATGCGAATTCGCTGCCCGTGTACCTCAAAGTCCATGATCATGTCACGGAAGTTCCATACGACATCACCCAACTCCTGAAGCCATTGGACTCCCAACACCACGTCAACCCCTTTTGTGGGCAGCAAGAACAAATCGGTTTTGAAAGTATGGCCCTGGATGGATAATGAAGCCTGCACACACACCCCAGTGCTCCGAAGGTGTTTGCCATCACCGATCAAGACGTCGAACGGCTTCGAGTCTAACACAAAGCACCCCAACCGTTGTGCCACCTTATCATTGATGAAGTTATGGGTGGAGCCACTGTCGATAAGGATGGCCACATGTTGCCGCTTGAGGTGGCCTTGGACGAGCATGGTGCGAGGAGTGAAGGCCCCTGAAAAAGCATGCACCGAAATCTCAGGCAACATGCTGTCATAAGGGGGTGGTGCATCCGGGGGTAGATCATAATCCTCCTCATCGGCCTCCTCGACAAGTAGGCTGCCTCGGATAGAACACCGATGGCCGGTACGAACTTCTCATCACACTTGAAGCACAAGCCTTTCGATCGCCGCTCTTCCATTTGGCCCGGAGTGAGGCGGCGTATAGGAGCACCAGCAGGGCCGGAGGGCTGGCTGGGGCGGCTGGTGGGAACGCTGGTCGCTGCAGTAGGGAAGGGCGCTGGGCTAGTTGGGGGTCGAAGAGAAGAGCCTAGCCGGCCTCCTCGTCGTTGTCGGGCCAGCTTCTCCTCTTCAATTCATGCATGACGCACAACTTCACGCATCGACGTACAAGGGAAATGACGCATCTCATCTGAAATTTCTGGTTTGAGCCCCCTTTTAAAGGTTCCAACAAAGGCTGCCATTGGCCAATCAGGGAGGCGATTCGCAATCTTCATGAACTCGGTGTAGTATGCTCGCACGGTAGTGGTTTGGTGCAGGGTGGACAGCATCTCATTGAAATCTTGGAACTCATTGGGGCCGAATTGGACACAAAGCTCATCAGCGAATGAAATCCAAGTTGGGAAGCAGACCTCCTTCTCGAAGCTCTGAAACCAAATTGAAGCATCGCCGTCTAGATGGAAAGCGGCTATGCGTAACCGTTCAGCCTCGGAGTGAGTTCCCTGGTAGGAAAAAAATTTCTCCACCTTGTATAGCCATTCCACCAGGTCTTCATCTCCATTGTACCGTGGGAATTGAAGACGAGCCAAACATGGCTCAGCCCCACCCCGAAGTCCTCCGCGGAAGGCAAAGTACTCCTCCCCATCATCCTCAAACTCGTGGGCAAGATTTTTGTGGGGCGGCACCATTGAGGCATTTCCTTGAACATCTGGAGGGCCTCGCATATTCCAACCTGCATGTCCTCCTTCTTTGTGCTGATTAAAGGTGCCAAAGCGGACTGAATGTCCGGGATGGTGCACCTCTCTCTCAGACGACGCTTGGAGGCCGGGGGCGCGAGATTCAATGGGCTGCGAAGGTTCACCCAACTCAGCCTGGACCGGCTGCGGCTTGGGAAAAAGTGACGCTGTGGGGGCTGCTTGAATTTGGGAAACCGCCGTGGTGAGGTGCCCGAGTTGTGCAAGGATCAGCAAGAGCAAAGAGGGATCAGCCTGTTCGGTTGCTGGTTTGGGGCTGCTCACCATGTCCTCTTGTCCCTTCTCGGGCTGTGTCTCGGGAGCCGTTGCCGACTGTTTGCCTCGTGCCATGGCAGATCGATGAGGCTTTGATACCAATGTTGTGTCCGGGTCGGACACAAATGGTACCTAGCTTCACGAAGGGGAAAGGGAAGAAGTTTGGACGAAGGAAGAAGAGAAATAATTCTGAATTGCATAAACGTTCAAGGAGGAAGACAACCCCTTTTATAGGAGGCGGCCAGCTAGTCCTCCCCCTAATTAGGGACCATCTGGTCCGTTACAATCCCCTTAATTACGGACCACCATCTGGTCCGTTTCAATCTTTAACGGACCGTTACAATCATTAATGGTCCGTTACAATCATTAAGGGTCCGTTACAATAATTAATGGTCTGTTACAATCATTAACTAAATCCCCTTGATTACACTTTATTACATCACAAAAAGAAATTACCAAAAAGTAAAGTAAGCCTAAAATGGAAAGTAGTGCATGGTGGGGGAGATGTCTCGTGGTGTACACAACATATCCATTTGATAGAGAGGCCACTTATGAACTGAGGCAACAGATATAAGTGTGTGAACAAAAGTCATTTTGGCAACTGGAGCAAGTCTCCTCATAATCAATCCCATATTCCTGAGCAAATCCTTTGGCAGCCGAGCCTTGTACCTTTCAAGAGAACCATCAGACTTGGTCTTGATCTTGAAAACCCACTTACACCCAATTACATTCTTACCAAGCGGAAGAGAAACCAACTCCCATGTTCCAGTCTTGTGCAAAGCAGATAACTCGTCCTGCATAGCCTGCTGCCAATTGGGATCACTAGAAGCCTCTTTGTAGGACTAAGGCTCATGAAGAGAGTGAAAGGAAATGAGAAGTATAGAAAGAAGAGGAATACGCATACCGAGCATCAAAAGACACAAGGGGACCAACAGAATCCGAAGGCAGAGAGGCAGCAAGGGGAGCAGGTAGAGTCGGAGGAATGCCAGCCAAACGTAGACTACGTCTAGGCTCTTAAATAGGTACAAGGCCACGAGTTTGATCTACATCAAAGGCAACTGGAGGAGGCAACACCAATGAGGCCATGGAGCTTTGCATTCTATGTTGGTAAACTTGCGTAATAGTTAGATGAGAAGGAACAAGAGCAGACACATCCACAGACTTATTGCAATCATCAGAAATACATGGAGGAAAAGGATCAACGTAAAGCAAATCCGAGTGATCAACAAGAGAATCACGATGAGGGATCTTATAATAAAAGAGACGTTCAACAAACACAAAATGCCTAGAAATATACAACTTGTTGCACAATGGATCATAACATCGATACCCTTTCTGACCAACACCATATCCTAAAAATACACATAACTTAGATCGTGCAAACAGTTTTGAACGTTCAATAGCAGGAAGTAAAACATAACAGGCACAACCAAACACACGCATAGACTAATAATCAGGTTTGGTATTGTATAAGCATTCAAAAGGGGACTTACCGACCGTCAAGGATGAAGGAATGCGGTTGATCAAGTAAATAGCGGTAAGAACAGCTTCACCCCAAAAAATAGAAGGAACAAAAGCATAGACGAGCAGTGAGCGCGCAGTCTCCAAAATGTGGCGATGCTTCCTGTCAGCAACACCATTCTGTTGTGGCATGTGAGGGCAAGATAATTGATGTGTTGTCCCTTCAGTTGTTAGAAGAGCCTTAAATTCAGAAGATAAATACTCACCACCGGAGTCAGAGCGGAAGCACTTAACAACTGTATTGAACTAAGTACTCACCATAGCAATAAACTCTCGATAAATCAAAAGAAAATCAGATCTACGACGCATAAGATAAACCCAAGAATAGCGAGTACAATCATCTACAAACACAACATAATATTTGGAACCACCCTTGGTAGCAACCGGAGCAAACCCCACACATCAGAATGAACCAAATCAAATGGATTAGCAGAAAGAGAACCACTTAAGGTGAATGGAAGTACATATAATTTAGAAAGTTTACAACCACTACAAAAGGAAATATCACTAATTAGCAAAGTTCCTAAAGCACCAGAAGAAACTAAATATTGTAGCCTAGACTTAGAAACATGTCCCCGAATGCCACAAATAAAACAAAGAAGAATTAGAATGAAGACGCAAGTCGCCCAAAGTAGAATGAGCAGCAAAAGAGGCAGGTGCATGTACTTGATCCAATGTGTAGAGACCCCCAACACTATGGCCTGTCCCAATCTGCCTACCTATCTTCGGGTCCTAGACAATACAACTAGAAGAGGAAAATAAAACAGTGTAACCGAGCTTTGTGAGTTGACTGACAAATAAAAGACCAACGGTTAATTGTAGAACATGTAAGACATCAGAAACTGAAAGTGATGAAGATTGAATAGAGCCCAAGCCAAACAAGGGCATGGTTGTGCCATTGGCTACACGGACAGCACTAAAGTGAGGAGAATCTCCACACTCAACAAAAAAGGAATCATCTGGCGTCATATGATGTGTAGCGCCAGAGTCAAATATCCAGTCAGAATGGGTAAGACGAATAGAGTCAGAGGGAAGAAACAAACATGAGTCTAAGACAGACAAAGCAGAGGGAGTGGCAGAAGTACCAAGTAGACGAGTCAAATCTGTTAAGAGAGATTAGAGTTCAGGAGTAGAGGTAACCGATGGTGAGGATGCACAAGAAGCTTCAGTTGGTATATCAAAGAATGTATTGGTAGTGGTAGGTCGACCCCCAGTGAACTGTTGTCCATGATTTTGCTGAAAGGTACGGGCTGGCTGAGAAGCTGTAGACTGTCCAGGAAAGGGATGACCATATGGCTGTAAACTAGTAGACTGATGACCAGTTTGTTGTGGGCGTTGTGGACAATCCTTTTTCCAATAGCCTTTTTTATGACAATAATTGCATTCATCTATAGTAGTACGAGGTTTAGGCTTACCAAATACTTGAATAGGTGCATTGGATGAAGCGGCCAAAACAGTCGGACTAAGGGAGGGTGAGCCACTGAAAATCTTTAATTTGGTTTCCTCTACAATTAATTCATTAACTGCAGTAGCAACAGCAGGCAATGGAGATCGATGTAAAATAGAACCCTTGACCTCATATTCATCTCGTAAGGCCATAAGAAGCTGAACAACCCGACGGTCCTCACGATACCGAAGTAAGGTAGCAGAAGCAGAAATTTTAACTAGTTCCATAAGTGCGAGCTGATCCCAGATAGTGGTCATGGAAGCATAAAAATCCTGAATAGATCTATCTCCTTGTCGAGTAGAGCAAAGATCGAATTCAAGCTGATAAAGCTTAGTATAATTAGACTACACATATAATGAAGCCAAATAATCTCATGCAGCCTTGGCGGTCTTGAACTTGGCTAATTGTAGACCAATAGTGAAATCTACTAAATTATTTATCTAAATGAGTATTTTGGCATTATACATACATCATTCAGAATATTGTTTTGAAAACTCCTCCACTTTGACATCCACTTGCATAACAAGTTCCATAGTAGAACCATCAATATAGTTCCGCAACCCTTTACCCATTATAAAATTACTCATAATATAACTCCAATAAGAATAATTATTACCGTTCAGACCTACATTGACTACTTAAAAATTGTCATGTTTGTCCAACACATCCATAGTAACAAAATTGATTAACACCACCGATGAACAGTACAGTAAACAATACTGATGAACAGTGCAACAAACAGTACCAATGAATAGTATGAGGTAAAGCAATGCAGTAAACAATACCAACGAACAGTACCGATGAAATAATACGATGAACCGTACCTGTGAAAAGTGCCCAGCAAAAAACACCAATAAATAGTATCGATAAACAGTATTCGGTGAACAGTGCCACGCAAAAAACAGGTTCGGGTTACATACTGAGGATTGAAACCTAAGCTCTTGATACCATGATAGAAAAATCAGAACTAAGGTTTTAAATCAGAAGAGCTCTGTATTTCTTAAAATATAAATCATACAAAAAAAGAAAAACGATCATCACATTAAGAAAGATCGATCCAGCAAAACTAAAAAAAAAAAACTTAATTGCCCTTCACTTATGTGATAGTTTACAAAAAAAAAAAATTAGAAACTAATTTAAAATAACTAAACTACCCTCTATAATATGAAGACTAATATAAACACTTTGAGAAAAAACAGAACATATACTCTAACATCCACAATCCTTGTAGAGTTCACAAGGAAATATACACAATATTCATTGCAAAAGTTAATTATATGATATTAATATTACCCGTATAAACCGACCAGTCAAACTAAAAGACTGCTCAACTAAGACCATATAGAAAAAATTGTTGCTGAAAAGGTGAATGTGTAGGTGACGATTTGCAACAATTAATGAGAATCTGACCACAATCAGCCCCTGAATCTCCCATGAACCAGTTTCCGAAGTATTCTTGCATTTCACTCCCTAACTAATTGAGGTAACTTCTGTTTGGATTTGTTGAACCGAATGGAATACGAGGAAACATAAAGAGAGCCTCTAATAGACAACCAAGAACACAAGGTCCACTTCATGGTTTTTCCTCTTCCTAAGGCCCTTCCGAAAAAGATAACCAGATTGTCTATGGAATATGCAGAATCCAACGCAATATCCCTGCCATCTCTTGTTGGATCATCCGTAGATGAGATCCCCAAATTTGATAGCTGAAGCGTCCAACCAGTCAAACAATTTGGAAGACGTTAAAAGACTGCTGCTCATCTTGCCATGCATTTCCTGGCTTGCTAGAAAGGCATACAACGGCCAGCCTGTTGGACCAGATGGTTTGGCCGGTGATGATAGAAAAATCCTTTCTTGGCAGACTTGGAAAGTTGTTAGTTGAAAAACAAAGACAAGTATTTGCATTGCTTTCATAAAATGATTGGACAAAGTTTCTCCGGCATGAGACATAAGAAAGGAAGATAACAAGAAAACAGCAGAAAAGTCCGACAAACATGTTCATTGATTTCAATATAAATGACAATATCTAAATCGCAAAATCAGCTACGGTAATATCCACGGGCTATTTAATTAAATTAAACTAATCTACATTCCATTGCGGAGAAATGCCTTTATCAACAAGTACTTCAGGAGAAATTTGTGGCAACTCCTCAAAAAACAGATGATTAAGACCATTTCTGGGTTTCACACTACTCATTGTTGGATGATCGGTCTTTCTTATGCCCGCCAAGAATACGTCGGATTTGCAGACCTCTACTGAAAGCCTGATTGAAGAGCATACGAGTCTGGAATTCAGAAACAAATGGAAACCATGCTAGAAAAGCAACTGGGGTAAACAACAACAGCCCCATTGTCATTTCATAGCCACGAGCAAGCGTTTGCACAGAACTCCATAATCCAATTTTTTTAACTACGGGCTTGCAAGCCTGGGCAATCTGAGGCAAAAAATAAGAAAACTGATAGTTATTGCCGAGACTACTATGAAAACTTATGCTAACGAATTTTCTACCATTCTTAAAATAAATCAAATTTTACATACCAGAAGCAACCCCCATCCACTAGGCATGAATGCCAGAAAACACACGATAATGTCTTGCACGGTCATATGGGGCAGGGCCATCAGAGTAACCAAAATGGTAACAAACGTGAGGAAGATAAGGCCCTTAAATAACCGAAACATAAGTTGAAAGTCCGCACTGAATCTTCTCCTTCCCATTGAAATTGTCTGCAAAGAAGATTTCATAAAGACAAAAATTCAAGTAAATAACCCACAGATACAAAAATTTCTTAATTTCACATGATTGCCAGAAGAGTATTCCAGCAGGAAATGCAAACTGATCTTTGCAGACCATTCTTGTAAAATAATCTGCTTTCATACAACTAAGTGAAATATTCCTCAAAGCTCAATGGAAAAAAAAATAGTGCATCACATAACACAATGATCATGACAGAAAGGACATTTGACAACAACCGATCAACACACAACTGAAAAGCTAACTTCTTTTTTTTTCAAATTAAGCATTTTAAATAAATTTACCAATATAAGATGATCCATGCAGCATCAAATGCAAGAATTTATTAACTAAGTGCATGTACTCAATGAAAATGAGAAGCTAGTTTTGCAAATAAGAGATGTAACTCAGGCGCTATTTGGATGGGAAAAGAAAGAGGCAGACAACAGCTTTAAAACCTAAACCTCCCGGGAGGAAGGTTGGGAAACAAAGTGGCTTTTAAACCAATGAGACATTTTGCAATATCGATGTGACGTTAAAGCTGCTATTTTAAAGCACATCCAAACGCCTTAATATAGGGAAATAATTGAGAGACTATTCTGAATTGGGAGGCTCTACATCTAGTTAGAGAATTTGTTGCATGACTACTTAAAACGAGTTTATATCTTTACATTAAAAAAAAGAGCCGAAGTGAGGAGCTATGCCCATAACTGAGTGCTCATTGATAAACAAAAAAGGAATAATTCTTACACGGAAAGATTTATGTTCATATTCAAAATAATACATACATATACTTGTGTGTGGATGTGCACGTGCCTGCCTGAGTGTGTGTGGGTCAGTGGGTGCATGTTTGTGTGTATCATAAGTTTCACCATATTTCCCAACCAGTTTCAAAGATTGACTGATAAGTAACACTCCTGGTAGTAGAATATCATTGACATACCTTTAAGACAAGCAATATACCTATGATTACAAGCCATGAAACTCCATACACCTGCAATTCAAAGGCAAAAATGTTAACAATGTTAACTGATGCAACTTTAATTACTACACGAAGAAAGAAGAATATTCACAAAGCTCAAAGATGGAAACTTCAATTGAGAGAAAGTCGAATACCAGAATACTTGTGCTATTTTTTGCTATACTCAGGTGATAAACAAGCCCATATTGGTAGACAAAAAAGCGCAAAGCTAACAATATTTCAACAATAATTCCTCTCTTTCCAGAGTATAGGAGATGTTCTTGCTGTTTCTCCCACCATGATTCCCAACTTTTCTCAGGCGGAACACCAATTCCTCCTCTGTTATCAATCCATTTATTCCAATCAGTCCAGTCATCAACAATCTTTTGCCACTCAAATCCTGACGGATTAAAGAGGAATGGGGCAAACAGCCATGTGCCCACCAAGAACCACATTGAAATGGTAATCAAAATATAAGCAACTGTACTTCTGTAGTGGTGACCAAATACATGGTATACAATGAGAAGTATCATGAGTTCAAGTCCCTTAACAAAGTGACTGCGAGAGTATAGCTGATAGTTCTCAGCAAATTTGGCATGAAACACCACAAATCCTCGACCTGTAGATCTGTATTCAGCTCCACCATGGAGCAATGTACGACCATAATAATGGGTTTTAGTGCCAAGAGAAAATGTGAAAAACACAGGCGCCAATTGTAACTGCATGAGTATGAATTCACTCAAAGCAGTTCGAAATCCCTTTTCTAAGCCAATTTCCATCATCATAGGCAAGGACATCAGAAACCCAAGTTGTACAAAAGACTGAGAAGCAAGAGCTACTTGTAGAGGCTGGTTATTTCGAATAGCTGCTTGTCGATTCAATCCTTCTTCAAGTCCACTAAGCACAAGATACAAGCGTCCATATAGAAACACATACACAGTGAGCACAGTCACCTGAAAGTTAACCAATAGAAAATTAAAACTGGAACACTTTCTTCAGCTATGTTTCACATGATATTTGAATAATGTTTTTTAGGACACCAAAAATATGAAATATTGATGCAGGTTGGATCAATATAGCGAAAAATATTAGCTTTTGTCTTACATTAGAAGAATTTCTAGGAACTTACACCTGTGCTACATCTATAAGCAATGGTCAGAAAATAAATTAAAGCAAAAGAAAAACAAGATGAGATGCTCCAATCTTACCAAGGTGCTGAAATAAAAACCCACAGTTGTGTAGTAACAAGATAACATCCGGAAGTAATCAAAGCGATGACCTAGTCTATAAATGTCTCGACTAAGTGTCTGCTCGCCATTTCCATTTCCAATCTTTGCCTCAAATAGTGATATTTGGTTAAGGCCCACGTCTCTGCCTTTTCCTACTTGCATATACTCATGATGCGTCACATTTCCTTCGCGAAGTGTGGAATTGAACCCTATTATTCAAAACCACAAGAGAGATAAACATTATATGCTGAGGACAGGCAGCGGTAACAGACAACTGTACTTTTAAACATGCCTGCAAAAATATCTTCACTCAAGTTTATAATCTTTGATGCTTTACTCACACCACCTCTTGTTAGGTGAAATAACCTATCAAATACATCTGGATGGCCATAGTGAAAGCGAACTCTGTAGAGAAGAACAGGAAATTTAATAACCTCAACTAAATATCTACCAGAATCAGTACATATACAATATTTTCTAAATAAGCTTCATTGTCATGTGAGTAAATGACTAAACAATTAAAATATATACTTACTTCAACGGATTAGCCAGTAATCTTTGTCCTATAGTCACAAAACTAGTCTCTTGATTGGACATAAACCAGGCTAGGGAAGAAATACTGCATAGGCAAGAAAAGCAATATGAGATCATAAAACAGATTATAATCATATCATATTATAATCAAGTAGCACCTTCTCCCAGCAATTTGGGGTCGGTGACATAGACCTCATGCCTTCATTCTAGCCTATTTTGTGTCTAACTCTTTCATAAGAGATAACATAGTCATATCCATTCATATTATATCCATCCAAGTTCTCTTAGGTCTCAGTCTCCCTCTTTTGACATCATTTACATAAATCACTTCCAACCTTCTTACTTATGCATCTAATGGTCTTCTTTGTACATGCCCATACCAACACAACCTACACTCCTTGAGCTTCACCCCTAAAGATGCTACCCCTAAGTCTCACCTACATACTCATTTCTAATCATATATTTCCTGGTTATTCCAAGCATCCATAGCATCCTCATTTCAGCTCCATTCAAATTTAAAACAAAAAATTATTTAATATTGTTATAAAGAGATAAAGAGAACAAAATTGCACTTCTAATACACCTGCCAGTAAAAATATGCTCCCTTAAACCAAGGATGGTAGGATATCTCACACCATCATGCTTTTTGAGAAATTCTTCCAACAAATTCCTCATTTTGAAAGCTTCCTCCATATAATTATCCTACATTAGATGAAATAACATCATCCTAAGAAAAGAGAGAAGAAAAAACCAAAAGCAAAGGTATGCTAAAGTATAAGTACATGCTTTACCTGATTCATATCAATTGTCTGCAGACCCTCCCCACGAGTGAAAATAATTGCATGGTTTTGATTTTCTGGCTTTCCTTCACCCAAAATAGCTGGACCCGGAAGCTTAATCCGATAAATAACCTATTCACAAAATTCAAGTGAAAGAGAAAGTGATGCAAGATCAAAGAAAAACGCCAAAAAAAGAGCTCAAACATATGCAGTCACAAGCACGCACAGCGAGAGGGAAAAAGAGATACCTGATCGAGATTTTGCACAGTGCCCACTGAATTTTGTCCAGGATCAACAGCGGTATCTGTCTTTGCTATGTTGGCCCTCACCAATTCAGAGTAATAAACTTTTTCATTTATCTTCTTAGAGCTGTCTTTGCTAGGCTCTTCAACCTCATCAATATAAGCAACTCGAAGAGAAGGATATCTAAAACAAAATATCACCTTAGTTCATTTAATCCATTTTAGTATGCAATATGACAAAGGAAAGTTTACATACGTTATCATAAGCTTTAGAATGTCCTGTGCACGAGGATGACCAGAGCGCTTATCAATCGCATATTGCTGACAGGAAACCACATACGTGAATTTCATATCAGCCACAGCTTGACATTGGGACCATAAAGATCTTTCCACCTTAGCTTGATCCTCAGATGCAGACTCAACTGCCTTGTAACCTTCCAATAATTCTGGGGAAAAGAGTCACGGAGACAAAGCACAAAAGGTTATACTCAAATTGCATGCAGAAACATTTTATATATAAATCAAACTTGCATTTATTATCATGTTACCTTCATCTTTGGCCATATCGAGAAATGCTTGAAGTTCCAGCGCCTTCCGATAATACATCATGCCCCTTACTAGATTTTGTCAATTGATGAGGTGAAAGAACAAGTAACAAGAAATGAAAAATTAACAGCAGTCACTAAACAAACTTCAAAAGTTAAAGAGCAATAAAATATCCACCTCCATTAATAGGTTTTTAGCTACTTAATAAGGCAATCAATATGAGAGCAAGAAAAATTATGATTTGTAAAGTCAAGCTGACATAATTGCATGTTATAGCATTTTAAGTAGGCCCGATCTAAATAAACACTTTCAAGGGAAAAAACCTATAAGAATGTTAGCATTATCTAATTAATTTAACATCGCCTCTCATTAATCTTGAAAGTGCCTTAAAGTAATAGTGTAACATATATATTGTGTGTGTGACCATTGAAGTGTGGCCAGTTTTGCATTTTTTATCTCTTTAGTGAGACCACCTCAGTCAGATAGGCCTTAGTTCTTTGGTTCTTTTATGTCCATTTGACTGCATGAAGCAGCTTGAAAATAATTCATTTAAGTGTCAATCAGTGTTTTAAAACCCTGCCAGACACTGAACCAGATGGGTGGCCGGGCCAATTCAACAGGGAGTTCAACCCGTGACCCAGTTGATATATAATGTCTCTTCCCCCACCACTTCCCTTGCAACCCTAATCCCTAATGAGCACAGCTGCACAGTGACAGCAGCAGCCTCCTTCCCCTCCCTTCCTCCCCGGCGGCCCAGCCCCGACGGGCAACTTCCCCCTTCTCCGCGCCGGCTGCCTTGAACCGCCGCACATCCTCCACCGCGGTCACCCAGAACAGTTCCACGTTCACTGCCCCATAGACCATGTGGTACCCCTCTCCTTCAGCCTCTCCGATGAGGTCGTGCAACATCGCGAAAACCAACAAGTACATCGTGCCCAACTCGAGCACCCCCCACTCCGCTGCCCTCAGCACATCCCTTACCTTCCAGTTCCCTGGGTCCCAGAGGTACCCAAGGCTTGCGCTCAGGTCCAGTGTGCCCATCATGCCCTCCACGGCAGCTATCTCACTGACCTGCCAAACCCCCTCCGCCGTCTCAACTGGCACCATGACCAGCAGCTCGTTCTCATAGTTCTCAAGGCACCTATTGTTAATCCCATACGCGAAAGCGCAGACTACGAGGTGGGCAGAGCCGCAGATGCCAGCAGGCGAAGCGGAAAAAGGAGACGGCATTGTGGGTGGCAGCAGGGGACTCAATAGCGGGTAACATGATTGGGGCTTTTTCCCCAAAACCCAGATCAGCCCAGTCGTCCAGGTCACCGAACAACTCAACCTGGAATTTTGACCGGGCCCAGTTAAACCCAGTCAAACCAGCCAGGCCGGTCTGGGTTTTAAAACACGGGCATAAATGCATGAGCCTAGATATGTCCAATCAATCAGAAGAGCATAATCACTATATATGTTCAATCAATCACTCTTAAGTTCAAAGGGATCGTTATATAGGTGTTAACTTTAAACCGCAAGTTATATTGCACACAATTTTGTGGTCAGAAAGAAAGCACTGTACCAGTTCTTGTCAACGATTGGCCTCTATATGATGCCCATAGCCTAAGCTTCTCTTCAAGATCCTCATTTCCTCGCAATTCATCTTCTGTTTCACACCCAATCCGCTCAAGGAAATTGGTCCACTCATCTGCACCCAAAAGAGCATTTCCATTACATGCAAAGGAATAACTTATACAGAATCAAATGGATGTTCCAGGTACACGCATAATCATAATCAAGTAACACTGTTTCCGAACAACTTGGGGCTTAAAAACATGCATACCTGGATAAATTTTCTGCAAGTAAAAAAGGATGGATACACCATCGTCATTCTGCTCTTCTAGATCATGTATGGAGAATAGAACCTCTTCTTTATAGTATGGAGTCAAAACACTGGAATTAAGACATACATAACAGTCAACTGAATAGATGAAAAAATTTAAACAAGTGCCAGTGGAAGTTACAAGTATTAAGGACAGAATGTCTTCTGAAAGCTAGAAAAGATGACAAACACCTACATAGACACACATAAACGCATGTATATATAGGGCATATCCAAAGAAGTATCCGAAGAAAGTAGCAAATCATTTAAATTTGAAACGAGATTCAAGATAAAAGATTTTTGAGAATGACAGCATGTTACACACGTATATGTAGGGCATATATTTAGTCAAAGAAGCATCGGAAGAAAGTAACAAACCATTTAAATTTGAAAGGAAATTCAAGACAAAAGACTTACGAGAATGATAGCATGTTCCGGACTTTCGGAGCAACGGGCATATCCATAAATAATGAATTCGTGAAGAAAGAAATACGCCTTCTTGCTTCCAGATTTGATGGTACATCCATTGCAGATTCTTTCACCGTAAGGAGTAGATTTAACCTTTTAATCTAGAGCATAACAGTCATCATTGAAGACTTTCCAGCAACTGTCAGAATAAATATAAAAAGGGCTAGAGAAGCAACCTTCTACCTTCTCTTGCCATGCATCTGAGAAATCTTTCAGTGGAAACTTGATGGCTCCATCTGCTGCGAATAATTGAACCTGTTGATCAAGAGATGTCATCCCCTCGCTCCAATAAGATCCTCCACCATGACCGGAGTCCAAAATACTGCCCATAGATAAAGCAGTGATAATAAATTTTATGCAGCAGCAGCAGCAAAAAAAATCACGTGCGCCACATACTAAAGAAACTATTTGAATATGCATCACCTGGAAAACTGCTCCTCCATTAGGTCTCTGTTCACAACCTCTAACATGTCCTGAAAGAGAATCACGACTTGATCCCTATCTTCTTGCTTATTTTCTATCTGCCACAGTTAAGTTTTTCCTTTCAATATATAATCAATTTTTTTTTGCAGTATCCACCACATCAACACAATTCCATGTAAGATGTAATCAACTTCTTGGAATAGTTAGAAAGTCCAGATCATTAATAATAGGAAAAGTGATCTCACCAGATAATTAATCAGCTTCACAAAGTGCTCATAAAGGCTAGGTAGAGCGCTCATATTCAATTGAGTAATTAAAGTGTCAGCATTTATATGCTTTTCAACTTCGTCAAAAATAATATTTATAACCCTGAATAGTTAAGAGTAGATTATAAGTGAGGTTGGGAATGTGGAATAAAGACAATTCGATGCAGAGGGAAGTGATGGAAAATGTATAACTGCACTAATGCAAAAGGTAGATGCTGGTAATGTTTTCGTACTCTGTCTCACGTGCCCCGGCCACTAAGGTCTTAATAATGCTTCTGAATGAGGCATAGCTTTCTTGAATTGCACAAAACATGTAATTATCCGCATGTATCCTCTTCTTCAGCTCACGGTCTTTACCATTGCTATCTTTAGCCATGTCCAAGGCAATTGGTATCTGCATCAAATAAAAGTTCCAAAATTTTCACTAGATATGCAAATTTTTGTTTTTAAATTTTCAATTTCTGGGTGATGGAGAAAATACTTTATCCACTTAATGAAGACAGCATGAGTTACTTGAAGTTCATCAAACTCACACAACTATGTTCAAGCAACAGTGGTTATTTTGTGTATAAGATTACCTTACTGGCTAGTAAGAAAGGAGGCCACTGAATAAGGTCTAGATCGCGGTCTGCCCAATAAGGGACAAGCAACAAATCCATTTCCCTGGAATAGAAATTCAAACTTAGCAGGAAAGCAATAAGAAAAATTCCTAGTACAAGCCTTCAGTGAAAAAATTGGGGGGCCATGAACCCATTTTCCTGTTCTCCTTTACCAGCCGGAGAATAAGAAAAACTCCTAGTGCAAGCCTTTAGTAAATTAATTGGGCCACAAACCCATTCTCCTGTTCTCCTCCTTTACTGACTTACTTGTTACTAATCAAATCTTCCTCTCTAAAACTTTCAATAATTTTGTTCCATAGTTGAGCAAATTTTGCTGCTTCTTTCCCTTTGCTTGGTGGAATCTGAAAGCCAACCATATGAATAGTTTTTAAGACAACAATAATGAAGCTCAAAATTGAAAACAGGAAAATAAATAAAATTGGGAAACTGATACAAATGATACGACCTCTTCAAATTTACGAGATAGAGCAGCCTTCAGACCCTTCTTTCTCCCAGACTTGTCTTTAGGAACCAAAGATGCATTAAAAGCACTTGGCAACGATTGAAATCGCGATCTCAACATCCCCAAAGTTCGAATCTGAAATTGAGTGGTAGATTAATATTAATTTTTTTACGAAATAACCAAAAAAATAAGGACAACGTGCAAGAACGTCAAGCTTAATCCAAGAAGCAAAATCAACTACTGTTGGGTGATGGCTATATAATTACTGGCGGGGTTTGATCAGGTAATTGGAACCCTTTGAGGCCAGGTCAACACAGACGCGACAGTGTGGCTACACATCCACCTGATCTAGATTTGATATGGGGCATTCACATTACATAAGGACACGTAGGGACAATTTGTGCCTTAAAAAATTGCACTTTACATATATCAGACAGCCCTGAGTGAGTCCAGTTTCTGAGTACTGCATGAGCCCAGTTTCTAAGTAAATGAAGAGAGGAGAATAGTGCAGTGCCCAAGGATTAAGACATAGAGAACTAGAAGATAATGCAAATCCCCTATTCTTCCTTTTCTACTTAATTTTTTTTGTATCTGATTCTGTTATTACTACTTCTCTCCCCTGTTTTCTCAGACACCTTTAAACTGTAAAATCAGTAGCTAATCCCTAGGCCTCATTGGCTGCTTTTAGGAAAGAGGAAGGTTAACGAAATTATATTGGAAAGCATCATTGCTTGAAACAATCAAGCTGATTAAGGATAAGTTGGCCAACGACGTAACTCAGTATTAGAAATCTCAAATATTAGTAATAAGAAAATATGATCTTTATGTGTTGTAGTGTTTCCCTTGTAATAATCATAGGTATGTTTTGAGCTTTGCTGGAGAAGGCAGAACTTTGCCAGGAGATATGCCAAAGTTTCTCAATCCACTAATATTTTCCAATTTTCGCCAACACTTTTGGTTGCCACCATGGTTAGAAATGAAGTTCCACCTTAAATATATTTTACTGGTATCGAGCAATTTTTTGTCAAAAACCGTCTGAACATTATCAGAATTGGTAGACTGATGGAACTAACAACACCATCTACATCAAGCAAACGTTCTTATCATACAAGAAGATGAGGCAAAAGGCAGATTCTAAATTTACCTCACCAAGGCGCCGAAATGCTCCGTAAATGCCTCCAAATAAGGTGGAAAAAATTGCATACCAGATCTGAGTATCCATGAAGTAAACCTGGAAAGCATCATACAATTAGGAATTGGACGTTTTACAGAAGGTAATACCCACTACAAAACTAGTCCTACTTAATTATAACTTGCAAACCCAAGCCAATAGGCATTCCTTCAAAAGTTATAGGTTCTTGCTTTCTCAGTCTCTGTCCACAGCTTTTACAAATTCACTAAGCCCAAGTTATTTAGAGCATAGGCTTTGTTGCCATTTCAATTCAATTCAATGTCATGTAAATCTAGTAATATAATGAGAAGAACTGCTCACAAACAAAGCTTACCAGAATTATTGGTGCCCACAATGCAATAACAACCCCTATGTTGCTACTTGCTGCAAAAAGTAAACCATCCACATCAACGAGATGCTTCTTCAAGTAAACAATATATACACAATTTAAAGATGCCATTACCTCGTGGAAAAAACTCATGCCACTGGTAGCTGCTGATCTGAATATCCATGATAGCTTTTGTTGGACCCATGAGGGGCTTTATCTGTAGCAAAATGGGATTAGGACCAGATACTGGAGGGAGAGGCAATAAATAAATATACTCCCTCTGTCCTACAGTAATAGCTCCATTTGGTTTTTGAAAAATGAACTAAAATTAGTTCATTTTGAAAAACAAAATAGAGCTATGGGACGGAGGGAATACTAGATTAGTACACATATATGATACAACTCAAGACAATGTGGTGGTAATGACTAACAATAGCCCTACAATGACCTCATTGTCTGTGTTGCATATTTATGGTCCTCACAAGCTTAACCTTGTTGGTACAGACTGACAACAAACCTCAATACTCCCCGGCAGGTGCAGATGCAATTAGGCTCCACATAGAAAAAACAAAAGCAACTACTCTGAAAATGGGCTTATGACATCTCCGGGCCTCACATTCAATATATGTTTGATAGATATCAAGCGCCCAATAATTTGATGTATTGAAAAACAGAGTAAAAAGGGTGATAGATACTTTGAATGTTCCCTTTCTCTCAGTTACCCAAAAGAATAGAGGCACCTCTACTTAATACAAGTACTAAGAGAGACGAAATTTTACATAGTTTAGCAGTTACCTGGGCATTATCTTCTAAAATCTATTATTATTCCTATTAAATACGTTGTGAATAATATTTTTATATAGATAAAAGGCAAGTTATACAGGTGAAAAGAGAAGAGGGAGACATGAGACATGGAAAGAGGCCACATGACAAAATATTTAATATCATGATCAGGGAAGATGGCTATGTTGAGCACATGTAGAACACTGAAAGATACTAAGAACACCCCCGGAAGAGTACCTCGATGTAGTAACTAAATGCCATCTTTGTTAAGAGAAGGAGCACCCAGAACATTGTGTAACTGTGCAGAGAGAAAGAGAGAGCATGGTTAAGCTCCTATATCTCATTTGTTACAATCTCACATGTACCAGAAATCTTACTTGAAAAGTGAAAATGTACTTTCATGCATTGCCCTTCCAACATAAAGACGAGGCTGCCATTATAGAAGAAGCACTAAATTAGCAAAAGGAAATAATAACCCACTCATCTGTGATAAAAAGCAAATTACAAAATGATTAGGTTAAGCTCACCTGAGACCACCACATCGTGAGCATAACAATCTTATAGTTTGACCTTTCTAGGAACCGTCTGAGAATAGGGAATAGAAAGAGCAAAGCCGCAAGCAAATTTGGCGACAAATAGATAGCAACTGCCAAAATGTACAAGGAAGGAGCATTCTGGCTGTTGTGAAACCAACTTTTTATAGTTCGAGCAAGTCCAGGAGGATTTTCCCAACTATACGCATAAGTGACAGGAAGTACTATCACCCATGCGGCTGCAGAAACAACTTTCAAGATATACCTCAATTTAACATGGGATGACATTGTATGCCTTGCTTTCCAGCTCATAATTACATCAAGAACAGCTGCAAATATAATTAACAAAAACTTGTAACCTTTTTGAAAACTCAAAAATGTAGAAACTTGTTAAACATGCTAAAAACAAAATAGAAGTAACTAAACTCAACAATGGAGTAGGTGTACCTTGACCAAGCTTCAATACAGCGGCAGTTATAAAGATGCTCAAGGCCTTCTTGAAAACATCAAGATGAAAGATTGCAGTGGGTTCGGGCCCATTCCAGGCAACAATAATCATTGCCTACAAGAAGTACGCACAATTTGAATAAAAACCAAATTTGAAATAAACAATCACACAAAGCAAAGAGAGAGAGAGATAAAGGTATTTCAAAGAGAGATAAACTACCTGTAAGCATAAAATGAAGAAGCTCCACATTCTGTCAAAACTTCTGAAAATATGCCAAAATGATCTTATCTCAACAAAATTGATTTTCCCCACCCATCGATCCCGAGTTGCTGGTCTGTTCTCCTGAATTATTGAAATGCATATCACGTCAATAAAGTTCATTCTAAGCATAAAATTTGGTCTGATTCTAATTGTCAACATCTTCTTCAGAAAAATATCAAACTGCAGGATGGTGCATGTGCACATACAACACCAGTGACCAGTTTCACATAGATATAATGTTTCTTGATCTAGGCAGGGAGTGGGGTGCACGGCAGTGCAAAGGAAACGAAACTGAAGTGCTAGAGTGTTGTAGACGAGCAGATCTACAACAGAATTCATCATAGGAGAAAGGGGAGAAAGAGAGGGATTAAGAATAGATAGGCTAAATTAAAATAACTAATCTAATTCTTCATTGATTTTCTGGATGCTTCAATTAGGGCATAGCTCCCACATATTTATAGACACACATAAGAATTCTAATCCTAATAGAACTCCTAATTAGAATAAGCCTCTAACATTAGCCTAATCCCAATAAAAATAAAACTCCTAATTATAGTAAGATACTATAACTAATAATTAACTCCTAATTACTGAAGGCGGGACATGACCCCTAGGGTGGGTCATAACATAAAGCTGCACATCAGATACTACGCACCCAAAATACAGTAGTAACCAACAGCTCTCTTACAAAATTCTTGCAAAAGATTGCAGATTGAGTATTTTCTTGACACAAGGGACCTCAGTTTCCATTTATGACCAATTCGTACACCTAATTACTGGTAAAACAGATGAATTTAAATTCCAATAACAGAGTAGTAACATTTAGGCACTGGTTTAATTTCTCATGGGTCAATAGTGAAGCTGACAAGCAATTATAACATGGAAAAATTATGCTATTTGTTCGGGAAAAAAAATACAACCATTTTTTGCAATCTCTTCCGTAAAGAGAAGCTATTGCAGTAAAACAACACAAGCTTGAAAAATATGATGGAAAAGAAACCTCATGCACACTTAGCCAAACCTGATCGTTACATCATTCTCCAAAAGATCTTACGGTCATCAACGAATATGCAATAATTCCAAATTTAGGTTTGACAACATCACAAAGAAAAAAGGTAAACAATGACATACATATGGAAAAACAAAATATGCAAATATATATATATACAGCTCCCATGATAGCTTACTTCATTTTTTTCACCACGATGTACTTCCCGTGGTGGACAAAAAAAGTCTGCATCAGGTCGCATTGGCCATCCCAAACGAAAACAGTCCACAGACCTTTTCAAACCCAAAAAAATGTACATTGTAAATTAAATTAATCAGAAAAAATAAAGAAACATTAAAAACAAGAATCAAATCTATGAAGTATGAACATACCAAAAGTACTCATTTAAGTCATCATAGTTCCTCCATTGGGAATGCTTTGCTTTTGCTTTCTTGCTCCTTACAGCTTCCTGTGGATCAAAAAAACATTTGATTAAACAATCAATAGAAAACATATGTACATTTTCAACTGGCTGATGCACCAAATAACTCAAACTACAGCAACCAACATTATAGATGTAAATCAGGATTTCATACCCTGGCAATCGTCTGATAAATTGGAGTTACTACTTGCTTTAAGAAAGCTTCTTCATCACCACCATATGCTGGCTTGACGTTCTCACCAGTCACCGGACTAACATTTCCAGCAAGAATACCATAGAGTTCAAATGCCATCTACAACACACAACACAAATCAGTGATTAAATGTGAAAAGACACTTAGATTACTTGACACCAACAGAGGAAATCCTGCCAAGCATAAAGGGAAATAAGTATAAACGCAACTACATAGGAAGGCCCTAGTATTTTACAAGCTCAGTTGGATAAAGTGTAAGGATGCAAGATGATTTTTTAACACACAAAATTAATAGAAATTACTATTGAATCTGAAAATCCCAAAAACATACATGATGATAGATATAGCAAAGGCATTCCGGCATGAATCTTAAGTTTGCAGCTTCGCCCCAAATAAGAAGATACAATCCCATATATAATAGCTTTCTTTGCTGAACTTCCTGTTGAATTGTTGGCAACCTGTAAATTGAGAGATTGTCAAATAATTAAAATATGGCAACTAACCACAACTTTGAGCATAAAATGGATTGCTCTTCAATTCTCTGAATTCGTCGCTTGTAGCTAATAATACATGCTTACAGCTGGATAGAAAAATCTATACTATAAATTAAATAAATAATTTGAACACACCCGCAAGCTCTCATGCAAAACCAACCCATGCAAGTTACTCAGCTAAACAAGGAAAATCCGAGAAGCAAAGAATTCCAGACAGTTGAAAGCATCTGATTCATTAATACTTTTCCCAACAGCCATTTTTGGCTGTCATACCATATACGAAAAAATATGAGTCACTCTCTTTGTGTAATTGCTTGTTCAAGCATTTCTGATTTTAGTGAGGGCCGTAAAAACTAACCAAGATATCTTTTGATTGGCTTAATAAGAGCCAAGCTTCAGATTGTCTCAAAGAATTGGCTTCAATATCTTAAGTGTATCTTAGAGAGCTGAGGTCAGCTCCCACTAGAGCTCCACTTCGCATAGATACAATATACACATATACAAACATAATATATAGATAAATACACATATTGTGAAGAGAGAGAGAGATGCCATTTTATTAATAAAAGCATACTATCATCTCAGCCTTTTTTCTATTATTTAAACATGCATCAACATTAAATCATATAATTAATTGCACTAGTGTATAAACCAAATAGGTATATGTACTGCCATCTACAATACACAATAAATACTGTTGAATTTTTAATATCTGAATGTTTACTGTTTTTTCCAAATATATTTAATAGTATCAGTCTTTCATAAAAATCATGCACACTTATGCATGGAGTTAAAACATATTTTGACATATTTCTCTTCCATGAAATTATGCACACATGCACGCAAGCAAGCATACCACAGTCAAGAATATACCTCTAATGAATGAACGTATTTGGTGAAGATGCCATCCTTTCTATTCTATACTTCACGATATATCCCCAACTTTTTTATTGGACCCATAAGCACATGAATCTCATTATTTTTCAAAATGAACATTTCACCCTTAGATATATTAAGGGGGCTCAAATATATTTAAATTTCTAACATTTTCTCAATAACTTTTATTCCACATAGGTACTTAGATTTTGAAAACGCCCCAAAATAGGACCCATGTGAAGCTGTGGAGCCTGATCATAGAGAAAGAATGGAGAAAACGGACTGGATGCTGTGCAGGTGATCAGCAAAGCATGTGATCGACTGCACACATGGCAAAACTCTCCATATGTTTTCTCAGGTCATCCTGTGATCAACCAGGTTCACCCGCAATCACTTGCCTTCGCCCGCAATTGTTCGGATTTATACGGAACGACTTGTAACTTCCTGTTTTGGGCCTCATTCACTCCTAATTGGATTCCATCTTTGGTTTACATGTTCCCTAAATATAAAAGGATGTCTAAAAGCCCTTTGGGGCAAGAATAGGAAAAACTTTTGTACTTGAAAGTAGGAGAGAGAGTTGGGGTGATCAAGGGTGTAATTGTTTGAGCTTTTGGGGATTTGTGTGAGAAATTGTCGTAAACTTATTGTAATTGCTCATTGATCATAGTAGATTTGTTGTTGGCCATCTGTGAATGTAGGCGACCTGTTGAACCACGGGTACATCTCTCATCTTCTAGTTTTTTCTTTTGATTGTGGTATTGTCTCTATTGTTTATAGGTTTCATTGCTTGAGGTTTAGGGGCAATTTTGCATGAGAAATTGTTGTAAATTTATTGCAATTGCTGATTGATCATACTGGATTTGTTGTTGGCTTTCGGTGGATGTAGGCATCATGCTTAACCATGAGTAAATCTCTTGTCTTCTAGTTTATCCCTTTGATCCTACTATATTCTCTATTGTTTATAGGAACCATTGTGCTTAATGTTCGAACAAGGAGCTTGTGCTGGCAGTTGTAATTCATGCTCACTGGAATTGCCGTTAGTCAAGACTAGGGTTTGGTACCCCTAGAACCCTAAAACCACATACACATTGAAATTTCATATCCTTTGCTTAATGGCTATTTGCTTGACTTTCTTTTATTCAAGCTTCACCAGCTATAGTTATTAATCAATAGAAATGATGAAACCATTAAGTAAGACTAAATGAACATTTTACAGAACATAGAAAAATACATCCATTTATATAAAATATCACTAGAATAAATATATTACACTGATAATTTGACAAACTTTACACAAAGATATTGCTATTACCAATATTTTGCATTTATTTGATTAGCATTGAATATTATACAGGTACTTTCTTAGTTTCGTGCAAATATGCAATTCACCTGCCAGTGGATGAGAAAACAATTGAAGCGAGCCTTAGCATGGGCAGGCTCAGTACAAGTGAGTCTAGCCCAAGCTGACTTTGACCTTGAGGCCGTTATTTGCTCTGTGAGCCAAGCCTGAGAATTTCTAACTAAGGCTTGGGCGAACACAAGGCAATCATGAGTCCAACTACGGACTGTATGAGCTGAACACGAGCTTCCAGTGGATCCTACTCAGCTCAGCTCAGCTCATTGATAGACCTAATTTGAGCTGCGCATAATCCATGCCATATACAGCTTTTGTCTCTAAAGATACAGAAATTTAGTCTACTAACTGCTAAAAAGAATAATACCAACCATAGGCTGCTTTTTCGGCCCAAGTATTTGCACCATTTCTTGTAGTTCTTAAATAACTTCTTCATGACTTCAGTCAGCGCACGCTCATCCAACTAGGTAAAAAAGATGTTCCAGTAGGTAAGAAACACATTACAGCAGATAAACCATTCACATTCTAATTTTCAAAAATCAAGAATAAGGACAGAGGAAAACCTTTGGTTGATGATCAGGCTTTGGAAATTGCCTTATGTGGACATTTGCAAGCAGCAAAATCAAATGCTCTCTTTGATTTGCTACATTATCTTTCTGAATTTTACAAATAAAGGAACAATCACACCAGATATTCAACTGATAAAATATTGAAATAAGGTATGCATGTCTGAAAAGTGTTTCTGACATTGTAATTAATTCCAACAACATACTTAAGATTTACCTGAAACCCAAACATAGCTTGAAGCCAATCAAGAATGTCTTCATCTACTTTTTTTTTATGGTCTTTAGGCCATGGTAAACCTCGAGTGCTACGTAGAGCAAAAACAGCAGCTTGAATCTGTGTATTTAATATGAACTTGTTTCAAGTAGCACATAACAAAATTATAAAATCTACATAATCCATACTGATTCACATAGTATGTGATCACCTCAGGATACCGCATGATAGCCTGATTTGCACTATCTGGATCAAGAGGAAGAATGTTGTAGGGTACATATATTGCCGTCTTTTCAGCAACTTTATTGTGAGCTTCCAAAATCTGAACCAAAGTATAGAAAAGGTGCACAAAAGTCTCGTCATGTAAAACCACCACAAGTATCTTCAAGAAGAATCCAAAGAATTAGACAGTTATAACTACTACAACCAATAATCATAATAACATTAATGATGATGATGATGATGATAATAATAATAATAATAATAAGAAGAAGAAGAAGAAGAAGACTTTGTACACTACCTCATGGTCAACTTCAACTGACTGAGTAAGATTAACAGCCTTTAAAACTTCAAACAGGACAGATGCAGTTTGGTATGCTTTAGTCAGTTGAGCACTGGACAGAAAATAAGGGAAATGAGAATGCAAAAAGGTAACATACAACATAAAAAATAGTCCTAATATAATGACCATATAAACAGTTTGAGATGCTTGAAACAAAGCTAATAGAGAAGCACAGCATAGTAATCTTAAAAAACAAGAGAAAAATACTCACCGATCAGCTTTGTCAGCAGCGTTTTGCAATGCTTGAATATATTTTTTGTAGTAATGTTGGTAGAAGCTCTTCATTTCTCGTGCATCACTTTTTTTAACTCTCCCCATTAAAGTTGGATCATTTTCCTAAAATATATTAAAAGTTAAAATATGTACTCAAATGCCTTCACCATCTTATAAGCTCTCATTTGCAGTTTTATAAATCTTACAGACGAGGATACCTTGAATGGAAAATAACAATAACAGTGTAATATTCTTACCCTCTCAAGACGTTGTAGAAGTGCAGTTTTGAACTGTCGGACTCCACGCCCACTGGATGTGGGGTCCAGACTGTGTGCCTTCTCAAAAGCATAGAAACGACCTAGAACCAAACCAATAACAATATATATTAAGTTGGTAATTAACTGAAACCAAAACAGAAGGCATAACATGTCCAAATAGAAGAATTCAGTGGATGAATATCAAAGATATATAATCATTTGGAGTCAGCATTGCGCAAAAAAGGGATACAAGAAATAAGATGGTTCCAACAGAACAAACGGCACAAACATATATTAATAGTGTAAAACCAAAGCTAGTTGGTCATGGCAAACAATCGCATACCAGGAACAAATACATACTCCTCACCAGAAGAAATGGCAAAAAGATATTACACTGTGCACCTATCACCTGTTTGCTTCATGTTTAGCAGTAGAGTGTGCCACATAGAAAGAGAATTAACTTGTCATGAGTGGTGATTTGGCACAGAAGTTAATAAGGTAAACATTGAGAGGATATTGATGTATGGTTCTCACAAATAAAAAAAAATAGAAAGGAACGGGAAGGCAAACATGAGAAGTACTTCCGGCCACTCTGACGATAAAGAAATAAAGGCTCCTCAATAGAATATTCAAGCAGTTCATTAACTCGCTCATATTAGCTGATACTCATTCACTTTATCAAAGTGATGACATGTGCAGCATCATTAATGGCACGCGACCGATTCATATACGCATTAACACCTTGAGAGGCCATATTACTCGGGGTAAGAGAATTGAACCCAGAAAGGCTCTTAAGCAAATTAGGCCAGCAGAAAACATAAAACCAGATAAAAGAAAACAAATTAAGAAAGCTTTAAACAGACAAGCTACTAAAAGTAAAACAGGAAGCTTACAAAGATAAGCAACCCTGGGGTTGATGGCCTCGACCTCATTAGCGACCCGAAGAATTGGAGCAATCTCGACAAGCGAGGACGGCACTACTTCACTATCAAAGATGGACTCTCCCAAATTTCCCGCCGTCTGTGTCCTCTGAAGCCGCCTTTGCAACCCTTGCTCCTCCGGCCCTCTCCTTGACGCCATTCTCACTGACCCACAAGCAAGTACAGAAAGCTTAACTTAAAGACGCCTCCTTTTCTAGTCCCTGAGAATTTCAGAGAAAACACAATGTCAACAATCCCATTTCAGTACGTATAATGACATCTTCGAACTGGAAAACGAAAAAAGACTGCTTTTTAATGAAAATAATGAGTAAAAACGATTCCAGGAGCTGAAATTTGCTTCCTTTCGCCCAAATGCAGATTACACTAGCTCAAAATCAAGCATATTTCTGAAAAAAAAATCGACACATAACGTTCTACCTACAACCAACTTCATTTGCCAGAAACCCAAAAACAGCAAACACAGAAGAAACTTTGAAAAACACATCCGAAAGGTGTAGAAATGGCTACTTCGTTTTCAAGAGAGCTCCGGATCATCATCCACACACTTCACAAACAGACTCCCTCACTTCAAATCAATATTCGACCATACCCAGATGAAAAAAACATGAAATGAAAAATCGAGAAAACCAAAAGCAGCCACCACTCCCAGATTCCTCCCCAATAAGGGATCAGAATCAAATTCCCACTACCCATTTGCCAAAACAAAAAAAAGCATTTACACAACCAAAAAAATCAGTAAAAATCAGCAAAAAAGGTCCTTACTTCGCCCATTCCGTGTTCTTCAGATTGCAGATTTCAAATAAACAAAAAAAAAAGTGAGCTAATAGAGAGCGAGAGAGAGAGCAGCTTCAGTGACACTCCCGGGTTTTTACAGGGGGTGGAGCCCAGCCGCAGGTAGAAGACGAGCTGCCTCCTACGAAACACGACGCATTTTTCCATCTTATTACGTCCTTGCCACTACAGCTTTCGGCTAATTCCGTGGGCCCTGTCTTACGGACTTGAACGGCGTGGTTGTAGGTAAGGCTGCTAACGAGCGAGTCAGCCAGCTTGTCAAACTGAACTGGCTCGGCTCAATACGACTCGAAGTTAGCTCAGCTTGAATAGAGCTCAACTTGAATTGGGTTTGAATTAGAAAATAAACGAGCCGAGTTTGAACATGATCCAGCTCGAATCAACTCAGACTTGAAGCCTGATCAGTTCGACTCGAAACCTGATCGGTTCAATTCGAGATCGACTCAAACTTGACTCGATTTGTTATATATTACTTATTATATATTAATATATTATATCTATATTATATAATTTTTTTACCTTTCACCTTTTGTGTACCTATAATATTTTATATTATTTTGTACTAATATATACTATATATACATTAGGAAACTTTATTTAAATAATAATTTTTTAAAAAATATTCCCAAAGTGGTGTTGTTTTTTGCCACGCAGGCACCAGCCAAGCAGCTAGTGCCTGTGTGGTTTTTAAAAAAAAACAAATTAATTTTGTCCTTTAGAGGGACAAAATTAATACTATATACTGATTTCAGTACTTCCCTCTCTCCCCTCTCGTCCTCTCTCTCTCTCTCTTCACGCTCCTCTCTCTTTCTCTCCTCTTTCTTTCTACACTCTCTCTCTTCTATTTCTCCACTCTCTCTCTCTCTCTTTTCTCCTCTTTCTCTCTTTAGTCACTATCTCTGTCTCCTCTTTATCTCTCTTTACTCTCTCACTCCACTCTCTCTCCTCTTTCTCTCTCTATTCATTGTCTTAAAGAGGAGAGAGAAAAGGGAAAGAGGGGAGAGAGAGTGAATAGAGATAGAAGAGAGGAGAGAGAATGAATAGAGAGAGAAGAGAGGAGAGAGTGTGAAGAGAGAGAGTGAGGAGAGAGAGTAAAGAGGGAGAGAGAGTGAAGAGAGAGAGAGAGAGAGATAGAGGAGAGAGTGTGAAGAGAGAGAGTGAGGAGAGAGAGTGTGAGAAGAGAGAGAGTGTGAGGAGAGAAAGGGGAGGGGAGTACTGAGAAAGATGAAATAAAAAAATTTTTAAAAAACCACACAGGCGCCTGCATGGAAAAAAACAACACTATTTTATGAAATATTTCTCAAAGTGGTCTAAATTGGTAAATATTTATTTAAAAATTATTATTTAAATAAATTTCTCTAATATATATTATTAAATTTGTAAATACTACCTTTAATTATTCTAATCTTAATAAATATAAATATGTAATTTTACTTGCATATTCTAAATTTAACTAATCATATTGGTCCTTTTTACTTATGTGCGTACGATTATACTTCTCTTAGCAACTACTAGATCACTAATTGATTATATCTCTCTCGTACACACATACATATATGCATATGTGTGTGTGTATATATATATATATATATATATATATATATATATATATATATATATATATATATATATATATAACTTTAATAGAATAGAATTATAGTTGTTATAATCTTTCTTATTTTTGTATTGTTGATGTGATTTTTTAAATTAATATGGTTTTTTATAGAGAAAAATAATTTTGGTTGTAATTGGGATTCGAGCTCTATTCGAATATAGGTTCGAGCTATAATTGTGTATTTTCGAGCTCGAGCTTGAATCGAGTTTCGAACTCCTTGATCGAACCGAGCTCAAGCTAAGCTTCGAGCTTTTCGATCGAGCTCGAGCCGAGCTTTTAAAATTGAGCTCGAGTTCAAAAACTTCAAAATTCGGTTCGATTCGGCTCGTTAGCACCCTTAGTTGTACGGTTTTATATAAAGGGTAATTTTATCAAATGGCATATAAATTGATTTTCGAAATACGAAATTGGAGCAGAGAGCATGTCGCCATGTCTGCTGAGCTGCGCCTTGTTTTTCGGGGAAAAGAAAGCCGTTTTCACTTATGAGATGACTGTAATACCCCCACGGGCGAAGAGATTCCTGCCTCCCGGTGGAGTGCTGGGAGGGGTGTTTTCGTCTTCCTGAGGGTAAAAGTCGGTTGGTGCATCGAGAAAGGAAATGTGGCATAGATGCTTCTTTACATATCAAAACCGTTGATTATCGGGGCCAGCATTTCATGGACGGTCGTGATGGCAGGGGTTCATTGGTCATGATGTTTTAGTCGCTGTCTAAGTTGCGTGGTGGCGTATTGATTGTTGGTTGGGACCGTCCATGTATGCGTGTTTTGGTGGTCACTTTTAATCCAAGAAATACTCCTACTACTCTAGTTGGTATTTTTTTCCCAAGGCAAAAGTTAAGATGTCGAGATCCAACGGCGCACATCAACTTAAAGGGGACCCACCTGCCCCTTGTTAACGAAAGTATTTTTATGTTCAGATTAATTAAACTAGCTTAATTAGCCTTTAATAATATTTATTAAATGACATTAATATGTACTAAAATATGTATTATTTATCTAAGAGTTATCATACACGACTTATGTTAGGCTCGTTCTTAGTGAGAAGCATAAAATATATATTTCTTAATAAATACACCCCACCAAAGGAGTTCTATTACAAAAATTTAATAATAACACAACTATAATAGTAGAAGGTAGCTCCGACCATGGCGGCCAGCCGGCCCTTTCCCTTATGTGCCTCTCTTCCTCCACTATCTATTATCGAGAGTATGTTCTCCATCTCCGTCTCCTCTCTCCTCCTTCCTGTCCATCCCTCTCTTTCTTTTTAAGCTCTTTTCTCCAGTCTCCTCATGTGTCCTATGTTATAAACCAATGGGTTGGACAAAAATAAAACCAAGAAGCAGTTCATTGGCCGCCCTTGAAAAAGAGCTAACGCAGCCCTCTATTTCTCTAGTTCAACGGAGTCTAACCCTCTATTTCTCTGTTCGGTTAAGCCTAACCGAACTGAAGAACCATTTGCATTGATTAAAAATTAAACTTAACTCAAACCAATAAAAAAAAAGGTAAAATAAAGATGAAGACATGGGTCCACAAGAAGTCAATCACCATCAATGTCTCATATTTTTCGTCTTCGCCCAACTGCCCCCAACTTAATCAGCCTCTTTCTCCGCAGCAATTTATTATCTAATCTGCCCTCACTTAGGTACATCCCTTTGTATTCATTTTAGAAAAATACTTGCTCAACCTCCAAAAGCAACGTCAAAAAACTACTTCATCTTCTCGTCACCATTAACGAGGGAGACTTATAAAATTACTTCAATCTTTTCATCACTATTGATGAGTGGGACCTATTTTAAAAAATAAAGTAGTTTTTTAACGTCGCTTTTTAGACATCACATTAACATTACTCTTCATTTTAACCCTTTAAAATCATAAAAATATTTTCTTTTAAAATATAAGTTTTTGGACATGGGACTTTTCTCATGTAAGACTGAGTTTGTATATAGAGATTTGTTTAAGGTGTCCCCTTTTTTTATATTTCCGTATTTGTTGGAAAATAGAACCAATATAACTTAAGTCATTGAAATTGATTCATTTGTTTTGCATATTTTGGAAGATATATTTGAAATTTTGTACTTTATATTATTTTATTACTTTAAAATTTTAAGCATATATAGAAATACCACTTTAAATAACCACATTAATTTCTTGCTTGAGGATTAATAGTTTTATTTATTTATTGGATAGTGGTATTATTATACCATTTTTTCTATACCCATAAGCCTTATACCATTTGTGATTGGACAAAGAAAAATAAATTTCGCGCTTTCTCATCTATTCAAAGGTTTTATAAGGCCTATAATATAGAAAAAATTAGTATATAAATATTATTATTTTTATTTCTTTAGTAAAATATTTATAAATGTAATAATATTATCAAGTAAATTAAACATCATCCTCTAAAAACTCCAGGCACCACAAAATAGTTGGCTCTCTAACGAATGTGCATGGTCGTTCTTGTATTTTCAAAATATTTGTTTTACCAAATTTCTTCTTTGCCTTGTAGTACGAATGAATATTCATTTATTTAATTTAGATCCATTCTTGAACCGTGAGCTATGGAATACTACGTGAATACTTTTTTAATTCAGTTGCTAAAAAAGAAAAAAAAACAATATGCTTCTTTCAACAAAATGTGTTATTTAAATCTTATATACGTCTCTTTATCAAAGTGGAATGAAATTTTAGTTTAGTGTCATTTTTTATCAATTATTTATATAAAAAATCATTTTTGGCTCAGTTAATTTGTACCACCCTGATTGAAAATTTTGAATGCTTCTCGGTACTTTCTCTTACTCTTTTTTGGTAGTGCTGTGCCCTTCTACTTATCCAATCTCTTCGTTGCGTTTATATCCTCCATTCCTTGGGCCCCTTATACACTAACAGTCACCCAGTTACCCAAGCCTACTACACTAACACAGTCACCCAGTTAGGGTGGAAAGAAATTTCGGTCTACATGCTTCATCTATACTTTATGCTTCGTATGTACTTTCCAGAGAGATGGAAAGACATGAAGTCATTTTACTGGCAGTGGTACCATCAGTCATAAGTGTCACTAGTTAGTGCTTGACATCGCATGGAGTTCTTTCAAAGATATCGCAGTTATAACGAGACGCACACGGCAAAAACAACGTCAGTTAGGATTTCATCCAAGGTAACGGACAGATCCTCTGTCGTTCTCTATCCTTGTCTGCTTCTCTGTCAATGGGAAGGAAATGGGCTAACGATAACTGTTACCGCTGCAATGCTCAGTATCAAGCAAAGTCTAGCCATTAACCTAAGGCAACGCGTTTCTTCTCCCTTTCTAGTTGCAACAGTTAACGTGAAAGCCACAACTTCGGCGACTGGTTTCTCACACAGAAGAGTCGTTGTTTCTCTCTTTTTTCATTAGGGGGATGTTCATGCAAATCTTAATGGAACTTAGTGAGTTGAGTTTTTTCCATTTGTTCTTGTGCCTCCCCTGTTTCATTCCACGAACTTCTGCTTCCCGATTTCTAGTGGTGAGCACGCTTTGGTGGTGCTTTGTTTACTTTCGTTTCTGTTTCTATATTACTGTTGGTGGATTTTTTGTTGGTACTGCTATGACACGGCCTGGTCTAATCTTTTAGACGATCAATGACCATTTAGAGGTTTAATTAGTTCTTAGGACCAGGGATATCACCCAGTCGCAAAACTCAAACTTAATAGTACTATATAAAAAATACTAGTGAACTTCCTTATCTAATAGTTATTGAAGTTATCAAAACACAAAAAATATATGTATAAATTTTATATTTATAATTTTATTTGGGTCGGGTTTTACTCGATATCATTTAAAAAATAGTAAACTCGAATCTATTTTAAATACATATTTGAGTTGAATTTTAAAACTCAAACACTACCCATTAAAGTCGGGTCATGTTAGATTTTACCATAAACTCAACTTGAGTGACATCTCTACTTAGGACATATTTAGCCTAACCAGTTTTCATGACTAAGCTAAGTGGCCAATAATGAGAGGTCTAAGTAACCAATAATGAGAAGTTGTCACGACACTTACAAATGATGAGAGAGGAACTTAGAAACTAGATCTAAAAGTTTTTACTCGTCGTTTAATCTGATCATACATTTATGGTCCGAAAAACTTTTCTCAAGTTCTTATATGGGATTACTTATGTAGATTTATGAGGATAGTTAGTTTAAGAAAAATTTTATTAGTATAAAAATCAATTATAAGTAGTCTAGTCACTTGTGGGCCAACCATGCGATAGGTAAAAGCCCACCGCGTTTAGGTCTATTTGGGCCCAAAAGCCAGTGGCCCAACTGAGCCCATCTAATTTTGGGTCAAGCTAAATTTTTAGCCATGGCTTGCAGCCCAGGCCTGGCCTTATAAACTTTGTGTCCCTTTATAGCTCAGCCCGCTTGCAGCCCTACTCCTAGTTGCGCCTTCTCTACCTCCTTTAGATGTGATAGAAGGATTTCTAATCAATTAGTGGGGTTGGCATGCAGCGGTAACTCCGATTAGAATCTCTAGAACTTTTTTTTTGTATTTTCCTTTTTTGTTGTTGCTCTCTTGGGACACCCATGGCTTGCCAAATTATCGTCATTGACTATTATAAGGGTCTGTTTGGATTGGTAGAAACTGAGATAAAGGGAAAGAGAAAGTTAATCTAAGTGAAATAGAAATTAGGAGAATCCTTAAAAAAATTCATTGTTTAGTTGCACAAAAGATGTTAGAGAAAATTGACAATAACAATGGTGGTAGCGGTGGCGGTGGTAGTAACTATGGTAGTAGCGGTGATAGTGGTGGTGGCGGCAACAGTGGTAGTGGTGGTTGCAATAGTGGTGGTGGTGACAACAGCGGCTGTGGTAGTGGTAGCAACAACGGTGATGGTAGTAATGGCAGTGGGGGTAGTGATAGTGGTAGTGGTGGCGGCGGCAGTGGCAGGGTTGGTGGTGATGGAAGCGGCGTGGCAATGAGGGCGGTGACATTAGTGGTAATGGTGATGGCAGTGGCGGCTGTGACGGTAGTAGTAGCGGGGGTGGCGGTGGAGAAGGTGGTGACGGTGATGGTAGTAATGGTGGTGGTGGTAATAGCGGTGGTGGTAATGACATCGGTGACGGTGATAACAGTAGTGGTGGTGATGGCAGTAGCAGTGGTGATAGCAGCGGTGACAGTGATAGTGGTGGTAGTGGCAGGAAGACATAAGCCTTTAGTATGATAATTTTCTCCAAAAATTTATAAATTGATGGGTGTAAAGTTTTTTGGCTAAATTTTTATCTATTTTCTTTCAGTTTTTATTTTAGTTTCTTTTTTCCTGTTGCACCAAACAGTGGAAACTGAGGGATTTTTAAAAAAATTATTTCCTTTCTCCCACTTTTTACTAATCCAAATAGACCCTAAGAGTTCATTCATCATTTGCTCAACCAATTCCAGGAGATCCTTGCCCCCCCTTCACCAATAATAATTGTGCTCCATCGCAGATGCAAATACAAATAATCATCACTTTTTGATCGATTTGTATCTAGCCTTTCTCAAGTCTCTTGATGAGGTTTGGGATGTTTTTGTGTTGCTACTTTCATTGGTTTACTTTTAGTGCTTGATGAATGGTTTTTGTACATATTATAGTGTTCGAGGCTTGTGTACATATTTATGTTAGTGTAGTGTCTAGGATGCCCTTTGAGGCTCCTTAGTGCTATTTTTTTTAATTTAATTAAAATTTAGTGTAAAATTTTATTAGACAGAAAATAGTGTAGAGTTATCAACATAAAAGAAAATTAGTGTAGTGTTGTTTTTATTGGTACTTTAGAAATGGCACTGACTCTGAAAACATTGGCAATTTTTAACTTTAGAAAATCCCTAGCACCTCTTCCTTTTACCATGTGTCTCAATCACTTGACGATGGCTTCATGAAAAATTGCAAGTCCCCATTATGAGGGGCTGTTTGATGAAGATTTATGGGCATGATTAAATATAAATTTATGGGCATGATTCTTTTAAGATTAAATATAAATTTTTTAAATTATTTTTAAATATAAAAATTCTTAAATGTATCAAATTTGTACAATGAATTGCCTAAATTACTTGTAAAAATTCTTTAAATTACTTTTAGATATAACAATTCTTAAATGAATTGTTAGATTCATCAAGATTTTTAATTAATTTTTATTTTTCAAGTAATATTCTCTTAAGGAGATTCACATAATTCATATACAATTTTTTTATAAATTTAATTTACATAATATACATTTATCATACACAATAGCGATTCATATAAATTTAATTAATTAAATTAAAATAAATCAAAATTTACCACAACCAATCATCTATATCTAACCCCAAGTCCTAATGGGACTTTATATGCTATTCCCTCGCCTAAGGGCACCCCCGAGTCCCCTCCTCCGCCTATTCCCTTGCCTACCCATCTCCTTCTCAAGCCCCTTAATTGTACCAATACTTCGAGACCCGGATCTCATATTTCTATTGGACAATGCACAATACTTGGTGCGAGTTTAAATTACAGGTACCTCGTGCTCATTTTAACTTTTTCAGTTTTTTTCTTCTAAAAACTTTTTTTAAATTCTATTAAGTGATATATTTGAGATTATAAAGATAAGATTAAAATACATAATCTCCAGAAAAACAAAAGTACATCTTCCATACTAAAGCAAAAAATACAAATTTTTTAGGATCCCCTATAGCTAATCCATCAACAAAATAGTACAAAATTGAGATCCTATTCCACCAAACAAACTACAGCTATACTCTCAACGAGGTTCATGATCCAGCGGACTGCAACCAAAATAGCTAAGCGAAGGTCTTCAAGTTTCCAGTCTACATCTTCAAATTTCCTCTCTATATTGCATTAGTACTGTTCGAGGCCACTTTGTAGAAGCTGAAGCTCATCAAACATAGCATGTACAAGCTCAACTATCTGAATTAAGGTCTCCGCAATCTGATCTAAGATGGTCTGCATATGTGTGGCAGTATGAACAGTGCGAGACGATCTTGCTGATGATGAAAAGCCAACGATTCAATCAGCCCCACAAAGAGTCTTAAGCAAATTAAGCCATTAGAGAAACATAAAACCAGAAAAGGCAAAAAATACGAAGAAAGCTTGAAACAGTTGGTGAAATAAGCACACTTACACAAATGGAGCCGCTTCTGAGACCGCTGCTCATCTGGTCCTCTCCTCCACGGCATTTTTATTGACTCACCACTGAGTACAGAGAGCTTAGCCTCAAGGCGCCTCCTTTTCCACTTCCTGAGAGTTTCAGGGAGCAGAAGATGTCAATGATATTCACATTTCACTACGTACAATTAACATGTTCACGCTGGACAAACAAAAAGGCTGCCTTTTTACGAAAATTGTGAGCAAACGACGACATCATGTGCTCATTTATCATTCCAGCAGTTGAAATTTGCTTCATTTCTGCCAAAAAGCAGAGAATATTTTGGACAACTAAAACAGCAAACAGCCAAACGCAGAAGGAACAAAAAAATCAAATAACAAAAATGGTTACTTTGTTTTCCAGATTGCTTCGGATCATCAGACTCCGCTGAGTAAAATCAACATTATAGAAGGCCCAGTTGAAAAAAGATGAAATGAAAAATAGTGAAACCAAAGAGCAGCCAACTCTTGCAGAATCCGCTACAAGAAACGGACTTTTTTGCCCAGGAGGAATCAAAATCCTGCCACCCAATTGCCAAAACTTAAAAAGAGCCTTTAGAGATACATAAACCGAGGCAAAAAATCAGTAAAAATGGATACTTTGTTCATACAGTGAGCTTCAATTTATCTCCACCATTGAGCGGCGATGCTCAAGACGAGAGAGAGAGAGTAGCTGAAATGTGACAAGACAGAAGTGAAGCGCTCCGCTCCCGGGCTTAACAGATTCTGAATGACCATAATACCCCCACATTGACACCGCTTCACGTTCTGAGGGCACTTTCGTAAATGTGGGAGTTGGTCAAGGTTCATTACCTCCTTGAGGTTAATTAGTGATGGCGTTTGGGTTGTGAAAAGTGGATTGTTAATCTAATTTGGGAGTACGAAAGAAATTTGGGAGTACGAAAGAAGGGGAAGAATTTTTCATATTTCTTTTACAATGAGCCGAACCGTAAAGAATGCATCGAGAGCCGTAAAAACTTTAGATTGACGATGCACATATTACCACTCTCGTTAATATGTAATAGTATATACACCATAGATCTTATAGATAAAGGGCTCTCATAAATTACTTACATTGAACTCATAATTAGAATAGAGAATGAAAAGTATTTCCCAAATAAGGGGATGTTGTTACTAGTAAGGCTGTGGCCGGGTGGCACAGGGCCATAGCTAATTCCTAGCTTATTTCCTTACCATGGCTTGACCCTAGCGCTAGGAGGCATTATATAGTTTGGCACTAACTTTTATAGTTGGCTTATTTTAGGTTTAGAGAAAATTAAATAAATTTATTTTAAAAATAATTATCTTATCAACTTGACCCTAAGTTGGACGGATGGTGGTGCGCGTGTGGGTTAATATGTATCTCCCCCATAAAATGGGGTATCCCAATGGTTAAATTTGTAAGGTCATACTCATATCTTATATATTAACACTATTATATTTTTCTAGGCGATTTGAAATTATTTCCTCCTTTAAACTTTTACATGTTGAATTCTCTTTCCCAAAATAGGTTTAGCACGTGCCCACTTCTAACAAGTGCTTAATATATATATATATATATATATATATATATATATATATATATATATATATATATATATATATATATATATATATATATATATATATATATATATATATATATATATATATATATATATATATATATATATATATATATATATATAACCATCTCCTCCCTTAGAAGATGAAGAAATTATAATTCTTGCTCATAAACTAGTCACCGGAACACGACCACAAAATTTCTGTCCTCAATGACCAAGAGTACAAAGGACTACAAGGGTGTCTCCTCAAATTCTTCCATAAAGCAATATTCCCCGACTAGAAACATTTCAAGTAACTGGTTCTGAATATTTTAACACTATGAAATTCTTGAATAATTCTACAAAACTTTAACAGACACATACATAAATTTAACTATTTTTTCCTTAGAGTTAAAGACTGTTGCATATGGAGCGGGCTTTAGGCCGGACTTACAAGCTCTTTTGCTCATGGCCCTGACCTAGTCCTAAATGACTCATGCCTAAATTTTTTTAGCCCAACCATCAGCTAAAAATTTTAAGGCCTTTAATTGAGCTATAAATTAATTTTTAGGCTGGGTCGGGTCGGGCTGGGCCTAAAAACTTGCATCCCTATTAACCCTACCTTAAGCAGACTTAGATCAAAGATGGGGGTATTGTCACTTATTTAAGGATGCCCAATTAGACCCCCAAGGTGACGCTTTTGATAGAGAGAGAGCGAGAAATTCAGCTCCCAACAGTGAGTTGAGCTTGCTTTCTACCCAATTCAGATCCTTTTGTACATTCTTTCATGTTTTCAATTATAGAATCATACATAAACAAACATAGATTTATAAGCGGGTGCAACACATATAAATGGGTATGTATCGTGTCATAGGAAGCATTTTTAATGCTCCCTCTTCAACGTGCGTCAAGCGTAAGGAACGCCTAGGAGCCATTGGATTTCAAGATGCACTAGCGTAAGTATTACTTACTCTAACGTGCACTAACATGTGCGCCACCCATCTTAAAATCTAACTACTCCCATGTGTTTCTTATGTTCAGCGCATTGTCAAAGTGGAGCATAGAAAATGCTTCCCGTGTCATGGGCAACATGATCTATACAATTTTGATTGTGAGTTAATGCAGGAGAGCAGGCAAGATTTTTATATCCTGCATCCACCTAAATAATACAAGCAATTGAATCTTGATGTTGTAAGAAAAAAAATAGCGAGCCCTCTACCCTCGCTTCTTCTACCTCAAAATCATCAACGAAGGCTCCAACTCTCTTGCCCCTAGTATGGAGAGAAACTTGGGATTTGATGTAAGGGTTTTCACGTTTCCCTCCTCTTCATGTCCACTGGTCTTGCAATCTAATCATGGTAAGTGGTCGGAAAATAATTTTCTTCTGCAAATGCATGTCAACGTACACTGGGTGCATACAAAAAGTATTGTCGGTTTGAGCCTTAAGTAACTTAGGTGGCAGATTAAGGCCCCACTCTTATATAAGCTTGGTCTTGAACCCAATGACCACATCATAATTTATACCTCTTGGTGGTAGTTGCATGTTCTCTAATCTTTACAAGTGCATTATAGTCCTTTGCCATATGTTGCCCTCATGCTTGCCATTTCATCGATGTAATGTAAGCGTGAAAGGCCCCAAAATTAAGTATAAGTTATGACATGAATACATTAAGTTCAATAACTTCCAATAAAATTTGCTTCCAACTTTAAGAATTATTTCTTCCAACCATATAAAATTGGTATAAAGCCATAAAAATTACATAATTGATATAATGAAGTTTATAGGAAAACAATTGATATATAAGTTGTAAGAAAATTAATAAAAAAAGATAAATATTTTTAGAATATTTTTTTCTTTATTTTCCTCTTTTATGTGTGATCTAATCTAAGTATATGAAAATATACTTGTATGGAGTTGTCTCTAATAAATGAGACTATTTTATGATTACAAAAAGTAACTTTTAAACTCTTACTATTCCCTCCGCCTTAAATTAATAGCTCTATTTGGCCAAAAAATTTGTTCTATATTTTTGTTAAATTTAAATGGTCATGGTACTTAAAAAATAGTATCATAAGCATGTTTTCTCTTCTCTTACTATTTTTTCCAAATGTAGATAATAATATTGAACATAAGGAGTATTATTCTTGTAACACCCCGATTCGCACCACCTATCTCTGACCGGGGTTTAGATCGGAAAACACAATCGGAGTGTCAAAAATTAACGGAAAAATTAAAACCAACTGACCAGGAGCTGCAGACTTTGAGTGCGAGAGTCGTAACGTTCATCTGCGCACTACGGAGCTTTAACGTTCCATTGTGCGTAGATCAGAATAAACCTAATTTTATAACTAATTTGGATCGGGCCAACGTTATTTTATCGTTGGTTGCCTACGTACATATTGGATACCATCTCTGACGTTATTCCAATACGATCGGATCCGAAAGTAGTTCTGCCTATTGGCTAATACATTTACCAAACATCAGAAAATTATATACAATAAAATACGTATACGTTACATCTGAATGATTCGTTTGGAATCCAACGGAAATCTTATCAGTCATCGGAGTTAAATGAAAGCCAATAAATCAGAAAACACACATCTCACATAGGTGAGAAGAATACTAACAAAACACACATCCCACTCTATCATAGAGCGGAGCAGGACACACTACAGAACCTATTGGATCATATCAGATTTTATCTGACCATACTGGTCATATCAGATCAAAGTATGTTACGTCATAGCAGAGAGCATTTTAGATCACAACAGAATAAATCAAGATCTGCAGTCATATAAAGCATATTAAACTAGAAGGTTAAGAAAGCATAATCCCCTCCAATTCCGGAAGTGGCAATGTTCGGAGTTGCTCGTTTCCTTAGAGCGTCTGCTTTTTCTGATCCGGAGACTGCGGCCAAAACCTTCTGTAACTTTGGAATACTTTACCCTTCGTGCGTCCGTGGACGAAAAACAGAACCACCCCTTATTCGAAGACACTTTTCTCTTCCCGTGCCCGTAAGCAACGGGCAGAACCTCCCCTTACCCGGAGACACTTTACCCTCACAGTGCCCGTAGGCAGCGGACAGAACCTCCTCTTGTCCGAAGACACTTTTCTCTTCCCGTGCTCGTAGGCAACGGGCAGAACCTCCCCTTACCCTTGGGATGTTTCTCTCACATGACATTGATAATTTGAGGAGTGGATGCTTCCATTGCGTTGCTCACCCTCGAATTAGCTAGAAAGGCCTCTTGAATGACTCTAATCGGACTTAAAATGAGTAGGAAACGAAGAACGGAAAATGAGAAAACGTGGGAGAATTTCCCCTTACCCGGAGATATTTTACCCTTGTTGCGCCCGTAGGCGGCGAACATAACCTCCCCTTGGCCTGGGACGTTTCCCCTATATAAGGTTGTTAACTCGAAGAATTGACGCTTCCATTGTGTAGAGCACCCTCGATTTAGCTAGAAACGCATTTTGAACGGAAGAAAACGGACACAGAATGACTCCCGAAACTCCTCCAGAACAATGAACAAAATGAGCTATTTATAAAAAACTGGCGTGCGAGCGTACGGAAGAAGAGGAAAGACGCACGCATGCGCTCGCGCTACGTGGCGCGTCGCAATTGGCCCAAAATCGGAGGCGGTGCGCATAACGCGCGCGTTAACGCGCTGCGCGCGGCGCGCAGGACCGCGCCGCGCGATCGCGCGGGACCCGCGTCGCGCGGACGACTGCGATCGCACGCCGCCGCGCGGCGCACGGCTCCCCGGCGCGGCTCAGGCGCGACTCGGCTCCGGCTCGGCTTGACTCGGCTGCTGACGTAATCTATTCTGTATTTTTTTGAATATTTTATTATTATTTTACTTAAACACAATTCTAACTTCAAAACGCGATAACTTTTTATCCCGAAGTCGGAATTGTACAATCTTGATACCGACGGACTCGTATCGACAAGCCCTTCAAAACTAGACCCCACATGGGTAGGTTATCTCGCACTTTTAAAGTGGGTCCCGCCTATGTGACACGTTTCCCGAAGTCGTAACTTTCGTTCCCGACCTCCGTTTTGAGTGTTCTTGGGTGCGTTGTGTTCGTTACTTCGAGCTCTTCCCAGATACAGGGATTTCACCTAATGAAACCCCGTAACCCTTATATTAAAATACCAAATTACCCTTAACCCCTCCGGGTTAAATATAACCGGAAGACGGGTTGTTACAATTCTTAAGAACCGTTTATATGCGCTTGGCACCATAATGTCTGTTAGATCTAAAAGCACGTGTCAGATTAAGGAGCATGTGGGTTTGAATCTCCCCGCATGTCGTGATGCACCTGCTATCATACTCCCTATGTGTCCTATATTAATAGCTATATTTAATTTTAAAAATAAATTAAAATTAATTCATTTTACAAAATTAAATGAAGTTAGTAATATGGGACAAATAAAGAATTAAATAAATAAAGGCCCATTTATATGGGCATGGGCTCACGTGCAATGAAGAATTTTTTGGTGCGAATGGGTTGCAACTTAATAAGTTGCGGTACTTTTGCTAGACCGTCAGATGTCATCTATGACCTAAAACAAGACTCACACCTTTTAAAGTAATGTATGATAATTCCAATTGAGTCCCGTTTATATGAGCCCGGGCTCATATATCTCTCTGTGAGCCCGGGGTCTATGGGCCATCGGATTTACATCTGGCGGCCCATATTACTCATGGGTTTATAATACTCATAAAACCCATGAGTATTATGGGCCATCAGATGTAAATCCAACGGCCCATAGAGCCCGGGCTCATATAAACTTTTTCTGTTCTAATTTTACCCTTTTGAGTCCTAAATAGAAAGAGAATGAGTCTTCCTCCCTTCTTGGGTTTCCTCTCCTGTGTGTTTCCCGCTTGTCGGTGGTGGCAACCGCTTGTCATCGCCGTTTCATGCTAATCTTCTTGAGTTGCAACTTGTTTGCACCATAAAATCCTTCAGCCATTTATAGCAGATGAGTGACGCCCCTGGGTATGGCTCATGGAGTCATCTACAAAGATGATCCTTTTACAACAAAGCCTCTCTGGTATCAAACTTGGGGATCTCACAATGTCGGGGCTTCCACCTTCACTTCTGATACTCCCAATCTTCCCGGCCATTGGCCAAGCAGTTGAATCCCCTCTTGGCCATTGGCCAGGGAGTTAAACCTAGGAATCTTGCAGATTCCTTTTTTAAGTTGTTCATCTATTCTATCTAAGGAATTACCATGGACGGAGTAGGAGAGCTTAAAGACCGGGAACTACTCCAGAATCTCGTCATGGGTATTATTTCTTTTGGGCAAGACGCTCTCCCAACTACCTTCATTCAGGATGACGAAGTGGTGAATGAACTTTGGTTAGTTCTAGTATTTCAGTAAACTTAGTAGTAGACTACTTTCATTTTTTCCCTTATGTAATTTTATTATTATATATTTTATTATAGGTCTATGAATGATAATAGCATTGAAGATGCAAATGATGGAAATGAACAATGTGGTGTAGAAGGTGTGCACTTTAGGCATGAGGAAAATGGAGATTGTTTTACTATTGGCGAATATGATTATAATGAAGATTTTATAGATATGATGTGTTTCATTTTTTTGTTAGTTTTTCTTTTAAAATTTGTATGTTTGTTATGATTTTCATTCATATAACACACTATTTGAATGTGCAGCCTGGAGGCTGGCCCGGATTGGTCGCTAGGCTGGGTTGACTCGATTCAACCAGGGGTGAACCTGGGCGGCCCGTTTTGTTATATGTTAGATTAAATATAATATTAAGTAAAAATATATATAAAACATTCATGTAACTCAATGGGTAAAGCGCGTAGGGTATTATATTTACATCCAGCGTTCGAATCCCGCGATGAGCATTGTTTATCTCTGGTGCATTATATAGTAGATATTTAAATAAAATGGTTATAGGCACATGCATAACAAAATTAATGTAGCTCAGTTGAAATCTAGTGAGTATGAATCCATTGTTGCACCAAAAATTTTCACTTTACTAACCCAGAAAAAAATACTGACCAGGACTGGAATATCATCCGAGTCCAGTTGAACCCGATCTGCCCGGCCGGGTTTTAAAATGGTGGTTTAATATTGGAGAATCTCGCTTATCCCAACTGTGAGGAGAAATATATATACAGGATTGCTTTGATGCGTGACTTTTAATTGTCCACTCAATTTTTTTATGGCATAACATACACAATCAACTTGTGAATGAATATAATGACATGGCTCCATTTTGCTTTTTGAAGATATAGAAAGAAGTTTTTTTGCATACAACACTACTTGAGAAAGTCACCTTCAACTTGTCCGACAACTACATCACTTGGTTTTGTTTGGTTTACCAAAGATGGTGGCAAGAAGTTTTTTGTATTTGAAGACATGGATCTACTTCGAAAAGAGACCATGTAATTATTCAAAAGTTATAGCCTTTTTTTGGACTTTGTAATATATAGAGAAACATATGTAAAAAATATTATAAGGAAAAGAATTTTTTTTGCTCAAGATTTGAGTTTGCTTGTTATATAATTTTAAAATTAATGATACTTTAGCCAAGTTCACATTCTTAGTTTATTGGCTCTTGGTGGATAATGAACCACCACCTCCTTGGAAGATAGGTAATTAATCTTCCAAGCTGCTATGCCAATTTGAGCTAAAGAGCCTGCATTTTATAAAGAAGAAAATCAACCATATCTAAAAAAATCACAAAAAATACAATTAATATGCCTCGCCCATGACTCCAAGAAAGTGGACCCGGCAAAAGCCACCAACAAGTTCAGGCCTTAGAACACAAAAATGAGAGTTATGACCATTGTAGTTGGCATCTTTGGGTATTGACTTCATCAAATCTAATATATTAGAATTAAATAACTAATACACAGTCATATTTCGAGCACCTTCCTAAGCCAAATTACATTTCACAAGAGCATATTCAATTCAACATAGGGTGCTTTACATTCTTCACAACTTAAAAAACCAGGTCATGCAGAACTCTTATTCTATCTAGGATCCAAACAACAAATCATTTGTATAGTAATACCCAAACTGAAAAATCTCTACATTTTCAAATTCTTTAACATATCAACTAATCCCTCATAGCACCAAACAACACCATCTCTCAAAATCCACCATAATTATAGTCACCCAACACACTTTAAAATTTAAAGTAACCCAAGCTCCTAAGAAATTCACAATCAAACCACTTACAATAAATTAATAAGGAAAAAAATATCAAAGCTTGGCCTTTGCCTAAAGCAAACAATACAACACTAGGAGCTCCTCCGTCTACACCTCACCAAATCTTCAGCTAGATCACGCACATGATTTCACTTCGCCTTATAATTTGTAAGTTCTGTCAGATCAACTATATATAATCAAACTTCAGTTTATAATTGTCCGTAAAAAGAAGAGAGGGTTGGCATCCCCCCTGACAGGGAAAAGAATAGAACATAGTATACACCTTGGTTAAGGCTACCCAGCGTTACCAACACACCTTGGTTAAGATTGACAACTACCTCTAGCAAGCCAAAGAGAAAAAAAAAAACTAACTTCCTCGCATAGTTTAATATATCTACATCTACAATATTGCAACTAGCACAAATACAACGTCTTCATAAGTTGAACAATATTTCATTACATGAATCATAACCAAAGTTGTACAAAATCACCATCAACGCCTTATGCCAACAACGAGTCGTTGGCCAGATGGATTTTCCATCTCTATTTGACTCCTAATACAATCAAAACTATGATATGAATCCATGCAAGGACATAGTGGCACATCAAAAATCCAAAAGATGAAAAATAATAAAATTCATTATTAGCCACCGTGAAAAATAATAAAAATCGTCATTAGCCGAAATTACTGACATGTAAAAGTTTTCACAGTGCATAAATCCAGAAATTAGCTCATCAGCACCCCAAAACACATTTCATTCTCAGCTATCCAATAACGAGGCTTCAGATCAAAGCAGTCACCCACTGCTCCACATGCATTTTACGAAACTCCCTCAACTACCGCAACAAATCCCAAGCTCAGGAGCATCCCAAAATTCACAAGAAATTCATATTACCAAATAACCCAGAGAAAAGGGGAGAATTGAGATGGGGAGGAGAGAGAAAGCCAGAGGAAAACTACCGTAAACCCGCTCGGAGTTCTCCAGAAGCCGATCCGGCGGCTTCCAGAATAAGAACCGTCTGAAGAGCTCCATACACAGCCGCAGTCTCTGCCGGTAGATCCCGTCAACGGCGGCAGATCAGACCGAGACAGATCCTGTCGCTAGTGGTTCCTCCTCGAGCATCACTCTCTTCCGATGACCAGCCACTCAACATCGATCTTAGTTGTAAAAGGATCGTCTTTGTAGGCGACTCTATGAGCCCCGTACCTAGTGGACGTCGCTCATCTGCTTGTGAGGGCAGGGGGGAGGTGGGTATGATCTCGGCTATAAATGGCCGAAGGATTTTATGGTGCGAATGGGTTACAACTCAAGAAGATTCGCATGAAACGACGACGACGAGTGGTTGCCACCACCGATGAGCGGGAAACGCACGGGAAGAGGAAACAGAAGAAGAGAGAAGATTTATTCACGTACATTACTTTAAAAGGCGTGAGAGTCTTGTTTTAGGCCGTAGATGACATCTGACGGTCCAACAAAAGGCACCACAACTTATTAAGTTGCAAATAACCCCTTCGCACCAGAAAATTCTTCCACGTACAATTACGTGAGCGCCTAGGCCCATGTTACGTAAGAGCCATCAGATTGTGCTCTTGTAAACTTTTCACAAACTAAAAAAGGTCATTACAAAGAGTTCAAGCCAAAGGCAGGAAAAATGTGGGTTTTTTGTGATTGAGAAAAGGTAACCTATACAGGCTTACCATTATTCTTTAATCGTTCAAAAGAATACATTAAAAATAAAAAGAACAACTAAATTAAAATGAATAAAGAACCACCCCCCCATTAAACCAATTTCACATGAACTTTCTCTTGTCCGAACAAGCAGATACTCCATAATATACTTCCGACGAGAAGACCAGCCAATTTAGACGACATCACTAATCAACCGGACGTGCTGATTGCAGTGTCTCTCCACAAACATCTTTGAAGCTCCATCCACAGTTCTCCGCCATGTCTGTGGGAAAAAGAACACACTGTCAACATGGAGCTCATAAGATAATCATTGGTTCATCCACGCACAAATTTCTTGTTTACTGTGATTTTAAAGTTGGTCCAAATAGCTCTAATCCAATCTGAATGTAATGTAAATTGCTCAGTAGCATCAAAATTAGTTTCATGGTTTGATATTTATCAAACCATAAGGAAGAAACTCAAACAAATTACTTATTTAATTGAAAGCAAACTAGAAGTACTTTATTTGAATTGACCGCGAATATGAAGAGAAATTTAAAAAGCAAAACTGGCAGAAGAAAGAATATTAGTTTGAGCTCTTACCTTCTCAACCTTGGTCAAGAGGAAGGCGTTGATGATGATCTCCCTCATCCTGAGCTCCGACCTTCTGAGCTTGAGCTGCCTGAACAGAGCCAACCGCCGGGTCGGTGCAGGCAGGAGCGACTTCCTCTCAACGACCAACGGCCCACCTCTCGTCGGACTCTCCCGTCCATCTCCGGCGCTCGTCACCCTCCTCCGCTTGCGATTCAACCAGGCTCCAACCTTCTTCCCGGAGCTGCCCCTGTCGTGCTCTGCTTCCAGTTCGGCAAACTTGCGCAGGAGCTCGTCGGAAGAGGCCTTGCTCACATGCTGGACTCTGCAGTCCGCCATTAAAACTGCGAACGGCAAACGCTAGCAACTAGAGTACTACAGCTAGAAAGAGAATCAAAGAGAGAGAGACAAAAGAGTGATTGATGGGGAGCGGCCATGGTAGTGAGGGGGGATAATTAAAGGTGGGGAGGCCCGAGGGGGAGGGTGGAGCCAAATGACCGTTTGAAAGTGACGTGAGATGGGAGTTGAATAATGGAAGCTCTGATGCGCAGAGAGCTGCCACCAGCTGCAGGCGCCAGCCATGTTCATGTGAAGAAGCAATATAGCCGTTGGGGGGATGACTCAGATTTTAATTCTGGGATGACTTTGGTCACGTGTTTTTGCATGACCAGGCTCGCTCCGTGACCAGTCTCATGACACCGGGAATGTAGGATAGTATATATAGATCTAACATGGTATATAAGAGTTTTAAAATGGTTTAGGTATAATTTACTTATTAGTTATGTGTTAAAGCTCTATATACTATGCTAAAACCCTTACGTACCATAATTATAAACCCTAGTTAAATTAAGCGTGTTTAATGTAAAGCATAAATGAAGTACTCATAATTACAATTGGTGAGTTCTGAACAGTGTTTTAAAAATTGGCTGGGAGGCTGACCCGGATTGGTTACTGGCCAGGTTGACTCGGTTTAACCGGGGGTTAAATGGGGTTACCCATTTTATTATAAGTTAGATTAAATATAATCTTAAATAAAAGTGTATTTATAAAGTTTTCGTAACTCAGCCGGTAAAACGTGTAGGGGTATTAAGTTTACGTCCTATGTTCGAATTCTGCGGTGAGTAAAGGGTTTTTTTTTTTTTATGATCCGGTAAGGTGTTGATGAGTTTTAGCATATTGGAGTTTGAATCCCGTCCTAACAAAAATTTCTTTTCAGTTTTCCAACCCGAAAAAAGAATTGAACCAGCCTAAAATGTCATCTGGGTCAAGTTGAACCTGGTCCTGGCCAGGTCAGTCTGGGTCTTAAATCAGTGGTTCTAACCAGCGCATGAACTTATTAATTAAGAGTTTGTGTAAATTTAAATATGTTGGGTCCCTTCGCAAAATCTTTGGCACACCGGTGGGTTACAATGGCTAGGTGTAAAATTTTTAAGAGTTTGACGCACCAATAAAAATGCGAGTTAAGGTGTAATTTTTTTTTAAGTCATAGTTGTAAAGGATCTCATCTAAAAGCCAAATGCTTACGACGTTATGCCTTATAGGTCAATTAGTAAGACAACACTTAAAGGTTACAAATTTTTTATTAATTTTTTCAATATAAAAAAGATTTTAAAGCCTATGGTGAACTTGGCTAGGCTTTTGGAAGCCCACTTGGGGTTAGTGCCGGGCCATGGCAGGCTCATGACCTAGCCCAATTTAAGCTCTAATGGTGGGGTATTACGGTGATGAGATGAAATTGTCTTGGGGCAACAAATAATCCTCAACCAACTCTGCTTCGAGATATATATAATCATGTCTTCTTGTTCATATATTATGAAAAACAAATTTTACCAAGTATGTGCCAGTTGAAATTTGAAATTTGAGAATCCCATTCACATACCATCCACACATGAAAAATGATGCCTAATGCCTAATCCTTGTTTATATATTTTGTATCATTCATCTGGTAATTAGTGATATTGAGGAGAATATTCACAAATCATACTAAGGACAAAGGAGAGCCTTACCCCTTGTAATGAGCACCATCCAAAAGCTTAGAGAGCCAATTCCGTATCAACAATATTTGGCCTGTCTGCTAGTGTTACAATTTGATATTCAATTCTAGCTAGTTATGTCATTGATCCTAGGTTCTAGTAAACGGACTTTGGCTCTGTTACAGTTATACACGGAATTCTCATAACATATTTAGAAAAATAATGATTAGCTAATAAATTTGTCTAATAAAACTTTTTAGTTATTTTTTAGGTGGACAGAATAGATAGGCCTAAGTAAGCCTTGAGTGAAGCCCACATGTTAAGTCCAACCAAATACCAATTGGAGCGTTTTATATGATACATTTGTTAATTGAATATCCATATGCTGGATAATGTGATATTATAATCAAGGACCAACCACATAATTAAATGATGTCAAAAAGTTGTAGGGCTGAAACCATGTGGGGTTGGGCTGGGCTAGATCAGGGCCATAGCCCAAGTTAGCTAGCTTACTTGCGGACCCAGGCCTTAGGCAGGCATTTAAAAGCTAGACCCTAAGTGAGTTAGTTAGCTTTCCTTTCCTTTTATTTTTATTTTTTTATTAAATAATATTTTTAATAAAAAAACCTATAACTTTTAGGTAGTCCCTAACGAGGATAAAATATAATTGCCATTAAAAATTTGACACATAGAGCTTTAATTACTTTTAAAGTTGTTACAATAATTTCTTACGATCAAGAGACATGATAAGCATAGGGCACATGATAAACATAAGGTAGTTAGAAAATTTACTCAGATGTCTCTATATATACCTAAAAACAAAGGAACATCTGGACTCAGACTTAATAACTCTTTTCTTACAAAGTCCATAAAATAATCTTCTTCTGACTTGAAGGTGCCCTCTCTTTGGATCTAAGTTTCCTGAAAAAAGTTTCATTAGTCCCTACAAAGTTATCCTCATAGGACACAAGATCATATGTCTTTACCCTTTAGGTATGGTCCTTCTCAATTAACTATAATGACTTACAAGCTTAAAATATCCTAAAAAAAAATGCTTGCTTAATTGGATGACTTGTAGGGCCGTTCAGCCTATGTACGACAATTGAAAAAGTTATGTTTTTTTTTAGTATTCGAGGATGGGCTAGCTTGATCCAATTAAGGTGGTCATGAATTTTCGAGGCATGACCTTAAGATTGAGTCAAAAAATTTATAGTCCTAACCGGTATTTCATGGGCTAGACTATAAAAGTTTCACCCCTAGTTTGGTGTTTAAAAATGTAATATAAGATTTATGAATTTATTTGTATTTCCAATTACCCAATAACAAAAACAGAGCTTCAAAATGATAACACAATGTCCTTTGGTATTTCCAATCCAAACAATTTGTTATTTGTAATCCAAACTACCCATTAACAAACAAAGCCTCATATTTCTAAATTGCACCTATTTGTTTTGTGCCATGTTTCCATTTGTGGCCTCTACCTTGAGAGGGATCAGGCGACCATGGCTGCATAGAGTATCAAGTTCCAAGTGTCAGGAAGGCCAGGAATGCACCAGTGGCTGCAGTCCATGCCACCCCGGTAGACACCACTGTAGGCGGAGGGATGGGCGTCCTTCCTGAGCTGAGACAAGAGTGTTATGTCAAGCAAGTAGGCAGGGTTGGACATGTTGGCCAACACTCTCTTCACCACTCCATCTTCTTTAAGAGAGCCACCCGGGTAAACAGATCCTGCCACTGGCTCTTTCTGGCCATAGCACTGCTTTGCGTTAGGCTCGTTCCAACCTCTACCACTGTTTAAGACCCCATTAAATTGTAGATAAAGCTGATTTAGAGATGTTAGAAGTCTTAGAACATAGTTAGCATTTAGTTATCTTTTCTAAAATAAGATCACAGTTGAAGTATTGCATGAATAATATACAATCTCTTAGTTAATCCTATTTGTTATTTTGGATGAAGAGCGGGAGTAAGAGCAAAACTAAAAAAGCCTACTCGTAATGGGCGGGAGAAATCCCCTGAAAGACAACTTTAGTTTTGTTGGTGTCCACGGAGGTGTCCACCCACTTGGCCCACGTTGTAAGACCAATCTCAAATGCAGCCAAACGATTCATGTCTTTGTGTAGTTTGCCTTCATGCATAATGTAATCCCATCTGCAAAGCCAACGACCAAATTTGCTTAGCCAAATAAGAATTTTATATATAAATAAAGAAGGTTAATATGAGCTTGCACTCAAGTTATTAGATTGAGATCTTATGATATGTGTTAATAGAGAGGGTTGACCCGCTTATCAAGTCAAAATCTAATGGCCTACGATGCTTAAACTTACGTTAAGGTATATGAGCCTAGGCAAATACTTAGTGCTAAAATCGGGGTCCTGACAAGTCGGAGTTGGGACTTGGCCCCACCCTAACCCTAAGAGGGCTTCCAAAAGTCCAGCCTTAAATGAGGAGCTTTTATTTTTCTTGTTTTATATATTATATATATAATTTAGTTTTAATAAAAAAATATAACCTACAAGGGGGCCTCACCTTGATATAAAATCATAGACCTTTGGCTTTTGAGTAGGATTTTTACAACCAACATTTCATCTGAAAAAATCTTGATAACTTGCAAACTTACAATTTTTTTAACTTTCTTAATATACGAAACCTCCTCCCCTTTGCTCTTTCACTTCCAGTACTGCGTGAGTATTCACATAGAAAAAACCAATTTTTGTTATACTTAGGAGTGTGCTAAAATCGTAGACTCTAATCTACATTTTTATGGGCTATCACTTTAAAATTTCACCCTTGCTCATACCAAATCGAGTTATTGCGAGCTAATAAGCCTTGGTCAATATGGGTATGAACTTACGGCTGGTTAACTTTGCGGACCCACCAATGCCATGTGTTGAAGATCAGCATGTCCATCCCTTGCCAGAGGCTGCTGGCCTCGGTGGGGATGGAGTCCAGCTGCAGCACCCTACCAATCTTCTCGCTGACTATGTCCACCAGATAATGGCTCAAATGGTACATGACAGACACATTGTATTCCTGCACCAATCAAACCCAATTATTCTTCAATTTCATGTTAAGACAGCAATTGAACATTAACTATACAAGGCCCCCATGCATGGTCCAATTGTCGAGAACAAGCACAAACAATAATAAAGAATTCGAGAAGGAAAATTACGAACATGGTGCACAATGCATATCCATCAAGGAAGCACTAATATGCATGGATATGGGATACGTCTATGATATAATACGAGTGCAGTGATATGATAATTTAAAAAAATTAAATATGATATAGTATTATATATATAAGAACATGTCTACCACAAAAATCTTTTTAGCATCCCTATAACTTTATAAACCCTTGGATGAATATTTGAGTAAAGCGGGTATTGGGTAGATTATTAGCTTGTATATAGACCCGTTCTATTTTAAAATATATTATAAATCAATTCTTATCTTAAAAATTTACTTATGATGAAAAGTGTACTTATATCTATGAAATGTTATTATAAATACCTCATTTTTACATGAAAAGTTATCTTAAATCTTTTGAGCAGAGAACACATACTTCTAAGTCATATAATATATAAGTAATATTAATTAACTTTACTTAGAAATGATTTGATGCTCATTAGAGAAGATGTGAAGAGAGAGTTGCCTGAAATGTAAGTGAGGAAACGTCTTGATTTCGGGTGAAGTTGGCCTGGGACGTGGGTGCGGCAGCGTGAAGCATGCAGAGGAGCGACTCCCACTGGTTCAGGCTGATGGAGTCCCCCACGAACATTATCTTCTTCCCCCTCCATGCCTGCAACAGTTTCTTCCCATCAAACCTGCACCAACCATGCCCATGTAACGAGGAAGAGATAGTGACAATTAGGATGGAGAGAATAATACAGTAAAGATTCAGGAACCATGAGTGATTGTCACCTGGGCAAGTCACAGCCACTAGGTTGCCATCTGTACTTCATGTAGAGGCTATCAGGTCTGCCATACTTTTTGCAGTTGAACTCCCGTCGGATGTAGGGGCAGGAAGCAGAATCGTACAAAGGGTAGGATGCATCAAAAACCCAGCTACCATGGAAAAAATCAGAGCTTGTTCCGCTATGATTCCCAACTGCTAAAAGGTTGCTCTGGCTGTGGGATTCGCTAGCTGTGGCTGGGTAAACGAAGAGCAACACTAGATGGGAGAGAGCTATGAGATGAAGGGAAAAGGAGAATTGACGGAAATGGGTGCCCATCTCGCGTTTTGATCGGACGACAAGAGGGAAAGCATACGTGATATATGAAAGGACAAGCATGAGCGAGAAGCGGGGTGCGAATGCGCATATATGATGCATGCACGCTCATTAATAAAGGAAAGCAGTCTTAGTATGTTGCAAATGATCATTATTGAAAATCTTGAACAGGTTCGTGTATCGGTTAAATATAGGGAAGAAATCCGGGTGTGGGTGGGATGGACAGGAAGCTTAATTAGGTCTTCAGTTTTGACTATCTATGTAGGATTATATCTCGATTTATGGGGTATTTATTATGGGTAGGCCTTGTATATGCTGGATGGACGGTATTTATAATGGATGCCCCTTCTAGCTGGGTCTTAAGAACTTGGACACCCTTTCTTATTAAAAAAGAATAAAAAAATAAAGGAAATTATGAGCCAAAAGAATTTGGGAGAATATCGATCAGCAACAACATATTTGCATAATCTCTAATAGGTCCCAACAACTTTTTCTTAACCCAAAAAGGAGGCACCACTAAATAAAAATATTAAAATACCCATAAAAATATATAATGTAAATTACACATACAGCCTATTATCTTTGACAAAATAGCACTTACACCTTATAACATTTCAAACACTGCATATATAGCTCATATTGTTATCAAAACTGTTAGTAGGTGTTTTTAATGACACAACACCTTTATTCACTTAGCCATTAACAGGTCACAACCAACGAGGGCACGGTGGGGGAGTATGTATATCACGCTCTCATCGGTCGCGGCACCGTACAACCTTTTTAGCGATTGTGAATAAAAATATTTTTTGTCATTTAAAAGTGACTATAAAATATTAATAATAAAGGGTGTATGTATCATTTATAAAATTTCAAGGGGTGTAAATATCATTTTACCAATGGTTAAGAAGGTCTACGTGCAATTCACCCTAGTAAGTAATATTTCTCCTTACTAACACTAACACTAGGGCAAATCCACCACGGTGAGAGCGGTTGGCATCATAATCAAAGCTCATTTTTCTTATATACTTGAAAGTAGGATAGATTATATATAGAGCATAATGATGAATTGACAATTCCACTTTAATTTGGTGAGGGTTCAAAAAATTTTGAAAAAATTTAAGAAAAAATGATCAAAGTTTGTTGACAAGTGGAAAGGGAGGTGGCAATCAAGGGTCTACAAAGGCAGAAGAAAATTCCAGAGGGAGATCGTCCATGACTGTTATCCTATTGGTTTAGACTTGTCTAGACGTTTTCATGACCAAGGTTAAGTGACGAACAATCAAAAGCTACCACATCACCTAAAAATGGTGCGAGAGAAATTCTCATGTTCCCTCCTTCCACATGTTCTATAGTCATACAATCTGGTAAAAAAATATTTCTCTGGTGGTTTTACCCAACACAATAAACCCACAAAACCGGAGAAGCCCACCCAATTCTGTGAATAAAAAAGACTATTCCAAAGTAGCAAATTTGCCTTCAGCAAAATTGGTGACAAGCTGACATGTAGGTTGATACTCGCCAAAATTATTCACTGAAATAGGGGTACGAGAGTTGAGAACCAATAAAAAATGTCATGTAAAACCGCCATTAATTAGATTGTTGGAGTTTGGAAATGTAATATAAAGATGAATGATTCTATTGTCCCTCCAATAAAAACTTAATACACTCCATTATTCTACCGAGTCTATTTAGAGGGAATAGAATCATTCTATAAAGATTCACGCATTCATTTGTTATTTTTATTTACCTAAGAACAAAAAAAGAGCTTCAAAAGTTTTAATATGCACCTATCTTCAGTGCTATTTCTAAGCGGCCATGGCTGCATATAGAATTAGGTTCCAAGTATCAGGAAGGCCAGCAAGACACCAGTGGTTGCAGTCCATGCCACCCCGGTTGACACCGCTATAGGCGGAGGGATGGGCGTCCTTCCTCAGCTGAGACAAAAGCGTTATGTCAAGCAAGTAGGCGGGCTTGGTCATGTTGCCCAACACTCTCTTCGCCACTCCAACTTGTGCAGGAAAGCCACCTTGGTAGACAGATCCGGCCACCGGCTTTTTCTGGCCATAGCAGTTCTTTGCATTAGGCTTGTTCCATTCTGTCCCACTGTTCAAGACAGTATTACTACCCGTCAGCAACCAAGTTGTTAATAAATTCTAATTTAGATACGTTAGAACGGAAAACCTTATGGTCCTCGGGATATTCTCCGTGAATGGGAACTGTCAATCATAAAAATTGACGGTTCATATGCTAAACATACACTAGTGCAAGTAATGAGCTAACACACAAATACTAATGTGCACTAATGTGTATACGATTGATCCTTATAATCGACGGCTCCCCTTCGTAGAGATATCCATTAGGAGGATGAAAAATGCATCCTGTTAGAACATATACAAGAGTTAGGTTTTAGATATCTTCTTGAAAACTATGACAACAGAAAAAGCAATGCATGAAGAATTAGCATCATATGTTACAGTTAGGAGATAAACTTTTGTCATTTGCATTGAAAATTTTGAAGCCAATCTTCAAGAGGAAATCTCCTGCAATGGAGAGAAAGAACCTACTTGTAATGGGTGGGAGATATCCCCTGAAAGACAACTTTGGTTTTGTTAGAGTCTACAGAGGTGTCCACTCACTCGGCCCAGGTTGTAAGGCCCTTCTCAAATGCAGCCAAACGGTCCATGTCCTCATATAGGTTGGCCCCATCCCGATTGTATTCCCATCTGCAAAGCCAGATTGAAACTAAACTGCTGAGAACGAGAATGTTACGAGGAAAAAGTTACATCAGCGTGAGCATAATCGTCATGGCTGTTAGATTAAACTCAATGACAGAAAAGGCCAAAACTAATTTACCCCGCATGAGCCTGAGCTCATACTTTTTAGGAGAATGGTGTGTGTAAGAATTACGGCTGGTCCTTTCCGGTTTTGATCCACAATTGCCATGTATTGAAGATCAGCACGTCCATGTCTAGCCAGAGGCTTGTTGCCTCGAGTGGGATGTAGTTCAGCGTCAGCACCCTCCCAGTCTTCTCGAGTACTCTGTCCACAAGAAAATGGCTCAAATAGTACATCACAGATACGTTGTATTCCTGCACCAATAGGACCCAAACTTTCCTTCAATTTTATGTTAAGACAGCAATTGAAGCCATGATATGATGCTTTAGCACGCACTGAACTGTAGGACCCATTTCCCCCCAACTAGAGGAGAACGTATCTAGTGAAATGGTTCTACCACGTGGCCGTGCATATGTTTTTTCATCTTTAAATACGTAATTCAAAATTCGTGCCTCATCTTACTCAGTTTTATTAGATATTTTTTCCAATTGAGAATGTATCCAGTGGAACGGTTCTACCACGTAGCTGTGCATATGTCCCTTTATCTTTAAACACATAATCCAAAATTCGTGGCTCATCTTACTCAGTTTTAAACACGTACAAATTTATAAAACATGTCACTAATTAACAACACATATCTACTAAGTGTCCCATACAACGGTTCCTATAAATATTTTTTCTAACTAGAGAGAAGTTCTTCAGGACCCACTCAACGTGGAGGGCCTACTTTATTGTATTAAAGCAAATTTCAAATTGATTTATTGAGCTAGGTGGCCGGTGAGGATTCTCATTAATTAGTGAGGGTGAGGGCGAGGGTGAGGGTGTGGAGTTTGTGATCCGCTAGTGGATGGTATATGGTTATTATATGTGATTTATTTTTTAATGTTATTAAGCTTTTAGGTTAATTGTTAGGCCTACCATGAATTCTATGTTTATTTGGATTAGGGTTCTTATATTGGACTCAATGAGATATTTAAGCCCTAATCTCATTTTCAAGGCATTATTCAAAATATTAAACATAATTTAGTATAATTATCTATAAAGTTCTTGTTTCAAAACTCGGTTCCCTAGCAAATTTTCTCCCCTTTCTTAGTCAAGCCTTCCACCCTGGCAGGGCCCCCCGTTGTGGCACCGGAACTATAGCGCACACTAGCCTTAAGGAGCTAAAATTTTCTTTGTAAAATTTTCATTCTTCCAAATGCACCCCAAATAATCCCCTCGGTATCCTAATAATCCTATAAACCCCCTCATAAAGGTAAGGGAGTACTGATAGTAGGGTACATATAGACTCATTCTACAAATAAAATTAAAATACGAATATAAGAATGATAAAGAAAATGTTTTCTCACGTTAAAATTGAGTGCATGCATTACAAACTCAAATTCGCAGGTGAAGCTTCACCAGTGGTGTCACGGCCGGTAAAGTTTTACTAAACTGTTTATGGCATTGGATCCATGGTGCACACGACAGAACAATCATAATCTCTGTTCACAATTTTATACACTGTATAGAATGTGCCATCGATCTGAGGCCATTAACAGATTGGATTTGTCCTGCGACACCAACTTTAATGACAGGTGACCAACAATGGAGGCTACCACATCACCACAGTGAGAGCAAAACTTAGGAACATGATCCAAAAGTTTCCAGGTACCTCTCTTTACATGTCCAATAGTATGTCATGGCCAGTGGTCAGGAATACATTTTTATAACGAATTTAAATTCGTGCATCACCAGATTGTATTGACATAGTGAGCCATACAAGCGTACATGGCGCACACAAGGAAAAAGAAACACAGTATTCCTCAACATAAAAGGGGAGTGCTTTTCCCTCTAGATATATACAAGGGAAGAGGAGTTGCCTGAAATGTGAGTGAGGAAACGCCGTCTTGATTCCAGGTGAAGTTGGCCTGGGACTCGGGTGCGGCCGCGTGAAGCATGCAGATGAGCGACTCCCACTGGTTTAGGCTGATTGAGTCCCCCACGAACATTATCTTCTTCCCCCTCCATGCCTGCAACAGTTTCTTCCCATCAAACCTGCAACAGCAATGCCCACAGACGCCAATGAATGTCAAGCTCAAGGGAGAGCATCATTTCCATGGAGGGACTAGTGCAGTAACGCTTCATGAAAGAAGTGTCTGTTACCTGGGCAGGTCACAGGCACTAGGCTGCCATCTATACTTCAGGTATTGGCTATCAGGTCTGCCATACTTTTGGCAGTCGAACTCCGGCTGTACGTAGGGGCAGCTTGCAGCACTATACAAGGGGTAGGAGGCATCAACGATCCAGCTCCCATGGAAGTAAACGCAGCCTCTTGCTGCCCAACTGCTGAGTAAACGAAGAACAGCAATGGGAGGGAGACAGCTGCGAGATGAAGGAAGGAGGAGGGCAAGCGAGGGCAATGGCTGGCCATCCCGCGTTTTGATGCAACGAAAAGAGGGAGAGCATACGTGATATAGAAAGGACAGGCTTGAAGCATATATAGTTTAGAATCCTATGGTGGTGAATGGGCATGCTCATTATTGGAGGAAAATTTTGTAATTTTAGTATGTTGTAAGGGATTGAATCCTGGTGAAGATCTTGAATAAGTTCGCGTATCTGTCAAATGAGATTATGGGTTATTTTTTTTATAGCGAAAATAATTTTCTAAAAAACTATGATGGGATTAGCGTACATAGAGCTTCGAACATAATACATAAAAGGGCAGCTTGCCATCTATATACAATTGCCTTTCATGTGCCATGTTCGGAGCCTTGCCAAAGTAAGGCACCCACATACCCACCCGGAAGTGTTTTTATGTTCCGCTCTGACAGTGAGCTCGGTGTAAGGAACGCCTACGAAGTGTTGGATTTCAAAATTGACGGTACATATGTTAGCACATATTAACATGATCGACGGTGCACATGCTAATGTATGTTAGTGTAAATGTTAACATGCATTAGTATATGCACCGTCAATCTTGAAATTTAACGTTTCCCCAAACATTTTTTACACTCAACTTATATTAAAGAGGGAGCATGAAAAATGCTTCCCCATAATATATGATCAATATACATATGGAGAGCGAAACCTAAAAACATATTAGATAATATTCTTAAGTTTTTCTGTCACCACTTCCTCAGGTGATATAGCAACCTCTCACATATTCTTAAGTTTCTTTCTCATCACTTCTTTAGTGATGTAGCAACCTCTTATTGGTCACCATAACTTTGGTCATAAAAATTAGTTATGCTAAACAAATTTATTTTTACTAAAAGTTACAAAGTGACAGTGTTATAGTTTTGGGGGTGGATAGATTTACAAGTGCTGATCGATCACATCTTTAGGTCAAACACAGGGCACTACATGATTCTTAATCGATCATATCTTCGGTGGTATTAAGGGAGCTATGTCACGAGAAGTAACACAATAAAAAAATCAGCAGTTCTAAGACAACCTTAAGCGAACAAGCCTATTTGCAGTAATTAGAATAAAAATTACTAAATTTATTCTGCAAAAATTATTAGTCACTCCGTCAAGAAACACACTTCGTGTTTAAGATAGGTGATCCCCACGCTAGAGAGATTGTTGAGAATGAAGGCTCTTGACCCAGGCGTTAATGAACGCGACTAGCCTGACTTGGCTGTATGACTATGCCACATAAGGCTATGAACATGGAACATAGAGCTCCGAACATGGTATATAATAACAACTGGCCATCGATGGCAAATTGCCCTCTAGGTACCATGTTCATAGCCCTATAAGGCTGGTCTCAGGGCTTTGGCCAAGAAAATATTTCCTAAGATTAATTTTAACCGTATCGGATAGGCACATAGGCCTCACTTTCCATCTTTGGTTGCAAAGCAAGAGTAACATCTCCATCTGTTGATCAGGGGTACAACATTGTCCAAGAAATAATTAAGTGCAAACAAATGTTTACAGTACTTAATTTAATGGCATAACCCTTATGTTTATAACTTGGGCATAGGCGGCTACATTAGAGCATCAATTCCCCAAGGCGACCTACACTAAAGCATCAATTCTCCAACTTCCACTGTTCCAACACATTGATGTTCTTGTCATGTTAAAAACTTAGGATCAAGATTAGATGGCAAGAGTTACTTAGGAGGGAGATAAGATATAACCCCTCCCTGCCCTGGCACGAAGCATTTGGCACATGCCTATTTATATGCACGGTGGTTCATATAAATTGGACTCTTAGGAAATTGGTGAAACCAACAGGGGTCAAAATCATTTTTTATGTTCCCTGCTCATGGTAAGCCAAGCGTTTATTTTTAAAATTAATAGCGCATATGCTAACACAATTTAGCGTAAGTGATACTTAAATTAACATGCATTAACGTGTGCACCGATTGATTTTAAAAATAAATATTCTATATACATTGCTTAAACTTGGCTTATTGTTAGAGCCTAAGTATAAAAAACACTTCCACATTGGTCCCTTTTGGTTGGCCCTAGCAGCAACAAATGTGTCCACAAAAGACGCCCATTCTGTACTAAGAACTCAAATCCAGTACATGTCATGGTCCCCTCGCGCAGGATTAATTCAATACTCCGTGTTGCTAAACTGAGTGGCTTTACATGAATGGGAAGTATTTTTAATGCTTTCAACTGGTAAAAAAAATATGTAGGAGCGTTTTATCCATGAGTGCACATTAGGATTAATATTACTAAAACTAATATATACAAATAAGCGCATTAATGATCCCCGATCTCAAATATAAAGGCTCAGCATTCTTTACCGTGGGAGCATTGTCCAGCATTAAAAATGCTTCTTACAACAACAAGAAGGGAAGACACAAGTAAATGTGGAATTTGGGCATTTGTCCAAAATTGAGAAGAGTACTAGGCAGTTTGACTGCGAAAGTTTTTTAAAAAGAAACCTGAGCACTGAAGAGAGACTGGTTCGCACCTACAGAACTCCACTGAGAAGACGGCAGAAGAAAGTCCAAATCGCCTGCAGGGAATATAAGAAGCCCAGCCACCTTGATTCCACTTCTCTTCACTTGCAAACTTTTGCCTTGTCTGCATCCCGCTTGTCCCTCTCTGTTCCCTTCTTGCTCTCTTGACGCTTGTTTCCTTCTTGTCTTCTCTCTGCAGGCCCTCTTCCTTGTTCCAGATGGCATTCCTCGACCAAAGTTTTCAAATTCTTCCTCGCTTGAGCTCTAAACCAAGCCATAGAACCAGCTACTTGGTGGGTCTTTGTCATGCAGCTGTAGACTACTGTCGACAGAGTTTTAGCTTCAGATTACCTCATGTTCTCTGGGTGATACAGAAGCAAGGCTCTGAAGTGGTGGTAGCTTGGCACATAATTGGTTTTGAAATATCTGAATGTTGTCTTGCCACTTGTATCTGCCAACCTTCAGGCTGCTGGCATCAACCAGAAGATTCAAGTGCTTCAAGGGCTTCTTTGGATGTCTTGACTGCATCACACAACCAACCTGTTGCACCTGGTCCTGCGTTCTCGTTGTCTCCTACACTAAGCTCCTTAGTAGTTAATGAAAAGAAGACTCAAAAGAAGTAAAAGGAGCATAGATTAGGAGCTGCATTTCTTAGAGGTCCGTTCCTTTTTCTGTTGCCTTGGGTTTTTACCCTGTTACAAGCATGTTAAGTATTCTCGGATGCAAATTTAATATCTTTGATACTGTTTCAGACGAAGGGATGGCTACTTTGGAGGATTTGCTCACAGAGGAAGGGTTCAAGGCAGGGAGAATGAAGTCAAGATCAAGAGCTTCATTCAAGGCAGAAGCTGCATGCATGCCCCGCCACCTCACTAGTGGGCAGAGTGAACAGAGCCCCTTGGGTCCTGCAACACATAAAAGTAGGACCAAGAGGACCAAATCAGATGTTGTTAGGCGTGGAGCGAGAACTGAAGAGGAGAAAAGTGAAAGGTCTAGGAGGTCCAGAAAGAACAATGGCGAAAATGAAGGGTTTTTCCGAGAATTTAAGAAAAAAGTGCAAGAAATTGAGGAATATGAAGAAAGAGATTTTGGTGACATGCCTGAAGTGGAGAAATTCAATGTAGAGGCCTTTGACAACTTGGAAAATAGGTGGAATTATAATGACAAACCTGGCGAAGAAGATATATCTGGTAATTACTTTCAAAATGATGTTAGAGAAATTGATAAGCCGGGAAAGAAACATGCTAATGAGTTGCAGGTAAGGGAGATATACAAGGATATTTTGTCAAAGAATGTGCAAGATGGTGGACGATATAGAACCAGACACGCAGAACATCGCATGATAACTACTGGTAACTTGCGGAAAAGTTCGCACGATTCAAATGCTTCATCCAGAGGGTCGAGCAAAAGCTCCCGGCAGCCTTATATGATCGACAGTCTTCAGAAGCAAAGACAACAACATTTTGAAGCAACGATTGCTGACCCTGCACTTGACGAAGTTGCAACTCAAGCTATAATTTCAATTCTAAGTGGCCACATAAAACGTTACCTCAAGGATAAAAAGTTCCGGAAAATGCTTTATTATAATTGCCTATCTTGTCTAGGTTTATCTGCTTGGGGAGATCAGAATGCTGCTGAGAATGGAGTTATAGTCAATCTCAAACAGGCAATTAATACTATAGAAAAGGTTGTCACAGAGGAAGTTGGGAACCCAAAGGAGCTGAAGAAAGCTTCTGTGCAGTTGAGTGTGATAGCAGGGTTGAACGTGAAGAATTTAAAGGATGGTTTCACATCTGGTATTCCCAACTCACACTTATCAGCATGTGCACATATCTACCTTAGTATTATCTACAAGCTTCAAAAGAAAGATCGGGTTTGCTCAAAGCATCTTCTACAGGCCTTTTGTGAGTCACCCTTCCAGGCAAGGTCATATTTGTTGAAAGACCTGTGGGATCATGTGTTCCTTCCTCATCTATCCCACTTGCGAGTGTGGTATGACCAAGAAGCTGAAGCTATATCAAACACTTCATTCAGACTCAGAAAAATGGAGCTTCTCGAGAAAGTGTACAATGAGATAGTGGACAGTGGTACTTACCAATTTGCCGTATACTACAAGGAGTGGCTCACAGATGGAATTGATGCCCCTGCAGTTCCATCTATTCACGTCCCAACAATGTCTGTTCACAGATTCTCACCTAGAGATTCATGTGGACCTTCTCCAAGGCTTAGTCGAATCAATTCAGTTTCACAATTGCCGCTGATCAGCAGGAAGATGTTTGAGGCTGTTTTCAGCCAATCTGGTAAGATAACTGAAACGAATGAGCTAAAAGATGGAGAGGGAGAGGAGACTTTTACCGCTTTCACGAGAAGTTTGGATAATATAAGCGAGGAAAATGAAGGTTACAATGCCAATTATCGCAAGATGGAGCAAATTATGCAAGAAGATAAAAGCAATAAGAAAGAAGTGCTTGCATCAGTTCATGTAAGTAATCTTTTCCCCAGATTTTCATTTTCTTACATTGTATAATCTGAGTGGTAGTCTACATAGAACTGTTGAGCAGCCTCCTAGAAATGGTAAACAATAAATTTTGACTTGTGTCAATGTAAAGCCTCCTGAACAGAACACAAAATATCTGCTTGACCATAATGTCATTTTCAGTCTGTCTACCTCCGGTGTACTTTTTCACATATCAACAACCACTTCTCCGTGAACAACAAAATGGGTGGTACCTCTCTCTCAGCCTTTCTTACTAGGGGTGGCAGCAGGCTAGGCCCGGCCAGGCCTGCGGCTTGCCTGCAGCCTGCCTGCAGCCCGGCAGGTCCGGACCTACCAAGCTTGGAAACCCAGGCTCGGCACAGCCCGCCCCACTGGCGGGCCAGGCTGGGCCCAGGCCAGAGGCACCAGCTGGCCGGACGTGGGCCAGTGCCGGCCTGCCCATTGCCACCCCTATTTCTTACCCTCCGCTGTACATTTCCACACATCATCAAAATGTTTTCCATGTATCACAAAATGTGACGTATACCCCTCTGTTGTATACTTTACAATAGCATCAAAAGTTTTCACGGAAACAAGTATGCCTCTCTCTCACAGTTGTATATTGGTCACAGTCCCTACAGACGGATACATCATTGTTACCAATAAAGTATGATCAGGGATCGAGCTCAGTGACTCTTCAAGAGGCTAAGGAACTTGAGGCACAAGGGGATGACACACAATGCCGCCAGAACATCATAAAAGATAACATTTTTGTCAATCAAATCTCACATGCAAAAGCTAACGAGCTCACTCTCAAGAAACTTGCGAAAGCTGTTTTCCAGCTGCAGCTGAATGAAGAATCCATTGACTCTATTTCTGCCACTTCTTCATACTCCAATGTAATGTCATTATTAAAACCAGTTTGAGAGTAATTTGCGAATGTAATTCTAATTGGGTTTCTTTCTAAGTTCAAACATATTTTGGAAATTGCAGACTAATGTAGAACCATCTCCAAACTGTGACTTTGAGAAAATTGCACTTCCATCTACACTCATTAGCAGCGAGATTCCTGGTGTATACACCAGGTACAACATATGATTTTAACAATTCCTAGAATACTGATAATTCACCCTGAACAGCTTTCAACTGATCCATATTTATGTTAACAGTGCAGGGACATGTGGAGATGATGAATATAATGAAGAAAACTCTTTCTTCTCTAGTATTCCCAAGGATTTTATCTGTCCATTAACAGGACAGCTGTTTGAAGACCCCGTAACACTAGAGACCGGTCAGACCTTTGAACGGGAAGCCATTACAAAATGGTTTAGTCAAGGCAATAGAACATGCCCAGCTACAGGGAGAATTCTTGAACATATTGCAGTTCCAGTTACTAACCTTGTCCTGAAGCGAGTCATCGATGGCTGGAAGTCAGAGCACTGTAAAAGCCTTCTCATCTTGGCAAACCAACTTGCTGACAGCCCACTCAGCCGTAAATGCAAGTCCAAAGATGAATCAGCTATAATGATATTGGAGAAACTTCTAACAGAACTAAAAACAGAGGAGGGAACAGAGAATGCGAAACACCTTATATCCCTTGGAGGCTTAGAGTTCCTGATTCGACGGTTTGAACTGGGAGAATTAGAAGAAAAAACTCGCGTGGCAGCACTCTTGACGTACTGTATTAAGGCTGATGGAAATTGCAGAAACTACATAGCAAGAAGCATAAACAAGCTATGTTTCATTGATCTTCTACATAATAAGCAAGTTAGATCAAGAACAAATGCCGTTTTACTGCTACTTGAACTAATCTGCCTTAACAGGTTGGAGTAACATACCTGGTGAAAAGTTAAAGTTCTTAACCTTTTTGTTCCGAGTAATACATGTTCCTCTGACACCAGTGCTCTGATTTGACAGGAGAACTACAATAATATCCTTCTTCAGCTGCTTGCAGAAAGAGGGAATCATGAATACACTCTATGTTCTTCTTGTGTACCTCCAAGGCTCTCCACCAGAGCAAAAGCCCCTTGTTGCCGTGCTTCTCTTGCACTTTGATCTTCTGGTATAATCCTTTAGTGGGTGGTTTTACAGTTCTTATTGCACTTAGTAATTATTCATTTATCCTCTTCAGCAAAACCTATTGCTTCTGATAATTGTTAGATTGTAGTTAAGGTGAAGAGGTCAAAACTCGTTCATGTTCATGCTCTCCCTCCCCGCCTCTCTCTCTTAAATTACCACAAAAGGAGGCATTCATACTTATGTATAGCAGGTGATGCTTTTTTCATTTGGAAAAGAACATTCTTTGCAGGTGGAACCACAAAAATACAGCATATACAGAGAAGAAGCTGTCGATGCAATTACGACGGCCCTAAATTTCAGTTTAACCGATGAAAATATTCGGAAACAGACTTGCAGAGCTCTCTTTATCCTCGGGGGTCAGTTCTCTACAGCAGGGGAGCCGCTGATTGAAACCTGGATCTTGAAGCAAGCGAGTTTTTATCATTATCCTGACATCATTATCAGTAAAAATGACGATAAGATAATTGAAATTGATGAATTGATTTCACAGGTATGCCCCTCTCTGGAAGAACTATTCATCACCTTAACATGTACTTGCTGATCTGAAGAAGAGTTGGATAAGTGTAAATTGTAACTTAATATTGCCACATTGGAGTAGCCAGTTCTAGAACAGCCTCTCAGTCATTGATTAGCAAATTACCATTTCTAGCAGGAAGAAGACCAAGCAAGAGCAGAGTGGCTACATAATTTGGCTTTGATACTGCTTGGTAATGGAAAGAAATCGTTTTTGGAGACAATATCGAAGTGTTTGTGCTCCAGGAGCCTTGATTTGCAGAAGACGTGTCTAGCTACTGTTGCATGGCTGAGCCGTTCACTTTCTTCTATGTCAGATACTGAGTTCCAGCTCTCGGCTTTCTCCTTTCTTATACCTAGAATAACAGCATGCTTGGAGAGCGAGCAGGCCAAGCACAGGGTACTTGCTTGCATGACCCTTTTAAATTTCAGTGAAATTTCAGGTATGCATGTTTATCCTAAAATGTTAATCCTGCTGGGGAAATCCTGTCTTCATATAAATATGAAATTTACCATAGCCAATAATAGCAAAAAATTCACCTTTTTTGTGTTACAGAATGTCGGGTGATGCTTTGTTCATTTGCAGAACAGATCATGATTCCATTAAGTAAACTTGTAGATACTACATGGATGGCAAAACAGCTCCTCACCACGATATCCGGAGACAGTGAGTAGCTTTATGTAGGCAAGAGATATCCTTTTTCTGAGACCTAAATCCATTTCCCACAGGTTTTGTATAATAAATTCTGATTGGTGTCTGAGAGTTGATGGTTGCTAATGAAGTCAATATCCTAAAAGCAGTGTACAAAAAAATTTTACACCTAGAATTCTAGATTATTCAAACAGCTTGTTTGCAGCTATAAAGTTCAAGCATTTTAACAAAGATAATGATATTTGCTAGCAATACTCCTCAATGAAGTCATTTTCCATTGTAAAATGAAGCATTTACAGAAGAAACTGGTGATACCACAGAAGAAAAGTACTCCGCCATTTGACGTTTAGAGACAATTTGTTCAAGTTGCACAATAATATGGGCCTCAGAAAGAAGATGAAAAGTTTGAAACATTTTGCTGTAAATAATACACTAATTTCACAAATCCAATAACCCTTTGCTGGTTGGGGAGTGAGTCCACACTTTCACATGTTAACCAATTGATTGATAGCTTTATGTTAAAACTCCAAATTCGTTGAGAAGCTGAGAGTGTGGCATTCGAGGTTCCTCGTGTTAAGCTGAGGCAGAAAACAAGAAATATAGCGGTTAAAGTTGTACTATTATATCCAAGGTACAAGGAAGTCATAAACTTAAATTACATCATACATCATCTCTGAAAGAAAAAGGATCAAAAAAGGAAAAAATTAATTGATGCAAAGATATAAGCAGCTTCCACTGATTTTCACAAACATGGTTGTCTTGTCTTGAAAGATTTCCATGAATGCCTATGACATTTGGCAAAGACATAACCTTACACTAAAAGAGGTCATACCACAACTGCCGTTCCAGTCTCACAAAATTTCGGAATGCAGATAAGCCTCACTAGTTGTCCCTCTGGTCCTACATGATAGAAATTTACCGTTTCTCCAGGTTAAGTTAATGGATATTTATAGCATCACTTGAGCTAAAAATATACAGCCGCACCTTGCAAAAGACGAGTGTCATATTTATCCTGATTTCCTATAAAGTAAACATCAGGGCAGCTCTCAATGAAGAATGGATCCCTATCAGTGAATGGGTAACACCCTGCCAGGATAGATCCAGTTCAGAATAGCAACGTCTACACTTCAGAAATCATATTGGATGAAACATTCATGTGATATGCAATTTACCAAGGGTATTAGGTGCTGTAGGTGCAAGATGCCTCCACTTTAATGTTCGCTCCATAAAATCAAGTTTATCTTTTGCCTCAGAGTACTTGTCAAGATCATCTATGTTCTGACCTGACGTGCCAATAAACCTGGCAAAGACATAGTGCAGGTCAATAACTCCATGGGTACAAAAACTTCCAAATGACGTAATTAACATATCCAAGCTTACCTAACATCATCAAGCTCAAAAGCATGAGGGTTTGTGCATGAAAAAAAGGTATTATAAGCAGATGCTCCTGGAAAGAGACACCTATGTAGAGGCTGAAGCCCGGAGAAAGAAAGATAATGTAAAGCATATATAATCAACCTCACAATGATTTTAGATATAATGGGCCAAGGCATGAAACAGTACCTGTTGAGGCAGGGCAAAGTTAGCCGGGTCATGTTGCCCTGGCATGATATCCACATGCACAGCTGATGCAAGCTGCATATGTGAGGAAAATGAGAAAAGAAATGAAGATCTGTGAAAATAACATTAAATTCAGATGATTAAAAATGATGGGAAGTCAAAATGAGTGGAAACGAAGCATAAATATTTTTACCGTCCTTAAAAGAAACACAGACCTCTGTCAACAAAATGTCCAGCTCTCTGATTGGTTCTGACAGCTTAGAATGATCCTTTGTAGCCAAGGTCTATAGTCAACCAAACAATTGTGTAAACGTCTTTCATACTAATGTTCTTTGATACATGTCTAACATTTTAGAATTCAGTCAAACAACACCAAAGAGAAAAAACATGCACGACACTAGCAATATCTCTGTTTTACCTGGCCAGCCAGAAGTCCCAAAGAAATTTTGACAGAATTGCCAGCAATAACTACATGAACAATTTCTGATGCAATACTTTGCTCCTGTTTAAAATCAATCCTCACAGGTAAGGACGTGGAGGAAATCACAGAACCAATCATCTATTGAAGTGAAAGAAATCAATCAACTTAACAGTTTATACCTTTTCATCACCCAAATGCCCTGCAAGGTGGTCTACGAGAAGCTGGAACTGTAGCGGATTAGACACACTACTTCCCACACTCAGACCTGAGACGAACACCACATATTTGTCCTCTCCTGCAGCCAACACAGGAGAAAAATATAAAGATCAGCAATCAAGGTGTAAAGAGTAATTTTCCAAAAAGGATTTTCTTCGTACCATAGAAATATTAAGAGCTTGAGATAAGAGATGCACATTTTTATCATAAAATAATTAATTTAGGACTAGAATTCATGAAAGTATTGTTACTCGTTTTGAGCACTACTTGCTTGAAGCTGCAAAGGTATTTGAGGTGGAAAGCCAGCTTCAAGAATATCTTGGACCAAGAAGTCTCCATCAACAGTCCCTTTTCCATGAAGAGATACAACAACTCCTAAAAGAGTAAAGAAGACAAATTTAGAAAAAAATTCATCTGACTGAGTCCCTACTTCACTTGAAAGTAGCATTTTATGCTCACCCATCCCAGAAAGGTATAATTAACATAAGATTAACAAACACCCTTTGTCTCACCATAAGAGAGAAAGTCATGTTTTAAGGTGTCCCAGGTTCCAAGTCCCAGTAGTGCAGGTTCCGAGACCAATTACCCTTGTTTCCCTCAAAATCCTTAACCATTGTCCCACCTTTCAAAATAATACTAAAACTAATAGCAATCATAGAAGATTGAAGTAATACACTGGTCAGTCTCTCAAGGAAAAATAAAAATTGAACAGGAAATCCTCTTTCATGTTGAATACAGATATAAGAGTAATGCGAAGTTGTCTACCTGTCACATATACAGATGGAGAGAGGATATCACCAGCAAGCTTAACCCTTCCACTCTCATCTTCTAAAACAAGGTGGTCATCTGGATGCACAAAATTATGTGGCATCACGAGAGGTACCACTGATCTCTGCAGGTAGGACCAATATGAGGATGGAAGAACAATGAGTCCAAGCCGTGAACTTGATGAGAGAAAGTTCAAACTCACACCTCTTTGGAATACTCATCGAGAATAGACGGTTTCAGCTTCATCTGCTTAAACAAGGTTCCGACAATGATACATTCTTTCCCTTCCTCAAGCCCCAAGACTTTTCGAACTGCATTATTATGCAAAAGAAAAAAAGATGCCACTCAGAGGAAATGTAGTCAGGGACATAAAGCATCAAGCAGATTCAAATTTGAAGAAAGGGACCCATAATTCTAAGTTTATATGGGTCAAAAGGATAATCAAAAAGAAAAGTTACAGTTAACAAAGCTACACTATTTCCTATATCCCTAGTTAACCAACAGCATCACTCCAAGAGGAGATCTTTTCTGCCGTAGGAACCTCAAGACATATATAGCAACGAAATCAACAAGTACCCACAAACAAAAATTTAAAAATAACTAGACGAAAAGTTTAGTGCAGGCAAATGAGCACCTGGAAGGTGGGGCTTCCACTTTCCGGCAGCCGAATGGAGCAAAGCTCTCAGCTTGTGGAGACGGGCAAAGTAGATTTGGCTGTACTGCTGGCCCTTGTACTTCTCCGACCGAATCAAAAACCTCTCGTCCTAATGCACAAACAGAGCAACATAACTCAGAATTCGTGACACCATTTCTTCGCGTCGGGGAGACACGAAATGATGATAACGAGAATGGGAAGAGAGAATTGAAGAACATGGGTTCGAACGTACACAAGGCTTGTAGAGGGCTTGCTTCCGCCGGAGGCATTTCTGGCCGTCGACCTCCATCGCCGCCATGGCCGGAAGAGGCTTCTGCTGCTATCGCCGGTCAGAGCAGAGGCTGAACACGCGGGAAAGTGGTAAAAGGGCGGGTGCGTAAAACACAAATGGGCTTATGTCATGTTGGGCCTAGACGGCAACATAATCATTCAGCAAAATTGGCTGCCTCTTTTGGGCTTTCTATAGGCCCAGGCCCACTGAAAAAGTCGACTCATAGCCCAGTGGCCATTGGGCTAAGAAACAGATAACGTTAAATTTTCTACGTGATCACCTACGTGATAGATCACCACCCTACTTTGAGAAGTGGGGCTCACAAATCAACGATTGTGGATCATGCTTGAGTCCATGACATCAAATTTAGAAGTAGAAATAGCCTTGTGGAACCAACTTCTCCTTTTTTTTAATTAAAAATAGAGTATTATAAACACCGTGGCTAAATAATGCGTGTTTTTACCGTGTGCTTGTGTGATTTGATGACTCCAACCCCTAAGCACGTTCTCCACATTCACTTTAAGGCACGAGCTTCTCATTTTTCTTTAAAAATAAATCAAATTTTGAACAAGAACTTACAAGTTGGTTCCTTTTCTATTGGCAAAGTATATTAATAAGCTTATGCTGATTAAATTCGATATGCCATATGAAAAATGTACAAATTTTGTTTTAAAGTTCAAATTATGGGCGGGAATTTTATTGTGGAAAAATTATCCAATCACGAGTAACCCCCTCAAAATCTATACTCCTTTCAGAAAATGGACACCAAACCAAGATTCTTAATTCAAATACTTTAAGGTGGCTTACACATAAAGTAAGAATTTTTTTTTTGGTACAGGCTGAAACTATATCAACTAGAAGCTGCAATACTTGAATTCATACAACCCAATACATCTCGTTTAATTGTTTTTCTTAGAAATGTAGGAGTGCTATGAAACCAATAGCAAGAGAATCCATCAAGACATAATTTGCCAACTGATCAGCTGGTTGATTATGCTCCCTGTATATTTCGATCCTTGCAATGTAGATATATAGGCCTTTATCTTTCTCACGATAGCACTACCATGAAACTTCATCATTGTTTATATTAATTAGAAATGAAATGAATAATGGCACTATAGTCACCCTTGATAACCAGTTTAAGTGTGTGTAACTAATAAGCAAGTTCAAGTCCAAACAAACATGCATAAGCTTCCCTAAAAATGAAAGACCGAAAAGGAAGTTCGATTGAGAAACTAGCTAGACAATATACCAGCCACAGCAGATCCTATAAGCTTGGTATTATAGCAACCGATGCCACCCATTTGGAAGGAGCTAAAAACATGTCCACATCATTAGTGCCCAGTTATATTTTTCTTTTCACCGTAAAGAATTCAAGTCATGATGCCGATCCCTTATTACACAATTTCATAATATACCAATCGAAGGCCACTTACACAAAATCTTTCATGAATATCCTAGTTATAACAATGTTTGTCCTTTCAGTTTCGTCAGCACAAAAATTAGAGACCACTGAACCTAATAAAAGATGATCGCACACTAGGGCTGTTTGAGTGTAATTTTTTTTAAAATTAATTTTAATAATTATTGCCAAATGAGTATTCAGTTGATAATAAAAAAAAATAGAATAAATTTAAATGTCGCATCAAACTCATTTTTAAAATTTTAAATTAATATAACTTTCCTTTTAACTCATACACTCATATTCTTGGTACTCTTATACTTCTAAATTTGAGTCATATAAAATAAGATCCTACATAAGAAAGTAATTTTAAACTTTTAATATAAGCCCCATCTATATAACACAAACTCAAATTGAAATAAAAAATAACATAATTTTTAATTATAAAATAGGAAGCTGGGAGCCAGAATCACCTTCTTGTGATTCGGTGATTCCAGATAAATACGACATAGAATCAACTTTTGAGCAAATTTTTTTATTCTGCCCACCTCCTGCACCCAATTAAAATTCCGGTAATTCCGACTAAAATTAGGGCAAACTCAATAAATTTTTACCAAAATTTCACACCCAAACAGCCCCTAACCCCTAAATTGAGCATAATGGGGGTTTAGAAGCTTAATGACTCACTTGTCCATCTAGAGTTTCTAAAATAACAACCAAAGCAAGCAAAATAAATGATCACCCCCTTTATTGAAAACGGTTGGAGGTTCAAAATTCACAAAATGACATATTATCTGAAAACTGACAGAAACTAAGCAGAAATAAATTCCAGTCCTCATCAATCTTGGGGTACGTACTCCAACTTCTGCAAGCCAGTGGATATTTCTGCATCGCAAGTTGTCAATTAGATTTCAGGGAAGATTTCTAAAGGAAAATTTATCAATTTCCCAATTAGACAAGAAATCATTTAAAAAACGTAGTTCCTGGATATTGCATGCAGTCATAAATATAAATTAGAGAGATAAAAGTACGAGCTCAGGAAAAAAAATCATTCCTGCTTGAGGCAGATGCATAGCGGAAAAGTGTGTCACAAATAGCTGAACAAGTTAAAGATTAATTAAATATATACAGTCCCTAGCAGTCAGTAATTACCATCCATAATGTCAAGGGAATAAAGATAAGGATAACCTTTCGCTGAATAATTTATTGAATCAACTCATTACTTGCACATCTTGAGCCCATCTGTCTCTACACATAGATCCCCTGTCAACCTTATTTGGGGAAGACCCTTAGTATCTAATGTTCACCACAATCACGGAAAATGGAGGAGAGAACCTTTAATAGATTATCATTTAGCTTTTGCTCTGTCCCCCCAAATTACCAGAGGCAGATGGCTTCTAAAGTTTCACTTCACGTTTGCTTCTGCCTCTCAGATACTCCATTGTCCATACACCAATTTGAACAGAATAGGTACATGATGCATCAATTATTTGGCACAAGAACCACCAAAACCATGAAAATGTAACCATAAAACCCATGAAAACCATTTATATATCCTGCATGAACATGGATGAGAAAGGGACATTCTTAACTAAAAGAAAAATTATGCGGTACCATGCATACACATAATGTGTACAGTATTTGAATTTTCCAATATGTCAATATGCACTTTAACTAAATATCACTTTTCCGTAATTAAAGAAATTTTATTAAAATTTATACGTTGTAGGCTCCCTGTTTTATCTATACTTTCCTCAGCTTTTCAAATACACATTTGCATATGATACAAAAGCAACAGAATTCAGTTAGCTACAACATAACAAACAGCTAGCTATTGGAAATGGAGTAGGGATATAAACAACCCTTAGGCTGCACTTAACAATAAAAAAGCATCCACATAGCAACATCCATCTCCTCTACCAAATAGCATTGGGACTATGAGGGGCTCCTTCAGTGCCGTTAAGGATAAAATTTGTCTACCATATGAGAAAAGAAACTCCTTTTTGTGCATCAATACTGTCATGAAAACAGACCATCAAAGCAAACACCCCAAACAATGTCCAAATATTACTTTTTGTCTTTTATAAAACGTTTCCACATCAATACATTCTTCCTAGACCCCTAAATTAACTTAATCAAGTCATATTTGTCTTCAGAATTTATAGAGAAAAACTAACCTCGTGCCTTGGCTCCTGCAATAAACATTTAAGCTACAATGAGTAAGCCTACCCATTCGATAAATTTCACACTAAATCAATTAGAGATATACAAAAATATTTAATTTTTCCTCCTAAATCACACCAAATTGTACTAGCATTATGATCAACGGCCAGCAGAACTAGAACATTCGTTAATTTAAATGAAAATATCATAGATATACCACAACCATATATTCCAGGAAATCAGTAGGAACACACTTAATATGAATAGCAAAATAGAACTACTGGAAACGCAGGGTAAATAAAAAATTCAATGAATTCATACATCAGGAGATCAATATCGATAATTAGAGAAGGACTAAAACTGCGATTCTAGGAGATATAAGAACGATATATAGCTAAATCAATGGGATTATTATAGGAAGACGACAGATCGAACCTGGGGGAAGAAAACCCATATGCGGAAATTGGATTTTGAGATCGTTTTCACACGGACTTCAGCTTCCTGGGGTCGTCCTCGGGGCAGTACCAGAGGGCGGCGAACATGGCGCCGGGGAAGACAATATACTCGGAGAAGCTCGCAAGCCTGGCGACCATGGGCTCCCCCTGCATGAACATTCCTCCCCTGAACAGCTTCAGCTTCTGCACTATCGCACCCATCTCTTCCGTCTTCAACCTCGCTCGCCACCACCAGCCCTTTCTCGGCCTGTGCTACGGGTTGTGGGGTGGGTTCTTATCGGACGCCGCTTCGGGTCGGACCGGGCGCGGGTGGGGTTCTGAGTCCTACTTGGTTAGATGTAAAATGACTCTTCCCTTTGTGGCTGCACCTCCACCTGTATGTAAAAGTGGCAAAAGGCCGGGCTGGCCTAAGCTTTGACCCTCATCTCCAAAGGCATGCCCGAAACAGCCCTAGGGTACGAAAGTGCCTGCTAACCCACGAGCCCTCTATTTTTTTTTTAAATGTCTACATAACATTATAATTTTATTTAATTTTATAAATTTTTATAATTTTAAATATTAAAGAGATAAGAATTACATTACTATAATACGAGTACATTTTAATTAGGTTTGGTACCTACTTACCTATTTATTATTTATAATTTAATATTAACATACTTATGCAACTCTATTTTAAAAGTCTAAGATAAAAAAATACATTTAAACTTTCTAAGAAATTAAAATTTTATTAAAATTTTCTTGTAACTTCTTTTCTAATTTTAGAGTTTGTTTTCTCTCTTCTACATCTAGTTAATCCTTCAAGTAGACACAATATTTCATCGTTGTTGGATCTAAGCAACTCCTCCGATCGTCTAGTACCCTCTTTCCTACACTAAAAGTAGACTTTGAAGCCACTATAGACATTGGAGGAGTTAGTATAAGTAATTCATTATTAGAGGTAGTACTAGTATTTTTTTGTTTATTTCTACTAAGTAATAACCAAGAAGAGTCACTTTTATTTATAGAAGGAGTTGGAGCAATAGTCATTTGCTACCATACATAGATTCGTATGTATTTTATAAAAATATAAGATATTTTTATTTTCTTTGATATATTTATTAGATTCTAAAGACATATTATTATATATATCATCTACTAATATTTGTATACCACTTAACTTAATTCTAGGGTCCATAATTGCACCTAATAAAAAATCATAGGAAGTTCTTTCCAATATTTTTTATATTTTATTTCCATTGGCCCCATAATCATATTAAATACATCATTATCTCTATATTCTGAAAACATAAGAGTAATATTATAGAGTTGATTAAGAACTGAAGAAGAAGTAAGATAATATATACCTGATAATTGTTTAGTGGCTTCATAAAAAATATGTAAAAAATTCATACTAACTATCAAAATTTCAAAATTACTATCACATTGTCACACCCGAGGTTTTACTACACATTTACTTTAAAATTTTACTAAAAATTTATTTCAAAACATATATGTAAATCAAATTAAACAACAAAATTCAAAACTTGTGAAAATAATTTTCATAAATTAATTCATCACATGACAAAACCAACATTCTAAGGCGTGACCCGAAACGAAGAGATAAAGTAAAACCTGCTATGACCATGGTCTTTAAAAACATATGCATCCCATGCCTTTATGAGTACAAGTTTTTCAATAGTCTGTATTCTGATTCATACATATATACACAAGTCCATAAAATAATACATTTTAACTCTCACCTGAATCAATACAGGAGATCGTAGCACTAAAATCTACATAGCTTCACACATGTTCGTTGTACTCGAGGTCGAGTAAAAATAGTCCACCACAGGTTATAGTCCAATCCAAAAAGCCATTGATCAACATGCAAAAGCCTCTAAACGAAGGGGCTAAAAATAGGGTAAGTGAGTATTTTCATACTCACTAGGAAAATACCTAGTAGGGGAAACAAATCAATGAACTTCATAAGTTCTACATAGATGCATTCATGCAACTACACATGAAGTAAGCAAGATATAAAATATAAATAAAGTCTCACATAAATAGTCATACTAACTAAACTTATACTTATTCTCACGTCATACTCTTACACTTACACTTTGATCAGAGTCTTATCAACTTACTCGTAAAATCTTACACTTACAACATACACATACTCATATGACCTTAATCGTACAAACTTACTTGCACTACCTTACTGGTACAATCTTACTCTTACTCATAAACATACTCTTATCGTCTTCCTTAGAAGCTCACACTTACCCTTATCTGAATCTTACACATACTGCTTACTCAAAATTTGATACATATAACTTACTCTTACTGTTGTACACATGCTATTGACAACTGAAGCTCATTACAATTAATAAGCTACATCGTCGGAAAGGAAGGGAATGCCACTTGGGCGTCACCTTAACCTTCAGGGAGCAACTAGATACCATGGACTTTTTCGAAGGCGAGGCACACCTATGCTCATGGGGCACAAAATCAAATAGGTAAGAGCAGGTCTATGATACTGCTTACCTAAGCGCGCAAATGCCCATTCTTTGGGGCCATATAGTGCTAACTAAGGGCGAAAATCGTACGATGCCACTCTTGGGTAGAAATCTTATAGTGCCACCCTTGGGCAGAACATACAGTGCCATCTGTAGGCAGAAAAACATACAGAATCCACAAAGGGCGGAAACTTACAACATTCTCAACAGAGCATCAAATGTCTGGGCCGAAATACAGCACCAAGACCAATCACGTAGGATAACACCAGGGCTAGGCCAAGAAGGATGCTCAATCGATTACTTATCGGCTATCTCAAACACAAAACTTAATCCGTCGAAACCCTCAGTCTCAACTCACAATGTTATTGAATTATGGTTACTTACCATTTAAGTTCATATTAGGTAACTTATGCATGTATAATTAGGTTGCCAACAAGGCTAGAAATATGCCCATTTTGAAGCTCCAATCCACAAAGGTAGCATTCTTTACTTAGCTTATCCCCCACCCTTACACTTATAGCCTTATGGATCTCTGCATAGCCTTACTTGTCAAACTCGAACTCCATACCGGCATATTCTTACTATCATCTACTTACGACCTTACATTCCACACCATTCGCCTTAGAACCATATCGTCTTACTCGAACTCCTCAAGGAAACCCTTTAGACCTAAATCTCGTCATCAAACCCTTACTAATTCCTTACTCATTGTTTTTCTATTACAATTCATATTACGTACATTATGTGGGTACAATTATGTTGTCCACTCTCACTAATTCACAATCCCCCAAAGACGGTAAGAACCTTGAATCTTCCAAATCCTTACATCACTTAGGTTTTCTGGTCATTGTCCAACGTACCACCCGACTCAATCCAAACCAATTCTTCAATCTCATCAAATACAACATTTGCCAGTCAATCTTATGTCTTTCCTCGCCCAACATACGATCACAATTTCCATGTCATAGCCCATGAAGTACCCCTTCAACAAACTTACAAACATACATACTCGTGCCCATCGATTACACCCCACCAGGCTACAACAAAGATCTATCACACGCTTTGATCACATACATATAATTCATAACAACTTACTACCGTACCCTTAGTCTTCACTAACATACGCACAATTCACATACATAAAACATACTTATTTTATCAGCATTTATCATGCAAAGAATTAAGTTATAAACTCCTAGCATGCTACTACACAATCAAAGCATGCTATAATGAAATTATGAGTTCAAGGTCCCCTACCTCATAATCCACTTGAGTTTGATGGCGAGTATACGATGGTGGCAACGTCGATGGTAGAATAGGCAGCCAAAAGCATTACACTGAGAGAGTTGTTGTCCCGAGGATTTTTAGAGATGCTGGAATTAATCTCGATAAGGTTAGACTAATTTCACTCGAAACAAAGGTTGGGTGGACTAAGGCGGCCAGACATAAAGTTGTGCCACTAGAAATGACAAAAGCGACCACAAAATTAGGGGGGGTGACTGATTGGAGGTCGGCCAATAGTTTAAAACACTTTGTTGGCCACAAAATGTTAAAATAGACCACGAGCTACATCTAGCGGCAACAATTCCTCATTGTTGAAGCCTCACAACATGCCCAAGGATTTGGTTGCATACTAACAGACATAGGAGAGATAGAGGAGGGCTTTAACGGCCATATTGCCTAGTGGTGGAGTCATTCCATCGTCATACTCCGCAAAGGTGGTGCCTTTTACCTAAACTACATGCGCAACACAAGCGTGCATGGTAAAGGGGAAACCATGGGGAAGGGTAGGTTGTCGGTGGGTTCTGAAATGACTCAGGCTAGTGGAAGCCGGATCCAACCACTCACGTACGGAATTGGCTTTTGAACAACATATGCATGTATTGTCACAACCAAACCCTAAAAGGGTGGCCTGTCACGGAAAATGTGTGGTTCGCCAGTGGTCGTTCCCTAAACACAAGTGGAGGCACTAAGGCCCGGCGTAGGTGGCCGACAAAGGTGGCAAAATTTCTAATTGCTATCGACAACCAAATTATTATACAGGCAGTCATGCATCAAGCACAACTTACGGTGGAAGATATGGCCATGACAGCGGTAGAGCCTTCGGTGGCCCGAGGCTAATGGCTGACAATGTTACTTCCCCTTTGAAGAATTGGGAACTGGGGACTCTTTCCCGTGGCTTTTAGGTCGTGCATAACAAAAGTGGGGGTGAAGAGGTAAAATCGGGCCAGAAGCGTTGGCCCTTTCCGTCATTGGGCAGGGGCAGAGACCATGTTGGTCGGACATGCGGCTCAAGTCCGTGCAATATAAAGTTGGACACATTGGCTTGGGTTGGAGCGGGGCCCATCAGCGGTAGTCAGAGACGTACCCCAGAGTTTAGGGGCATCTGGTGTGTGCAGAAGACGTGTAAGGGAGGCCTAGAATAGCGGCCCCTAACCATCATTGGGTTAAGCCGGGGATGCGGCTATCCTCTGGCTGACACCCGTGGCAGCAGGATCGTTGGTCAAAAGAAATAGATTCAGTTTAGCAGAGGGCGGTAGTGTGCCGAGTTGGGGTAGAAAACACGCATCGTCGGGTCGGGCCACAAACGGCTAGACTGGGTCGAGGACCAGACCTGGAAGACATCGGGACTCGGCAATCGCTGGATCATAGATAGTCAAATGGACGTCAGTGCGATATCACTTGACGTCTGACGACAGAGAATGGACACCGCCAAGGAAAAATGAGACTTTACTCCAGTGCAGATCGACCAACCAAGAAAATTGAAACCCATCAGGGCAAGGGGAGCTAGACCTTGATACCTCATCGCTGCCGGCTTGAGGCGGCAACCCGGAGGTCGATCAGTGGGTGGCGGCTGACATCTAAAACAAACGACTAGGGTGGTGGCCGATTGAAGTAGGGCAGAGGGGGTTGAGGGAGGCGGCGGCTAGGGTGGCGGCCAGGGAGGCAACCTTACCTTGCTGGGCTGGGGGAGGGCCAAAGGCGGGTCAATGATGGCCGGCCACCAGCGACACTATTGGTGGCCGCAACACATAGAGAGAAAGAGAAAAACAGGTGCGACAGAATTTTTACCTCATGGCGGTGAAGCAGGGGCGGAGGCCGGGATGAAGGTGTCACGAGGTGGTCATGGTCGGTGTGGAGATGTGGCGGTGAGCTAGAGGCCATGCAGTCGACAACAGTGGTGAATCGGGCAAAAGTGGCAATTCATAGACTGAAATGGGGAGAGGAAGGAAGAGAGCGGTGGTGGGCAGCATCGCTAGGCCGGTGTGACGGCGACGACATCGCCAGGCCATGGCCGGCTGGGCGGAAGCCAGTGGTGGCGCGCCTCAGGATTCACAGAAGGAAGGGAACATTGCCCTTCCATTGTTCTGCTTGCGATTGGGCACTCCATGCCTAATTTGCTTTGTTATATATATATATATATATATATATATATATATATATATATATATATATATATTCCATTTCTATTTTCCTTCGTATCTCGCCTTTTTTTTCTCTCGTTTTTGTGCCAAAAATTTTTGTGGCGCGTCGAGGCCCATGACCTGTTACTAAACACCACTTGTGACTCTTACAGTTACGTATATTGAGATCAATTATAAATATAGATACACCAAAGCGTCAAATTTCTTCATCGAAAATAGAAGCAGAAAATAACAGAACATTAGAGAAAAATTACAGAAAATTGCATAAATATGTAGAAAAATTAATAAAAAATTAGGGATGTTACACACATAATAAAAAATTGGGCATCTTATAGGCATACCATAATATTATAATTTCTTGTAATTCATAACAAGATTGTAACATTAAATAAGTACTATTCGACTTGTGTTTAACATCTAAGACAATTTTTTTATATTTTTTACCATATGTTTACGTAAATCTCTAAATTCTTGAGATCTAGAAGGAGAAGAACTAATATATACTAACTCTTCTCTAATATTTTTACATGATCTTTACCAATATTTAAACCGTCTTAAAAAATTAAATTAATAATATGACAACAACATTTTATGTAATTTATTTTTCCATCTAACATAGGGGGCAATTGTGATTTAAGAAAGTCAATTGAACTTTTATTATTCGAAGCATTATCTAAGGTAATATAAAGTATTTTATCATTAATATGATAGTCATGAAAGATGTCATTGAAGAGTTAAATATAGTCTAACTTAGCTCTATTATGTGAAACATTGTGGAAATATAGGCTGAGGACGTTCTTTGCATACCTTTCAAACTTATATCATCTGGAAAAAGAAGGGTTGTTTGGCGTGCACAATATATTTGGCTAACTCACTATGATTTGTACTTTCGGTATATGTGAAAGTACTCAAACTAGCCAATGAACTAGCTATTCTACATAAATGTGTTTGCCTCAAATCTAATTTTCTACCCTTTGCGACACTTGTCGACATGCCTAGAAAGATGATTAGTGCATTTGGTGAGATACTGAGATGTGCTTTACAGTAATTACAAACTGCCTACAGTACCATCTGCCCTGCCTAGGTTTATTTGGTTATGACACTTCTTTTTTTGTCAAATACTCCCACATATAAGAAACTTTGGACTTTTTGGGTGCACTTGGTACAGTTGGCCATTGCCCCACGACCACGACCACTAGTTGCCAGTGCCACTTCCAGTTCTGTTGGTTGCTCTTCATTCGTTGAGAATGAGATGTCAAACTCCTAATCGAGATGAATTGGATTCCCTTGCCTGATGGGCATATGACTTTCCCGATGTTGGAGTTGGACTCATTTATAGAATGAGAGTGAGAGTAGTGAGCCATTTATCTAAAAAAAATGAAGATACAATTAGAAAGAAAGAAAGTATGAAAAAAATGAAGATTAAAATAAAATAATAAAATTACAAAAAAACTACCTCAAATTTGTGTAGAGACAACTTTTCCTAAGTGATGTATCAACGATTACAAAACCTATGACAAAGGTTGAAGTTGGTGGATGAGTACACTAAGGAATTCTATCAATTGTTACACCGTAATGACTTGGCTGAATCAGATGAACAACTTGTGTCTCGTTATATTGGAAGTATGCGTCAAAATTTGATAGAGACCTTGAATTTGTTTCATACTTTTTCCTTATTGGAGGAGCATTCTAGAGCGCTCTACTTGGAAAAACAGAAAAGGCCTTATTGGCTGCCGCTTTGGAGAGACCAATGATACTTCTTTAGCCAAATCGGCTACCACTAATTTTAGTAGTGTACAAGTCCCTTCCAAGGCTGCACCTCAAGGCACTTAGAACACCACTAAAGCCTCTACAGGCACTGGTCCAAAGTGTTTTAAATGTGGAGGAATGGTTCATAGAACAGAAAATTGTCTTCGTAATAACTGGAATGGTAAAGGATTATTTACTAAATTTGATGAAAATGATGAGCTTGATCACGTTTCTTTTAATTACACTAATCTTATATATGATGAAGAACCAAGCAAAGAGATAGTGGAAGGTGATCATGGAGAAGCTTTGGTGACATGTTGCCTTTACTTTTCCCTTAAGGAGGTTGAAGATGATCATTGGTTAAGGAACAATATATTTTACATGACTTGCACTATTAGGGGCAAAGTTTTTCATCTTGTTATTGATTCAGGTAGCTGTGACAATGTGGTGGCTGAAGAAGCGGTTCAAAAGCTTTAATTGAGCACTACACCCCATCCCTATCCATACACATTTTCTTGGATAAAGAAAGGAAGTGAGGTACAACTCTCTAAATGATGCTTGTTCCTTTCTCTATTGGTTCTACATATAAGGACCAGATGTGGTGTAATGTTGTTACTATGGATGCTTGTCATTTGTTACCTGAGTGTTCTTAGCAATATTATTAATGTGTGATGCTTGATGGCCGTAAGAACACATATAGTTTGTTTAGAATAACATAAAAAATATTTTTTTGTCTCATAAAGATGAGGTGGTTAAACCCTAAAACAACAAAGAAGTGACTCTTTTGTCTAGGGGAAATTTTCTTGAGGAATTGAAAGGAGATGATGTTGTATATACTTTGATTTCTAAGGAGGATAATGAAGGTGAGGATATTTACGAAGAGGTTAAACCTTTGGTGATAAATATCATGATATTTTTTTTGGAGTCCCTACCCGATGGATTGCCACCCTTTATTGTAATGACCACGAATTTTTGGTATGATTCTTGCCTCTAATAAAACTATTTTATGAGTTTTTAATTATTTTAAATTAGTTAGAGGAAAACATTTGGAGATTTTTTATTGGGTGTGATAGAGCTCGGTGAGACGAGCGTAACAAACCTAAGAACACACTAAACAAAGGTCGAGAATGAAAGTTACAACCTCGAGAAGCGTGCCACATGGGCGAGACCCACTTTTAAAAGTGCAGGATAACCTACTCATGTGCAATCTAGTTTTGAAGGGCTCATCGATAAAAGTTCATCTGTCATGCCCCGGCATTGCCCGACCCGAGCTGAACCCGGTCCAGGGGCTAGTCAAGCGCACGGGGGCGACAATGGGAGTTGAGATACGGTTTAGCGGAAGACTTATGCCCTAATCACGGGCGACCTAACAAAATTACAGAGCATGCACACCACTTGGAGTAAGAGTAAACAAGTAGAAAAGAAAGAGTTACTTTAACTCTAAGATAAACAACAGTCTCAAACCCACATGCTAAGTTAAACCATAGCCCACTTTAGGCTCCAAAATAGGTCTTAAATAACACAACTGTATAAAGTAGCATAATTCAAAATGAGAACCATACACAAAGGTTCTAATCATAAAAGCAAAGCAAGGAAACAAGCCACATAGAGTCTCCAAGATCACATCCAAGTGATCTCCGATCTCTCTTCATAGAGAGGATCCTGTCCATCTGCGTGTCACGCCACACAACCCCAAAGCAAAAATACAAGAAAGAGGGGTGAGTTTAATAAACTTAGCAATGATTTTTAATATAACTATCATCATCGGAAACATGACAGCATAACAATATAATCATTCAGATCAAAGATTGATAAGATGTATCATTTTCTGATCACACATATACACCACCTAAACCTGCATCATAGTGTATAATTCACATAGTGCCATTCACATCACATAAACCTGCATCATTGTGTATAATTCACATGATGCCATTCACATCACATAAACCTACATGAGATGTATCCCTAACACACATTTCAGATCATGCATCATATCAACCTGCATGAGATGTACCTCTAACATACATTTCAGATCATGCATCACATCATATCAACCTACATGAGATGTATCTTCAACATACATTTCAGATCATGCATCACATTATATCAACCTGCATGAGATGTATCTCTAACATACATTTTAGATCATGCATCAACATCATATCAAGAATGCCTCCATCAAGGAGTAATCACAATTAGTGTCATAAAGACGGGAACACAGACAAGGCCATGAAGGCGTGTCATGGTCCAAATTCTATACAAGAATTTAAGAAGTTCGGGGTTGTCAATCCCTAAAGCTGCTCGCCCCAGACGATCCTAGCCAAGGATGTCACATTCTCACAAAGAGAATGTGACATCTCCTGCGATGGGGAAGAACCGGAGTTCCTACGTAGGAAACCCTAGAACACATGGTAGCTAGTATACAAAACATACCATACTGAATTTTCAGGGTCCAGAAGACAATCATAATAATCTCAACTCGCAATACAAGTACGTAACTCGTCCCCCACATAATTCCATTTAACTAGACTCAACCCGGGGAGTGCACATATTCCACGAAGGAATTCAAATCAAGACATGTCCTTTCGGACCAATCAAGTTTCGGTTAAGCCACGACCGATTAATCTGGCATGCAATTTCACCACATTGCATCCAATTGATCACATTCGATTAATCTCGATAAAGCCTCAATTGGAAATCCATTTTCATGATGCATGCAACATGGTACATACATGAGCAAGGCTTACATGAATCCTAATTAATGATAAGTGCTCTCACTCATCAGCCCCCCATGCATCATTCATAATCATAATATCAATGCCCTTCATCATCATTAACCCCCACATGTGTGTGTACATAGTAGAAGCACTTCACTCAATGCATATCAATATGGTTGTAATTCACTCACCATCATACTATACATGTGCATTAACATCTAATCATGAATTCCAACAGAAATTATAGGTGAGGAATCATTTAATCATAACTCAAATCAAGCTTAACCATAAGCTAAATACATGTAAGATCATTCAGTTCATCCTTGAGCTATGACATTCACAAATATTCACACATCAATTAACCACATCCTAACATGACATATTAGTCAGTTAGTATGCCGCAGCTCTACTAAAAATATACATAACCATAGATAATCAATCATTCATAACTTCAAGATGGCAATTCCAATATCATATATCCAACCACAAGCCATTCTACATAACACTAAATATATACCACAACTTCATAACCTTTAATGGTATACCTTTCAAGTAACATACTACAGCTCAAAACACTCCACATACACATGAAAATGATATATTAAAGTAGAATTACCGAAATAAACATCATGCAAAAATTACAAAATCTGCTGTGTAGCCGTTCGAACGCCCAGTAGGGCCGTTCGATCGGCTAAACGGGAAATATGTTGAACTGACAGTGTTGCCGTTCGAACACCCAGGAGGGCCGTTCGAATGCCAGCAAGGCAGAATCAACCTTCTTCTCCATTTCAAAATTTCAAACCGAAACACCATTGATGAAACTTAAAATCTCCATCTAACAACTCAAATGCCATTAAAATTTCACCATACCTTCCAGAAAGCTAATCTACATCATAACAAGATAAAACCCTAAGAAATCGGGATAAAAGATTATCATTTACTATTCTCGCTATTAAAGCACTAAATCAAGTAAATCCACTCCAACTAAACCACAAAATCAAGATTTTTACCATAGGAAGACTGAAATTTTGAAAGTCCATTACCTTATCCCTTAATTAGGCTTGGATTTGATGGTCACCCTTCTTGACAACCTTACAAAGACATAGAGTTTAAATTAAACTCCATTAAAACTGATTTAACATAGAAAACCCTAATGAAAAACTTAGATCTAGGGCTTGTTGAATATAAAAATTGGATTTTTAGATCTAAGGTTTGAAGTAAAGATGCAAATCAGTAGTTTTAATATTTAAAAATAAATCAAAATAAAGGGGAAATAATAGATCTAGAAAGGATTAAGAGAAAATCTAGGTTTTAAGGCTTAATTACAAGAGACTTACCTTAAACTCTTAATCTGGGCCTAATTGGGGAATTAGGCATAACCTCCCTTTCCCAGCCTATTCCCAAAATGGAAATGGCTCAGGTCATTCTATTTATAGTAGGGTTTAGGGTGTGTATCGGTAATTTGTGGGGTATGAATAGAAAAATAAGCTAAAAATGGGTATTTTAGCTATTTGAACATTAATTAAACCTGGGAAAATTATGAAAAATTTTGGTAAAGGCTTGTGTTGATGTCTGGGTTAATTTGGTCGAAAAACCAAAATTTTGACGGTGGGGCCCACAGGGAGTCCCGCCAAACCCTAATTTTTGGAAAATTAGTAAAAATTCAAAAATATCCCAAAAATTCAGATTTGACTCAAAATCACTTAAAACCTATATTTGTAAAGTTGATTTTTATTAAAACTATAAGAAACACCATTTATATCTGAAACCACTGAATTAATAATAAAATGTGTTAACCACGAAATAACCGATAATTAAAATGAAACAAAAACCGGTTTAGAAATGAGAGTCCTTACATCCTCCCCCTCTTAGAAATTTTGGTCCCCCAAAATTCACTAGAGGTCAGTGGCAAAAAGATGAGGGTACTTCTTTTTGGTCTCGTCCTCCGTTTCCCATGTGGCTTCATCGACTCCGTGATTCTTCCACTACACCTTCACGAGTGGGATTGCCTTTTGCCGAAGTACCTTCTCTTTACGGTTGGGAATCTGGATAGGTACCTCATTGTAGGAAAGATTCTCCTGGAGCTCCAACGGCTCAAAATCCAAGACATGAGTAGGATCCGGCTCATACTTCCGAAGAAGTGAGACGTGGAATACATTATGGATATCGGCCAATCGGGGTGGAAGTGCTACCCGATATGTTGTGGCGCCTATCATCTCCAAGATCTCAAATGGACTAATAAAACGAGGTGACAACTTCCCCTGTTGTCCGAATCGAACAACACCACGGGTTGGAGAGATCTTAAGGAAAACATGGTCACCAACACTAAACTCCAACTCTCGCTGTCTTTTATCGGCATAACTCTTCTGATGGCTCTGGGCTGTCTGCAACCTCTCCCAGATGAGGCGTATCTTCTCCACTGACTGCTGGATAAGATCTGGGCCAGTGAGAAGGTGATCTCCAACCTTACTCCAACACAAAGGTGATCGGCAAGGACGCCCATAAAGCGCCTCGAAAGGTGCCATCCGGATGCTCGCTTGGTAGCTATTATTATAGGAAAACTCAACCAGTAGCAAATGTTGCTCCCAACTTCCTTTCCACTCAAGGATAGATGCTCAGAGTATGTCCTCAAGCGTCTGAATGGTCCTTTCGGACTATCAGTCCATCTGAGGGTGATAGGCGAAGCTGAGATGTAGAGATGTGCCCAAGGCACCCTGAAAGCTCTGCCAAAACCTCGAAGTGAACCATGGGTCACGGTCAGAGACAATAGATACTGGAATCCCATGTAACCCCACGATCTCCCTCATATATAGAGAAGCCAAGGCATCCAAAGGAGTAGTCATTCTGATCGCGAGGAAATGAGCGGACTTCGTAAGTCGGTCAACAATCACCCAAACCGCATCATTACCACCCGGCGACAGTGGCAATCCGGAAACAAAATCCATAGTGACGTGCTCCCACTTCCACTCTGAGATTGGAAGTGGTTGTAGTAAACCGCTTGGATGCTGGTGCTCTGCCTTGACTTGCTGGCACACAAGGCATTTAGACATGTACACCGCAATGTCTTTCTTCATCCCCTTCCACCAAAACGTCCTCTTCACATTGTGGTACATCTTCGTTCCTCCAGGGTGGATAGAGAACTTAGAATGGTGCGCCTCCGATAGGATATGCTCTCTCAACTCAACGGGGCTCGGCACACACCAGCGACCCTTATACATCAAACTCCCATCGGCCTTTTCCTCGATGCCCAACACTACCTTCTCCCTTAGCTTGGCCTTAAGAGCTAGAGTCTCTTCGTCACTTTTTTGAGCCTTGACCACATCATCCACCACACATGTACATAGTGTGATGGTGCTGCATTTTTGACGTGTAGTGGCACGACACATGTCACGTACCCATGTGCGAGCACGCCGTCAGCCCGCGGGTCTTTCCTATAAATTGAAGTTCTTGTTCATTCTTCCGGATAAGTTTATGGAGTCATTCTTAGTCTATTTTCTTCTGTTCAAAAAGCGTTCTTAGCTAAATCGAGGGTGTTCTACACAATGAAAGCGTCCATTCCTCGAGATAGCGACCCTATATGGGGGAAACGTCATGGGGTAAGGGGAGGTTCTGTCCGTAGCCTACGGGCACGGAAAAAGTTTTTGGAGTCAATCTTAGTATGTTTTCTTCAGTTGAAGATGTGTTCTTACCTAAATCGAGCATGCTAGACATCATAGCGTGGTTATTTTCCTAGTTGGAGACCTCCAAAACCTCAGAAGGGGACATCTAATTTCGTGGTGTTTGGTTGATCGATTTCGAACTCGCACGGAGAGCGAGGTAGAGGCTTTTATCCTTTCTTATGATATGATTATAAACTTTGGTTGTGTTTTTAACTTATTATTTATATGACTCTCGCATGTTATGTGTTAGAAATTATTTTTAAGTTATGATTTATGATTTCTGCATATGTATTAGATCTATTGAATGGTTAATCGTTGAGATAGAATATGATTTATATATTGTATGTTTATAATGTTATTATGTATATTCAATTAGTCGAATGATTTGTGGTTGTAAGCGGATATGTTTTATATACTACATACTTTATAATTGCCTCATATATAATAGTTTGATCGAATGTTTATCCGAGGATTTTGATATAAATTATACACGTTGGAGCGTGTGAGATAGAGACAAACTAGCTTCGCCATTGTTTTCATTGCGAATGAATATAATATGTGTGAAAGACGGTTTTTAGAGAACTCGTCCTTATTGAAAGGAGGATTCTCAAGATTATTTTTGAAAAGACGTATAAGCATGGTGATCGAGTTACTGAAGCGGGACAAAGAAGGGGTAACTATCTCATTGGAAAGAACGACCAACCTTGCCTTTGTAGTCATTGATAGTGACACTCCTATGGCTTGTAGAGGCGGAGCTAGGGTTTTTCAAAAGGATAAACATTGGGATGAAATGTTTTAAAATAAAATAGCCCTTTTTGGAGTCTAGGAACTCTAGGATATTTTGATTGAGTCTGGGACTCAAGATTATGAGTCTGGGACTCAAGACTATGAGTTTGGGACTCATGAGTGTTTCGGTTGTCCGAAGTTATTGTTGGGTGCCTCAATAGAGCTCCCTTGACTAGTTAAGGGCACAATTAATCCGGTTCAAAATTGGATGCACGATACCTATTTTAGCCTGGTGAGCCCCTAACGAAGGGCAAGACCCCCGATTCGCCCCTAACGAAGGGCAACTATTAAGGCTACGCGTGCTAGGGTAGATAGTATCATGGGAATACTTTCTACTCTCTATATCCTAGTGCCCCATGAGTGCGGGTGGCTCTTCTAGTCACAAGCACAAATTATTTTGAGATGATATGTGGAGGAGTAAGTGTAAGATCCTTGATCTTAAATCGGTTTATTTTAATGATTATTTATTGGTTATCGTGCGGTTTAAACTTTTTCTGATTAATTCGATGGTTTTTAGAAATAATGGGGTTTCTTATGGTTTCAATCAAAACCAACTTTATAATTATTGGTTTTAAGTGGTTTTGGGTCAAACCTACATTTTTGGGATTTTTCTAATTTTTCACTAATCTTTCCAAAATTAGGGTTTGACAGGACCCCCTGTGGACCCCACCGGCAAAATTGAGGTTTATGGACCAAATTAACCCAGACATCAACACAAGCTTTTATAAAAAATTTCATAATTTTTCCAGGTTTAATTAGTGCTGAAATGGTCAAAATACCCATTTTTAGCCCAAATTTCTATTCATACCCCACTAGTTAATTATGTACACCCAAAGCCCTACTATAAATAGAAAGAGCTAAGCCATGTCTATTTTGGAAATAGGCTGGGAGAGGGTGATTATGACCTCGTTCCCCAATTAGGCTTGAATTAGAAGGAGATTAAGGTATGTTTTCTTTAATCAAGCCTAAATCCTAGGTTTTCTTCTAATCCATCATTTCCCCTTTGATTTGATTTGATTTCAAGTATCAAAATCACTGATTTGCCTCCTTACTTCAAACCCTACATCTCAAATTTATTTTTTATGCTTAACAAACCCTAGATCTAAGATTTCATTAAGGTTTTAAATGTTAAACCAATTTTTAATGGAGTTTAACTTAAACTCTATGTTTTTGGAAGGTTTCCAAGAAGTGGGAAGGTCAAATCCGACCCTAATCAAGTGATAAGGTAATGGGTCTTTGAAATCTCAGTTTTCCTATGGTAAAAATCTCGATTTTATGGTTTATTTGGAATGAGTTTACTTTATTTAGTGCTCTAATGGTGGGATTAGTAAATCTTATTTTCTTGTTACGATTTCTTAGGGTTTTGTCTTAATATGATGTAGATGAGCTTTCTGGAAGGTATGATGGAATTTTAATGGCGTTTGAGTTGTTAAATGGAGATTTTAAGTTGTATCAATGGAGTTTCGGTTTAAAAATTTGAAAGGAAGAAGGTCAAATCTAACTGGTTGGCGTTCGAACGGCTCTGCAGGGCGTTCGAATGGTAACACTGCAATTTTGACAAATTTCCTGTTTAGCCAGCCGAACGGCCTTGTAGGGCGTTCGAACGGCTACACAGCAGAATTGACCATTGTTTGTATGTTGTTTATTTCAATGTCTCTACTCTGAAATATCATTTTTATATTTATGTGGAGTGTTTTGAGCCAAAGTAAGCTACTGGAAGGACATACTATTGATGTTTAGAAGTTAGAGTGTATATTTAAAGTTATGTGAAATGGCTTGTAGTTGGATATATTTGTTGGAATTGATATCTTGAGGATATGAGTGTTTGATTCCCTATGGTTTAAGCATGTTTTCAGTAGAGTTATAACATGCTAATGGATTGGTATGTCATTATAGGAGGTGGTTAAATTATGTGTGAATGTTAGTGTTATGCCTTGACTCAAGTATGAGGTGAATGAGCTTACATATGTTTAGCATGTGGTTATGTTTTGACTTGAGTTATGATTTTAATGGTTCTTCTCCTATGATTTCTGCTGGAATCGATGATTAGATGTTAATGCGCATGTATAGTGTAATGACAAGTTAATTACAAAGCATGTTGATATACATCGAATGAGGTGCTTCTACCATGTACACACACACATGTGGGGTTAATGATTATGATGAGGCTTGATATTATGATTATGAATGATGCATGAGGGGCTGATGAGATCACTTATCATGAATTAGGATTTATGTATGCCTTGCCCACGTATGTCCCATGTTGCATGCATCATGAAAATGGATTTCTGATTGAGGCTTTATCGAGATTAACCGAGTTTGATCGATTGGATGCAATGTGGTGAAATTGCGTGCCAGATTAATTGGTCGTTGGCTTAATTGAAACTTGATTGGTCCGAAGGGACATGTCTTGATTTGAGTTCCTTTGTGGAACATGTGCACTCCTCCGGGTTGAGTCGAGTCAAATTGAGTTATATGAGGACAAGTTGTATTCTTGTCTTGCGGTTGAGATTTACTTATTGAGAATAATTACATCTGGACACTAAGCACCTAGAGTGGTATGCCTTCGTGCACTGGCTACCACGTGTTCTAGGTTTCCTATGTGGGAATTTGGAATCTCCTCACCGCAGAGATGTCCTTGGTGAACACCCTGCTCTAGGTTCCCTACGTGAAATTTGAACGTTCTTGGCTATAATTGTCCTTGGCGAGCAGACCTGCTCTAGGTTCTGATCGTTTATAATTAAACCCTTTGCAAGTGTATAAGGTAATTGTACTAGGATGAGTATTTAAGGGTTGTCAAACCTTAGGGACGGATGGATTATCACTAAATCTAAAGAGGAATTTGCTGATTGAAAACTAAAATAGCTTAAACTTTAATTAAGTAAATGAAAGAAATCAACTAGTTTAAAAACAAGAGATTAATATGATAGAAATTACTTAGGAAATCGAATCCACTATAGAACCATAACAATTCCCTAACTTTTAATCTAAATCTAGTGTGAATATGAACAAGTATTCTTAGCTACAAGCTAGAATTACTTTAGAAAGAATCATTAATTAAATTTCATGGCATGAACTATCTTCGACAATAGCACGAATTATCTACACTAAACTAGTTATAGGCATGACCCGTCTAATCTTAGTATAACTCATCTAAGTCATTAATTATTTGAATATTAAAATTATTGTATGACCATTTCATCTAAATCACAGAAATTAGAATTGTTGCAAATATCAAAACCACATCAATCTATCATCTACAAGATAATAAATCAACATAGATTTGAATAAACTTGAAAAACTTTTCCATTAAAAAGAAAATCCTTATCATACAATTATCATAATTCACAACTGAGATCTAAATTAAAAAGAAAAGAAACTGAAACTTATCTATAGCTTCATCAACTCCTAAGTAAAAGAAAAGTTTAGCCTTCCATTGTAAAAGAAAACACTTTAATCTTTATTGAAACCTTTAAGTTTTTCTCCATCTTCTTCTTCCTTCTTCTCTTCAGAAAATCTACTTGCTAACCCTCAATTTCGAGCCAAATATGTCTTTATATAGTCATAAGAACCGTAGGAAGAAGTCCAATATGAAAAGAGCTCAAAATTGGCTGAAATAAGGAAACTGTGTGTTATCCCGTTCGAACACCCTGCATGCCCGTTCGAACGCTTATACTGCATTTTGCTCCAAAATTACGTTATCTCGTTTGATCCTTAAAAACACCCCGTTCAAATGGCTACACTATTTCTGTAATCTGGACAGTTTTTCTGAATAGTCTATTTTCTGTTCATTAAGCTCTTTCTTTAATGTCCATATTAATTTCCAACTTGTTTATAACTCCGAAAAGTTGTCCAAATCACTTTAAAGCATGTTAAGACTATTTTGAATTCTTCCAAACATCGTCCAAGTACTTCAAAAAATGCATTTTACCTACAAAAGATAAAAACATCACATTTTAGACATGTAGAATATAATTAAGATCCAACTTGATTCAAATACATATCTAAACTACTAATAACTTCAAAATTATTAATAATTAAACTAAAATACTAATATCTATCTTAATCTAAATAAACCATAACTAACTTTAAATTAACCTAATCTATACTAGCAAATAAGGTAAAGAGGCATATAAAATATATATATATTTCATACTTATTAGGTTCCCTTTGGGGAATTTGGATTTCCCGTGTGGATTATCCTTGGCGAGCAGAGGGGCTGACTACCCCTACATCTTGGTTTCTCTTATGGAATTCAGACTATGTCCCCAGCGGGCAATGCCCCAAGTTTCTAGTTAGGAAATTTGGACCACGTCCAGCCTTGCAGCAATGATTGTGTTTACTCCTTGATGGAGGCATTCTCTATTTATATTGATGAATGTATATGATGTATGCTATACATGTTTGTGTAACATGTAATTGGACATGTTTGTCGTGCAAAATGGATGAGATATGTTATGAATGATTGATTTGAAGATTGGGATTGAGACACTATATGCAGGGTTGCATGATCTGAAATATATGTTAGAGATACATCTCATGCAGGTTTATATGATGTTGATGAATGATCTGAAATGTATGTTATAGATACATCTCATGCTGGTTTATATGATGTTGAATTGCACTACGTGATTTAGACACTATGATGCCAATTTTTGTGATGTGTATGTGTGATCAGAAACTAATACATCTTGTCGATCATTGATCTGAATTGTTATATTACTATATCGTCGTGTTCTGATGATTATAGTTAGATTAAAAACCATTATTGACTTTGTTATACTCACCCCTCTTTCTTGTACTTTTGCTTTAAGGCTGCGTGGCGTGACACGTAGATAGATAGAATACTCTCTATGTGGAAAGGTCGGAGAGGACTTGGGAGTAGACGTGGAGACTTTTATGTGGCTTGTTCCTTTGTTTTTGCTTTGATGTTAGAACCTATGTGGTGTAGTTCTCATTTTGGATTTGTGCTACATTATACATTTAGATTGATTTAGACATATTTTGGAGCCTAGAGTGGGCTATGGATTAATTAGCATGTGGGTTTGAGATTGTGGTTTATTTTAGAGTTAAAGTAACTCTTTTGATTCTACCTATTTACTCTTCCTCAAAGTGGTGTGTTTACTCTGTAATTATTAGATCGCCCGTAATTAGGGTGTAAGTCTTTCGCTAATCGTTTTCAATCTCCTTGTCGCCCCCGTGTGCTTGACCGGCCCCTTGACCGGGTTCGGCTCAGGTCGGGCAGTGCCGGGGCGTGACAGTAAGAGGTAGCTGCTTTGTACCCGTAACAAATTCCTATTATTAATATATATGTCTAGGACATTTGTAGCAAGCCGTGAGAGCTTACAAACCCTAGAAGCATCTTCGATACGTAGGAAGAAGCACTAAGGGTGGTTTTGGGTGAGATGCACACCCTGTTTTAATGAAAAGTATTATATATAATATGTGTTATGAAACTGCTATGTGTTTATTCATGCCTAATAATATACACGCCCCTATTGAGTATTTTAAAATACTCACCACCCCCAAACTTTGCAGGACTCGACGAAGCTTAGTATGCGAGTAGAAGGGCCTACTTCGAGTTTTATTGATGTGATTTCGAGGATTTCAACTGCACCGAAATGAGTAAGAAATCTCTTTATTATTTTTCTCTTGTGTGTTTGTACACGGACGTGGTTCCCGGGGATACTACTATTTTAATATTGCATAAGGTGAGTGGCTCCAGTCGCGGGCCCGGGTAAACTCTGATATTTTTATGAAAATAAATTTTTTTATGCTTTTAAAATCCCGGGGCGCGACATTTATAGACATCCAACATCAGATTGACCTTGTACCCGAATCTACACTCCCTAATCGTCCCTATTATATGATGAGTCCCAGGAGCATGAGGAGCTTCAACGACAAGTCATTAAATTATTGAGCAAATAACATATTAGAGAGAGTTTGAGATCATGTGTTGTGCCAGCTTTGCTTACACCAACAAGGGATGGTAGTTAGCGTGTGTGTGTGGATAGTAGAGTCATTAATAAGATTATTGTCAAGTACCGCTTTCCTATTCCCCACCTTGATGATTTACTTTATCAATTGAGTGATGCTTTTATCTTTAGCAAGTTGGATTTGAAAAATGGTTATCATCAAATTAGAATCAGACCGGATGATGAATGGAAGACAACCTTCAAGACAAAAGAAGGGTTATATGAGTGATTGGTCATGCATTTTGGGTTGTCTAATGCCCTTAGTACATTCATGAGGGTGATGGGGAAGGGGTAGGCTGAGGTGGGGAAGGGGGAAGGGTTATATCTTTTCAAGTATCAACATTGAGAGATGCTTTATAGAATGCAGTTGTTCACCTTCACCTTGCTCTTAAAGCTAGTTGACCTTGCTTTCTTTGTTATAAATAGTGTGGATGATGGCAAAGATATTAACCTTCACCTTGCTATTAAAGCTAAAACTATTACAAGTGATCTAAGATAGTGTGGATGATGGCAAAGATATTAACCTTCAACTTGCTATTAAAGCTAAAACTATTACAAGTGATCTAAGATACTCCCTTTCTACTGGAAATTGGGGACGGGCAAATGCTGGTGGTACCAGAGTTGCAGTCTCTCAGTATTTATTTTTTTCTTTTTGCCTTGTCTTGTCATTCCTTAGTCTCCTGTTCTTCTATATGCATATGATTACTAGAACATACATGCATAGGAGTTTGGACTATGTTCTCTCAACTATCTTGTAGAAGAAGAAAAAGGGTCAAGTGACATTTTCATGACGCAGGTGTTGAATTGTCTTACCTATATTTCTACTTTATCTTGTTTAAGAAGGTTAAATTCTCCCATTGGGCGTGAAGGCTACTTATTCCTGAGACATGAGCTTTAATTTTGTTTTCTGCTTCTACTAATTCTATTAACAGGCTTGTAGATAGGTAAAGAATCTAGCACTTATGGTGCATATCACAATAGGATTAGTTGTGAAACCTATTTTAGAAATTTTGGATGGGTATGGTATTGAGAACTTGGGGGTATTCTATTCCAACCCTCTCCAAATATGCACTTGAAATTGTTCTCCAAATTTGTATAGACTTCCCTATTTCTTTCAAGCCAAAGTTAGAACTTTGTTTTTTAGGCGAGCATTTGTTTGGTGCTGATTAATTTAGCTCTGAAAATTTTATTCATTTTTTTAAATATATTTTTTCTGCAAGAAAATTTTGTGGTAAAGTATCAAATATTTTTTTTTGAATTTCGAATGTTTTTGCAAAGAACTTTTTTTGCCCCAAATAGTTTTGTATATACATTTTGGGACAAAATAATTTGTCATAAATATTGAAGATAATAAATCAAAAGTATTTTTTTGCAATAGGATGCATTTGTGGCAAATATATTTTCTCGTTTTGGAATGATTAATTATTGTCACAAATACTTACACTTTTATAATTTTAAAAATATTTTTGTAACAAATTTATTTTTTTGCAAATGCAAAATTATTTTTAATTTTAAATTTGTTTGCGACAATTTGTTTTGGGTTTTATCCAAATAATTATAGCATTTTGCCACAAAAAAACTTCTCTTTTGTGACATTCGCAAAGGTATACCTTTTGGGACGAAATTTATTTTGTTGCAAAAAACTTTTTGAGCAAAGCCTTTTGCAACAACTTTGGGACGAGTTTTTTTTATCACAAAAATTCTTTTGCAATAAAAATAATATCTTTTGTAATAAATTAATTTGTTGCAAAAGGCTAAATTAATTGTACTAAATCCTAGAGTAGCCAATAAAAAAACTACAAATCGAAGTAAACTGCATTTCTTGTAGTCGACCTAGTGATTGCTCCTGGCGATCAATTACTTCATGTTTTGTGTGCCTCCAGTACCTTGAGTAATTGATCAGTTTTTGGCCTGACGATTAATCACTCCATCCAGATGCACCTCTAGTAACTTTACCGATCAATTGGCCTGTGCTTGTTATCGATTACATATCTCAGCTAAACTTCGAGTACCTCTGCCGATTGATTGCCCAATGCTATTGATCGATCGGCCCGGACAATCTTTCATACTCTTTCACATGGACCCCCCACACCCATGCAGCCCAACATCCAGGTTGCCACCGAGAAGTACGATCGTAAGCTCTGTCTTGACAACGCCCTTGTTGATGAATTTCAGACCGGCTGGCCAACCAAATCCCGGCATAACAGGCCCATGGACCATGCCAGTCCTCCTTGCTTGCTGAAGGAATGGACCGCGCTGGCCCGGCTTGATCCTTTGCGTGGGCCTACCCCCTCGGGCCCCTGCACCTCTATTTCCACGTTAGTTATTATGACGTTGAGAAAGGCACGTCAAAAGACTACTTCATTATCCTAAAACCATTGATGAATGATTTTGGGAAGATGAAGTAGCTTTTGACGTATTCTTCTCAATATCACTTAAGCATTTTTCTTTCAACGATAATCCATGAAAATTCGTTCAACCTTCACCAACACATCATCGATTGACAAAGAGACCCACTGCGAATCTAGTCTAGCTTTTGGACATGTCTCATCATATACAGTCGACAGAGAAGGCTGTGTGCATCAACGTAGAAGATGGTGTGCAACAACGTACAAGTTAAATATTAACTAAAGTCTTTCTAGTGGCAGGCAAGTTTCAACTTCAATCAACATCACATTCAAGTGGATGTAATTTGCTTTTCAATCGAGCTGGAATTCCTTGGCTTCTTGAAGGGGATGCACAAGCCCCGTCCACACTCTACAAGTTTGGCAACAATCCATTTCATAACCATATGTAGCTGATTTATCATTTACTATGTCACAGCTGAAACATGGTCACGTTGATAGGTTAATTTCTGTGTGAGGCACAAGGGCTCTTGTATTTCGGTTGTATTCAGCCCGAACTGTATGTTCTCTGATTGAATTCAGACCCACACCACACGTTCTCTCTATTTGAAACTAGAACCACACTAACACACAGAATTTTCTCGCTCAATAAATTGAACTAAAACTTGAAACTGCAAACTCCCTTCATTTATAGTTAACTCCCTTCATTCATAGTTGAACGTAGAAGACGGGGGAATTCGCAAGTCAAATTGTAATTACTCAAGTCTTTTGCAGACAGTCGTATCAAGTGCATGAGGTGCCAATTGCCCTCCAAGATGGAAGACATCAGGGCAAGACATTGCTTATAAAAAGACTGTTGATCCGTTGTTTTTCTTCACAGATACTCTTGTGGCACGACTTCCTTTGAATTTCCTTCTTGAGCCCAGATCCCTCCGCCAATGGGTCTCCAAACACACCACATTTTCCTCCTGCTCATCATCTGTTACTTGACGTCGGCTTCAGCTGGAACTGCACATTTGAGCAACGAAACTGACCGGCAAGCTCTGCTGGCCTTCAAGGACCAGATAAGTGCCGACCCTCATAAGGTCTTGAACTCATGGAACGCTTCTCTCCATTTCTGCCGCTGGAGAGGAGTCTCCTGCGGGCGTCGTCACCAGCGGGTCACTGCACTCAATCTCAGCACCCTTGGTCTAGTAGGCCGTATCTCACCCCACCTCGCCAACCTCTCTTTTCTTAGGACCATCCGTCTACCCAACAACAGCTTCCATGGAGAGATACCACAAGAAGTGGGTAGTCTCTTTCGTCTACAAATCCTCAATTTACAATTTAACTTTCTCGAAGGAGTAATTCCTGCCAGCCTCTCCAACTGCTCCCGGCTGATAGCTATTGGCCTCACCCACAACAAGCTTGTGGGGAAGTCCCGCCTGAGCTTGGCCTTCTACCCAAGCTAACGGTCATTTATCTTCCATCGAACAATCTCACAGGTGTCTTCCCACCTTTTCTAGCGAACCTCTCATATCTGGTCTACCTTTCCCTAACAGACAACAATTTCTTTGGGGTGATCCCGGAACAGGTGGGCATGCTATCCGGCTTAAAGGATCTTCGGTTGGGTTTTAACAACTTCGTTGGTAAACTCCCTCCCGCAATTTACAATCTCTCCAATATTGAGTTGTTATCAGTCCCCAACAACAAATTGTTTGGAAGCATTTCCCCTCATTTGGGATATTTTTTCCCTAACCTTCAGGTTGTTAGACTGTACACGAACCACTTCACCGGGATTATCCCTAATTCCTTGTGTAATGCTTCTCACCTTCGAGCACTTGACTTCGGCGACAATCACTTTCATGGGTCTATACCCATTGATTTAGGAAAGTTGCAGGATCTAAACTCTGTTTCTTTTTATAGAAATGAACTTGGGACTAAAAATGGTGATGACATGCTGTTTATCATGTCTTTGACCAATTGCAGCCGGCTTCGAATACTCCTAGGAAGCGAGAATCAACTCAATGGTCCATTGCCTGCCTCCATTGCCAACCTCTCCAGTAATCTTGCTTATTTGCTTCTCAATGGAAATCAGATATATGGAAGAATCCCCATGGGAATTGAAAATATCCTAAAGTTGATGTCATTTTCTTTGGATAGCAACTTTTTGAGAGGCTCTATTCCTGACGGAATTGGGAAGCTTAAAAAATTGGGAGTGCTCTTCCTCAATGGAAACTACTTGTCAGGGAAAATCCCAACATCCATAGGCAACCTCTCTCAACTGAACACACTTTCTTTGTGGAAGAATCAGTTGGAAGGCACAATAACTCCAAGTCTTGGAAATTGCTCAAGTCTACAATATCTTTATCTTCATCAGAACAACCTTAATGGAAACATACCCAGCCAGATATTCAACCTCAGATTGATGGTCGAGCTCTTTTTGTCGAGTAACTTGTTAAAAGGCACCTTGCCCTTGGAGGTTGGGAACCTTCAAAATATGTTTGCCTTGCAACTTTATGACAACAAATTGTCGGGTGAAATTCCTAATACACTCGGCAAGTGCACGAGTCTTATTCGCCTCGACTTGTCCAACAACTCCTTTGCAGGAACTTTCCCAATGTCATTGAGAACCTTGAGTGCAGCTGAAGTGATTTACTTCTCATACAATAATTTGTCAGGTAGGATACCCACTTTTTTAACAAAATTTAAATTTCTGGAAATGTTAGATTTGTCTTTCAATGACCTTGAGGGAGAAGTGCCTGAACAAGGTCCGTTCAGTAATGCAAGCAAAATTTCAGTATTGGGAAATAACAGACTTTGCGGAGGCATCCTTGAGTTGCATTTGCCATCATGTCAAAAGTATGGTAGAACAAATCACAAAAGATCTTTTCTACTCAAGGTAATGCTACCATTGATCGTCGGAACATGCATTTTCATATTTGCATGCTTTATAATTGTATGGCATTGGAGAAAACATCCTAGAAATAAACAAGCTCCACTCTCTTCTATGAAAAAACAACATGTGGTAGTCACCTATGCAGAGCTCCATCGAGCAACCAATGGATTCTCTCCTGCCAACTTGATAGGTTCTGGAGGTTTTGGTTATGTGTTTAAGGGAACTTTAGATTCTTGTCAGATGGAAATAGCTGTGAAGGTGATAAGGATTCAGCAAACAAGTGTTCAGAGCTTCACAACTGAATGTGAAGCGTTGAAACAGATTCGCCATCGCAATATTGTAAAGATATTGACCTCTTGCTCCAGTCTTGATTTTCAAGGTAATGAGTTCAAAGCTTTAGTCTTTAAATATATGGCGAATGGGAATCTAGACTCATGGCTACATCCACATGCTGATCAAGATTTATATCTTAGCTTCAACAAAAGGATAGATGTGGCCATTGATATTGCTCATGCATTGGATTACCTTCATAATCATTGTGAGACTCCAATTATTCATTGTGACTTGAAACCCAACAATATTCTACTTGATGAGGATCTGGTAGCACATGTGAGCGATTTTGGCCTAGCTAAAATTCTATTATTTCCAAATGATGATTCCTCTTTCACATCCATGTTGAAGGGTTCAATTGGTTATATTCCTCCAGGTACAATCCATTATCCTTAATATATTATTCAATATTTATCAATCATGATATCATGAACATGTAAATAAACATATTAGCGTTTATCTTGTGTAAAACTTATAATTGTTTTACAATCCTTACAAAATTATTGCATTTATTGAGGTGTGTGTTTTTTCTCTTATACCAATGGCAGAATATGGTTTTGGCTACAAGGTTACTACCCAAGGGGATGTGTATAGCTATGGTATCCTTTTGTTAGAGATGTTCATGAGGAAAAGGCCCATGGATGAAATGTTCAATAATGGTCTCAACATTTCAAAGTATGCACAAATGTCATTTCAAGAAAAATTGATGGAAATCATGGATGCAAGATTGCTATTAAATGAAAATATCAATAATAATCCCAAATTTCAAGATTGCTTCTTATCAGTCATCAAAATTGGAATTGCATGCACGACTGAGTTGCCACAAGATAGAACAAGTATACCACAAGATAGAACAAGTATAAGAGATGTTTGTTTTGAATTGCAAGTCGCAAGAGAAGTATATCACAAGGACATACTTGGCCGACACCACGTTAATTGAATGAAGGTAGATAAAATTGAAGTTGAGTATTTGAATAAAGATTGTGTGATATGTTTATCTTAGGCACATCAACCTGTACGCTAGATTGTATTTCATGTGTTGAAATTTTTGCAAAGCTATGTTGTAAACTTGTTGTCCTTTTTTGAATAGTAGAGTTGTTGATTTTTTTGGCAATTAAATAGATCTTATCTACTTCTTAGTAAATAGTTACATTAATAGACAATTATACACAAAGCAAGGCCGCGAGGATTCGGTACACCATAAATTATCATAACCATAGAGCGTAGATTACAATATATTGAATAGAAAAAATAGGTCCTAGATAAGTAGAGAGATGAACTAATTGAATGGTACCACTATTGGGGAAAATGGCCATGGCCAGCCACCATCACCACAGGCTCGACCCCATTCGAAGACCTCTACACAAACCACCCAAGGAGTTAAAAAACACCCAAAGTCATCCAAGAGAAAGCCAAAAGTGAGTCATCCACATCAGTCCCATATGTAAAGGAAGGAAAGACGCTGGGAATCACTAAACCAACTAATGAACAAGCACAAAGGAGGACAAAAAAAAATCCCCCAAACCCATAAAGATAGGAACTTGACACAAGAAAAACAAGAAGAAGCCAAAAGGATATATATCTTAATTAGCATAGAGTAGGATCCCCTTCACCCAAAAAAGCACATGGAGAGGAGGGGAAAATAATAGAATGGGTGAAGATGGAGAGCAAGTGGGTAAAAGAGTAATTAAGCATGAAGAAAATAAGAAAGAACCAAGTCAAAAGAAAAGGTGGGAGAAAAAGATGACACTATAGAGTATGAAAGGGGAAAAGAGGACTAGAGATGCAAGAAGAGTGATAGACTTGGGAGGAAAGGAATGACCAGGGAAGAGGAGAAGATGGTTGGTCAGCCCGGACCAAAGGTGGGTAGCCAACCTTTCAAGCCAACTTGATCGGCTCTGAGAAACTTCTTGGACACTCACCCAAAATGTAATACCCCGGATCCGTGGGGCCCTTAAATTCTAATGGAAAAACTCGTCCTGGGTGCCAAAATTATCAAGATAAAAAAATTTCTACCGATCACTAGGATCCTTAATCGTTTGTAAGAACTGCAACGATCCCCAGGCCATGATTTCAAAAGTAATAAAAAAATTAATTACTACCATTTTTAAAATAGGCCAACAACATCATGGTGTTGGTTGCTTACGTACTTATTGGATAACATCTCCAATGTTATTTCAAAAAGATCAAATCTAGATATAGTTTTGCCTAAAACTAAGGCCTTTTAGCAAGCATAACATCATATATACTATGCTTAAGTATTTTACATATGCATTCATCTATCAAAGTTGACGTGGAAAATAAAAGTGTCGACAAATCAATCTAATCATTCTTTTACGAACTCCGATGAATAAATCACATAATCAAATCAATCAATCACAGAATCCAATAAATCAAATAGTTTATTCGTAAATAGAATATGATACCATTCAAACTTGGATAAATCATCATTCACAAAATATCACCAATGTCAAAGCAACATACACCTGTGCTCGTTGGATAACATGATAAAAAAGAAAGATCTTCCTACTATATCTCATTTCATGGGTGCGTCATATGCCTAAATAGGCAGGTATCCATAATCGATAGTTTTTGGGCTTTATACCAAATAACTACCCGTCACTAATACCGAGGTGACAAACACTCATGCTTGTGGGGCAACAATATCAAAATGAAAGAGATCTTCCTACAATATTTCAATTCATGGGCATGTCATATGCCTTAATTGTTACGCCCCGGCACTGCCCGACCCGAGCCAAACCCGGTCCAGGGGCCAGTCAAGCGCACAGGGGCAACAAGGAGATTAAAAATGATTAGCGGAAGACTTATGCCCTAATCACGGGTGATCTAAAATTAACGGAGTAAACGCACTACTTTGACCATGAGTAAATAGGTAGAATAAAAAGAGTTACTTTAACTCTAAAATAAACCACAATCTCAAACCCACATACTAATTATTCCATAGCCCACACAAGACTTCAAATCAAAGTCTCAAACAAGTCTAAAGATATAATGTAACACAAGTCTATAAACAAGAACCACTCCACAAGGTTCTAACATCATAACAAAATCAAAGAAACATGCAACATAAGAGATCTCCACGTCTACTCCCAAGTCCTCCCTGACCTTTCCTCAAATAGAGGATCCTGTCCGTCTGCGTTTCACGCCACGCAGCCCCAAAATAAAAAGAAGGAAAGTGGGGTGAGTATAAAAACTCAATAATGGTTTTAATATAACTATAATCATCAGAAAACACAACGTCATGGTAATATAACAATTCAGATCAATGATTGACAAGATATATCATTTTCTGATCATTTTCTAGCTAAAACCCTTATTTAACCATAAACATCCAAGCTAGCAAGCATAAGACAGTTATAACCTAACATTCATCTTACATAGGTATTTATTCATATCTATTCAAATCAAGTATATTAATCTCATAAATCACATAAAAAGTGTCTTTCACATCCTTTCTAATTATGTAACCATAGCACATAAAACTACCTAATAGTGTCTCAATCACACTTTCTGATCATGCATTCATAACACATAAACCTGTATATAGTGTCTTAATTACATTTTCTAATCACACATACATATCACCTAAACCTGCATATAGTGTTTCAATCACATTTTCAGATCATGCATTCATAACACATAAACTTGCATGTAGTGTCTCCATCGTACAATTCAAATTATTTAGAATGTCACCTATACCGCATGAGAAGTGCCTCTACCACACATTCAAATCATGCATTCAATATCATATAAACCTGCATGAGATGTATCTCCAACATACATTCTAGATCATGTATCAACATTCTCGTTCATCAGGCATGTATAAGTGTCTCACGCACACTAGTCTAACATGCAAGTCCATACATATAGAGAATAAACCTGCTCTTCAAGGCCGAAGCCGTCGAGCAAACCCTTATTAAATAGACATGCTCCTCAAGGCTGAAGCCATTGAGCAACTCCTACTCCTCAAGGCCGAAGCCGTCGAGCAACTTTTGCTCATCAGGCCTAACTCCCGAGCAACCCTGCTTGTAAAGACCGAAGTCCCAAGCAACAGAACCTGGTAAGCCAGTGCACTCAAACAAACCAGCTGGATTCTTAGGGTCCAGATAATCTCAACAAATAAATCTCAATCACAAGACGAGTTCATCCCTCATCTCCATGTACATCAAGTCGACTTAACTCGGGGAGTATACATGTTCCATACAAGAACTTAAATCGAAAACATGTCCCTTCAGACCAATCAAGGTTCGATTAAGCCAATGACCAATTAATCCAGCACGTAATTTCACAACATTGCATCCAATCGATCAAACTCGACTAATCTTGATAAAGTCTCAATCGGAAATCCGTTTTCATAATGCATGCAACATGTACATACTTGGGCAAGGCATACATGAATCCTAATTCATGATAAGTGCTCTCATCAACCCCTCATGCATCATTTATAATCATAATACTATGCATCATCATAATCATTAACCCCACATGTGTGTGTACATGGTAGAAACACCTAATTCGATATATATCAACATGCATTGTACTTAACTCGTCATCACACTACACATGCACATTAATATCTAATTATGGATTCCAGTAGAAATCATGGGTGAAGAACCATTAAAATCCATAAATCAAGTCAAAACATAACCACATGCTAAACATAGGTAAGCACATTCACCTCATGCTTGAGTCTAGGCATAACACTAACATTCACCCATCATTTAACCACATCCTATAATGACATATCAGTCCATTAGCATGCTATAATTTTACTGAAAACATGCTTAAACCATAGGGAATCAACCACTCATATCTTCAAGATAGCAATTCTAACATATATATCCAACTACAAGCCATTTCACATAAACTTTAAATATACACCACAAATTCTAAACATCAATAGTATGCTTTTCCAGTAGCTTATTCTAGCTCAAAACACTCCACATAAACATAAAAATGATATTTTAGAGTAGAGATATCGAAATAAGCAACATACATAAAATGGTCAAATTCTGCAGTGTAGCTGTTCGAGAGCCCTGTAGGGCCGTTCTAATGCCAATAAAGCAGTTTTGACCTTCTTCTTCATTTTGAATTTCAAAACGGAGACTCCATTAAAGAAACTTAAAACCTTCATCTATCGACCCAAAGACCATTAAAACTCTATCAAACTTTCCAGAATGCTAATCTACACCATCTTAAGACAAAACCCTAAGAAATTGGGACAAGAAATTTACATATACTAATCCCACCATTAGAGCATTAAATTGAAGTAAACTTATTCCAAATAAACCATAAAAATTGAGATTTTACCATAAGAAAGCTGAGATTTCGAAAACCCATTACCTTGTCACTTGATTAGGTCCGGATTTGACCTTCACCCTTCTTGAAAACCTTCCAAAGACATAGAGTTTAAGTTAAACTCCATTAAAAATCGGTTTAACTTTGAAAACCTTAAAGAAATCTTAGATCTAGGGTTTGTTAAGCATAAAAAATAAATTTTGAGAAGTAGGGTTTGAATTAAGGGAGTAAATAAGTGATTTTAATGCCTAAAATCGAATCAAATCAAAGGGAAAATGATAAATTAAGAATGGATTAGAAGAAAACCTAGGATTTAGGCTTGATTAAAGAGAACATACCTTAATCTCCTTCTAATTCGGGCTTAATTAGGGAACTAGGCCTTAATCACCTCCTCCCAGCCTATTCCCAAATGGAAAATGGCTCTGCCCTTTCTATTTATAATAGGGCTTGGGGTGTACATAATTAACTAGTGGGGTATGAATAGAAATTTGGGCCAAAAATGGATATTTTGACCATTTGAGCACTAATTAAAGCTGAAATAAATCTGAATTTTTTTACATAAGCTTGTGTTGATGCCTGGGTTAATTGGGTCAAAAAACCTCAATTTCGTTAGTGGGGCACACAGGGGGTCCCGCCAAACCTTAATTTTTGAAAAATTAATTAAAAATAAAAAAATCCCAAAATTCAGGTTTGACCCAAAATCACTTAAAACCAATAATTGTAAAGTTGATTTTGATTAAAACCATAAGAAACACTATTTATTTTCGAAACCACCGAATTAGTCAGGACACGCGTTAACTACACGATAACCGATAAGTAAAAATTAAAATGAACCAGTTTAAGATTAGAGATCTTACATCCTCCCCCCCTTAGGAATTTTGGTCCTCCAAAATTCGCTAAAGGTCAACACAGTTCTTTTGCCGACTCTGCACCGTATGCAATTTCTCCTACGTTGCATGAGTACACAACTGAAGCCACAAATTAAAACGTCACTCTAGACCACGTAATCACCACTCTCGGAAGATAAAGTTAGGACCTGAGCTGAAGTCAATCTCTTCTTCACCTCCTGTCCGAAATAAAATTGACATGGAACTCGATCTCCTTAGTATAATGCAATTCCGACAAGTCGTTCAACAACACATTCCCAAACTCCAACACTATTAAATGAATTTCAAGAGGAAGTAGTTCCACACTCGTCACCGAGATGCTTATAAGAAGACTACACTCCTTCTATTAGTCCACCTTCTAGCCTTAGTGAAAGAAACCAAGAATCTTCCACTAGAATCACTTAACACCCTCGAAGGAGAAAGACTCCACCTTGGGTTAAGTGAACACCACTTTCTCTCCCGACAACCCACATGTACATGATGCTATAAACATCACATCTATGCCGAAAATCACATCGAAAATAATCATAGACAAGATAGTCAAATCAACATGCAACTCATTCAACCTCAAGTTCTCAAGCAAAACGCGGAGAGATAAAAGAATGAGAAGGGTCGGCATCACGTAGCACCTTAACATAGTGAGAGGCAATGAGGGCCATACCTTCCACTACACCTGAAGAGTTAGCCATCTCGTGAGCCGATAAAACATACACTCTCCCATTGGCAACTGGCTCCTTCCCTTTGGCATCCTGCTGTCCGGTAGTTGCTCTCGCCTGAGGACAATCGGTAGCATAGTGCCCCTTTTGCCGACATTCGTAGCAAGTCGCTCTAGTACGGCGATCAAGGTGCTCCTGCTGCCTAGGACCAGCGTTAGACATCAGTGGAAGACGTCTCTGAGGATGGTTAGCCCTCTGAGGACACTCGCTAATGTAGTGCCCCTTCTGCTGGCATCCGAAGCAGGTCACCTTAGCACGGCAGTTGCGATGAACCAGTCGCACATGGTAGCATGCGTCTGCTCACAATTACTATAAGGACCCTCATCTCTAAACCGGTTTTTGGTTTTCTTTAATTATCGGTTATCGTGAGGTTAACGCATTTTCTGATTTATTCGGTGGTTTCAAAGATAAATGGTGTTTATGATGGTTTTAATTAAAATCCACTTTAAGATTGGTGGTTTTAAGTGATTTTGAATCAAATGTGAATTTTTGGGATTTTTTGGAATTTTTATTAATTTTCCAAAAATTAGGGTTTTGGCGGGACCCCTGTGGGCCCCACCGTCGAAATTATAGTTTTTGTGTCAAATGAACCCAGACATCAACTTAAGCTTATACAAAAATTTTTAGAATTTTCTCAGATTTAATTAGTGCTCAAATTTGTAAAATACCCATTTTTAGCCTATTTTTCTATTTACACCCCACAACTTACCTATAGACACCACAAAGCCTACTATAAAAGGGCAAACCTGAGCTATTCCCATTTTGGGAATAGGCTGAGGAGGAGAGGTCAAGCCTAATCCCCAATTAGGCCCGGATTAGAAGGTTTTTAAGGTAAGCCCAGTCTAATTAAGCACTAAATCCTAGCTTTCTTCTTAATCCCCTCTAAATCTACCATTTCCCCTTTGTTTCAATTCATTTTTAAACACCAAAACTATTGATTTGTATTTTTACTACAAACCCTAGCTCTCAAAATCCGATTTTTATGTTCAACAAGCCCTAAATCTAAGTTTTTAATTAGAGTTTTCTTTGTTAAATCGGTTTTAATGGAGTTTAATTCAAACTCTATGTCTTTTAAGGTTTTCAAGAAGGGTGACCATCAAATCCAAGCCTAATCAAAGGATAAGGTAATGGACTTTCAAAATTTCAGTCTTTCTATGGTAAAACTCTTGATTTTGTAGTTTATTTTGAATAAAGTTATTTGATTTAGTGTGCTAATGGCATGATTAGAAAATGGTAATCTTTAATCCTGATTTCATAGGGTTTTATCTTGTTATGATATGGTTTAGCATTCTGGAAGTCATGGTGGACTTTTGATGGTATTTAGGTTGTTAGATGATGATTTGAAGTGTTATCAATGGAGTTTCGGTTTGAAATTGCGAAAGGAAGAAGATGGTAGTTTCTGCCTTGTTGGCGTTCGAATGGCCCTTCTGGACATTCGAACGGCAACACTGCAGTTTTGGTATTTTTCTAGTTTAGCCAATCGAACGGCCTGCTAGGCGTTCAAATGGCCAAACTATGAATTTGAAATTTTACCGTTTAGCCGATCGAACGGCCTGCTGGGCGTTCGAACGGCTACACAACAGTCTTGTGTTCTATTTGCATGATGTTTATTTCGATGATTCCACTTTAACTTGCCAATTTTATATGAATGTGGAGTGTTTTGAGCTATATTATACTACTGGAAAGACATGCTATTGAAGTTATGAAGTTGGGATATATGATTAGAGATTTGTGGAATGATTTATGTTTTGTGGCATGATGTTGGAATTGTCATCTTGAAATTATGAATGGTTGATTCTCTATGGTTAAACATATTTTCAGTAGGACTACAACCTATTAATGGACTGATTTGTCATGATAGAATGTGGTTAGTTGATGTGTGGATGTTGGTGAATGTCATGGCTTAAGGATGAAATGAATGATCTTATATGTGTTTAGCCTTTGTGGTTGAGTTTTGATTTGAGTTATGATTTCAATGATTCTTCTCCTATGATTTTCGCTGGAATTCATGATTAGATGTTAATTCACATGTGTAGTGTGGTAGTGAGTTAATTTCAAGCATGTTGAAATGCATTGAGTGAAGTACTTCTACTAGGTACACATACACACATGTGGGGGTTAAATGATGATGTTGGAGCTTGATATTATGATTATGAATGATGTATTAGGGGCTAATGAGAGTACTTATCATGGATTAAGATTCATGTATGCCTTGCCCACGTATGTACCATGCTGCATGCATCATGAAAATGGATTTCCAATTGAGGCTTCATCGAGGTTAATCGAATTTGACCGATTGGATGCAATGTGGTGAAATTGTGTGCCGGATTGATCGGTCATGGATTAATCGAAAGTTGATTGGTCCGAAAGGACATGTTTTGATTTGAGTTCCTGTGTTGAACGAGTGCACTCCCCAGGTTGAGTCTAGTTAAATGGAATTATGTGGGGACGAGTTGTGTACTTGTCTTGCGGATTGTGAGATTGTTATTATGAGTGTCACCTGGACCCTGAGAATCCAGTGTGGTATGCCGTGTGCACCTGCTACCACGTGTTCTAGGGTTTCCTATGTGGAAACTCGGGCTCTTTCCTCCGTAGGAGATGTCCCTGGGCGAACACCTCTGCTCTAGATTCTCTGTGTGAGAATGGGACATCCTCGGCCAGGATCGTCCAGGGCAAGCAGCTTTAGGGATTGACAACCCCGATCTTTCTTTAATTCTTGTGTAGAATTTTGGACCATGACACACCTTTGTGGCCTTGTCTATGTTCCCGTCTGTGTGACACTAAATTGTGATTACTCCTTGATGGAGGTTGTTATGATATGATGCATGATGGAATATATATGTTAGAGATACATTCATGCAGGTTGATTATGATATGATGCATGATGGAATATGTATGTTAGAGATACATCCATGCAGGTTGATTATGATATGATGCATGATGGAATATGTATGTTAGAGATACATTCATGCAGATTGATTATGATATGATGCATGATGGAATATGTATGTTAGAGATACATTTCATGCAGGGTGTTATGATGAGAATGACATTATGTGGATTATGCACTATGATGCAGTTTTAGGTGATGTGTATGTGTGATTAGAAAATGATGCACCTTGCCAATCTTTGATCTGAATGATTATATTGCTATGCTATCGTATTTTCGATTTTGATAGTGATATTAAAAACCATTGCTGAGTTTGTTAAACTCACCCCTCTTTCTTGTGTTTTGTTTTGGGGCTGCGTGGTGTGACACGCAGAAGGACAAGATCTCCTCTTTGAGGAAAGGTCGGAGATGACTTGGATGTGATCGTGGAGATCTTTGTGTGACTTATTTTCCTTAGTTTTATGCTTTTTGTTTAGAACTTTTGTGTAGGGTTCTCTGTTGGATTATGCTACTTTATACAGTTGTGTTTGCTTAGGACTTATTTTGAGCTAGTGTGGGCCATAGTTGACTAAGTTTGTGGGTTTGAGATTAGTTGTCTACTTTGTGATAAGTAACTCTCTTTCTGTTCTTCTTATTTACTCTTGCTTAAAGGATTGTGCGTACTCCGTAATTCTGTTAAGTCGCCCATGGTTAGGGTTAAGTCTATCGCTAAATCGTTTCTCAATTTCCATTCGTCGCCCCCGCGCACTTGACCGGCCCTTGGACCAGGTTCGGCTCGGGTCGGGCATCGCCGGGGCGTGACAATTACCACCATGAAGCTTCTTAGCTTTGTCAGACGGTCCTCGTGCCTAGCACGCTTAGGTTGTCCCTCGACCAAGTGACACTCTTCTGAGCCCTTCTCCATCACTGCTGTAGTCTGAAGTACTCCCGTTAAAGTCCACATGACGTGTGTCAACCCTTCAACGGCGGTTAACACGTCGTCAACTCTCGGATCTCTTGTCGTAAGATCTCCACTAGTGCCCATGTGATCCTATCCAGTCATCTACATAACCACTTGACACTAAATCACCAGGCCTAATAACTCAAAACATCACAATCAACAAATCAGAAAACACACAATCAAGCAAACAAGCAACATTCAAGACAAACAACTAACGGAATTCACCTCACTAGTTATGTCTAGACCTTGATCATCTCACAACCCTTTAACCCATAAGACTTGTCACTCAAACCTTATTTACTCTTGGACAAAGATGTGCTCCGATACCAAAAACTTTGTCACACCCCGACACTGCCTGACCCGAGTTGAACCCGGTCCAGGGGGTGGTCAAGCGCACGGGGCAACAAGGAGATTGAAAACGATTAGCGGAAGACTTAACTACGACAATTAGGACCTACAAGTAGTTCTCCCTAGAAAAAAAATAGAAAAAAAGGAATCGGGCTCGGGTTCGGTCGAGCCCATTCCAAAAGCTTCTGGATGGTGCATCCCGCCCCCTTCCGGCTTCATTTGCCCAGCCGCCGCTGGTTACCGGTGGGCCGTAGGGCTGCTGCCACCGGCTCCGCCCCGATTGTGTGACGGAAGGGGGCCACCGTCCTGGCCGCTCCGCCCTCCGCTCTGTCTCTCCCCAGTTAGACCTCCATATCTATGTCTACTGTGATTCTGTTGCCGCCGTTAGCCAGTGAGCGCCAGCCGCCCATTGCTCTGCCATGGGTCGGCGACGACATGAGGCCTTCCCTCCCGGCCCTAGAGGGCCTCCCCTCCTCCGTCCCACTCCATTTTCCCCCTCGGTCTCTATTTTTCCGCCCCTTTTGATTGAGCTCACTGGTCGGCTTCGACCTTTGGACGGCCTGGCCATACTCAGTCTGACTCGCCTTGGTCTGGCGACACTGAGGAGCCACCCCACTCAGCCCAGCTCCGCCTCCTTCCTTCATTTTTTCGGTAGGTCAGTTCAACCCATTTCCCTTGCCCAGTTTTTTTGCCGGTGCACTGTTTTGATTAAACAGTGGCCGCTGGCGGCGAGCCTCAGCCGACTTGACCTCCCTCCAGCCTCGCCTTGGTCTGGCGAAGACTATGGACCACCCTACCTATCCCGGTTCCATCTCGTCCACCGTCCTCTACTCCGGCTAGTGCATTTTGCCCGAACTGTGCTTCAATTTTCCAGTGGGTTGCCGCTGCCGCCGTTAGCTGGTGAGGGCAGCTCGATCACTGTGGGCTCCGCCCCGGCCTGGTGATGGCCCGGAGACGGACCGATCGTTCTTTGCAAGTGTACAAGTTAATTGTACTTGCATAAGTATTTAAGGGTTGTCGAACCTCAGGGACGGATGAATTATTACTAAATCTAAAGAGGAATTTGCTGATTGAAAACTAAAACAAACTTAAACTTTAATTAAGTAAAGGAAAGAAATCAACTAGTTTAAAAACAAGAGATTAATATGATGAAAATTACTTAGGAAATCGAATCCACTATAGAACCATAACAATTCCTTAACTTTTAATCTAAATCTAGTGTGAATATGAACAAGTATTCTCAGCTACAAGCTAGAATTACTTTAGAAAGAATCATTAATTAAATTCCATGGCATGAACTATCTTCGACAATAGCACAAATCATTTACACTAAACTAGCTATAGGCATGACCCATCTAATCTTAGTATAACTCATCCAAGTCATTAATTATCTGAACATTAAAACTATTGTATGACCATCTCATCTAAATCACAGAAATTAGAATCGATGAAAATATCAAAACCACATCAATCTATCATCTACAAGACAATAAATCAACATAGATTTGAATAAACATTAAAATCTCTTCCATTAAAAAGGAAATCTATATCATACAATTGTCATCATTCACAACTGAGATCTAAATTAAAAAGAAAAGAAACTAAAACTTATCTATAACTTCATCAACTCCTAAGTAAAAGAAAAGTTTAGCCTTCTATTGTAGAAGAAAGCACTTAAATCTCCATTAAAAGCTTTGAGTTCTCTTCTATCTTCTTCTTCCTTTTTCTCTTCATAAAATCTACTGGAATCCCCAAATTTTGAGCCAAATATGTCTTTTTATAGGCATAAGTTCTGTGGGAAAAAGTCCAATATGAAAAGGATTCAAAATTGGCTCAAACAAGAAAACTGCGCGTTATTCCGTTCGAGCCCTGCATGCCCGTTCGAATGCTTATACTGAGTTCTTCTTCAAAATCATGTTATACCGTTCGAACGCGCCCTGGATGCCCGTTCGAACAGCTACAGTGTTTCTGCAATCTGGATAGTTTTTCTGGACAGTCCATATTCTGTTCATTAAGCTTTTCTTCATGTCCATATTAATTTCCAACTTGTTTATAACTCCGAAAAGTTGTCCAAATCACTTTAAAGCATGTCAAGACTATTTTAAATTATTCCAAACATCGTCCAAGTACCTCGATAAGTGCACTTTACCTACAAAACATAAAATATCATACTTTAGACATGTAGAAAGTAACTAAAATTCCAACTTGATTTAAATACATGTCTAAACTACTAATAACTACAAAATCATTAATAATTAGACTAAAATACTAATATCTATCTTAATCTAAATAAACTATAACTAACTCTAAATAAACCTAATCTATACTAGCAAATAAGGTAAAAAGGCATATGAAATAGATATATATTTCATACTTATCAGAGACGCACCCGGACCGGTTCAACCTCTGACCCCTCCGTCTCTCCTCTGCTTAGTCCAGCGTCCCCGACGTCCCTTGTTTTTGGTCTATGTCCGTTTTCGGACGTTGGGACTGCCGTCAATAATCGAACATCGGACTTGACCTAGCGGATCTTTGTCTAGCTCTACCCCGGCTTGGTGACGCCAGTGGGCCACCCCTCTGGGCCTTGTTCAGCCTTTGCTTTGGAACCATGTCTGGAACGCGATGCATTTTTTGGACGATTTGAGCGAGAGGCTCTATTTTGGCTGCCATCGTGTCATCGGTGATTGGTTGGGGCTGGTCAGCCTTTGTTCGGCTTTGCCCCAGCCTGGTGATGATGGCAAGGGCCACCGTAGCTTGGCCCCACCTAACCCGGTGTGATCGCCTATGACCCATGCTCCTACTTGTGGCCCGTAGCCGCAACTAGTTCTGCCTCACCAACATAATTGCCCATTGACCCCTCTTGCCCATTTTTATGTTGTCGGTACCGGATGGCCTCTGGCAAGAATTTGTAGAACCTATCTTGACTGAAGGTGGATGAGTTCACCTGCACGGGCCTTGGCTAGTGACGGCCTTGTGGCCTTTGCTCGACCCTGAACCTTCCCCCTGTCCTCTACCGTGCGAGATGCACAGCTACCCGTACCATTAGTTTTGGTTGTGGGTAGTGATCAACGATATTGCCATTTTGATTGGCCATCACTAGGGACTTAGCCCTATCGGCCTTTTGTGGGCCTTGGGCTGACACTGTCCAGCCTCTCCCCTCCCCTTTGGGCTGCATGTGTATGTAGCCGCGTGTGCGATTTAGGGTTTAGGCGCCGCATTCGCACCACCTGACCATCGGCTAGCTCTGCCACTGAGTGGAGTTGACACATAGCCCTCCTCCACCTCTCCTCTGTCCTTGAGCGGCGCTCCATGGCTCTGCCCTATTGTGGGCCCTTGTTGACACGAAATCACCGCCGTTGGGTGTTGTCCACGGCTGATTTTGACTTCTTGCGGCCGGCCGAGTATTTCTCAGCTGTCGGCCGACCTTCAGTGAGTCCACCGTGACTTCTGGTCGCACCTACCACTAGTTGGTACGACCTTTCTCCCGGCCGCCCTTAGTGTGCCACTGTGGATCTTAAATTTTGCCTCATTGACCTGTGTCACCCTATTTGGCCGTGAGTAGTTCCGACGCTTCCAAAACCCTCAGGACAATATCTCTCTCAGTTAGGCAATACTTTTGGCTGCCAACTCCGCCGCCGATGTCTACGCCGTCGTGTGCTCACCATCAAACATCATGATTACGAGGTAGGGGAGCTTTGAACTTGTAATTTCATGATAGCATGCTTTGAATGAGTAGCAGCATACTAGGATTGTATGATGCAATGCTTTGGATGTTAAATTATGATCCGTTTGCATGATGTAAGATGATACATTATGTCATGTTAATATGCATATAGCATGCATGTGAGTTGAAAGTATGTATGACGTATGTAGAATTTGTATGTGCTAGTGATGGCTAGCGTGTTTGTTGGTAAGCTTCGTATGTGGGATCTGTATGTGCTAGTGATGGCTAGCGTGGATGTTTGTAAGCTAAGTGTGTGGATTGAGTATGTGCTAGTGATGGCTAGCGTGTTTGTTGGTAAGTTTCATATGTGTAAGTGTATGTGGGAAAATTTATGGGTGATGGATAGTAAGAGGTGACAAAGGTTTCATCTGGATTTGTTGTGGATGTGTAAGCGTATGACAGATGACAAATGATATGAGTATGACGGGCAAGAATTGGAGTAGATTGTTTTGGATTAGAGTGTATGTTGGGGGATTGTCAAACAGTAAGAGTGTGCATAATTGTACAAGCATAACGTACAAATTATAAAGTGAAAAGTAAGCATAATAAGTGAGGTATAAGTAAGAAGGTGATAACTAGGGTTGGCTCTGAGGAGCTCAGTTTGATGATGTCAGTGTAAGATGTTTTAGTCGTAAGGTAAATGGCGGAGTATGTAAGACTGTAAGATTTTGGTGTACGGTGAGTTTTGTTGTAAGATGGACGGGTTTAGTGAAGCATGTTGCCTTGATGAACTGGGGTTTCGGATCGGGCTCAACATCGGTTTGATTAGTGGAGCACGGTATGTGTCACGCCCTGGCACTGCCCGACCTGAGCCAAACCTGGTCCAAGGGCCGGTCAAGCGCATGGGGGCGACAAGGAGGTTGAGAAAGATTAGCGAAAGACTTATGCCCTAATCACGGGCGAACTAAAATTTATGGAGTGAACGCACCACTTTGAGCAAGAGTAAATAGGTAAAAACAAAAGAGTTACTTTAACTCTAAAATAAACCACAATCTCAAACCCACATAGTTATTTAATCCGTAGCCCACACTAGGCTCCAAAACTATGTCCCAAATAATCTAAACGTAAAATGTAGCACAAAACCAAAATGAATACTACACCGCATGAGTTCTAACATCATAGCAAAAACCAAAGAAACATGTCACATAAGAGATCTGCACGTCTACTCCTAAGTCCTCTCCAACCTTTTCTCATAGAGAGGATCCTGTCCATCTGCGTGTCACGCCACGCACCCCAAAGCAAAAGCACAAGAAACAGGGGTGAGTATGATAAACTCAATAATGGTTTTTGATATAACTATAATCATTAGAAACACAACAGTATAGTAATATAACAATTCAGTTCAATATTTGACAAGAGGTATCATTTTCTGATCACACGTATACATCACCAAGACCTGCATCATAGTGTCTAAATTGTATAGTGCAATTCAACATCATTTAAACCTGCATGAGATGTATCTCCAACATATATTTCAGATCATGCATCAACATCATATAAACCTGCATGAGATGTATCTCTAGCATACATTTCAGATCATGCAACCCTGCATATAGTGTCTCCGTCACAATCTTCAAATCAGGCATTCACAACATATCTCATCCATTCTGTACGACAAACGTGTCACATTACATGTTACACAAACATGCATAACATACATCATATACATGCATCAACATAAATAGAGAATGCCTCCATCAAGGAGTAAACACAATTAGTGTCACACAGACAAGGCCACAAAGGCATGTCATGGTCCAAATTCTACACAAGAATATAAGAACGTCGGGGTTGTCAGTCCCTAAGCTGCTCGCCTTGGACGATCCGGGCCAAGGATGCCTCATTCTCACATAGAGAACCTAGAGCTGGGGTGTTCGCCCAGGGACATCTCCTGCGGTGGGGGAGAGCCCAAGTTCTCACATAGGGAACCCTAGAACACGTGGTAGCTGGTGCACAAAGCGTACCACTCTGGATTCTCAAGGTCCAGAAGACAATCATAATAATCTCAATCCGCAAGACAAGTACATAATTCATCCCCACATAATTCCATTTAACTAGACTCAACCCGGGGAGTGTACATGTTCCACAAAGGAACTCAAATCAAAACATGTCCCTTTGGATCAATCAAGTTTTGATTAAGCCAACGATCGATTAATCTGGCACGTAATTTCACCACATTGCATCCAATCGATCAAACTCGGTTAATCTCGATAAAGCCTCAATTGGAAATCCATTTTTATGATGCATGCAATATGGTACATACGTGGGCAAGGCATACATGAATCCTAATTCATGATAAGTGCTCTCATTAGCCCCTCATGCATCATTCATAATCATAATATCAAGCCTCATCATAATCATTAACCCCACATGTGTGTGTGTACATGGTAGAAGCACCTCACTCGAGGTATATCAACATGCTTTGTAATTAACTCACCATCACACTACACATGAGCATTAACATCTAATCATGGATTCCATTGGAAATCACAGGAGAAGAACCATTAAAATCATAACTCAAGTCAAAACATAACCACATGCTAAACATATGTAAGCTCAATTGCCTCATACTTGAGTCTAGGCATAACACTAACATTCACCCATCATTTAACCACATCCTATAATGACATATCAGTCCATTAACATGCTGTAATTCTACTGAAAACATGCTTAAACCCTAGGAATCAACCACTCATATCTTCAAGATAGCAATTCTAACAAATGCATACAACTACAAGCCATTTCACATAACTTTAAATATACACTACAGCTTCTAAACATCAATAGTATGTTCTTCCAGTAGCTTACCCTGGCTCAAAACACTCCATATACACATAAAAGTGATATTTTAGAGTAGAGACATTGAAATAAATAACATACAAACAATGGTCAATTTCTGCAGTGTAGCCGTTCGAACGCCCTCTAGGGCCGTTCGTTCGGCCAAACAGGAATTATGCTGAAATTGCAGTGTTGCCGTTCGAATGCCCTGCAGGGCCATTCGAGCGCCAACAAGGCAGATTTGACCTTCTTCTTTATTTCAAATTTCAAACCGAAACTCCATTGATGCAACTTAAAATCTCCATCTAACAACTCAAACGCCATTACAATTCCATCATACCTTCCAGAAAGCTAATCTACCTCATATTAAGATAAAACCCTAAGAAATCGGGACAAGAAATTAACATTTACTAATTCCACCATTAGAGTACTAAATCAAGTAAACCCATTCCAAATAAACCATAAAATCGAGATTTTTACCATAAGAAAACTGAGATTTCAAAGACCCATTACCTTATCACTTGATTAGGTTTGGATTTGACCTTCACCCTTCTTGAAAACCTTCCAAAGACATAGAGTTTAAGTTAAACTCCATTAAAAATGGATTTAACATTGAAAACCTTAATGAAATCTTAGATCTAGGGTTTGTTAAGCATAAAAAACGAATTTTGAGATGTAGGGTTTGAAGTAAGGAAGCAAATTAGTGATTTTGATGTTTGAAATTAAGTCAAATCAAAGGGGAAATGATGGATTAAGAATGGATTAGAAGAAAACCTAGGAATTAGGCTTGATTAAAGAAAACATACCTTAATCTTCTTCTAATTCGGGCCTAATTGGGGAACTAGGCCTTAATCACCCTCTCCTAGCCTATTCCCCAAATGAAAATGGTTCAGCTCTTTCTATTTATAGTAGGGCTTGGGGTGTACATAATTAACTAGTGGGGTCTGAATAGAAATTTGGGTTAAAAATGAGTATTTTGACCATTTGAGCACTAATTAAACCTGGGAAAAATTATGAAATTTTTTATAAAAGCTTGTGTTGATGCCTGGGTTAATTTGGTCTAAAAACCTCAATTTTGCCGGTGGGGCCCACAGGGGGTCCTGCCAAACCCTAATTTCTGAACAATTAGTAAAAAATTAGAAAAATTCCAAAAATTCAGGTTTGACCCAAAATCACTTAAAACCAATAATTGTAAAGTTGATTTTGATTAAAACTATAAGAAATACCATTTATTTTTGAAACCACTGAATTAATTAGAAAACGTGTTAACTACACGACAATCGATAATTAAAATGAAAAGAAAACCGGTTCAAGAATGAGAGTCCTTACAGTATGTTTGAGAGTTTGTGGCAAAATTGTACTGCATAATTTACTTAATTCAAACTTGATTTATAAGAAAACTAATGATAGTGTTGTGAGTTTGAGACCTGAGGGTTTGACAGATTAAGTTATGTGTTTGAGCTAGATGATAATGGGTCGATTGAGCATTTCTCATGTCTTGCCATGGTGTTTATCCTGCGAGATGTTGTCTATGTGCTGTATGGAACACTTAGACGTCTTATGCTCTGTTGAGAGCAATGTGTGTTTTTGATGTTGTTTGTGTGTTGTATTGAACACATACGTTTGATGCTCTGTTGAGAGCAATGTATGTTTTCAATTTGGTCTGTGTGTTGTATTAAGCCTAGACGTTTGACGCTCTATTTAGAGCGTAATATGATTCTTCCCAAGAGTAGCACTGACACTATAAGACCCATTATGGTGGGTAATTCTATGGCACTATAAGACCCATTATGGTGGGCAATTGTATGGCCCCTTATGTGTGGGTGTTTATGTTTGCGCGCTTAGGTAAGTAGTATCATGGACTTGCTCTTACCTGTTTGATCTTGTGCCCCATGAGCATTGGTATGTCTTGCCTTCGGAAAAGTCAATGACGTCTAGTTACTCCCCGGAGGTTAAGGTGATGCCCCAATGACATTCTTTTCCATTTCAACGCTGGAGCTTATTAGTTGTAATGAGCTTCAGTGGTTGATAGTATGAGTACGACTGTAAGGGTATGAGTTTGAGCATGACTGTAAGAGTATGTGTGTATGTAATGACCCGGATTTTTCCGCGGTTTCTACTTGTTTGTGAAAAATAAATCAAGTTGTCCCTTATATTTAATTTGTATTTGTTCCGTATATGTATGTATACGTGTGTTACATTTGGAGCTTGAGTAAGTGGAGAGGTTTGCGTGTAAATTAAACCTTTGGCGTGAAGAGAAGGTTTCGACGCGCAAAAAGGGTTTTGCACCTAAAATATACGTTTGGCACGTAAGTAGAGGCTTAGGTGTGTAAAATAAAGCTTCGCCGTGCGAAGGGAGGCTTCGGTGTGAAAAGGGTGGGCCCGAGGTTTATTAGCATTTGGGCGCGTTAGAGGCGGCATGGCGCGTGTACGGGAGCGGCAGCGGGTAAATAGAGATGCTGAGGTGTGAAAATATTGAAAAGCATATAAAGATTTAATTAAAACCATATAAAGGAATAGTGGATCGTGGCTTTCCAGCCACGACCACTATTCATTCCAGAACTCCAGTAAGAATTCCAGTCCGGGAAGAAAAAACGAGGGCTTTTCCGGACCCTTCGTCGCGCCTCCTCCTTGGTCGGAATCCGCTGTTTCTTGCCGGATCTCGCTTCACCCGGCCGCCATGAGTCCGGTGGTACCGACTAGAGCTTCTGCCGTCACCTCCTTGCTCCTCCTCGCGCTACCGGATTTTGGCTCGGTTTTCACTCTTTTAGCCGTTGGAGCGTCGGGGCTTCGTTTGGTGACCATCGTGCGCCGTTTCTGGCCGGCCACCACCTCTCCACCCCTCCTCCGGTCAGAGGCTTCCTCCCCACGCCCTTCTTTCTCCTCTCCGACCTTCCTCCCATCCACCGTCCCCTGCTTTTGCACCCAAAAGCTCACACCGGGAAGCAAGAACCTTGCTGTCCAGCTGTTGTGTGGCCTTGCCGGTGGCCGTGGCTGGCCACCCTCGCCTTGTTTCTCCTCCTCCTCACCTCTCTACCTTAAATCACGCCCCTCCAGCCCTTGTTTGTGGGTTTTGGCCTCCGGAACCACGATTGTCGACCTCTACCCGGTACGGTTTGGGCTTCCAGCGATTCGCCACGACGCCTGGTGATTGATGGTGGAGCTAGACACCACACAGAATTTGGATTTGCATATCAGCCCTTTTGGGCGCAGTGTCCACCCCCGACCACCTCTTGTGCACGTCAACGGGAGGCACGGAGATCGACGGGTGTTGAATCGGGACCGGACCTGTTCATCGTGTAAACCCCGGCAAACTTGTGGCACTATTGCACCCAGGGGCAGCTCGTTTTATAGAAAGCGACGCTTGGGTTCGCCGAAGTTGCCACTGACGCCGCTATAGTTGTGCGCCCCAACAACACCGTACGCCCGGGAAGCGAGGTAGGGGGCTTTGAATTTGTAATTCTATCGTAGCGTGCTTGGTATGTTAGAATGCATGCTAGGGTCAATTTAATTACATGCTTCATAATGTGTAATGCTATGGATATCACGTGTAATGGTATGATATTAGCTTATACAAATGCTAATTAAATGATATGTTATTGGCTTGGCAAATGAGGGATTGTGCACGTTTGCAGTGTAGTAATTGCATGCTAGTAAGATCATTTATTTGCATGCGTTTGCAATGGGTTAGGCACATGTTGGATGTGCTATAATTGTAAGTAGTGTTTGGTTAGTTTTGTGTGGTTTGGTATGCGCAATGGTGGATGTTTATATCGATAGCATCGATAAGTGTACGCTTGATAGGCTGAAATTAGTTTGGATTGGATTAGGCTTTGATGCAGTGAGCGGAAAGCTTCAGAGTTCTCGAGGCAAACAGACTTAGTTTCGAGTTTACTGGTAGACTTGTTGATAGTATGTTTTCAGAGGAAAAATTACATGAGCATAAAGTATTTAAATTCAAACTGGAATGTTAAGTAAAACTAAAATGTTAACCTTATGAGTTTGAGACTTTAGTAGTTTGACGGATTAAGTTCCGTCGTGGTGGAGCTAGCCGGTGATTAATCGGCTAAGCATTTTTCCTGTCTAGCCATGGTGTGTATCCTGCGGGAGTTTGTCTGTGTGCTATAATTAAGCCCAGACGGTTAATGCTCTATTGAGAGCACCATGATTCTGCCCTAGAGTGGCACTGTATGAATTCTGCCCAAGAGTGGCATTGGTACTATAAGACCCTAAAGTATGGGCAATTGTATGACCCTAATGTGTGGCTGTTTATGTTTGCGCGCTCAAGTAAGTAGTATCATGGAACTACTCTTACCTGTTTGATCCTGTGCCCCATGAGCATAGGTGTACCTTGCCTTCGGAAAAGTCCATGGCGTCTAGTACTCTCTGGAGGTTAAGGTGACGCCCCAGTGGCATTCCTTTCCGTCGACGCTAGAGCTTATTACTTTGATAATGAGCTCTAGGTGTCGATCGTAAGTGTATGTGTTGAGTATGACTGTAAGAACAAGACTGTAAGTGTAAGAGTTAAGTAGGACTGTAAGTGTATGTACATGCGTAGGATTGTGTGGTAAGATGGAACGAACATGAGTTCGTGATATGTGTGTGGTTATGAGCATCATATTTTGATTTTGAGAGACTTTGATTGCCATGTTTTGTTGCTTCATGTTATGTTTCATGAAGGCAACTACGTTTAGGCTTACAAGTTCATTGTTTAGAAATCCCCTACTGGGTATTTTCTACTGAGTATGAAAATACTCACTTTCCCTCTACTGAATTTTAGATCCTCTAGTGACTTCTGCGGGTCCCAGCACGAGAGCTTCGTAGGCGGGACTTAGTTTTGGAGGAGAGGACAGACTTGCGGACTTCAAGTCGATTTTTGACTGTTCAGTTTCTTTTGTTTAGTTATGCCACGATCTGATGCAAATTTTGAGTATACATGTATTGGGCGAGTTGAGAGCTTATGTATGTATTATTTTGGACTTGTATATGGACTGTTTATATTGGGACTGTTATCGGACTTGTACTCGGCTATGCCTGGGAGATGTGTATTTAAGCCCATGGCCATGGCACTCGTGTTTTTATGTGTGTTTGTTTGATCTCACGCCCGGGTGTTTAGTCGGTGTGTTTTGATGATTTAAAAGAAAGTTTAAGGTTGTGTGATTTTAAATTGATGATGTAAGAAATATAAAATATTTTCACAGGTTTCGATTTTCGTCAATTTTCACAAAATACAGCCGTTATATTGCAAAAATTTTTCATGAAATTTACTGGAAAATGGTTTGAAAAACCCGGGCTGTGACAGTGTACGACTGTAAGAGTATGAGTATGAGTAAGACTGTAAGAGTATGATTATGAGCAAGAATGTAAGCATATGTTTCTGAGTAAGACACTAAGTGTAAGATGTACGAGTAAGGTCATACGAGTAAACATATGATTGTACGAGTAAGGTCATACAGGTATGTGTAAGTTGTATGAGTAAGCGTATGATAGTACGAGTAAGTTTGTATGACTCTAATTATGAGTGTATGGGTAAGTTTTGTTTGATGGTATGATTTTAGCACGATGGTGCATTTGGTATGATTTTATGCTTATGAGCATGATTATGATATGCTTGTTTGAGTTGCATGAACGCATCTATGTATGAATTTACTAAGTTAACTGTTTAGAACTCCCCTACTAGGTATTTTTCTACTGAGTATGAAAATACAAATTACCCTACTTTTTAGCTCCGTTGTTCGGAGGCTTTTGCATATTTGTGCCGGAGAGCTCCTGGAAATGGATGCTCATTTCCGAGGTGGATTGATTCCCTTGGACTCAGGTATATACTTGACTCATAGCGAGTATTATTTTGTGCCACGATCTGATGTATTGGGTGAGACGAGAATTAAAATATTTTTATATTCTAGACTTTTAGTTTGGATTAGACTATGGACTGTTATGGGACTTGCACTCAGGGATGCTTGGGAGAGATTTGTATTTAAAGTATGGTCATAGCAATTTATTCCTACGGTTGTTTTCGAGTAGCGCCTGAGGATGTTTGGTTTGGCCGTACGATGTTTAATCGAATATGTAAAAATTTGTATGGGAAAAAATGATGTGTGATGTTTTAAATTATCAAACTGTTTTCACAGGTTTTGTATTTGTCATTTTTCCCGATTTATAGCAGTTATATTGAAAAACATTTTTGTGAATTTTGAGGACAATGTATGAAAAATCTCGGGCATTACACAGGGCAACTGGATGAGTGCCATGGGGCGCGCATCAGCATCTGATGCGCATTGTGCATTAGCCTAGTGTGGACATGATGCTCCTCGCGCGCGTCAGCATCTTATGCTCACAACACGTTAGCAATTGGCACAACCATGCTATGCCATGTGCGGCTGACTCACCAGGCTTGTGTTAGCATCTGACATAGTGCTGCTGACACAAAAATTCCTTTTAAAATATAATTTTTTTCTTTTTTTCTTTATTTGAAAACCAAAATTCAAATGAGCGTAACTACCCTACCACGAGTTCAGATTCACGTATTTTTGGTACTGTTATACTTGTTTCGATGGGTCCTACATAGAAAAACCCCGCAAAAGGTATGCTATCTCATGATTCAAAGTGGGGCCCTCCCACAACACGCATCTAGAGGGAGTATCCTACGATCTTGGTGTTCGATTGATGCGCTCTTAGGTTTGATATATTCGTATTTTCGAGCCCTACCAAAAATTTTACAGCTTTATTGATCAAATCAAGCTTAAAATGGTTCAAATTTACAACAAATAGATTATGGGCCCACAACTTGCTTATGGCCCCAAAAAGAAAATTGCACTACACAAATAGCCTCAAAGGATCTTTTAGGCTCTCCATATAGTTCCTTGTTGCGGTGACAACATATATACCCTCTATCAACTTTACATGATAGAAGACCCTAAGTATATGACATTCTACAAATCATTTCAAACTGAGGAGAAAACCCTTAACAGATTGATCGACGTGCATTTTTTTGTTCTTTCCCACAGGATGCAAATTGAACGCTAGGGTCTAATGCACTCAGGATACAAAAGAACATACACTACAATAAAAAGGACTATTAACGACGCTTATCTTAGTGACGCAATATAAAGCATAACTAAAAATCACTATTTGTGACGTATAAAAAATGGTTCAAAAAAATTAACTATTTGCGACAATTTTTTTAAAGCGTCACAAATAAAATAAGTTTTTCAAAAATAAAAAATTAGAACTATTTGAGATGCTTATAAAAAAGCGTCGCAATTAAAATAGGGTTTTAAAAAAAAATTCTTATTAGCGACACTTTAAAAGCATCACTAAGAACCTTTTTTTTATGTTTTCACTTATTAGTGATTCAAAAAAGCACCGCTAATAAATTTTAATTTTTTTTTTTAAAACTCTATTAGCAACAACTTTTAAATCGCTGCTAATGCTATTGTTAGCGACGCTAATAACATAATATTAGTGACGCTTAATTTTAGAAAATGATATTTATTTTATAAGTGACGGTTTTTTAAAAGTGTCGCTAATAAAACTTTTAGCTACGTTTATAAAACATCACTAGTAATATATTTAATTTTTTAAAATTATGTTTTCATATTAGCCACGTTTAAAAAACATTGCTAATAATTTATTATTAGTGACACGTTTTAAAGCTCTGCAAAAAAAATTATATTAGCGACGTAAGAAAAAGTGTTACTAAAAGCAGTACTAATAGTGACCATTTTTCATATGCGTCGCTAATGAGTAGTTACGATGGGACTTTTATCAATATTGTTATGACTATTAGTGACACTTAAAAACGTCGCTAATAGTCTTTTTTATTATAGTGATACTCTAGGCTTAGTAAGAGATGCTTTTTTAGAGTACATCTCTAAGATTAGTAGAATCAATGTTATGTTCTCTTATTAGTAGTGAATTAATTTTCGTCCTCTTACTTCACCACCATCACCTTGTGCTCCATCTTTTCTCCTTGTTGAACAAAATCTATGGTTTACAAATTTCTAGCTCTATTGAGGAAATAATAAAATGTTATTTGAAAAATCTCGGTTGTACTATTTTTTCTCTTTGTAGTCTTGAAAATTCCAAGGGTATATTAACATGCCTAACTAGCTCAATTCAAGCTCGAACTAGGAAAATCCAACTAAAATTCAAAATTAATAAGTTCAATTAAACTAAAAAAGAAGAAGAGAAACTCGGCTTAAATTGCTGGCCCTTCCACGAATTAGTTGACTAATTTATAAGTTCAATTAAACTAGAATTCCACGTCAACATATCTGGTAGACCGGAAAAGATAAGTCAACTACATTGTTCAGACTGACGTCTTGTTAGAAAAATGTGAACCACCGCACTTGCACGCACTTTCACTTTCACCGCCTCACTAGCACGACCAGATACGCACTGATCCACATTCTTATTGAATAGAAAAACTGATGAGCATGAGTCTTTTAAAACCCGGACAGGCCCAGCCGGTTTGACCGGTTAAAAATCAAGGCCAAGTCATCTAGGTTACCGGGTAGAATTAACTTGGGTGGGTCAATTTTGCCCGGCTGGTCAAATTGGTGACCTGAACGATTGAGCCGGTCCAGGCTTTACCAAAAACATAAGAACATAAAAGGAGAAGTTTTTGAGTGTGCGTCACACACCCTGTTGGCGGTGTATTTCACCATTTACAAAATGACTCATCAATATTTATAACTGCTTGATGCCCTCATATCCCACAACTATGCTGATGAGTTATACGTTGAATGATGAAATACATGGCCAACGGGGTGTGCGACGTACACTGAATAATTTCTCAACATAAAGGGAGAAATGTAGTATACGGAAGGGGAAGCGATGGGGTGGTCGTGGGTGGTGTTGGTGCCAGCAAGGAAAAGGGGTAGCCCCAAGAAAACCCAGTCATATCTGCTGGTAGATCTCATCTCTTAGCACGGCAAGACATCGGATGGATTTCATCAACAATGGAAAGTGGGAAAGGGGAAGGGGGAAGAGGGGAAAGAAAGGTCGATCCGGGCTGCCGGAGAGGAGAGGGAAGTCAGGGCCAGGGGGTGCTCCGGGGTTGGGGTCATGTTCGGGACTTCGGGCAGCCAAAGAGAAGACGAGGGGAAAGGATAAGAGGGAAGAGGGGAAGGAGGAAGGTATTTGTCGGGGTCTGGGACTCGAGACCGGGCCTCCTAGGAAAAGATAGAGGGGAAGGGAGAAAGGGGAAGAGCGGAAGAAGGGTCGTTGGGCTGGCCACCGAGCAAGAGAGGGACAGGAAAGAGATTTCTCTCAATTTGTCAAGTAACTTGTTAAGTGGAAACTTGCCTTTGGAAGTTGGGAAACTTCAAAACATGAATGGCTCAAATCTTTCCAACAACAAACCATCCAGTGAAATTCCTAATGCACTCAGCAAGTGTAGGAGCCTTGTTTATCGCTACTTGTTTCACAACTCTTTTTCAAGAACTATCTGTAACGCCCAAGATTTTTCATCCCTTTTTCTTAAAACTCATAGAAATTTTTTTTTCCATAAATCGGAGTCAAAACGATAAAATCAAAACCTGTTTATAATTTAAAACATCATACGGTTAAACATCGTACTGCCAAATCAAATATCCTCAGGCGCTACTCGAAAACACACGTACGAATAAATTTGCTATGATCATAGACTTTAAATACAAATCACTCCCAGGCATCCCTGAGTACAAGTCCCATAACAGTCCACAGACTAATCCAATCGAAAGTCCAGAATAAACATATCTTAACATCTCGTCTCACCCAATATAGGAGATCGTGGCACAAACAAACTCGCAGAGAGTCAAGCAAATACCTGAGTCAACGGGAATCAATCAACCGCTGAAACGAGCGTCTATCTCCAGGAGCTCTCCGCACAACCTGCAAAACTTCCCGTACAACGGGGCTAAAAGAAGTAGGGTGAGTATTTTCATACTCAGTAGGAAAATACCCAGTAGGGGAAATCCCAAACGGTGAACTCAAAAGTTCATAAATACATGCGTCATGCAACTCAAACATGAAGCAAAAGCATATCAATTTCATGCTCAAACTCATACAAACATGCCAAATGCACCAACGTGCCACAGACATACCGAACGCACTATCGTGCCAAAATCATACCAAGGCACCAACGTGCCAAAGTCATATTATCCAATCAACTTACACAAACACCCTTATCTAGGGTCATACAACTTACTCGTACCACTGTACGCATACTCATACAACATACACATATTTGTACGACCTTACTCGTACAATCGTATGCTCACTCATACAGCTTACTCATACATGTACAACCTTACTCGTACAATCAGACTCGTACGACCTTACTCGTACAGTCTGCACAAAATCATACTTACTGTCTTACTCAGAAACATATTCTAACAATCGTACTCATACTCTTACAGTCGTGCTCATACTCATACGCTTACAGTCCTGCTCATACACACTCTTACAGTCCTGCTCATACACACTCTTACAGTCCTGCTCATACATACTCTTACAGTCCTGCTCATACACATACCGTCGTACTCACACTCATACAGTCGTACTCAAACACAATCGTACACATATCAACGACCACTAAAGCTCATTACAACTAATAAGCTCTAGCATCGAAATGGAAAAGAATGCCACTGGGGCAACACCTTAACCTCCGGGGAGTGACTAGACGCCATGGACTTTTCCGAAGGTAAGGCACACCAATGCTCATAGGGCACTAGATCAAACAGGTAAGAGTAGATCCATGATACTACTTACCTAAGCGCGCAAACATAAACACCCACACATAAGGGTTCATACAGTTGCCCACCATAATGGGTCTTATAGTGCCATAGAATCGCCCACCATAATGGGTCTTATAGTGCCAGAGAATTGCCCACCATAATGGGTCTTATAGTGCCAATGCCACTCTTGGGCAGAAAACATACAGTGCCACTTGGGCAGAAACATACAGTGCCACTCTTGGGCAGAATCATACAACGCTCTCAACAGAGCATCAAACGTCTGGGCTTACACAGCACACAGACCAAATCAGAAACATACGTCGCTCTCAGCAGAGCATCAGACGTCTGGGCTTCATACAGCACGCAGACAAAGTCAGAAACGTACATCGCTCTCAACAGAGCATCAAACGTCTCGGCTTATACAGCACGCAGACCAAATCAGAAACAATGTCGCTCTCAGCAGAGCATCAGACGTCCGGTGCTCTATACAGCACACAGACAACATCCCGCAGGATAAACACCATGGCAAGACATGATAAATGCTCGGCCGACTCATTAGCGGCCAGCTCAAACACGAAACTTAATCCGTCAAACCCTCATGTCTCAAACTCACAACGCTATCATTAGCTGTGATTATAATTCAAGTTTGAATTAAGTACATTATGCGGTACAATTATGCCACACAAACTCACAGCCCTCGGCTGATCAAACTGAAGCTGAGCCCGATCGAAACCCAAATTCGTCAGGGCAGCAGACTTCACTTACCCATCCACATCATGTACAAAACTCATCGTACAACCAACTCTTACAGTCTTACATACTTCGCCATCCATCTTATGGCCAAAACATCATACACTGACATCCTCAAATAACGCTCCTCAGAGCCAACCCAGTTGTCGCCCTCTTACTTATGTCTCACTTATTATTATACTTACTTTTCACTTCATAATCTGTACGTTATGCTTGTACAATTATGAACACTCTTACTGTCTGACAATCCTCACCATACCATCCAACCCAAACCAATCCATTCTAATCCTTGCCCATCATACTCTTATCCTTTGTCATACGCTTACACAACCGTATCCAAATTCAGACAAAGTCTCTGTTACCTCTTACTGTCCATCGCCCATATCTCTGCCCACATATACTTACACATAACCATACCATAGGCAAAAAGCCAACATACATACGTATGTCTCACACATACGTATAACATACACATACGGTCATCCATACGTAACTTACAAATATGCACGCTAGCCATCACTAGCACATGCATACATACATCAAACATACATGCTAGCCATCACTAGCACATGCACAGACATTCATACATACTCCAAACATGCACGCTAGCCATCACTAGCATATGCATACATCAAACATACTTCAAACATGCACGCTAGCCATCACTAGCACATGCATACACATTCATACATACTTCAAATATGCACGCTAGCCATCACTAGCACATGCATACATACATACTCCAAACATGCACGCTAGCCATCACTAGCACATGCATACATACGTACTCCAAACATGCACGCTAGCTATCACTAGCACATGCATACATACATACTCCAAACATGCACGCTAGCCATCACTAGCACATGCATACATACGTACTCCAAACATGCACGCTAGCCATCACTAGCACATGCATAATCCATACATACTCCAAACATGCACGCTAGCCATCACTAGCACATGCATAACACATACGTAGCATACTGACATATTTGCTAGCCATCGCTAGCGCATACATAATCTACATCCATAAAACATGCATACATCTCATGCATATCAATCCTACCATACAATCATGCTTACACGCACATCATGCAATCGGATCGTTACTTAACATCCAAGCATGAAGTCATACAATCCTAGCTTGCTGCTACTCATTCAAAGCATGCTTCATGAATTTACGAGTTCAAAGCTCCCCTACCTCGTAATCATGACGTTCGATGGCGAGCACACGACGGTGGCGGCGTCGACAGCGGAGTTGGCAGTCAAAACCGTTGCCTCGATGAGAGAGCTGCTGTCCCGAGGATTTAGGATGCGCCGGAACTATCACGGCCAAATAGGGTGTCAGAAATCAATGCGGTAAAACCCGCGATCCACGGCCGCACACTAGGGCGGCCGGGAGAAATATCGTGCCAACATACATGTGGCGGTGCGACCAGATGTTGAGGGTGTACACTCTAAAGATCGGCCGGTGGCTAAAACGTGCTCAGCCGGCCACAAAGACGTCGAAATTGGCCGTGGACAGCACCCAACGGCAACGATTCCTGTCAACAAAGGCCCACATAAGGGCGGAGAGCGTGGGGCAACGCTCGAGAACAAAGGAGAGGTGGAGGACGGCTCTGTGTCAACTCCAATCGGTGGCCAAGCCATCCGATGATCGGGCGGCGCAAAAGCGGCGCCTAAGCCCAAAAGCACACGCGTGGCCACATGCACACGCGACCCAAAGGGCGGGGGAGAGGGCTGAAATGAGGCGACTCAAGGCCCACAAAAGCCAACAGGGCTAAGGCCCTAGCGGTGGCCAATCTAAGTGGCGACATCGCCGATCGCCACCCACAACCAATACCCATGGTGCGGGCGGCTGTGCATCTCGCACGATAGAGAGCAAGGGGAGGGTTCACGGTCGAGCAAAGGCTATGAGGCCGTCACTGGCCAAGGCCTGAGCAGGTGAACTCGTCCACTTTCTGTCAAGGTAAGACATACAAATTCTTGCTCGAGGCCATTCGGTACCAACGGCGTAAAATGGGCAAGAAGGGTCAACGGGCAAACGTGTCGGTAAGCGGAACTCATTGCGGCTACTGGCCGCAAGGCTGAACAAGGCCCAGAGGGGTGGCCCATTGGCATCACCGGGCTGGGGCGGAGTCGAACTAAGGTCCGCTAAATCAAATCCAGCGTCCGACTGATAACGTCAGTCACAACGTCCAAAACGGACGTAGACCAAAAATAGGGGACGCCCGGGGAAAACCCATAAGGGCGGAGCGGCCATGGGGGCAGCGGCTGAATCGGTCCAGGTGGGTGGGGCCATCCCTGGGCCATCGCCAGGCCGGGGCGGAGCCCACGGTGGTCAAGTCACCCTCACCCGCCAACGATGGCGGTGCCAACTCACAGGAGAATCCACCCACAGTACCGCGCAAATCAGATTGGGCGGAGCAGAGGACGGCAGAGGAGATGGAACCGGGCATGGAAGTGTAGTCCACTGCCTTCGCCGGAGCAAGGCGAGGCTAAAGGAAGGCCGAATCGGCCACGAATCACTGCCGGCGGCCACTGTTTGCCCAAAACAATGCATCGGCGGAACAGTGCAGAGAGGGGGATGAGGAAGGGGCGGCGGAACGGAGGCCCACCGGGCGGGGAGGAGTGGCTCCTCACCGTCACCGGCGCAAGGCGGAGCCGTGGCCGGCTGGTCGGGCCGTGCCGGCCCGTGGCGGCGGCGGAACGGTACGACACAGTGGGGGCGAAAAACAGGGCAGATGGGGAAACGGAGCAGGACGGCGGAACAGAGGCCGTCCGGGGCCAGGGGGAAGTGTCCTCCCGCCGTCGCCGGCCCAGGGCGGAACTGTGGGCTGCCGGCCGGCCCAGGGCGGAACTGTGGGTGGCTGGCCGGCCCAGGGCGGAACTGTGGGCGGCCGGCCGGTCCTCGCCGGCTCACGGCGGCGGCAGAACAGCACAAATCCACTGGTTACGCGTCGAACCTCCAAAATTCGAGCCATAAGCGCGCAGCGAGGCCCGTGGCCCGCGACTAAGCCCCACACCCGACTCTACGGGTATAAATACGGGGAAAAATACACGAATACCAATACGCTAAAACGTCACATTTTCCTGCCAAAAATGACCAGAAAATGGCAGAAAAATCCCAGAAAATCATAGAAAAATTAGGGACCTTACACTATCCCAATGTCATTGAGAGCCTTAAGTGCGGTTGAAGAGGTTGACTTCTCGAATAATAATTTGTCAGGTAGAATACCGAAATATTTTACGCAATTTACTTCTTTGTAATTGCTGAATTTGTCTTTCAATGACCTTGTAGGAGAAGTGCCTAAACAAGGTCCATTTGGAAATGCAAGTAGAATTTCAATGCTAGGAAATAGAAAGCTCTGTGGAGGTATCCTTGAGTTGCATATGCCTTTGTGTCAAAAATATGGTCAAAAAGATGACAAAAGATCTTTTCTCATGTAATACTACTATAGAGGAATTGATTTTCAGTAAAAATGAGAACGATGTTTGTACAGGATTTATAGGGAAGACCCTCGGAGACAAATCCGGGGTAAATCTCTTCAGAATATTACAGTAGATCATGTATCTTTTAAGAATATTACATAGAATCACAATATGAGTAAAAGAGGAAAATTGAGATAGAAGAATGAATTTGATTCCCTTAATACGCCCCTGCAAACTCAGGGCGGGTGAGTAGCCATGAGTTTGGTAGTGAGAGTATGAAACTGAGCAATGGGTAGTGGCTTGGTAAGAATGTCTGCAAGTTGGTCTTTGGACGAGACATGACAGACCTACATGTGACCGGCAAGAACTTGCTCCCGAATGTAGTGATGATCAATCTCAATGTGTTTGGTGCGAGCATGGAATACCGGGTTGGCAGTGAGGGCAATGGCAAACTTGTTGTCGCACAGGAGGATGGGTGTAGTGGTGGAGGAGAGGCCAAGGAATTTGAGGACCATGGAGACCCAGACAATTTTTATGGCTGTGGAGGAGAGCGCACGGTACTCGGCTTCAGTGGATGAGCGGGCAACGGTGGCTTGCTTTTTGGACTTACAAATGATAAGGTTAGGACCTATAAAGATGCTGTAAGATCTCTGATCTTAAACCGGTTTTTGTTTCTTTTTAATTATCGGTTATTGCATGGTTAACTCATTTTTGTATTAATTCGGTGGTTTCATAAATAAATGGTATTTATGATGGTTTTAATCAAAATCAACTTTTCAATTAGTGGTTTTAAGTGATTTTAAATCAAATGTGAAATTTTGGGATTTTTTCTTAATTTTTACTATTTTTCCAAAAATCAGGTTTTGGTGGGACCCCCTGTGGGCCCCACCGTTGAAATTTGGGTTTTTGGACCAAATGAACCCAGACATCAACTTAAGCTCATACAAAAAATTTCAGAATTTTCTCAGATTTAATTAGTGCTCAAATTTATAAAATACCCATTTTTAGCCCAAAATTCTACTTACACCCCATTAGTTCATTTAATGCAACCCAAACCCCACTATAAAAGGCAAGACCTTAGCCATTTCCATTTTGGGAATAGGCTGAGAAGGAGAGGTCAGGCCTAATCCTCAATTAGGCCCGGATTAGAAGGTGTTTAAGGTAAGTCCCTTCTAATTAAGCCCTAAATCCTAGCCTTTCTCTTAATCACTTCTAGATCTACCATTTCCCATTTGTTTTGATTTTTTTTAAACATCAAAACTACTAATTTGCATCTTTACTTCAAACCCTAGCTCTAAAAATCCGATTTTTATGTTCAACAAGCCCTAGATCTAAGTTTTTAATTAGGGTTTTCTATGTTAAATCGGTTTTAATGGAGTTTAATTCAAACTCTATGTCCTTGTAAGGTTTTCAAGAAGGGTGACCATCAAATCCAAGCCTAATCAAGGGATAAGGTAATGGACTTTCGAAATTTCAGTCTTCCTATGGTAAAACTCATGATTTTGTGGTTTATTTTGAATGAAGTTACTTGATTTAGTGTTCTAATGACATGATTAGTAAATGGTAATCTTTAATCCCGATTTCATAGGGTTTTATCTTGTTATGATGTGGATTAACATTCTAGAAGTTATGGTGGACTTTTAATGGCATTTAGGTTGTTAGATGGTGATTTTGAGTTTTATCAATGGAGTTTCGGTTTGAAAATGCGAAAGGGAGAAGAAGGTCGAATCTGCCTTGTTGGAGTTCGAACGGCCATACAGGGCGTTAGAACGGCAACACTGCAGTTTTGGCATTTGTCCTATTTAGCCGATCGAACGGCCCTGCAGGGCGTTCGAATGGCTACACTGCAGAAATTGACAATTTTACGTATGATGCTTATTTTGACATATCTACTTCAAAATATTATTTTTATGTTTATGTGGAGTATTTTGATTTATAATAAGCTACTTGAAGAACATTCTATTGATGTTAGAAGTTGTGGTATATATATTTAGAGTTATGTGGAATAACTTGTGGTTGGTTATATAATGTTGGAATTACCATCTTGAAGTTATGAATGGTTGATTCTCTATGGTTAGGTGTATTTTCAGTAGGGCTACAGTATACTAATGGGCTGATATGTCATGTTAAGATGTGGTTAATTGATGTGTGAATACTAGTGTTATGTCTTGACTCAAGTATGAAGTGAATGATCTTATATGTGGTTAGCTTGTAGTTAAGCTTTGATTTGAGTTATGATTTTAATGATTCTTCTCCTATGATTTCCGCTGGAATTCATGATTAGATGTTAATGCTCATGTGTAGTGTGATGGTGAGTGAATTACAAACATGTTGATATGCATTGAGTGAAGTGTTTCTACTATGTGCACACACACATGTGGGGTTTAATGATGATGATGAGGTTTGCTATTATGATTATGAATGATGCATGAAGGGCTGATGAGAGCACTTATAATGAATTAGAATTCATGTATGCTTTGCCCACGTATGTACCATGTTGCATGCATCATGAAAATATATTTCCAGTTGAGGTTTTACTGTTGGTTAGTCAGAATTGATCGGTTGTGTGGAACCGCTGAAGAGAAACCATTAGACACTTGCAGTATGGGACGCATTATGTCGATGGATAGCTCTAAGGTTTAAATTTGCTTCTATGGCGTCACGAATACTCATGGTATGGGACGTGAGGACTAGACTCGACATAGAAGTATTTTTACGTGCACACTTCGAGGCGGGTTGAGTCTAGTTAAGTGGATGCAAATGTATTTCCAAATTGAGGCTTTATTGAGATTAATCGAATTTGATCGATTGGATGCAATGTGGTGAAATTGCGTGCCATTTTAATCGGTCGTGGCTTAATCAAAACTTGATTAGTCTGAAAGGACATGTTTTGATTTGAGCTCCTTCGTGGAACGAGTGCACTCCCCGGGTTGAGTTGAGTCAAAATGAGATTATATGAGGACGAGTCGTATACTTGTTGCGGTTGAGATTTATTTATTGAGAATAGTCACATCTGGACACTAAGCACCCAGAGTGGTATGCCTTCGTGCACTGGCTACCACGTGTTCTAGGTTCCCAATGCGGGAATTTGGACTCTCCCCACTGCAGAGATGTCCTTGGCGAACACCCTGCTCTAGGTTCCCTACGTGGAATTTGGACGTTCTTGGCCAAAATTGTCCTTGGCGAGCAAACCTGCTCTAGGTTCCCTTTGGGGAATTTGGATTTCCCATGTGGATTATCCTTGGCGAGCAGAGGGACTGACTACCTCTACATCTTGGTTTCTCTTATGGAATTCGAACTGTGTCCTGAGCAGGCAATGCCCTAGGTGTCTAGTTAGGACATTTGGACCGCGTCCAGCCTTGCAGCAATGATTGTGTTTACTCCTTAATGGAGGTATGCTTTATATGATGTGACGCATGATTGGATATGTATGTTAGAGATACATTTCATGCAGGTTGATATGATGTGATGCATGATTGGATATGTATGTTAGAGATATATTTCATACAGGTTGATATGATGTGATGCATAGTTGGATATGTATGTTAGAGATACATTTCATGCAGGTTGATATGATGTGACGCATGATTAGATATGTATGTTAGAGATACATTTCATGTAGGTTGATATGATGTGACACATGATTGGATATGTATGTTAGAGATACATTTCATGCTGGATTGATATGATGTTGAGGCATGATTTGATATATATGTTAGAGATACATTTCATGCAGGTTGATATGATGTGAATGACACTATGTAGATCATACACTATGATGCAAGTTTAGGTGACGTGTATGTGTGATAAAAAAATGATACATCTTGTCAATCTTTGATTTGAATGATTATATTGTTATACTATCGTGTTTCCAATGATGATAGTTATATTAAAAGCCATTGCTAAGTTTGTTAAACTCACCCTTTTTTCTTGTGATTTTGTTTTGGGGCTGCGTGGTGTGACACGCAGTTGATCAGGATCTCCTCTTTGAGGAAAGATCAGAGACGACTTGGATGTGATCGTGGAGACTCTTATGTGACTTATTTTCCTTGGTTTATGCTTTATGTTTAGAACCTTTGTGTATGGTTTTCTGTTGGATTTATGCTACTTTATACAGTTGTGTTGTCTAAAACCTATTTTAGAGCCAGAGTGGGCTATGGTTGATTAAGAATGTGGGTTTGAGTCTAGTTGTTTATTTTGGAGATGAACAACTCTTTTTCTTTTCTACTTATTGTTGTGAACATTCTAGGGGCTGCCAGGGCCACTGGGGCCACGTATTAGGGGATTTAGGGAATTTAGGTAATAAGGGTATTTAGGTAATTAGGTTAATTAGGGTTTTATTTAATTATGTTAACGGGCCTTAGACATCTGTTAGTGAGCCCATTAGTTTACTTATTTAATGTAAGGGCTAGGCCCTCATTTGATTATGAAATGAATTATTGAGTTATGTTTATCTCATATCTTCTGTGTCTCTCCCCTTTCTGTCCGATGGCTACACCATCCTCCCTCCCCTTTCTCAGTTTCCCTATACCATTCTATACTTATGAACAATCATCCACATTAACCTCCAGCCATTATTCTCACTTCAGCTTCAGCTTGAGCTTCAGCGGACATTTGACGCCGAGCTGTCAAGATATCCTTGTGATGGTGCAGGCTCTCACTGCAGACATGGCGAGCTTAAACGCACGGCAGGCAGCCCTCGCAATGCCTGACAGCGCTCGAACCGCCTGTCCAGGGCGGTCCGTCACGGTCTTCCCCAATGGCATCACCTCCCACCGTCAACTGCAAGGTGAGAATGATGCCCACCGTCTGGTCGCTGATCAATCCAGCACCGTCCACCGTCACTGCAGCGTCGTTCCACCTTTCCCAGGCTGGCCTAGCGCGGCCCGCGTCCAAGTCCGTTGCCCACAGGAGGAAATGGCAGCGGGTGCAGATGGGGATTGATACTGGCCGGCAAGGCCTTTTGGCCGGTGGAGTTGGCGTCGACAGAGAAGCGGGAGACGAAGTGTTGGTGAAGGACAATGTGCTGGATATCAGCCGGCCGGAAAACACCATCACTGGTGCCCCCGGTGGGTCCTGCTTCGAGCCCATCAGAATTCTCTGCACCGCATCCCACAAACAGCACACTAGCCTCTCTGACCGGTTCGTTCCCTTCGGTGCCGACTCCACCCACTCTGATGAATCCTATGGCCTCGACGAGTTCTGTGGGTTCCCAACCACGGGAGCCGCCTGGCCCTCCGCGAGCAAGGCCGAGTCCGTCGCTGTCGGTTCCACGCCCATCGTCCTCGCCGATCTCCTGAACTGTCTGAGACGGGAGGCCCAGAAAATGGCCGCCTCTATTTGTGTTCCGCCTTCCGCCAGAGACCAGGCCGTCGGCAAGCCGGTCACTTGCTTCTCCTCCTTCCGTTCATCACCCTGTTTCACCGTCAAAAACAGGGGATCAGAGGTTATACCTCCAAATTTAGGGCCTTTCCAGCAGTCACTCACTCGCCTGACCACCAGCCTCCTCCTCCGCCCACCACCGCCGCCGTCGGAATTTCCTCCAGCTGAGCCATCGGAACTTCCTTCCGCAGACCAACCGCGATCTTCGGATCTGGGGAATTTTTTCCTTCTCCAGCCAGTGGGGAAGATTTTCTTTGGGAGATTTTCGGCCAATCAGGATGATTGTGTCCTCGCTGGCGATCTACTCACACGGGATTTCTCTGGCCGGGTTCGGATTTTCCTGATTGAAAAGCTCGTGCGATCTGGTGTGGGTCTACTTCCGGGAGATGACCCGTTGCTGTGGGATTTTCATTCCTTGTGGCTTGCCGAATGTCGATCTCTTCCGCAGCTTAATTGCAAAGATCTTCGCTGGATTATTCGCTTTGGCAATCATACTGAAGATTTCCTTCCTTCTGCACGGACACACGGGCTGGACGAGAATTGCTTCCTGGGGATTGCCTTGCTCTTACGGGAATTCTCTTGCCATATGGTTTTGCTTGATCTGGCTAGAGCGCCCCTGTAAAATCTTCAAGATTTTTTTGGGTGAATTATCGGAGACAAATTGGCTCAACGCGAGCTGACTCAGTGCTGGGAGACATGCGTGAGACCCTCCAACTATGTGATGAATTGCCCACACTCTTGGAACTACAACAACTTATGGATACCAATCATATAATGAACATTTTACAAGCGTTTCACTCCAGCCCACCCTCTGTGGCGGCCCCTGAATTGTTAATTGCCCTGTTATGCTCTCTTGCAGTATCTGCCAATCAACATAAATCGGTAGATGGGATTACTTATGTGGAGCGGTTGCTTCCTGTTGGTGTAAAAACAGTTTATGTCATCAATTGTGCTCTAAAGTTGTCCACTATTTTCCGTGCACTGGGAGAAATCATGGCCTGCGAGCACGCAGAGGCTATAATTGCCACCAAAGAGGATATGGAAGGCCTGATTGGCACTTGTATTGATGAACCATTGATCAAAGGAGTGGACCAGTTGATCCCACCAATGAGTTCTGGGCCAACCGTCATTACAAAAATATGTGCGATTGCGGAGAATTTACTTGGATATCAATACAGTGCAGTTTGGAACATGTCCTTTCAGATTGTATCATCAATGTTTGATAAATTAGGAAGCTCATGTTTATACCTGATAAGGGGAAGTATTCAGACCGTAGGAGAGATGCAGAAACTTCCAGATGAAGATCTGGTGTATAGAAAACAGCTGCTCGAATGTGTTGGATCCGCAGTCAGAGTGATGGGGCCAGAGGCATTTGTAAGTGTTTTGTCACTCAGCTTGGCTACTGAAGATTTTTCTACAGCCTATGTGTGGTTGCTTCCAATTTTGAGGCCATCCATTGTTGGCGCCAATTTAAGATATATTACAGCATCTATATTGGATCTGGTTCGGCCTGTCAGGTTGAAATCCAAAACACTTGACAGTGAAGGGAAGATAGTCTCATTAGTCTCATCACAGTGTGTCGAGGGACTTATGAACTCTCTTTGGTCCTTGTTTCCAGCTTTATGCAATTCTCCTTTGGATACTGCTGACTGCTTTGAGGAACTTAAGAAGGAATTGTGCATTGCTGGGAAGGATGTTTCCCTGGTCCCACGGGATTCCCTGGCTGGAGATAATGCTCGCTGTTTTGAGGAAAAGGCTGACCAGCTTCCTCTGGAGAAGTTTTCCCTTGATGGAGAAGATGTTGGCCTGATCACGTGGGATTGCCTTGGAAATTTGTTGCAGATTTTGCTTGCTGAGCCGGACCAACAATTCTGGGCTTTGATGGCAGAAATTCTACTGCTCGCTGATACTAATTTCCTGATCAGGATTTTCGCTAGGAAATTGTTCCCTGCTGGCTTCTCTTCCGCTTGCTGCTCAGCATCACAGAATTCGGCCACTCCAGCTTAATTAACGGCGAACAATCCGTGATTCACTTCCTGGCCTTGCTCTTGGGGAGTGACAAGGATGAGAGGTGGCTGCCTGTTCATGGTGCTGAGGTTCTTCATTATGCTCCCGATATCTGATGTTGCGGGGCTGGACTGGTTCTCCATTTTCACTGCTCTCAGCCATATGTTCACAAGGATGACACTATTACCTCTGGTCCTTTCGGCATCATTTCAGCTCTATGAATTCAACATATGTGTTAGGAGGCTATCTTTTCTGACTTCGGCCGCTTGTACTCCAACGCACTTAACCGCTTTCACAATTCTGGACCGGTTCTTCACAGCGGAGCTTTGGTGGGCTCAATACCTAGAGTTTTAGGTCACCTCGAGGACGAGGTGATGCGCAAGCAAAGCGTGGTGGAATGTTGTGAACGTTCTAGGGGTTGCCAGGGCTACTGGGGCTACGTATTAGGGTATTTAGGGAATTTAGGTAATAAGGGTATTTAGGTAATTAGGTTAATTAGGGTTTTCTTTAATTATGTTAACGGGCCTTAGGCATCTGTTAGTGAGCCCATTAGTTTACTTATTTAAGTGTAAGGGTTAGGCTCTCATTTGATTATGAAATGAATTTTTGAGTTCTGTCTTCTCCCATTTCTTCTGTGCTTCTCCCCTTTCTGTCTAATGGCCATGCCATCCTCCTTCCCCTTTCCTGGTCTCCGTGCGCCACTCCATGCTTGTGGACAATCGTCCACATCACTTATTTACTCTTGCTCAAAGGAATATGTGTACTCCGTAATTCTGTTAGATCGCCCGTATTTAGGGTTAAGTCTTCCGCTAAACTGTATCTCAATTCAACCTTGTCGCCCCCGTGCGCTTGACCGGACCCTGGACCGGGTTCGGCTCGGGTCAGGCAGCACCGGGGTGTGACAGATGCAATACCTAGTGACAGATCGGCGGTCGAGGGGGTCACCTGCCCAGTCAGAATCAGAGTAGACAGTGAGGGAATAGGGCCCTGGCTATAATAGAAGACTATGAGAGAGAGTGCCTTGAAGGTACTGGAGAATCCGCTTAACGGCCGTATAGTGGGCAATGGTGGGGTTATGCATATGTTGGCAAACATAGTTTACGGAGTAGGCAATATCTGGGCGGGTGTGGGTGAGGTATTGAAGGGTGTCAACGATGCTGTTGTAGTGGGATGGGTCAGGGAAGAGGGGGTCTTTAGGGGAGGTGGGGGGTCGTTTGTGACCGGTGGGAGTAGGGGTGGGTTTACAGTGGTCCATTTGGGCACAATGGAGAATGTCTCGAGCGTAGTGGGCTTGGGAGAGAAAGAAACCATTAGGGGTAGTGGTGAACTCAATGCCAAGGAAGTGGTGAAGGAGACCCAGGTCTTTAATGGCAAAGGCACGACTAAGAAGAGATATGACATGTGTAACGAAGGGAGCATGGGAGCCAGTGATAAGGATGTCATCGACGTAGACTATGAGGATGGTGGTTTGGGAACCCTGTTGGTGGAGGAAGAGAGATTTGTCGGCATGACACGACCGAAAGCCAAGTTGGATTAAGTAAGAGGAAAGTTTGGTGTACCATTGGCGGGGGGCTTGTTTGAGGCCGTAGAGAGCTTTGTGGAGGCGACAAACATGACAAGGGTGGGAGGGATCAATGAAACCTGGGGGTTGGGCCATGTAGAGTTCTTCCTCAATAGTGCCATGAAGGAAGGCATTAGAGACATCAAGTTGTTTAATGGCCCAAGAATTAGAGAGAGCGAGGCTGAGGACAATGTGGATGGTATAAGGTTTAACCACGGGGCTGAAGGTTTCATGGTAGTCGTGGCCTTCTTCTTGAGTGAAGCCTTTGGCAACCAGGCGAGCCTTGTACCTGGAGATGGTACCATCAGGTCCACGCTTGATCTTATAGGTTCACCGACAGCCAATGATGTTGGAATCAGGTGGGGGTGGCACAAGAGTCCAGGTGCCTTGACGAAGGAGGGCTCCATATTCAGAGCACACAGCATCGCGCCATTCTGGGATTTGGGAGGCAAGGCAATAGGAGGTGGGTTCTGTGTCGGGGGGGATTGGGCGGTGAGGGAAAGAGGGATACGAGGGCGGTAGATGCCGGCTTTGCTACAGGTAATCATGTGATGAGTAGGGGTGGGAGTAGGGAGAGGGCAGAATGTGGTAGGGGAGGGGTGGGGGAGACGAGGGGGAGAGGGTGGGGGGAATGAGGGGGAGAGGGGGGGCAGGGGATAGGGAGGTAGGAGATATAGGAGGGGAGGGAGGAGAGGATGGAGGTTGTGGGGAAGGGGAGGAAGAGGTAGGGGGTAGAGGTAGAGGAGAAAGAAGGGGGGGGGGAGGTTAAGGGGGATGAGTTGCGAAAGGGAAAGTCATCTTTCAGGAAGCGAACATGGCGAGAGATGTAGACATGATGATTCGAGGGATCGAGACAGCGATAGCCTTTGGTGGTAGGACAATAGCCAATGAAAACATAGGGAACAGACCGGGCATCAAGTTTGTGTTGTGAGTGAGGGTGGGTCCATGGATAACAACGGCAACCGAAGATGCGAAGGTGAGAGTAGTCAGGAGGAGTGTTGTGAAGGAGTTGGTAAGGGGAGATATGGTGGAGGGTAGGGGAGGGAAGTCTGTTGATGAGGTAGGTGGCAGTATATGCAGCATCAACCCAATAGGTGGAAGGCATGTAGGCGAAGGTAAGTAGGGTAAGGGTGGTTTCAATTATGTGGCGGTGTTTACGTTCGGCGATGCCATTTTGTTTAGGTGTATGGGGACAAGAAAACTGGTGAGTGATGTCATGAGTGTGGAAGTGCGCGGTGAAGCAGGAGTTGACGAATTCATGGCCATTGTCAGAACGAAAGGTGGTGATTCGGTGGGGGAAGGTATTTTCGACCATGGATTGGAAAACAAGGAAGGTGTCAAAGGCGTCTGACTTCAATTTTAGGGGGTAGAACCACGTATAGCGGGAGTAGTTGTCTACGAAGATGTAATATTGGTAGCCAAGGAATGAGGTTATAGGAGAAGGTCCCCAAAGGTCAGAATGGATGAGCTCGAGAGGGCGAGTAGTGGAGCGATGGGACAGGGAGAAGGGTAATTTATGAGATTTGCTAACATGACAGCTATTACACTCTAAGTGCTTTATTTTGGTAACATGGAAAGGGAAAGACGAAACAATAGTGTTGAAGGTGGCAGAGGCAGGGTGACCAAGTCGTTGGTGCCAAGTGTTAGAGGAGGAGGTTGTGGCGGTGAAGACACTTGGGGGGGGGGTGGGAGAGAGCGGGTAGATGCCATTCCGACTAGGACCATGATAGAGGAGGTGACCGGTCTTGTTATCCTGGATAAACACATCAGAGGCAGAAAAGGTTAGAGAATAGTCATTGTCACGTCCAATTTTGTGGACAGAGAGAATATTATGAGCAATAGAGGGTGTGTGAAGGATAGTGGGAAGGTGGAGGGTAGAGTGGGGAAGAATGAGGGAAGTGCTACCAGTGGAGGAGATTGGAAGGAATTGATCGTTACCTATGTTGACATAAGGAGGGGGACCGGGGTAGGGGGAAGGGGAGGTGAGGTGGTTCACGTCCGGGGTAATGTGTTCACTGGAGCTGGAATCTAAGAGCCAATCGAAGGAGCATTGGACCCCTCCTTGAGCACTCATGGCTAGGGCGCGGTTCCCGGTGGGACTCATATAAGAAGCATTATAGCAGGCTCCGCATTTAATGGCATTGTGGTCAAAGGAGCCACATATTTGCCAAGCGGGGCGTGAGGGACGGAAGCCACCACGCCCACAACCGTAGCGTGGGTAACCCCCACCCCTGCGATGAAAGTTGGGGCGGGAGGGTGTATAGTTTGTCACAATAGGCGTGGGAAGAAGTCCCGGGGCTGCAAAGGCAGTGGCAGCAGCATGGGAGGTGGCCGTGGCAGCTGGTGGGACACTTGAGGGGGGGTCGAGGAGAAGGTGGCTGAGGGCTGCTACGAGGGGACCCAGGAGGGCCTGTGGGCTGGAGGCGGAGGAGGGGTGACCTGCGGCGGCATGAAGGGCTGTGGGATGGGCGAGAGGTGATCCGGCGGGAGATGTGTGTTGAAGTTTGAGGGCGGCTTCTTTGGTGAGGAGGAGGTTCCACAGTTCTGCAAGAGGTACGATGGCGCCACAAGCACGAATGCCGGCGGCGAAGGCGGCATAGTTAGGCGATAGGCTGGTGAGTCTCTGGTGTAGGAGATCGGCATCATTGACCAGTACGCCGACAGCCACCAGCTGGTCGACCAATTGACGGAGCTGGTCGAGGTAGGCTGCCATGCTGAGTGGGCCGAAGAGGCAGCGCCGGAGCTCACCCATGAGGTGGATGACTGCAGCTGGTGAAGCAGATAGGTAGCGGGCAGCGACGACAGTCCAGAGAGCGGTGGCAATGGTGTAGGTGAGGAAGTGGTGGACAAGAGTTGGATTGATGGTGGCCCGGAGAAACACGAGTAGGTGGTGGTCGGTGGCAATCCAGTAGGAATAGGAGGGCCGAGCGGTAGAGTCCACCGGCGAAGGGCAAGCCAGAGAGCCGTCAACGCAGGGGAGGAGGTAGTAGGTGTCCAAAATGGAGGCGGTGGTTGTGTGCCAGACAAGAAAGTTAGAGCCGTCGAGATGGACGATGATGAGACTGGTGAGGTTCAAAACCAAGAACTTGATTGAAGAGGGGATTGTCTGGAGAAAGTCGGTTGCTGTGGGGGGAACAACAGACAGAGGGTGATCGGAAGGGGAGACAATGGTGGGCGCGGGAGAAGCTGAGGAGGCCATGAGGAGTGAGGGGACAGACGGAGTCTGGGAGGGTAAGGGGAAGACTGGAGCTTGGTCGGAGAGAGAGGGAGCGGCCACAGGCAGATGATGATGAGCCAGAGAGGGAGGGACGAATCGCAGGGGGACTGGGAAGTGAAGGGAGCGACTGGCGGGAGAAGAGGAATGAAGTGACGAGAGGCCAACTGGAGAGAGGGGACTGGTGGCGAGGGATAGGCGGAGAGGGGTGAGCAGAGGTAGAAAGGCAGGGTAGCGGAGGATGTTGAGACGGAGCCGGGGGTGGTGAACACCTGCCGGTGATGGAACGAGCGGCGGTGACGAGCAGGGGGGAGACGAGATCTGGGAATGGGGAAGAAGGTGACCAGTGATGGGAGTCATGAGATCTATGAGTGGGTGAACAGAGATGCAGGGTGGTGGGCTCGAGACGACAGGTATGGGAGAAACGAGGAACAGTGACAGGAGAGAACAATGACAGGAGAGATGAACAGGAAAGGTGCAGATTGGTTGGCTCGAGGTTGTAGTTGAGAATGACGGAAGGGGTATTGGGAATCGTAGGGAAATGGCAGGAGGAAAAGAGAAGTCGATGCTGAGTGATTGCAAATGGTCATGCAGGGCGTGGAGAATGGGGAAGGTGGAGGAGGGGAGAAAGGGCTTTAGCCACTAGCTTCCGATACCATAAAGAGGAATTGATTTTCAGTAAAAATGAGAACGATGTTTGTATAGGATTTATAGGGAAGACTCTCAGAGACAAATCCGGGGTAAATCCCTTCAGAATATTACAGTAGATCATGCATCTTCTGAGAATATTACATAGAATCACAATATGAGTAAAAGAGGAAAATTGAGATAGAGGAATGAATTTGATTCCCTTAATAACTACCATTGACTGTCGAAATATGTATTTTCATTTTTGCTTGCTACATATTTGTATGTCACTGGAAAAAACAACCTCAAAGTGTGCAAAGTCTATCTACTTCTATAAATGAGCAACACATGAAAGTCACCTATGCAGAACTCTATCGAGCAACCAATGGATTCTCTTCTACTAACTTGATAGGTGCTGGAAGTTTTGGTTATGTATTTAAAGGAACTTCATATTGAGATTCATATCAAATGGATATAGTTGTCAAGGTAAGGATTGAAGATATAAGTCTTTGGAGCTTCACAATTGAATGTGAAGCATTGAAAGAGATTCGCCATAAGGACTTCAAAGCTTTAGTGTTCAAATTTATTCCAAATGGGAATTTGGACTCATGGTTATATCCGCATGTTGATCGAGATTTATATCTTAGCTTTAACAAAAGGTTAGATGTGGTCATTGATATTGCTTATGCATTGGATTACCTTCATAACCATTGTGAGACTCCAATTATTCATTGTGACTTGAAGCCCAACAATATTTTACTTAATGAGGACATGGTAGCACATGAGTGATTTTAGCCTAGCAAAAATCCTATCAATTTCAAGTGATGATTCCTCTTGCACATCCATGTTAAAAGGCTCTATTGGTTATATTCCTCCAGGTACATATCCCTTTATCCTTAGCATATATGGTAATTATCATATTATATTTAAAAGTGGACATATTACTATAAATCTTGGAAAAAACTTATAATTTGTTTCGATAATTAATTTGAAAGGTATTGCATTGGCTTAGGCATCTAATTTTCATTTGAAACAAATGACAGAGTACGGTGTTGGAAACAAGGTTACTACCCAAGGGGATGTATATAGCTATGTCATCCTTCTATGGAAACAAACTACACAAATGAAATGTTTAATGATGGTGTCAACATCGCAAAGCATGCACAAATGTTATTGCAAGAAAGATTGATGGAAATTGTGGACCCAAGATTGCTCTTAAAAGAAAACATCAATGATGATATCAAATTTGAAGATTGCTTATTCTCGGTCATTAAAATTGGAATTACATCTACGATTGAGTTACCACAAGATAGAAAAAATGTTAAGAGCTGTGTGCACTAAATTGCAAGTAGTAAGAGAAGTATATTACAAAGGTGCACTTAAGCATTGAGTGTGAATTGTAGTTGTGTAGTGAATGAAGGTAGATATAAAACAAGAGTTGATTATTGTCAAACATGTTTATCTTATTACATCGGTATATTTTATCTTGTCACATCAACTTGTATGCTAGATTCCATTTCATGTATTGTACTTAGTTTCAAAGAACTTGTTGCCTCGTGTATATTTATAGTAGTCGAGTTGTTAATCTTGGTCATGTAACTGTTTGAAATTTTTATACTTTCCATGATAAGTCATTTAAATTTTAAGTTATTAGACAAATGTGACTTTCATATGGTAGAATATGTCCAAATTGTTTAAATACGGCGAATAATACATAAGATGTTGCCTTATAACTTAAACTATGGATATGGAGTAGTTGTGTGCTTTTTCTTATATTAAATAAGTTTTTTATTTAAAGTACTTAATACTCACTCCGTTGTAGAATAAGTGTTCCATTTGAAAATAACACTTTGTCCTAAAATAAGTGTCCTATTTGCTTAGCTCTTAACCACTTTCTCCTCTCTCACACAATTTTTTTGCATATTTTTCCAAAAACTTTTTATTATTTTTTTATATGTTAATAAACAAAGGCAATTCTAGAAACTTTGGAGTGATATTAGGTAGCTTAAATGTTTGATTTTTTTAAAATAAGACTCTTATTTCAAGACAGAGAGAGTAAAAGGAAAAGTGCTACATATATCATTGAAAGTGGCTTTTTGGCTTACATAAATTTACTTGGCAGCCTGTTTAGGAGAGACTTGCTTGAGCTTTTTTAACTAGGGCATTATCTCACTTCTTATATCGGGACTCGAGTAAGCGGTTGATTAGAAAATTTATGGACAAATATGCACCAACCCACAACACCACATAAGTGCCCTTTCAGTGAGACACGGACAGATGCAAAGGATGAATCTGATGTAACTCCAAGACCATACTCTTGGTCAAATAATTCTCATAACCAAAGTTTTGTGGACTCATCTTTGAGTTCGTTCAACTCTAACAGGTTACCCCATATGATGCCCTAGAAGTACAAAGTGCACTAAGCATTAACTCTAACAAGTCATCCCGCATAATGTCCTAGAGGTACAAAGTAAAATAAGAAAAATTTGGAGGTTTTGATAGAAGAAGATATGAAAATTATAATTAAGCAAGAAAAAACTTGAATTTCCCATTAAGTATCAAAGGATTAAGGAAAAAATAATCAAATTACCCATTTTGATGGAGGCTAAGGCACCACAAATTCTCAGTCAAATTTAAAAAACTCTAAAATTCTCTAATTAAGACTCTTATGACCTATTTATAAAGAGTAGAGATTAGGGTTCCTAATCCCCTAGGGTTTGGGCTACCAACCTAACCTTAGGCCACCTCAAATTGGCCCTTAAATTACTATTCCTATAACTCACTTTAAATGGGCCCAAAAGGCCCAATTTCAGGTCTCAATAAGGTAATCGAGTACAATGCATCTATTACAATTTCAACTGGTCATATCTGACTCATCTAAACTCCGATTTGTACATTCTTGATGTCATTTTAAAGCTCTTTCTATTTAATTTTTAATCATATTAGTCTTAGCCCTAAATTAAATGTATTCAAAGAGTTATCTAACTATTAAGGCTAAAGGGTCATTAAATTCTACAAATCAATCATAAATAAGACAATTAGAAAACAAGAATCATCGGGTCTTAAATATTTTTCCCTTTCAGTAAATCAAATTGATGTAGGGTTCTCAAGCAAAATCTTCTCGCAGGATAATCAAAGCCGTGTATGATCTTCCCTTAGCAAAAGTAAAAATCCCCTTATTCTCTCCTTGAAGCTTTTGTGAAAGAGTTGTGTAAATGCCCCAAGTCCTTGAGCACCTCATACACAAGGCAAAACCCAACCCAGGGGCCAAAATATCGTAATAAAATTTTTCTTTTTGAATATCAAGATCATTCTATGTGTGCAATAGTTGTAACAATCCTCCGACACCTCAAAGCTTTCACTTCGCTTTCTTAAATAATAAAATATTAATTCATTATTATTCAAATTAGGCCAACATAGTCGTAATATTGGTTGCATGTGCACTTATTAGATAACATTTCTAATGCTAACAAGATAATATTCAAATGTAGTTTTGCCTAACGGCTAATAAAAGTTTATAAAATTAGATAAATCATTCTTAAAATTTGATAAATATCTTATTTACGTAATCCAATAATCATTCATTTGTATAATCTAATAAATTGTTCATTCACAAAATTGAACAAATCATTCATTCACATAATATGATTAATTATTCTCAAAATCAGATAAATCATTCATTCTTAGAATGTCATGATACTAAACAACTTACACCCGCGCTCATGGGGCAACATATTTTACATAATATCCCATTTCATGTATGCATTAGAGCCCTGGAGGGCACCAAACTTAGCCCCTCCTCCCCTTGCTGGCAGTAAGGGAGTAGCAACAGCAAAAAGGGCCTTCCTCCAACTGACAGTAAGGGAACCAGGGGAAATATATAGCACACGGGAAAAACTTTGAACAAGAATCCCCCCCCGGCCAGATAGTTGCGATGCTTGGTGAAAGCATCATAAATAGTCTATTATTTGCAACGCTGAGATAAAACATCACAAATAGATAATGGTATTTTCAACATATATTTTAAACATCGAAAATAACTTTATTTTTTGTGACATATTATTATATGTTATTAAATTTATAAATACAATATACTATAGTGGGCATAAAAAATTAATTAATTTTTTTACTCTTGTATGTGTGATCCTAGGCTTTGACAACTGTTGGATCTAGATCAAAAATGTGCAAATAAGCATGCAAGCGGCATGTCGGCCCCATGAATTATGTGTGTTGTCGCATCAAAATTAGATGTCCTACATGGTCAGGGCTCACGTTGATGTGCATGACCCCATTTCACACAAAAAAGGCTAGAGATATTAATTTATTTTTTTGCAAAGATGCAACTTTTACCTTTAGAGTTATGATATCATTATTAAATATTTTCATTGAAGGCTTCAACTTCGATTTTAATCAAAGCCATTTATAATTGTTTGTAGCTCATGCCTACATTTTCTCATTAACTTGGCTACTATTTAGGGGTTGTTTGGGTACTGAATCGTGAGAAGATTCAGTCGATTCAGTGTCGATTCAACACTGAATTTTTAGAATCTTATTTGTGTACAGAAGTTGCGCTGAATTAAAAATTCAGTACTGTAGTTAGATTCAAGCCGTTTCAAGCTTGAATTGGCTTGAATCACTGAATCACAGTCGATTCAGTCTCCTAATCACCGTTTTAAAAATTACAGATTCTATATTTTTCAATGGTTATTGTTCATATCGATTTGAGCCTCGATAAACGTGTAATATAGGTAGGGCCCACTTTAAAAATTGAAAATTACCTGCCCTTGTGGGATCTTGTTTGATAGATCTTGAATTTAGAAGCGTAATGGTACGAAGAACGTGCATATCCGAGTTCGAGAGAGAGAGTTATATTAGTTTAAAGTTTTAAAATTTGGTTTGACGTGACATTTGAATTTATTCTAACAAATTCTCTTTCCAAACGTAATTCAGTTTCAACGGTGAATTTTTTGAATTAATTCGCTACTGAATTAATTCAATACCCAAATGACCCTAACCTTTGACATCTAGATTCTAATTATAGTAACCGAGCCTCACTTGATGCTCTTACCTGAATTTGCATACAAAAGCCACATGCTTTTGTTTACCCTTGCCCATTTCCACAGTCACAGTTCTATCAAAGTCATTTGATATTTCACTTGATTAGAATAATGCTTGTGAATATGATATTCCTCTCTTGTTTGCAGCTTTTTTTAATATCTGCTCTGTTGCCTCATTCACCATTTCATTTGACCTCGGACTAATCTAATCATTAAATCGAAACTGTTTCATCTAATCAATAGCTCTAGTCTCAACTTGCTCACCTACTTAAATATATAAGTACTTGAATTGAATAAAATGAAGCTATTAATATGGAACAAACTTTTTTGTCAAATGGGGAAGTAAAACACACAAATTGCAGCTTTAAATCTCGTGGAGTACAACTTTTCTTAATGAAATATTTTCCCCCTTTAGTAAACCAAATTATCGTAGGGTTCTCAAGCATAACCTTCTTATAGGATAATCAGAGCCTCGTATAATTTTCCTTCAGCAAAAGTAAAGAATCCCCTTATTCTTTCCTTAAAACTTTTGTGAAAGAGTTGTGTAAACGCCCTGGGTCCCTAAGCACCTCACACACAAGGCAAAACCTAACCTCAGGTTCAAAATATCTTAATAATTTTTTTTTTATATCAAGATCATTCTCTATGTGCAATAGTTGTAAATATTTTGTTTGGTTAGAGTTTATTTGAATTGTTTTTAGAGAGAAATCTATTTTTAGCTCACTTTTAATTTTTGTGTGCAAAATGATAAAAATATCCTTCAAACATAAAAAAAAATAAGTGAATAAGGGGTAAAATATTTTTTTACATTATTTCAAAAAAGAAATTATTATAAAAGATAAAAAATTTAAATTTTGAGTCAAATGCCTACTTCATCATATATTTTCAAACCCTTGACGTGTAAGGCCCACTTTAAGGGTTTGAAAATGATGAATTAGTAGGCCTTATACATCAAGGGTTTAAAAATGATGAAGTAGTAGGTATTTGACGTATGTTTTTTCACGTCGCGAAAGCATTTTTCAAAAAAGTATTTTCTACTGCTAAAAAGTGTCTCATCGAATGAACCCCCTCCACGTAGGGCCGGCTTTCTCTAAAATGTCAAATGTAAAGGATAATCCAAGAAAACTGCTTCACCCTCAATTCCAGTTCGAATCTTGTTGGCTTTGTTAGTCATGTATCATCGATCTAGACATGTCTCATCCCGCTGTTTATTTTTTTCTTAGGATACTTCACTTCTCAATCATTCACCGTTGGTTTTTTGTTTGCGAACTCATCATTCTCAATAAAAGAGACGGGTCTGCATCAACTTAGAAGACCGGGGAACGCGAGTCAAGTCCTTTGGCAGAATGCAGAGACTCATGTAAATGATAACTATGTTTCAATCAAAGTCGCGTGCATGGGGCCATTTTCGTTGTGTCCACTCTCATGTAGCGTCTTCATTCTTTTCCCTTCGATTCCAAATGAGACAGTAGGAATCTAGTGGGGTTTCAGACATGACTTTGTATAAGAAGAATCAATTAGGGCCTCTAAAACATTCAATTGAAAGATAATTTTATAATTATATCATACTTCTACCATATAAAGTGCAAAGAATGACCATAATTTTTTGTAAAATTTATATAGTACCTTCATGATTTTTATAATGTTCTTATATATAAGTTTGAATAGGTATATGATTTACATGTATTTTGGTAAAACCATTTACTTAGATTTCAGAGGTGAGAAGGATATACTCCTTCCGTCCCATATTAATAGTTAATTTTAAATAATATGGAATGGTAAAACCTACATTTAAGAGAAGCAAAAAAAATTATAACACTATTTTATAAGTACCTAACCACTTAAATTTAATAAAATAAAATTATTAATATAGAATATTTTTTTTGTCAAATTGAGCTATTAATTTAGGCTAGAGGGAGTGTATGACTATCCTACCACATGTGAGTATGATATAAGTTGTTTGTATGCCATAGGCACTATTTTTAACATTGTATTATTTTTTATTTTATAAGATTATAATTTGCACTCTTGAACTCGGATTAGTATGTTTTTTATGTTATTAAAAAAGCTGAGCTACTCCGTGTTTCATATTACAATATCTATCATTAATTTTAAACATTGATAATTATTGCTCTCGAAGCAGAAGGAATTTACGACACTTTCTTGGCATTGTGACAAATTCTATGATATTCGAAACCATGGCAAAGACCCAGAGCAGTTGTGACACTGTGCAATTGGGACACTTGCTGCAAACCGTGTAATTGCCCGAGGGCTTTTGCAACACTTTTTAACAATCGGGGACCTTAAAGGCTTTAATATGTAAAAATTTCCATGCACTTTAACAATCGGGGACTTTGTTATATTTTTTCTTAACTCATTTGTATGAACACGAGCAACGCGCGTATATTCTTCCTAGTTAAGCAAAAAGGGTCCATTTGCTAATCAAATTTTGAAATGTATGTTTGTTTCGATGGTTTATTGTCTTTCCATTTGTGATCCTTCGGCCAGCAATTCTGATATCGTCTCGACTTGTCATAGCCTACTAGTTGTAGGAATCTACCTGGGTTCAAGAAATTTCTCATCGTTCACACTTTGAAAGAGAAGGCAGCCTGCATCAACGTAGAAGACGGGGAAGATGCCAGTCAAACTGTGACTACTCAAGTCTGTCTGGTGGCATGCAGACGCTCGTATATAGAACGCAGTTCAGTTTCAATCGGCATTCAAGTGTATGAGTGGCCAAAAAGACTGTAAATCACGACCACTATTGTGGGTGCCTTCGATCCCTTCTTAGTGAGCCCATAATCCCTCTAGCCAAGCCAACCCAATGGGTCCTCAAACGCAACACTTTCCTCCTCTCCAACTTCTCCGCTACACTTTCCTCCTCCTCATCACTACTACATGCTGCCATCGGCGGGAGCTACACATCTGAGCAACGAGACGGACCGGCAAGCTCTTCTGGCATTCAAGGACCAGATAAGCAATGACCCTCATAAGGTCCTCAGATCATGGAACGCTTCTCTCCACTTCTGCAGCTGGCATGGAGTTTCCTGCGGCCGCCGGCACCAGCGAGTCACTGCACTCAATCTCAGCTCCTTTGGCCTGGAAGGCAGCATCTCAGCCCACCTCACCAATCTCTCTTTCCTTGCCTTAGGAACATCTCTTTCGCTTTCAACGGCTTCCACGGGAAGATACCACAAGAAATGGGTCGTCTCTTTCATCTTCAAGCTCTCATTTTACGCCAGAACTCACTGGAGGGAGTCATTCCGGTCAGCCTCTCCAACTGCTCCCATCTCAGAGTTCTCACACTCAGTGGCAACAAGCTTGTTGGAGAAGTCCCACCTCAGCTTGGCCTTCTGTCCAAGATTTACCGTCTTTACCTTGCTGCCAACAGTTTCACAGGTGTCTTCCCACCTTTTCTAATGAACTTCTCGAATATGGTTCACCTCTCCCTGCAATACAACAACTTTCATGGGGCGATCCCGAAAGAGATTGGCATGCTATCTGGCTTAAGCTTACTTTTGTTAGGTAGGAACAACTTCCATGGTAAAATCCCTCCCACATTGTACAATCTCTCTCACATTGAGGTGCTGGGAATGGAGAGCAACCAATTGAGTGGAAGCCTCTCCCCTCATATGGGCTACTATTTCCCCAACCTCAACTTTGCATTGGGTTATGATAACCATTTCATTGGCACCATCCCAAATTCCTTGTGGCAATGCTTCTTATCTGGGACTATTTGAATGAACTTGGCTATATACACCCCATTTTTTTATGTGTCCTCCATTACTTTCTTACCCCGCTTTCTTTTCTTAAAATATCTCATATCCCCCATTTTTACTCCACTTTCTATCTTCACACTTCCCCTTTCCCCCCTTCACTCTTTTTTTGGTGCCGGTGAGCCGACATCAACGTCAACGACTGGCGGCATAGTCAACAGAGGCCGGCCGCGTGGCCACGACCAACGACTGCGCACTAGTCGTGGCCTGCCAGATCTGGCCAGCGCGTGGCCGCTGTGGGTCACGACCAGCCGGCCAGATCTGGCCAGCGTGCGGCTGTGTACTAGTTGTGGCCGTCGCGGCTGGCCAGTGCGCTGGACGGAACCTCTGCAGGTCGCGGCCGCTGATGCGGGCCAACAACTGGCCAGTGCACTAGCCGCGACCTCTGCAGGTCACTCCCGCCGCTACCGGCCAGCGTGCTAGCTACAACCTATGCAGGTCACCGCCACTTGCTAGGTTTGGCCAGCCTCTGCAGGTTGCCGCGACCACCGGCCAGCCGCTCCCAGTAACCATCGGAGTTGACGCCGGAGGGGAAAATAAAGAAGGTGGGGTTTGTGTATGGGGGAAGTATAGGTAAATGGGATGGGGGGGGGGGGGGGAAGAAAGTAAAAAAAAAACAGTTTTTTCTTTGTTTTGGGGGACATAGGGAGAAAAACGGGGTCGGAATAGCCCTAAATAGAATTAGGCGATAATCAACTTCATGGGTCCATTCCCAATGATTTAGGGAAGCTTCAAAATCTATATTGTCTTTCTTTTTATGGGAATGAACTGGGGACCGAAGAAGGTGATGACCTGGGCTTTATCTCGTCTTTGACTAATTGCAGCATGCTTCAAAAACTCTATGTAGACACCAACAAACTCTGTGGCCGTTTGCCCGTCTCCATTGCCAACCTCTCTCGTAATCTTGCTTATTTGCATCTCGAGGACAATCGGATATATGGAGGAATCCCCTCAGGAATTGAAAACTTCTTCAATTTGGTGTGGCTTGCTTTGTTTGGTAACTTATTGACAGGCCCTATTCCTGACGGAATTGGGAAGCTTCCAAAATTGGAAGGGCTCTACTTGTCCAGTAACAGATTGTCAGGTCCAATCCCAGCCTCTATCAGCAACCTCTCTCGTTTGGTCGAACTTTTTTTATATAGAAATCAGTTGCAAGGAAGCATACCCCAAAGTCTTGGAAATTGCTCAGGTCTGCTATATCTTAGCACTGCTTTCAACCATCTTGATGGCACCATACCCAGCCAATTATTCTACCTCAGATCGATTGTTGATCTCCGGTTGTCAAATAACTTGTTAAGCGGCAAATTACCATCAAAGATTGGGCAACTTCAAAGTATCAATATATTAAGTCCTTCTAACAACAAACTATCAGGTGAAATTCCTGATTCACTCGGCAACTGCATGAGCCTTGTTAAACTCAACTTTTCTCATAACTCCTTTGCAGGAGCCATCCCAGGGTCGTTGAGTGACTTGAGTGCTGCTGAAATACTGGACTTCTCAAACAATAACTTGTCAGGCATGATACCCAAATATTTTACAGAATTTCCTTTTTTGCGAAATTTGAATTTGTCTTTCAATGATCTTGTGGGAGAAGTGCCTCAACAAGGTCCGTTTGCAAATGCAAGCGAATATCAGTGCGGGGAAATAGTAAGCTTTGTGGCGGCATCCTTGAATTGCATTTGCCTTCATGTCCAAAACATGGCAAAGAACAGTACAGAAGATCTTCTCTTCTCAAAGTAATGCTACCATTGGTTGTTGGAACATGCATTTTTGTTTTGGCTTGCTGTTTAGTTCTATTTTACTGGAGAAAACGACAAGGAAAGGAACAAGCTCCACCCCCATCTATAAATGAGCAGCACATGAAAATCACATATGCTGAGCTCTTTCAAGCAACCAACGGATTTTCTTCTACTCACTTGATTGGCTCTGGAAGTTTTGGTTCTGTATATAAGGGAAGTTCAGATTCTTATCAATTCGATATAGCTGTCAAAGTGATAAGCATGGATGACACAAGTGTCAAGAGCTTCACAGTTGAATGTGAAGCATTGAAAGGGATTCGTCATCGGAATATTGTCAAGATATTGACCTCCTGCTCAAGTCTTGATTTTTAAGGTAATGAATTCAAAGCTTTAGTCTTCAAGTTTATGCCAAATGGGAATTTGGATTCTTGGCTACATCCACGCATTGATCAAGATTTATATCTCAACTTCAACAAAAGGTTGGATGTGGCCACTGATATTGCTTATGCGTTGGATTACTTACATAACCATTGTGAAACTCCAATTGTTCATTGTGGCTTGAAGCCCAACAATATCCTATTAGATGAGGATATGGTGGCACATGCGTGATTTTAGCCTTGCTAGAATTTTATTTACTGCAGATGATTCATCTTGTACATCCATGCTAAAAGGCTCTATTGGTTACATTCCTCCTGGTACACATATATATCCATCTATCGTTAACATATTAGTTATATGATGACTATCATAATGTAGCTGTAATTATATATATTAGAATAGATATTAAAATAAGCTTGTAAATGCTTTTGACAGTCATTCTGAAAGCTGTTGCATTAGTCTATGCATCTAACTTTCATTTGAAATTAATGACAGAGTATGGTACTGGATCCGAGGTCACTACAGAGGGGGATGTGTATAGTTATGGTGTCCTACTACTAGAGATGTTCATGGGAAAAGGCCCACAGATAAAATGTTTAATGATGGTGATAACATTTCAAAGCATGCTCAAATGTCATAATTGCAAGAAAGATTAATGGAGATTGTTGACCCAAGATTGCTCTTGAAAGAAAATGTCGACGGTGATGTCAGATTTATTCACTACCTGTTATCAGTCATTAAGATGGGCATTGCATGTGCAAATGAGTTGCCACAACGCAGAACAAAATTGAGAGATGTGTGCACTCAGTTGCAAGTAGTGAGAGAAGTATTTCACAAGCCAACACTAATATAGAGTTTAGTAGCTTAACTAAGGTTGGCACCATATGTTTATGTTGGATTTTATTTCATGTATTATAGTGGCAAAGCTTCTTGTAAACTTGTTGCCTCATGTATCCCTTTTGAATAGTGGAGTTGTTGATCTTGGTTATGCTGCTACTTCAAACCTATATTTTTCTTGATAAATAGTTTATATTTTAGAGTTATTTAGGTGTTAGATTTTTTAGAAATGGAAATAAATTTTTTTTAAAATTTACTGACGAATGTGAATTACGATTGGTAATAAAAAAATTTAAAATAAATTCAAATATTATGTCAAACTTATTTTTAAAATTTTAAAATAATATAACTTTCTTAAGCTCATTTATGTACGTTTTTTATACTATTACGCTCCTAAATTCAATCCCTATCAAACAAATCTAATTACCATAATTTAAATCAAAATTAGGGTAAAATCAATTAGAAATTCTACATCCAAACATCCCCTTAAAGACCTTTATGCTAATATTTTTCCTATCCCTTTTTGTAGGGATTACTAACGCCAATGCCAAGTCAATCCCATAGAGCGGAATAGATGATCGTAGGATTACTAATGCAAAACAAAACAAGAATACAAGAAATTACATGGTTCGGCCTTGCTACCTACATCCACGGGATCACACAATTTCACTAGATAGAGAAACAATTACAAGATAATTACAAAGATCACACTCAGCACTCCTCACGCAAGATACAAATGAAAAATGCCAAATTCTTCTTCTCTTAGAATTGCTGTTTTTATTCTCTCTGCTTTTCTCTGTGTCGGCCTCTTTCTTCTCTGGTTTTCGTCAGCTTGAATACACACACATGTGACGACTCTTTTAGTTTTGATATACTCCACGTCTTGGACTCTTCTCCACTAACAAATTCTGATTTTTGTGTTTATCATTAGGGATTTACAAAGTCTAATGACCACATTGCCCTTGACCAGTCCCAACAAAATAGGATTCACCGGCGCACAATCTCCCACTTGAGACCTATTTGCCAGTAATCTTCATCAACTATTCTCCCACTCAAACTGATATATGTTGAATCAATTTCTAAATAGAGCCAATTGCAAGTAAGACAAATGCTCAACTCATATTTAATGCAATTGTGTGATCACCACCATCCTTCTAGTGTAGAAAACCGATGGTGGTTGACTAAAAACTCAATTTCTTCATTGTCGCCACCTTAGTAAGCACGTCTGCTGGATTTTCCTTTGTATCTATCTTCTCAAAGACCTTTTTTTCTTCAACAAGTTCTCTCACAAAATGATAATTGATTTCAATATATTTCGTTCTAGAATGAAACACACTATTCTTTGCCATATCAATTGCACTTTTATTATCACAATAGAATACATATCTCTCTTGAGATTTTCCCAACTCATTCAAGAATGTTTTTAACCACATCATTATTTTGTAAGCTTCAGTAGCTGCAATATACTCTACTTCAGTAGATGAGTTTGTCACAGTTTTCTGTAATTGTAAATGCCAAGTAATTGCACCACTGCCTAAAATGAAGACAAAACTTGAGGTACTTATCCTGTTATCTAGATTACCTCCATAATCTAAATTAACAAAACCAACTAAGTTAATCTTAGAATTCCCACCAAAGTGCAAAGACATACTTGAGGAACCCTTCAAATATTTTAAGAATCTATTTCATTGCATTCCAATGCTCTTCTCCTAGATTTGCTATAAACCTTACAACCTGATTCACAACATAAGCTATATTTGGTCTGGTGCATGTGGTTGCATACATCAATGAACCTACAGTAGATGCATAAGGAACCTTATTCGTGTGTGTTATTTCAACCTGTGTGCTAAGAGATTATTCACTAAAAAGTCTGAAGTGGGTCGCCAAGGGAGTACCAATTGGTTTAGCACCCAACATGTTGAACTTCATCAAGACTTTTTCAACATACTCCTCTTGGGATAATTTTAACATTTTCTACTCTTTATCTCTTTTAATTCGCATACCAATGATATGCTTGGTTGATCCAAGATCCTTCATTGCGAAATTAGAAGATAACTGTCTCTTGAGCATCTCAATCTCATCATAGTTTGCTCGTGCAAACAACATGTTATCTACATATAACAGCAAAAGCAAGTAGGAGATTCTCAACCTTTTGTAATAACAACAATGATAAGAATAGAAACGATAAAATCCAATGGATAACATGAACCTATCAAATTTCCCGTACCACTGTCTTTGAGCTTGCTTAAGGCCATAAAAGCTCTTAGACAACCCTGCAAACCATATTTTTTTTTTGCATTTTACCACATAACCCTAGGGTTGATGCATGGAGATCTCCTCTTCCAAGTCGCCATGTAAGAAAGTTGTTTTAACATCCAACTACTTTAAGTGAAGATCCTTAGCTGCAACAATGGACAACACCATTCTTATTATAACAATTCTAACAACATGAGCAAATATATTTGTATAATCTACTCCATACTTTCATTGAAAGTCTTTGACAACTAGTCTAACTTTGTACCTCTTTCTTCCACCACCTTCCTATTTTAGCCTATTAACCCACTTGTTATGTAATGTCTTTTTACCTGAAGGTAGGGAAACTAATTCTCAAGTCTAATTAGATGTCAGTGAATCCATCTCATCCTCTATAGCACGCTCCCACTGAACTGAAGTATTTATTTTGCAAACTTCCTTAAAGCTTTTTGGTTCACCACTGTGAGTCGAGCAAATAATTCAGACTATGATCAAATATGGAATGCATACCAGATGTGCTCTCAGGGTTAGAGGGATCAAATATCCTCTTCTTCTTAATCTGTCTAGAACTAGTCCAACAAGTGGTGTCTGTAATGGGGCGGATGGAGAAGTATTTGCATCTGGAACTGTCTAAGAAGAAGTATCAACTACCTATTCATGACTAGATGGACCAGCTCTACTGTGCGCTCCATTAAGTTCTGACCAGGCTGAACTGGTGTTTTTAGCCTTAAGTTCTACAAACTCAGTTTCAACCTCTTTCATCTTCCTTTTTATAAATCTTGATGGTGCTTATACATCTTTGTCTCATAAAAGACAACATCAATGCTCTAGATAACCTTCTTATGGACTAGATCTCACAATCTATAACCATAAGTATCCCCACCATAGCCAACAAAGTAGCACTTATTGGATTTGAAATCCAACTTCCCTTTGTGCTCTGCATCAACATGTATATAAGCGGCACAACCAAAGACATGTAAGTGATCAATCTTTACCTCCTTTGACCAGGCCTCTTCAGGGATGCCTCCATTTAGGGGATAACATGGAGACCTGTTGATCAAGTATGCTACAATATCAACAACACAACTCCAAAATAAGGGCGACAAACCACAATGAAGCCGCATGCTGTGCGCTCTCTCCATGGTGGTTTTGTTCATCCGCTCAACAACACCATTATGTCTGAGCTGTCTGGGAGTAGTAAGTAATCTTCGAATGTCATGTTTATCATAGTAGGACTGGAATTCCCTACTACAATACTCACCTCTATTATCTGACTTCAACTACTTTAATTTTAATCTTGTCTCATTCTCAACAAGTGTTTTCCATTGCACAAATATAGAAAATACATCAGATTTATTCTTATCAAAGAAACTCATAACTTACGAGATGCATCATCAATAAAAGTAATGAAGTAAGACGTATCTCCAAGGGATGGAACATGTGAAGGTCCCTAAACATCTGTGTACAAGCTTAAGACACTCTGACCTGCTTTCTAAGGTAGCCCGTGAGAAGAAAACTTTCTGTTTCTTGCCTATGATGCAATGCTCACAAAATTCTAAGTCAGCACACCTCAAACTGGGTAACTTCCCCTTAGCCTGTAATATCTCCATCCATTTTTGTGACATATGCCCAAGGCGGCAATGCCATAAACTGACATTAGCAGCATTAGAGGCCACTCCAATAGATTGCTTAGAACAACTGGATGTCGTATATAGTGTCCTAATTTTCTTCCCCTTAGCCACAACCATGATACCCTTACTCATTTTCCAACTATCACTCATAAAATGAGTAATAACACCACAAGCAACCAATTGACCAACAAAAATAATATTCTTTGTCAAATGAGGTACAAAACGAACATCTTTTAACACCAGCACAACATTATCATCAAACAACAAATGTATGACACCCTTGCCTATGATTTCACAAGCTTGATCATTACCTAAATAGACATTGCCCAAATCACTAGCCACAAAATTCTGCATTAGATATTTTCTAGAAGTAGCATTAAATGAGGCACCACTATCAATAATTTAAGCATCACATTTACTTTCTATAGACAATAACATACAATCGAATTCAACAACATTAACATTATTTTTAGCATGATTTTGTGCTCCATCGTGGGGGGGTTTAAGCAATCTTTCTTTAAATGGCCTTTCTGCCCACATTGCCAACAAGCCCCATCATCCTTACGATATTTAGACTTGGACTACCCCTTCCTAGACTTCCCTCTCCATCCTGGTTTGCCTTTTTGAGGTTGCCGCCCCTCTCTTCTATAGTCAGGGCTGAACTAGATGAGGAAGAACCACTCTTACAACATGTTTTTTCAACCAATATCATTTCACATACATCATTCAACTTAAATTTATCTGTATTATGGGAACTATGAACAACAACTTTAAATGATTCTTAATCAAATATTGTATGTCCTCAGTAAAATTAACATCTACTGGCTCAAGTTGATTGACCAAATCATGGAACAAATTCAAGTGATTTGCCAGTCTCATCATCAAACATTTTCAAATCAAAGAAACTAGTCACAAGATGTACCTTGTTTGTGGAAGAGGGACTTACATACAATTGCTCCAACATATCAAAGCATTCCTTCATAATCTTCACCTTTGTGATATTAGATGTCACTGACAAAGAAATAGACAATCTGACCACCCCTAGGGCCTTGCAATCTAGCAGTTCCCACTTGGCAATTTCATCCACCTTCTCTGCACCGGTTAGCTTGGTTGTGATTAGTGGCTGGTAGAGGTCCTACTGGTACAAGTAATCTTCAATTTGCATACGCCAAAATCTGTAATTTTGGCCATTAAACTTCTCTATCTTGAACTTGTTATCATTGGCCATCTCTTCCTAATCTGAAACTCCAATACCAATTGTAGGGATTACTAACGCCAAGCACTATTTTAAAACCCGAACCAGACCTAGTTCAACCAAACCCAGTTGATAATCCAAGCTAGTTTAATCAATTCAATGGGTCAATTCAACCCAGCCGGGTCAACATGACCCGAACGATTAAACCGCCGACCCGGTTTGACATTCTCTTATGAAAAAAAGTTTGTTTCAAAGGAGATTCAAACCAACGACATCATAAACACCTTAAAGATGCCTTATGCATTAGGCTACAATTATTAGTTATACATATTTATCTTTTATATAACCTTTACCTACTTTATAAAGCTCCAGAAAAAATTCCCTCGTGGCAGGATTCGAACAATCATTCGATGTTGATAATTATACTTGACTTAATATTTAATCTAATATATTAGAAAATCGGGTTAACTCGAGTTAACTCGCAGTTCAATCCGGTTAACCCGGCCTGGTGACCAATCCGGGTCAATAGCCGATCCGGTTTTAAAAACATTGATGTCAAGTCAAGCCCACATAGCTTAATAGAGGATCGTAGGATTACCAACGTAAAATAAAAAAACAACAAAAGGAATTATGTAGTTCGACCTTACTACCTCCTATATCCATGGGATCATACAATTCCACTGAATAAAAAAATACTTACAAGAAAATTACAAAGATCACGCCCAATACTCCTCACCCAAAGATACAGAGGAAAAACGTCAAAATCTTTTTCTCTTCCCGTTAGGGGTTTTGGAAAAAAAAATCTAAGAAAAGTAACTTTTCTAGGAAAATTATATTTCTAAGACAATAAATTTCCATAGAAATAAATATTTCCATGGTTAGGGCTTCATTTGAAAAATTTTCTTGGAAAACTTTATTAATGTATATTTTTAAAAATAAACTAGCTAAAAAACTACATTGATAAAGAATAATATATTTAGGTCATTTGATACTTTTTTTTGGTTAAGGGATCATTTTTAGTCGAGTCATTTGCATGATTGTGGGTAAATAAATAGTTTATCATATAATAATTTTAATTTTATTAAAAAATATGATAAATAATAATTTGGGTTTTTTTCTCATATACCCTTGGGTTTATTCACCAATTTTTTTGGCTATAAGTGTGTTTGATGACTAATTTATATTCTCGTCCCCTCCATATGAGTATATGCTTATGTTTAAATAAATTGGCACTAGAGGCTTTTATTATTATGAATTTTCCGAATTGTGGCAAACTGATTGGCTTGCAAACCAATAGAAACATAGATTGCAATAGAAACAAGAGTGCTATCCACTTTATAATTTTGGATATGATTAAGGGCATTTGAGTCCTTTTTAAGTACATGTACGGGCTTTACCACATGCATAGAACTATTTTGTTATTACATAATAATGAAAAATATTAATGTAATATCTTTGAGAGAGAATGTTTTCCAATCATCTCAATAACTTACCTACAACTTAAGAAAGATTATATTGATTTAATCTAAACCAAATATGGTCACACGCCACTCATCTATAGAGTCAAACAATAGTACTGAAAAGTAACTGATCTTACGTCGTCACCGGTCTAAAACCCAATACTATTCCAATGTCTAAAACCCAATACTATTCCAATGTTATCACGCATTAACTAAGAGCATGTAAACCAACTTAGTTTTTGCACCCTTACAATAGATTGGCTTGATTAGGCACTGAACAAAAAGCCACCAGTAATGAGATAAGAAAGACTTCAGATGGATGGATCTGCTTTCTATTCAATTTGTGCAGTGCTGACAAGATCAACCAGCTGGATTATACGAGTGTATGAAAACACGTGATGGGGCTTAATTTTACATTCACAAGCACAACCACCACCACATGATATTGCACCCAATTCTCAACATCACGACATGTAACATTGATCATAGTCCCCTTAAAGATCTGGAGCTAATAATTGAAATTGCTAGAAAGTACAGTGATAATCACAAATCTAAGCACCCTAATTTTGATCTTAACAACTTTAAACTAAATAAGCAAAACCCATTTCACTTTTACTGAAAACAAGGATAAGAAGGCACAAAAAGCTTCAAACACACGCTTGCTAATAAATAAGTCTTTACACTTTCTCGGACTTTTTATTCCTATCATCTGACTCTTTGGGCAGCTGCTCCTTTCATATGATTAATGAGTGCTTTCTTTTGTCTGTTCTCAAATAGTCAATCTGGGCAAATCAGAATTCCTCAACTCCTCTTTGAGAGCCTCACCAAGCCAGTGGCAGCTCATTCCATTTCCATTTACCATTTATGAAGCTACTCTAAATGCCTCCAAAGCAGTCAATCGCATTACTTCCACTCTTCTCCCTCATTTAGCTCAGCATTATCTTTTCAGCTACTAATTTTCTTACTGTTTACATTGTTTATTAAAATAGCATTTAAGCCAAAGGAAAGATCTAGTACAAAATTGCAATCTCCAAAACTTTATTATAGATTAGTTCAAAGACAACCTGTACAATTTATAAGGCAATTTGCAAATATGCATATTCTATTTGAACTAGATCACCAGATAATTTGGTTATAAAATCAAATAAAAATCAATATACATGATAAATTAGTGCAATAGTTATTGAACCTGGCACTTGTAGAGCTTCTAAACTAGGCAAATCCTACAACTTCAATCCACCAACCTTCTTCCTTATTATAAATGGTAACACATCAACCAAACACTTATGAACTCTGTCAATTACACTTTGCAATTAATTTATAATAACAGAAAGAAATCTAGTAATGAGTAGCTGAAATAAAATCTTTGGAGTTGAGACAACTCTTGCACAGGACTACTCAGTAAATTGTTACTTGGCTTTAGGTATCTCAAGCTCAAGAAAAACCATATGTGAGACAAGTCTATGCCAAGCCTCCTTATCAAACTCACAAGGTGAGTTCAATCTTGGCTAGCCTGGGATCAACTCAGGTAACAATTTGGATTCACTTTAAGCTAATTTCAGTTTCAAATCAACTCAATCAAGTATGGTAAGTTATGATAAAATAAGATGTTTTCCTGCTATTTTCAATGCAAGTAAAAAACCTGTTTCAAGGCAATTATAAACTTACATTAGTCATGCAAGTAAAATATAAACTTTCTTATAGAAGTTGCAGTGAAACAATAAGTATTTCCTACGTCAATGTCTCAGTCAATCGAACAAACTTAGCTTAAACTGAACTGGGTCAATCAAAATATCAAACAACTCTTACATATACCACAGTTTATACACTGATCCATCCAACTAATCTATACATTTCTGCATCATGGACGGCACAACAGACATCTTCATATGCATTGTTTTCTTAGATAAGGTTAAAGTGAGAGAAGACATAGCAAATACCCTTCTTCCGCAGGCCAAGACTCAACCCAGAGAACGAGAGGCGAATATACCCTGCTTCCGCAGCTCATCAGCTCCGAGTCAATTCAATAAAAGCACGAATTTTGCCTTTCCACGCCCTCATCGGTTCGGAAAGGTGAAATTCCATCCTAGTAATCTAGTAATGAGATGCCTTCTGTTTCACTCACCCAAAATCGCATCGGAGGACCTTCTAGGCTCTCCAAAGTGTTCTTTATTGCGGTCACAACATATATATGAGAGAAGACCCAAAGTACTGGACTTTGTACTAATCATTTCAAACGGAGGAGAAAACCCTTAACAAATTGGCATATATTTTTTTGCTCTTTTTTGCAGGATGCAAATGGCACACTTGGGGCCTGTTGAACTCAGGATCATACATGTTATTCAAGAATACTAAATAATCTACATCAGGCTCAGTAAGAAAGGCTTTTTCAAAGTATATCTCTAAATATACTAGAATCGATTCTATGATCTCTTATAGGAAGTAAATTAATTCTCCCCCTCCTCCTCCTCCGTCACCACCACCACCTCCTGCTCCATCTTCTTTATCTCCTCCTTGAACAAAATCTATACTTGATTACATATTTTTGGCTCTATTGAGGAAATAAAACTCCTTGTTTGAAAATTTTGGGTTGTATTGTTTTATTCTTTTTAGTCTTGAACATTCAAGGGATACTAACATTCCTAATCAGCTCAATTCAAGCTTGAACTAGGAAAACCCAACCCTAATTTAAAATTTATAAGTTCAACTGAACTAAAGAAAAGAGCAACTCAGACTTGAATTGGCTCGATTTAAGGTATAATCTGCTCATTCTTGACTCAAAGATCTCGACTCTAAAGTAACTAGTAATAAATAATAAATTTAATATGATAAATTGGCATGCATTTATATGTATACCATATTAGCCAATATTATGTCATTGTATTTATTAAATGTGACTAATGATCACAAGATTATTCAAAATCAGTTTTTTGAGTCTAGCGAAACAAAGTAGTTTCTAGCAATTTTGGTGGTTATTTGAGTGTGTGGTGTAGGGGCATTTATGAAAGGAATTCTTTTTTTTTCCTTGGTTATAGTCTCATAGAATATATTATTGTTATCTTCGTACTTTTGCAAAGTTTGTGATGAGAAGTCTTACTGTAATGATTATGATCGAATCAAGCAAGTCGTTTTGTCTTTAAGACAGTATTTACCCTCCTTAAATGGTGCTTAGGACTCTTGGGCGTCTGCCTCCCAGAATAAGACGATCAACCACGTATTGTAGGAACACCTCCAACACAGTACATGCAGCGAACCACAATATGTATGCTTTCACAGAAATGGAAACAGACGGAAATCCAATGTAGGATTAATTCATAAATTGTTTTCAATGAATTTGTCCCAAAAATATTATCTTGTTGGACCAAGGGCCTAACTTGAAAGGCCAAATTAATGCTTTATATACCAACACCACCACCTTCTTCTAGACAATGTGAGACTATTCATTTCTTCAACTAATTCATATGTGTGATTCTCATTCAACACAAAGTGGGCTTGGGCTCTCTACCATATGAGCTTGACCTACTTAAGTAATATGAGCTTGACCTACATAAATATAATGGGCTTAGCTCATATAAATATTATACCCACCTTAATGATATGGGCTTAACCCATTTAATATAATGTCCACTTCTAACAATTATAAGGACCGTCTCACTATTGTGGTTTTTTCCCTTTTTGGGATTGTACTTAATTTCTATTGGTTGATATGAAACTGCATGAATCACAAGTTATTTGATTGTAAAACTGCTCTTGTAGATGAGGACAACTCATCATATCTTTTATATGTGGGGTGCCCGAGTCAAATTGGCAACTGGTGCTAATTCAATCAGGCTGTTCAGAAACTATTTGTTCGTTGGTTTGCTCCTCCACATGGGTTCCATCTTCGATGTACTTTGTTTGTGGCTGGAACCAACTGCGTTCTTAGAAGTTTCATTGCAGGGGTTCTTTGTTTCTTATTGATATTAACTTCCCCTGGTTCATCACTTCCATAGTCAGATGAAATCATTTGCTCCTACCATATATAGTTCATGGCCGTTAAAATTTCTTCATGTAAAATTTCCAAGTGCACATGCATGAGTCACATCTTTATGTATAATCCAAGAACGTTCCTTCACCTTTTATAGTCAAAGATCAATGCCAAATAAGATGCTACTGCAATAGGAATATGGTGTCGAACAGACCACCAGAACAAACTTAAATCTAATAAGGATTCAAATGAAGTCACCCAAGACCAACAGATAACCTTAAACGAATAAGAATTCACTCCAGGAAAACCAACATCAGTTCACAAAGAAAACTAGTCAAGCTTGATCAAATTTGAACAAATTCGGATTACTGTGTAACGAAACAACTTCCAAAGAAAATTGAAGCCCAATCCAGAAACTTCAATTTATAATACAAAAGATCAACTCACAGTTTGCTGCAAATGAAAGAAAAAAATAGAGTAATAAACGTCCGCCCGAATCCACGAGCTGACAGAGAAGGCTCTGAGGAGCAATCAACATTATCAAATTTTGAGTCTGCCCGTTCTCTCTTTTCCCCCTTTCTTTATACTGCTACCCTCTTTGGAATCTTCTGGAATCGATTGCTCTGAAGGTGGAGGTGCTCTCAAGGGAAAAGATGCTCCACTCATTCTATTTTTGCGAAAGTGCTCTGGAGGAGAATGATGCGGAAGCAGGAGAATGATACACCACTCGTTCTGTTATGCGGAAGGTGAAGTAAACTCGAGCCAAGCACTAGGTCAATTATGTGTTGGAAGTTGCGCATGGGAGGCAGCTGCAGGGGTAGTTCTTCCGTAACAATGGACTGATATTGTGCTAACAACTTTTGCACAAGGTTTGATTGATCAATCTCATTATTAGGAAGGAATGGTTCTTCCCCTTTTACCACTAAAACATATACAGTCTTGACCTCTTCCATTTTTGCCTTGAGATTGTGAGTGAGGAACACAATTTTATCTCTGTCAATTTCTGTGGCCTTATGAGGTTTTGCCCAATGAGTGTTGGGTGCAACAAATTGTTTCTCTTTCCCACTTGGCTTAGTTTGAAATTTGCTACTGAGTTGGATTGCTTGACCTAAATCTGGAGGTTCGGGCTTAGGAGGGTTAGTTGTAGAGCTTGGTGTATGAGGAAGCAATCTGATTTTTACTCCATTATGGATGAACTCATAGGTATTTAGCTACCCATCATGAATTGTAAGGGTATCATACTGCCAAGGCCTTCCTAACAAAATGTGACAGACAATCATGTTGATCACATCGCACAAGACTTCAGTCTTATAAGAGTTTCCAATGGAGAAAGGAACTTGGCATTGTTCCCTGACTGTTAGCTCACCAACCTCTTTAATCTAGCCCAATGAGTATGGTTTAGGGTGTGGAACAGTTTCAAGTTGCAGGTTATCTACCACTGATTTGGGGATTATATTTTTGGTGCTACCTCCATCAATAATGATCTTGTATATCCTTTGCTTTACTGTTCCAACAGTCATGAAATTTTTTGTTCCTCTTGTTCTGTTTAGACTGTTTTGGGGTGTATAAAATCCTGCAGACAACCATAAGGAGTGGACTTTCATCATAACTTATTCCTTCATCCCCATGAATGTCTTCAGTCAAATGGACTTCTTTTGGTTCATCTTCGTCTATCATTTCTTCAAAAGCTTGGGCAGTTACTATAGTTGTGGTAGTGCCCCCTTTCCTTGTCGGACACTAATTTGAAGTAGACCCAGTTGTCGACACCTATAACAAATAATAGGAGCAGGCAAGGCATAAGGATTAGTCCTAGTGTTAGTTGTTGAGAGGTTATTCTTCTGCAGAGGTTTCAGCACCTCACTTTGTCCAGTTTTCGAAGTTTGCCCATCCTTGGTTTGGGGCTTCATGCTTCCACTAGTAAATCCCTCATTATAGGTTCTTGTAAAATTTGCATTCCTGCCTCCAGTTTTCTCAAAAATGGCCTCATACCGGATTGCTAATTGGATTGAATCTGACAAAGAGCAGAGAGGATGACTAGCTAACCTTTCCTGCACATTGAATTTTAATTCACTAGTGAACCAACCAATTTTCTGAGCTTCTAACTCCTCTAAAATGTTTCTGGCAGATAACCTCTGAAAGTCTGATATATACTCAGAGACTGACTTATTTCCCTGCTTACACTCTTGATATTGTTGGAATAGAATCTGTTCAAATTCCACAGACAAGAATCTATCTCGAAGCATCTGTTTCATCTTGGGCTACGATTGGATATGGTGTTTCCCTTGTTTCATTCTGGCCGTTTGGAACTAGCTCCACCAAGCAAGAGGCTCCACTTTTCAATTTACAAATCACCAATTTCACTTTCATTTCATCGGGCACATCCATACATTCAAAATAATTATCAACCTCAGTCATCCAGTCCAAGAAGTTTTCCACGTTCATCTAACTATTGAATACTGGCAGCTCCAATTTGGGTCTGAAATTACACTCACCTTTGTGTTTTGGGCGTGGATTTTCCATTTTGTCTTCACTGGACTCATCTTCTCACAGTGGCCTAACATGAGGAGTTGGCAGAGCTTGCTGATTGAAGATTGGGCCAACCCGTCGTTGTCTATCTTCCTGATTTTGCGGACTCTGGAAGTTGGCATTTAGTTGCTAAAATGGCAAGGTGATTTGTTGCAGTTGTTGTTGCATTTGTTGCTGAGATTGGGTTTGTACCTGGATAAACTGTGTCAAGGCTTGTTGCAGCGGCATTTTTCCAAGCGGCTCGTTAGCAGCCATGAAAATGCTCCAGTCTGGTCTCTGATACCAAAATGGTGTCGCACAGACTACCAGAACAAACTTAAATCTAGTAAGGATTCAAATGAAGTCACCCAAGACCAACAGATAACCTTAAACGAATAAGAATTCACTCCAGGAAAACCAACACAATTCACAAAGAAAACTAGCCAAGCTTGGTCAAATTCGAAATCTAATCCAGAAATTCCAAATTCGGATTACTGTGTAACGAAACAACTTCCATAGAAAATTGAAGCCCAATCCAAAAACTTCAATTTCTAATGCAAAAGATCAACTTACAGTTTATCAACTGAAAAGATGCACTCAAGGGAAAAGATGCTCCACCCATTCTGTTTTTGCGAAAGTGCTTTAGAGCATAATGATGCAGAAGCAGGAGAATGATACACCACAGTGATTTTCAACTGAAAGTACTTAATAAATAAAATACCTAAACTTCCAATGGCGTGCAAGTGTGCACGGTAGTGCTCATCAATTTTTCTTTTCAATTAGAATGTGGATCAGTGCAGGACTAATCATGCAAGTTCTGCAGTGTGGTCGTGAAGTGCGGTGGTACACATTTTTCTCTTCACAAGAAAGACTCGTGTAATGTGCCGTCTTTAAGGCAATTTTGGTAATTACCCCGAAAATTGAAGTAGTTTTCCTTGTAAATTATATTAAAGTAAAATATAAAAAAAGTTTATATGAATTTTAGTTTATATACGCCTACGGAAACCCGGGCTCAATAGAATGTAAGATTAATAAAATATTATATTATAAAAAAATTATTTTAAAAAATAAGTCTTTTTATGTAGAGGGTTAAAGAGAAAAACCACTTTAACGTCTTTTTCTAGTTTTTAGCTTATTACAATGTAAAAGTCTTTTTGCAATTAAATATTTTGCAACAAAAGAAAATTATTTTACGACAAAAGACAATCTGTTGCAGATGGAACATACCGGTCTTATGCAATAATTTACATAAAAAGTTCAAATAAAGTACCATTAACGATATAATATAAAAATTGTTGCAAAAAAGAATTTTATTTTTGGGATGGGTATCACAAAATGTAATACATTTGCGATTATTTGCTAATGTCGTCACAGAGTTTTATTTTTTTAACAGAAATTGATATAAATAAAAGGGGTTTCAGTTCGAAAAATAGATGAAGCAATAGCGACGAACTAAAACCATCGCTAATAGTATTTTAATCCGTCGTTCATGGTACCCACCACGACTTTTCTTCCGTCTTTTCCTACCTAAGCGACGGCTAAAACCATGGCAGATGGTCCAACACAAATAGCAACAGCTGAACTCTCCAGCCATCAGTATGCGCAGATGATCCGTCGCTGATGATCCCCTCTCCCCCGCCACTTTTTCCCTCCCCCTCCCCTTTCCCCCGCCACAATCCCGCCTCGTCCCCCTCGTCTTCTCCCTCCTCCTCCCCCCGCCCGGGACTCCTCATCCTCCCTCACCTTCTCTCTCTAGCCCGGGATCGACTGCGGCGGGGTTCCGGCCGTTGGTTCGGCGGAGGGAGGCAAACGAATCGGGTGCGGCGCTAGGGTTCGGTGGCGCCGCCGTCTTTCTCATCCAATCGGCTCCAGAACAATTTCAATCGGCTCGCCTCAATCCCGGTGCCTCTCAAATCCTCGTCGTCGACACCAACGTCGTGCTCAACCAGGTGGGTGCTGTGGTTTTTCATCCATCCCCCCCCTCTTTTTTGCTTCCTTTCTCGAACCAATTTATTTTAATTCTTTGGAATGTTTGAAAATTTTTGGTTTTTGTTTCGTTGATTGATTCATGAACCTTTTTGATTAACATGGACCCTTTAACGCTAGCGTCATTGTAGCTTCTGCATTTTGCATTTTGCTTCGTGATCAACCACCTTACCAATATCAAGAGGTAGGTCAACAAGTCCTGAAATGTTAAGTTGCCCTCCTTGACTCCTTTTGAAGCCGTATTGTTGATTGTATTGGGTATTCATAAGCTTAGCTCTGTTTTTCTTTCTTCTTCTTTATTTGTCTATATACTTGATTTCTTGCTGATTGCGATTCTTCTCCATGTACTTGTTTCATTTGTACTTTTGCGAATTTATTTTCATTAGTATGTATTTTTCATGTTCGTGTGTTTAATTAATTTAAAGCAATTGCAAGGAGAGCTTTTTTTTCTTCCCTTGTCAAAGATACTGGAATGATTGCGTTCATCTTTTTTTTTTATGTAAGGGAAAAATAGTGGCTATTTATTGACATTATAACTTCTATAAATCATCTTCTATTTATCAATTATTGTCCTTTTTAATTTATTATAATTCAAGGCATTAAAGTATTTCCCTTTCAGAAAATTCTACCTTAAAGCAAAAAGGCGGGCTTAACCTGTTTATGAATTGCGTTATTGTACATCAGCCACTCCTATAGTTAGTAGAAGCCCTCACTTTCAATAGTGAACTTTTGTTTCAGGATATGAGCCTTCCCTAGAGAGACAATGACCTCTCTTTAAGATATTGGTGTTTCAGCTGCTATTAACTTCTTATCTGCGGTTGCTTTCTTTGTGGAATTTGCCATTTTGCGACTACAGTCATTTAATGATAGAGTCTATTTCCCAAAATGGTACCTTAAGGGCGTAAGAAGTAGCCCAAGACATTCTGGAGCATTTGTGAGCAAGTTTGTCAACCTAGACATAAAGACATACACACGGTTCTTAAATTGGATGCCTACAGCATTAAGAATGCCAGAGTGATGGTCCCCGCACAAACAGCGACCGCTGAATGCTTCAGCTGTCGGTATTAATTTTTCTTGTAGACAATGTGTCTCTGTTTTCCAATTGTTCTCAACTTAGATGGTGTGCATCACACGTATAATGTATCTCTGTCTCTCTCTCTCATATTCTCTCTCTCTCTCTCTCTATATTAAGAGCCATTAAAATTAATTATGTCTGGTTCAGGTTGCTTACGAAAGAAAGAAGCAACTGATTAAACTTTGGAAGAAAGCTGAGAAAGTTGCTGAAGATCAGTTGGGCACACAGATAGACATTCTTAACCCAATCAGGTACTAGAACAAGACAAAGTAATCTGTTTTCCAGTTCTTATTTTGAGTTATATCTTAGTTGTATATTATCATCATGATAAACTGGTGTGTGTTGGCATGTAGGACTGTTTCTGGTTGCCCTTGATTGTCAAATTGATATTTCTGGTGTGTAAAGGCATTTTGTTTTTTCATCAACAATTCCATTATCATTTTTCCTTCTTGATTGATTTTCTTATTACTTATTTGCTCCTCCTTAAAGAGTTTTACAATGTCCAACAAGAAACAAGAACGGAGATAACTCAGCATTCCCCTGCTCCCCATTCTTGTTGTATATTCAGAGGTATCTATTAGGTTATGTTGGGCATTCATTATCTGCTGATACCATGATATGCATACAAAATGTTTTCATTCTACTCAAAGTTGATGTGGTGCTTCAATTATGTAAAGTTCGATGAGTTTTATGTGATGTTTCTCCCCTACCTATCATGTGAGGTCGGTTCAAGCATAACCACCTCATTAATATTGTTCCAACAAAGACCTCTGAAATTTATTTTTAAGGAACCTTAAAAATCTTGGATTGTTGCAGACATGGTGGTCATATTGACTAGAGAGAGGACTAAGCAAGGTAAATGAATTTGAAGTCTGCATGTTCTGATGAAAGATGGTGAGTTTGGTGCATTGACAGATGGGGTCCATCTGCATGTAGAAGGAGACATGGGGCTGAGTCCCACGTGATGTTGGCTGTGCAGGGTGATGTGTGCACCTGAACACCCCCCTTCTCATCCTTATCGTCCAAAAGGGAAGGCAACACCAATTAGGACATGGATCGAAGTCGTAATCTAGTATGAAGAGGAGTGACTAGAAACTAGTTTGAGTGTTGATATGGCCGATAATAAAGGTCGATTGATGAGTAATACGGTCTAATTTGGATAAACCAGTTCAACACTCAACATAGCTCTACTTGAGCCATATATTATTTATTACATTGTTCATATCTTTGGGTGAGGTAAATGGGAGGTGGTTGGTAGACAATGGCTTTAGCAGAATTAGTGAAGGCTGCCGGTCTCGTTACATGTGTACATTTTTTCACCTTTGTATCACATTCTATAATCTTGCTGATGTAAAAAAAGTTGAATATGTTGTTTGGTGAAGATGATCAATGCCAACCAAAAAATTTGAATATGTTTTTGGAGACATCATTAGCAATTGTATTAGAAGTCCGCTTTTTGCAACTATGAATGTATCTTGGCTTTTGGTGATAATCATAGGCCTCATAGATGAATCAGTGACGATGTGATACTCCCATGATTTTGACTTTGTGTCTTCCTTTAAGTTCACTACCATTTTTCTGAGGTCAGCTTACAATTTAGACAAGCCTCATTGCATTCTACCTTCTTTGCTGGATACTTGTTGATATCTCTTTGTCCATTTCTCTTTGCGCTATGCTTTTCTTGCATATGTGGATCCCGTCGCCTTAGTTCATGAGCAGTCAGTGAAGCCATATCTAGAATTTCTTGTTATTATCTTTGTCCAATATGGCATAAATTGATATTATCTTGAGAATTAGTTTTGTTAATAAATGAAGTAGCTGCAATATCTGAATGATTGTCTCATTAATAAAAAGAACTTTATAGTTCTGTTGGAACTGATTCTTTTCTTTGTTGTTGGCTGAAGAAAGTTTCTTTGCAAGCTGTCAGAGGAGGTTCGTCTTTTACTCATCACGAGCTTAATTTTCTATACTAAATGCTTTCCCACAAATTTTTGAAGCTTAATTTTCATTTGATTAAGGGAGTTTTTGAGTGTTGGTTTTGAACATGTTTTGATAATGTAGCTCTCTTGACCCAACCAGGTTTCTCCCATATTACTAGAGTGAAACCTAAGTCTTCTCTCTCTCTCTCTCTCATGCGTGTGTGGGTTCCACCTTAAGACTACCACAAATCTCATATCAGATCAAATGGCAAAAAGGGTGGGTGCAGTAGCTTGTATTGCAGGGTTGTGAACCCTTATATGCGAGGGAACAAACGTTTGTCTATGACATAACTGAATGCTTTACAGAAAAACTGGAAGAAGGTTATTAGATGAATGCTTCAATTCATGTTTAATGTAGGAAAAGACGAAGTTTTCAAACCATTTTGTCAGTAAAATCTCAATTCTGAAATATGTTTTCTGTTTTAATTAATACTCCCTAGTCTCTTCTTGATCAATGTCTTTAGTAGAAACTTTTTCTCTTATGCACTGACATAAATAGCTCACTAATCAGTTGTTCTCTATTTATGAGGGATTCTATGAGGAAATATTGCATTTAGAGCATTGGAGCTCAGGCACCTCAGGATGAAGTTAAAAGGCAACTAGGACTCCTCTAAACCTTATCCTCTCTTTCTTCTAACGAGGCCTCTTTTTTCAGCTTGACATGTTGTGTATTTCTTTAAGCATCATTACTCAAATTATGTTGGAAGACTTCTAGAGCTTTAATTTTCCCACAATTCCACACTAGGTATGTGCATCTATGACTGTGAAGAACGAACAAGAACTTAGCCTGCTCCCAAATTTCTGAACATATTTTGGTAATCTTTATCAATATATCCATATGATGATGTGCTGCTATAATGTCTTTACATTTTTTTTTTTACAGTATGAGGTGCAAGTGGAATGCTGACAGATCGTGGAATTAATTATGATTATAATATTTTCTATCACTGTTTTAGTGGTTTCCCTATGTTGAGTAGCTGAAGCATAGAGGACTTATTGTTTGTTTCTTTTACTGTTTCTTCTTTTATGATAGTGATCATATATGATAATAGGAAAGTGCAATAAAAGAGATATGACCAACATCAATAGAATAGATGTGAAAGGACTTTTTGAACAAAATTGACATCAATTCCAAGCGTCTGTAAGTTTATCAATTGTTCATAGATCCTTACGTTTTGGATTTTCACAGTTAGTAAGTTAGTAGCGTCTGTAAGTTTTGTAAATAGTTCTGGTCCTCTATGCTAAGAAGACGCCCAGGGGCTGTGCTACATTTGAACTTTGATTGCAGAAGATTTTCTTTGAATAAGCTATTTTATGTCAATTTCTTCTCTTACAAATATCTAGTATTGATGTTGGACCTCTGTTAGATCATTATAAGACGATGTTGACTGCTTCATTTTACTGCAGGAAGGTACACTAGCCTGGCCAGGAGTGCCCGGTGCGCACATTTAAATGCTTAACATGAAATGCATGTTCCCTTTGTAGCTCTGGATTAATGAAGATGTGGTATACCTGCAGATCCTGGATGTTCCAAGTCTTTTTGGGGAAGGCTCTACAGTTGCAAAGAGGAATATTGTGATACAGGAAGAAGAGTACCCTTCAGCTCCCAGTAGTGGTTGTCGTTCATAAAACACAAGTTTATGTGGCATTTCTAACACTAGACAAGGGGTGAGACAGACTACCATTACCCCAAGAAAACTGTAAATGCAATTAATATACCCGCCCGTAATGTTTCCAGGAGCTACCTATAGCCTGTCTGTGTAAATTACTATTTGTTTTGTTGAATGTCCTCTGTTTCTGTTATTGTGTATGAGAAATTGGATTTTATGCTGCACGCCATAGGAATCAGTTTCTTTTTAGCCCTGGAAAATTCCCAAATTTTTACATTGGTGAGTTGTGAAATTTCATTCATCATTATTGGCATGTATCACTGATATTGTTCTTCAAGTTTTTAGTGTTTAGGCCACATGTCCAAGTATACTGCTCTTATAGTATGCCAGGAAGTCTTTTGATTCCAGGTTGAAACACTCTTCTGGCTCTAAAAACTGCTTTACCGATAAATGAGTTTGATATCGTACATACGGATGGTTTACATATAAATGGAACTTTATGTATATAAATCTTTATTAATAGGTTTAAATTATTTATATAATATAGGGAAAATTATTTAAATAATAATTAAAAAATAATAATTATCACATTGAACCACTTTGGGAAATATTTCCCAAAGTGGTGTTCCTTTTTGCCACACAGTTGGCGCCTGTGTGGTTTTTTTTAAATTTTTTTAGATGATTTCGTCCTTTAAAGTCAGGTTTAAGTTAATTTTGTCCTTCTAAAGGACGAAATCAGTTCAATGTTTTACCAAACTTGACCCGATTTAGCCGTTTAGAAGGGCGAAATTAACTTAAGGCGATTTCGTCCATTTAAATTTTTTTAAAATCTATTTTAAACTAACTTTAACACGTCCCTGTTCATTCATTCAATACGTACACAATTTCATTCATTCCACACATTCCATACATAACAAAGATAACATTAAAGTTATTAACATCATCAAATAAAAACAAACATAAAATAGAAATATTTATCAAATATATTACATCGCAAGTTAAAAAAATGCTTAGTTTAAAATAAACATATAACAAAGCAAATGTTATAATCTCCTACGTCGTCGCCTCGACAGTGTTATAATCTCCTACGTCGTCGTCTCCTCATGATCTGCCTATTTCGGCTCTAACTTTGGCTGTGGCTCCGGCTCTAGCTCTATCTCTAGCTCTGGCTCTGGATGTGGCTCTAGCTCTGGCTTCGGCTCCGGCTCAGCATAAGTAATAGATAATTAAACACGAGCTGGCCGATGTCGTCTATAATATAAAATTGGATCTGGTTGAGTTACATGTGCAGTGACTGGAAATGATGAACGGGGAGGAGACCTATGCACTGCTGATGAAGATAGAATATCAAGGAATGAAGAGTACATCGGCTGTGTCTGAGCGGCCTCGTCGAGAGGATAATCTCTATGAACATCCGTAATCACAAGCTACGAATGACATCATCATGCTCCCTAATCACCGACTGACATGCTGCTAATTGTGTCAGTCAAATGCGCATGTGTACGTCGAACTACATGAAGCTATAAAAAAAATAAATTAAAAAATAGATAAATAATTAATAAGAAATAAGAAAATAAGATGTGCCTTAATGAACAAAGTTATACTTACCAAAGCTGCCTCAGATGCTCCCCTAGGGTGATATGTCATCTCCTCTATATCATCGCGCGGTAAAATATATTGTCTTGTAATCGATAAATACCACTGTATATATGCGCTACACACATCTCGCGATGTCAGAGCCATCTCCCCTCTGATAACAGTGACTCTCCTATCCTCCTAGCGAGCGATATATGGCGCATGATGTAAAGTCCAGTCGGTAATATGGTGGCCCTGTCGAGTGATGCGATGGACAAACTCGACGGTAGAAGGTTGGACCCCTTGCTCTAGGTTAAACTGGAGCATTACATGATCTGGCACATACATCTCTACTATCTCATAACATATTAGTGGAGTTTGTGATAGCCACACCTCTCAACCATCGGTGCATAGAGGAGGTAACTCAGCCAATACTTCCGGTGAGTACCGTTGCTAAATAACCTATACAATAATTTAGTTTAAATAACGACGAAATTTTATATAATCATTACAAAAAAAGTTTAACACGGCAATAAAATTACCTAATATGGTCGCTGGTGGTCTAACTCCCCTCTATACAATTGGAGCGCTCCTTGTGGATTTTCGGTTCTCTTTTTCTGAACATTCCACCTTAAGGAGTTAAATTTAAAAAATGAGTTCAACATATGTACATAAAACATTGCTAAAAAAATTAAGTGTTAAACATAAATAAAGCCTACCTCGCTCCTAATGGAGCACCCTCGACTAAGCGACCCATCTTAGCACTTGGTTGTCCGACATGTAAATGCTCCCACGACCATAGCTATGTCAGAAAATATGATAATAATTATTAAATAAAATTTAGGAATTATACGTGCAAAAAAATATTTAAAGTTACGAATTCATTTACCTGAAGAAGGGACATACAACCTACAATCCCCGAGGTCATGGCCTGGCATGCTTTCCCTAACTCTCGGTATAAAAATGCAAAAGTAGCACTGCCCCATGAATAAGCACTCGCCATGTCGAAGTCCGCAAGGAGGGAGAGATAGGCCACATGTACATGGCTGCTCGTGGTATCCGCAAATATCGTGGCTCCAAGTAAATGTAATAGATGGGCTCGTGCATGCTGCTCGATAACTATCTCCGTAGCATCGGCTGGGAGCTCTCGAAACTCTTGCAAGAGCCATCGTAGGGTCATTCGGCTACCACGCATCACTGTAGTAGGAGGAGCTCTACCAAGGAGTCTAACTAATATGTCCACATGAGCTCCTCCTATCGTGCCCGTCACCGCATGTCCATTGATGCGAAGTCCTAACAGAACTACCACATCCATGAGAGTGATGGACATCTCTCCATAGGGCAAATGAAATGTCTCTGTCTCCCTCCATCTCTCAACAAGAGCTATCAATAGAGGCCGATTGAGACAGATGTACTATAGATGAATGAAATGCCCAAATCCCGCTCGCTCGATATAGGGCAGCATACGATCATCCACTGGCCAATGGCGGAGATACGTAAAATGTTCGGTGCACTCATGGCGCCCGGGTTCCTATAATAAATTTAAAAATTATAACCCAGCGTACTATATCGTCAAACAAAAGAAAACAAATTTTAAAAAGAGTTATCATACCTCTCCTCTCCAAATAGCAGCCGACCTATGTGACTCCTGTTGTATGAGTATAGAATCATCAATCGAGCCTGACACGTAAGAAGGCTCTGCATGATCCATATGATATGTGGAAAATTAAGATCATATCATTAATTGTAAGGAACATATGCTCATACCTAAAATAGAGAATAAATAGAGAGATTGATTATATGTTTACCAATCAACAGGAGGGTTTCTACATGATTTACTATTGTACCCACTTTGTTTACACCTCCTGCATTTATATCCTCCTCTACCATCTCTCTCCATAGTTTTACGGTCCATTGTATTCCTAATGCGAACAAACCGTGGGCGACCGAGTTGCCTTGTTGCTATCAGAGGGTATAACACAAAAGGTATATCCCTCTCCCAATACTTCAGACCATGAGGAGAATAAAATTATGCCGAGTACACTTTTTTATAAGTAGAAGATGTGTAAAATAGTGATGCCTATATCAGCTCCCACCGCTTTGCCCACACGGCGATAAGGTGTGTGCAAGTATAACCATAAACCTGAGGGATGTTGCATGTACAAGTATGCATCGCCGCATTTACCATAACCTTCCGGCCATGAATTGACGTTACTTCGTATTGACCGCTGTTGATCCTATTAACTATATACTCCCCAAAATTTCTTGTTTGCTCTCTCAATATTGCTTCTACTCTGGGAGTATACGGGGTGGCCATGGCAGATGCGGTAGAAGATCGTTTAACGAAAATTTTTATGACCCGATAAAAAATAGTTGACACTAAAGCCTGCATGGGTAATCCTCGTGCCCCCTTCAAGATGCTATTTAAACTTTTAGCCATATTTGTAGTCGTCATGCTGAATGTCCTAAAACCACCGTGGGCAAGGGACCACTGTGCAAGATGCAATTCTCCTCCTAAGAGGAGATGTTTTGCCCTAGGACTCTTTTGACCAATTAAGTTCATTTTAGCATCAAACTTTTCTACTGTAAGTGCACAAGCTGCTACCCCAATCAAGTTCGCCAGTGTATCATTTTTGAACTCCTTAAAATTTGCTTTTATGTGACAGATGCAATAACGATGGTGGTACAAAGGCTCGGGAAGAACCTCAGGCACGACCTCCTAAAGCCCCTTATGTCGATCTGAAATAATGACGATGTTCATCATGCTCATCAGTACATGATCCCTTAGTTCCATTAAGAACCACTTCCAATTGTCTCCATCTTCCTTCTCGACAAGCCCGAATGCAAGAGGAAATAACCCATTGTTTTCATCTGTAGCCGTTGCAACCATAAGAGCATTAGGATATCTGCCATACAAGTTAGTGGCATCAACACCAATCACAGGGATGCAATGTTGAAACCCCGCTATAGAAAGCCTAAATGCCCAAAACAACTGCTTAAATCTCCTACATATGCCACCATTTGCACGATGTACTTCATCATCCTCAAGCGGTAATAGGTGCCAGAATTCGCTTCTTGCACTACCCTTAGGTACATTGGCAACAATTTATATGATTCCACCCAATCCCCATAAATAGCCTTGATTGCCATATTCCTTGCTGCCCATGCTTTCTTATAAGATATGTCAACATGATACTTCTCCTTCATTCTTTGAATAATATCCCCTTGTGTGAGAGTTAATTTGGCGTAGATAGCGGCATTATGACCTTTGAAATAAAGGAGGCATTGCACTGCAAATGATCTGTGCTAAGCTGAGCATTCCGACATGTGTGGTCACCTTTGTACGTCTTCAATTTAAAGTACCCACCACCCCTTTTTATTAAGCCATGAACGCTCCAAGGGCAAGTGCTATCAATGCACTTCACTGTATACTTTGACAAATTTGTTTGTACAACCTTCTATTCGACATGGTTTTGAATGGAAAACTCTTGCAAGGCTGTAACAAATGCTTCTTTATTCTCCAAGATGCGGTCAACATATAACTCATCTTCGTTTTGTTGGTCCATATCCATTGTAGAATTAACTGCCGCATCTATCTCCTCATCTGTGATGTGTGCATAGAGTGGCTCCACTTCATAGTATGGCGGCTCTTCATCATCCACATTCATATCATTTGCGACAATAGCATTGTCTACCGCATCATCCCCCTCGCCGTCAACCATCTGTTGAGCGTCTTCACCTCTGACCCCTTCTTCGTTCATGTCAGAATCTTCTCCACTTGCTTCGCTAATATTATCTTCACCTTCATTAGCCTCATTTTCATCAATATCTTCATCATGGACATATGCCCCCCTACATATAAACATCGCATATGTATTAAATTTCATATGCCTAAAAATGTTATATTCATTTATGAATATATATTTCACCTTTATTGGATAGTCTAGCATTGGTATGACCAACATGCGTGTAGGGGTAATGAATGCCCATCGAACATTGAGTTCCATACCATGCACTACCTTGAGACATTTGAAAGCTAAATGGCTCGTGTGCATGCGTTGTGGACCTTCTATATTACACAGAAAATTCAAAATTTAGCTAAACATATTTAATTGATAATTATAAGATTCAAAAAGTATTCACAACTTAATAAACCTTACCTCAAATTAGGTCCACTTCCATCGTCCATAGGGGCAGACGATCTATGACGTTCATTTGAAGCTAATGTCATAGATAAATTTCCTTTTTCTTCATCGTCCACCGGCATTTGCATATTCCTTTCATTGTTCACATTTCTATCTGAGCTCCTATGTGAGCTCCTGTGAGAGCTCTTATGCGAGCTTCTATGTGAACTACTTCGCCTTTCACTAGGCACTCGGGCATCTTTTTCGAGAAATAACTCAAAAGAAATTACATGACACAAGTGGTGAAACATAAAACCCAATGATGCATCGTCATTTATGCATATTAGTTTCATTCTCGATCTATATGACAAAATATTACATTTTATAGTAATTTTCCATCTTCTTCGATCCCACCCAACCTTGCTTGCTACTCGCATCTCAAATTCATCATATGTAGATGGTTTCTTAATTAATAATCCTTCTGTGCGCCCATCATAATTAAGTAAAAATCTAACCATTTCTTCTGCCATCTCTATTCACTTAATTCATAAACAATAGATTAAATTAATATTAGATTAAGCCACATAGACCAAAAGTATGAATCAAAATAAACCACATAAGTAGATAAATAATCGATTCACAACAACTTAAATGTATCTACAAAAGAAGTCAAAAAATATTAAACTTCTTCAAATATTACATTTACCCTACTGATAAAAATATTAAACTATTATTAATAATAACTCTATATAAAAACAAAACTCCACTAAGATGCATGATATGGTTCATGATCTCGCAATTAAATAATGGTTAACTTGGATTATTCAATTTCGACTTTATGATTATGCTTCTCGTATATCTTGTTTGTTTCTTGCAACAAATTATGAAGAGCTTCTTTTTTAGATTTAATTGATTTTCTACTTTTTTTCTTGGAATTTTTTATATCCTAATTCATATTTATAGCAGACAGATTTACTACTATTGAAAATATACAATCCCAAATAAAATAAGGACCTTGATAATAAAAAAGATATTAAGCAACTAGAACAATATATGTTAAAGACCTTGATAATAGAGAGATTAAAAAATCCTTGTCTTTGAGAATTAAGAGAGATGAGAATTAACCCTAATTCTTAATGCAAATATAAGAGTTGAAATAGAAGAAGCACTACAACAAAAAAGACTATTAGCGATGCTTATAAGCGTCACTAATAATCATATAAGCATTGCTAATGACTATTAGCGACGCTTATAAACCGTCACTACGTATGTCGCTTAAAAATGAGTTGCTATTGATTATTAGCGACGCTTAGGGAAAGCGTCGCTAATAGTGCACATTAGCGACATTTATACATACGTCGCTAATAATTTTAGTATTAGCAACACATACTAAAGCGTCGCTAATAGTAAAATTATTAGCGACGCATAATAATAAAGCGTCGCTAATACTTGATTATTAACGACGCTTTCCTATACGTCGCTAATATAAAAAATTATTTTAAAATTGCATGGCGGCGGGGTGGTAGAAATCGCACGGCGGCGGGGCAAATCATGCACAACAGAAAGAAAGGAGCGATCTGGAGGGGAGAAGCGGAGGCGGGTTAAAGAAGACGACGATTTCGTCCTTTAAAAAGGACGAAATTAGCTTAAGTTGATTTCGTTCTTTAAAAGAACGAAATTTGCTTTGTCATGCAAAACTCAACGGCCGAACTAGCCAAGTGTGGCGATTTCGTCCTTTAGAGGGTCAAATCTGGTAAAACGTTAAACTGATTTTGTCCTTTAGAAGGACGAAATCAACTTCATCTAAATCTTTTTTAAAAAAAAACCATGTAGGCGCCAGTTGCTTGGCTGGCACCTGTGTGGCAAAAAGAAACACCACTTTAGGAAATATTTCCCAAAGTGGTTCAATGTGGTAATTATTATTTTTAATTATTATTTAAATAATTTTCCCTATAATATATATAGTTTTTTTTCAAAAAATTACTAAAAATATAAAGGAATTTGTTTTAAAAAAATGATAGTATTGGCGACAGTTAGCGGCGGCCACAACCATCGCTGAAAATTTAATTCATTTTTTTTTAAATTCACTAGTGACAATCACGGCCATTGCTAATAGTACACTAAGCTATTATTGATTTTTTTTTTAAAAAAAATTAGCATTAGCGATGGCCACTACTGTCATTAATGTCGCTATAGTCTTAAGGGCAACAAGGGATAAGGATTTTTAGTAACGGTCATAACCTAAAACTTGGATAAGGATTTTCCCTATAAGTGTTATTAGCGACGCATAGTAATATGCGTCGCTAATAATATTTCTTTTATTTCTTTTTTATTATTTTTAAAATATAATGATTTATAAAAAAATCTTAAACAATTAAAATTAAATTAATCTGGATCTCCTCTCTCATAACACACACTCTCACTCATCCTATCTCTCTCTCTTCACCCTTCTCTCTCTCTTTCTCTCACTCTCTCCTCTTTCTCTCGCTCTCTCATCCTTCTCTCTCCTCACTCTCTTTCACCTCACTTTCTCTCTTCTCTCCTATTTCTCTCTCTTCCCTCTCTCTCCACACCCTCTCTCTTCTCTTGCATCACTCTCGATCTCTATCTACCCTCTCTCTCCTCTTTCTCTATCTACCCTCTCTCTCCCTTCTCTCTCCTCATCCTCTCTCTCCTCCTCTTGCTCTCTTATCTCTCTCGCTCCTCTCTCTTGCGCTCTTCACACTCTCTCTTTTATTATAAATTATATTTTAAAATTAATAAAAAAATATAAGAAATAAAATATATTATACATAAATAGTGAAAGTTTAATCTATTATTGACACTACCTTTTATTAAAAATTTAATATTTATTTATTATATATACAAATAGTAAATATTAAATAAAATAAATTATATTTAAGAAGTTTATTTTAATTTTTTTTAATATTTATTTATTATATACTTATTTATTGTAAATAAGCGTTGCTATTATCAATGCTATTTGCGACGCTTGTTTAAAGGCATCGTTAATAGTTCTAAAAATTTAATTTTTTATTTTAAATTCATTACTATTAGTGACGCTTTTATTAAGAGTCGCTAATAGCATAAATATTAACGACGCTTTGTAATAAGTGTCCCTATTATTTAAACTATTAGCAACACTTTAAACAAAGTGTTGCTAATAGTTATGATTTAAAAAAAACAAATATATTTTAGAGACGCTTGTTTTATGCGTCGACGCTAATAGACATTTATTAGCGATGCTTTTTATTAAGCATCGCTAATAATTGTAGTAATAGCGAGCTTTGAAATAAGCATTGATAATATATTAAGCATTGCTAATAGTTAATTTTTTTTGCAATGCTTATGTTTGCGTCGCAAATATCAGTTTTAGCAACGCTTCTATTTGCTTCGTTAATAAAAGTGTCGCTAATGATATATTTTGTTGTAGTGTAAATTGAACTAAGATTTGAAACTGCAAACTGTAGGTTTGTTTACATATATACTCAGACATTCCATACTTATTCCTTCGTACTTTAAGAGTCAAGATTTGCTTCAAATAGGAAGATATTTAGATGCACCTACCTGCAATAAGCTCGAAATGAGCCCATATTGCAAGTGGGCATGTGAGTACAGTAAAAACCGACTGTAGCTGGTTACCTGCATAGGATGACCAACCACAATCAATTTTGATAGCCACACACCCACCTATAATATGGGGCTTATTATAGGCAGGTACATTTAAAAATCTTCATTCCAAATGGCTTACTGCCAATGTTAAGTTTAACACCAACCACCCCTACATGTCAATATCGGTACTATTCATCTTCCTCTAATCATTGATGCTCTCATTGATGTATCGATGAAGGTATTAGTGATCAGAGCAGATGAAAGAAAGTTCTCATTCTAGTGCTCAATTCTTTCCCATTTGTAATAAAATTTAACCATAACATTTGTACCCATAAAAACTTTAATTTTAATTACAATTTCTACTCATATAACCATATAAATCATGTTTACCATAAATAATCTTTAATCATGATTATAACACCACCCATTAATAATTTTTGATTCAAGATCTTGATTTATTCACCAAAATAACTCATACTATCTGAGACATGTTTCATATCGAATTTCCAAAACATATTTTTGGTTTAAGACTAGCAATCAAACTATTTTCACGAAATGAAAATCATTTATCACGTGTGTTGACTGCTATTCCTTGTAGAATTTGTTCTTTCCCTTGATTCTTCTTTATTTAGAATGCCCTTGATCTTTTCCATCTTTATGTTAAATTTTTTTTGAATGAATGAGAGTCTAAGGGATCTCAAAGGGTATTTGTAAAGGAAAAAAAATGGTATATAACCATCAAACTGGGTAATCTTTTATACCATCTATGAAACTACCCCGATTGTCAGCACCCCCACCGATGCATCAATGTCGCATCATTGGGGCTCTCATACTTAATTTATTTATTAATTATTTTGACAATTAGACACTCTCTGTCAATCACAGATGGGTTATGCTCCTTCAACTTCCAATGATTTGAAGTTTGAGTCAGCTTGCCCCAGCTAGCTCTATACTCCTCAAGAGTTTTAGCTGGTCTTTGAAGTCAATCCTTTTATCCTCAATATATAGGATATGAGAGAATTTGCATGCTCTTCACAAAAAGATTGCTCACTAAATAATTCCAACTAAAATTCAAAAATGCAGAATGTTTGTTGTCTACATGTATTTTGAAGGATAATCCAAGGAAATTTATTCAACCTTCAAAGTCACATCATTTGGAAAGGAGACCCACTAGAAATTTGTAAGAACATAAGTGTCCTTATGTCATATGCTGGTTTATTGTCGTGATCAAAACAATGTCATCAAATGTGTACTTTGAGTCAATTTATAGTCTAAAAATAGATTTATGAAGGTGGAACAAAAATAAGACTCAAATTTGTGTCTTCGACAAGTAAAAACATGCACGCACATCACATTTTTACACTTTAGGGTAAAAGTGAACTTAGGTGAAAGAATAGTAAAGTTTAGAATTTTATAGAACGAAAATAAAATTACAAAAAATTTAACAGAATGATCGATCATTTCTATAAACTGATCGATCGTCACTTGAAATTGCTATGTATAAAACGAAGCCGAGAGTTAGCGATCGATAAGTATGTTGAAGCGATCGATCATTTAAAGAGTCATGTTGAACAAATACAAGGAATGATTGATCGCCCTGTGGAAACGATCGATCGTTTGAGGGACAAGTTGCCAAATTTAAGATTTTTCGGTTTGGTTACAATTCCTAATTAGAGACCTTTTCCTTTTAGGGTTTGTGAGTCTATAAAAAGGCATTGGAACGTGGTGGAGAAAAGAGAAGACCTAGAAAAAAACTTTGAGAGCTTGTGTGAAGTCTCTTCAATGGAGTTTTGAGAGAGTGTCTTCAAAATTGTGAGAACCTCTACTATAAATAAAAGAGAGTGATTAGAGCTAAGATTAGAGAGCAAAACACTATGTATTTGTTGAAGCTTGTTGCTGAGAAGATTAAGTGAATAGAAGATTCATTCCAAGGAGGAGATGAAAGATCTATGTTGATCAAGAGAGCACAAAGAAGAAGAAGATTAAGCTATGATTGGTAAACAACAAAGGAGTGGTTGATTTAAAATTCAAGAGTGGTGTGAAGATCCAGCCGGTTTGAAGAAAAAGAATGAGTCTTTTGTCTATATAATCGGTAATTCTGTAATCTTGAGTTTACTTAGTGCATAGTTGATATGGACAGAATGTCCCATGGTTTTTCTGTGATTGGGTTCCATGTAAAAATTCTTGTGTGTATTGTTTATTGATTTGATTATGAATTTATCGTTATAACACATTAGAATTAATGATGTTCAATTGGTTAAATTCTAGGTTTATTTAGTTTAAAGGGGAAAACAAACATTGTAACTTAATTGCGAGTTAGAGGTACTTTGTTTTCTCTGTTTGTTTATACCACACAATAGTCCAACAAACCAACAAAATCTAGGTTAGCTTTAGACATAGAAGAATTTGCCAAATAGCCATTAAATATAATATATTACACAAAATATCTCCAACAATGCACAAAATGCCCTTATGCGCATGTAAACCTCTACACATGTGGCATAAATTATATAAAATACCCCTTTCTCATTTCCTTCCTTTTATCTTCACTAACTCACTGTTTCTCATTTCCACCACCTTCGCCACTGGCACCGCCACTTCCACCACCAACTTCATCATCCTCATCACTGGCTCCATTTCATCCAATTTCGTATTTACCTTCTCCACCATCAACACCTCCTCTTCTTCTTCTTTTTCCTCCTGTCCTCCTCCTTGTAACATCCCTGATTTTTTTTTTGTAATTTTCTATGACCTGTCTATTGTTTTTCCACTCATTTTTTGACATGGAAATTTGACGTTTTGACATATTTATTTTTGTGTATTTTACCCCGGTATTTGTACCCGTAGAGTAGGGCATGAGGCTCAGTTGCAGCCATTGGGCCTTAGTGCACCACAATGATTTTTGGCACAAAAAATAAAGAGATTGGATGAGAAAGCAAAAATGAGAGAGGAGAAAAAGGAAAAGAGGAAAAGAAAAAATAAAAAAGGGTAAACGGTGGATCGGGGAACGAGTCCGCGCCCGACCCTCGTGATGAGAGAATGCTCCCCTTTGTTCATGCGAGCTAGAGACGACACTGCCACCAATTGCTAGCATCCACTATGCCAACTATGACCTGGCAACCGCCTTGCCGTCGTCTCTGCCTACCCCACTGGACCCCTATTTCGATCTGACTCTGTTTCCCTTGGTTAGCTCCCCCTCTCTGTGTTTTTTTATTTGATGCCACAGCTGAGGGCCAGCAAGGGCCGACCGTCTACCGTGTCCTTTACCCCAGCCCGACGACAGCTATGGGCCATCCAATGGCAGATGCAAGGATTTTACTCAAGGGGGTCAAAAAATATATGTATATAAAATAAATTTTATTTTAAAAAATTACTAAATTTTATAATAAAGATGCTATTGGTGTCACGACCTGGATTTTTAAAACCCTTTTTAAATAAAGGAGACGCGATAAATCACGATAAATTTTTTTTTCCTTTAAATCAAATCAAATCAATCGAGTAAAATATCTAGATCGTGATAACTGGGGTTCACAAATACGAATATCAAAACATATGATATTATTACACATGTCAAATTTCAATAAACAACAGGTTAACCCTCTAAGTACAAGTTTGCCATTTGTTCGAAAATAAACAACCAAGTAAAGTTGGCTCTCACGCTAGTAATTACAATTACTTACAAGATTGCAGAAGTAAGAAACTAGATCCCACTAGTGCAATGTCGGCCTCAAATGCCCACCAATGTCTTGATCTTGCAGCATCCCCATCTAAAGTTCCTGCAAGCAAAGAAGACCAAACAACAACCAAACATCACCTCCCCTTGGAAGAGCGTTTCAGAAGAACAAAAGTAAAATTTAATGTTTTTCTGATCGGGCCAACATCAGCCGATGTTAGTTGCCTACGTACTCATCAGACAACATCTCCAATGTTTCCAACAAGATCGGATCTAGACATAGTTCTGCCTAAAACTACACAATAGTAAGAAGCATAGCATCACAAATGCAATGATTAAGTATTTTAAAGCAACCTACATTTTATGTAAGTCCTTTAATCATTCCACTTGTTCTAATTAAACAAGCAATATGAAACAATGTTATTAATTATCTCTCAAACCATTGTTCGATAGTTAATATCCCCATCTAATCCTAATGACAGATAGACTAATCAGATGTCAACCTAAGTGACTAATGATAAACTCACCATAGACCACCCTCAAAGGTAAATCCATGACAAAACACCCTGGAATCCACTAGGCCCCTGGAATCTACAAGGAAGTACCATCACCCCTCCTAGCCCACAAAGGACCTGACCGAAGTGGAAGGGCATGGCCCACAATTGCACATGAACAGAAGTGGCGGGAAAAGCTAATTAAGCAAGATGTCAGCTAATCCAAATGCATGTACACTAAAAGATCCTCAATAGATATGGGGTGAGCCCAGCTCACGCAGAGCTCCTTCTAATGGGGAGATGCAATTACATGGTCAAATCAGTGGCTCTTCAATAGAGCTAAAACTCAAGAAACCATTCTGAACCCTATTTTGCTAATCAATAAGCCAGGATTCCGAATGACTATCCCAAACCCTATTAGTCCCTTCTAGACTGGGATTTAAAACTCGAAACTCCCATCGGTTCATCAACCAAGGCAAATCGTCAGGTCAAAGGCTTTGTTCACTCTATGAACTAGTCCCAGACCCCTATGAGGTGTTTTAGTCTTTATCTTGATTAGGTTTTCTCACCCAATCCAAAATAACCACCCCATCAATTAATCTTTCAATAATCTTAAACTAGTGATAAGTTACTATCACAACATCAATACCAAATAACGAAATAATAACAACATAAACAATCAGAACCACATAGGTCCAAGCAGGTCATAATATCAATAACCAAATTTAATAATGATATTAGAATTATTCGAGCTATTGTGCCTTAACCCTCCTTTGGTTAACTTATTAAATCTCTTTGAAAACTGATTATAATGTACCTGAGGGCATTAAGGTAATTATTCTATAATGGATAAGGTCATTTCTGCACTTGGTAAGTCTTTAACCTCTCAAAAGGTTCAATATCTCATCGGCCTGTTAATTTCATTCACATGAATGTGGGCTAGTACCCTCATAAGGGTATTTTTGTCTTTTTGTTTAGGGCTTCCTTGAACCTCAATGGGTCCAAAACTAATCTCAGGGTTACACCTTGACGTTATGAACCTGAGGTAATTTTCTTACAGTTTAACGGGGTCGTAAACCCCTTGAACCGACCCCGGTTAAATTAACTATCTTACCTTAACCCTCGGGGTAGAATAATCAATTATCTAATTACTGGGATTTTTCCCTAGCTTATGGATTAGTCCAAATTTAGTATACACATTAAAACATCGATGAGATTTTTCTCAAATTTTAAATCAACTCATAGCCCCATGAACCGAAGCCCTTAAGTCTGGTCATTAGCATCATTCTACAATTCTAATTATAAGGGTAAATTAATCATTTTATGGACTTTGGAAATTTTACCCTTTTGAAACTTGGCCACAACACTTAGGAATAACCTCATGGTAATTTGTATTTTTTTAAAATTTCTTGACAACTCTAACTCACTGAACCGGAAGAGTGTGTATTGTTTTCTTTTTCTTTTTAAAACCGGACCGGATCGGGTCGGGTTACTTGACCCGGTCCAGGGATTAGACGACCCGCTTGCAGGTCGTCTTCCCCTCGACCGGCCAGAGGCCGTTCAGCCTCTGGCGGCGCTGCCCTTTACCACTGCAGAGGGGTGGGCAACCCAGTATATCCGGACCGCCGGAGCAAGGCGGAACCGATAGGGTCGGTCCCGCTGCCGTCCGGTTGCCAAAAAGACCATTTTGTTGTTTATTTTTCTCTGAGTTTTGCAACCAGTCTAAGTCACCGCAGTAGGCAGGCAGCCACGACCGGGAAATGAACTGGGCTCAACCGGATCACTATCTTCTGGCGATTCTGTGACCCTTGGTCGCGCCTCCGGCTAGGGTTTGCACCACGCCGCCACCGCCTGTCATTTTTTTTTTCTGGTTAGCATCCGAATCACTACGGTTGCTGCGGCCATGCCACTGCTGCCTGGACTGCCACGGCCAATGCTAGGGCGGCCCCTCCATTGCCATAGTTTCGGCCAACGATCGGGCAGCTGGCCAACCGGCAGCCGGTAAATTTACTTGCAGCTGAAATAAGAAATCTCTGTTCCCCTAATTACGGGAACACAATTCGTATAAATTATAAAATAAATAGTAAACTGCAGAACTAGTGTAATGATCATTTAGATTTATTTAACGAAACTGCTACTAATCTTGACTCGAAAATTAAGATAGCGATCCAACCTTAATTGTCGGTTTGCCATAGATCCTCCGCCACCGGAGCCTCCTTCTTTGCTTCGGCCAAAAGACCCCCCTAATAGTGCCCTAATGAGGCCTTATAGGAGTTGGGTCAATCCCCTCAATTAGGCCACCTAATTGGGCTTCTAAACATTAATTTCGGAGCTCTAATTAATCGGGTCCGCAAAACAACTTAAACGGCCCAAATACACGTTTAAATCGGGTAAACGGGCCCTATACGATATGTTCAACTTCGAACAGTTGTATATCCCTCATCCGAACTCCAATTTGCGCGTTCTTGGTGGCGTTTTGAAACTCTTTATGTCTACTTTCTAAATTTATTAGTCAGCTATAAATTCGATCTGGGGAAGAAGTTATTCTATGAAAAAAGTCAATGGGTCAAACACCCTATTTTTTGCGTATTTAAATTTTGAAAACTAGAAAAATTCGGGATATTACAATTGGAAAAATTAAAAACATAAGATTAAGACCATAGCCTCCTACAACTAAGCCTATTAATAGGAGTCAAGGCAATTCTAGGTATGGTTATTTATTAGATTTACTTTTTAGTGGGTCCAATGAGACTCAATGTATAGGTAAAACTATACATATCTCTCATAAGTCATGGGGGTCAGCTGACCCCCTTGGCTATAATGTGGATCTGCCCTTGGGGCCATCCCTCTGGCTAGATCTACCTCTTCCCCCCCTCTCTCCTCTTCTTCGGTTTTGTGTCTGGCAGAATTTTTTGCCCCTTTTTGCCTTGTAAATTTCTACCACGCTAGCCGGCGGATGGCCTTTGGCTCATCACCGTGGCTTTGTTATGATTAGGCAATGGCAAAGGGCTGTCTCTCCTGGCCACTTTTGGCCTCCCCTGCACCCCACTACTCTTCCTTCCTCTAGCCAGACGCCCCTCATGGGTGTGTCTCTAGCTACTGTTGACAGCCAATTGCCAGCCCTTCGGCCGGAGTTGGCTTCACCCCGGCCAGGCATTGACAGACGGCCAACCTCACATGGCCTGGCCCCATCTCCTTTGCCTAAACGAGGCACCCCCACCCCTTCTCTCCATTTTAAGCCCAAGGGTTATTTGCCTCTGTTATGCCTTTCACGGCCGCCAACTAGAAGGGGTTGTCCTACCAACGTCCAGCCTTCCCTTACTCAGCGAAGGTGGGGAGCCATTGCACCTGGCCGCGCTCCATCTTTTGATTATTGCTCCTCTGTTGTGTCGTATCCACCCCCATTCTATTCTATTTCACCCAAAACCCCACTGCCCTCCCCCTGATCATTTGCAAGAATTCAATATCCATCACTGGATTCTGAATTACCTCAACTTGACAACAACAGAGCCACTGTCATGGACCGGCCCAACCCCATTACTCTGACCCCTCTTGTAATGCCCAATATTTTTTAACATATTTTCTTTAAAATTCAAGGAAAATTATTAAAACATAATGACTGTAAATCGGGAAAAATGACAAAATATGAAACCTGTGAAAGCAGTTTTATAATTTAAAACATCACACATCAATTTTTCCCATACAATTTTTTTCTTTTTAATCAAACATCGTATTGCCATACTAAAATTCTCAGGCGTTACTAAAAAACAAGCATACGAAAGAAATCACCATGATTATGGACTTTAAATATAAATCTTTCCCAGGCATCTTTGAGTATAAGTCCCATAAAGTCTAATCCAAATTACAAGTCCAAAAAGTATAAACACTTTAATTCTTATTTCACCCATCAAATCGTGGCATAAATAAAGACTCGCAATGAGTCAAGGGTATACCTAAACCAATGGAATCAATTCACCACAGAAATAAGCGTCCATCTCCTGGAGCTCTTTGTCACAAATTTGCAAAAGTCTCCCGACATTGGGGCTAAAAAAATAGGGAAAATGAGTATTTTCATACTTTGTAGGGAAATACTCAGTAGGAGAGTTCTAAATAGTGAACTCTATAAGTCCATACATAGATGAGTTTATGCACTCAACCATGAAGTATAAAGCATCGAAATCACAACAGAGTCGTATAATATAACAATTATACACATACAAATATCATCTTACCTCTCTTACACTTACAATTATACTCATACAACTCTTACACTTACAGTCTTACTCAAAATATTCTTATAGTCTAACTCATACCATCATGCTCAAATTCTTACTTTTACAGTCATGCTTTAAAACATATGCTTACAGTTTTGCTAGGAAACATACGCGTATAGTCTTACTTGGAAACATATGCTTATAGTCTTGCTTAGAACATAGTCTTACAATCTTACTCAGAATCTTACACTTACTCAGAAACATACGTACTCACTCATACAATTGTATACCTACTATCGACCACTAAAGCTCATTACAATTAATAAGCTCCATCATCAAAATAGAAAGGAATGCCATTGGGTTATTACCTTAACCTTCGGGGAGTGACTAGACGCCATGGATTTTTCTGAAGTCAAGGCACACCTATGCTTATAGGGCACATGATCAAACAGGTGAGAGCAATTCCATGATACTACTTACCTAAGCATACAAACACCCACACTCTAGGGGCCATACAATGTCTAACTAAGGGCATAATCATACAGTGCCACTCTTGGGTGAGAATCTTACAGTGCCACTATTGGGCAAAATCATATAATGTCGACTAAGGGCTGAAACATATAGCGCTCTCAATAGAGCATCAAACGTCTGGGCTTAATATAACACAGACAAAATAAAAAATATACATCACTCTCAATAGAGCATCAAACGCCTAGGCTTAGATACAACACATAGACAACATCTCGCAGGATAAACACCATGGCAAGACATGAGAAATGCTCATCCGACTCATTATCGGCTAGCTCAAACACGAAACTTAATCCGTCGAAACCCTCAGGTCTCAAACTCACAATGCTATCATATTAGCTTTTCTTATAATTCAAGTTTTAATTAAGTAATTTATGTAGGTACAATTATGTTATAACAACTTTTAATCTTACAGTCTTCCGTTGATCAATCTGAAGTTGAGCCCATTCCGAAACCCTAGTTTATTAGGGCAGAAGACTTAACTTAACCCATCTATCTCACAACATAACTCACCGTACACCAAATCCTTACATATTCATACAGTCTCCACCATCCACCTTATGGCCAAAACATCTTGCTTAGACGTTATCAAACTAAGCTCCTTAGAGACAACCCCAGTTATCACCCTCTTACTTATACCTCCATTATTATGCTTACTTTCCACTTCATAATATGTACGTTATGCTTACACAATTATGTAACACTCTTTATGTATGACAACCCCCCATAAGGCATTAAACCTTAAATCTACCTACTTGTTGCCCCCAACATATGCTCCAATCCAAACCAATCCAATTCACTCCAATCCTTGCCTGTCAAACATACATTCTCCGTCTTCCATCATACGGTTACACATCCACAACAAATCCATACCAAACCCTCTGTCACCTCTTACCGTCCATTGCCTATAGATCTGCCCACACACATACACATATCCATCTCACATATGTATATCAATCACACATACGTAGCTCATATACATACTTAATCATACTTGCACATCACATACTCATAATTCAACACATAGCTTACCAAAATACTCACTATCCATCACTAGCATACACATAATCCACATACATCAAACATACTTTTAGCTCACATGCATGTCATATGCATTTTTAGACATACCATATAATATGCTTACATGCACATCATGCAATCAGATCATTATTTAGCACCCAAAGCATAGAATCAGGCAATCCTAACATGATGTTAAACATTTAAAGCATGCTATCATGAAATTACAAGTTCAAAGCTCCTCTACCTTGTAGTCCATGGCGTTTGATGGAGAGCACACGACGGTGGAGGCATCCGCGGTAGAGTTGGTTGCCAAAAACATCACCTAGTTGAGAGAGTTGTTGTCCCGAGGTTTAGGAACCCTTGAAAGTAATCACGTCAAGATAGGGCTAACCGAAGTCTGTGCGGCAAAATCTGCGATCCATGGCGGTGCACTAAGGGTGTCCGGGAGCAAGGTCGTGCCAACAAGGAGTGGCAAGTGCAACTGAAAGTCAAGATGGACTAACTGAAGGTCGGTCGGTGGCTAAGAAGCACTTGATCGGCCGCAAAACACCAAAATCAGCTATGGACAACACCCAACAGCGGAGATTTCGCATAGATTATGGCCCACATAAGGGGCAGAGGTCATGGGGCAATGCTCAAGAATATAGAAGAGGTGGAGGGATATGGTGGTCAAATCAATCAGTGGCAGAGCCATCAGATGGTTAGGCACTGCAAAAGTGGCGCCTATGCCCTAAATTGTAGGCACAACTACTTGTACATGTAGCCCAAGGGGAGGAGGAGAGGCTAGATGGAGGTGGCTTAAGGCCCACAAAAGGGCGACAAAGTTAGGGCCATGATGTGGTGGCTGATCGAAGCAGCGACATTGCCGATAAACATCCACAACCAACACATTTGGTGTTAGCAATTGTGCATCTCACATAGCAAAGGGCGAAGGGGTGTCTCGGAGTTGAGTCTAAGCGAAGCGAAGGCCATGAGGCCATTTCCATGCCAAGGCTGATAGAGGCAACCCCCACTATCGCCGAGTTGAGGCAAACTGAACCAAGTCTGGTCAGAGGCCATGTGACGTAAATTGTGTAGAAGGGGGTCAACGTACGAACGCGCTGAACCAAACTAGGGGTGACGGTGCTAGGCTTGGACAGCCCTACCATCATCTCCAAACGCAGCTGGCCAGCCCCTGTCGGCCAACGATGGCAGCTGCCCAAAGACCCACACAATGGTTCATTTTGTTCGGGCAGAAGGGAAAGGAGCGGTGTGGGGGTCGGAGATAGAGCCAAATATGGCCGGGGAAGGGAGAGGAAGGCATGGGGAGGGAGGTTCCTGCCAAACATGGGATGGAGTGGTGGTGGCCGATCGGAAACAGCCACAGAGATGATGACACATTTGTCCGACAACCAAACTCAAGCTTACAATGTGAGAAAAAATGAGAAAAAAATACTGACAGCTCGAGGAGGAGCAAGGAGAGGGTAGTGGCAGCTCTAGCCAATGCCTTTGGAGTCCTGGTGGCTAGATGAAGCTAAGTCCAGTGGAGAGCAGCGATAACTAGCTGCGAAAAACTCTCCGATGGCCCAATGCCGATGAAATACGGTGAAAATTGAGGGAAAACACCAGTAGCTAGTGGAGTAGCAAGGAGGGCATGGCGACGGCCCTAGCCAGTACCATCAGACTCATGTTAGCAAGATAAAGTGGATTCTGGCAAGAAGCAACAAAATCCTGTGACAGAGGAGGCATGGTGAAGGGTCCGAAATGGCTCTCGAGTTTCCCTTCTAGACGTTCTAGATGTTCTGGAATGGTTGTGGCTTTCTGCCATGAGCCATTCTAAATTTTTGTACTTTTTTTCCTTTTATGTCAGCATCATGCATCAACCTCCTATTTACGCATTGTTTATCCAAAATTCACGCCAAAAATATTTGTGACACGTCAAAGCCACCACAGAGCCCCACTCTATGGGTATAAATACTGGGATCAAATACACAAAAATAAATATACCGAAGCGTCACATTTTCTTTCCAAAAATGATAAAAATATAGCAAAAAAATCAGGGACATTACACCTCTGCCCTTTGCTCCACGCACCCTTGATTAGCCTAGGATTAACCTTGCCTTACCTCTCTCAACCCATTTTTTGTTTTTAATTTCAGGTAGTTATGGTGTTGCCGCTATCCTTAGCTGACCACCTTAACTGGCCCAATCCCTTTTTAGCAAAGGAAATGGCTTGGCCAGCTTAAATCGTTGTAGACACTGCCTTTGTTGTGCGCCTCACCATCAAACTCACTAGAACGACAAGGTAGGAGACTTTGAACTCTGTAACTTCATACTAGCATGCTTTTATGTAAGAATGCTTGCTAGGACTAAGATAAATGAATCTTATTAACACACAATGATAATGATATCGTGTGGAATAGCATGTCACGAGGTTGGGAGAATAATAATTGAATTGTGTTTTTAATGGTTTGATGATTGGTGGATTGTTCATATGTTCATAGGGAGGATTTTTCTGCAAGATAATTCAATGAATAGACTGAATGCCTATGTTATGAATTACTTGCATATTAGTTAAATGGATTAACCAAATGCCTATGCAATGAATTTCATGCATGTTTGTTAATGGTATGCTTATATGCTTATGCAATATATACATGTTATTTAGGTGAATTGCTCATATGTTTATGCTATGAGTTATGAGTATGCTAGATGTATGATTGATACATTGTAAGTTATGTCAGACATATTGCCCATGGATTTTTATGTGGATCTAAGGGTGTTTGCGTGCATGTTATCGATGAGCGTATGTGACGGGCTAGGCTTAATTTGGATTGGATCAAATACTAGAGCGACAAGCAGAAGACTTTAAGGTTCAATGAGTATGCAGACTTATGGATTGGATCAGACATTGGTGTGACAAGTCGAAGACTTCAGGGTTATGGGAGTAGACAAACTTAGGGCTTGGAGTTTGATAGGAATAATGTAAGATAGTAAGATTTTATAGTATGATTGTACCAACATAACGTACGTGTTATAAACTTGAACATATTGGAACTAAGGAAATTAATAGTAAGAGAGTGAGGCTTTTGTTACTTCCAACGGATTGAGTTTCATGTCCTGTTGCCAGCCGATGAGTAGTTGACTAAGCAGTTGTGAGACAGGCGTGGTACTTACCCTACGAGGTGTTGTCTTGGTGTTATGTTTAAGCCCATACATTTTTTGCTCTTTTGAGAGCACCGTAAGTTCTTCTCCTAAGAGTGGCATTGTAAGTTTTGGCCTAAGAGTGGCATCGTAAGTTTTGGGCTAAGAGTGGCACTGTTCGATTTTTGCCATTAGTTGGCACTGTATGGCCCCATAGAGTGGGCATTTGCGCGCTCAGGTAAGTAATATCATGGATCTACTCTTACATGTTTGATCTTGTGCCCCATGAGCACAATGCACCTTACCTTTGGAAAAATCCATGGCATATGGAATCCTCCACGAAGGTTAAGGTGACGCCCTTTGACATTCATTCTTTACGGCATTAGAGTCGATTAGTGCTTTAATTAATTCTAGTTGCTGGTGGTAATTGTAAGTTTATGAGTGTAAGTTTGTAAGTACAAGATTGTAAGAGTAAGATTGTAAGTATGAAACCTTAGGGGTTAGACAGATTAAGTTCCATATTTGAGCCTGTCGGTTAATTGTTAGCTGAGCATTTTTCATGTCTAACCATGGTGTTTATCCTGTGGGACATTGTCTTAGTATTGTATTTAGGCCTAGATGTTTGATGCTCTATTTAGAGCGATGTATGTTTTTTCCCAAAGTTGACAATGTAAGTTTCTGTTCAAAAGTGGCACTGTGTGGTTTCTGCCCTTAGTTGGCACTATATTGACCCAGAGAGTGGGTGTTTGTGTGCTCAAGTAAGTAGTATCATGGATTTACTCTTACCTGTTGATCCTATGCCCCATGAGCATAGGTGTGACTTACCTTTGAAAAAGTCTACGTTGTCTAGTTACTCCTCAGAGGTTAAGGTGACACCCTAGTGATATTCCATTCATTTGAATCTCGAGTTAATTAAATTATAATGAGTTCTAGTTGTCGATAGTAAATGTATGATTTTGAGTAAGAGCAAGATTGTAAGATTCTGAGTAAGAGTGAGTTGTAAGCTTCTGAATAAGAGTAAGTCTAAGACTTTTGAGCAAGATTGTAAGCGTTTGGATTTGGTTACATTGGTACGAGGAAGACAATAAGTATATTGAGTATGGGTAAGAATGTCTAATAAGTTAATGTGTATGAGCATATGTTATTATGAGTCTTTAATATCTTTATGCTTTCTTACTTCATGTTGATGTTCTACGAAAGCATATATGTTTGAACTTACAAAGTTCACTAATTAGAACTCTCCTACTGAGTATGAAAATATTTATTTTCTTTCTTTTTAGCCTCATATGCTTTGGAGGCTTTTGCATGTCCTTGATTGAGAGCTCCTTCGATTAGACTCACATTATTGTTGAAGGACCTATCTTTTTAGAATTTCATTGTACCTTTGACTTAATATGAGTCATTTGTAGTTTTGCCACGACTTGATGTATTAATTTGGTAATTATTATATTGGGTGAGATGAGAGTTGAGATGTTTATATTATTTTGGACTTGTACATGATACTTTACACTCTGGACGGTTATAAGATTTGTACTCAGAGATGCCTAAGGTATATTTTTATTTAAGCCCATGGCCATGATATTTAATTTTTATATTTTGTATTCAATTCACTTCTCATATTGTTTGGCTTGGCCGTATGATAATTTGACAAAGTTTAAGTTTGAAAAACTTATGTATGATGATTTATATTTATGAAAAATATTTTTACAAGTTTCAAATTTCGTCAATTTACACTACTTATAGACATTATATTGCAAAAAAAAGTATAAAATTTTAAGGAAAATGTGTGTAAAACTCTCGGGCATTACACTCCTCCTCTTCATTTTCCTCCTCTCATCCCCCTCCCCCTCCTCCTCCTCCTCCTCCCTCCCTCCCTCCTCTCCTCCTCTTTCTCTCTCTCCATCTCTCCTCCTTCTCCCTTTTTTCTCCTCATACGCCTCCTCTTCCTCCTTGGTAGAATCTAACAAGATTAGTTACAAACTAGTAAGTGGAGCTATTAAAAATTTAATTTTTTTATCTACAAGCTCAAATCTTAAAAAATGAACCTATAAACATGTTAAAATACTAAAAAAAAAGTGGGTTTTATTTGTACTTAATTTTGAGCTTTCTTTAACGTTAACCCAAACCTCATACTAATAATCCATCTGCAGTTGACAGTTAATAGTCAACAATAAGATTTGTTGTAATAAAGGAGAAATAAGATAACATTATGAGTGACAATGTCTCCCTAAGTATTTACATTGTACTATGTTAACAAACTACATAGATAAAATAAAAGGTAAAAGAAATTTTAAACATATGATTGTCGACTATCTCAATTGTCGACAGTCAATTGTCAAATGTCCCAATTTTTTATTGTCGCGCATGAGTAAAAGATTTCTACACCGGAGAAGAGGATTCTCATTGCCGGTGCTGGAGAAGAAGGTGGCCTCCGGCCCCAAATGTTATGATAGTCGACAGTTGGGACATTCGACACCTAATAATTGGCAGTCGACAGTTGAGACAATTGATAGTCGACAATATTTGGCAGTTACATGTTTAAAATTTTCTTTATTTTTTATTTTATCTATGTAGTTTATTAAGATAGTTTATTGTAAATACTTCGGGAGACATTATCACTCACAATGTTATCTTATATCCCCGTTATTGTAACAAATTTGATGGTTGACTATCAACTATTGACTAACGACTATCGGTACGAGGTTTTAGATAGTGTTAAAGAAAACTCAAAATCATGTATAAATAAAACTCACTCTTGGTTTTAAGTAGTTTAACATGTTTATGAGTTCATTTTTAAAATTTAAGTTTGTAGATAAAAAATATTAAATTTTAATATCTCCACCAGCTAGTTTATAATTGATCTTGTTAGATTCCGGCAAGGATGCAGAAGTGGCGAAAGGGGAGGAAGATAGAGAGGAGGATAGAGAAGGAGAGGAGAGAGAAAGAAGAGGAGAGGAGGGAGGAGGAGAGGGGGGAAAGGAAGATGAGGAGGGAAGGAAAAAGAAGAGGTGGAGGTGGAAAAAGAGGGGAGGAAGAGAAGGTGACGGTGGTGGAGAAGGTAAAGACGAAATTAGATGAAATGAAGCCAGTGATAAAGAAGACAAAATTGATGGTGGAGCAGGTGGTAGAGTCGAAGTTGGAGTTGATGGAAATGCTAAGTTGGTAAAGTTAAAAGAAAGAAAATATAAAAAATATAATTTAGATAATTCATGCCACACATGTGGAGGTTTGCATGTACAAGGATTATTTTGTATATTACTTAAAAGTTAAAAATATTTTGTATAATATATTATATTTAAAGATTATTTTGGTAGACATATCTCATTATTTAAAATGGATAGAGAAGACGATCTACATCAACTTAAAAGATGGGGAAGACCCAAGACAATAAATAACTCGTATTTCTACTAGCATGCATGATTCAATTTCAAAGTGGGCTTTTCAGTCAAGCGGGAATTTCATGGCATCTTTAGGGGAAAACACAAGCCCGGTCCACACGGTGCGATCTCTCATTGAAACGAGGTCAACACAACACAACACGTTCTCTCTGACTAAAAAGAAACCCCACTGCACGTTCTCTATGTTGGAGACTAACTTTTTACCATGGAAAAGTTATTCAAGTGTTTGTACAAAATCCAGGTTAGGCACTTCAACACATGGATGAAGAAGCACGCTTCACTTCCACGAAATGGTTGAGGGAAGCTGAGAAATGTGGGAAGAGGTTGGGTAACAATCTAGTTCATTAGCTGATTTACCCTTTACTACGTCACAATTCAAACATGAATGGTCGCTTCTATAGGTCAATTTCAATGAGGGGCCAAGGGCTCTTATATTTTCGTTCAGACTTGTCTACCATGACGGGGCTTCCTTATCTAGTCTTCATGACTAACAATGGGCTTCCTTATCAAGTCTTCATTGCCAACAATGAGAGGCCACCACATCAATGAAGGAAAATTCACAACCTCGCACCTTCACTTGTTTTCTGGTCACAAAGTGTAGTCTTCTTCGTTGTATTCAGACCAACCTGTATTGTTTTTTTTAAATGAGACCACACTACACTTTCTCTCTATTTGAAAGTAGAGCCACACTCCAAGTTCTTCGCAAAACCGAAGACGATAAGCCACTTCTATGTGTGAAGCCATTCGTCTATTATCCGATGAATTGAGTGTGAAATTGTTGACCACATGCACTAGATGCTCCTTGCTTATCTTTGAACTTTAACTTCACCGTCAACTCGTCTGTGAAATAGCGATTTTCGTTCACACACAGGATTTGCTTTCTATAAATTGAGCTAAAATTTGAAGCTGCAAGCTATATTTTGTTTACATATAACCTCATATATTCGATGTTAACTCTTTCACGCTTCAATAGTCGAGTCAAAATGACCCCCCCCCCTTCACCGTCAACTCGTCTGTGAAATAGCGATTTTCGTTCACACACAGGATTTGCTTTCTATAAATTGAGCTAAAATTTGAAGCTGCAAGCTATATTTTGTTTACATATAACCTCATATATTCGATGTTAACTCTTTCACGCTTCAATAGTCGAGTCAAAATGACACTCCCCCCCCCCCCTCCCCCATTGCAGGTGGGCGGGTGAAAATTAACTACAGTCGGATATGACCGGCCACAACCAATTTTAATAGCAACGCACCACCAATAATAGGGGGGCAATTGCAAGTGGGTGCATTAACCACGGATGATACAAATATTTTTTATACTCTTTACTGATAATGAACCTAGAGTAGGCTGCACATAGGAGTTTTTTATCCATGACATGAAGGGCATATACGATAGCACACGTTACACTAGTACATGCTTATGCACCATCGATTTTAAATGTCAAGAGCTCTGAGATCAATGGCATATATGCTAGAACATGTTACACTAGTACATGTGTACGTGCCATTGATCTTAAATATCAAGAGCTCCCAAGAATAACTAATACTAGGCTCATTGTTTGCAAAGAGTATAAAAAATGCTTCCATAACAGAGTTTGCCTTAGACATGTAGCATCTTATCATTTAAAAAGTCCCATCATTCACATGGAAAAAATTTTCGATCCCCGTTTTGACATTTGATCATGAACCCTTCATCTATAAGATCAAAATGCAACAATTAGATATCAAGTGCATGAGGCAATTGCCACGATGTAGGCATCTGGGCAAGAGAGTGCTTATAAAAAGACTGCTGCTCCGTTGTTTTTCCTCACAGATACTCTTTTGGCACGACCTCCTTTGGATTTCCTCCTTCTTGAGCTGAAATCCCTCTGGCCAACCCAATGAGTCTCCAAACACACCAAATTTTCCGCCTGCTCTTCATCTGTCACTTAATGTCGGCTTCAGGTGTAGCTGCACTTCTGAGCAATGAAACTGACCGGCAAGCTCTGCTGGTCTTCAAGGACCAGATAAGTGTCGACCCTCACGAGGTCCTGAACTCATGGAATGCTTCTCTCCATTTCTGCAGCTGGCCAGGAGTCTCCTGTGGGCGTCGTCACCAGCGGGTCACTGCACTCAACCTCAGCACCCTTGGTCTAGTAGGTCGTATCTCACCCCACCTCGCCAACCTCTCTTTTCTTAGGACCATCCGTCTACCCAACAACAGCTTCCATGGAGAGATACCACAAGAATTGGGTCGTCTATTGCGTCTTCGAATCCTCAATATACAATTTAACTCACTCGAAGGAGTCATTCCTGCCAGCCTCTCCAACTGCTCCCAGCTGGGAACCATTGCCCTCACCCACAACAAGCTTGTCGGGGAAGTTCCACCTGAGTTTGGCTTTCTACCCAAGCTAACTATCCTTTATCTTAGAGGCAACAATCTCACAGGTGTCTTCCCACCTTTTCTAGCGAACCTCTCATCTCTCGTCGACCTTTCCCTGGCATTCAACAATTTCTATGGGGCAATCCCGGAACAGGTGGGCATGCTATCTGGCTTAGAGACTCTTTCGTTGGGTTTTAACAACTTTTCTGGTAAACTCCCTCCCACAATTTACAATCTATCCAATATTGAGTGGTTAACAGTCGGAGACAATGGATTAAGTGGAAGCATTTCCCCTCATATGGGCTATTTTTTTCCTAACCTACAGGTTTTTAGACTGTATACGAACCACTTCACTGGGACTATTCCTAATTCCTTGTGTAATGCTTCTCACCTTAAACAACTTGACTTCAGCAACAACCACTTTCATGGGTCTATACCCATTGATTTAGGGAAGTTGCAGGATTTGAACCTTTTTTCTTTTTTCACAAATGAACTTGGGACTGAAAATGGTGAAGACATGATCTTTATCACATCTTTGACCAATTGCAGCAGGCTTGAAAACCTCGTGGGAGCCAAGAATCAACTCAATGGTCTATTGCCTGCCTCCACTGCCAACCTCTCTAGTAAACTTGTTGAGTTGAATTTGCAGCATAATCGGATATATGGAAGAATCCCCACCGGAATTGAAAATCTCTTAAATTTGATGAGTTTTTCTTTAGCTGGAAATTTTTTGAGAGGCTCTATTCCCGACCAAATTGGGAAGCTTCCAAAATTAGGAGAGCTCTTCCTGGGTAGAAACCGCTTGTCAGGGCAAATCCCAACATCCATAGGCAACCTCTCTCAATTGATAGTACTTTCTTTATGGACAAATCAGTTAGAAGGCACAGTAACTCTAAGCCTTGGAAATTGCTCAAGTCTGCAATTTCTTTATCTTTATGACAACAACCTTAGTGGTAACATACCTAGCCAGATATTTAACCTTAGATCCATGGTTGGGCTCTCTTTATCGAGTAACTTGTTAAGCGGCACCTTGCCGTTGGAGGTTGGGAACCTTCAAACTATGGTTAACTTAGACCTTTTTGACAACAAACTATCAGGTGAAGTTCCTAATACACTCGGCAAGTGCATAAGTCTTATTGACCTCGACTTGTCTTACAACTCCTTTGCAGGAACTATCCCAATGTCATTGAGAGCCTTGAGTGCAGCCGAACTGGTCGACTTCTCCAACAATAATTTGTCAGGTAGGATACCCACATTTTTTACAGAATTCAGGTTTATGGAATTGTTAAATTTGTCTTTCAATGATCTCGAGGGAGAAGTACCTGTACGAGGACTGTTCAGCAATGCAAGCAAAATTTCAGTGTTGGGAAATAGCAGACTTTGCGGAGGCATCCTTGAGTTGCATTTGCCTTCATGTCAAAAGTATGGTGGAAAAAATCACAAAAGATCTTTTCTTCTCAAGGTTATGCTACCTTTGATCGTTGGAACATGCATTTTCATATTTGCATGCTTTATAATTGTATGGTATTGGAGAAAACATCCTAGAAACAAACAAGCTCCACTCTCTTCTATGAAAAAACAACATGTGACAATCACCTATGCGGAGCTCCATCGAGCAACCAATGGATTCTCTTCTGCCAACTTGATAGGTTCTGGAAGTTTTGGTTACGTATTTAAGGGAACTTTAGATTCCTATCAAATGGATATAGTAGTGAAGGTGATAAGGATTGAGCAAACAAGTGTTCGGAGCTTCACAGCTGAATGTGAAGTGTTGAAACAGATTCGCCATCGCAATATTGTAAAGATATTGACCTCTTGCTCCAGTCTTGATTTTCAAGGTAATGAGTTCAAAGCTTTAGTGTTTAAATATATGGCGAATCGGAATCTAGACTCATGGCTACATCCACATGCTGATCAAGATTTATATCTTAGTTTTAGCAAAAGGATAGATGTGGCCATTGATATTGCTCATGCATTGGATTACCTTCATAATCATTGTGAGACTCCAATTGTTCATTGTGACTTGAAACCCAACAATATTCTACTTGATGAGGATCTGGTAGCACATGTGAGCGATTTTGGCCTAGCTAAAATTCTATTATTTCCAAATGATGATTCCTCTTTCACATCCATGTTGAAGGGTTCGATTGGTTATATTCCTCCAGGTACAATATCCATCATCCTTAACATATTAGTCATTTGACATTCATGATATAATGTATTTGTAAATGAATATTTTAGTATTTATCTTGGAAAAAACTTATAATTGTATTTTTACCATCATTATAAAGTTATTGCATTTATTGAGGTGCATGATTCTTCTTTGATGCCAATGACAGAATATGGTACTGGATACAAGGTTACTGCCCAAGGGGATGTGTATAGCTATGGTATCCTTTTGTTAGAGATGTTCATGAGGAAAAGGCCCACAGACGAAATGTTCAATGATGGTCTCAACATTTCTAAGTATGCACAAATGTCATTTCAAGAAAAATCGATGGAAATCATGGATGCAAGATTGCTATTAAATGAAAATATCAATGATAATCCCAAATTTCAAGATTGCTTCTTATCGGTCATCAAAATTGGAATTGCATGCACAACTGAGTTGCCACAAGATAGAACAAGTATAAGAGATGTTTGTTTTCAATTGCAAGTCGCAAGAGAAGTATATCACAAGGACATACTTGGCCGACACCGTGTTAATTGAATGAAGGTAGATAAACCTAAAGTTGAATATTAGAATAAAGATTGTATCATATGTTTATCTTAGTCACATCAACTTGTATGCTATTTTATGTGTTAAATTTTTTGCAAAGCTACTGATGTGTATTTGCAATGGGCCGCCCAAGGCGCTTAGGCCATAGGGATACTTAAGGCTTATTAATTATTTTTTATTGTTAGGAGGTTTATTATTATTATTTAATAATATTTAATAAACTTTTAGATATTTGTTAATAGGGCTATAATAATTCTCTATTTAAGTGTAAGAGGTATACCTTAATTTAAAGAGTAAATGAATTATTCTCCCTTTTGCCTCTTCCTCCTTTTTGGTAGTCATGCCATTTCATCTCCCCCTTTCATGACTATCTTGCGGCCATTGTAGACATTGGTCTACAATAATGATATAAAATGGTCAATTCGTGGAATCATCACCTCTCTATCAACCGGTCTAGCTACTATGTACTTGACCAACCAAGCCTCAGTGATAGTGTGCTACCATTCCAGTGAGGTTACTGCCAGGAGTTTCAATGCTCCTTGTGTCACGCCTTGGCACCGTCCAACCCAAGCCGAACCCGGTACAAGGGCCGGTCAATCGCGCGGGGGCGATAGAAATTGATAAATTTAGGTATTATGGAATACTTAGCCCCTCTTATGGGTGATTCAACTAACGGAGTAGTGCACCTCATGTACTTTGATTAAGAGAAATACGTATAACAAAGAGGATAATGAAACTATCATAATCCTCATACCAACCCACATAATAATCTCCAGAGCCTACACATGGCCCAAAATCAGAAAAGTTTAGACATGTCTAAAAACAAAAGATAAACACGGGCATAATACATAATCCACTACACAATGTTATCGAGTATTAACAACGAGAAAATTAGAAAAGAAAACATCATCAGGATGCAACCAAGGCTAATCCCATAAGTACCCATGTCGTCCCTCATATAAGGAGTCTTGCTCGTCTACACGTCACACCGTGCAACCCCAAAATAAATTAACGAAAGAGGGGTGAGTATGAACTCAATAATGGTTTGAAAACGATAATCATTAATTAGAAAATCATCACGACACAACAACATGACAATTCAGATCCATAAATGACATGGTATACCCCTTTTTTATCATCCCCTTACTAAACCCCTATTTATCCATAAGTAAAAGATCTAGCAAGCATATAGCACATATATCTAAAACAGGGTATAAATGATCATAATATGACCTAACATCCATCCCGCATAACTAGTGATTCTCACCCAATCACAATCATGTATAATATCACACATAATTCATATAAACCTGCATGATATTGTCTCAATCACACAATTCAGATCATGCATTCACATCACATAAACTTGCATGATAGTATCTCAATTACACAATTTAGATCATGCATTCATATCACATAAACCTGCATGATAGTGTCTCAATCACACAATTCAGATCATGCATATATAATTCTCATCCATCCCATAGTTCATTCACCTTGCACGACAAACATGTCAAACACATGATACTAAATCATGCATAATAAATCATATCTACATGTGTCACATTATCCCTACACAACCTATGAAATCTTAGGCATAATATAGTTTCATACATATGCATCATCACAAATGGTGAATGCCTCTGTCAATGAGTGAATAAAATCAAGGCCACACACGCGGGACATAGTCCGATTTCCACAAAGGAAATATAAAGGTTGGGGTAGTTAGCCCCTAGATTTGCTCGCCTTGGCCAAGGATGTCCGATTCTCACACAGATAACCTAGAGTAGGTGTGTTCACCTTGGACATCTCTTACAGTGGGGGAGAGCCCAAATTCTCACACAGGGAACCCTAGAACACGTGGTAGTCAGTGCACAAAGGCGTACTACCCTGGTGCTCAGTGTCCAGGATTGACTATCTTAAGAATCTCAACCGCAAGATAAGTACACAACTCATCTCCATATAACTCAAATCGACTCAACCCGGGGAGTATCCATGTTTCACACAAGAACTCAAATCGAAATCATGTCTTTTTAGACCAGCCAAGTTCTGATTAAGCCAAAGATCAATTAATCAGGCACGCAATCTCACATCATTGCATCCAATCGATCAACCACGGCTAAACATCGGTAAAGTCTCATTTATGAAATCTGCTTCATGATGCATGTAACATGATACATACACGAGCAATCTCTATGTGAAATCCAACACATGGAATGTGCTCCCATCAGTCCCCACATACATCATATTCGAGTCATAAACAATGATGATTTTATCATTAATTTCTCTGCATGTGTATTCATACTTTTCTAAGCATATGACCATGCTTTGACAATAGCTAGCAATGCACTACACACATGCTTTGGTAAAACCTAATCATGGCACCAAACTAAAATCATGGGTGAAATCCATTGGAAACCGTCCTTAAAATCACGTGAAATTAATCTAATGTTTAACTGCTACAAGCATATTCATTCTACACATGAAGCTAGAACAAGGTATCTGTAACGTCCGGGAATTTTCTAAATTCCCGAAGTTGACCACGAGAAATTAGGGTGCTGGACCCCTTGACTTTCTCGTTGGAATAAATTAATCAATTCTTAGATTTGGTGACTGAAATCTATATGGATGGAAATTAGATAGAAAGAGCTTCAAAATGCTACCAAGAATGCGTAAATCGAGTTCGGATAAGGGAGAAACAACCATCCGAAGTTGAACATATCGTGCAGGACCCATTTACCCGAATTCGACGTGTGAATTATCCGTTTAAGTCACTATACAGGCCTGATTAATTAGTATTCCGAATTTGTGTTTTTGGGGCCCAATTTAGTTGCCAAATTGAACAGATTTTGGCCCAATTTATCATGGGATTAGGAGCCCTAATCCTATGCCTATAAAAATAGAGAATTAGGGCTTTTTGGAGGGAGAGCTTTTGGACGATGAAAAAAGGGAGGAAATTTTCCGGCGAGGCTCTGGCGAAGCATTGGTGACGGTGGATTGACAACAACTCGGCCTTCAAGGTAGGATTTTGAATCGAGATTAAAGATATTTTATTATTAAAATATTTTTGTAAATGATGTAAATAGTGATTTCTGCAATCACTGTTCACTTTTATTGTATGTACGGTGTTTGTTATCTAACTGTCGAACAGTCATCGGCCGACCCTGGGTGGTTGGACCCTTTGCGGGAGGGGTGCACTGGCCCTGGCCCTGGCTACGAAGCCCTTGGATCTGGCGTCCTTGGCGGCTGCAGATCGGCTTCCGCTGGGTCGTCACAGTACGTTTATAAAAAAAAGAGGATAGAAATTTCAGGCTCTCGACAGGGCGGAGACGGCTAGGGACGGGCGGCGAGCCGAGACCTCCAGAACCACCGGATCCCGGCGATCTGGTTGGTCCCAGGACGTTGCCTGGCCGTGACGGCTGGCCGCCACGCCGAGCAGTGCGAACAAACAAAAAAAAAGAAACAAATGAAGGGTTGAACTGGGTCCGGTTTAGGGGGATAAAAACATCTAAAAAATTATGGAAAAATACTCAATCACCCCAAGAGGTGTGGGAGTATTCTAAAGAAGTTTCAGACTTGGGAAAATTCCAAAGATTGAAAAATAACCTTTTTACCCCTGGTAGTTAAGTCATCGTGTGAAAAGCATTTACCCGACTTAGAGGCTCCTGTTCAGGGGCCTATGAGTTGATCTAAAAATTGATAAAATTCTTAGTGAGAGTTTAATTGTAATATAATTATAGGCCAAACCACTTAGTGAGTAAAAATCCCAATGAGTGGTTAATTAACCCTTTTGCCCTTAGGGTTTATAGTAAACCGTTAAAACCTGGGTCAGTTCAAGGGGTTCACGATCCCGTCATACGCTAGGAAAATTACACAGAGTTCATGAAGTCAAGTAGTATGCTTGAGTTCAATTTTGGACCCATCAGATGTCATTTAGGCCTTAAACCAAATGACAGAAATACCCTTTGAGTGGATCTGCCCACATTGGTGTGAATGGAAGCGCGGGTCAGTTTGAGAGTGGAGCCTCTTGAGAGGGTTATGACTTAAAATAAATAAAAGGGTAGTGAGATGACCAAAGGACCTAAGGGTGGGTAGCATACCCCAAGTGTTAGAATTACCCTAATGCCCTTAGGGAGCAGTATGTTCTATTTTGCGGAAACCGATAACCTAACTGTCACTCGTTAGGGCATGCTATAGTGATGTTAAATGACTTCAAAAGGAAGGAGCATGACCATTAAGTGACACGAAGACCTTGTCGGGTCGCAGTGTCATGAGAAATAAGGGGTAGAACCCTAATTCTCAGGTTTAAAACAGTGTATTTTACATGTCTGCAATCGAGTGCATGGATCGACTAGATTGTCATATATGTAACTCACAGGATGCGCTAGAGTTGTTTATACTCTCGGGATTGAACTCGCTGAGCCCTAGCCCTGCAAATGAGTACAACGTGCCCTTATTCATTATTTTTGCATTAGTGTGAATGCACATTATTTATGTTGATTATGTTGATGTATGCTTTTATTATTGATGTTTTAAGTTATATCAGTAACTTAAGGTTAATAGAGACTAATCAAGAGATTTTGGTTGTCGTTGGATTGAAGGGAGAACACCTAATCAAGATAATGACTAAAATACCCTCTTTAGGGTTGGGACCAGTTCATGGAGTGAACGGGGCCCTGACATAGAATTTGACCTTGGTTAATGAATGGTAATTTTGGGATGTTCTATGAGTCTTAGCTCAATGGATGAGCTATTTAGTGGGCCGATTCACAAGGTGAAAAGGACCCAAATGGTTGAATGGATACTTGACTGGATGGAAATAATCTAGTCTAAGTTTAAATGTTTGGGGGAGTCAATGGTCATAAGGACTTGAGGCTTCTATGGATATATTAGTAATGTCTTATGAGACATTTTCTCCCAGAGTTGGGATGCCAGAGATTGCGATATGCTTCTTCATCGCCATGACGGTTTGGGTATTGACTAGAGGGTCTTTACCATGGGTCTCTTGCAAGTCTTCCCAGGACTATTTAGTACATACAAAAAGCGGAGTTGTATGAGCATCATAGAAGGCTTGCGCTTCTCGCCAATCTGTGTCCATGAGTACAGTTGAGATCCTCTTCTCCATATTCATGGCAGGCTATTGAGAGCCTCGGGGATTTGGGTCAAGTTGCTATTAAGCAATCTACTCCAAGGTTGGAGTACTATGTTTGGAGGTTTCTCGAAGAGCAAGTCATCTTTGAGTTACAGATTTGATAGTTTTAATTATCGAACAAGGGACGTGAGATACTTAATAATATTATTTTTTATTGTTTATTAATTAGACAAGTGAAACGATTAAAGGACTTACTAAAATGTAGGTTGGTTAAGAATATTGAAGCATTGTATGTGTGATGTTATGCTTCTTAGGATAAAGTAGTTTCTAGGCAGAACTACGTTTAGATCCGATCTTGTTGGAAAAATTGAAGATGTTGTCTGATGAGTACGTAGGCAACTAACATTGAGTGATGTTGGCCCGATCCAAAAAATATTAATAAAACCTTTTGTCCTTTGGAAGCTCTTCTCATGAAGGCGGAGAGATTCCATTGTTGTTGTTGTTGTGGTTGCTTCGTTTGGTTGGGTGCAGATTCTCCAGGTGACAACAAGTGAGACCAAGAAAGGCGAGCACAAGAAGTTTCTACATTTCTGCAACTCCGGTACGTTAGTGTACCTTTAACGTGAGAGTTAACTTGTTATTTATTTTCAGACGAGTGATAGACTTGTACTTAGATGGATGAGCTGGTCTTTATGAATTTTTACACGTTAAATAATATCATATAATTTGATATTCGTATTTGTGAACCCCAATTATCATGACCTGGATATTTAATCGAATGGTTTGTTTTGTATTTAAAGAAAAAAAAAATTCTTGCTACTTATCGTTTGTGCTATTTAAAAATCCGGGTCGTGACAGTATCATCATTCACCCATAATTTAATCATACTATAAGAGGACACATCAGTTTATTGTCATACAATAATCTTGCTGGAAGCATGCTTAAAAGATAAGGAATCATTGAACCATAGATTTAAGATAAATAATACTAACATATCTAATCAACATATAATTCCACATATTATCTAAACATGCTTCATAAATCCCAACATCAATAGCATACCCTTCGAGTAGCTTATTCTAACTCAAATCACTCCACATGAAAACCAAACCGAGACACTATCAATCGAAGCCTCAAACTTCATAGAAATCTAAATAAACCTTCCAGAATACTAAATTTACCCATTATCAATTAAAGTCCTAAGAAATTAGTACAAAAGATTAAGTTTTTACTAATCTACCATTAGAGCACTAAACATGAAATTTATTCAAGAAAACACATCAAAAACCAAGATTTGTAAACACAACAAAGTTGAGGCTTAAACCCATTACCTTACACTTCTCTTTGGGTCAGATTAGCTCCTTAATCTCCTCAAAAACCTACCCAAAAATGTGATTTTTGTTAATACCCACCTAAATCCGATTTAGGCCTATGGATCATAAAAATACCATAATTGCTATGTTTGAATCTGGTTAATTATCTTTCAAAATTCTTCTTGTGCAATGTGAATTGTCAGCATATGTACTAAACCACTGGAAGAAATGAGAAGCTCTGTTTTAAAGAACTGAAGAACCATTGGATTGGGAGGTCAAAGCATGATCTACTCTTGAATCAGCAATGGGGGAAAGGACATGGGTCCCTTCTCCAATGTCATGACTCTGCTTTCGTTCAAGCCACTACTGCACGGACGAGACCAATACTTGCACCCTCAGCCGCCAGCCAAAGTGGCCATGGCCTGCATTGTACACAGGGCAATTTCAGGTCTTGATGTTCTTGCTGGAAAGGATTTGGCCGGGCTACGGAAAATAGACTGGAACCGGGCCACCGAAAATAGTCAGGACCCTATCTCAATGGCCATTGGCGGCCGTCGAGGATCAACCAAATGCTGCTCATTGGTTGCAATGCACCCATGAGTTGCAGAGTGGGTCGTTTGACTTGTTTGGGGAAGATAACGTCTGAACCGGGATTTAAATCCCGGTCCAGTTGTGGCAATTCCCATCTAATTCTTTAAATCAAATCTTGGTCCGGTCCACTAGGATTATCACCTCAGAAAAAAAAAATTATACTGTAATAAATTATGAATAGTATCAATTTTGGTTTTAAGTGTTAATGAGCCAACCTAGAGTAATGAGCTTGTTCGGCTTAAACTCAAATTACTCAAACTTGGCTTGAAGCACGAACAAGCTCAAAATTTTTAGCTCAAACTCAGCTCGAATTGAAAATCCAAAGCTTAGCTGGAGCTGGAGCTTGAACTTTATTAGCCTACGCTCAAATTGGGCTCGAACTAAAAATAATAATAGAATATATCTAAATTTAATACATGAAGTATCATATATAGTTAGATGTTTTTAGTATTAAATATTAATAACTGCGCTCCTAACAAGTATTATGACTACACCTCAAATAATTGACTCTAGTTACTAGGAAAGAAGAAAATTATGACAAATGAGTTTTAGTTACATGTGCTCCAAAAAGGAAACATTATCAATTTTCTATCTTTATATGCATATAATCACTAAAAAAGATACAAAAGATAAAAACTCACTTAGGCATCATTGCCATAGACTTCTTTGTATCTTCTTTTCTTTATATGCATATAAATCACTGATAAAAGAACTATATTTCAGCTTTAGTATGCCCCTAATAAATTCCAAGTATGTGTAAAAATAGAAACAATATGTAAACTAAAGTTGGTCTCCCTAGTATCATGCTTTAGCTTTTGAAAGAATATTCTAATTATTTTTTTGTAAACTGAGGCTAGTCCCCCAAGTGTCATTTTTCTTTTAGAAGAGTTTTTTGGAATATTAATATGATATCTCGTTGCCCCTCCATCCTATATTAATAGCTCAATTGGATTTTCTATTGAACTAATTTTAATTCAACTTTAAAAAACAAATGGAGCTATTAACTTAGGACGGAAGGAGCACATTAGTGTTTTTGTCTCCAATTTTTTTAAAAAACATATATCATACATAGAAAGTATATATCATGAGAAATTTTATATGAGTTTGGGTGCACACACATCAATGTGAGCCCATGCATGCATCAGGGGCAATCAAATCGAGATTTGAGGATGCAAGTGAATAGAAATCAATCTAACCCCTTAGTTATGTGCGCTATTGGATTGAAATCTGAGGGCACAAGATGTTGAGGCTAATGTAGTCGCACATGAGCCAAGGCTCGTATAAACAAGTCTCATATATAATATATGACACATGATATTGGTACATATATGTGATTATATGTCTTGTAACCTGTCATAAATATATATTTAAATTAATAATTATGTCTACATAAAATATGCATATGCATGTATTTGTTATTTTATATATGTATTACTTGTATATAATTTCAAAATTATATTCAGGTTCAAGTTAGAGCTTGAGGTGAGTTCGAGTTTCATTCAAGCCAAGTTTAAGCCTATTTGAGCTTGAATTAGGTTCGAGCCGAACCGAGTCGAGCCAAGCTAGGCCTGCTCGACGAGCCGGCTTAGCTAGTTACACTAGTTTAAAATGTATAAACTTAATTTCAACTCAAATAGAAATTTCAACCTAGCTATATAATTATGATTATGCCGATAGGACTAGGTTGTCCCCATATTTTAATTTCGATTCACATCCTAAATTAGGATCAATTCCATATCGTATTGTTAATTAATCTAGACCAAGCTTTTGACAAATTGAAATTTTACTAAGGATGTAAAATTAGAGTTTTGCCTCTAGGAAATCATCAACCTATATAGGGTCTAAATTTTGTTGTAAATTTATTCTAAAATGTAATAAAATCATAAATTTATTTTAGAATAACTTTGGATGAAATTGGATATATAACATATTTGGTAAAATTACAATTTTACCATTAGTTGAATTGAACCCCTTTCCAATAAAGTTTTAAAACATAAAATGTTTTAGTAGAAAAGCTTCCAATTAAAATGATATTGAGACTTTGAATGCCATAACATGTTAAAAAATGCCTTACTACGATAGGTTTTCTAACTTATGCAAGAAAGATTAGATTTTGTCTTCTCAGTTCGGTGGTTCGAGTTGTGACTTTTTGGGTTTATATTGAGGATGCCATATTCTAAAATTTTGTTCATTGTCGACCCTTAGTGATGTAAAAGAGTTATAGTGTGCTCACTAATAACACCCATGATAATTTAGACCTTAGTGATCTCATACCTTTGTTATCTCCTTTATTAGGCTTTGCTCCTGAGAACTTCTAAGGCATCACAGGTGCACTCATGTTTGAGCATTATAGAACGGCCATCTACCTCTGACTATCATTGTCCATAAGTACAATAATATCCACGTATTTAGGCCTATGGATGATCTTAGTGGATCTCTAAAGGCATTAGGATTTGTTATTTAGATTGTCAACCCACTCCGTTGACTGGGAATCCATTTACTCCATGTTGTGGATTTAGTTTCCTAGTGAAGAGTTTGTTTACTTCTAGGGTAAAAGTTCATTTAGTCCTAACAATGGAATTAGTTTTTATGAGACACAGAGTATGTTTTCTCCTTGTATCGGAGTCAATTCTCTCCTAGAGTTGGTGTCAGTTAACTCCTAAAATTTGAGTTATTTTACTGCTAGTGCTGGAGTCACTTTTCTTTAATGTTGGATTTAGTTTACCCCTAGTTGTTGGAGTCAATTTACTCATATATAACAGTGGAATCAATTTCCTCCAATGTTGGAGTTGTTTTCTTTTGACATGATTTGTTCTTATTTTATATAAGTGTTAGACTTTGTCATTTGACAAGTGTAAAGAAGTTTTTATGTCCTACTCAATGTGAAAATATGCATGCATCCTTGTAATGTAGGATTATCTTGGAGGGACAAAAGCTTGAGAGAATTGTTATTTCCATTGCACACAGTTGAGGGGTCTAGACAATGTTGACATGAATGTGAAGGTTGCAATGATCTAATGACGAGGGCTAAGAAAAATCTTGGGTAAGTACCTTTTCCCAAATTGATTTATAACATATTTTAAAAAAATTATTGCCATGAAAATTATTTCCAAAATCCCCGACTTTTACATCCACACCTGAAACTGCAAGTCAACATAGGAGTTTCATTGGCTTGACAACCTTTTTATAGAAGGCTTGTTAAAGAATTTAGCATTATTGTGGCTCCATTGATAGATTGCCTAAAGAAAGACAAATTTAAGTGCAATGATCATGTAACATCTTTGATTCTTTTGAATTTATTTTGTAATTTTCTGCAATTTTTCTGCAATATTTTTCTATTTTTCTGCTTGTATTTTCGATGGGGAAATCAGTTGCTTTTATAATTGACCTCGATATTAATAACCGTAAAAGTTGGGAGTGGAGTTTAGTTGTAGGTCATGGGCCTCAACGCACCAAAAAAATTTTTGGCGCGAAATCGGGAGAGAAAAGGACATATATATATATATATGGAAAAAGTTTATATGAGCCCGGGCTCATATAAATCTATGTGAGCCTAGGCTCTATGGGCCGTCGGATTTACATCCGGTGGCCCATAATACTCATGAGTTTAACTAATGAGTATAACCCATGAGTATTATGAGCCGCCGGATGTAAATCCGATGGCCCATAGAGCCCGGGCTTACATAAGTTTATATGAGCCCGGGCTCATATAAATGGGACTATATATATATATATATATATATATATATATATATATATATATATATATATATATATATATATATATATATATATATATATATATATATATATATATATGAATTGATCGGGCACGCCTAGCGCACTCGACCCACGGGGATGAACAATGTTTCCATTCATTGTGTGAGGCCAGAGGGGCTGCCGGCTGCTAACTTCTGCTCTCTCGGCCTCGGCCTGGCACCGTCGCTGCCTCCCTGGCCTGGCTCCGCCAACCACTGCCACTTCTTCTGCCCTTTTTCCGTTTCGGCCTCGTGACCCTTTTCGAAATTTTCTGCCCAATCCGCTGCCACCTCTGCCTGCACGATGGCCAGTTCGCCGCCACAATTTCCCCTCGGCCAGAGTACCTCAAGCCATCAGCCTCTCCACCCCTCTGTCACCGGAATGAGGTAAAAACCGTCTGCCTTTTCTGTTTTTCCCGTTCCTATGCGTTACAAACCATGGCCATGCCGCCGGTCTCCAGCCACTGCCAACCAGCCGTTGGCCTTCTCCCACCCGGCGATGGCAAGGCCGTTTCCCTAGACTGAACTGCTTCCTTCCCTGGCCCGTCACCCCTCCTTCGCTGTCATGAGGTAGAATTCCATCTGGCCTTCTCTTTTTTCCCATTTTTGTGTGTTCTAAGTTGCGTCTGTGCCGCCGGTTGCCGCCGGCTGCCGCTGACCGGCCTTTCCCCCTTCCCTAACCTGGCAACGGCAAAGCTACCGCCTCGGCCCAAACCGCCGCCTTCCTCGGCCCCTCCTTTTACCCTATTGCAATTTTGGTTGATCCTCCTTTTTCGTTTCTTTTATTGTTCTGCAACTGTGAGTAGCCGGAGGAGCTTCGGATCATTGTCGCCAGCTCCATCTCGGGCAGACAATGGCAGGTAGCCACCACACTTGTGCCCATTCTCCTCTCCACCGCCCCATTGCTCCACTTAGTCCAAAACGCACAGATTGCCCTGTTTTAGTCTAGCGGTGTCGATTCGCCATAGCTAGATTCCAGACAAACTCCTATCGGTGTCCATCCAACTCGCTGCGGTGTGCGATTACTGGGTCACTGCCGTATTCCAAGTTTGGCCTCTGACCCTGTCTGGCCATTGGTGGCCCGGCGATGTGTGTCTGTCGCCTCAACTTGGCACATTGTCACCCCGGCTAAATCGAGTCCATTTGTTTCTTCTGACTAGTGATTCTGCCGCTGACAACGTTGGCCAACGGATAGCCGTGATGCTGGCTTGACCCAACGATGATAAGGGGCCACCGTTCCCAGCCTCCCCTGCACGTCTACTGTCCAAACCATGCCCCGAAACTTCGGGCTACATTTCTTAGCACTACTGGGAAACCCACCCCAGCCTAGGGCTAACTATTCAGCCTGACACCGCGTGTACTTGGGCTGTCTGTCTGACGTTGTGGGCTCTGCCCCTGCCTAATGATGGCCAGGGCCAGCAGTTTGGGCCTAATTCTACCTCTGCACCCCCACTTTTGTTACGCATAATCCAAAACCTATGGGAAAGAGTTCCCGAATTCCGATTCTTCCAAGGAGAAGTAATATTGTCAGCCATTAGACTCAGGCCATCGAAGGCTCGACTGATGTTATGCCCATATCCTCCACCGTAGGTCGTGCTTCATACACGACTATCCGTACGATGATTTGGTTATGGGTAGCATTTAGAAATGTCGCCACCTTTGTTGAGCACCTATGACGGGCCTTAGTGCCTCAACTTGTGTTTATGGAATGACTCCACCACTAGGCAATATGGTCATTAAAGCCTTCCTTTATCTCTCCTATGTCTGTGAGTACGCAACTAAGCCCTCCGCTATGTTGTGAGGCTTCGACAATGCGAAATTGCTGCCACTGGATGTAGTAGGCGGTCTATTTTAATGTTTTGTGGCCAACAAGTGTTTTAAATTGTTGGTCGACTCCAATCAGTTATCCCCCATTTTGTGGTCACTTTTTCCATTTCTAGTGGCACGACCTTATGTCTGGCCGCCTTAGCATGCCCAACCTTTGCTTCGAGTGAAATTAGTCTAACATTATCGAGATCAATTCCAGCATCTCTGAAAATCCTTGGGACAACAACTCTCTCAGTGCGATGCTTTTGGCCACTTATTCTGTCATCGATGCTGCCACCGTTGTTTGCTCACCATCAAACTCACATGGATTACGAGGTAGGGGACCTTGAACTCATAATTTCATGATAGCATGCTTTGATTGTGTAATAGCATGCTAAGAGTTTGTAACTTAATGATTTACATGACATATGCTGATTAAATAAGCATCTTTTATATGTGAATTATGTGTATGCTAGAAAAGACTAAGGATATGATAGTAAGGAGTTGATTTATTTGTATGTAATTAGAGCATGTGATCAATCTGTGTGGATGATGGGTAAGGGCATGTGCATTGGATGGGATGTTTATCGAACGGATGATTCATGACTTTGATGGGGAGATTTCTAGCTACAGAAGATGTAAGATTGGTGAAGGATGGATTTGATGTGGTTAGGTGATTGGTTTCAACTAAACTAGTTGGTACATTGGAGCGTAGGAAGCATAGGGGATGCAAGGATTTGAATACTTAAGATTCAGAGCACCAATGGGGGTCTGTGAGGTAGTAAGAGATAATAACATAATTGTACATGTATAATGTATGTAATATGAATTATAATGAAAGAATAATGAGTAAGGAATTACTAAGGGTATGATGGTAGGACTTAGGTATAAAGGATTTCATTCGAGGAGTTCGAGTAAGACATTTTGGTTTTAAAGCGGACGGTGCAGGATGTAAGGTTGTTAGTATATAGTGGTAAGTACATATTGACATGGAATTCAAGTTTGACAAGAAAGGTTATGCAAAGATCTGTAAGACTATAAGGGTAAGAGTGAGTTTTAAGTATGATTAGATGAGTTAAGTTGAAGTATGTTACCCTTGTAGACCAAGGCTTTAGAACCGGTGTGGTTCTAGCTTGGTCAACTAAAGAATGTAAGAAGGAAGTAGCTCCGAACATAATTGTACATACATAAGTTACCTAATATGAACTTAAATGGCAGGTAACCCTAATTTGATAACGTTGTGAGTTTGAGATTGAGGTTTTCGATGGATTAAGTTTCATTTTTGTGCCAGTCGATAAGTAATCGACTGAGCATCCTTCGTAGTCTAGCCATGGTGTTATCCTATGGGATTTGGTCTTGGTGTTATATTTCAGCCAAGATGTTTGATGATCTGCTGAGAACGTTGTAATTTTTTGCCCTTTGTGGGAATTGTATGCCTTTCTGCCTATAGATGACACTTAATGTTTTGCCCAAAAGTGGCATTGAAAGATTCCTGCCCAAGTGTGACATCGTATGTTTTTCGCCCTTAGTTGGCACTGTATCGCCCTTGTTGGCACGGTATGGCCCCAGAGAGTGGGTATTTGCACGCTCAGGTAAGTAGTATCATGGATCTGCTCTTACCTATTTGATCCTGTGCCCCATGAGCATAGGTGTGTCATGCCTTCAGAAAAGCCATGGCATCTAGTTGCTCCCCGAAGGCTAAGGTGGCGCCTCAGTGGCATTCCCTTCCTTTCCAACGCTGGAGTTTATTAATTGTAATAAGCTTAAGTTGTCAGCAGTATGTGTATAATGGTAAGAGTAAGTTATATGTATTCAATTTTGAGTAAGTTGTATGTGTAAGATCCAGAGTAAGTGTAAGTGTAAGCTTCTAAGGAAGACGTAAGAGTACGTTTATGCGTAAGAGTAAGATTATATAAGGAAGGTCGTACAAGTAAGTTCGTACGAATAAGGTCGTATGAGTATGAGTATGTTGTAAGTGTAAGTGTTCGATTATACGAGTAAGTTGGTAAGACTCGGATTCGAAGTGTAAGTGTAAGAGTATGATATAAGAGTAAGTGTAAGTTCAACTAGTACGATGATTTGTGTATGAGACCATATTTATGTTTCATATTTTGTTGTTTCATGTGCGGTTACATTAATGCATATATGTATGAACTTATGAAGTTCATTAATTTATTTCCCCTACTGGGTATTTTTCTACTGAATATGAAAATACTCACCCTATTTTTTTAGCCCATTAGTCGGGAGGCTTTTGCAGGTTGATCGATAGCTTTTTGGAGTTGACTCTATTCCCCATGGAGGACTGTTCTTCCTTGACTTTAAGTACAACAAACTCGTAGTTAGGGTGTGTGGATTTTTGTGCCACGATCTTATGTATTATTTAAGGTGAGAGTTAAATGTATTATTTTCTTGACTTGTGCACATATGTATAAATTAAAACACAGACTGTTGAAGAACTTGTACTCTAAAAAGCCTAGGAAGTATTTGTTTTTAAAACCCATGGTCATGGCAGGTTTTACTTTTATGTTTTCGTTTTGGGTCATGCCTGAGAATGTTAGTTTTGTCGTATAATGAATTAATTTACGAAATTTTTTTCACACGTTTTGAATTTTGTTGGCTCTTTTGATTTAATCCATATTTCGAAATAAAATATTTATAAACTTTTTAATTAAATGTAAAGAAAAATCTCAAGCGTGATAGATCAACTAGCAGAACATTTATGTACTAAAAGAAAAACACATTACAACTCTCTTATCTCTTCCAAATTTTGAAAAGGTGTTTGAAATAGATTATGATGCTATATCAAGATGGAAGATATGTAGCATATTTTCGTGAGAAGCGTATTGAACCAAGGTAAAAATCGTCCACCTACAAACTTGAGTTATTTGCTCTAGCCACTCTCAGTCAAACATTGGAGGCATTACTTTATTCATAGAGAATTTATAGTTCACATTGATCATCAATCTTTGTAATATTTGTACGGTCAAACTAAGCTAGACTGAGTTCATGACAAGTGGATCAAAGAATTCCAAGAGTACTCAATTTGGTTATTTAAATCAAATTCTTGATGCTTTAAGCTGAAAAGTTGCTCTCTTTAACTACAATACAAATTCAAGTGTTTGGGTTTGAATGCCTTAAGGACATGTATGAATATGATGATTAAAGACATTTGGTCGGCATGTCATACAGACAATTACATAAATGTAGATTAATTGATGGCATTGGGGTATTTATTTAAGGGTAACTGCCTATGTATCCCAAAAGTTCTTGACACACCAAAGTAGTGCTGGAATTACATGAAGGAGGACTTGCATGACACTTTGGGAAAAATAAGACAATAATTTTGGTGGCTGAAAGATTTTATTGTCCATTGTTTAGAAGGGAAGTTGGAAAAATTGTAAACTAGTCTAATGTTTGTCAAACCGCAAAAGGGCATATGCAAAACGTACATTCATTTATGCACTCCATTACTCGTGCCACCATAGCCCTAGGGGAAGACCTATCTATGGGCTTCATCTTGGGTCTCCCTAAAATTCAAAAAGCTTTGATTCAACCTATGTAATGGTCGATAAATTCTCCAAGACAGGCTGCTTCACTTATTGCAAGAAAATTGGGGATTCGATGACATGTTGTTTTTCAGAGAAATTATTTGTTTGTTGTTTTTCAGAGAAATTATTTGTTTATATGGTGTTCCCATGTCTATAACATCAGATAGAGACAACTGCTTCTTAATTCATGTCTTCAAAACTTTGTGGCAATGATTATACCAAATTACAATTAAGCACTGCCTACCACCCCACAATCGATGGACAGACCAAAGTAGCCAATAAAAGCCTTAGAAATCTGCAGTCGCTCAAAGGAGTGGGATCAACACTTAGCATAGACTGAGTTGGGATACAATTCAACGCCCAATCCATGAGTTGGTAAAAATCCTCCTCATCCACTGGACCCAAGCTCACTAGTGAAAATTCAACTACATATAATGTGAAGTGGAGTGTATATATAATTCTTTAAGTAGATAAATTAACAAGTATTTTCTTTATAACCATTGAGTTATTTAAAAATTTCAATGTCTTTCTTTATAACCTCCAATCTCTAAAAAAAAAACCATAATTATGTTTAACTAATTAAAACTAATAACAGGCTTCATTTTACCTTCATTCTGAATTTTCTTCAGCACCACAGAGTAGTTCGCAATAACACATACCTGATACTAAGTAGTTGATAGCTGATAACCGAAATAGAGAGAGTTTTACTATGAGAATGGTCAACTATTGAGGTCAACTACTAACCAGATGTTGTCAATTGTTGACTGTCAACTACGAGTTCTTCTCCGACAACCTTATTCTTCTATGGCATGACCAACCTTCTTCTTGGGAACTGGTAAAAGAGAGGTTGTCGGAGATGAAAATGCAACTGAGAGTTGGTCATTTCATCTCATTTTATATAAGTGTTGACTTTGTCATTTAACAAATGTCACTTATCTCCATTTAGTTTTGATAAGATAGCATGAGTAAAAATAGTGTTTACATCCTACTTTGTGTGAAAATATGCATGCATCCTTGTGACACAAGATTATCTTGGAAGGAAAGAAGTTTGGGGGATTTAATGAATTATCAAGTATGTTATTTCAATTGTTATTTCATTTGCACATGGTTGAGGGGTCCTTACAATATTTACATTAATTTGAAGGTTGGAATGATCTAATTATCAAGGCTGAGATGTTAGTGAAAGAAAAACCTTGGCCAAGTATCTTTTCCAAAATGGATTTATGAAATGTTTTTAAAAAAATTTGCCTTGAAAATTATTTTCAAACTCCCAAGCTTTTACATCCACAACTAAAATTGTCAGTCAACTTAGGAGCTTTATTGGCTTGGCAACCTTTTATAGAAGGTTTGTTATGGAAGTTAGCATTATTGAAGCTCCATTGATAGATTGCCTAAAGAAAGAAAATTTTAAGTGGGATGATAATGCTAGCAAAATTTTGACTTACTAAAAGAAAAACTCATTACAACTCCGATCTTTATCTCTTCAAAATTTTAAAAGGTGTTTGAAATAGAATGTGATGCTTCATGTATTGGGATTGGAGCAATCTTAAATCAAGAAGAAAGACTTGTGATATATTTAAGTGAGAAGCTTGTTGAACCAAGGTAAAAATACTCCACCTACAAACTTGAGTTATTTGCTCTAGCGTTCTCATTAAAACATTGGAGGCATTATCTTATTCATAGAGAGTTTATAGTTCACATTGAGCATCAATCTTTGAAAATTTTGCAAGTTCCAACTAAGCTACACTGACGTCATGACAAGTGGATCACCGAATTGCAAGAGTACTCATTTGTAATCAAGTAAAAATTTGGTTATTTAAATCAAGTTGCTGATGCATTAAGATTGAAAATAGTTCTTTTAACTACAACACAAATTCAAGTGTTTGGGTTTGAATGCCTTAAGGACATGTATGATGCTGATGAAGACTATAAAGAAATTTGGGCTACCTGTCATCCAGACAATTCCATATATGAAGATTATTTGCTGGTAGATATGTATTTATGTTATTTTTGTACCTTTGTTTCTGTTGTGCTGAAATAAAGTCACTGGAAAAAGATGATCGTATCAACAAGAATGCTTTGTTCTTAAGACAAAATTCACCCTCCCTACTGGTGCTAAGGATACACTTGGGTATTTACCTCCCAGAATAAGATGATCAACTACATGTTGTAGAAATACCTTTACACAACACATACAACAAACGACAATATGGAATGCTCTTACGGAAAACACAGAGACGGAAATCCAGTGAAGGATGATGCATAAAATAATTTTCAATATTTTATAAGAAATCTCGTTGAAGATAACCAGTTCCATTCAAATGGACGCGTCCATCCATTAATAGACACATTTTTCTGGAAAGAAAATCAGAACCATTTTGGTTCAAGAGAAAACCTAATGAAGTTATCCTAAAAATAATTATCTTAGTGACCCATCGAGTTGGCCGGACGGTAGCGGCAGTGCACTCATGCGCGTGTGGGTTAGGTCACTTATGTGCATGGGTCTAACATGTATCTCCCCCACAAAAGTTGGGTGGCCCAAGGGCCTAACCTGAAAGGCCAAACTTATGTCTTATATACCAACACCATCCTTTTTCCAGACGATGTGGGACTATTCACTCATTCAGTCAATTCACATGTGTGGTTCTCATTCACTTCAAAAGTGGGCTTGGGCTCTCAATACCCCAAATGGTCTTAGCTCATACCCACTCTAAATGAGAATTGGCTAGATAACTATGCAAAACAATGCAGATAAAATGTGAGAGCAAATATTGAAAGGCTCGTGCATGGGGGGAAAATAGATTTTGGCATTGAACCTTCCCTTTTGAAAACTATAAGGTCTACTGGCTAATCACTAAACGTGATGTCTTAAATTGTTTAGCCATTTATGTAAACCAAGACAATACAATTCACACAGTCACTTCTTAGACACAACGTGATTCTCATGATTTGTTCATTTTGGCCATGAACAAACCTAATTTTTATGAATGCTCTAGAAGATTTAGCCTTAAAATCCTCATAGAAGAAGTCTCTTCACACTCATATAAGCGATTTTTATTAGGAGTATCCTGTATAGCCCACTTGAACTAATTCAAGCTATAAGAACCATTGAAAGTATAGTTTGTCCTAATTCACTCTACAGGTACCACTATCTCATCATAGGAATGGGGACAAGATGTTATTTCAATAGTGATCCCCTGCATCTTGTTGGAGGAGGGGGATTCGGGTGTCGGATTCCATCTCCCCCTCATCCTCCCCCATTGCCGGTATGAAGAGGAGCTCCAAGGCACCAAAGTCTGGTGCCCCTCCCCCCCTTCCTCCCCAACTTCCCCACCAGAGAGTTATAATTTTTTTTAAAAAATTTCTCATTAACGATGCTTGTAAAAGCATCACTTACTTTTTTACTTATTAGCAACATTTTTTAAAACACCGCTAATAATATATTATTAAAGACACTTAATTATGGATAATGATTTTTATTTTATTATCGATGTTTTTTCTAAAGCGTCACTAAAAAAACTTTTAGCGACATTTAAAAAATGTTGCTAATAATATGTTTTAATTTTTTTTAAATTAGAGACACTTAAAAAGTATTGTTAATAATATATTATTAGCAACGCTTTATAATAAGTGTGACTAATATTTTACTTGTATTGATGCTTTATAAAGCGTCACAAAAAAAATTATATTAGCAACTTAAAAAATGTATTGTTAATAGCAATACTATTAACAACGTTTTTTCATATCCATTGTAATTAGCAGTTGCGACAAGGCTTTTTTTGACGCATTTAGCAATGTTTTTTAAGTGTTGCTAATAGTCATTGACGATGCTTTTGTAACTATTAGTGACCCTTTTTAAACGTCTCTAATAGTTTTTTTTTCTTATATGTCTCATCAAGTTATAATTTCTCTTTACAAGATGAATGATTTTATGTAATTACTAATAGTTCCAAACTCTTCGGCAATGAATTTAGCATAGTAATGGATTTCACATCCTCGTCAAAAGAAATATCAATTATATTTAATTGATTCATGAGATTATTGAAATTGTTGAGATGAGAAGGAATACTCCCATCCTCACCCATTTTTAGTTTAAACAACTTTTTAATAAAATAAACTTTATCCAAAGCTGCTGACATTTTATATAACTATTTTAAAATATCAAATAAAGTATTTTGTAAAAGTTATCCTAAATACATTTAAAGCAACCTGCGCCATAAGAGTTCTCCATTCTAAATCATACAATACAAATCAAATTACTTCTATTTAATTTTATGCTTGATCATTTTCTCTCCCCTTTTATTTTAATTATTCTTATGTAGACTCCCTGGTCAATTAGTCAATATTATTGGTAGTTGAGGAATATTTTTGCTCCTAGTAATTGCCCACCCTCTTTCCGCCATGAATCAGTAATGCCCAAAAAGTTAGCCGCCCTGCGCTAAGCCACCCATCGTGACAGCAGATTCCTCTCTCCTTCACATTCACACGCATAGTTAAAAAATCAACTGCAAACCACAATATCAGAACTTATAGAATTGAAGACCCTTACCCACCAGGCAAGCATAGATGAATCGTCAGCTTGTTGCGAGCAGCGATAACTGAGGCCGCGGTTTCGACGAGATCGGCTGCCATTTCGACAAGAGTGATATTCGATTCAAAACGATCATGCATTCTTTGGGCTCTTTGACGCTTGGCCACCCTCTAGCACCATGCTCGTCCAATTCCACTAGCGTCGCTTCAATTAGGTCCTACGGCTCTGCCTTCACTAGTGCCCTCTTCTAATCTTCAGGCCGTTGTGCCCTTGGGAATGGCTGTTGGATCGTTTGTTACACACATCTCTCGAATCAGCACCTTCCGCCTCCTTCTCTTGGATCGACAACATCTTCCGGCCAATTCGCCTCTAGATTGGCTGCTCCACCACAATTGTGATGACCCTGCCTCTCCAGTCCACTACTGTCATTCCTTTGGCTCCAATCTGCCCTTTTGCCTCTGCCCCAATGTCCTCCGCTGCTCAATCCGTCCTAGATCAAGCCGTCGTGCAGTCATTCCCAGCCAGATCTGCCCAAGACACCGCCTTTCCCCTTTCATATCTTCTGCTGGAGTCATCCACAGTTCCGGCCACATCTAGATCATTTGACATGTCGCCGTTTTCGTCGCCTCTAGCCTCTTCTGTTCCCATCAGTGCCTTTGCACAGCCCCAAGAACATCTCCCTAGCCCGCCTCCGCTGTCAGCCCAACAGACAGTCACCTTCTTCGAGCCAACATGCCCTTGTTGGTCATCAATCAGGCCACCGCATAGCCCCCTCCTATCTCTCCCTCTCTGTGCATTACTCTAAGCCGAGTTTTTCCTCTCCTAAAGATTTGGTACGGGAAGACGATATTATTACTGTGCCGGTTCAAATCTTCCATAACCCATCACTCATACCAACCATTTGCAAGGTGGCCCCACCTGATTAGTTGCCTGGTCATATCGAACATATTTATAAGCCCTTTTTTAAGACCAACTTTATAATAAAGTGCTTATAAAATCAACTTGGATCGGGGGTTATTTAGAAAATAAAATTAGAGTAAATTAATTTTTTATAAAAATTAAATTATATTAACCAACCAGGAATGACGGATTCTAAGCTAAAAGTCGTAATATTTTCCCTAAGCATTAGAGAGTTTTTATTCTTTATTGCGCGTAGGTCAAAACAAACTTATTTTTATAATAAATTTGGATTGGGCCGATGTTGTATAATTAGTTACCTATGTACATATTGGATAACATATACGATGTTATTCTAATACGACCGGATCTATATGTAGTTCTAACTATTGGTTATTACATGCATCAATTATCATAAAATTATATAAGTTAAAATACATATATCATTATATCCAAATAAATTATTTGGAGTTATACAGAAATCTCAAAAATTATTGGAGTCAAATGAAAGCAATAACTTAGTAAAATTATACTTATCACATAGGTGAATAGAACACTAGATGAATTACACATGCTACTCTACCACGGAGTGGGGCAGAGCACACAACATAGCAGATTAGATTATATCAGATCCCACAAGATCATATCAGATCAGATCAAAGCATATCAGATCAAAATAAGACATTTCATAGTAGATTGAATCTAGACAAAACATATTAAAGTAGATCGAATCATAATCTATTAGATCATAACAAATCATATATCTTAATTATTGACATAAAAAAATTTAAATTCAAATGCAAAGAGTTCGAAGCTTGGCTAGCTCTGGATGAGACTAAATTTTTAAAATGGACAAAGTATCAAAAGTAGACAAAGTCCAAAAGAAAAATAATTTTCTAATAATACGCACGTAGGAAGGAAAAAAAAAATCAAAATTCAAATGCCAAGATTTCAGAGCTTGACTAGCTCTGAATGAGACCAAATCTTCAAAATAGACAAAGACAAAAAAAAGAGGCAAAATCTAATCCTACACGCGTAGGAATAGACTAAGGCTTCTAGCAAAAAAAATTATTATTATGTGAAGACCTCATGAGATCTCCTTACACTCAAAGTTAGCTACAAAATTCAAAATGGTTAAGAGAGGCTTTATAAGCTTCACATTGCCACATCAAAATAAATAAAAAATTTGAATTACAAAGTTTTGCATGAGACCTCATAAATCTTACACCAAAATAGCCATAAAACCAAAATATTAAGTGAGACTCGTGGACCCCACAATAAGTTTGGTTAAAAAATGAAACAAATGATGATGTGTAAGAGAGTGATGAAGTGGAAGAGACCAAGTCAAAAGTATAATGTCCGGTCTTCTCTCACACTTCCCACTAACTCACACTTCTTCCACTAATCAAGCCAGTTCTTACCAACCCTCCCACTAACCTATTTTCCATGTCCCACTAATTCACTCTCCACTTCCCACGAACTACCCTTCGAACTCACCCCACTACTTTGCTTAACAGTACAACCCCCATCCTATAAATACTCCTTCGTTTCCATAAGAAGGGGTTTTGGCTTTCAAGTCTACGGAACCTCCAAAAAGAAATCCAGAAGTCCATCACACACTAAAAGACACACCAAATTCCTAAAAAGCCTTAACCTTCAAAAAGTCAAAGAAGATCGAGGAATCGAAAGACAAGCAGAAGCAACCAAAAAGGAAGAAGAATTTGTGCAAGGGGAGCTCTCATCTTCAAGAAGAATTTTTCTTGTTTTCTTTTTTTTAACTTAAAAGTTGTAGCCACTTCTCCTCGTAATTCTTTTTTCTTATTTTAATAAAATTCTAGTTGTTTCTTCCATTTTGCCAACTAATCAAAGGGTTTTGAAAATTAATTAATCACTACTACTCACTTTAAAGTGTAAAGAGTGGCCTTGATTAATCAAGAGAAGGTCGTCCCACATAAAAAAAAGTTCTTCTCTATCCGTTGCAAGGAAGGATCATCCGATCCATTCCCTTGTCTTGTGCTTAGGGAACTACTGAAATCCCCCAATATTAATTAATATATTAATATTACTAATTAAGATATGCATATAAATCAAATTAAATTGAAAGGTCATAAATGCATATTCCCTTGCAGTACCAGAAGTCACAACGTTCGGAGTGTCACATTCTTCCCCCCTTAAACAAAATGTGTCCTCGTACTTCACCCAAAACTACTTTTCAAAACATAACAAAATGAGAATAAAATTCAACCATTAATCGGATAGCAAATTTCAATCATGAATCCAGTTGATTTACAATCGAACACAACAATGAGAAACATAATCCAATAAATAATAATTGGATAACACTATCCGATAACTATTTGGTTAAAACACATAATCCAATAGTCTAACTCTGATATCACCAGACAAAATTTAATAAATCATAATTGGAGTAAACACTCATAAAAATTTTGGATTTCACATTAATCAATGGGATCCAATATTTTAAGATTGGATAGAATTTTCACAAACAAAATCCGATTTTTCATGATCGGATAAGATACTTTAAACACAATTTGTTCATTATTTTAAAATCAGAAAAGTCATTATTCAGAATACAATATAGCAAAGCAGGGTTAATGAAATCTCTATACACAATTTCAAAACCTTTTAGAAGCACAATCCGATAATTTATGATCGGATAAAATTCTTTTACAAAATCTAATTAATTTAAATTCTGATAAATCATATCATATAGAATCTGAATTTCAAATCAGATAAAATCATTTGATAGAATCAGAGTAGATTTAAATCTCATAGCAGAGGAGACATCAATTCAAAAAAAATTGGAATTATATCATCCGATAGATCACATAATTTAAGATCAGATAACAAAATATAAATATTAATTTCAAAATTAGATAAATTTTCAGAATTAGAATAGAATAGACAGATCAGAGCCGTGATACTGAACAACATTCCCCCGACACTCATGGGGTAGCGAGAGGCTCAGAAAATGAAGAGTTTTCCCACGATGCTCGAGTCTCATATGCACATGCCAAAACCGATTATTTTTCTCAGTGGGAATCCAAATAGAGAGTGCACTAATAATCTTAAGTTTTACCCTAAAACTACCAAGAAAGTGTACGTATACAAAACATAATGCAATTCATTTGAATCATTTCCAAAAAAACATGGTTAATAAGCATGAATTGAAAATTTCAAATCCCCTACACCGTAGGTTGAATTAAAATCTAAAATATATGCTAATTTATGAGAACGATTATAATCTTTTGAGGAAAATCGTTTGTCAGAAAAAGAATTCGATGTAGAAACTTTTGCACAAATCATTGGTTTGTCCGAGTGATGAGAAAACCAGAGCCATGATACCGAACAGCGTTCCCCTCTATACTCATGAGGCATCGAGAAGCTCAGTAAGTGAGGAGCTTTTCGATGATGCACCACACCCATGTGCGCTTTTCTCGACGGTTATGAAGTAGTCATGCTCCGATAGTTTTTTTACTTTATACCAAATAACTACCTTTCAAAATTCGATAATCCTGGACTTTATACCAGATAATCATTTTTCAAATTCAATCAAAACATCTTTATTAGAAACTGACATTAATAATCTTTTCACAAAATCATTTGGAATTTAAGACATCCAAAGGAAAGATCGACATGTCAAAGTGAACATTCCAGAGTCACATCACACTTAGAGCAACATTTCAACGCCAACTAGACTTCAAATTGAAATTCGTCACAATACACTAGCAGAACCATCCACCCTCACCTCACATCCCATACCATGGTGTGTAGTGGTTGCTCCTTGGCAACTCTACCACTTTGTTAAATATATTCAGTATATAAGCAAATAAATTTTTTTCCCAAAGAATTTGAACTGTTATTTTACATTCAATATACTGGCAGAACAAACCCTAGAGCTATCCACTAATACCTCACGTCCCATACCGCAGGTGTTTCGTGATTACCCTTAGGTAGTTCTACCGTCTTTCAAAATAGATCTGTTGAACTTTCAAAATTTATATATTTCAACTATTTAAATATACTGGTTGAACTAATTCTAGAGTATTCCACTAACACTCATGTCCCATACCGTAGGTGTTTAGTGGTTACTCTTAGATAATTCCACCGTCTTTTGAAAATAGCTTGATTTCTTAAATAAATCAATTTTTTAAAACACATGATTCAAAATCAAAATTTTATTTTAATGCCCCGATAAAATTAATCACAGAGTCTTCCACTACCGCCTTGTGTCCCATACCACGGGCGTTTAGTGGTTATTCCTTGGTAGTTCTATTGTCGTAAATTTAATAGACTATTTGAAATTGAAGTTGCTAAAATCATTTCAAGCAAAAATCATGTAACAATTTTATACTAAAATTAAAATTCATAAAACCAAACTTCAAATTAGATCTGATACTACACACAGAACCAAACTATGCATCATTGAAATTCGTCTGAAATATAGTGTAACACATGCAAAACAGAGTTTCAAATCATTCCTAAATTACAAATTGGAATTCACAATGTCGAAGTTCGTCGAAAATTTGATGTAACACATGCAAACATAAATCCCATCAAATTCAATAAAATAGAAGGTTCGTATTAAACCACATTCTAAAAATCACGTTCTATTAAAATTTAGAATTCAAAAAATTAGAGTTCATACTACATTCAATTGCATATATATCAAACAGAATGTTCAAATATCGGAATTCGTATTAATTCAAGTATCACAGTCAAAACAAAATTAACTCAAATTCAGAATCAGAATTTGTATCAAATCGATATTTAGAATAGTAATTTTAAATAATAACCGTTCAAATGCGAAATTCATAAAATCAGAGACTATATCAATCCGATACAACATAAGGAGGACAAAAGATCCAAATTACGTCTAATTAAATAAATCAAAATTCACTCATATCAGAGTTAACAAAATTATGAATCAAAACCCGATATAGCTTATGCATAACAAATTTCTGATTCATTTTAGATTCAAGATCAAAATTCATACAATTGTTGTGCATATTAAATCCTTTGCAACACGTGAAAAATAGAATGTACAAATTTTAAATTCGGTGTAGTACAATTAGAACAAGATTCAAGATTAATTCCAATTAAAATTTGGGTTTCAAATCCAATATTACAACTGTAATTCATATCAAATTGTAATTCGAAGCAATAATTGTAACTAATAACCATTTCAAAAGCGGAATTCATTATATCAATCTGATACCATATAAGTGGGACAGAAATTCCAAATCATTTCTAATTAACCAAATCAAAATTCATAAATATCTGAATTAAAAGTAATTCCAATGCCACACTAGCAAAACCAAATTACAAATCAAAACCCGATACGACTTATTACTGATAAAAAAAATTAATTATTTAAAATTCAAGATCCACACATTTTTTCTTTTTTTATAATCAATACTCGTATCAAATCTATTGAAATATATCATACAAATCCCAAACACAACTGAGAATGAAATTCGAAATTAATTCCAATTTAAAATCAAGATTCAAATCTAATTTATATTACACATTTTTTTCTCTCGTAGACAGAGAAATGCTCTGATACCATTTGTAATTCCCCGAGCCGGATAAACCAACCCATACCGGGGGTTATTCAAAAAATAAAATTCATAAAAAAAAGAAAAATTAAAACGAGACCAACCAAGAGCTACGAACTCTATGTGCGGGAGTCATAATATTCCCTTACGCACTACGAAGCTTTAACGCTTCGTTGCGCATAGGTGAGAAAAAACCTAATTTTATAACTAATTCGGATCGGGCTAACGTTGCCTTGTCATTGGTTGCCTACGTACGTGTTAGATAACATTTACAATATTATTCCAATATGATCGAATCCTAACGTAGTTTTGCCTATTGGCTATTACATACATCATACATCACAAAATCATTTACATTTAAGATATGTATATCCTTATATCTAAATAAATCATTCAAAGTCAAACGGAAATCTCATAAATTATCGAAGTCTAACAGAAGCAGATAAATCAATGCTATCACACATCCCACTCTATCACATAGTGGAGCAGAACTCCCAACAGAATAATTTGGATCACATTAGATCCCATCAGATCATAATAGACTTCATTCAACCATACCGATCATATCGGAGTAGATCGAATCAAAACATGTAAGCATATATCAAATAATAGCAAACCATATATCTTAATTAACACATGTATTTATCTAATTTAATCGGAAGGTAAAAAATGCTTACTCCCCTGATGTCTAGAGATGTACCGATGTTCGAAGTTGTTCATTCCTTCTGAGTGTCCTCCCCTTTAGATCTGGAGACAGTGGGTAAAGTCTTTTCTAGCTTCAGCACATTTTTCTCATTATGTCTAAAGACGGTGGACATTCACTTCCTTTGACCAGGGATATTTCCCTCGTTGTGCCCCAAAGGCGACGGACATAACTTCCCCTTAACTCGGGACACTTTTCACTTTTCATGCCTATAGGCAGCAGACATAACCTCCTCTACCTGGAGATACTTTTCTCCCTACGCGTCTATGGACAACAGACAAAACTTCCCCTCACCAGGAGACATCTTTCCCTATATGCGTCTGTAGATGACAGACAAAGCTTCCCCTTACCCGGAGATATTTTTTTCCTCTGTGTCCATAGACGACGGGCAGAACTTCCCCTTACCAAGAGACACTTTTTCCTCTACACGTCCATAGATGAACATAGTCTCCTCTTGTCCTAGGGCATATTTCCCTTATAGAGTCACTAACTCAAAGAATGGACACTTCCATTGCATCGAGCACTCTCAAATTAGCTAAGAACACCTTTTGAACAGAAGAAAACGGACTCAGAACGACTCCAGAAACTCTTCTGGAATATCATGCAGCTCATCGTGGCACGGTTTTGACAGCTCAGTTTTGACTCGGTTGATGTCATCAATTCTATTATTTTATTCAAACACAATTCCAACTTCAAAATAAGATAACTACTTATCCCGAAGTTGAAATTGTGCATTCTTGGTAATGATAGACTAGTATTGATGGGCCCTTCAAAACTAGATCCCACATGGGTAGGTTATTTTGCACTTTTTAAGTAGGCCCCGCCTATATGACACATTTCCTGAAATTGTAACTTTCACTCCCAACCTCTTATTCGCGCGTTCTTTGGTTCGTTATGCTCGTTACTTCGAGCTCTAACCAAATATGGGAATTCCATACTTAAAACCCCCTAAAAATTAATTAAAATTTATATAATTACCCCTAACCTTCCAGGTTAAGCATAATCGAAAAATGGGGTGTCACAGAGACGGACTATCGTGAACCTGTCAATCGTCCTCATGATTATGCTTGTGGTTGTGCTAATTATCCTTAAGATGGTGCCCTTCCAGGTCACAACCCTAGCATTCAGGCTTGCCTAATTTGCATCACTTTCTTAGTCTTGAAGCGTGACGACCTAGATAAATGGGTCTCTCAAGCGAAGCATTTCTTCTACTTCCATCACACCCTGCTCACTAACAATGTGAATTAGCCTCTTTCCATATGGAGGATTGTGATATGCATTGGGTCTACCAATTCCTTGCCCAGCACCTATCTGAGTTTGAGCATGCTCTTCTCCTTTGTTTCAACCAGACTCCCTACCAAAATTTTAACATTTTGTTGCCTCAAATTCAACAATGGGGCTTTGTCAAAGATTATCAAGATGAGTTTGAGTGCTTGGTAAATCGTGGGCAAGGATGGCCTAAGCATGTCCATATCGGTGTCTTTTAAGCTGGTCATAAGCCTCATATTAAGGCAAAATTGTAGACTTTCCTGCGCATCTCTTTAACAAAAATGATGTGTATGGGTCATGTATGTGAGGAAAAGTTAACCCAGCTCAATCATTCCACTGTGTCCGGCCCATCAACCTCTTCCCTTTCATCCCGCCCTGCTTCATCTTCTGATGAGCCCTGAGGTGGCCGTCCTACAAGTACTTTTGCATCCACTTCTCCACTTACTTGTCTTACTCCTTAAATGGCCATTGTCGATCCAAGGGTCTATCTTATAATTGTAATGAGAAATACACCCCTAAACATCGCTACACAACTCAAAAATTGTTTATAATCGATGAAAGTTTTGATGAAGACTTGTGGAGGATACTTGTAATGAATATGAGGAGATTGCCTCTAACACTATTGAGGCTTGTGATCTGGAGATTACACTCCAAGCATTTGCAGGTACTTATACTTCATGTACTATGTGTGTTAAGGCTTTGATTAAGAAACAAAAGTCTCTGTTATGATTGATAGTGGGAGTGCTCATAATTTCATTAATGATTAAATTGCTTATCGATGAGGATATCCTATTAAAGACTTTTAGACATTTGATGTGTTAATTGACAATGAAAATAGTCTCAAAAGTCACAGTGTTTTCTTTAAGGTCAAATTATTATTGCAAGGTTATACTAAGGGGGCTGGTATTGTTCTTGGTGTTCAGTGACTTGAGGACATAATCCCTTTTTCTTGGGATTTCCATCATATGACTATAGATTTCACTTACGGGGCAAGTCATTGCATATTATTGCTTAGCCACTAGGTCGCCTCTCATTTTCTAAGTCATTGGAGACTCTTTCTAATTATCATTGTCATGGCCTCTTGCTATAGCACTGCCCTTCACTTGAGGTTCCCCAACCTGACGTTCTTTTTCCCTCTTTGGCTACTCTCTTGGATGAGCATCAGTCAATCTTTGAAAAAGCACTAGGATAACTGCCTATCTGTATGACCATCAGATACCTATTTAGCCTAGTGCTCCTCTAGCTAATGTTTGCCCATACAGCATCCATATGTCCAGAAGACAGAGATTGAATGCCTGGTTCGTGGGATGATATCCTTTCGCATTATACGGCCTTATAAGTCTTCTTACTCCTCTCCTATCCTCCTTGTCAGTAAGAAGGATAGTTTGTGGCACTTTTGTGTGAACTACAGGGTCTTAACTTTATTACTTTAAAGGATAAGTACCCTATTATATTAACCAACGAGTTACTTGACAAGTTATGGCCCAGTCAGGTTATCATAGATCTGTGTGCATCCAGACAATATTTCTAAGATGGTCTTTCGTACTCATGACAAACATTATGAATTCTTAGTCATGTTATTTGGCCTTATAGATGCCCCTACCACCTTTCAGTGCATGATGAATAATGTCTTCTGGGGTTATTTACTTCGCTTTGTCTTAGTTTTCTTTGATAATATTCTTATTTACACACTTGGGAAGACCACTTACAACACTTGCGTTCGATTTTCACAGTCCTCCATGAGCACCTACTCTTCTTGTAGTGCTCTAAGTACTCTTTGGGTTGTGAACATGTTGAGTATTTAGGACATATTATCTCAGCCCAAGGCATTTCTACCAACCTAAGCAAAATTTCTGTCGTTTGGGATTGCCTCGCTCTTCTACTACATATGCACTATGTAGGTTTCTTGGCCTTGTAAGTTATTATCAACATTTCATCACTTCTTATGGCATTATTGTTGCACCATTGACGGCGACGAAGGTTGCCTTCATATGGTGTGACTAGAACGAGCATGCAACCTTCATTTTTTCCTCTATTTTGCCTATTCCAAACTTTGCTAAGACTTTTATTGTTGAAAGTGGTGCTTTTGATGTTGGTCTTTGTGTAGTCCTTATGTAAGATGATCGCCCCATAGCCTTTTATAGCAAGGCTTTTTTTGGTTGTTTCTCTACTATTATCTACTTATGGAACTGAGCTGCTGGCTATTATCCATGTTGTAACTAAATAGTGGTTCTACCTTTTAGGTCGTCATTTTATCATTCGAATAGATCATCAGCCTTTCAAATACTTTATGGATCAGTGTATGGCAACTCTCGGTCAGCAACATTGGGTCTCTTAAGTTGCGGGATATGACTATGAATTGGTCTATAAGTGTGGCCTCAAGAATCTATCATCTAGACAGTATGAGGTTGCCACATTCTAGGTCATTTCTGTTCCGGTCTTTCCTCTTCTAAAGGACTTATAGGCAATGTATGAGACCAATGATGTCACTTGTTCTCTTGTTACACGCTTAGGAGAAGATCCCTCTTCCTCACCTGATTTTGTTCTACATAATGGTTTTATGTTATGGTATTATCATCTTTGGGTACCTAATGTTGAGGAGTTGCATAGGGATATTCTTCATCTTTGTCACTTATGCCTGCTTTTAGACATGATGGGATCTTTTGAACATATAAAAGGGTCTCTCAGAGCTTTGCCTGACATGGTCTTAAATGGGCAGTCCACCAATTTATGGCCCAATGTGATATTTGCCAGCAAACTAAGAGTGATTCTACCATTCCATTCGATCTTCTTCAACCACTGTTGGTCCTTGAGTGAAACTGGGAGGATATTAGCATGAATTTTATTGAAGGATTACCCAAGGTTCAGGAAAAATCCATTATCTTTGTCATGGTGGATAGGCTCTCCAAGTATACATATTTTTTAACCCTCTCTCACCCTTATACTATCACAACTGTTGCTGAAATTTTCATACATGACATTGCTTGTCTTTATGGGATGTCTAAGACTATTGCTTGCGATCATGATATGGTCTTCTTACCCACATTCTGGTAAGAGTTTTTCCACCTCCAAGGCACCTCTTTTAGCATGAGTTCCGCCTATCATCCTCATATGATTGGACAATCTAAAGTGGCCAGTATTGCCTTAAACAATATTTATGATGTTTTTCTGGTGATCAACCTCAGACATGGTTATCATTCCTTCCTTAGGTAGAATGATCTTATAACACTGCTTTCTATATCGCCACGGGTTACACTCCCTTTTAGCTCGTCTATGGCCACCCACCTCCTACATTGCTCCATTATGTGCCACTTAGTGCTTTTGTTGATGCCTTGGATACTACCCTTCAAACCCGTGATGAGGTTTTGGGCCAGCTTTGTCTTAACCTGGCAAATTCACAAAATCCTATGTGCCAAGTTTATGATAAACATCATGTGGATCGTGAATTTAAAGTCGGTGATCTTGTTTATCTTCATCACCAACCTTATTGACAAATTTTAATTCATAAACCATCTAACGATAAACTGGCTTATAACTTTCATGGTCCTTATCTAATTCTAGAGAGTATTAGCAAGGTTGCTTATCGTCTCCAGTTGCCCCTAGTTGCATAGATTTACATGGTGTTCCATGTTTCTCGTCTTCAAAAATTTGCTGGTGATCCATCATCTGTTCTACCATCAATTTTGTTACCTATTTCTTCTAATTCATCCCTTCCTATGCCTCATGCAATTTTAGAAGAATAATGTATTTGCCATCATGGACATGCTATTTCAGAGGCTCTTATCGCTTGGTTACACCATTTTCCAGGGGATGCTACTTGGATATAGGAGGATAAATTCCTTCAGCAATATCCCAATTGATCGCCTTAAGGACAAGGCGATACAAAGCATGGTGGAATGATATGTTTCTAATTAGATTACTATCCTAATTAGATTACTTGTTTTATTTTCTTAGATTAGTCTATGTCCTAATTTCACTAGGATTATACGAATACTAATTTATTTTTCTATAAATTGTATCACTCGACCTATTCTAGATCATACAATAGAAATCAGATTACTTCTATTTAATTTTATGTTTGATCATTCTCTTCTCTCCCCTTTCTCTTTAATTATTTTTGTGTAGACCCCCTTGGTCTACACCACTTTTCTAGTTTCAACCCTCCTATAGGCTGCCACAAATCTTTCTGATTGAGATTGTCTTCTATTTGGATGCACTAAAATGTGAAGTTTGTACTATTAAACTTCTCAATCTTCAGTTGCTCTTCATCCACCATTGTTAAACCTAACCCTCAACTACCAGTTGTTAGGAAATGCAGAATCCCCAATAATGTACAAACTTAACAAAGGAACACATGCGCGAGATTTAAGGTGGTATAGCAATATGCTAACCCCCACCCATCATACACAAATCCATTATTAATCAGAAGAATAGTACATAAGAGAAAATTACAAGCACAAAGCTTTCAAACCCTCTCGACTTCCAAAAGCATGAGCTTTTACAATGTTTCAACCTCAACCCATAGGACTAAAAGCCTTTAAATACCCTAATAGGGGGTTAGTCAATCAAGACTTTAAACTTCAGGATTTAAAATACGAAATTTCAGAATATAAGCCAAATTCTTGGATTTAAGCTGTCAGATTCTTAAATAATTGGATATCCAAATCTAGTATTACTAGAATCCCTGGATTTAAATGATTAGATTTCAAAATAATTAACTCCTAAAAAAATTAACCTACATATTTCAAATGTGACTAATACATAATTTACTAGAGTTAAATAACTTCAAACATGTCATTAAAATATCAACTAAAAGTTTTAATATTATAAAAATAACTTTTTTAACAAAAAAGTTACACACAATAATGCTCAAGACAACTAAATTATCCAAAACACAATTTATAAGCCCATAGTCATAAACATTGCATCGTTATACATTTCTGCAGCTACTCCATCTCTCCATGCATTAGCCGCTGCCCTTTGTTCCACTTGAGATGTCATATCGTCATCTGAATCTGAATCTAAATTAGGATCTAATGGGACATTTCGTGGTGCTTCTTCCTCTTCATGATCAGACTCAAATACATCTTCACTATTTTCCCTTCGAAGGTAATTATGCAATCCACAACAAACAAAACCATCTTCACTTGAGTTTTATATGGAAATGAAGGTGGATGATCTTTAAAAAATCTGAAACGTGATTTTAAGCCCACAAAAATCCTCTCAATAACATTCCTCAAAGATGCATGTCGAAGATTAAATACTTCATTTGCATTGCGTGGACAACTTCTAGCTTGTGTACTATACTCGCTGAGATGATAACGAGTTGCACGATATGGTGCTAAAAAATTATGTCTATTTGGATAGCCACAATCTACCAAATAAAACTTCCTTGTTCAAACAATAAATTGCAATAATATAAGTGTGCCCCTGCCTAATAAAAATAAAATAAAAAGTAAAAAAATAAAAACTACAATGATACCTTCTGGCAATGGAAGACCATTAGACCTCCCTATAGCATCTTTTAATATCCTTGAGTCATTTGTAGAACCTTCCCATCCAGCAATAATATATATAAATTGCATATCAAATGTGCATGTTGCTAATACATTTTGTGAAAATCATCCATGCCTATTACGATAGCTTGCCTTCCTAGCCCCATAAACAATTGTCTTTATATGCGTTCCATCTATAGCACAAATACAATCCTATATAACAAATTCAAATATTATATACATGGACACCTATAGAAATAAAATAAAAATAAATATAAGCTCAAACCTTGAAATATAGGTAAAAACGCAAATCTGACATCACTGCTTGTGGTGTGCTATCAAGAGGATGTGCCATTAAATAAGGTGCTAACAACTGAATTGCATCCAAGACCTTATTGAAACTTTTACTAATCGACCATTTTGATCGACTTAAACGATCTTGGAATATTGAGTAATGTTGATCATGTCCCGCAACTAGTAAAAAAGTTGCTACCATCACGTATCTAGTATCACAATACCGATCTCATCAAACTTGTTATTATGCAGTAATATATTAACAACAAAAATTAAAAGTAAATGTAATTCATTTCCTAAAACAAAGAAGAACAAAAACACATTCACCGGGGCATTAAGGCGACTAACCATACGAGTGTTTATTCCATGGATCTCGGAATTGGGCACATCTCATTCGCACAAAAACATTGATATAAACACTCAACCACATAAAACCATATCCTATAGAAGTAAAAAGAAATTGCAGAACAATACCGTAACAAGCAAAACTCTAAATACGCCTGATTCATTCATTGTTTTATGGTTTATAGGTACACATTGTCATAAAACAAAAAAAAGTAGTTCAAATAGCCAAAGCATTCCACCTTGTCAATCTATGCATAGACATCTACATATATGTCAATTGAACATTTCTAATATGCACAACCCAAAAAATCTAGTCAAGAACCCAAAAAAATAGTGAGGTCAAGTCATTTTTTAAGTGACTACTATTCTTATAAACTAATATTCCTAATAAGCACATCCAAAAAAAAATCTACTTGAGAACCCAAAAAATTAGCCATAACAAGTTCCTCGTGGGGCAATCTGACGAATGCCTCCTTCAACGTTGCATTGCTCAAAAACTCATATGCAAAATACTTTAAATCCTTACAAAGGTTTGGAATCTCTCCTATAGCATTAAACCAATTTTGAGTAATTTCAGAGATTTAACAAGAAGATCAAACATAGGTGCTAACGCGACTATGGCATCTCTTGTCTCAGATGTAGCCCCTAGATTTAATTGTCTACGAGTTGGAGGTGGCTCAGTCTCCAAACGTGGGCGCTCATGAAAGGTTGAATCACCTACATGTGGGGAATCACTATTAAAGGGAGGCAATGTATCATCATCTTCGAAGTTGGTGGCTGATGGTTTAAGCATAGAGTTAGCAACCTTAGTTGATAAACCGGTTGTCCCAACTCCAAGTGCAAATGTATTACCAAGAATCAACATTAAATCATCATAGTCTTCTACAATTTTTTCTCGGTAGTCCATTGCTTTAGGATGTGCCTAAAAATAAATAATACATAATTATGTAATATATTCATATTATTAAATTAAAAATAAACTAATGCTATTCATATTATGAATGAGAATCAACTAAATATTACTTACTTGAAAATATTCATCCCACACTTCTTCTAAAGCAATTATTTTTGCGAATAAATATCCCATCCAAATCCAGAACTTGACATCATCAACTGTTCAATGGGTGCAAACTTTTGTTACAAAACTTTCAACTTGTTTTTGACGTTCATTTCATTCTTATGAGAATTAAACTTTTCATTCAATTTTGGAAGTACATTCTCAACTATTATCTCCTTTCTAAACATCCCATTAGTTAATCTATTTCCATGATTAACTTCATCCACCAATAGTTTAATAAGTTCTTTAGTCTTCACAGATGACCATTGCTCATAAGAAGCTTTCCCTTTTACTTTCCCTCTACCTCCATCACTTGACATATCTATGGTTAATCAGAAATTAACTCATCAGCAACCACCCATCAAAAGCTATGCAAATGAAAAAAGAATAGATGGTCATGACAACTAAGGGCTATTAAATTGGGGACGAACAAGCATCACACTATGCAATTAATTATCACTTTGAAATATGAAATCTAACGGACTCAAAAACTCAGAGGCTATTGCACAAGATAACCACTAAAATGTCAATCACTTCCAATCACAAGATAACCACATAAATGCCAATCAATGCTAAAGAACAAAAATTTTAGGAAATAAATCATGCACGCCAATACAAATTGCAGAAGCAAATTATGCACAAGTAAACTCTAGGATACTTTTGATGTGGCATTGGAGGAGGTGACTTTTACATGGCTGATACTTTTGATGTTCATATGGTTGGAATTGATTTATCAGTGAACATGGTTTCATTTGCTCTTGAGCGTGCCATTGGGCGTAAGTGTTCAGTTGAGTTCGAAGTTGCTGATTGCACTAGGAAATCATACCCTGAAAATACTTTTGATATGATATATAGCCGTGACACCATTCTCCACATATAGGTGAATTTTTTTTCTTGTATGGCTTTCATAACATAGTTAGCTTCTCTACTTTTCATATCTTGTAGCATGATACTTGGTTCGGTGTCTCTTGACTGTCAGGTGCATAGCTACTTGGATATCATTATACCCTTAATCAGAGCAGTTGTATGCACACTGCATATACAGAGTAAATAACATCTATATTAACACAATAATGTATTCATCAAAATTATGCATTGCATGTAATATGACTAAATAAAGAAAATCCATTTAGGGCCTTGGATTTTTAACCATTGTTATGCATTATCTGTAATATGACTTATCCCAAAACTAGAATTCTTGAGTAATCTACACTTATTATATCTTGGTTGCTGATTTTTATTAAAAAAATGTAAAATATATGTAGATTATGGACTAGAGTATCAGCTTAGGTAAAAGCGAAATTTGCAGTCCAAACATATGTAGATTATGACGCAGTCCAAACATGTCATCGCCATCACACCCTGGAGTTGCTACCCCCAGATTGGAGACCAGACAAACGAAAAAAGACCCCCCCATATGCATTGTAGGTGACATATTCAAATCCTGAGAATAGCCCAAAATCGTATAAATTGCAATCGTATGAAAATTAGATAGAAAATAATGGGAAAAACCAGATCTAAAAGCTTGCAATTTCCAATTGTTTTTTATTCCCAAACTGAGAATCACGAAAAAGCTTAGAAATTGCAAGCTTTTAAGCGTTCAGAGTGCAAAAAAAAAAAACTAGATCAAAAAGCAAAAAACCTTAAAAATTGCAAGCTTGATTAGAAATCTAAACACAAACCCAGGTCGAAACTCAGAAAATCCCAAATCCAAACCAAGGTCGTGTCGGAGCGAGAGGCATCCATGAGTGGAGTAGCAAGAGTGTATGCAGAGGAAAAAAAACAAAAAGAGAGAGAAGACGGACTGGCGGCCAAAGGGTGGGAGGAGATCCAATCGTCGAGCTCTGGTCGCCTGAGTGAAGAGAATACCTGATAATGATCCGACCGCCAGTTCTAGTTGCCGAGCTCCTGTCCAAGCAGCCATCAGATCCACTCGCCAAGCTCCGGTCCAAGCAGCCGCCAGATCCAGTCGCTGAGCTCCGGTCCAAGTTGGTATGCCAGACCCAGATGGTGAATAGTGAGAACATTCATGATGGCCTCTAGATAGCATCGGCCTCCATTTTCCTAGCGATGCCCTGATTAATATGGAAGCATTCTATCATTTTACAATACCACCTACGGAGGTGGTGGTGTAAAACATCACTTGGACGTTGCTAAGTATCCTGCAAAATCCACTCCAATTACATGGTTTTTTTTTACTAACTCTATATTTCAAATACACGAATCAAATATTTAACCACTACCTTCATATTTAAAATATTGGATTTTAAATCCTGATATAATAACATTGGATTATAAATATGGTATGGACAATTTACAATGACTAACCGAAGATTTTAAAATATTAATATTTGATTTTCAAATCCTAATTGACTAACCCCCTATAAGGGAAGTATATGTGTATTCGGATAAAGAAATCCTAAAGTGGCCAATCAAAAAGACTATAAATTGGAATAAGCTGCATTTCTTGTCATCAACCAAACAATTGCTTGTGCCGAGCAATCAATCACTTCATGTTTTGTGTGCCCCAATACCTTGAGTAATTGATCAATTTGGCCCGATGATCAATCACTCCCTCCATATGCACCTCTAGTAACTTTACCGATCAATCAGCCAGTGCTAGCTATCGATTGCATATCTCAACTAAACTTCGAGTACCTTTGCCGATGGATTGCCTGGTGCTATTGATCGATCGGCCCGGAGTCTTTCATACTCTTTCACATGGACCCCCCACACCCGTGCAACCCAACATCCAAGTTGTCACCACCGAGAAGTATGATCATAAACTTTGCCTTGATGATGCCCTTGTTGATGAATTTCAGACTGGCTAGCCAACCAAAACTGGGCATGACAGGCCCATGGGTTGTGCCAGTCCTCCTTGCTGAAGGAATGGGCCAGGCTGGCCCGGCTTAGTCCTTTGCATGGGCCTGCCTCCTCAGGCCCTATATGGCCCGGCCTGTTGCCGCCTCTATTTCCACGTAAAGATTGCTCACTCATTAAATTCAACTAAAATTTAAAAATTCGTAGTATTTTGTCTACATGTATTTTCAAGGATAATCCATGGAAATTCCTTCAACTTGACAAGGAAACCCACTGCCAATCTAGGATAGCTTTTAGATATGTCTCACCATTTACAGTCGACAGAGAAGGCTGTTTACATCAACGTAGAAGACGGTGTGCAACAACGTACAAGTCAAATATTAACTAAAGTCTTTCTAGTGGCAGGCAGGATTCAACTTCAATCAACATCATATTCAAGTGAATGTAATTTACTTTTCGATCGAGCAGGAATTCCTTGGCTTCTTGGAGGGGAAGCACAAGCCTTGCCCGCACTCTACAAGTTGGCAACAATCCATTTCAAAACCATATGTAGCTGATTTATCATTTACTATGTCACAACTGAAACAAGTTCACGTTGATTGGTCAATTTCTGTGTGAGGCACAAGGGCTCTCGTATTTTGGTTGTATTCAGCCCGAACTGTACGTTATCTGACTGAATTCAGACCCACACTACACGTTCTCTCTATTTGAAACTAGAGCCACACTTACACACAGAATTTGCTCGCTCAATAAATTGAACTAAAACTTGAAACTACAGACTCCCTTCATTCACAGTTGAACGTAGAAGACAGGAGAAGTCGCAAGTCAAATTGTAATTTCTCAAGTCTTTTGCAGACAGTCATTTCAAGTGCATGAGGTGCCAATTGCCCTCCAAGATGGAAGACATCAGGGCAAGACATTGCTTATAAAAAGACTGTTGATCCGTTGTTTTTCTTCACAGATACTCTTGTGGCACGGCTTCCTTTGAATTTCCTTCTTCTTGAGCCCAGATCCCTCCGCCTATGGGTCTCCAAACACACCACATTTTCCTTTTGCTCATCATCTGTTACTTGACATCGGCTTCAGCTGGAACTGCACATTTGAGCAACGAAACTGACCAGCAAGCTCTGCTGGCCTTCAAGGACCAGATAAGTGCCGACCCTCATAAGGTCTTGAACTCATGGAACGCTTCTCTCCATTTCTGCCGCTGGAGAGGAGTCTCCTGCGGGCGCCGTCACCAGCGGGTCACTGCACTCAACCTCAGCACCCTTGGTCTAGTAGGCCGTATCTCACCTCACCTCGCCAACCTCTCTTTTCTTAGGACCATCAGTCTACCCAACAACAGCTTCCATGGAGAGATGCCACAAGTGGTGGGTCGCCTCTTTCGTCTACAAATCCTCAATATACAAAATAACTCACTTGAAGGAGTCATTCTTGCCAGCCTTTCCAACTGCTCCCAGCTGATAGCTATTGGCCTCAAACAGAACAAGCTTGTGGGGGAAGTCCCACCTGAGCTTGGCCTTCTACCCAAGCTATTCAGCCTTTCTCTTGTATCCAACAATCTCACAGGTGTCTTCCCACCTTTTCTAGCTAACCTCTCATCTCTCGTCCACCTTTACCTAGGGCACAACAATTTCTATGGGGCGATTCCAGAACAGGTCGGCATGCTATCTGGCTTAAAGACTCTTTCGTTGGGTTTTAACAACTTCACTAGTAAACTCCCTCCCTCAATTTACAATCTCTCCAATATTGAGTGGTTAATACTCCAGTTCAATGAATTGAGTGGAAGCATTTCCCCTCATATGGGGTACTTTTTCCCTAACCTTCAGGTTGTCAGCTTGTATACGAACCACTTCACTGGGACTATCCCTACTTCCTTGTGTAATGCTTCTCACCTTCAAGCACTTGACTTCAGCGACAATCGCTTTCAAGGGTCTATACCCATTGATTTAGGGAAGTTTCAGGAGGATCTGTACTATGTAGCTTTTTATAAAAATGAACTTGGGACAGAAAATGGTGATGACATGCTCTTCATCAAATCTTTGACCAATTGCAGCGGGCTTGAAATACTCGAGGGAGGCAAGAATCAACTCAATGGTCGATTTCCAGACTCCATTGCCAACCTTTCTAGTAATCTTGCATATTTGGCTCTCATGGAAAATCGGATATATGGAGGAATCCCCACGGGGGTCGAAAATTTCTTAAATTTAATGTCTTTCAATTTGAATGACAACTTTTTGAGGGGCCCTATTCCTGACGGAATTGGGAAGCTTACAAAATTGGGAGTGCTCTACCTGCATAGAAACTGCTTGTCAGGGCAAATCCCAACATCCCTAAGCAACCTCTCTCAATTGAACATACTTTCTTTATGGAAGAATCAGTTGGAAGGCCCCATAACTCCAAGCCTTGGAAATTGCTCAAGTCTGCAATATCTTTATCTTCACCAGAACAACCTTAATGGAAACATACCTAGCCAGATATTCAACCTCAGATCGATGGTCGAGCTCACTTTGTCGAGTAACTTGTTGAGCTACACCTTGCCGTTGGAAGTTGGGAACCTTCAAAATTTGGTTTTCTTAAACCTTTCTAACAACAAACTATCGGGTGAAATTCCTAATGCACTTGGGAAGTGCACGAGTCTTATCTACCTCGACTTGTCTCACAACTCCTTTGCAGGAACTATCCCAATGTCATTGAGAGCCTTGAGTGCAGCTGAAGGGGTCAACTTCTCAAGCAATAATTTGTCAGGTACAATACCCACATTTTTTACAGAATTTAAGTTTATGGAATTGTTAAATTTGTCTTTCAATGACCTCGAGGGAGAAGTACCTGTACGAGGACTGTTCAGCAATTCAAGCAGAATTTCAGTGTTGGGAAATAGCAGACTTTGCGGAGGCATCCTTGAGTTGCATTTGCCTTCATGTCAAAAGTATGGTGGAAAAAATCACAAAAGATCTTTTCTTCTCAAGGTTATGCTACCATTGATCATTGGAACATGCATTTTCATATTTGCATGCTTTATAATTGTATGGTATAAGAGAAAACATCCTAGAAATAAACAAGCTCCACTCTCTTCTATGAAAAAACAACATATGACAGTCACCTATGCGGAGCTCTATCGAGCAACCAATGGATTCTCTTCTACCAACTTGATAGGTTCTGGAAGTTTTGGTTACGTATTTAAGGGAACTTTAGATTCCTATCAAATGGATATAGTTGTGAAGGTGATTAGGATTGAGCAAACAAGTGTTCGGAGCTTCACAGCTGAATGTGAAGCATTGAAACAGATTCGTCATCGCAATATTGTAAAGATATTGACCTCTTGCTCCAGTCTTGATTTTCAAGGTAATGAGTTCAAAGCTTTAATGTTTAAATGTATGGCAAATGGGAATCTAGACTCATGGCTACATCCACATGCTGATCAAGATTTATATCTTAGCTTCAGCAAAAGGATAGATGTGGCCATTGATATTGCTCATGCATTGGATTACCTTCATAATCATTGTGAGACTCCAATTGTTCATTGTGACTTGAAACCCAACAATATTCTACTTGATGAGGATCTAGTAGCACATGTGAGCGATTTTGGCCTAGCTAAAATTCTATTATTTCCAAATGATGATTCCTCTTTGACATCCATGTTGAAGGGCTCGATTGGTTATATTCCTCCAGGTACAATATCCATCATCCTTAACATATTAGTCATTTGACATTCATGATATAATGTATTTGTAAATGAATATTGTAGTATTTATCTTGGAAAAAACTTATAATTGTATTTTTACCATCATTAAAAAGTTATTGCATTTATTGAGGTGCGCAATTCTTCTTTGATGCCAATGGCAGAATATGGTACTGGATACAAGGTTACTGCCCAAGGGGATGTGTATAGCTATGGTATCCTTTTGTTAGAGATGTTCGTGAGGAAAAGACCCACAGACGAAATGTTCAATGATGGTCTCAACATTTCAAAGTATGCACAAATGTCATTTCAAGAAAAATCGATGGAAATCATTGATGCAAGATTGCTAATAAACGAAAATATCAATGATAATCCCAAATTTCAAGATTGCTTCTTATCAGTCATCAAAATTGGAATTGCATGCACAACTGAGTTGCCGCAAGATAGAACAAGTATAAGAGATGTTTGTTCTGAATTGCATGTCGCAAGAGAAGTATATCACAAGGACATACTTGGCCGACACCGTGTTAATTGAATGAAGGTAGATAAAACTAAAGTTGAGTATTTGAATAAAGATTGTGTCATATGTTTATCTTAGGCACATCAACTTGTACGCTAGATTGTATTTCATGTGTTGAAATTTTTGCAAAGCTATGTTGTAAACTTGTTGTCCTTTGTGTCTCATTTGAATAGTAGAGTTTTTTATTTTTTTTGGCAATTAACTAGATCTTATCTACTTCTAAGTAAATAGTTACATTAATAGACAACTATACACGAAACAAGGTCGCAAGGATCCGGTACACCAAAAATTATCATTACGGTAGAGCGAAGATTACAATATATTGAACAGAAAAAATAGGTTCTAAATAATTAAGTAGAGAGATGAACTAATTGAATGGTACCACTATTGGGGAAAATGGTCATGGCCAGCCGCCATCACCACAGGCACGACCCCATTTGAAGACCTCTACACAAACCACCCCAGGAGGAGTTAAAAAGCACCCAAAGTCATCCAAGAGAAAGCCTAAAGTGAGTCATCACATCAATCCCATATGTAAAGGCAGGAAAGACGCTAGGGATCACTAAACCAACTAATGAACAAGCACATAGGAACACAAAGGAGGACAAAAAAAAAGCCCCCAAACCCATAAAGATGGGAATATGACACAAGAAAAACAAGAAGAAGCCCAAAAGGATATATCTTAAATAGCATAGAGTAGAATCCCCTTCACCCAAAAAAGCAGGTGGAGAGGAGGGGGAAATAATAGAATGGGTGAAGATGGAGAGCAAGTGGGTAAAGGAGTAATTAAGCATGAAGAAAATAAGAAAGAATGAAGTCGGAAGAAAAGGTGGGAGAAAAAATGAAACTTTGGAGTATGAAAGGGGAAAAGAGGACTAGAGATGCAAGAAGAGTGATAGACTCGGGACGAGATGAATGATCAGGGAAGAGGAGAAGATGGTTGGTCAGCTCGGACCAAAGGTGGGTGTCCAACCTTTCAAGCCAACTTGATCGGCTCTGAGAAACTTCTTGGACACTCACCCAAAATGTAATGCCCCGGACCCGTGGGGCCCTTAAATTCCAATGGAAAAACTCGACCAGGGTGCCAAAATTATCGAGATAAAATTTTTTCTACCGATCACTAGGATCCTCAATCATGTGTAAGAACTGCAGTGATCCCCGGGCTACGATTTCGAAAATAAAAAAATAATAATAATTACTACCATATTTTAGATTAGGCCAATATTGTCATAGTGTTGGTTGCTTACGTACTTATTGGATAACATCTCCAATGTTATTTCAATAAGATTAGATCTAGGCATAGTTTTGCCTAAAACTAAGGCCTTTTAGCAAGCATAGCATCATATATACTATGCTTAAGTATTTTACATATGCATTCTTCTATCAAAGTCGACATAGAAAATAAAAGCGTCGACAAATCAAACAAATCATTCTTTTACAAACTCTGATAAATAAATCACAAAATCAAATCAATCAATCACAAAATCTAATAAATCAAATAATTTATTCGTAAATAGAATATGATACCATTTAAACTTGGATAAATCACCATTCACAGAATGTCACCAATATTAAAGCGACATACACCTGTGCTCGTGGGGTAACATTGTCAAAATAAAAGAGATCTTCCCACTATATCTAATTTCATGGGCGCATCATATACCTTAATAGGCAGGTATCCATAATCAATAGTTTTGGGGCTTTATACCAAATAATTACCCACCATTGCTACCAAGGTGACAAACACCCATGCTTGTGGGGCAACAATATCAAAATAAAAAAGATCTTCCTACAATATTTCTATTCATGGGCATGTCATATACCTTAAATAGGATGTATATAGGAGCCATAACTTTGATAGTTTTATACCAAAGAACAACCATTCAAATCCTATTAATTAAAATACAGAAAAGTCGAAGACCCAAAATTGATAAACAACTCATCAAACAATCAAAAGTCAATCAACATCATTAAAACATTTATGACATGCATTTGTAAATAATTTTGAAACAAGATGGGTCAATTACTTAAGAAATATATGCACTTATTTAAATAACAATGCATTAAAATCATAAAGTCATAAACGCTTAGTCCCCTTAAATTTTCGGAGGTAGTGGCAGTTGAAGCCTCCCTTTCCTTAAGAATGTTCTCCCTTTGATGTTCGGAGACGGTGGGCAGAGTTTCCCCTTCATTAAGGAAGTATTTATCTTTGCGGCCCAAAGGCGGCAAACCACAGAACCTCTTCTTACCCTGAGATGTTTTCACTTTGCAGCCTAAAGGCAACAGATAGAACCTCCCCTTACCTCAGGATGTTTCTCACTTAACAGCCTGAAGATGGCAGACAAAATCTCCCCTACCCAAAGACATTTCTTTCTTAATTTGCAACCTAAAGACGACAAATAGAACCTCGACATTTTTTTCTTTGCGGCCTGAAGGTGGTGGACAAAACTTCACCTTACACCTGGGATGTTTTTCCCTCCAAAAGGGTTATCTCTCAAAATTGACCCTCCTATGGCATAGAACACCTTCAATTTACCTAGATTTGCCTTTTAAATGAGCTAAAACATGTTAGAAATGGCTCTAGAATAGAGGACTAAAAGTGAGAAGACAGGAAAAAATCCAGAGAGAGGGAGAAGCGGGTGAGAAATGGCATCAAATGGGGTGTTTCCTCATTGAGAAAGTCGCCTCCTATTTATAGGGGGGCAGGGCAGCTGGATGAGTGCCACGGGGTGCACATCAGCATCTGATGTGAATTGCGCATTAGCCTAGTGTGGACATGATGCTACTCGCGCATGTCAGCATCTTATGCGCACAACACGTTAGTGATTGGCACGGCCATGTCGTGCCATGTGCGGCTGAATCACCAGGCGTGTGTCAGCATCTGACACAGTGCTAACACAAAATTCCTTTTAAAATATAATGTGTTTCTTTTTTTCTTTATTTGAAAACTGAAATTCAAATGAGCATAACTACCCTACCTCGAGTTTGGATTCATGCATTTTTGGTACCATTATGCTTGTATCGATGAGTCCTACAAAGAAAAACCCCACAAAGGTAGGTTATCTCATAAATACAAAGTGGGGCACGCCCATAACACGCTTCTCGAGGGAGTATCCTACCATCATGGCATCCGATTGATGCGCTCTTAGGTTTGATACATTCGTATATCTAAGCCCTACCAAAAATCTTATAGCTTTATTGATCAAATCAAGTTGAAAATGGTTCAAATTTACAAAAAATAGTTACTCAGCCCACAACTTGCTTATGGCCCCAAAAAGAAAATTGCACTACACAAATAGCCTCAAAGGATCTTTCAGGCTCTCCATACAGTTCCTTGTTGTGGTCACAACATATATACCCTCTATCAACTTTACATGATAGAAGACCCTAAGTATATGACACTCTACTAATCATTTCAAACTGAGGAGAAAACCCTTAATAGATCGATTGACGTGCATTTTTTTTGTTCTTTCCTGCAGGATGCAAATTGAAAGCTTGGGTCTAATGCATTCAGGATCATACATAACATTCAAGAGTACAAAAGAACATACACCACAACAAAAAGAACTATTAACGGTGTTTTTTTAGCGACGCAATATAAACCATTGCTAAAAACCACTATTTGCGATGCATAAAAATGGCTAAAAAAATAACTATTTGTGACAATTTTTTAAAAGTGTCACAAATAAAATAAATTTTTTAAAAATAAAAATTTAGAACTATTTGCGACGCTTATAAAAAATGTCACAAATAAAATAAGTTTTAAAATAAAAATTCTTACTAACAAATTTCTTATTAGCGACTCTTTTAAAAGCGTCACTAATAACTTTTTTTTATTTTTTTACTTATTAGTGATTCAAAAAAGTGTCGCTAATAATTTTTAATTTTTTTTAAATATATTAGCAACAACTTTTAAATCACCGCTAATGCTATATTGTTAGTGACGCTTGTAAACAAGTGTCGCTAATAATATAATATTAGTGACGCTTAATTTTAAAAAATTCTTTTTATTTTATTAGTGACATTTTTTTTAAAACGTCGCTAATAAAACTTTTAGCTACGTTTATAAAACATTGCTAATAATATATCTAATTTTTTAAAATTATATTTTCATATTAGCTACACTTAAAAAGCGTTGCTAATAATTTATCATTAGCGACACATTTTAAAGTTTTGCAAAAAAAACATATATTAGCGACGTAAGAAAAAATGTCGCTAATAACAGTACTAATAGCAACGCTTTTTCATATGCGTCACTAAGAAACAATTGCGATTAGACTATTATCGACGCTTTTATGACTATTAGCAATACTTAAAAGTGTCTCTAATAGTCTCTTTTCTTGTAGTGATACTCTAGGCTTAGTAAGAGATGCTTTTTAAGAGTACATCTCTAAGATTAGTAGAATCAATGCTATGATCTCTTATAAGTAGTGAATTAATTTTCGTCCTCTGACTCCACCCCCATCACCTTTTGCTCCATTTTTCTCCTTTTTGAACAAAATCTATAGTTTACAAATTTCTAGCTCTGTTGTGGAACTAGTAAAATGTTATTTGAAAATTTTCGGTTGTACTATTTTTTCTCTTTGTAGTCTTGAAAATTCCAAGGGTATATTAACATGCCTAACTAGCTCAATTCAAGCTCGAACTAGGAAAATCCAACTAGAATTCAAAATTGATAAGTTCAATTAAACTAAAAAAAGAAGAAGAGAAACTCAGCTTAAATTGCTGGCCCTTCCACTAATTAGTTGACTAATTTATAAGTTCAATTAAACTAGAATTCCACGTCAACATATCTGGTAGACCGGAAAAGATAAGTCAACTACATTGCACAAGACTGACTTCATTATAGAAAAATGTGAACCACTGCACTTCCACGCACTTTCACTTTCACTGCCGCACTGGCACGATCAGATCCGCACTGATCCACGTTCTTATCTAATAGAAAAACTGATAAGCACCAGTGTTTTAAGACCGGGCCAGGACCGGCCTGTTTGACCGGGTTTAACTGGGCCTAGTCAAAAATCTAGGCCAAGTCATCCGGGTTGCGGGGTAGAATTGACGTAGGTAGGTCAATTTAGCTTGGCTGGTCAAATTGGTGACCTAGACGACTGGGCCAGTCCAGGATTTACAAAAAAAAATAGGAACATAAAGGGAGAAATGCAGTATACGGAATGGGAAAGCGATGGGGCGGTCGTGGGGGTAGCCCCAAGAAGACCTAGTCATATTTGCTAGTAGATCTCGTCTCTTAGCACAGCAAGGCATCGAACGAATTTCATCAACAACGTAAAGCGGGAAAGGAGAAGGGGGAAGAGGAGAAAGAAAGGTCGGTCCTGGCTGTCGGGGAGGAGAGGGAAGTTAGGGCCGGGGGTGCTCCGGGGTTGGGGTCATGTTCAAACTTCGGGCAACCAAGGAGAAGACGGAGGGGAAGAGGGAAGAGGGGAAGGAGGAAGGTGCCTGTCGGGGTCTGGAATTCGAGGCCGGGCTGCCTAGGAAAAGATGGAGGGGAAGGGAGAAGGGGGAAGAGTGGAAGAAAACGTCGTCGGGCTGGCCACCTGGCAAGAGAGGGACAAGAAAGAGGAATGGGGAGAGGGGAAGGAGGAAGGGACCGTTGGGATTGGGCCGGGCCACCGGGGAGGAGAGGGAGGGGAAGGAGGAAGGGGGTCATCGGCCGGTCATGGTCGTGGCTGGCACACTGGGGAGGAGAGGTAGGGGAAGGAAGAGGATCAGACGGTGGTATGTAGAGTGGAGAGCTGCAATAGTGAAGTTGAAATTCTGAATTTTGATTTTAGTCTTAGGGTTTTGGGAAGAAAAGTATTTATATTAAGTTATCAATGCGGTTTAACCTGGGTTGACCCCCAATTCAACACCTCCAGTTCAACTCTGTTGAACTGGCCTAGACATCAATCCGGGTCAAGAAGTTGCGCAAGTCGTTGCCGTAGAAGGTAGAAGGGATTTGGATAAGCTGTGTAACACACACATGTGAATGCTCTTACAAAAGCTCTGCATGCCATGAATGCTTGCACCAGTTTTTATAGCTGGTTGGGCTTTTGTGAGAGCACTCACTACAAGGGATTTGAAGGCCGTATAAGAAGGGGAAGACATCAAATTAAATGTAATCAATTTAGAGCATCTCCAATGAATTTGGCGTATGCCGTGGACAAAATTGAAGTCCATAGGCCTTCAACTAGGGCACCATTTTCAATGTAGAAATGATGCCCCTTATTTTGAGATTTTAATTTTGAAGTCTCCTGTTCACACTTTAAAAAAAAGTTTAATATTTTCGTCATCATTTCCTAAAGTTCTGCCCTCTCTTGCTTCTATTGGTAACTATGGTTGGAGTTTACGGGTCTCTATTTTACCATGCAAGCAATTGGAAATGTCCCTTGAGCATCTTCCATGACTATTTTTAAAGACCTTTCATTGGAGAACTCATATTCACTACATGTTCTAAATGAGGGGAAAAAAAGGTCGTGTCTAGCCTCATTGGGCACCCTAACCATAGCCCCACACATAGGGCATCGAGCATAATACATAGAGGGTAGCTCTCCATTTATGTACAACTATCTTCTTATGTACTACGTCTGGTACCCTATGTAGGCTGATCACAAAGTTAGTCAAAAAATATTTTGGGAAAAAAAGAACAACTTGGTCTTCTTTAGATGGTTCACAGTCAAAGTTTTTAAAAAATATGTTTTTTTTCCATATTACTTGGCTGAAGATGCCAAAATTTCATATTAACTAGTTTAGCTAAAGAAATGTCACTAAACCCATACTTACATGAAAATAAAAAATAGACCAAAATACCCCTAAGTGAGGGTTTAGGGCTTTCAATTGTGTTATCCATTCATAATGCTGCAAATATTTAGAAACGACTGATCATGGAGTGCTAGTTCAAATTTCCCACAGGCGATTTCTAAAGCCCAACTTGTGAAAAGCAAAAATCCAGTGGGAGATCCGATTTCAAATCTCACATTTCTAAAATTCAACTCATCAAAAGCGAGTTTTTACCATGAAGTGAGATTCGGTGAGAGATTCTACTCACACAGGTGCGCTGAATAAATGATTTTGCTCTCACATAGTATGGGTGGTCATCGAGGGGTTAATCCAGAGAAGGTCAGTAGCTGCAAACATTCAAAACCTTCCTTGGTTAAGACATTTCAAACTCTAGTTTTATTTTCTTAGGTTCGAATACATGAGTGTTTGTATATTGTGTTAGGGAGAACACGATAGTTAATATTTGTATGTACACATAGTACATGGATCATATTATCAATAATACAATGAGTGTTTGTATACCATTGACAAGTTGTATTATTGTATAAAAGAAAATATACCTATCGTGTTATCAATATAACATGATTTATAAATGTAGTATATATTTGACTGTTATTTGGGTGGTTGCAAAAGCTGAAAAAGCACTTCATTTCTTGCCTATTGCATTAACAGTTCTATAATGTGAATGAACATGACTCATTAATTTACACCATTTCTTTCCTAAGATGACCAATCGGTTAGATTCAGTGCATGTTCTCAACGAGGAAAAAAAGGATATGTCTAGCCTACCCATAGCCCCATGACAACTTACATAGGGCTCCAAGCAAAGTACATTAAGGGTATCTGTTATGTACTATGTCCAAAGCCCTATGTAAGCTAGTCATGGGGCTCTAGTCATGGAGTTAGTCAAAAAAACATTTTAGAAAAAATATGCGACTTAGTTTCTTTTAGAACGCTTAGAGTCAACGTGTTAAAAAAATAATATGTAGAGTATCCAACAGACAAATCACAAGCTCGTATACGTAGCACCCCCAAGTGCTTCTATCGTTGTAGCTAGTGTTGCCGCAGCGTCAGGTTTCCCAAACCCGAACTCGATACCACTTAAAAAAACTATAACTCAAACCCAAATCTGCCCAACCTGAACCCGACCCGCTTAACCTAAATAGAATAAAAAATTATTTTTTAAATTTTTTTAAAAAAATTAAAAATACATAAAAAAAAATTATATTTTTATATTTGGGTTGAGTCGGGTTTGATCACCTAAAACCTGAATTGAATCACCTCAAACCCGAATCCAACCCGAATAGCTATTCAGGTAAAACCTGGTCTGACCTATTATTAGGTTTGGGTCACGTCAGGTTTTACTATTTAAAAACCCGACCCTAGTGACATCCATAGTTGTAGCCCTGTCATTGCCCCTATCTGAAATTTCAAACTCCAAAATCAGCCAGCCTTATCACGTAAACAAACTGCGAAGAAAGAATACTTGAGCTCAAAAACTCTAAAACAGGTAAACTAACCTGTATCATACCAGGTCGGAGAACATCATCAGCAATCTCCCTTGTAAATTCTCTTCTATCAGACCCTTCACACACGCAAATCGAGACTGAAAAAAAATCAAATTGCAACTACCAGTTCAATTTAAATAAATACAATTACATAGAGTTACAATCATATGGAAGATGGAGGGAAAGGAAGAGGGCATACATTTCTCCGGTGAATGTACTTGGAGGACTTGAGTTCGGCAGTAAGGAAGCAGAGGGGGAGGTCGGCATCGAAGCGGGAGGGCCAGCTCTTTGGAGCTCTTGTAACAGAGGAAGGGATGGAAGTCACAGGGTTCAAAGGTGCTGGCAAGGGGACCTACTATTCATCTCCTGCTGATGAGGTAGGTGAGCGGGAAGGGGAGGAAGAGGGAAAGAGTGGTCGATCTCGATCTGCTGGCTCAAGCTTAGAGGTGGTAAAGGACCGGGTTTGAGCTTAGCCCGTTCATGATAGGGCCCACGTCCAGCCCGGCCCCATATGCGGTCTGGGCGTTAATTTGAGGCTTAAAGGACTTGTCGGGCCCAGTCTTGGCCCAACAGGGCCTTATGGGCCTACGAGGCAAATTTTATTTAATATTTTTTAGAGTGCCTGTGGGCTGGCCTTGCCCCAGGCCCGGTCATTTGCCACCTCTACCAAACCCGACCAACAGTTGGCCCAATCCGGCTGGGTCGGCAGTGGTCCAGCTGGGTCTTAAAGTTTTTATAATCTAGAGAATGTTTTCTAATAAGCAATTTAACTCTATTTTGAATGGACTTATTACCCGGTCTACGGGCATTCCAAACAATAGCCTTAATAATTTAAAACCGGGTTAATTTTCGAACCTGAGAATGAGTAAATCGTCTATTCATACGAACTATTTGATCAACCAAGTCCTTTTTATGGCTGACTGGTATATGCTGCGCATTTGGTTGAGAAGATCATTCAACCATATGATTAACACTAGGAAGCAAGTTTAGCTCATTAATATCAACCAAAGACCTCATATCCACATCATTTTCATCTTCATAATCAAATTCTTCAAGAAGATCACTAATACTTTTATTACCTATCTAAATCATCCATAGAAGTATTACTATCCAAAGTATTCTGATTATTTTTTTAACATACAATCATGGCTTCTAGATCTTTCTTCCTGTTGCATTAGATCATAGTGAGTAAACTCTTCAATTAATATCAAATTAGCATTCACCTCTTCCATAATAGGATCATAGTAATCAACATATCTAATACAATGGACTTCATTAATAAGTTGATCAATAATACCTGGGTGAAGTGGTTCATGCATTTGAGTAAATTCCATTCTATGCTCACTACTCAAGAGGGAAGTATAATTTTCATCAGCACGTTAAGGCATTTTAGTTTTAATATTTTCTGTATAAATACAATTCAAACCATTTACTTCAACATCATGATGTGTAAAGCAATACAATATGCCAGCTAAGCTGAATTTTCAACCACTTGACTGCGCATGAGTGATTTCTTGACAACCATCTCTAATTTGTCTCCAAGTTTATCTACTTCTGGATCGATCTTGAGGTCGTACATGCTATCCCTATTGGGTGTTTTGAGGGTTTGCACTATTATAAGTGGGCATTAGATTTAATGGGTTAAGCCCATATCATTTAGGTGGGCATAATAATATTTATGTAGGTCAAATTCATATTACTTAAGTAAGTCAAGCCCATATGGTAGAGAGAGCCCAAACCTACTTTGTTTTAAATAAGAATCACACATGTGAATTAGTTAAAGAAGTGAATAGTCTTATATCGCATAGAAGAAGGTGATGGTGTTAGTATATAAGGCATAAGTTTGGCATTTCAAGTTAGGCTCTTCGGCCAACCCACTTTTGTGGAGGAGAGACATGTTGGACCCACGCACCTCGCCGCTGCCGCCGTCTGGCCGGCTCGGTTTACACGAGCGGCCGGCCAGGTTAGGTTGGGTCAACAAAATAATTAATTTTGGGATAAATTCATTTAATTTAGTTTTCTATTCATTTGGTTCGCTAAAGAATGTGTCTGTTAACGAATGGATGCATCCGTTTGTACGGGAAAGGGTGTCTTCAATGGGATTTTCTATAAAATCATTAAAAATGATTTCTGCAAAAATTCGATTCTGGATTTCCGTCCATTTCCCATTCTATGAGAGTATAAATATTGTGGTTCACTGTATGTACTGTGTTGGAGGTGCTCATACAATACGTGGTTGATCGTCTTATCTTAGGAAGCAGACGCCCAAGAGTCCTAAGCACCATTAAGGAGGGCAAATTTTGTCTTAAGGACAAAGCGATTTGCTTGATTCGATCATAAAACTTCGAGTAAGGTTTTTCATCAACATAGTTGCAAAGGTACGAAAATAACATGCACTACACACTGAAAATTTATGTCCCAACACCATGCAATTTGTCACGGGTGCGAAACTTTGCCTCGCGTTCGCACACATGATGGCCTGGCTGCGCCGCGCAACCAGCAACCACTCTCTTCCCTTCCCACTCATATGCGGAAGGGAAACACAAGCAAACCACAACACAACAACACAAGAGCGTCTCGGTGCAAGGGTCTCCGCCCAAGCTATATTTCTGTCCGTCAAAATACACAAGGCAGGGAGAGGGTAGGGCTGATCCACCAAGTCTGAGTTCTCTCTCTTAGCAACCTGGTTCGCTGTGCAAGAACAAAATCAATCTCCAACCAGCCATGGCTGCCCTTGCTCTCCCTCTCTTTATAGACTCAGCCTGAAACTGGTCATCCTTATGCTACTAGGAGTACAAAACTCACCCTTACAAAAGTTCTCACCCTGATCAACTCTCAGCCCAACAAGCAATCCGCCCCCTAGCCCAAATCAAGAAACCTGCAAGGGAGTCCATCTTCAGCTAGGAGTCTAGTGTTTGTCGCCTTCTAAGGTTCGTCCATCTAAGGAAACCAGCTACTCCAACTCCTACCCGACCTAGGAGCGTAGTCAGCCTGCCTGTGTGAGTCCTATTTGTCCTAGGAACTTGCTGCCCTAACTCCTACTCGCGCTAGGAGTGCAGCAATCTTGCAAAAGTGAATCTCGCCCACCTTAGGCTTCCGCCCCTAAGTCCAAGTAGGGCCTAGCTTCACTGCTAGAGTCCCACCCGCGCAAGGACTCGTACTCAGCCTGCTCCACAAGGCGAGTAGCTCATCTGGAACATCTACAACGTTGCTCCAACATCTATCTATGCCCAAGCAGTTGCCTAGGCTATTCATCGCCCAAGCGAACTTGGCTATCCGCCGCCAAGTATGGGGGTAGCCGCCCCCTTTTCTCATCCAGCAAGTTAAGGGGCTAACATAATCACTATAGCACACAACTTCATATATAATTTTCTGGAACTTCATAACCCAACCTATATTCAAACCCATACAACTTTTCACTAGTTTAGAAGAATCAATTTCAACGCATATCCTTGCACCGTCCATTCTAGTATGTGCTGGACAAGCTTTATCAATATTGTAACACCCCCCAGTCCTCATATACCTTAAACGTAAAGGCAAAACCCAACCTGGGGGTTAAAATATTGTAATAATTTTTTTCCACTCAACATGATCATATATGTGTGCAAGGGTTGTAACGATCCTTTGACACCAAAGCACTTTTATTGTACACTTTCTTCTTGCAAGATTTGGAGAAAGACCAAACAACAATTGAACTCTCGCTCTGTGCCACACACTCATCCAAGAAGTCAGATGAAATTTCCCCAGTGTTGTCCTTCTTGGACTCCGTTAAACTTTTCATTCGGAGTTTCCTTCCCCATTTGAACTTCTCCCCCAAAGTTTCTCATTCTCTTTGGGAATTTTCCCCAAACTTTCCTTCTCCTTGAGACTTCCCCTTATCTAAAGTGTTTATCTTACAAAATTGACCTTCTCTCTGGGTAGAACACCCTCTAATTGGATAGAATGGATTTTTAAATGAGCTCAAATGGACTTAAAATGGGCTCACAACAAGGAAAATAAGTTTGGGGGACGGGTAAAGGGTTAGAGAGAAGTGGAGGTGGGTGTGATCTAAAAGAAAACCCTCCCTTATTTGTAGTCGAGCACACCTCTGCATGGCACCGCTAGTGTTCATCGTGTTGCAACATGTGACATTTCACCACATGCCATACCTACGTTGCGCATCGCACCATGTCACTAGCGGTCATGTGGCACTGCTGGCTTTAGATGGTTGATGCTAGTGTTAACTCACTTATATTAGCTTCCTATTTTTTTATTATATATTTTTTAAACTCTCTACCATGAACTCTGATTCTCGCATTCTTGGTATCGTTGGGCTTATATCAATGAGCCCTACCAAACAATCCCACAAGGGTAACTTATTTCACACTTTTCAAGTAAGGCCCACCCATATGATACGCTTCTCAAGGTCATAACTATAATAACATATATTTTTTTGTGGTTCTTTATATACTATTTTGGGGAAATAATTATTTTGTCAGTCTTAATTATAATTTTTCCTTGATAATTGTGTGCTTGGTGTCGTGTTGAACCTTGGTCGCAAATGGAGGGGTTTTGTGTGTTTTTTAGGCTTCAACGTATAATTTATCTTGGGTGAAAAAGGTGGTTTCAGGGAGAGGCGATGGCTTCAGTCTACTTGTGGGGGGCTCTTGCATGAGGAAAGGAGGTTTTAGAGCATGATTTGGAGTTATGTCATGTGGTGAGGGGTTCATTGAAAAAAAAAAGGGATAAAAGAAAAACGAATCACACTTCGCGTTCTGCTTTTTGCCCGGCGGAAAAGGCAACACCCCTTCCCCCCTTCGAATTATGGAATCTAGGAGGCGTATCACCACAGCCGCGATAGTGCAGCGCTATCATGGGCCGCTGACGCACCTTCCTACTTCCCTTTTTCCATCAGCGGCCACACTTTCGTTTTCCTCTATTTTGGGGCCAAAACTATTGCCAAAGCTTGTGTTTGCCACTGTCGTGAGTCGTTTCCGGCTAGTCACAACTTCAATGCCATTGTTGTGTTTGCCATTGTTGTGAGTCCAATCTCTCGCAGCTCACATACTTGCATCACCCTGACATCCTTTTTTATTATTATTCTTTTAAATTCCATATCAATTTTCCAATTTTAAAATGTCTTTAACTCTCGACACTGAACTCTGATTCACATGTTCTTGGATTGTTGGATTAATATTGACAAGCCCTACAAAACTAGACCCCTCATGGGTAGGTTATCTCATACTTTTTTAAGTTGGGCCTACCCATATAACATGCTTCCCGATGTCATCTTGCATTCTCTAGCTCATTACCTTGGTTTCTTCGAGCTATATCAACAAAATGGAGTTTCACCCCTTCATTACAACTAATATCCTCCTAAAAATAAAAAATATTATACCTAGCCCTTCATGTTAAAAGTAATCGGAAAATAGGGTATTACAAGTTAACAAGTAAAGGTTTTGGACAACACAAAAAAATTGTTATACAAAACATATGCATACTATATATTTATGTGAAATCATGTAAAAAGTACATCCCTTAGGAAAAGGCACCAAAACCTTTCCCAAAGAGATTTTTTATCATCAAAATATGAAAGAGTGCATGAAATGATGGGTTGCCAATACACAACGTTCTCGTGGTTTGGAAAAACATCATAATAGTAACTTGAGCAATCAATTGGATGTGGCATGCGATCGTTCATTAGGAGTACTGTAAAAACCGAAATCACAATTGACCCAATGATCGATTGGTTCACACTACCGATCAATCACTTGGTCATTTTTATGATGGAAAACATAACATATTTTTCAAATTTGTACAATAGTGAGCTCAAGCCCTTCTCCTACCTAGCAAGAAGCAAGAGACCAATGTAGGTAACAAACGTTAAAAACTCGCCCAATTGGTAGCTTTTTTGCCCTCAAAACCTTCTATAAGAGGAGTCAATTAGGGCCTCCCATACACTTTTAGTTGCAAGGTAAGTTCATAGCTAGGCAGTCCTTCCAGGTTATATGTTTCTTTCTAATACCCAGATATATGTCTGTTCGATGGTTAATAATATTTCAGTTATATATGATCATTCAGCAATTACTATAATATCGAGTTAGCTTGCCATAGTCAATACTAAACTCGATTTGGCCAGTCTTTAAAGTTTTGTTTCCCCCCTCAATTCATAATAAGATAAGAGATTATTTGCTCGTTCATCAAATTCAAGTTAAGCTTTTGAAAGCACCATATAATGTTGGAGAAATTGCACTAACTACTAAAAAAGTGACAAAAATGTTACAATATTGATGGTCTTCCTTTTTGTTCATCCACCTTCCTTCCTCTTCCTTCATTTCTTCTTCCTTTCTCTCCTTTCGCCTCTACTTCCTTGCAGCAAAATCACCTCCACTACTGAATCAAATTAGTGCCTGACAAGAGTGGTGGCCATTGCTTGTAAAGGTTGACTTTCTTTTGTAACCCTAAGACTAAGGGGCTGTCTAGCTAACATTTTCAAGTAGAAGGAAAATTAATTTTTATTCTAATTCTTTTAAAGAAAAAAAAGTAAAATAATGTTATGTTTGGTTAAAATTTATTTTAACAGTTTTTATAGAGAAATCTACTTTTAGATCACTTTTGATTTTTGTGTGTAAAATAACAAAAATATTCTTCAAACATAAAGAAGAAAATAAGTGAAAGATGGGTGAAATATCTTTTCACATCATTTCAAAAAAGAAATAGCTTTAGGAAAGTTAAAAAAATAAATTTTGAGTCAATTCGGTTTGAATTGACACAAAAAATGATTTTTTAGCCATAAAAATCATTTCAAGTTGAAATAGACTTTCTATAAGAATTTGAGGCCTCAAAGTTAATCCTACTCCAAAAAAATTATTTTTCGCCGCTAAAAATGCCTTACAAACAAGCCCCAAGTAGGGCTGCAAGAAACATGGGCGGGCACAAAGCCCAGCCTAGCCCAAAATTTTATAAATCAGGCCATGCTTAAAAAATTATGGGCTGGGCTCGGGGATGGGCCAAAAATACTTAAAATCCTGGCCTGGCCTGTTAAGTTTAAGCTCATCTTCAAAACCAATCGTGTGGCTGGTGTTGCCATCGTATAAAATTCTAGTGTTGTACACTTATCTCTCCATTTCGCCTGCTTCTTCCGCCACACTGCTCTCCATTTCACCAGCTGAGAAAAACCATTCTGACCGCTGCTCTCCATTTCACCCTCTAAGAAAATCTTTCACCGGATTGCAGCTCTCCATTTTGCCCTCTGAGAAAATTTTCTATCGGACTGACAGAAGACCGTCGCTCTCCATTTTGCCCCCTAAGAAAATCTTCCATCAGATCACCGCTCTCCATTTTGCCCTATGAGAAATACTTCTGTCGGACTGCCGCTCTCCATTTTGCCCACTAAGGAAAACTTCCGTAGCACTACCACACTCCATTTCGCCCTCTAAGAAAATCTTCTATCGAACCAATGGAAGACCACCGCTCTCCATTTTGCCAATGCTCTAGTTCTCTTCTCAAATTTGTTTCTTTTAGTTCTATCAACTAATTTGTTTTGTTATTTAATTCATTATGTCACCTACTTTGTTCAATTACCGAATTTGTTCTTGTTGCCTCTGTTAGTTTCTATCTTTGTTATGTTAATTTCTCTATTAGTTCCTATATTTATTTTGTTATCTAATTTGTTCTGTTATTTAATTTGTTTGATTACCTAATTTGTTTAGTACCGAATTTGTTCTCTTTGCCTTTGTTAGTTCGTATCTTTGTTATGTTAATTTCTCTATTGGTGTCGATATTTGTTCTCTTATCTAATTTGTTCTCTTGTAATAATATTTAATTTGTCTATGTTAGTTCCTCTATTTGTTCTATCTAATTTGTTCTCTTATAGTAATATTTAATTTGACTCTGTTAGTTCCTTTATTTGTTCTGTTATCTAACCTATTTGTCTCTATTAGTTCCTGTCTTTGTTCTGTTATCTCATTTGTTCTCTTTGTAGTAATATTTAATTTGTTTTTATATGCTCTATTCTTTAATTCGTTCTTCTGTCTCTAGTAATATTTAATTTATTTTGCTAGTTCCTGTATTTGTTCTGTTATCTAATTTGTTAATTCTTATATTTGTTCTATTATCTAATCTATTAGTTCCTGTATTTGTTCTGTTATCTAATTTGTTCTCGTAGTAATATTTAATTTGTCTTTGTTAGTTTATGTCTTTGATTTGTTATTTAATTTGTTCTTGTTTCTTCTATTATTTAATTTCTTCTTATTTATTATGCTTACTAACGAAAAATAATATTTTTAACTTTGTCGTTGCCAATCCCAAGCCCGGATGAAAAAGGGGGAGGGAAAATGCAATGATTAAACAATCTTTTTTCGAATATCTCAAATTGTTAGTAGCTTGTTGAATGCTGATCATTCTTCTACTTATTGCAATCAAGATATCCTTTCTCTAGAGAAGCAACACGATTTCCAAACCTCTTCTAAAACAGTAATGAAATCAAATATAGGATGTAGTCCTGCAGTTAGCATAGGCTTTGCAAAGATTTCATTTCAGGTATTATTGTGGTGCAATTTTATTTTTTTACTAGTGTTTGGTTTCCTATTAAAGGATTTCTTTTTCTCTTGCTATTATTCTTCATGTATTGTGGATACTTCCCTTCATAGTATGCTACTGTTTTTTTTGGCATTGAATATGCTCCTAATTCTTTATACAGTGAAATAGCTAACCTTTAAGTAGTCATAATTTATAAATAGCTAACCTGGAAGCTCGAAAGACATCCGCTCGTGATGCCTCAGGTAACTTATACTTCTCTAGTTCGATTTCTCATATTAATTATCACCATTTTCATGTAAGAAATTTTGTGACTTCTAAAGATATCTCCCTTTCTTTCCTTAGTGCTAACCAATAGGCATTCTCCAGCTAGCCAGGTAGATATCAGCATATATCTTCTGTTGATTTCGTTTATCTATCTGTTCATTGTCAAATGAAGTTCTGACTTAAACTTATACTTCTCATATCAATGAAAAATCATTGCAAAAGTGGGTTGATCATGAACTGGAAGTCAGGGTAAATGTGCATGAAATTTATCACTTCTTTCCGTCATCATGATCAGATACTTCAAGTCTCGTACCATTAGTAGAACCTATTTAAGCTAAGCTTGCTTGTATTTGTGGTGCGGAACATAGTGATTGCCTTGGGCCAGATGTGAATGTTTTTAATAATGTAATGATTTAAGCTCAGTGCAGACTTACTGTTTTGGTGAGATCATTATCCATTAGAGAAAAAGAAAAAAAATGGATTCCCTTTCACCATTTGACATTGATATATTGAAAATGTTAGTGTGGCTCCATGTAAGAAATGCTGCAAGGTTTTATGCCACGTGGCCTTTCACAACTTTCTGACAAAGGAATACAGATACATGTTTTAGTGTTGCTAGCATTTTCTCTATGATTGGTATGCCTTATTTTAAATTTATTGACATTTTGTGCTTGAATTACTTAGCAAATGAGATTCTCTTGGTGTCTGTGGCAGGTGTTATTGTTGATGAGAAACTTATGAGTCAATTTGTCTAGTCCTGACTTCGAAGATCAATTTGTTGAATGCTTGTTTCAATTAGATTGCAGCCCCTTCCTACCACATTTTCCTTTACATTCCTCAGGCAAGATTAAATCATGGCGTCCCTTCGAATATATGGATTGAATTTCGTCATGCTTCTCTCTTTTCATTCTCATGTGCCTTTGATGGTTTCCTTGTTGGTCAGATAATAATATTACACTTTTGCATTACATATTCTTTGTACTTTTGAATTGTTGTATATGTTTGTCTTTCTTGAGATTTTCATTAAAATGAAAACTGGGTATGGCTTGGATAGATTCTCGGGTAGGTATATTGAATCTATTAATCTGCACCTAAATAGACAATCGCATGTCCTTGGCGGATTGCTCTTCGCTTTGAGGCACCCATCAAATAGGTAGCCAGATGCAATCTTTCATTAATGAATCACTCAGTTTTTTTGTTTTTCTTAAAAAAACAAAACTAGACAGTCTTACGGTAATTGTTTGAATAATTTAAAAATGGCTGATAAAGATATTTCTGTAAGTTTGTTCTTATGTTAGAACGCCATTGCACCCAACTGATCGCATTGGATAACTGGGCTTGGAGGAATCCCAATTTTCACTGAGGCGCACATCAAAAAGATCATATGAATACCAAGATGCATTCAGCAAAACATTGGGATGGCTCATTCGAGATCAACACTGAGGCAGCAACCGATGACGAGAGGAGCCGCAGCATGGACTTGGACAAGGCAGCTGTCTCATCAGCCAGACGAGACACAACAGAGTTGGTTGCTGGGGCCACCGGAGAAGAAGAGCAAGAACAAGTACGTGGACTTAGACTACAAGTGGCCAGTCTAGACTGCCGTTTCAGGCCCGATCTCGTCGGACAGATGGCTGCAGCCCTCGCTTCCGCGATAATTGTCTTCCGTGACAATGGGGCCCTCAAGATATTTTGGACTACTGTCGCTGAAAGTTTATTTTTAAAAAATAGAAAACCATTAGCAACGGCTATTAAGTAGATTGATTTTGTTTCAGTCAGTGAATTTTCCCGTGAAGTGTTGAAAGCGAAATTTTCAGTAAAAGTGATAAAATAATATTTTATAAATATATATAATTGTATAAAGACCGGAACTATAACTCAAAATATGAATTTATTATCTCATATTTAAAGTTAAAAAAAATTATATCGTATCTCTCTTGGCCTGAAAGTCCTTTATTAGGCCCGAAACTATTTAAATTTTAGACCGAGCCAAAATTTTAGAGTCAGCTATGGGCTGTGGTCCCTTTTTTTTTTTAACTGTGCCTAGGCTTAGTTAAGTCCATCCTATTTGCAGCCCTAACCCTCGGCACCACAAAGAAGAGTAGAGTGAATTTTAAATGTATCTTTGTTTAAAAATATAAAAAAAATGTCAATGTCATAAAATGTACCCCCTCTACATAGGGCGGGCTTTCTCTAAAATGTTACAAGTAAAGGATAATTCAAGAAAACTGCTTCACCCTCAATTCGAGTTCGATCATGTCTCATCGATCTAGACATGTCTCATCCCACTATTTCTTTTTTTCTTATAATACATCTTTTCTCAATCATCCACACGTTGGTTTTTTGTTTGCCAACTCATCGTTCTCAATGAAATAGAGGGTCTACATCAACGTAGAAGAAAGACCGGGGAACGCAAGTCATGTCTTTTGGCAGAATGCAGAGACTCATGTAAATGACAGCTACGTTTCAATCAAAATCGAGTGCAGGTGGTGGCCATTTTCTTTGTGTGTCCACTCGTGTAGTGTCTTCACCCTTCACCCTTCAATTCTGAGACACAGTAGGAATCTAAGTGGTTTTCTGGCTTTGTATAAGAAGAATCAATTAGGGCCTCTCTAAAACTTTCAGTTACAAGATAATTTTATAATTATATCTTACTCTTACTATATAAAGTGCAAAGAATCACTATAATTTTTTGTAAAATTTTATATAGTGCCTTCATAATTTTTATAATGTCCCTGTATATAAAGTTTGAACTATATGATTTAAGTAGATGTATTTAGGTAAAACTGTTTACTTAGAATTCATAGGTGGGTGGGAAGGATATACTCCTTCCGTCCCATATTAATATTTATGTTTAAAATAATATATATTGAACAATAAAATTCATAAGGAAAAATAAGTTTATAATACTCTTTTGTAAGTACTCAGCCACTAAAATTTAACAAAATAAAGTTATTAATATAGAACAGATTCCTTTGCCAAATAGAGTTATTAATTTAGGCTAGAGGGAGTATATGACTATCCTACCACATGTGAGTATGATATAAGTTGTTTGTATGACATAGGCACTATTTTTTACATTGTATTATTTTTAATTTTATAAGATTATAATTTACACTCTTGAACTCAGATTAGTGTATTCTTGGTGTTATAAAAACTGAGTTATTCCATGTATCAAGGGTGTTCCATATTACTATATCTAACATTAATTTTTAACATTGTCAATTGTTGCACTAGAAGTAGAAGGAATTTACGACACTCTCTTGGCATTGTGGCAAATTCTATGCTATTCGAAACCATGGCATAGAACCAGAGTTGTTGTGACACTCTGCAATTGGGACACTTTCTGCAAACCGTGTAATTGCCCCAGGGCAATTGCAACACTTTCTAACAATCGGGGACCTAAGGCTTTAAAATGTAAAATACTCCATGCACTTTGTATAATAGTATGATTTGTTATATTTTTTTTAAACTCATTTGTATTTACACGAGCAACGCACGTATATTCTTCCTAGTTAAGCAAAAAGGAGCCATTTGCTAATCATCCTTTGAGATATATGTTTGTTTCGATGGTTTATTGTCTTTTCATTTGTGATCCTTCGGCCAGCAATTCTGATATCGTCTCGACTTGTCATAGCCTACTAGTTGTAGGAATCTAGTTGGCTTCAGAAATTTCTCATCGTTCACACTTTGAAAGAGAAGGCAGCCTGCATCAACGTAGAAGATAGGGAAGATGCCAGTCAAACTGTGATTACTCAAGTCTGTCTGGTGACATACATGCAGGCGCTCGTATATAGAACGCAGTTCAGTTTCAATCGGCGTTCAAGTGCATGAGTGGCCAAGAAGACTGTAAATCACGTCCTCTATTGTGGGTGCCTTTGAGTGAGCCCAAATCCCTCTAGCCAAGCCAACACAATGGGTCCCCAAACGCAGCACTGTCCTCCTCTCCAACTTCTCCGCCACACTTTCCTCCTCCTCATCACCTACTACATGCTGCCATCGGCGGGAGCTGCACATCTGAGCAACGAGACGGACCGGCAAGCTCTTCTTGCATTCAAGGACCGGATAAGCAATGACCCTCATAAGGTCCTCAGCTCATGGGACGATTCTCTCCACTTCTGCCCCTGGCACGGAGTTTCCTGTGGAGATGGCGGAGCTCAGCCAGCTGCTGAATCAGCAGCTCTGTTTCTTTGTTAAAACAGAAATAACAGAGGAAATAACTGGTTCAGGCAAATCGTCAAACACTTAAACCAGTTTTCATGATGAAGGGTAAAAACGTCAATCACTAATGTAGTTATAAATTGGAGGGCTACGATTTAAACATAAGAGGGGCCGATGGTCATTTTGGTTTGGCTGTTAAGTTCGTTATCCTATCTTCAACCTCTGAATGAAAGGATTAGTAGTGAAAATGTTGGATTAACATAGAAGATTGGGGAAGAAAAAGTAATTCATGTCATCTAATCCAGCTCAGCATCGCTTTCGTTGTGACAGTAACAGATTGAGAACAAAGGTATAAAGGTGAAGAAGGAGGAAAGAAAGGGGACGGATTTCAAAATTTCAAACTGCTGACTCCAGTTCTGCAACTCCACAAGCTGCGTTGAGATTGGATTTCCAGATCTGAAGTTGTTGAAGCCTTGAAGTAAGTTTGATTTTAGTGATCAAGCGTGAGACGCTCCTAATCAAACTATACCGAAGCTCCAGCAAAGATCGATGTGTGTTTCTCAGTTCAAATGTTGAATGCTGCAATTCTGCTTTTTACTGGTTGATTTGAATCAAAGTTGAATTTCGTTAGAATTGGATTTACTATTTGAATTGTAATAGATTGTCTGAGATAGCTTCTGTGAACAGAAATTTCTGGTTGAGGTTTTGATTTCATTAAGAGAAATCTGGAAGTATGCAGTGAATAAAACAGTTTGTTATACTGTCGTGGAAGCATTTGCAGGAGTATAAATTCAGCCTCACATTTGATGACTGTTAACCGTTTGCTATTTGGTTTGTGAATAAAAATTTCTGTAATAGCTGGTGAATATTTCTTCCATTTTCGATTATGCACTGAGACTTTACAGTAGTTCCAATAAGTTGAAATACACTGCTGCATCAGAATTCTTTACAGAAGTTCCATTAAGTTGAAATACATATTGCTGCTGCATCAGAATTGAGAATTTATAAAAGATACATTAAACTGAAAGTAAAATTGCTGCTGCATCATGTGGCCGCCGGCACCAGCGAGTCACTGCACTAAATCTCAGCTCCTTTGACCTGGAAGGCAGCATCTCAGCCCACCTCACCAATCTCTCTTTCCTTGCCTTAGGAACATCTCTCTCGCTTTCAACGGCTTCCACGGGGAGATACCACAAGAAATGGGTCGTCTCTATCGTCTTCAAGCTCTCATTTTACGCCAGAACTCACTGGAGGGAGTCATTCCGGTCAGCCTCTCCAACTGCTCCCAGCTCAGAGTTCTCATACTCAGTGGCAACAAGCTTGTTGGAGAAGTCCCACCTCAGCTTGGCCTTCTGTCCAAGATGTACGGTCTTTATCTAGCTGCCAACAGTTTCACAGGTGTCTTCCCACCTTTTCTAATGAACTTCTCGAATATGGTTCACCTCTCCCTACAATTCAACAACTTTCATGGGGCGATCCCGGAAGAGATTGGCATGCTATCTGGCTTAAGCTTACTTTTGTTGGGTAAGAACAACTTCCATGGTAAAATCCCTCCCACAGTTTACAATCTCTCTCACATTGAGTTGCTGGCAATGGAGAGCAACCAATTGAGTGGAAGCCTTTCCCCTCATATGGGCTACTATTTCCCCAACCTTAACCGTGCATTGGGTTATGATAACTATTTCATTGGCACCATCCCAAATTCCTTGTGCAATGCTTCTTATCTCGGACAATTTGACTTCAGCAATAATCAACTTCATGGGTCCATACCCAATGATTTAGGGAAGCTGCAAAATCTATATTGGCTTTCTTTTTCTGGGAATGAACTGGGGACCGAAGAAGGTGATGACCTGGGCTTTATCTCGTCTTTGACTAATTGCAGCATGCTTCAAAAACTCTATGTAGACACCAACAAACTCTATGGCCGTTTGCCCGTCTCCATTGCCAACCTCTCTCGTAATCTTGCTTATTTGCATCTGGAGGACAATCGGATATATGGAGGATTCCCCTCAGGAATTGAAAACTTCTTCAATTTGGTGTGGCTTGCTTTGTTTGGTAACTTATTGACAGGCCCTATTCCTGACGGAATTGGGAAGCTTCCAAAATTGGAAGAGCTCTACTTGTCCAGTAACAGATTTTCAGGTCCAATCCCAGCCTCTATCAGCAACCTCTCTCGTTTGGTCGAACTTTTTTTATATAGAAATCAGTTGCAAGGAAGCATGCCCCAAAGTCTTGGAAATTGCTCAGGTCTGCTATATCTTAACACTGCTTTCAACCATCTTGATGGCACCATACCCAGCCAATTATTCTACCTCAGATCGATTGTTGATCTCCGGTTGTCAAATAACTTGTTAAGCGGCAAATTACCATCAGAGATTGGGCAACTTCAAAGTATCAATATATTAAGTCTTTCTAACAACAAACTATCAGGTGAAATTCCTGATTCACTCGGCAAGTACATGAGCCTTGTTAAACTCAACTTTTCTCATAACTCCTTTTCAGGAGCCATCCCAGGGTCGTTGAGTGACTTGAGTGCTGCTAAAATACTGGACTTCTCAAACAATAACTTATCAGGCATGATACCCAAATATTTTACAGAATTTCCTTTTTTGCGAAATTTGAATTTGTCTTTCAATGATCTTGTGGGAGAAGTGCCTCAACAAGGTCCGTTTGCAAATGCAAGCAGAATATCAGTGCGGGGAAATAGTAAGCTTTGTGGCGGCATCCTTGAATTGCATTTGCCTTCATGTCCAAAACACGGCAAAGAACACTAATCTTCTCTTCTCAAAGTAATGCTACCATTGGCTGTTGGAACATGCATATTTTTGTCTTGGCTTGCTGTTTCGTTCTATTTTACTGGAGAAAACGACAAGAAAAGGAACAAGTTCCACCCGCATCTGTAAATGAGCAGCACATGAAAATCACATATGCTGAGCTCCTTCAAGCAACCAATAGATTTTCTTCTACTAACTTGATTGGCTCTGGAAGTTTTGGTTCTGTATATAAGGGAAGTTCAGATTCTTATCAATTCGATATAGCTGTCAAAGTGATAAGCATGGAAGACACAAGTGCCAAGAGCTTCACAGTTGAATGTGAAGCATTGAAAGGGATTCGTCATCGGAATGTTGTCAAGATATTGACCTCCTGTTCAACTCTTGATTTTCAAGGTAATGAATTCAAAGCTTTAGTGTTCAAGTTTATGCCAAATGGGAATTTGGATTCTTGGCTACATCCACGCATTGATCAAGATTTATATCTCAACTTCAACAAAAGGTTGGATGTGGCCACTGATATTGCTTATGTGTTGGATTACCTACATAACTATTGTGAAACTCCAATTGTTCATTATGACTTGAAGCCCAACAATTTCCTACTTGATGAGGATATGGTGGCACATGTCAGTGATTTTAGCCTCGCTAGAATTCTGTTTACTGCAAATGATGATTCCTCTTGTACATCCATGCTAAAGGGCTCTATTGGTTGCATTCCTCTAGGTACATATATATCCATCTATTGTTAACATATTAGTTATATGACGACTATCATAATGTAGCTGTGATTAGACATATTAGAATAGATATTAAAATAAGCTTGTAAATGCTTTTGACAGTCATTCTAAGCTGTTGCATTAGTCTATGCATCTAACTCTCATTTGAAATTAATGAGAGAGTATGGTACTGGATCCAAGGTCACTACAGAGGGGGATGTGTATAGTTATGGTGTCCTACTACTAGAGATGTTCATGGGGAAAAGACCCACAGATAAAATGTTTAATGATGGTGATAACATCTCAAAGCATGCTCAGATGTCATTGCAAGAAAGATTAATGGAGATTGTTGACCCAAGATTGCTCTTGAAAGAAAATGTCGACGGTGATGTCAGATTTATTCACTGCCTGTTATCAGTCATTAAGATAGGCATTGCATGTGCAAATGAGTTGCCACAACGCAGAACAAAATTGAGAGATGTGTGCACTCAGTTGCAAGTAGTGAGAGAACAAGCCAACACTAATATAGAGTTTAGTAGCTTAACTAAGGTGGGCACCATATGTTTATGTTGGATTTTATTTCATGTATTGTAGTGGCAAAGCTTCTTGTAAATTTGTTGCCTCATGTATCCCTTTTGAATAGTGGAGTTGTTGATCTTGGTTGTGTTACTACTTCAAACCTATATTTTTCTTGATAAATGGTTAATATTTAGGAGTTATTTAAGTGTTAGATTTTTTAGAAATGGAAATAGATTTTTTATTAAATTTATTGACGAATATGAATTACAATTGGTAATAAAAAAATTTAAAATAAATTCAAATATTGCGTCAAACCTATTTTTAAAACTTTAAAATAATATAACTTTCTTAAGCTTATATATGTACGTTTTTTATACTATTACGCTCCTAAATTCAATCCCTCTCAAACAAATCTAATTACCATAATTTAAATCAAAATTAGGGCAAAATCAATTAGAAATTATATGTCCAAACATCCCCTTAAAGCGTGACCTTTATGCTAATATCCCTCACCCTTTCTGTAGGGATTACTAACGTCAACGCTAAGTCAATCCCACACAGCGGAATAGAGGATTGTAGGATTACAAAAGCAAAACAAAACAAGAACACAAGGAATTATGTGGTTCGGCCTTGTTGCCTACATCCACGGGATTACACAATTCCACTAGATAGAGAAATAGTTACAAGAGGATTACAAAGATCACACTCAGCACTCCTCATGCAAGATACAGATGAAAAATGTCAAATTCTTCTTCTCTTAGAATTGTTGTTTTTCTTCTCTCTGCTTTTCTTTGCATCAGCCTCTTTCTTCAATGGTTTTAGTCGGCTTGAATACACACACGTGACGACTCTTTTAGTTTTGATATACTCCATGTATTGGACTCTTCTCCACTAACAAACTCTGATTTTTGTGTTTATCATTAGGGATTTACAAAGTCTAATGACCACATTGCCCTTGACCAGTCCCAATCAAATAGGATTCACTAGAGCACAATCTCCCACTTGAGACCTATTTGCCAGTAATCTTCATCAACCATTCTCCCACTTAAACTGATCCTTGTCAAATCAATTTCCCAATAGAGCCAATTGTAAGCAAGGCAATTGCTCAACTCATATCTAATGCAACTGTGTGATGACCATCATCCTTCTAGTGTTGAAGACCGATGGTGGTTGACCAAAAGCTCAATTTCTCCATCGTCACCACCTTAGTAAGTATGTCTGCTGAATTTTCCTTTGTATATATCTTCTCCAAAAAGACCTTCTTTTCTTCAACAAGTTCTCTTATAAAATGATAATTGATTTCAATACGTTTTGTTCTAGAATGAAACACACTGTTCTTTGTCATATCAATTGCACTTTTGTTATCACAATAGAATACACATCTCTCTTGAGATTTTCCCAAGTCCTTTAAGAATGCTTTTACCACATCATCGTTTTGTAAACTTCAGTGGCTGCAATATACTCTGCTTCAGCAGATGAGTTTGTCATAGTTTTTTGCAATTGTGAATGCCAAGCAACTACACTACTGCCCAATGTGAAAACAAAACCTGAGGTACTTCTCCTGTTATCTAGATTACCTCCATAATCTAAATTAACAATACCAACCAAGTTAATCTTAGAATTCCCACCAAAGTGCAAAGACATACCTGAGGAACCCTTCATATATTTTAATAATCCATTTCACTATATTCCAATACTCTTCTCCTGAATTTGCCATAAACCTTACAACCTAACTCACAACATGAGCTATATTTGGTATGGTACATGTGGCTGCATACATCAATGAACCTATAGTAGATGCATAAGGAACTCTGTTCAAGTGTGTTATTTCAACCTATGTGCTAGGAGACTATTCACTGGAAAGTTTGAAGTGGGTTGCTAAGGGAGTACCAACTGGTTTGGCACCCAACATGCTGAACTTCATCAAAACTTTTTCAACATACTCCTCTTGGGATAATTTCAACACTTTCTGCTCTTTATCTCTTTTAATTCGCATACTAAGGATCTGCTTAGCTGGTCCTTAGTATGCGAAATTAGAAGATAATTGTCTCTTGAGCATCTTAATCTCATCATAGTCTGCTCCTGCAAACAACATGTTATCTACATATAACGGTAAAAGCAAGTAGGAGATTCTCAACTTTTTATAATAACAACAATGATAAGAATAACAATGATAAAATCCAATGGATAGCATGAACCCATCAAATTTCTTGTACCACTGTCTTTGAGCTTGCTTAAGGTCATACAAGCTCCTAAACAACCCTACAAACCATGTTTTTCTTGACTTTTACCACATAACCCTGGGGTTGATGCATGTAGATCTCCCCTTTGAAATCGTCATGTAAGAAAGTTGTTTTAACATCCAACTGCTTTAAGTGAAGATCCTCAACTGCAACAATGGACAACACCATTCTGATGGTAGCAATTCTAACAACATGAGCAAATATTTCTGTACAATCTACTATATACTTCTGTTGAAAGTCTTTGACAATTAGTCTAACTTTGTACCTCTTGCTTTCATCAGCTTCCTGATTAGATGTCAGTGAAACCATCTCATCCTCTATGGCATGCTCCCACTAAACTGAAGTGCCTATCCTGCAAACTTCCTTAAAGCTTTCTAGTTCACCACTGTCAGTCGAGCAAATAATTCATACTACAATCAAATATGGAATGAATACCAAATGTGCTCCTAGGGTCAAAGGGATCAAATATCCTCTTCTTCTTAATCTACCTAGAACTAGTCCAACCAAGTGGTGTATGCAATGGGGCGGATGGAATAATATTTGCATCTGGAATTGTCTAAGAAGAAGCATTAGCTACCTATTCATGACTAGATGGACTGGCTCTACTTAAGGATGTAAATGACTCGAGCTAGCTCGTGAGCAAGCCAGCTTGGCTCGAATTAAGCTCGACTCGAATCAGGCTCGACTCGAACTTGATTCGAGCTCGAATAAAACTTGAACTCGATGCTACTCGGCTCGAGCTCGAACTCGAATATAATTTTAAAATTATATATAAATAATATATATAATAAATAATGCATATATATACATATTTTATATAAACATAATTGTTAATTTAAATATATATTTATAACATACTCCCTCCATTCTTAGATTAATAGCTTTATTTGATTAGTTCATTTTGAAAAATCTAATTGAGCTATATATCTAAGACGAATGGAATATATAAAACGACATATAATCACATATTTATATACTAATACTATGTATCATATTGATATATGAGACTCGTTTATATGAGTCAAGGCTCACTCACGACTATGTGAGTATCAATGTCATGCATCCTCATATTACGATCTAAGAACACACATAACTCGAAGGTAGATTAGTTTGTCTTCTTGCGCATTTGGATCTCGATCTGATGGCCCATAATGTCTTTGCTCAGTCTAAACTCATATAAAAAAATTTCATGATATATATCCTTGTTAAATTATAATGGATATATAATTTTTATATATGATATATATTTTATAAAAATAAAAATATTAGAGACACAAACACTAATATACTCCTGCTGTCTCAAATTAATAGGGCTATTTGATTCTTGAAGATGAACTAAAATTAGTTCAATTGAAAAACCAAATGGAGCTATAAGTACATGACAGATGGTCAACATGATATCACATTAATATACTTAAAAATAATTCTAAAAGAAGCATTACATTTGTGGACCAACCTTAGTTTAGAAAAGAATGATTAGATATTCTTTTAAAAGTTGAAGCATGACATTGGGACCGTCCTCATCTTACAAAATATATATCTTTTACATGTACTTCAGAATTTCTTAGAGGCATACTAAGGTTACAGAATAACTTTTTTATTAGTAACTTATAAGCATGTAAAGAAAAGAAAACACAAAAAAGTAGATGACAATGTTGCCTAAATATTTTTTTATTTTTTACATCTTTTTTAGTGATTATATGTACATAAAGAGAGAAAAATAATAATGTTTCATTTTTTTAGCATATGTAACTAAAACTTATTTGTCATAGTTTTCTTCTTTCATAGTGACTATAATCAAATGTTCACGGTGTAGTCATAATACTTGTTGAAGTATATTTATTAATATTTAATATTAAAAGTATATTAATATGTGTGATACTTCATATACTTTATATTTATATATAGATTATTTTTATTTTTTTAATTTGAGCCAAGGCCTTTGATTCACTTATTCAAGTTCGAGCTCGAGCCAAGCTTTGGATTTCTAATTTGAGCCGAACTTGAGTTGAAAGGTTAGAGTTTATTCGAGCTTCGAGCCGAGCTTCAGCAATTCAAGCTTGAGTCATAGCAGCCTAATGCTCAGCTCGGCTTGTTAACACCCCTAGCTCTATTATGTGCTCCATTAAGTTCTGACCAGGCTAAATTGGTGTTTTAAGCCTTAAGTTCTACAAACTCAGTTTCAACCTTTTTTATCTTCCCTTTTGTAGATCTTGATGGTGTTTATACAGCTATGTCTCATGAAACACAACATCAATGCTCTGAACAACCTTCTTATAGACTGGATCTCACAGTCTATAATCATAAGCATCTCTACCATAGCCAACAAAGTAGCACTTATTGGATTTAGAATCCAACTTCCCTCTGTGTTCTGCATCAACATGTACATAGGCGGCACAACCAAAGACACGTAAGTGATCAATCTTTACCTCCTTTGACCAGGCCTCTTCAAGGATGCCTCCATCTATGGGATAGCATGGAGACCTATTGATCAAGTATGCAACAGTATCAACAGCATAACTCCAGATTGAGGGCGGCAAACCACAATGAAGCCACATGTTGCGTGCTCTCTCCATGATGGTTATGTTCATCCGCTCAATAACACTATTATGTCTAGGCTATCTAGGAGTAGTAAGCAATCTTCGGATGTCATGTTTATCGCAGTAGGACTGGAATTCCCTACCGCAATACTCACCTCCATTATCTAACTTTAGACATTTTAATTTTAATCTTGTCTCATTCTCAACAAGTGTTTTCCATTGCACAAATATAGAAAATACATCAGATTTATTCTTATCAAAGAAACTCATAACTTACAAAACACATCATCAATAAAAGTAATGAAGTAAGACGCACCTACAAGGGATAGACCGTGCAAATCCCCAAACATCTATGTGTACAAGCTTAAGATGCTCTGACCTGCGTTCTAGGGTAGCCCGTGAGAAGAAAACTTTATGTTTCTTGCCCATGATGCAATGCTCACAAAATTCCAAGTCAGCACACCTCAAATTGGGTAACTTCCCCTTAGCCTATAACATCTCCATCCCTCTCTCTGACATATGCCCAAGGCAGCAATGCCATAAACTGACATTAGCAGCATTAGAGGCCACTCCAATAGATTGCTTAGAACAATTGGATGTCATATATAGTGTCCCAATTATCTTCCCCTTAGCCACAACCATGATACCCTTACTCATTTTCCAACTATCACTCATAAAGTGAGTAGTAACATCACAAGCAGCCAATTGACCAACAAAAATAATATTCTTTATCAAACGAGGTATAAAATGAACATCTTTTAACACAAGCACAACATTATCATCAAGCAACAAACATATGACACCCTTGCTTATGATTTCACAAGCTTGATCATTACCCAAATCACTAACCACAAAATTTTGCATCAGATCTTTTCTAGAAGTAGCATGAAATGAGGCACCACTATCAATAATTTAAGCATCACATTTACTTTCCATAGACAATAACATACAATCGGATTCAACAACATTAACGTTGTTTTTATCATGATTTTGTGCTCCATCATGGGGGGTTTGGGCAATCTTTCTTCAAGTGGCCTTTTTGCCCACACTGCTAACAAGCCCCATCACCCTTACGGTGTTTAGACTTACACTGCCCCCTCCTAGACTTCCCTCTCCATCCTAGTTTGCCTTTTTGAGGTCACCACCTACTTTCTTCTATAACCAGGGCTGAACCGGATAAAAAACCACCCTAATGGCATGTTTCTTCATCCAATATCATTCCACACACATCATTCAACTTAAATTTATCTGTATTATGAGAACTATGAACAACTTTAAATGATTCCCAATCAAAGACTGTATGTCCTTAGTAAAATTAACATATACTGGCTCAAGTTGATTAACCAAAGCATGGAATGAATTCAAGTGATTTGCCACAATCTCATCATTAGACATTTTCAAATCAAAGAAACTAGTCACAAGATGTACCTTATTTGTGGAAGAGGGACTTGCATACAACTACTCCAACAGATCAAAGCATTCCTTCATAATCTTTGCCTTTGTGATATTAGATGTCATTGACGAAGAAATAAACAATCTAACCGCCCCTAGGGCCTTGCAGTCTAGTAGTTCCCACTTGGCAATTTCATCCACCTTATCTGCATCGGTCGGCTTGGTTGTGATTAGTGGCCTGTAGAGTTCTACTGGTACAAGTAATTTTCAATCTGCATGCGTCATAATCTGTAATTTTTTTCATTAAACTTCTCTATCTTGAACTTGTTGTCGTTGGCCATCTCTTCCTAATTCGAAACTCCAATTGTAGGGATTACTAACGCCAAGCACTATTTTAAAACCCAGACCGGACCTGGTTCAACTGGACCCGGTTGATAATCCGGGGCGGTTTAATCATTCAACAGGTCAATTCAACCTGGCTAGGTCAACATGACCTGGCCAATTAAACCGTAGACCTGGTTAGTAGGTCAGACCGGTTTGACATTCTCTTCTAAAAAAAAATGTTTCAAAGGAGATTCAAACCAACAACATCATAAACACCTTAAAGACACCTTACGCATTGGGCTACAATTATTAGTTATACATATTTCTCTTTTATATAACATTTACCTACTTTATAAAGCTCTAGAAAAAATTCCCTTGTGGTGGGATTCTCATTCTATGTTGATAATTATACTTGACTTAATATTTAATCTAATATATTAGAAAATCGGGTTAACCTGAATTGACCTACGGTTTAACCCGGTTAACCCAGCCCGATGACCAATCTGGGTCAATAACGGGCCCATAGCACTAAGTCAATCCCACCTAGCATAATAAAGATCATAGGATTACTAACTTAAAATAAAAAAATAACTTAAGATAAGAATTACGTGGTTCAGCTTTACTACCTAGATAGGATTACATAATTTTACTATATAGAAAAACAGTTACAAGATAATTACATAGATCACACTAACACTCTTCATTCAAAATACTAATAAAAAACATCGGGATCTTTTTCTCTTAGATTTACTGATTTTCTTTTTTCTCTGCTTTTCTGCGTCGGCCTCTTTCATCTTTGGTTTTCGTTGTCTTAAATACGACGGCTCTTTTAGTTTTGATATACTCAACGTCCTGGAATATCCTCCACTAACAAACTCTGATTTTTGTGTTTATACAAAGTCTAATGACCACTTTGCCCTTGACTAGTTCGAATGAATTAGGATTGGAAAATGATATTTTCACATCAAAAATATACAACAAAAACTCATACATGTGTCTTAATTGGATTAGATACATGGGTCCAAGTAAACTTTGTGTGAGGCCCACTTATCCAATCCAATCAAAATGCTTGTGTGAGTTTTTGTGGGTGTTATTGTTGTGAGAATATCACTATCCATTAGGATTCACTCGGTGCGCACTTTTGTCCGAGAACGTCGCTATTCAAACCCCATTGCTCTCCCTGTGTCCCCCAAACCAAAAAAACGAACGTGCTGTTTTTTTTTTACTTTCTTTTCCCCATCCCTTCTTCTCCTTCGACTCCGGCGTCAGCATGGTGCCGGCCAACCAGGGCGGCCAGCAGCTGCTGCTGCTGTCCGCACACAGTAGCTACTGGCAGCCGCCCCGCATCGCCGCCAGCCCCAACCGGCGCCGGTCGACCACGGTGGCTAGCAGCTGCTGTCCGCATACAGCAGCCGTGCCCAGCGGTGCAACGGCCACTGCTAGCCGCTAGGCTATTGGCAACTGCGGCCAGCTACGCTGTTAGGTGCGGTTGCTAGTAGCCACTCCCAGCGGTGCAGCGGCCACTGCTAGCCGCTGGGCTATTGGCGATTGCGGCCAGCTGCGCTGCTGGGTGCGGTCGCCAACAGCCCAACGACTAGCAGTGGCCGCTGCACCGCTGGGCACAACTACTAGCGGCCACCAGCCCTAACGGCTGCTGCAATGCTGGGCGGCCACCAGCGGTAGCTATGCGTAGATAGCAGTGGCCGATGCCGGCTAAGGCCGGCGGCGATGCTAGGAGGCCGCTGGTGCAGACAGCAGCCAGCAGTCACTGGCCGCCCTAGTTAGCCGGTGCCGTACCGACGTCGAACGAGAAGATGGGGGATGGGAAAGAAAGTAAAAAAAACAGGTCGTCTATTTTTTTATACGAGGGACACAAGGAAAAAAAAGGGGGTCTCAATAGCCACGTCCTTCGTCCAATCTCCTCCTTATCTCCGGCCATGCAATCCCCCGCTCCTTCGCCGTCTTGACTCCGCTGCTCCTCCTATGGCCACTCCCTCTTTTCTCCGGCCTCCGCCTTTCCCCTTTTTCTCCGGCCTCCGCCATCTCTCCCTTTCTCCGCCCTCCGCTGGAGCCCTCTCCCCGCTTTCCCAGCTCTGTGTTCTCAACCTGTCTGAGAACGGGTTCTCAGGTCGGTTCCCGTGGGCGTCGCTCAAGAACATGTCAGACCTCCGCACCTTTAGCTGTGCCGACAACCCATTTGACCCATCCGAGTTACCCGCAAGATCCTCGGCCTCCAAAAGGTTGAGTCTGCTAACCTCTCCAATATGTCCCTCACAAGCAAAATCCCCCCGGCCGTCGGCGGTCTGACGGAGCTCTTCCCCCTCGAGCTCGTTACCAACTCCCTCACCGGAAGTATCCCGGCCGAGATTGGCCTGCTCACGATTCTCAAGCTCTATGAGAGCCACCTCACTAGGGAACTTCCCTCCGGCCTCGGAAACCTAACGAGCTTCAAGTGTTTGGACGCATCGAAGAACCGCCTTGAAGGGAACATCCAGGTGCTGTCTGTGGTGAATCTTGTCTCCCTGCAGCTCTTCAATAATTCGCTGTCTGGCGAGATCCCTCCGGAGTTTGGGACATTCCGCCAGCCGGTGAACTTGTCACTCTACACTAACCAGTTAACAGGGCCGTTGCCACCGACTATTGAAAGCTGGGCGGAGTTCAATTTCATCGACGTCTCGGCGAAAATGCCGTCCGACGAGATTCCGCCGGGCATGTGCAAGAGAGGGACCATGCCAAAGCTGCTGATGCTCCAAAACAACTTCTCCGGCGCCCATCTAGTTATGGCGACTGCAACTCATCCAGTTCCGAGTGAGCAACAACAATCTCTCCGGCGATGTTCTGTCCAAAATATGGGGCCTGCCGAACGCAGAAATCATCGACCTTGCCTCGAATCTGTTCGAAGGCCCGATTGCGACCGACATCGGAAATGCCCTAACATTCGAGATGTTGCTGATCGGAAATAACGGATTCTCCGGCAATATCCCTTCCGACATCTCAAAAGCCTAATAGTTGGTTTCTTTCGACGCAAGGGACAACCACCGGCGAAACTCCAGGCGAGATTGGGAAATTGGTCAATCTGAATTATGGGACCAATGTTTCCCCTTTATATATTGTAATTGTCTTAAAGTAATCCTTATACTGATGTATACTTATATATGTAGGATAAGTAAAAAATTAGAAATGAAAATCTGAGTTAGTTAGGCTATATTTTTTAAGACAGACGCGTCCTCTCGGGTGTTTTAGGACAAATAGATGTCTATCTCTCAGGATGAAACGATCTATTATTACTTATTGGAAGCATTTTAACAACAACCTATACAAAAAAGAACTTTATTTTACTCTTTGAACATAAACACAACTTATAAAAAAAAATCATAAATCCCCTATTAAGTGCATGTAAAAGGTTATCTTATATAAATTATAAAAGAGTGCCACTAAACTTTAAAGAGACACTTTTACATACACCGAAAATACACAAGCAAAGCCCAATGAGATACATATACACACAACAAAAAAATATCTTCATATAGACATTCTAATTTCAGATAACATCTTTTGACCTACTAAAGATCATCTTTGTCCAATTTCAGAAAGGATAAGAATGATATTAATTATTCCAACACTACCATTAATGTTCATTTACTTTCTTTTAACTTTGAGTTTAAGTAAACTAAATTCGCTTAACCTAAATTTACAAGGAATATTATATGAGTTCAAACTATATTTTTTAATAATCCCCCACACGAATGAAATTTGGTTAAGTGCACAATGTAAATAACAATACATATACCATAGAGTAAGTGGAAGACCAATGCATGGGGATAAGTACCTTTTGGCCTTGAACCTTCTATTGTAAAAGACTAGCGGATTTACTAGTCAATCAGTAAATGTGATGTCTTGAACTACTCAGCCGTTTGTGTAAACCAAGACAACAATCTTCACACAGATTTTTTCCTAAGTTAATTTCTCACGGTTTTGTTCATTTTAGCTCTAAACTATCCTAGTATTCATGAGTGTTATAGTAGATTGAGCCTTAAAATTTACATAGAAGCAGCCCACTTCACACTCATATAGGTGATTCTTATTAAGAGTATCATGTTATACCCCACTCGATATTATGAGTCATAAGAATCATTACAAGTAAAATTTGCCCTTAAAATACTACAAATATCACATATTATTTTTCATCATAGGATTGGGTTGGGTTGAAGATGAAATCTCTTTAATGATATCCGGGAGCCCCCACAATTCAGTTGTCCCTTTGAACCTAGTTCATAGGATCTCCAGTCTACATAGGTTGGGTTGCTATTATAACAACTCTTAATTGATAGGCTTTAAACTCATTCTCCTCAATGAAGCTCCTACTTATTTTCTAGTCAAACCTTTAGTATACAGATCTGCAATATTCTCTTTTGATGTTATACTCGATAAAAATGATTTCATGTAAAAGTAAGTATTTAATGGTATTATGTCGTCAACAAATATGTTAAAACTTACCATTATACAAAGTATTTTGTGCCCTGCCTATGGCGGAATTACTATCACAATGTAAGCAAATAGGTGGCACAAGTTTCCCATACATTATAATATCCCCTAAGAAATGATGAAGCCATTCTGTTTATTCACCTGCAAGATATAGAGCAATGAATTCTGTTCTATTAGATCTAGCTATGCATGTTTGCTTTGAGGATTTCTAATATACTATTATATCTCTAATGGTAAAGACATATTTATCGGTAGATTTTAAGTCTTTTGTATCATATATTCAATTTACATCGCAGTATTATTTTAAAAGTATTAGATATCTAGTATAATACAACTCATAGTTTAGAGTGTCTTAGATATCTAAGGACTAACAATTATTTTTTAGTTAACCCCTATGATTATTGTTGAATCTACTTAATTTTCTCATAGAGTAGGCTACATCTGGTTTTATACAATTTATTAAGTATATAAAACTGCCTATTAATTGAGAGTACTCTAATTAATAATTGTTTCTTGTCATGTTTTTGCTAAGATATAAATTCGTGTCAATAGGTGTTTGAGCAAGACGGTTATCATATTTGTTAAACTTATATTTTTTATATAATATTTTTGAGACAAAAAATAGCAATAGGAATAAAAATTATTATTTATTTAAATATAGCTATTAATATAAAACTGAGGAAGTATTTAATTATGTGCCTTATGCATACTAACTTTTTTCAGAAATCCATATACTTATTCTTGTCTCATTTTTATATACTTTTTAAAATAAATTAATTAATTTAAAGTATAAATATTTTTTATGTCTTATATTAGCAACTATATTTAAAAAAATATATTTTTTATTAAATAATAAAACCCTCATTTAAGAGTATAAAAAATAACTTATTATACTCTTTTTTAAGTATATAATTATTTAAATTGAATAAAATAAAATTATTAATACAAGATAAAAAATATTAAAAAATAAAAAAGATATATATGTCATTATAAAAAATACGGAAGGGTATACCTGTCATTTCACTTCCCTATCCCCACCCCCGGTGTCTTGTGAGCACAACGTTGGTCTCAATTCCCGCCACTCCTTCCCCGACGGCGAGGTGACAGAGAGGGAAGGAGAGGGCGACGGCCGACGGAGGTGGCGATGGCGATGACATTTGCTGCAAATATACTCTCCCCCCAAAAAGCCCACTTCGATCTCCGCCTCTCCTTCCTCGCCCTCCGTCGACCCACTGAACCACCCTGCAGGCCTTCTGTTTTGCCCGCTAGTCGGTTTTCCAGCTCCCAGATTTCGGCAGCAAAGGTGGCTGCTGACTTCGAGCTCCGGGAGATTAGTATATCTGATATCAATACCGGTAATTCCCTTACTATCTTCGATTTGGTTTGGTTCCTTTCTAATGTATTGTTCTGATGGTCTCGACTGATGACTAGACGGTGATCGTGTATTCGTGTGTCCTTTTGAACCTGTTATTTTACGGTGATTGATAGCTTATCTTGTTTCAAGGTGAAATTTTTAAGGCACCCCGATTTTGATAAGATGGGTTTTTTCCCCCTTGAGTTATGCTTGCATGATCGATATAGGGATAGAGAGAAGCATGTTGGTAAGAGTTTTTATGTTATTTTATATAGATTTGGAAGTAACTTTGGGCGGTATTTTTCCTTTTTCTTACACATATTATCCTAACTATAATTCTGAGCGGATTGCTGGATGATTTTTACTTTTTTGCTATGGCGTTATAATTGGCAGGCCCAAGAAATATTACTTGAAACTAGCATCATCTAGCAATATGTTACTTTCATTTTTATATGTTTCTCTAAAAAATGTGGTTACCATATATTTTAATATGTGAAATTGAACGGCTCAGGGGCGGATGTGAAGCAAACGTAAATTTTGCATTTTATTAATTTTAGATGGTGCTAGCAATCTGCAATCTCCTTGCCTACTGTGCACATGATTTTGCTGTTCTTTATTCTCAGCAAGTCAGCTATAATATGGAGGAACATGTCATGGCCTCAGGGACATTTTACCACATTAGGAGTATTATATGCATCCTGTCATTCAGTAGGTCTTCAAATTGACTATTGAATTAAAAGTGACCTGAAAACTTGATTTGAGTGGTATTATGTTTGGGCATATCGGTGACTTTAATGTAATAAGCATTGTATTCTTCCATGTCCCCTTTCAGGGTGGGGTGAGTTTGCAAGAAATGTGTCCGGAGAATGGGATGGATATGGTGCAGACTTCACCAGTAATGGAAGGCCCATTGAGCTTCCTGAGGCTGTTGTACCTGAAGCTTACAGGGAATGGGAAGTTAAGGTCTTTGATTGGCAGACTCAGTGCCCTACCTTAGCTGAACCAGAGGATCTTGCAGTGATGTACAAGATGATCAAGCTACTACCAACGGTTGGATGTGAAGCTGATGCTGCAACTCGTTATAGTATTGATGAGAGGCACATGGGTGGTGCAAACAACAAAGTTTCTGCTTTTGCTTATCACCGAACAGGTTGTTATTTAGCTCTCTGGCCTATGAAAGATCAAAATTCCTGCAAAATGCTGGAGTTGGAGCATTGCTTAGTTGATCCTCGAAATAGGGAGATACGGGTTAGGGTGATTCAGGTTATTCGAGTAGAGGGAACAGTGATGAAGATGTGTAATATTAAGGTTTTCTGTGAGCAGTGGTATGGACCATTCAGAAATGGTGAACAACTTGGTGGATGTGCTATTCGTGATTCTGGGTTTGCTTCCACTGAAGCTCTGAAAGAATCAGAAGTTATTGGTCTTTGGGAGGGTCAAACCTATGTTGCTAGCTTTCAGGGTCCCCAAATGGTGAGTTGCTTTGATTTCCTTCTAAGTTGATAGTTGAACCATTTAAACGGTCTATCCAGATTATCAATTTGCTTCGCAGGTAGTTTATCTGTACTGTTGAACAGAATCTAATTGGAACACGTTTATTGAAATTAGAGTTGAATCCTTTAATTGCCAGAAGTGATGAATGCAAAAAAGCTTGTGCACAGCAGCTACTTTAACATATATGAATATAAAATACATGTTATCCCTTTGTTCCTCTCCTATGAATAACGATCTAGCTTTTTGTTTACCTAAGTGTTATACACCTTTTATTGTTTCAGAAAAGCTTTAAAGAACTTAAAGATGGCAGACCACAAAGGTTGTCTAGGGATCAGAATGATTTTGTAGTGTTACCACGGCAAATATGGTGTTCCCTGAAAGAAGGGGATAATGGTGAAGTCTTGGGTGAAGTGGGATGGTTACTAGATCAAGGACAAGCTCTGTCGTCAAAATTTATTTTCTCAAGTGAAGCAACACTGCAGGCAAGTTGTTTTTATCTAGGACGAGCTTAGCCATCATGATCTCGTTCTTAGTTACTCTTATATTGCTTCTTCTAGGCTCTGCCCGATGCTTTTTTATTGAAGAATTTTTCTTCTTTAAAAGAGTAGACCTTATGAGTAAGAAAAGAAGACGACCCTCATTTGAGTTTCTGGAAAGAATTTATTGATTATTAATTATAGTTATGGCCTTGGAAAGGTGGCCAGTAGCTCGCACTTGGCTATGATTAGAATTTGACTTTAAGAAAACTGTTATAATGCTCCAGTAGCAGGTTTGAAAGACCAGTTTCCTTCATGATATGGTAGTACATCATCATTTAGTTTTTCTTACACCAACTGAGCAAAGTAGTCTTCAAATGCTTTGCCAGTTCTTTGATTTGTTCTACATGAAGTTTATGCGCTCTCTAATTACTTGGTTCCCAACAATTTGTATTGCAGGAAGTAACAATTGGACGTGAAGCTTTAGTTTAATAGGAGGTACAGATGTCTATTTAGTACGCATATTGTAATTATTGCTATTATCAGTGTTTTAGATTCTACAATGGCGTCAATAATTTTTTAGTTATCCAATTTAAATGAGCAATGAGTCATCTCCTTGCCCACAGAACTAAGTGTGCAGTCATCTTCACCAAAGTAATGGCTTCTATAGTTTCTTTTAAATTCCTTCTCACAAGGGCAAAGAATGTTCAAAATCCCTAAGTTTGCTAACTCTTATCTAGTTTTGAGTTGGGTTGCCATTGGCCAACAGAACAATTCACCTGCATATCCTAAGTAGCTTTAGCGGCTTTTTTACTTATGGGTTGAAAGATGGCGCAGTTACCTTGCCCTAAAGCAACAGACGCCAAAAGAAAACATTCTTCCATGCTACCACACATGTTTGCTACCTCAACTCTTCTTTTGCTTGGGCGGACCAAACTGAACATTAGGATTGGGAAATCTTCATATATGATTAATGTTGAGCTTTTTAAATCATATTTTTCTATGGGCCACATTCATTGGGTTACCCGAATCTAGTGTCAATTTCAAAACTAATTAAACAAAGAGCAGAGCTCAAGTATAATGGAGCAAATGGGCGATGGCCGTCACTTCATACAAATAGAAGAGATCGACCATGCGCAATCTTACAATTTCATCTGAATCAGTTGACTTGCTATTTAGTGCACATAACAGGGACAACAAACGTGTAACCCTATCTTTTTTCTTCTTCGTTTTTTTGTGGGAAAGTACTGAGTCATAGGCAATCAGCAAAACAGCGAATGGACAAAGCAAAATCTTTCAAAAAGTAAACTGCCTTCGTCTCAAATTGGTTATAACTCGGAAATTTAGATGTCCCCTGACACATGGCTAATCAGCTCCAAGTCTCATAGCCAAATAACTTCTCCAGGGATCTGGAACCGGAAAGGCCAAAACGATGTTTTATCATCTTGTTCTCGACTGGCCTCACTATACAACCTACAACAGGAATATGAATAATTACATGGCTGAAATTGCAACATGAGAATTAAATTGCATCCACAAAAGAAGTACTCAGTTATCACAGTAGTCATATATGACTTGTTCAATTATTTGTTGGCTAATTAACTGCAGAATTATCAAGCTTTTTGCCAGGAAACTATTGCCATAGCAGATCAAAATGAAAGCAAGAAGAGACTTGGTATTTAGGATACATACCTGTACAAAAACCTGCTAGATGAAAATTTTCAGTGGGTTACAGGTGAATCTCTCATGCTCATGTTTAGACTGTTGCGCATGGTTCTTCTTCCGATTCCAGCATTGCCCTTTTGCATCATAGCAACAAATTCACCATAGTCAATCCGTCCATCCTGAAATACCAAAAGTGTGGGTGAGCCTAAAGGTGTACAGGATGACAAAGACGAGTAGGCAAACTTTGTTTGATGATGGCCAACCATCAAGCAAGCACAGATCTTTTGCAACAGTTGTCAGATCCTATATATGATCAGCATACAAACATTTTTTTTTAATATTAAACTCACATTATCTTGATCGACTTCTCTGATAATCTCTTCCAAAGAGACATCAGTCATGTTATGTTCTTTACAGGCTTGTTGCAGCTCATCTACCGTAATATAACCACTTCCATCCTTGTCAAAATATGAAAAAGCTGCTATCAGATGCTCCTCGCGTTCGAGCTTATTTAGGTGAACTGTTGCAGCAATAAACTCTCCATAGTCAATGGTGCCACTGTTGTCCACGTCAGCCTATCAACACACAAGCAATTTAGCAACATTAGAAACACCAAACGGATTCAAAAAGTGCATAGGCTAAATATGAGAGATCAATCAGGAATATCGTGAAAAATACAACAAAATTTCATGGCGGATTATTGTCTTCATTGGTAAGTTTTAGAACTGCGCCTCACTGATCTCATATGCATTATAAAACTGGACAATGAATCTTGGAGATGGGAATCTTACTGCATCCATTAAAGCGCGGATTTCTGATTCCTTCATGGTCGAACCATATCTTCTTAAACCAGCTTTCAATTCGTCAAATGTGATAGCACCACTGTTATCCGTATCCATTGCCTTGAACATCTCCTTCAGACCAGCAATCTCTTCCTCTGAGAGGCTTTCAGCAATTACCTGATAATGCAAAAGCCCAATCACTTAATGTCCTAAGAGGTCAAAGTCTTAGATTTTTCATATTTCAAACGAATGTAAAAGTCCTATTTATCTTATTAGAATTACTGGAAATGTTTATTACCAATTTTAAGTTGTAATTATTTGTAGTAAGTTTGTCAAATATAAGCTAACTGGGAACCAGCAGCTACCAAGATGCATGACAAATGTCAATAAGCTGAATTGCAACAAAACTGTAAAGTTAGCTAATTTATGGAAGTGGTGAAGACATAAAGTTGAACCATCACTTTCTACATTTCAGATATGAATCTTAATAAAATTCTCCACTAGCCAGAAAGTACCCGGAGTGACCCTATTTAGGTCTGCCAGTTAAAGTTTATGTTATTAGAAAACGAACATTTCCTAGAGTGGCTCTATTTTCCATTAATGAAATTAACTCACCCGTAGGGCCATCTTTTTCAATTTGTTCATTGCAGAAAACTGTTTAAGACGAGATAGCACGGCTGGATCTATTGCTTGGTCCGGAGCAACACCATTTTTACATATCCAAGGATGACCTGCGGCAACAAATGGAAAGAAGATTTCAATTCTGATATGGGTTTTTCATTCTATCAAGAAGACACTCAAAAGAAAAAAAGTGGCACAAAACATGGAAATAAACAATTCAATTGCAGTGAGGTTATCGAAAGAAATTAATCCAATCATAACAGCTAGATGTTGTTGTTCAGGGAGATATCATCTTTTCATATCTTCTTAATCGTGCACGAAGGGAACACACAGGATCACATTTAAAAACTTGACTTCTCACACACATACGAAATGCCTTGCCCCACATTGAATATAAACTGGTGACAGTACTGACAGTATAAATTTCCATTCATAAATACCGGCTAAAACTTCATGCATCACATATTACTCATACTATTCACAAATTGACAACAAAATTATGTATCATAATAACTGATTAACAGCAGTAAGGGGCAGTAGGTAGTGTCAACTGTGGACTCAAAAGGTCATAAAAGCATGATCCTTACGCATAAAAAAAACTTTAATTATCATTTAATTTCGGCTAACACCCCCAATTATAGTTCTATATAGTTAATGATTTATAAAATTAAAAATCATACGGGAAGCTGACATACAAATAACTTCATGAGCTGTCAAGCGATCTGATGGGCGAGAACAGAGCATCTTCCTAATGAGATCCTTGGCACTGTCAGAGATCAATGGCCATGGATCAGACTCAAAATCAATCACTCCCTTTAGTACAGCATCAAATATCCCTTGCTGCGTTTCTGAAAAGGATAAAAATTTCATCTTAGTACAGGCCTTAAAGCAATGACAGGAAAGACAAAGGAACTAATTTGACTAATCATACCTGCCCAAAATGGTGGTACACCACTTAGCAAAATATACAAAATAACTCCTGCTGTCCATACATCAGCTTCAGGCCCATAATGCTTACAAAGTACCTCAGGGGCCACATAATATGGACTCCCAACCACATCCGTGAAAATTTGACCTACAAAAGCAAGCCACAAATAATTTATCACACCACATTGATCCAACAATCATTCCTCAATTTTGGAAGAGAAATGGTTATAAATATTGAGGCAAAGCGAAAAATGAACTTTCCTGCTAGCTAAGTACACTAAATTATGGGAAGAACAATGTTATTGTGATCTTAAGCGGATTAGGTAGAAAGAGTCCAAGGAAAAGAAGAGGATGCACAGAAGAAATGCACATTGAAGAGGAAATGTCATGAGAAAAGTAAGTCAAGAAAAGCACATGACAAACAGAAACAGGAAAAGAATATTAAAAAAAAGTTTCTGGGAGCTATATCAGATAATTTATGAAGTTTGACGTGTACTTTTCAGAAGATGAACAATGAGATGCAGAGAAAATAACTCAGTAATTTTGGCTTCTTTAAGATGCTCCATAACCTTCTAAACACAATAAACCATTAACAAAGAAGAATATAATCATTACACACCAACTCTTACCTGGCTTGAAAAAGACTGAAAGTCCAAAATCTATGGCTTTGAGCGAGGAGTCATTGTCCTTGTTAACCAGTAAAAAATTTTCAGGCTTCAGATCTCGATGCATCACGCCAAGTGAATGGCAAGCTTCAACAACCCCAACAATGATCCTCATCAATTCAGCCGCCTTCCTCTCACTATAGTGCCCCCTCTGAATGATCCGGTCAAACAATTCACCACCAGAACACAGCTCCATCACTATGTGAACATATAGAGTATCCTCATAGGCGCCCTTAATCGTCACGACATTTTTGTGCCCTGATAAGTGATGCATGATTTGGATCTCTCTCCGCACATCCTCCACATCCTCGTGGGAAATCAATTTCCTCTTAGAGATTGATTTGCACGCATATTCATTCCCCGTGGAGATCTCAGTACACAAGTAGGTAGTCCCGAATTGGCCCTGTCCCAGCTTCCTACCCAATGTGTACAGATCTCTTATGTTGGCAGTCTTGTGGCCTAATACATAGTAAGCCTGGTTATCACCTGAACGCCTCATGGTGATTTCTTTGGGGAATGAAGGGGTTACTGGGGCTAATGAATTTTGGTTATTGGTGGGCAGGGAGGATTCTTTAGGGGTGGCAGTCTGCTGGGAATTGGAGCTGTGGGTGGAGAAATCCGAATTTGAGTGGTCAGAACCGTTTGGTTTGGAAGAGAAGGATGGATCGAAGATGGGTTTGCCGCTGCCGTGAAAGTATTTGCCTCTGAAAGATCCCCGGCATGTGTTGCCCATGAAACAGAGAGCAATCCCCGGTCTTTACTGCAATCTTTTCAATCATTCAACAAGACCTCAAAGTCAAACACACGAAATAGACACACAAAAAAACTACCAACTATGGTAAATACTTAAAAACCCAGAAGCTCAGAACGCGCATCCAATGAATCAAGTTTGCCAACTTCGGTGTTCAGATTTTTTTATTTCAACCATCCAAGCACAACCCAGATTTTGTTTCTCCAAAACAATAAACAAAAGAGACACTTGAGATTAAGAAAAACATTTATCATTAGAAAAACCTTTTGCTCATCCAGGAAGACAAGAAGAAAAAACACCAGCAACCATAAAACCGGATAATGAACATTACTCAAACTCAGACTTCTCATTCGATGAAAGGAGTAAAGAAAAAGCCAAAAAGACACAAGATCACAACCTGGCAAAGGTCCGGATCCAAGCTGCCGACTTGAGCCGACTAAATGAATCAATATTGTCAAATCCAAAAAACCCACAAAGATTCTGCGATCTGGGTATCTAAAGAAGCCGGGCAGGCACCCAAATGGCAGATGATTCAAGGCGGCGGGGAGGGAGCCTTACCGGCGGGGAGGAAGGCAAAGAAGCAATCGTGGTGGTGGCATTTAAAGCTGGCTTTCTCCGGGCCCGATACTTCATGGCGGTTTCGCGGTCACGTTCTCATCCCCAGCAGCACCTCCATTTTTGGATTTTTAATTTATGTTTAGCTTAATTCTTGGCTCCCTTTTCTGGATTTCTTTTTTTGAAAATGAAAATCTGCGAAGCAGAGGAGAGGAAGGGAGGCGGAGACAGAGTTGACCAGACGAGGCCCAGCTTCCCGGGTTTTTTTATACAGCTACGCGCTTTTTCGTTTCAACTTCGTCTTCGTTGAACATACTTACAGGCAGAGCTCCCTTGGATTTGGAGGGTTTCTAATACTACTCCCTGTGACTTTTCAAATTTCGGCCTCCATGGCAAAGGCAACCTCTATGGTTGGAGGAAATGTTTTTTTATTTTTTTTATTAATAATATGTGGGTGTAAGCTAGAGTCGTTCATCCATAGAATGAATTATATATATATATATATATATATATATATATATATATATATATATATATATATATATATATATATATATATATATATATATATATACCCGTTAGTATGAGCCCGGGCTCATATAAACTTACGTGAGCCTGGGCTCTATGGGCCATTAGATTTAGATCCGACAGCTCATAATACTCATGGGTTATACTCATTGGTTAAACCCATAAATATTATGAGCCGCCAGATATAAATCTGACGGCCTATAGAGCCCGGGCTCATATAAATTTTTTTTTTCTCTCTCTATATATATATATATTATACATTAATTTTAAATATCAATGACTCTTTATATTTAATTTACGTTTAACTCAGTGTTAAGGATAAACATAAAAAACTCTTCCTTAGGGTTAAAAGAAAAAATATAATATATTTATTATGAGAATTTATTAGCCCGTGCTTGACTCATATACCTATTCCTATTATTGAGCAAGTGTAATAATTTATTTGCCCATATCAAAAAATTACTCGTGTGTGTAACATGAATTGGTGTTGAGCACATTTTTCCTATGTGCTTACCTGTACCTAGTAATTCCTCCTCTTCGTTAAAGCAACATCAATGGCCATAGTTATGCTCTTATGTTATTGATTAGGATCATGTTTATAAGCACCACTAGTGCGTTGACGTGCATGCCTTAGTCACTTTGGGACATCACAATTTTGTTTATGTGGTGCCCGCTAAACGGGAGACAAGTGGGGTTTTTTTGTAAACCACCACCCCCTTTAATACAAATTCCTGGATCTTGATATGACAACTTAAAATATGTCTCAATGCTTATTTGGAATATATGTTGTTAGACATATTAACCATTTTTCTATTAATTAACATAATATGATAGCTACACTATTATTTTGGAACACAATGATTTAATCCATATGCAACATATATCTCAAATATGCTTTATAAAAACCACTTGCCCCCTTGTACTATGCGCTTGGCCATCTATAGACCTAAGGGTTCCTTATTTGAAATGAAGCTATTATTCTTACTTTATTTTTTTTATATTAGAAGTTATTACTATTAGAAGGTGGAGTAGACTTTTCATGCAGAGAAAATAAAGTAAAAATATTTATTTTTACTATTTAAAATGCCCTAAAATTTTTGCTAATAAGTACATCCGTGAATATTAACCTCCTAATGTGCAAATCGTCCTTCAAATCAGCCAAAAAAAAAAAACAGGTTTAATTGTGTGTTTGGTGAGTAGATTATGTGAGGCCCACGTACAAAAAGCATGCATATTGGGGTATATGCAAGGTAAGAAAGCAATGTGATTCTAGTTGCAAAATAGTATCTCCTTAGTAAAATAGATCAAAAGTCTCAGAAGTGACATCTTGCTTTTTTTCTGGCCTAAGTGACCTTTTTCTTTGAATATGGGCACTTTGAGTTGTTGGAGATAAATCTATGATTTTTTTAGGGTCCACATTTGAGAACTTGCAATAAAAGAGTGGATTAGCCAAATTTAAAATTTTGAGGGTAGATCTGCAACAAACATAATCTGGGACTTGAAAGTAATCCAAACCAGAAACAGTTTGTAATTAATATGATCATACTTGATGTATGGTTGGTATTTAATGAGGTGTCAACGATATTGGGATTTGGTTGGGGGATTAGATTAGCAAAATTTGGTTTGACTAGTGTTTGGGGCTTGGACACGGTTGCCTGTGTCTGAAAGCAAAGGCAGATGTTGACCGGCCAGCCTGAGTCCAGGCCTTTAGGCAGGGACATGAGAGAGAGAAAAGGGAGGGGTTGAGCATATTCCGGGTTCTTATGGCCTTCAAATTTGGAAAGTGAGATTATCCCTTAATTATAGGTTGTTGCATTTATTATCACTTGTTTGTGGCATCTAATATAGATTGATATTAATTTGAGTGCTAGATTAAGAAATTTAATTGATGGGTGATAGGGGCTCAAGTGGCCTTGTTTCCTTTTTTATAAATAAAAAAAAATGAGGGGTATTCAGTATTTAGATTGTTAAGACCCGACTAGAAAGAGCAAGGCATGTAGCCTTGTATGTACATGAGGAGATTAGCAGCGGGATACATTGCTCTATAAGGTGAATTACCTTGTCCTTCTAGTCGGGTCCTAAAGACTTAGATACCCTTTGTGGTGGAATTGAGGTCATCCCCAATTAAGAGAGGTTGTTCATGCTTATCACTTTTAGCAGGTATCTAATATGGATTTATAAAAGTTTAAGCACTAGATTAAGATATCTAATTGACGGGTAATAAAGGCTCAAGTGGGGTCTAGGTTTTGGACTTGAGCAATCAAAACGGTCAGAATCAGTGTGGTGGGTGCCAACAACAACAATAAATTTAGGAGTAAGACTTTAGGGCCATTATCCTTGGAAGATTTAATTAATATACTCGCATTGACAATGCTGAAGGCCATACATTTCCAAAATTTTGATGGTGCACATAATAGCACATGTAATGTCACGTGTATTAGACTTTCATGTACGTTAACATATGTACTGTAGATTTTAAAGATCTATGGCTCATAAGCCCTTGCTCGAAGGGGCTTTTGTGTGATGGAGAACAAAAAGAACATCCCTTTTCCCTCTGATGTCCATTAATCAAGTAGTGCAAGAAGGCCCGTGGTCTTCCCCACCTGTTTCTTTTATGGTCACTTCTGGCTCCTAGAAACGACTTTTACTCGGATTCAACTGGTCAGCGTGGTAGACATTTGGAAGAAGAAAATTCACAGGAACAAGTGGACCTTAATTGGGTGTGGGCTGAAAGAGGACTGTTTGGAATAATCAGAATTTGGAAAGAATTTTGCATGCTCCCCTCTTACTAAGGATGTGATTGGTCAGATTTGGGTTGGGTTTTATCAAATCCAATCCGATATTATTTAAAAAATAATAAATTTAAATATAACCCTAATAATTATTCAGGTTAAATTTAAAAACCTAAACCCGACCTATTAAGATTATGTAGGGTCAAATTTTATCAAAATACTAATAAAATATATAAAATACTTCTTTTTATAATTTTATTTAAGTTAGGTTGAATTTGACCACCTGAAACTCAAATCCGACTAGAATAATTATTTAGGTTAAATTTAAAAACCTAAACTTGACCTATTAAGTTCGAGTTAGGTCAGGTTTTACTCAACCAAGTGACACTCTACCTTTCACAATAAGCCCAATGTAAAATATATATAAGAGCCATAGATATATGACACACACGAATAATTTCTATATATAGCTTATGCTAGACTCAATGTTATTGAGAAGAGGAAAAACTCTTCGCGTAATTAGAGTCTACTTTGATGCTTGGATCCTCCATTTAATTGGCTGGACTTTTTCTGCCTCTTGTAGTTCCACTGGTCATAAACCAGAGCTCCATGATTTTGTAATAAAACATGATAGCGGAAAGCCCTGCACCTCAATGAACTACATGGAATGAATCCAGCGAGAGATACCCATGCCATGAAAATTGGATGGGCCAAAACCATATATGTGCTCGTTATTCGATACATATTTATGGGCTTGGGCGTCTGGGCTTAAAAAAACAAGAAGCATACGTATTAGAGGAAAGAGTCGCATGCCTTGGAGACTCGAGTCAGTGCAATTTTGATAGCTTACCTCTACCCCCCTAAGTAATGTGAGTCATCAAATTTTAATCAATGGCACTGGGTGCATAAGTAGCCATATTTATAAAAAAAATTGCTATTTTGTTATAGTTGAGACCATTAATTTTTCCATTAAGGTAGATGCACATGCATCTAGCACCTTGTTAGCTGTTGGATTTAGATTTGACGGAAAGGAGATTCTCAGCTCCCGATTCAAGGACGGAGACAAGGGGTAGCTAGGAGGGGCCATGGTCCTCTTAATCTTTTTGCAAGCCTATTCTCCTCTCTTGAATTTAACTTCCACCTTCGTATCATGATCCAAATGCCCAAAAAGGCTCTTAGGGGTATGCATGTCCAGACGCACTGAGCACTATCTATATATTTCAATTATGTCCGCCTAGGCATTATAATTTTTTTCTGTAAAATATTTTAAGAAAATTAACATGAGCTAGGTAACACAGGTCATTGGATCTCGTGTCAATGATATTATATTATATTTTTTATAATATATATTTAAATTAGTATATAATATAAGTATTTTAATAACACTATTTACTTAATAATTTTTTAAAAACTTTTATATATTAAGATGGTATTTATTGTTAATATGATGTAAATTTTATTTTTATATTATATTAATTTTAACTTTGTAAAGTTATATCTTATATTTTAAAATTCATATTTGTATATTAACATTATTAAAAATTTTCAATAAATTCTACCAAGCAAGAACATGAGCACGTTTACTTGAATTTTTTGTAGGCCTCATGCATACAATACATTTTTATAATAAAATTTTATATGCTCAAATTTATATATTTTTTATGTTATTATAAAATTTCTAATAAGCTCTTTCATATAAAACTTGTCAGCAAATTGGTGATGAATATAAACAACACTCGAAGTTCTTTTGATATTATTTTCTTCGCCAACCTAAAACCTAATAATAAGTCTACGAAATTTAAACTCTCAATTGCCTACTATATATGTGTATAAATTAATATTATATTTATAATTATGTTTATATATTATTATATAATAATAAAATATGTATTGTAATTATAAAAGAAATTTTTATTTAATATATATATTTTTTATTTTTATTAATATATATATATATTATATATTCTTGTTAGTATTTAATATATATATATATAATATATATATATATATATATATATATATATATATATATATATATATATATATATATATATATTCTTGTTAGTATTTTTTAATACATCTAGCCTAACTTAGCTATAACCCGAGCTGTGACGAAACATGGTCACAGCCTTCCGGTCATGGAGCGCCGATCGGAAAATATTTTCGAATTTTATATATTACAAACATTTGTAAGTATACTTTTTTGTTAATTTTTATTATAAATAAATAAAAGCAAGCAACGGCGCCGGCGACGATAGAAGGAATCACTGGTTCAGTATTCCTTCTGCTTCTCTTCTTCTTCTTCCTTAGCTGCTTTTCTTCTGATCCATTTCCCCCATCTGCCTGGCCCAGGGTCTAATCAGTATTCGCTGCGAACACTCTGCTACCTCGTGCAAGTCTGGCTTCTGAGCCACTTCAACTTCGATTCATCTTCTCTTAGAAATTGTACCCAGAAGCCCCAAGTCTCTATCTTTTCCTCATTTGTCTTAGCTTTAATCAAGAACCCACTTCATTAAATTCGATTTTTACCGCAAACCCACCTTTTCTTTTCTGCCTTTCGTCCTGTTGGTCCGGTTCCAATCAACCTTTTTGTCTAAAATTTGGGGTCCATCCAGCAGTAGTTCAGAACCAGTGTCTCTGTTTGGAGGAGTAGGTAAAAAGGAGTTCTGTTTGACTGTATTTGGGGAATTGTCTGGTGCCGGTGGGCAACGAGCATGTCGTTGAGAATTAAGGCGGTCGTGGACAAGTTCGTGAGGGAGCTGCAGGAAGCTTTGGATGCCGATATTCAGGACCGGATTATGAAGGAGAGGGAGATGCAGAGCTACATCGAGGAGAGGGAAAGGGAAGTGGCCGAAAGGGAGGCCGCCTGGAAGGCTGAGCTTTCTCGTCGCGAGGTTTCCATCTCATCCCATCGCTTTTCTATCTGGGTCGTTTTTTTTCGCTTTGTAATCGAAATTTCCTCGTCCATTTTTAATGGGTAAACTTCCATTTTTGCATTTGCTTTGTTGGTATGCTCTAGATTTCGGCAATTGATATAAATCACCATCATCAGCAGGGAAGATGATGGTTTTATCATTTTTTCAAGCAGTTTTTTTGTAGATTAAGGCTAGATGCTAAATGGTTTTAGTTTGATTCTTGCCTTGCTGCTTCTAACCAATTGCTTCGTTTTTGTTTTTTCATCGATAAGTATTGGTTAAACTTAATTATTCACTGTTTAATGTGCATATATCTGCCATATCAATCAACATGCATTCAGAAACCAAAAATGTCTCGAACCAGAAATTCTCACGATTCTCATCCCAGCTCAAGAGTTGAGCCAACTTATAATAAATAGAATTGAGCTGTGTAACCAAAACAATCACATACTGATAAATATGTCATCAGTTTCAAGAGATAGAAAACCACATAGCACTAATTTTATGTGGCTGTCCTTGCAAAGCAAACTTTGAATTTAGTATGCGTGGCCACCTAAAAAAAGCTGGAATTTTAATAGCCAGAGAGGTAGTTGTAGATGTCGGAGGAAATTGAAAGAAAAAAATTGCTCTATAGCATCTTCACCAATATAGTATTCTACATTTTAGGTTCTAATGGAACGTTTATTTGGCATAGGATGGTTGTTTACACTATAAATCATCTCAACCATTTTCCTGTGGGAGCTAAACTTTTACAGGTCTACTTAATTTTTATTTTGTATTTGGAAGTACTCGTTCTGTTCTTTTTTTGTTTATATGAATGTTATTGATTTTTTGGTGTTTAAAGCTATCTTCTTCATCTGTTTTTATGTCATTTTTCTATGTTAATTGTTACTCTTTCTTACATGTAGAACTTATAGACATTCTAATGATCCCTATATGTGCTTTAATTAATAAATATAGTGTCGGGTATTGTGTTCTGATCTGGTGTTTGCAAGTGTTGATGACCATTAATAATGTTTGTATTGTTTGGAGTCATCTGAAAATTGCCTCTTCGTTGTCTCCTTGAATAGGCTGATGTAAATGCGTAATTTCATTCATGGTATGTGAGTCTTTGTGATGCTCTATTCCTGGGTTCCTTGGGTTTGTAAACTCAGACACCATTATTTACTTCATCACCATCAACACCTCATCCCATTTTTATGGGTTGAAATTTATATTGCTCTTAAAAGTGGAATGTATATTGCACTTAAAAATCCATTAAAAATATTATTTAATTTTCAGATACAGGTGATCATCATCATCACCACATCCCAGTTACAGATCACCATGAAAATACGAGTATTCATCAGAAACAATTATTTTCTGATTTCATAAATTTTATTCTTTACTCAATGTTGCAGTTTGTTGTTTTTTGCTCTATGCAATTAAGTATGCAAATGTTCCTACCACGAACTTGTGTTTCAAAGCTTTAGATGTGCATGACGAGTGTGTTTGGGGACTTATGTTAGTGAATCCTGTTGATTTTACTTCTTAAGGAGAAGTTGATCCTGGCTCATGCTTTTTCGCTTCAGTGTGTTCTATTTGGAGCATGCACAATGTGGTACCCTGTGTTCATGGCGGCTCATGGTTGTTACCCTTTGTGAACATGCACTTTTCATTTTTTGCGTAGGATGTTACTCAATGCTTGATCTTGGGCATCATGGGGTTTCCATTTTAGTTGGTTATGTTTTGGATCAATAGAATTCAACTAGCCCATTATGTTCAGTGTGTAATTAATTATTGAATTTATAGTCTGTCCTTGAACCAATAATATGAAGTTGATTGCTAATAAGTTGATAGAAATTATACCTTGGCTTGTATTTGATTGTATTTTGGAGGATCTAGGATTTACTTGATATTCATGTACTTGGAAACTTTACTTGGTGAACAGGCTGAGATAGCCCGGCAAGAGACAAGGCTGAAGATCGAGAAAGAAAACCTTGAAAAGGAGAAGAGTGTGCTGATGGGAACTGCATCAAATCAAGATAACCAAGATGGAGCACTTGAAATCACTGTGAGTGGTGAGAAGTATCGATGCCTAAGATTTTCCAAGGCCAAGAAGTAACACCTTCGCAGCAACTGAAAAAGTCTCAAAATATCACTTCCTACCGATCTGAAAATGCTTGCTCGAGCAACCCTTTTATTATTGGTTTGTAGTACATTAATTCTCATTTTGTATCAAGTGTTGGTAATTATTTTGGTGCTCTAAAGTAATATCATTGATCAATTGGCGATTGCAGATCAGTCCGGCTTAAGTTTGCATTTCTGAGAAATAGTCTCATCATCTTCGCATTCTTATCTGCAAAGTACATCTCTCTATAAAGTTCCAATTGCTTGTTATTTACTTATCTACAAATAAAGACATGTCTCTTCCTAATCACTTGAGAAATTTCACATCCGGATTCCTCATAGGCTTGAGCCACATATCAGCCATCACCCTGGCGGAGATGCTACACAGCGCCTCCTGCCCTTTGGTGCCTTGCCCCTGTCTCGTGCCTGCTTTCTTCCCTGCCGCTGGCGCCTTCCCCAGCCCGTATTCAGTCAGCCACTGCACTGCCGTCAGCCTCTGCTTCTCCGCTTCTCCTCCTTTCTTCTTCCTCAGCCCACCGACATGCAAACTGCTCACCTTAAACCCCTCCTCTTCTTCCTCCTTGTCGCCTCCTTGCCTCGCGGGGTTTGCCTGGATCAGTGCCACCACCGGCCCACCCACTGCCTCATAGCGCCTAAGTGGGTCCCTCGCCTGCACCACCACCATTATGGTTACTTCTCCTTCGCCCAGTGCCTCTTTTGCCTGCTTATGTAGTGGCTTCGCCAAGGTGACGAGCAGGCGAGGGTCGTCCGATCCTCTCAATGGGGATATGTCGAATGGTGCCTCCTCCTCCGCCATCTCTGCCTGGATTTTGAGTGCCTCGATCACCATTGCCTCAATCTTCTGCAGGGAGAAGGGAAGAATCTCCTCCAAAGCAACCGCCTCCTCACCTACATTCCATATTCCGGTGGCGACCCGCTCTCGTCTCCCGGCGACCAGAGCTGCTGCCATCGCCTTCACCACCTCCACTGACCGTGCAGCGCTCGAGCTTGCTCCCTCCTCCTTGCCTCGCCCCTGGATGATTGCAGAGGCAATGCCTTCGAAGGCTATCTGCTCCGCTGTCTTGCCCAGTAGCTCGTCCATGGCGGCCACAGCCAGGAGCTCTGACTTCAGCTCCCCTGCCCCCATTCCGGCCATCTTCTGGAGCAGCTCAAACCCAGAACCAGAACTAAGCTCCCCAGATGGCAGGACAATTGGCTTGGAGATCTGCATCGCCAGCTTGGGCGTCTCCTTCCTCGAGACTTCCACATTGATTGGATTCATGGCGGCCAGAAAACCCCCATCTCTGGTCTGAACCACCGACTGCAGCCCCTTTCCCAAGTCTGGGACATAGACCCTGGACTCCAATTCCTTCACATCGTCCTTTGATTCCGATTTCAATGGTGAGTCATTCGAGAAATTGAACTTGAAGCCTCCATCACCTTCTTCCTCTTCCAGCAGCTGGAGGAACTCTCTGGTCACAGTCTCTTCATCTGCGTCCAACCCATGTGGCATTTTTCCTTCTTCAGCCTTGGTCGGACTTTCGGGCTGGATCATGGACTCTAGAGCTTTGATCTGCTGCGCAATGGAGTCCAGCTCCGTTAGCCTCCTCTGGTGCACGGGATCATGAACAATCTCCTTCACAACCTCCGTGGAAGCCGCTGTCTTCTCCTCTGAAACAACTTCCTCTGTTTCATCCTGAAACTCAATTCCTTTGTCCACCACTTCAAACTCCGGCATATCCAGGTCTTCCATCTTGCTCTCCTCCGGCGCCTGTGGCAGAGGAGGTGGCGGTGTTGGCTCGTCAAGGTCAAGCTCGTCAATGCCCTGAAGGTCTGCTGCACCACTGCCCTTCGATGGTGTTGAGGCCTCAAATCGGCTTGCAATCCGAGGGCTCTGGACACTGAAGGAGGTCTTGGATTGCTTCCTGGCATAAGAAGCTGAAGAAGAATTGGGGCTCTTGCCGAACTTGAGGTTCTCCCTCTGGTTGTAAATGCCCACCCCCTTGTCTTCTATGATCTGAAATCCCAATTTCAGTACCAGCTCCCCTCCTTTGGCCTTGCCGGAGAGGTTGAAGCTCATGTCCCATTGTCGAATTCTTGTTCCTTCTGAGTTCCTATCTACGGATTCCTGAATTAGCAGGCTTAAATCGACTAAGCTCCTGCCGAAGTCCAGCTCCTCTGCGTCTATGGCTACTACATAGATGAAGAAGGGCCGGGTCTCGAACTTGAGTGGTTTGTCACCACTGCCGGAGCAGTAGACATGGCACTTCACAAAGAGAGTCTCTTCAAAGTCAGCCGCCCCCTGAGCCACCCTTGAGGGCATGGTCTGCACTGCACCTTCGCGAGTCTCCTTCTTGCGCACGCATATGGCGAGCCGCAGGCCATTCATCGAAGCTGGCAGTCCCTGCACGGCCACAACCTCAACAGAGAAGAGGCAACTGAGGCGGTTCATCCCGATGTGTGACAGCGCCCGCATCGGCTTCCACCCCCATATCCCTTTCTTCTCCACTGGAGCCACCACCATCTCCAGCTTCTGTACTGCTGGCTTCTTGGGAGCCTCTGGCTGGGAGCTACTGCCTGGCCGGGAGCGCCAGGGGGAGAGGGACATGCGGCGGGAGCGGGGGCGGTGCTCGTGGGAGGCGACGGGTGCAGAAGAGTCATCAGTGAGGATGGGGGTGGCAGAACGTGGGAGGGCGAGGGAAGCGGTTCTGCGGGTGGTATGGGAGTGATAGAGGGACTCAGAAAGGGCTTCCAGCTCCTCAAGCAATTTAGCATTTGACTCCTGGCTACCAGTGGAGGGATTAGTAAAACTAGTTCCATCTCTGGTGGCCATGGCTTCTGCTCCTGCAGGTGGTGGGGGGGAAGGAGGAAGATAAAGAGAGTGGGGGAGGTCAGGAGTCAGGGGGTGGGGGGGATGTGAGGTGGAGAAGGGGCCATGGAAGAAGGGATTGGAGTGTATGGAGGAGGAGCCATGAAAGGGAGGGTTGGAGAAAGGGACAAGGTCTATGTTCTGTGTGGGGAAAATGGCGGGGCCAACTGAATTAAATTCGAGTCTCTTTCCAACGGTAACTTTTGATAACTCCAAGAGCTCTCATTATAAAACCCGCACCATGTCAAGTAACCAAATTTGTGTATGACTGTTTGGACAAGAGAGAGTGGTGGTTTGGAAATATCAACTCGGGCTTATTTTTATTTTGTTTGATAATGACAGGATAAGATGACCCGCGTGTATTCACGTTGGACACTAGTGCAACAGATTACTTGTCCAGCTGAGACTCCATATTTTTCTGTATTTGGCAGGGGACGTGTTTTCTTGGCCCTCTAAGGAACATGGTCACTTGGTTGACTGGCTGGTTGGTGAGATGAGCTCCATAACTTGTTAGCATCTTTATAATTTTATGTGAATATTAGTGGATGCCATGGTTTTCAATGAATTTGCCTGTGTAGCCTGGAAGCATTTACGGTACTCCTGCCTGGTATCCGCCGGGATATCCTCCACCGGGTAGGAGCTGTTGATTATGAGGATTGACAGCACAAATGCACTAACATGTGATTGTGTGTGCATCGTCGATTCTCATAATCGACAGCTCCTATTTTCAACTGCAATATGTAATGCCAATTCCAGATTGAAGGTAGTTGGGTAGGGTTATTGGTAATACATTGTGTTAAGGTAGATCAAAGCTTAATTTCAGAGGCTATTTTTTTTTTATGAAAGCTAAATTTCAGACTTGAATCAATGGTCTTGCTGCCTTTGGGAGCATTTGATCTTTTTCACTCGTCAAAAGAAATTTGGAAACACAAGCAATTCACAGAGTACAAATATAGGAGTACTTAAAAGAGAAGAAATAACAGGAGTAGATTTTGAATAAGATGCCGATTAGATGACCAGGATAAATTTTTTCTTCCAGCAGCTTAGTTTAATCAACATTAATTATTTTACTTGACACGAAAATCTACTAGGGAAAATAATTACTACAGTGAATTTGCACCGGAATGATTGGTCGTGCCAACAATCCCCACAACATCAAGGCCCTGAGGGAAATGACATTTAGACACGAAGCATTGAAAATATGGATGGGCACCATGGCGGCAGGCTTATCAACCAGAAGACAGACAGCTAGATTCTCAGTTCTCACTGTGCTAGCTCTAGTTTCCATGTATTGTTTCTGTAGTCTCCAACTTCAATCTTTATATTTACCTCTTCTAAGCATCCAGTTTAACATCTTTCATTTAAGAGTGATTAGAGCTAGTAACTGATTTTCTTTGGTCCATTCTTCCAACAAAATAGTATGAAAAAAGATATATATACTCCCTATGTCCCATATTAAGTGTCTTATTTAATTTTTCAAAATGAACTAAAATTAATTCATTTTGAAAAAACAATTAGGACACTTCATAAGACACAAAGGGAGTATAATTTTGTATTCAGTGAAAGGCAAAGATATTATTGAACGAAACAATCTGCCATCCACAGTAGTAAATAAACCTGTTATCGCTAACCCAGAAGAAGGCACACGCATAGTTGAATAAAAAAATACCCAGTAAAGGGGTTTCTCAATTGTATGAATCTACTCAATGCTTTATTTACATAGGCATTCTTTACAACATATTGCGTCCAACAAGAGGCCAAAATGTTTCTCAATTTTTTTTTCTTATCTTGCTGTAGATTGCAGCATTCAGAATTTCCCAAAAAAGTTCAAATTCACCTACACTCTGTAACTTGAGTTGCCATTTGCCTCATCTGTACTCCCCGGCAGGATAAAATATTTGCAGGAGATGCTTTGATATTACTAATTATCTTCACCTAAGAGATCGTTCACTAGGAACATCGACTCTATCCATGAAAGTGTTTGCACCTCCACTTGTTGGCCTGCGATAGTCCATAAATTCATTTCAGAGAGAGATGCAAGAAAAAACAAGTGGACTCCATCTTTATTTCCTAACAGATGAAATTCCATCAGAGCACTCTCAGTTTTAAGTTTCAAAGATTCACTGGCCACCAGATAGAAAAACAGAGCAGAGTCATTTGTCATCGAAGCAATAAGTAAAATGGTGATAACATATATTACATGCTGTCCAAAATGCAATTATTAGCCAATTTTTAAGATACAGAAAATTGGCGGTCTCAAATTTTGCCACTGCTTCTTTATCAGAGAGCCTTATTTCTTTCACTTTCAGTTTCAGGTTGAACACATACATTAATTTTCTTTGAGTCTACCTGACCTATGAGAGATAATCTCGTCCTGCTTCCATCATTACATTTATTGACAGAAAATACAAATAAGGATTCAATTTAAAAAAGGAGACTCTCCTAAGGTTCACTTACTATTGATGTATCATCAGACACCTTTTATAAGTAACACGAAGGAAACATGGCCCAAGATAACCTGCCCTATCTCAATATAATTAAATGGATAGATGGGTTGAAAGTAGCTACAACTGGTTATACTTTATCAATTAACAGCCAATTGACTTTCAACTGTCCGTATTCAAGTATTCTCAAAAGTTATATTTCATATGTGAAAGGAGACTTAGATGGCTGTGAGGATTAGCTACACTATGCAGCGAAACTATGTAGTGGATATGCACCCCCAGAAATTTGTCCTACTGTAAATCCTTTTTTTTTTTGACAAGAGTATTCAAATTGAAATGCAGTATAGGACCTATTGATTACTTCAAAAGCTACATTGTCATAAAGTTATCAATGCAAACACTTACAATCCAGTGAGCAATTTAATGGTATCATAGAATAACCACTGCATTGTCACAACAGGTCCCACAAGTGTAATGCGAATAGGAAGACTTCTAGTGAAAAGATTACCCAAACCAATGCTCTTCACAGCCTGCACATATGAAACTATTACAAAGTCAGCATTTTTCAAATTAGGATGATTCAACTACTAATAGATCTAAAGAAGGATATCAAGAAATGATAAAGAGTGTGAGACATCATACCTGAAATACAGTGTTGGCCTTTTTGTTATAAAGAGATGAAACAATATTATCTGCAGGATTTGATACAATTGTTCCAATGGCTCCTGATGCATATCCAGCCATGCATGTCACTCCTAGCTGTTGAACCTTTGAACAGTCTTCTTTGGGTCTTTTAATAACATTTTGATATACGAAATCCACAGAATGCTCAAATGTTGAAAACATTATCATGGAGACTGCCCATCCAATTGCATTTTTAATGTGTTAGAAATAGGAAACATATAAATATTAAATATCATGATAATGACCAACCCAGTCATCAAATCAACTCAATCAGATGATTCATTTTCAAAGAGTGATCTAGACCCAACAGGTGTAGGTTGGAAAGTCAGCTATTGATAATTATGGGGTTATACAGAGAAGAATAAAAACTCCAGACTCATGAACATGCTACTAAATGAATAAGATTGCAGGCCTTTCGAGGATGTCCATCTAATTCCTTAGACAGGAAAAAAATAAAGCGGAAATAGATCATGTGGGGGGTTATATCTAGAGTTTTTTCCTTTAAGACTATGTATGAGAGAATGAGGAGGCATTTACATGGAAGATTTCGACCCCATAGTGCATAGAGTCCTCTGTACAGTCTGCAACCAATAAGATTATAAGATCATATGAACGATTCAACTTACAAAAAGAACTAAATCATATTAAAAAAGGAATTCGAAATGGGTTTTATACCCAAATATCCCTTCAGTTGCATAAACCTTTGGAAAACCATCAACTAAACCCTTTGCAAACTTGGGTTGTGTCTGAACTTGGACTTTCACAGCTTCAAAAGGGCAAAGTGCAACATCTGCTACAACTTGAGCAGATGCGCTGCTGACAAAATATATGAAACTTCTATTCTGACCTACAAATTTATTGGAATAAAACTGTTTGAAGTATTCATATAGACCAAACTTGCAGCCACCTTGAGCACCATATCCAAAAAACTTCCCGGCCCACCCTCTCCATAGGGCTGATGGGCCATGTTCATGAAGAAGAATTTTCATACCAGAAAAAATGCTATTATATTTGACCGGATTCACCTAAAAATATCAAATCCTTGTCACTCAGACTGTTGAAGAAATAACGAATAAGATAAATGGAAACTTGAGGATTTTTTAAGAAAGAAGACGATTAAAATTAGAAACAAAAACAGACAAATCATGCAACAGAAAAATAGCATAACCAAATAGAAATAAGCAAGCTCAAGCTCCTTCAATTCAAAATCAGAACCAAAAGATTACAACCGACAGAGTGGGCAGGAAAGAACTAAATCTCCTTAGTAGTATGCATTATATCAAGTGAATGAACAGCAACATTCGGAACAGATAAAAAATAATTATGACTTTGGCAGCCCTCATAATATCCATCACTACTTGTTCAAAGCAGATAAGGACATTCAATAAAGGCTCCAGCAGCTGATTTACCAATTCATCAATTAGCCAACCATATAAATACATGGAAAATCAGACACATTAATGTGTACACCCTACTATATATGTTCACATAGGTTTGATAATTATTGTTCTCTATCTGACGGAAGCCAAATAACTAGAATAATTAATGATGAGCAGAGGAACAAGTACAACAAAAATAGGCATAGTGATTGCCGTGCTTGGATCTGAACTATCTCATAAACAAACAAGATTATAAATCCGGTTGGGCAGCAATGAGCTAACCTGCATATTGACTTTGAGGACGTCAAGAGGCGTGACAGCGAGGTGGGTCGTTCCCGCACTGAGCATTCCCCCAACCGCACACACTGCGTAGTAACCAGGCGAGAAGAGCCTCAAACCACTCTCCTCTCTGCGTTTCAGACCCACCATTTCTCTTCTTCCTCCGCCGGACTCGAGCCCTTCTCTTTCAGGCGAAAGCGCTTCAAACCCGTCAACCTTCCTCCACAAAACCTCAGGCCATTCACAACTCATATCAAACCAATACAAGCTTCTTAGTCCCACTTCACATAAACACAAATTTCGACGATATCAATCGCATCTTCCCGTTTTTTGAGAGTTCTAAAGCAAACCCATCAGCGTTCTTGCGGCAAAATACACAAAACTAACGTCAAAACCATGTCTTTTTCATGGCACAACACTCCATTTCCTCACCATTTCCCAGCAGGCAAACAACTTCCCGTGAAACAGAAGAACAATCCGGAAGATCAAGAAAAGGGAAAGGGGGTGGAGGCGTGGAGGGAGGGAGTTTGGCCGCTGGGAGTTGTTCCACGTCTGCGCAAGAGAAACAAAAGGCCCAGAAGCAAGTCAGAGTCAGACGCAGACACCCAACTCCCTGGAATGCGCGGTTGCCTTAAAACTGGGTGGTAAAGCCCTAAACCCTTGAGCACGGAAGTTACAGGTTCGTTCCTCACCACACGTCCCCCTCAGCCTGTCCATCTCCCTAACTCTAGGAGGTAAACGTCAGAGGCTCGCATAGCTGAATTTTCTTTCCCCTTAAGCACCACTATATATTGGAATATAAAAAATAGGGTCGTGTTTGTATGAGATTAGGCTTATATGTATTAGCGTGAGTTTACGCCTATATGTGTTAGCGTAATCTCATGCTTTTTGGGCCATCAAACTTCGATTCGATAATGCATATAACTAGACTTGTATACCTCCTTGTGCTGTTGAATTTCAGTCCAAAAAGTTTTAGAGCCCGGGCCCACACTAACGCACGTGAGTCTAAATTTTTTTTATATTAATAACTATATTTAAAAAAGTAATAATTTTTTATTAAACGGTGAAACCCACTTGAAGGGAAGAGAGAATGATACTCTATTTTAAGTACTCAATTATTTATATTGAACAAAATTGAGTTATTAATATAAAATATTTTTTTTATCAAATGAAACTATTAATTTGGGACGATGGTAAAACTCACATCTAAAGAAAAAATAAGTGTATGATATTTTTTTTTAAATGCCTAACCACTTAAATTAAACAAAATAAAACTATTAATTTAGAACAAATTTTTTTACTAAATAAAGTTATTAATTTAAGACAAAGGAAATATTTAGTTTTATTTGGACTAAGTTTATATGAGTCTGGCTCATATGCATTAGTGTAAACCCTTGCATCATCATGAGCCGTTAGATCTCTGTATGATGGCACAAGGAGACAAACCAATCTGCCTGCCCTAGCTATGTATATTATCAGATTAAAATTCAATAATGCACAATAGTACATAAGCGAGGGCTCATATAAACGGGGATCTTTTAAATTTGGCTTTAAGCTATAACTGATTTCTCAATGCAATTATATAGGGTGTTTCAGTGAATGATATAGATTTTACTTATACCTAAAATAAGATGGATGTCCCTTTCCATAGATGTGTGACAAAGAATAGTATTCCAAGACGTGTGAGAAAGAATAGTATTCCATGTTCATCCTTGTTGGCGCATGAAACTGAGGAGGCATCCTCTTGGATGACTCTAGAAGTAATTGCAAGGTGTTACAACTTTTCCTTTATACCCAACTAATCTACGATGAAAATGGGAGTTGATGGAGCCAAATGAAGAGCCAATCCTTTCCTTAGTTTGAAAGTGCTTCACTTCAAATGGTGAAAATCAACTCCGAATGTAGAGAATTCATGTCAATATTTATCAAGGGTCTCCTTTGTTTGCCTCATCAAGCAAAGTGTGGGCAAAAGCAAAGTGTGGGCAAGTCGGGGTTCTAGTAATTACCCGCATCATTTTCAACTCAATCGGAACGCTTCAATGTGGATCAAGGCATGTAACACTTCAATGTGGATCCCTGAAACTCTTTTCCCTTGTTAAGTACCCATCCTACAATCCTGAAGTCCATAGAAAGCTTATAAAGTGAACTTAAATAGTAATTTTTTTAAATACTTCCTCAAATCGTTTGAGCCTTGGGTCCTTGATTTAATTGACTTAGATTTTCTAAATTAAGATAAAATAATAAAAAAAATGGTAAATCATGTATATTCTCTTTTGCATTGCAAACTATGCAATGCACAAGCCTCATGCCCATCTGTGGACCTTATGCCCTCATTGTGGTCCGCATACAACAAACATTCCTAATAGCAAGTGCATGTAGGTACTATATGGAATTCTAGAGTAAGAACACATGTGTTTTTCATTATCTATGTGACACAGCATATTTTTTCAAGAAAAAATAACTACTAAATTTTTTTATTATCGCCAAACCACAAACCTATCAATGCACAAGTTGCTAAAAACGGGTCTAACTATCTGCAAGCATCGACGTATAGGTGGGCACGTTGGTAAAACCATAAGATGCGGTTACATCAGGAAACATGGGTAGTTATGTAGTTCTAACTCCGAGAAGCAGTTGTGCCCTTTATAAATGACAAAAATCTCAAAAATTTAGGCAATTTGGAGTCTAAGGAAGAGTGGAGTGCATCCGACTTAGAGTGTCGAGGGATTCATGCAATAACTTGTGTATGATCGAAGATTGGATTACTAACCTTATGACCTTATGATCATCGAAATGCATATTCTCAATCTAATTGTATGGTTCTGATGTGTTTTGATGCATGTTGTGGTGGATTTCTAAAATCTATGTCATGTTTAGAGTAATAATAGCGATTTTGATACATGTGGATCATAATGCTCTATTCATGTTTTAAAATGTAAGAGTATTGTTTAGATATTTAGATTATCATGAAGGGACTACTCAGAGAGCCTATTCGGTTTTTGCTTGTTTTCCATCCCAATCATCGATGTGGTTGCCAATATTTCCAACTTGTTAGTGATGTCATTGGTGGTTAGAGGAAGATGAACAATATCATCTCTAACACATTGTATCGTGTCGGTGTTATATTGGACATTAACAGTGGGTTCGAAGAGTTGGTGGGGACGTCTGCAAGATGAGCTCTCTCAGCCTATCCATTGTCCTTAAGGGTTTGACACATTGATGAGGATGTCAATGGTCACCAATACCTCGGCCAACACATTGATGGTGTAAGATTTTTGATCTTAAACCGGTTTTCGTTTTACTTTAATTATCGGTTATTGTGAGGTTAACTCGTTTTCTGATTTATTCGGTGGTTTCAAAAATAGACGATATTTCTCATAGTTTTAATCAAAATTAACTTTACAAATACTGGTTTTAAGTGATTTTGAATCAAATGTAATTTTTTGGGATTTTTTTGAATTTTTACTATTTTTCCAAAAATCAAGGTTTTGCGGGACTCCCTATGGGCCCAACAGTTGAAATTTGGGTTTTTGAACCAAATTAACTCAGACATCAACACAAGTCCTTATAAAAAAATTTATAATTTTTCCAGGTTTTATTAGTGCTCAAATAACTAAATTACCCATTTTAACCTATTTTTCTATTCATACCCCACAATTTACCCATGCACACCCCAAGAACTTACTATAAAAGGCCATACCTGAGCCATTCCCATTTTGGAAATAGGCTGAGAAGGAGAGGTCAGGCCTAATCCCCAATTAGGCCCGGATTAGAAGGTGTTTAAGGTAAGTCCATTCTAATTAAGCACCAAATCCTAGTTTTCCTCTTAATCCCTTCTAGATTTACCATTTCTCATTTGTTTTAATTCGTTTTTAAACATCAAAACTACTGATTTGCATATTTACTTCAAACCCTAGCTCTAAAAATCCGATTTTTATGTTCAACAAGCCCTAGATCTAAGTTTTTGATTAGGGTTTTCTATGTTAAATCGGTTTTAATGGAGTTTAATTCAAATTCTATGTCTTTGTAAGGTTTTTAAGAAGGGTGACCATCAAATCCAAGCCTAATCAAGGGATAAGGTAATGGACTTTCGAAATTTCAGGCTTCCTATGGTAAAACTCTTGATTTTGTGGTTTGTTTTGAATGGAATTACTTGATTTAGTGCTTTAATGGTATGATTAGTAAATGGTAATCTTTAATCCCGATTTCATAGGGTTTTATCTTGTTATGATGTGGATTAGCATTCTGGAAGTTATGGTGGACTTTTAATGGCATTTAGGTTGTTAGATGGTGATTTTGAGTTTTATCAATGGAGTTTCAGTTTGAAAATGCGAAAGGAAGAAGAAGGTCGAATCTGCCTTGTTGGCGTTCGAACGGCCATGCAGGGCATTCGAACGGCTACACTGCAGAATTTGTCCATTCTATATATGTTGCTTATTTTGACATATCTACTCCAAAATATTATTTTATGTTTATGTAGAGTGTTTTGAGCTATAGTAAGCTACTGGAAGGGTATACCATTGATGTTTTGAAGTTGTGGTATATATATTTAGAGTTATGTGGAATGGCTTGTGGTTGGATATATGATGTTGGAATTGCCATCTTGAAGTTATGAGTGGTTGATTCTCTATAGTCGAGTATATTTTTAATAGAGCTACAACATACTAATAGACTGATATGTCATGATAAGATGTGGTTAATTGATGTGTGAATGTTAGTGAATGTCATGGCTCAAGGATGAAGTGAATGATCTTATATGTGTTTAGCTTGTGGTTGAGCTTTGATTTGAGTTATGATTTCAATGATTCTTCTCCTATGATTTTCGCTAGAATTCCTGATTAGATGTTAATTCACATGTGTAGTGTGGTAGTGAGTTAATTTCAAGCATGTTGATATGCATTGAGTGAAGTGCTTCTACTAGGTACACACACGCACATGTGGGGTTTAATGATGATGTTGAAGCTTGATATTATAATTATGAATGATGCATTAGGGGCTGATGAGAGCACTTATCATGAATTAGGATTCATGTATGCATCAAGAAAATGGATTTCTAATTGAGGCTTTATCGAGATTAATTGAATGTGATTGATTGGATGCAATGTGGTGAAATTGCATGCCGGATTAATCGGTCATGGCTTAATCGAAACTTGATTGGTCCAAAAGGACATGTTTTGATTTGAATTCCTTCATGGAACATGTGCACTCCCCGGGTTGAGTCTAGTTAAATGGAGTTATGTAGGGACGAGTTGTGTACTTGTCTTGCGGATTGAGATTATTATGATTATCTGGACCCTGAGAATCCAGCTGGTTTGTCCGAGTGCACCAGCTTACCAGGTATTGTTGCTTGGGACTTTAGTCTTGACAAGCAGGGTTGCCCGGGAGTTTAGACTTGATGAGCAGGAGTTGCTCGAAGGCGTTGGCCTTGAGGAGTAGGAGTTGCTCGAATGCGTTTGGCCTTGAGGAGCAGGAGTTGCTCGAAGGAGTTGGCCTTGAGGAGTAGGAGTTGCTCGAAGGCGTTGGCCTTGAGGAGCATGTCTATTTGATAAGTATTTGCTCGAGGGCTCCGACCTTGAAGAGCAGGTTTATTCTCCATGTGTATGGACTTGCATGTTGGACTAGTGTGTGTGTGTAACACTTATACATGCATGATGAATGAGAATGTTGATGCATGATTGGATATGTATGTTAGAGATATATTTCATGCAGGTTTATATGATGTTGATGCATGATCTGAAATGTATGTTAGAGATACATCTCATGCAGGTTGATATGATATGATGCATGGTTGGATATGTATGCTAGAGATACATTTCATGCAGGTTGATATGATGTGATGCATGGTTGGATATGTATGCTAGAGATACATTTCATGCAAGTCGATATGATGTGATGCATGATTGGATATGTATGTTAGAGATACATTTCATGCAGGTGGATATGATGTAAATGGCACTATGTGGATTATATACTATGATGCAGGTTTAGGTGATGTGTATGCGTGATCATAAAATGTTACATCTTGTAAATCTTTGATTTGAATGATTATATTGTTATGTTGTTGTGTTGCCGATGCTGATAGTATATTAGAAAAACCATTGCTGAGTTTGTTTAAACTCACCCCTCTTTATTGTGTTTTGCTTTGGGGCTGCATGGCACGACACACAGACGGACAGGATCTCCTCTTTGAGGAAAAGATTGAAGACGACTTGGATGTTATCGTGGAGACTCTTATGTGACTTATCTTCCTTGGTTTATGCTTTAGGTTTAGAACCTTTGTGTATGGTTCTCTGTTGGATTTATGTTACTTTATACAGTTATGTTACTTAAGACCTATATTAGAGCCAGTGTGGGCTATGGTTGACTAAGCATGTGGGTTTGAGACTAGTCGTTTATTTTGAATTAAGTGACTCTCTTTCTTTTCTACTTATTTACTCTTGCTCAAAGGAATGTGCGTACTCCATAATTCTGTTAGATCGCCCGTATTTAGGGTTAAGTCTTCCGCTAAACCATTTCTCAACTTCCCCTCGTCGCCCCCGCGCACTTGACCGGCCCTTGGACCGGGTTCGGCTCGGGTCGGGCAGCACTGGGGCGTGACAGATGGGGCTTCCGATGGTGCATTGGTTCATAATTTTCAAGCAATGATTTCTACCATAATGATGTTATTTATGAGATATATAATTGTGATACCCCGTTTGTCGATTTCATTAAACGTGAAATATTATAAAATAATTAATAATTTTTAGAGAGAGATTAGTTAAAATAGAGGAGTGAATCTACCCTATGTGGATAAAGCTCAAAGAAATGAGCGTAATGAGTCAAAGAACACGAGAAATGGAGGTCATGAGTAAAAGTTATGACATCGGGAAACATGTCTTATGGGGACTGTAACGCCCTAGAATTTTATGGTTTTGAAATTTTGAACGTTTGGGCCTATAAACGAGTTTTAGGTCTCAATAACCATCTTTCTTAAAATTGAAGCATTTTGACCACGATTCATTCTAAGGAGCTTTAAAGTTATTTCAAGGGATCTAAGATATGAATATATCGAACCCAAGAAAGCATAAAATGAACACCGGGATCATAGGCTATGACCTCAAGAAGCTTTTTGTAGGTGGAACCCACTTTATTTTTACGAGATTAGGTACCATTGCATGGTCTTGTTTTGTAGGGATCTTTGATATGAGTCCAATAGTATTAAGAGCGCATGAATCCGAGTTCGTGGTAAGGATTTATCCCCATTTGAAGTTTTAAATTTCGTTTTTAATGAATATGAAATTAAAAAAAATTGCGTTAGCACTACTGACGCCAATGGTTGTTGACGCAGCGCTGCTAGCTGCAGCAAGCCATGCAAAGCGCTAGGCAAGCCATTGCCTATGCAGTGCCATGCCATGGCTTGTGTGTGTAAACACTTATGCATAAAGGTTTTTTTAGTCGTTGGATGAACGCCATGTGGTGTATATCCAACTGTGTTGTAGTTGTATAAAAGGGGGATGAGGGGGCATTTCAATTCAATCAATTTCTTCTCCTTCCCTCTCTTTTGTTTCTCACACATGTTTGTAATTTCCGTCTCCTATTTCTAAGCCATTTCTTGTCTGATTTCTCCTGTTTTTAAAAAATCAATCCTAACTAATTCGATGACACTCTACATTGCAGAGGAGTCTATTTTTTGAGTTAGTTACTCTAAAAGGGGGAAACGACCAGGGTTAGGGGATGCTCTGTAACGACCCGACTCGAGCCGGGCCGACAAAATCACTAATAGAAAATTTTCTTTTCTTTGAGCCAGGAATCATCATCTGTGTGTGAGAGGTATAATGTTCATCTACGCACTACAGAGCTTCAAAGCTTCCTCGTACGTAGACTTAGGTTGTGACGAACGTATACACACAACGAAGCTTCATAGTTCATCGTGTGTAAAACAGAATTAAAATATATATTTATAATTAATTTGGATCGGGCCAATGTTGCCTTGCCGTTGGTTGCCTACGTACATATTGGATATTATTCCAACACGATTGGATCCAAATGTAGTTCTAACTAATGGCTATTACATACGTCATATATTACAAAATTATATACGTTAAAATATGTATATACTAGAGTTTTCAAAAATTCGTCATATATCGAAGTTAAGCAGAAATTAATAAGCCAAAATGTACATCTCGCTCTACCACCGAGCGGGATCATAACCACACATACATGTCTTGCTCTATCACTGAGCCGATACCGAAAACACAAATTACACGTCTCACTCTACCCTAGAGCGAGACTACACACGTCATAGCATATAAGCGTACATCATGGCATAAAGTACACATCATGGCATATAAGTACACATCATGGTATATAAGCATAGCAAGCATATGGATCGTAGCATAGCACACGTCAAAACTAGCACATGTTGTTTTATAATTAAAATGGGAGATTAGAACTGCTTACTCCCATCATGTCTCGTAAGGTATCGATATCTACGGACAGAACCCCGTCTTGCTCCGGGTCTCTTTTTTTGTTCCAGTGTTCGGGCAAGGCCTCTCCTTATCTTGGGGTATTTCCTCCTTATACAATCATTAATTCAGAAAATGGAACCCTCCATTACGTAGAGCGCACTCGATTTAGTCAAGAACACCTCTTGAATCGACTAAATCGGAGTTAAGATGATCAAAAACAGAGAAAACGAAGTTGATCGGTGCACGAAGATAACGGGCAGAACCTCTCCTTGTCTTGGGGCGTTTCCTCCTTATATGATAGCCAACTCAGAAAACAGAACTCTCCGTTGAGTAGAGCATACTCGATTTAGTCAAGAACACCTCTTAAATCGACTAAATCGAAGTTAGGATGATCAGAAACAGAGAAAACGAAGTTGATCGGTGCATAAAGATAACGAGCAGAACCTCTCCTTGTCTTGGGACATTTCTTCCTTATACATACTCCAACTCAAAGAAAGGACCGCTCCATTGCGTAGAGCATGCTCGATTTAGTAGGAAACGGGTCTTAAACGGCCTTAATTGGCCTCAGAACAGTTAGAAATGGGGGAGGAGAAGTTCTGCTCGAAAAACCGAATCAAAGGGGTTTTATAGCCCTCGACATGCTGAAACTGTAGCGCAGCACTGCAATTTTTGGCGGCGCTGCGGTTTCGGCGGCGGCGCCCGTTGAAACCGTGCGTGGCACGGTTCATGCCCGCGTGCGGCACGGGTCGCACCCTCAGATACAAACCGTAGTGCCCGCGGTTCCACTACACGTGCGTCCCTCGTCTGCCTGCGCCACGGCGCGCCACAATCTTTTTTCTATTTTTTTTTAAAACAAACCTTCAAATACGTGTAACTTCCTACCCCGGATTTGGATTCACGTGTTCTAGGTACCGTTGGACTCATATCGACGAGCCCTTCGATACTAACCCACTTAAAGCAATAATTTGTGCTCTTTTTAAGTGCGTCCCACCTATATTGCACATTTCTCAAATGTCATAACTTCCAATCCCGACCGCAGTTTCGCCCGTTCTTTGATTCGTTACGCTTGTTTCTTCGAGCTCTACTCAAATACGAAGGTTTTTAATGGTTAAAACTATCTATAATTTATTACAAAAATTACTAATTACCTCTAACCCCCTTGGCTAGACGTAATAAAGCTGGGTGTTACATGCTCTATTCGTCGCTATCTGGCCGAAACGAGGAAATATCCCAAAGTAAGTGGAGGCTCCATCTATCGCTTTCAAACCCAAAAGGAGATTCTGTCCTAGCTCAAGGAGAAGCTTCATCCGCTGCTTCTAAACCCAACAGGAGTTTCATTCGTAGTGCAAGGGGAATCTCCATCTGCCCCTTCTAAGTCCGGAATGAGATTCTATCTTGGCATGAAGGGAGATTCCACCTACTACTCTTAAGCCTAAGATAAGGCTTTGTGACGGCTGCTTTTTATATATATATATAATTATTATTATTAATATATCAGCACAATGTTCGACATGCTCTACCAACACTCGTGCGTCCGAACACGACAGCCGTCAATGCAGATCACAGTCAGATATGCTTTATATTAAAAATGAGCATATCACGGAGTCATAGCACAGCAAAATAATATACATGTGCTTAAAAACAAATTTCACACAACCATGGACTTAGATTCGTGGAGTTGATGTTTTACAAGCCTTACAAGTCTTTGGGCATATCGTGCCCTTAATCTGCAGTCATATAAATATTTCATATTTTCAAAATCAGCGAGCAAATAAAATATCTGGAACACTACTCTTCCTTCACCTCCACTTTTTTTTATTATATATATAATTATTATTAATATATCATCACAATGTTCGACACGCTCTGCCAACACTTGTGCATCCGAACATGACAACCGTCAATGCAGATCACAGTCAGATATGCTTTATATTAAAAATGAGCATATCACGGAGTCATAGCACAGCAAAATAATATACATGTGCTTAAAAACATATTTCACACAACCATGGACTTAGATTCATGGAGTTGAAGTTTTTCAAGCCTTACAAGTCTTTGGGCATATCGTGCCCTTAATCTGCAGTCATATAAATATTTCATATTTTCAAAATCAGCAAGCAGATAAAATATCTGGAACGCTACTCTTCCTTCACCTCCGCCCTCGCTGCATTGCCTACAGAATCTGGGGGTGGGTGAGTATTTTAAAATACTCAGCAGGTTAATTTAAAATCTAATAGAAGTGCTAAGCAAAAATCTCTTTAAAAACCCTACGCATTTTCTTTAGAAACCTCTACCACGATAAATTATGCATAAAACAATCGGTTCTAAATCACAATAAAACCACAAGCCGCGACACCCTACGGCCTACCCTTGGCACTTGTGGGGCAAACGAGGGCCACTTAGGGACAGAGCTTTCCCACGATGCTCTACCCTGTGCGCGCCACTTACCGATTTATTTTTTTCGGCGGGCATCATCACTCTATGATTATTCCAGGTTCTTAAGCCCAGAAAATAATCATCACATCGTTTAAAATATAGCAATATTCATGCAAAAACAGTTCATCACATAACATGTCTCACATAAATCAATCACATACGCTTAATCATATTAAATCATGCGTAAAGAAGTTATACTAAGCACACGCTTAGAGTTTAAAGTCCCCTACCTTAACCCTTGGTTACAATTTCGTACCTGTAGAAGCCCCGAATAAAGAAACCAACCCCACCACAGCGTCTAGAACGTCGAATTCAGTAGAAAACGCCTTTTGAATCACTTGATTCGGACTTAAAATGGTTAAGAACGGAGGGAAAACAAGTTCAGAAGTAGAAAACGGGAAATCAGAAAAAAAAATGGGCCGGACGCACTATTTAAAGGCGCGTGCCCGTGGGGCCCGCATGCACCACATCGCGCGCACTCCCAGTAGTTGCGACACACACACGACTCACGTCGCGCGTATCGCCCGGGCCCCATTGCGCCGTTCGGCGCAACGACGCGCGTCGTCGCGGGCCCAGCCCCGCGCGATGCGGACCCGCCATGTGGGCCCGCGGCGCGTAGAGGGCCCGGGTTGGCGGCGCCGGCTGACGTGGCTGACACCAGCCGCGTTCGTCAGCTTGCATCAGCCAATATTTTTATAATATATTTTTTTAAAACACAAAAACTTTAAACACGTGTATCTTCGTCACCTGGACTCCGATTCACGCGTTCTTTACACCGTTGGGCTCATATCGACAAGCCCTACAAAACTAGACCCCACATGGGTAGGTTATTCCGCACTTCAATGTAGGTCCCGCCCATATGGCACATTTCCCGAGGCCGTAACTTTTGGCCCCGGTGTCCGAATCGAGCGCTTCCAAAGCCATTGCACTCACCTTTCCGCACTCTACCATAATCTCATAAGATTAGAAATGTAACTAACTATAACTAATTAAAATAATGCTACCAACTCTAAAATTAACATATTAGAAAACGTACTGGAAATTCAGGGTCGTTACAGGCTTCGACCACCAACTGTGACTTTGGTCAATTTTAAGAAAGAAGTGTCGATGGCTTTAACCTCTAATTTTGTGCTAGAACTAAGCCATATAATTTCGTAATTCTTTCGTAAAAGACCATTTCCAAAAAGGGTATTGTTAGGGGTCGGACAACGCTCAAATAATAGCGTCTTGTACACCTCTTAGTAGGATTTCATCATGCTAAGAATTTTAAAATATTATTATTATTTCAATGACATTTACGAATAATTTTGATTGAATTTGAAGGATAGTTATTTGGTATAAAGTTAAAAAATTATCATCATTTTTGAAGAGTAACTATTTAGTATAAAGCGCAAAAGCTATCAGAGTTATGACTCCTAAGTACCACCTATTAAGGCATATGACGTGCCTATGAAATGAGACATCGTGGGAAGATCTTTTTTATTATGATCATGTTGCCTCACGAGCATGGGTGTATGTCGCTTCAGTATTGACGACATTCTGTAAATGATGATTTATCCAATTTTGAACTATTTATCATATTCTGGTTACAAATTATTTATACAATTTTATCAATTTACGTGATTGACTGTTAATCTAATTTTTTGTAAAAGAAGTATGTTCTGATTTTGTTAGTCAACAAGAATATTTTGTGATATGTTAAGTCGACTTTTGAGTATGAATGATTAGAAGAATGTTTTATATGTTTGGGATTATGCTTTACGTTATAGCATGTTAATAGAATTTAACTCTACCTACTGAGTATAAATATACTCAACTACCCAAACGCTGCAGGTTTAAGCAAAGGAGATGGTTTTAATGTAGAGAGCAACGAACAAACATTTGAAGATAGGAACTTTAATGAAGATAGCAAGTATAAAGATATAGGCGCTTGAAGATAGGAATGAAAAATGAAAAAAATATAATAAAGGTCTCGCGTAGCACGCAGTGAGCCCACATTCTATGTAGTGCACATCTGCACGTGCAGGCGTAGTGCGATGCGATGCTGCTATTTGAGGCGGGACCATGCTCTATATAAAGGGAAAGAACCCCATACCCCATTTCTTATGTTTATGGGTCATTTTAAGTCTGATTTAGTCCGTTCAAGAGGAGTTCTTGACTAAATTGAGGCTGCTCTACTTAATGAAAAGATTCATTCCTCGAGTTAAGTACTCTAAAAGGGGAAAACAACCCAGTAAAAAAGGAGGCTTTGTCCTTCACTATTGGGCTATAACAAGAGAAGCGTATTAGGTAAGAGGAGGTTTTGTCTACCGCCTTTGGGCAAGTAGAGAGAGAAGGGTCTTTGAGTCAGAGGAGGTTCTATCCACTATTTAAGGGTGCAGAAAGAAAGACACATCTTCTGATAAAGGGAGGTTTTGTCCATCATTGTATAGGCGAGAAAGGAAGAAATGTTCTAGAATAAGAGGAGACTCTACCTACCATCTCCGGGCCTAAAGGGGAGACGCTCTAAAGGAAGGAGAAACTCTAAACACTGCTACTTCCTAAAATCTCATGGGAGTAAGCATTTCTGACCTTTTGATTTTAATGAATGTTTAAATAAATACATGTGCATCTTAAGTAGTTAACTTAAGATATTGAATGACATATATATATTTTGCTCTAATATGTTCTGTGAAAGAAAGAATTGTTCAACTATGATGATTTATTAGCTTTCGTTTGACTCTGATGATTTATGAGATTTTCATCTGACTCCGAATATTTTATCGGATTATAAGTATTATGATATATATGATTTTGTGTTGCCTGATGCATATAATATCTGTTAGGTAGAATTATGTTTGAATTAGATCGTATTAGAATAACATTTGAGATGTTATTGAATACGTACATAGGCAACCAATAGCACAACAACGTTATAAATATATATTTTATTCTAGCCTATGCGCGACAGAGCTTTGAAGTTCTCATACACATAAGATGTTTCCTTATTTAAGGAAGACCAAATATTAATTTGAGATTTTTGGACTCTGGGTCAGCCTGGGTTTTACAATAATAGCATGGTTTATGTGCATAATGGATGTTTGATTATATGATAAAAGTTACATGTTTGATATTGGTAAGTAAACCATATGTGTAAATCCTTGTGATAGATAAATGTCTCCTAACCATTGTATTTGACACTCAAGGATGTATAGGCATGAAATTAGGTTGACTCCAAAATAGGGTAATTTTTAACCATTTGTAAAAGACCCAAGATGGGGAGCTGACTCATGGGTCCCTGACTCTCCAAAATGGGAGTTTTTATTTGTTGGACCCCTCCCTTGGCCTAGAAGTTAAGTTCAAATGGTTTATATCATAAAAAGATAAATGACTTAGTGCAGGGCAACAAAAGAGGTCTTGATGATCATGGAAGTAGAAAATCTCTACTACTTGGGTCTATGAGCCTTTGTGTCCTTTGCTTCATGGCGCTAATGAAGCTGGACAAGAGTTTTAGTAAGCATTTGAAGTTGAGCAGTGTGGTGGTGCATAGTGCATATTTTAGAGACTTAGAAAATCCCTACTACTTGGGTTGGGTCCATGAACCTTTGTGTCCTTTGCTTCATGGCAATGATGAAGTTGGACAGGAGTTTCAGTAAGCATTTGAAGCTTAGCAGTGTGGTGGTGCATATTTTATGTGGTGGTGCATATTTTAGAGAGACATAATTGTATTCCTAGTTGTGGCCACTAAGTCATAGTGAACTTCTTATCTTTGATTTCTCTGTGTCTTGATATAACTATGAGAAAAATGAAAGGTATAATTTTACTTAATTTATTTTATGCATTGATCTATCTATTGTATTAGTTCTTATTTAGTCATCTTATTAGGTATATTCGTATACCCAAATTCTTATGGTATAGGTGTTATAGATGAAGATCATTTACAATAAAGGAAGGGTACGTCGTTTTGTGGACTTCCTTGTAGCTTAGGTTCTCTCTCTTTATTTTTTAGAAAAGATTTGTAGCCACGTGAGTGTGCCATTTATTTCAATTATTAATCAAAATAGTAGATCGACAAACAAATGGCCAACATGTGATCATGATAATGTAAATAATATGCTATTCACTTGCATCAGATTGTGAAAATGGGTAATAATGCCCCCATTTTTTTAATGATTATTTCAAAATGATCATGGATTAATTGTTCTATTGCATCAAGCTCAACATTTATTTTATATTTATAAAAAAAATTCAAATTTACACATGTAAATTTGGGGGCATGACAACCCAATTTGAAGTGAATAAAAAATGAGGTACATTACTTTGTTAGAATATTGACATAAGTTTTACTTTGTATTATATAGAACATAGTATGTACTTCATATTATATAGAACATATAAATATAAGATCATCCATAATTGCCTTCAACATGGTGTTTACAGTACTCAATTATATTGTTAAATGATCACTTTGTGATCTTTAACATTTCAATCAATAGTTGAAGCGCAATAAAACAATGGCACAAAATAGCTGTCCCAAATTAATAGCTTCATTTGGTTTTTAAAATAAAATTACTATGGATGCGGCATGCAGGGAGTACTGAATTTTGTACCTGTGAGTATCTTACAACTTTCTCTATTTTATAAATAAAACTTTCTCTCCTTTATAAATAAGGTAATTCATAAGTTACCATTATCATCTCCAATTTTCAAACGAAAGAAAAAACTGCAAGTACATATTTTTTAACATGTAATTTTTGGAAAACAACCAACTACTACATTAGATCGTTCAATGCACACCTGCAATTCAAACTTTCTTTGTTAGGTCTGGAAACAACATTCTCTATTACGCCAAAAATTGTGTTTAAAGATTTATAACTACTCTAAACGAAAGAGTATTTTTAAAAGAAAACCAATTATATAGAGCAATACATAGTGTACGTATAATAAAAAATTACAAAAACCAAAATTATTTATACAGAGTAATTGTGTAGTTCATACATTTTTTGATAATCAGTTGGGCTCTTATGGCTCTAAACAGAAAAGTAAATTGAATAAGAGCAAATAGAGATAAAGGCAAGAATGAATTAAATTGTACAGATCAATATATCTGATGTACGCTTTGGCTATTGGCAACTTCAACTGCTTAAAATGTAAAACTGCTTCAGGTGTCCACTCACCCACCCATCTCCAGGAGTATGGAGAAAGAAAAAAAATCACAGGGAATAAGGAATATGAATGTTGCCCTTTGTTAGAAGTGTGAGCTTTTATTTTATGACCTTTTTAGGCAAGTGGGTCCTCCCTTCGGTAGCTGATGTCAGTGCAGAGGCATTTAGAATTTAGACATTTCCCTGATTTGACACTAAAGTAAGATCGATGTCCCTATCCATAGATTTATGAGAAAGGATGTTATTCCATGTTCATCCTGAGGTCCATAGAAAGCTTTAAAAGCAAATCCGAAGAGTAATCTTTTGAAAGACTTCCCCAAATTCCTTGAACTGTTTGAGCATTGGGTCTATGATCCATTGCACTTGTATTTGCTGAATTAAGGAAAATTAATCTCCTGTGGATGAAATTTCTTTATTAATATATTGTTCTCCCTCCATCCTAAAACAAGTATCCTATATGGTTTTTCAAAATTAATTCACTTTAAAAAATCAAATAGGACACTTATTTTTAAGACAAAGATATAATATTATATTTGATAAATGTTAGGGCTAGACACCGTGCAGTGTGCTATGCAAGCCCGTGCCCATGTACAAGCCTTATGCCTTCATCATGGCATACACGAGGTGAGCATTTCTAGTAGGAAAATGATATTCATATACCCTATTTCCCCACTTAACAAAATGAGAATCACTTTTCCCATTCCAATCATAAGCGGTGTAAGGCCTGTGGTATAAAGAAATAGGGTGTAAAAATATCACTATACAAAAAAAAAATGCTACTACACTTGCTTGCCCATGGGGCTACACTCTACATGCATGCTGTAGGGCCATGGCCATGTGGAACTGCTCATCGATCATTCCCACCCATGGACCCATGCCCAAGCAACGGCACACAGGTGACAGGTAGTGAGCAGGCAGATGGACTGGCATGTGTAGTATTTTCCTCTCTAAATTGATATAAAAAATTTTACATTTTTGGATGATCATCTTTGTATGTATTCAGAAATCCAAGCTAAGAGATGAAATATTCCTATTATGGCAATGACAATTGAGTCAATGCTATTAGCTATGAAGTTGAACCCTCTGGTACTTTCCTTTTCTTTGGATGTCGTGATGGATCAATCATTTGCTTCATTTGTTCACAGTAGCAACCGCAAAATCTGCTATTGGGTTGGCATGCTATAACTTTCCGCGTTGGAGGGACTATAGCTGTAAAATTTATAAATACATTCAGGGTAAACAGGACTACCATAAAGTCACAATACATGAACTTCTGTCCTAAACTACTTCCCTGTATTGATGCTGATAACACTTCTACATGAGATTGACTTTGTGGGATATGCTTGATAATAAGATGATAATTGCTGCTCCTCTATCTTTATGTCCATTAGTTCAGAGAATATATCAATCTATGGTGAAAACCCACTCTGTTTTATAAGCTTTATCAAATTTAATCAGAAGAGTCTAATACTTCAAAAGCGACACTGATAATCAAGGCTATTCATTACCATGAGAACAAACATAAATACTTACAATCAGCTTACCAATTTGTGGATCTGTCTTAGGATCTTTACCAATGGCATGCTGTGTGCCCAAGTGCGAATAGACAGTGCAGTTTTGTTATGCAAAAACTTAAATGTAAAATCCGCAACACTTAAAAATGCTACCTTTTCCTGATGCACCTGTCTTCAGTTCATCAATTCATATATCAACTTGGCGCATCTTTCATCTCCCTGAAAATAGTTAAAATTTGTAGTTCCTTTAGGACCATAGCGCAAAGATGGTAAATTGGATTAAAATATATTAAAAGGTCTCTGCTTAAAGGGATACACACTTACTGGAAGGTTCAAATGGTGAGGACTGCCCAACTACTTGCCATATATAGTTTCATAATTGATAATCTTCTATGGCTACTTGACTTAGTAGATTTAAATTCTTTCGAGAAGACAACATCACAATGCCTTTTCTAGTGCCTTTGTTGACCAACTGTGCTGGTTCAAGCATTAAAGTTACCATGAAAACATATGGTCAGAGAATGGAGGATAATGCCCTCATTTTTGTTGCAGCTTTTTAGCAACCTTTAAAATCCAGCTTTAGCAAAAGCTTCCAAGATCTTATGTGAAGAGGTTTGCTTGGGTGATCTTTCCTCTTCAGCTGATTCATGGTGGATCCCGACAGAGCTCCTAGACTATGGACATGAGAAAAAAAAAACAAATTCTTTTAGTGACCTGGACATATAAAAAATATGAGCGATGACAATAAAAAATGAAGAACTGGGATTATAACCTAGGCCTTGAGCAGCCCATCTTCTTATCTTTTTGTTAGCAGTTTGTAAGTGTTTTGCAGTAAGGGTAATGTTTAAGTCCAGTATCTCATGCGTCATGGGCAGAACATGCTCATCCAGAACTCTATGAGATATTTGTTTCAATTTAAACTGATAAAAAGAACATTTCCTGAAACTGAAATTACATACAAGTACATATTATCTTTTTTCTCTGGGCAACTGAAAGTATATATATTCAATAATGAGAAACTTGAGACCTAGCTAAAAAAATTGAGAAACTTGAGATCTCATATAACTGGCATGTGGCGACCGTGATGATGTTGATAATGATGACAAGACCTATTACAAGTGATAATAGTAACAAATCATAGTATGAAAGTGGCAAAATTGATTTGAAAGTCGTGCCATAGCTGGCATGGCATAGAAATGGACAGAAGAACCTATCTCATAACTGATAAAATATCTGCAGTGATGCAATGCCAATGCCACATTCATATATAAGATGGCAAAGAAGAATGCCAAAAGAAACCTAAGGCTCCACAAATATTGATAAATAACCTGTATAAGGTATGTAGAATACTAACTCAAACTAGACAACTATGAGATACACAAGCTACATTAATTTTTGTTGTCCCACTCAATAATATAATAAAGAAGCACATCAATTTCAACCAGGAAAATGGAGAACTTTTGATGATCAAATTCTTAGGCAAGTAACTACAAATCCCACAATGATGACCAAACCGATCAACACAGTGTCATTAAAACATAAATGACTAAATCACTGAAAAAATGAAGGAAGATGAAAAAAAGGTCAAAAGCATAAAAGCATTAGCCGGATTCCACCTTTGTCTGATTGATATTTTGCTTTGAAATGTAAACTGGACATAATAAAATAAAACACCGAAGTAGCAGATCGTGTTAGTGCCAGAGATATGGTTTAGATCACACCCCCAACAAAAAGAAGAATGTCAGGCAGATAATTTCCTTGTTTGAAAGGAAGACACACATATCATGGTTGCAAGAAGAAATCAGGTTAGCGCGAAAATGTATACAGAATTGGTATTGCATGGGTCCAGTGTTATCACAAATATTATAAAATGGTACAATAGTAACAGTAGTAAATTGTACACTAATTCAGTAAGCACTTTAATGGTGTTATAGAATTCCAATTGCATCCTCACAAAATGTCCCACAAGTGTGACATGAATTGTAATATTTTCTCGTAATATTTTACCAAGAAAAATGCTCTTCATAACCACACTAGCACAAATATGAAGCTAGGAAAAAGTCTTTATTTGTTCTAAGTAGGATAAAACCAGTTACCAGCATATTAAAAAAATAATATGAAATATTTTACCTGCAAACAGATAAATGGCCTTTTGTTATAAGGATGGAAAAATAACATCTGCAGGATTTGATTCAATTTTCCCAATGGCTCCAGATGCACATCTGGCCAGGCATGTCAATCCTAGCTGTTGACCCTTCAAGAACAATGAATATTACCAATAATCACCACAAGAGCAAGATCCTCTGCTGAACTGATGGAAGCGGTTAGCATCCCTCACTATTAGCTCTCTTGAAATTACTAGGGATATACACTTCATCACTTTGTGACAATCATCACAGACACGAAGGTTCTTCATGATGTGGATAGGCATCCAAGGGGGCAGGCTCATCAACCCAAACGCAACAGCTAGCTTCTCACTATGAAGACTCTGGTGCCCCAGAATTGTGGTGTTTACATAACCCGTAACTTCTATCTTCTTCATAACTTCTTCTAGCATATGGTGAACCTCTTGAATTTGAGGGTGATTAGAGTCATCAACTGTGAACACATGTACCTGATTATCAGCCTCAATCCAGCTACAACCAGGATTTTTCCGAATTCCCCTCTCTCGCATCAGTTTTCTCACTTCAGCAACCTTATTTAGTTGACCTGATTCTAAATATATATTAGCTAGTAAAACATAGCTTCCTGAATCATTTGAGTTTAACTCAAATAACTGCTTCACTGCAAACTCTGCATATTTTGTCTTACCATGAATGCGACATGCCCCCAGTAAAGCTCCCCATACGCCAGGACTGGGTTCAATAGGCATTTCATCAATCATAGCTTTGGCCTCTTCTAGCAAGCCAGCCCTACCTAAAAGATCGACCATGCAAGCAAAATGCTCAGATTCTGGAGATATATTGTAATCTTTACTCATGGAAACAAAATAGTTTTTCCCTTTGGTTACTAGACCTGAATGGCTACATCCAGACAACACACCAATAAAGCTTATATGATCCGGTGCTATGCTTGTTTTTAGCAACTCCTCAAACATCTCTACTCCCTGTCTCCCTTGACCATTTTGAGCATAACCATTGATCATGGCATTCCATGAAACTAAATCCTTTTCAGTCATAGATTCAAAAAATTGTCTCGCATCCACAATTCTACCGCATTTAGAGTACATGGTAATAATTGTGTTTGCCACAGACACATCATGGTTGAAATTCACCTTGACAGACTGAGCTATAAGTTGATTGCCCAGTCTCAAAACTGCCATCTCAGAGCAAGCACTAAGAACTGTTGCAAAAGTAACCCAATCTGGTTTTATTGTCTCTTCTCTTAGTAACAAAGTGAACATTTTAAGCCCTTCTTCAAAAAACCCATGTTGCACATAAGCTGCCAGCATAGAATTCCAAGTGATTATATTTCGTTCAGGCATGTCGTTAAAAAATGCACGTGCTTGATGAACATTGCCTTTCTGAGAGTATGCTGTTATCAAACATGTCCAAGATATTATGTCTCTAATCGGCATTAATTCAAAAACACAATTGGCAATTTCCAAGCTTCCACATTTCGAGTACATTGTGATTAAAGCATTGGCTACAGGAACGCCTATGTCATACCCAATCTTGATTGTATATGCATGGAGTTGAACTCCATAATTTAAATTCTGTTTTGTTGAACATGCACCTAAGACAGTGGCGAGAGTGAAGTCATCTGAAGCCACAGAGTTCTCTGTCATTTGACTAAACAACACAAATGCTTCTTCCTCCATACCCGTTTGAGCCAATCCAGCAATTAAAGACGTCCATGAGACAGCATTACGACTAGGCAATAAATGAAAAATCTTCCTTGCAATTTTTAGATGTCCGCATTTTGCATATAAATCAATCAAAGCACTCCCCACAAAGACATCAGAGCTCAATCCAGATCGTATAATGTGGGTGTGAAGGTGTTTGCCCCACCCCAAATCAAACACACTGGAACAAGCACTAAGTGCACTAGCATAAGTCACTGAATTTGGTTTGAATCCTTGGCTCTGCATCTGAATGAGCATGGAAAGTGTTTCATTCACACATCCATGCCGGGACAAAATAGATATAACAGTATTCCAGGAAATTAAGTCCCGCTCAGGCATGCAATGAAACAAATCAAGTGCCGTGCCCACCCCACGTAGCTTAGAACAGCCAAATATCATACTATTCCAACAAAAAATGCTCGGGTCAGACATCCCTTCAAACACTCGCCAAGCCGAATCCATGGCGTCACATTTAATGTACATGTCTAAGACGGAAGATTCGACAAATGGGTCCCATCCAAAATCAAATTTCATCAGCAAAGCGTGCAACTGAAGAGCCATAACAGCATTTCCCAGACTGGCACAAGCCTTCATAACACAAGAGAACGACAGCGGATCAATGTCACAACAGGCTACTCGAACCATCAAAGCAAAAACGCTCACAGCCTCTTCACACAGGTCGTGTTGAAAGTAGGCAGTCATCATTGTATTCCAAGAGACACCATCTCTTTCCGGCATTTTATCAAACATATCTCGCGCTTCAGCCAACCTTCCCCGGCTCGAAAACCCAGTGATCATGTTATTCCAGGTAAACACATTAGGATGTTTCATCTCTCGGAAAACCTGAAGTGAATCAGATAACTCATCGCAACTCGAGTACAGAAACAGTAGGTGGTTCTGCAGAAAAACTGAAGAGTCCAACCCAAGAGCGACCAGACGGGCATGAATGCTCCGCGCGCCGGATAAAGACTTCAGGTCCCTGCAAGCGGCCATGGCTCTGGCGAACTTCGACGAGAGCTCCATGTAAGAATCCGCTTTGAGTGCGCAAGCACAAAGAGGCTTCATTGCTCTGGCAATTAGTAGGACCTCGGTTTCCGGGGAGAGCGGCAGGGGGAGTCTCTGCGAGCGAGAGGAGACGGGTCTGAGCCGGGGCCATGAAAGCTTGACCATTCAAAATCTCAGACTGGAAGAAGGAAGAATTCATCTCATTTCCTGTATGGCATCTGAGCATAATAAAGTGCTGGTCATGGTGCAATATGGTCACGTAGTGGAACAATTCCACTGGATACGTTATCCTTGAATACCACCTGCTTATAGCTCAGCTCAACGCCCACCACCTGCTTGAAGCCTAGCTCAACGGCCCAGAAGATCGTATGACAGGCTGCTAGGGATCCACTTCCAGCGCCGAGCCGAGGTGGTAGCAAGCACAAGCGACTGCTCCTCCAGAAGAATTGTGGATGCAAATACCAGTGCCCAACTTGCGGAGAGCTGATTGCATGGTTGAACAACTCGAGTAATTTACTCCGGTCGCATGGTTAACAGCTTAACATAACCCACTTTTTACACATTGACAGGATATTAAGGTGAGCCATTTTTATTATTTAATCACGATGGTTTAAGATTTTTATCGAGCTTTTAATTTGGGATAATTATTTAAATAATATTAAAAAATAAATAATTATTAAAATTACGTATTTTAGAAAACATTTTTTAAAGTGACGTTAGTTTTGGAAAAAACTACATAGTGCACCTGCGCGGCTAAAATATACACTAGAAACATTTCCTTAAGCATACAATTTTAATAATAATTTTAAATATTATTTAAATAATTTTTTCTTTAAATTTGATACTAATTTTAAAAAGTTGTGATCTAAAATTAGAGGGCATGGCCAAGAATCCTACCAAAAAAATGAAAAGAGGTTTCTTATAGTGAGTAATCCTAGGATTGACTTTACAGCACTTAAAAAGAGTTGAAATTATGTAGCGGTGACTCGCAACAAGCGAGTGGAATGATCAAACCGGTGGGTCTGAAATTGGGGCGGCCGGGGTTATGTTTTGTTACCTTTTTGTTTTAATGGACTTCCGGGTCCAGCAATTTATCACCGACTATTCCTTCATAAAAAAATCCGAGAGCCAGGTTCTGCGGAGCTGTCACAGTGCTGAAAATAGCCGGACTATTGCTGATGCCGAGCAAGCGGAAGCTAGATTTTTTGGCAGAGAGTTGTTTTTGGACTATTGCGGATGCCGGGGGGAGGGACTATTATTTAATTGTATTATTATTATTATTTTTAATTATATAATTAATAAAATTTATAAAAAGAAAAAAATTATTTAAATAATATTAAAAAATATTTACTAAAAACACGTATATTCCCAAAATGATGTTATTTTTGTCCACGTAGGCACCAGCTACGCGTTTATATTTGTCGTGACTTTTTTTAAAAAAAAATTTATTAATTTTATCATTCTAAATGACAAAATTATCTTTAAGTTGATTTCTTTTCAAATGACAAAACCCTTGTACTTAGCACACTCACGTACTCATGGGCTAAAGCTTTAACTAAATCACCTTAAGTTGACTTTGTCCTTTAAAAGGATGAAATCCCCTCTTCTTTAACCCCTACTCCCTTTCCAGTTTGTCTCTAATGTTTCACTCCTTTTGTTCCGCCCAGAACCGTGTGCACTGTGCGCCACCCAAATCTGCTGCTGAGCAACCAACAATCGTTGTCCAAGCCACCAGTAATCGCCGAGTGACCAACCCAGATCCGCCTCTATTTCACACAAATCCACCACAATTTCTAGGTAAATTTCCTACATTATTATTCATGCTATTTTTTTTATATTTTTTAAGCTTTCCTTTGTGCATATAGCAAATCTATAGAAAAGTAATAGCATATAGCTCAATTAAAAAACTTCTATGTTAAAAAGATAAACTTAAAAGTGTCCCAAAGGAAATGTATAGCATTGCATCCGTTGGGCTAAATATGGTTTGAATATTTGAGGAGCCATGGCTTCCACTTACCATTTAGAAAGATGGGTTAGTCTCATAGACGAATATCATGGATCTCTCTTAGATGTCAATGATGATTAGTTCATACATCTGTCTCACTCTCAGATGTCTAGCAGATCTAAGATGCCTACTAAGTAATTACTTTCAAAATTTTCTAGTATGGTAATTTGTTTTGTGCTTACTTTTTTTTTGGGTATAATTGTGCTTCCTGTATATAGTATATCTTTTATGGATATTTAATTCAACATCCCCACTGGAGACTCCACTCAATTGCTTTACATATTTTGACATCCATTTTTAAATAAATTCTATATTTACCTCCACCTAACTCCCTACTTGCCAATTTTACACTAGTTTTTAAATAATTTTTCTTAAATCTTGACAAAGAAAAATTGTACTGTTTGAACATTATAAGTTAAAGGTAGCCATAATTTTTGAATTAAAAATCTTTTCTATGGTAAAAAGATGATTTTAATAGCATGCAATTGATTTGTTTACTGTTGGTTTCTATATTAAGCTCAAGTAATAGATTATTCTCATGTATCGTTAAGTATTGTAGTTAATTTGAAGTAACTGATTAATATATTATTTTTATAATATATTGTTTATGAATTAAATCAATAGAGATGGCAGAAGAAATTGTTAGTTTTATGCTTCACTATGAAGGACGCACAGATGGATTATTAATTAAGAGACCATCTACTTATGATGAACTTGAGATGCAAGTAGCTGGCAAAGTTGGGTGGGATTGAAGGAGATGGAAAATTACTATAAAATGTAATATTCCAATATTTGGATGGAGATCAAGACTAATATGTATAAATGATGATGCATCATTGAGTTTTATGTTTCACCATTCGTCTCACATATTTTGTTTCGAGCTATTTCTAAAAAAAGAGGCCCGAGTGCCTAGTGAAAGGCATAGTAGTTCACACAGGAGCTCTGAAGAAAATGTGAGTAATGGAAGGCATATGCAAATGCCAGTGGATGATGATGAAGAAAGAAATTTATCGATGATAGTAGCTTCAAATGAATGTCATAGGTTGTCTGCACCTATTGACGATGGAAGTGGACCTAATTGGAGGTAAGGTTTATTAAGATGTGAATCATGTTTGAATCTTATAATTTTCGATAAAAAGTAGGATGTTAAATTATGAATTTTGTGTATAATGTGGAAGGTACACATCGCATACACATGACATTTAGCTTGACGGGCATTCATTACCCCAATACATGTGTTGGACATGCCAATGCTGGACCATCCAATCTAAGGTGAAATACATATTTATAAACGAATCTTCTAACATTTTTAGGTTTTAAATAAGGGTTTAAGTACTATGGAATTGAGTACATATGTGATGTTTATGTGTAGGGGCGCCGATGTCCATGATGAAGATGTTGATATAAATGAGGCCAATGAAGGTGAAGATAATATTGGAGAAGCAAGTGAAGAAGAGTATGACATGAACGAAGGTGTCAGAGGTGAAGAAAGTGCTCAACATATGGTTGACGGCAAGGTGGATGATGCGGTGAACAATGCAATTGCGGCAAATGATATGAATGTGGATGATGAAGAGCCGCCATACTATGATGAAGAGGAGCCACTCTATGCACATATCATAAATGAGGAAATAGATGTGGCAGTTAATTATGCCATGGAAATGGACTGACAAAATGAATAAGAGTTATATGTTAGGCACATCTCTGAGGATAAAGAGGCATTTGTCATAGCCTTGAGGGAGTTTTCAATTAAGAATCATATCCAATACAAGGTTCTACGCACAAATATGTTAGAGTATACAGTGAAATGCATTTATAGTACTTGCCCTTGGAGAGTTTATGGATCAATGAAGAAGGGTGTGGGGTACTTTAAATTGAAGACATATTGAGGTGACCACACTTGTAGGAATGTCAAGCTTAGCACTGATCATAGGCAATGTAGTGCATCATTTGTTTCGAAAGTCATTATGCCCACCATCCAAGCCGAATTAATTCTCACACCAAGTGATATTATTCAAAGAATAAAGGAAAAGTTCCACATTGATATTTCTTATAAGAAAGTACGGGCAGCAAGAAATATGACCATAAAAACCATTTATGAGGATTGGGCTGAATTATACAAACTGTTGCCAATGTACCTCAAGGCAGTGTAAGATGCAAATCCTGGCACCTACTACAACTCGGAGTTTGATGAAGTAACTATGCAGATGGTGGTCTGTATAGGAAATTTAAGCGGATGTTTTGGGCATTTGGGCCTTCTATAGTGGGGTTTCGACATTACATCTCGGTGATTAGTGTTGATGTCACTCACTTGTATGGTCGGTATCCTGGAGATCTTATGGCTGCAACGGCTATAGATGGGAACAATGGGCTATTTCCTCTAGCATTTGGGATAGTAGCAAAGGAAGATTATGAAAATTAGAAATGGTTCTTAAGTCAATTGAGGGATAATGTACTTATGGGTACGACGAATGTTGTAATCATTTCTAATCGACATAAGGGACTTTAGAAGGTTGTGCCAGAGATTCTCCCCCACCATACTTCTACCATTATTACTACATCAATCACATAAAGGCAAATTTTAAGGAGTTCAAAAATGATACACTGGCGGACTTGATTGAGGCAACGACCTGTGCACTAACAGTAGAATAGTTTAATGCAAAAATTGACTTGATTGGTTAGGAGAGTCCCAGGGCAAAACAACTTCTCTTAGGAGAAGGATTGCATCCTGAACAGTGGTCTCTTGCTCACGATGATTTTATATGATTTGGCATGACGACTACAAATATGGCAAAAATTTTAAATAGCATTTTGAAGAAGGCACAAGGATTACCTATGCAAGCTTTAGTGTCAGCTACTTTTTATCGGGTAGTAAAATTCTTCATGAAACGATCTTCTACTTCGGATGTCATAGCAACCCTATATACTCCCAGAGTGGAAGGGTTAATTAGAGAACAAACAAGAAAAATTAGGGAGTATATAATTAACAGGATCAACCGCAACGAGCACAAAGTAATGTCAATGTGTGGCCGAAAGGTTTTGGTGAATGCGGCTCATCATACTTGTACATGCAATCTCCCTTAAGTTTATTTGTATCCTTGCTTGCACCTTCTTGCCATGTGGGGAAAGCGCCGAGAGCCTAAACATGCAGGACTTTATTACATATCGATCGCTTATAGAAATGTGCACTCCGCACAATTTTATTCTCCTCGTGGTCGGGAGTTTTGGGAGAGATATATACTTTATGTGTTAATCCCTCCAAGATCAACAAGACAACCTGGTTGCCTATGATCTATTTGCATTAGGAATATAATGGGCCGTGTGATCATGGAGAGAGATGGTAGAGCATGGTATAAATATGGGAGGTGCAAGCAATCTAGGCATAATAGTAAATCATGTAGAAGCCTTCCTGTTGATTGGTAAACATACAATTAGTCTTTTTATTTATTATCTATTTTAATTATGACTATATGTTCCTCGCGATCTTAATTTTTCGCAGATCATATGGAGTTTTTTTACAGGCTAGGCCCTATTGATGAGACGGTACTTGACTGGCATGAGTCTCATAGGTCGGCTTCTATTTGGCGAGGAGATGTATTCTAACTGTTCATAAAATTTATTTAATTTTTTAGACTATATATTACACTGGGTTATAATATTTAAATTTATTATAGGACCCCGAGTGCCTTGAGTATACCAAACATTTTCGATATCTTCGACAATGGCCCGTAGATGAGCATCTTCTATCATATATTAAGCGAGCAGGATTTCAACATTTCATTCACATACAGTATGTTTGTCTCAATAGGCCTTAATTGATTGCTCATGTCGAGAGATGGAGGAGGGAGATACAGACATTTCACCTACCTTATGGGGAGATGTCCATCACTCTCATGGATGTGGCAGTTCTTTTAGGACTTCTCATCGAGAGAGGCTGTGGCAGGCACAACAAAAGGAGGTGATTTGGATTTATTAGTCAAACTCCTTGGCATAGCTCATCCTCCTACAGTGATGCATGGTAGCCGAGTGAGCCTTAGATGGCTCTTATGTGAGTTTCATGAGTTCCCAGCAAATGCCACAGAGATATTAATCGAGCAGCATGCACGAGCATATTTATTACATTTACTTGGGGATACAATATTTGCGGATAACACGAGTAGCATGTACATGTTGTGTATCTCTCCTCTTTGCGTATTTCGACATGGCGGACACTTATACATGGGGCAGTGCCACTCTTGCATTTTTATACCGAGAGTTAGGGAAAACATATCAGGCCATGACCTTGGGGATTGTAGGTTGTCAGACCCTTCTTTAGGTAAACAAATTCGTTGAAGTTAATATTTTTTCCACGCATAATTACTTCATATTTTTTAATAATTTTTATCATATTTTGTGATATAGCTATGGTCGTGGGAGCATTTACACATTGGCCGACCAAGTATTTAGATGGGTCACGTAGTCAAGGGTGTTCCATTAGGAGCGAGGTAGGGTATTTTTATTTTTAACACTTAATTTTTTTATCATGGTTTTATTTGGATATGTTTACTTATGTTTTTAATTTGACTCCTTAAGGTGAAATGTTAAGAGGAGAAAAATAAAAAATCCACAAGGAGTCCTCCGTTTGTATAGAGGAGAATTAGACCACCAACTGCCTTATCAAGTAATTTTATTTCATTATCGAATTTCATACAATGATTATAAGATATGTAAGGTCATTAAAACTTAATTATCTTTATAAAATGTGTAGGTTATTTGGTAGCCGTACTCGCCGGAGGTTTTGGCTGTTACCTTCTCTTTGTGCCGAGGGTAGAGATGTGTGGCTATCACGAATGCCACTCATCTGTTTTGAAATTGTCGAGATGTACTTGCCGGATCGTGTGATGCTCCAATTGAACTTGGAGCAAGAGGTCCCTCCTCGTACTGTAGAGTTTGTCCATCGCATCACTCAACAAGGCCGCCATATTATCAACTAGGCTCTACATCATGCAGCATATATCGCTCGATGGGATAATAGGAGAGCCACTATAATCCGAGGGGAGATAGCTACAACATCGCGAGATGTTTGTAGCCTGTATATGTAGTGGTATTTATCTATTATGCAGCGATATATTTTACTGCCCAATAATGTAGAGGAGATGACATATCATCCTAGGGGTGCATTTGAGGCAACTTTGGTAAGTATATCGTAATTTATTTTCTTATAATATTTTCTTATTTCACATTTATTATTTATCTAACCTTTATTTTAATTTTTATATAGCTTGGATTAGTGCAATAGACACTTGTCAATTTGACTAATGCAGTTAACACTTATACTTCAAATGAGATCTTATTAGCATCATGTTAGTCGATGATCAGGCAACATCAAGATGTCCTTAGTAGCTTGCCACTTCTTCAGTCGATGATTATAGACGTTCATGGACATTATCTATAACACCCCGACCTGGACTGGGGGTTAGTTCGGAAGACAAAATCAGCGTGTATTAAATTAAGTGAAAAAATTAAAACCGACTGACCAGGAGCTACAGACTCTAAGTGCGAGAGTCATAACGTTCATCCACCCCTGACCCGAAAAACCCTAACCTGGACCAACGTTATTTAATTATTGGTTGCCTACATACATATTGGATATTATCTCTGACATTATTCCAATACGATCGGATCCAAACGTAGTTCTGCCTAACAACTACTACATTCATTAGACCTCATAAAATTATATACGATAAAATACGTATACTTTATATCCAAATAATTAATTCGGAATAAGATGGAAATCTTATGAATGATCGGAGTCAAACAGACGTCAATAAGGTAGCGAAATACATATCTCACATAGGTGAACAGAATACTAACAAAACCACACATCCCAGTCTATCATAGAGCGGGGCAGAACACACAACAGAGTATGTTGGATCATATCAGATCCTATAAGATAATATTAGATTTCATCCAACCATACTGATCATATCAGATCAGAGTATATCAGATCACAATAGAGCATTTTAGTGTAATTTGGATCACCACAGAATATATCAAAGTAGATCGAATAGAAATATAGAAGCATATATCAGGCCATAACAAATTACTAATTAAGATATGCATGCATATAACTTATATTAAATTAGAAGGTAAGAAAAGCATACTCCCCTGCAGTTTCAGAAGTGGCAACGTTCGGAGTTGCTCATTTCCTCAGGGCATCTTCCCTTTCAAGTCCGAAGATGGCGAGCAGAACCTCTTCTAACTTCGGAATACTTTTCTCTTTCTGTGCCCGTAGGCGGCAGATATAACCTCCCCTTGCTCTGGGATGTTTCCCCTATACATTGTTGCTAACTTGAAAAATGGATGCTTCTATTGCGTAGAACACCCTCGAATTAGTTAAAAACGTTTTTTGAACGGAAGAAAACAGACTCAAAATGACTCCATAAACTCCCCCGGAAAACTAAACCGAAGTTTCAATTTATAGGAGAAGCCCTGTGAGCCGACGGTGTGCGTGCAACATGTGTCGCACCATTATTGGCCCAAAAGGCAGCACTACCGTGTGTCCGCACGTGAACCATAGTATGTATGCTCTCACAAAAAAGAAAATGGACGGAAATGCAGAATGGGATTATTGCAAAAATCGTTTTCCATGATTTATAGGAAATCATGTTGGAAGACACCTTGTCCCATTAGAACGGATGCGTCCATTCATTAACAAACACATTCATGGAAAACCAAACCAAATGAAGTTAGGTTAAGAGAAAACTAAACTAAATGAATTTGTCCAAAAAATAATCTTGTTGACCCAACCCAACCCGATCCGATTCGGCCGTATAGGTTAGCCCACCTAGGTGCATGAGTCTAGCATGCATCTCCCTCATAAAAGTGGGTTAGCCCAAGGGTCTAACTTGAAAAGCCAAACTTGTGCCTTATATATCATTAATATCAAATTATTCTAGACGATATGGGATTATTCACACTAATTCACATGTGTGATTCTTATTTATTATAAAGTGGGTTTGGGTTCTCTCTACTATATGGACTTGACCCACTTAAGTAATATAGGCATCACCCACATGAATATTATGTTACCTTAATAATATAAGCTTAACCCATTAAATTTAATGTCTACTTTTAAAATAAAATTTACCTCCACTCGATGTGCACTAAATAATGTAAGCTAAAAATTCTAATTTTAATTTCGATTCTGATTAATTAAATAATGTGTGATAAGATGTAAATAAATTTGGACAAAAAAAAAATCCATTGTTTTTTGGGAGGGAGGAAGGGAGGATTCTCTCTTAAAAAAGATAAGAGAATGAAGATGTTTTGGACCTTTCGTTATGAAAAGAAAAGAATAAAGATGTTGCATGCGTCTCGAGGATTGGATGCGGAGAATTAGGAGGTGGGGGAATGGGGGAGCAAATACCGCCGCTGTTGTGCTTGTCGGTGGACCACGTATGACCGCCCATCAAGAGGAAAGGATGCCGGACCCGCGAATTTATGACTCCATTTTCCTCTCTCCTCGCCCCTAAAACCGTCCAATTCGTCTCTCTCTCGTCCTCCTCCTCTCCCATTTGATTTCTGACCATCCTACATTTCCTCGCTTCCTCTTCCCATATTTCCACTTATCCTTCCCGGATCATTCTAAGCCCCCACTGCCCATCTTCATCATTATCAGGTACTTCTTCTTCCTTTTTTTTTGTGTGTTGCAAAAAAAAGAAAAGGAACTGGCGACGAAGTTGATCTCCGTTTCTTTTGCTGTTTCTCTTTGCTCTTGTTTGCCAGATCTGTGTCGGCCGATCTTCTCCGCCCTGTAGCGCCGTCGGTGGCTTCCAAGGTATCTGCAAGTTTCGTCCACCATGGTTGAGAGCTCAGCCGGGGATAATGACGTTCTGTGCCCGGATCCCGTGTCCAACCTCCGCCGGTCTACCCCATCTGCCCCCGCGGCGGCACTCAGCAATGGCAACCCCAAAACCTTCAAGATCTTCATAGGTTATGATCCCCGCGAAGATCTCGCTTACGAAGTCTGCCGCTACTCCATCCTCAAGCGAGCTTCCATCCCCGTCGAAATTCACCCCATCAAGCAGTCGGATCTGAGGAGCAATGGCGTTTACTGGCGTGAGAGAGGCCCCACCGAAAGCACTGAATTCTCCTTCTCTCGGTTCTTGACCCCCTACCTCGCCCATTTCCAAGGCTGGGCCATGTTTGTCGACTGTGATTTCCTCTACACGGTTGACATCCAGGAGTTAACTCAGCTGATTGACGATAAGTACGCGATAATGTGCGTGCAGCATGATTACACTCCCAAGGAGAGCACCAAGATGGACGGCGCCATACAGACGGTGTACCCCAGGAAGAACTGGTCGTCCATGGTTCTGTACAACTGCGGTCACCCTAAGAACAAAGTTCTCACTCCAGATTTGGTAAACTCCCAGACGGGTGCTTTTCTTCATAGGTTCATGTGGCTTGAGGATCATGAAATCGGCTCGATTCCGTTTGTTTGGAATTTTCTGGTGGGTCACAACAAGGTCGATGAGAATGATCCAGCCACCGTGCCAAAGGCCATCCACTACACGACTGGTGGCCCTTGGTTTGAGGCCTGGAAGAACTGTGAGTTTGCAGATCTATGGGTGAAGGAGATGGAAGAGTACAAAAGGGAGGCCAACAAGGATAAGAAGCTTCAGTAGGCAGCGGGCCATATCATTCGTTTCTTAATTTCTATACTACTAAGGCTTGGCATCCTCTTGATCTTAAATAGGTGGATACTCAGAGTGCGGTGCACGGTAACAGCTATAATTGTGTAGACTCGTATTTTTTTCAGTGATTACATTGATATTTGATTCATGTATTTTTCATTCAACAATGTGAAGCTTAGCATGTGATGTAAATTTTGCAGCCTGTTGGATCAAGTGGTTTTATAACCCACTCTGTGCACTGTGACTTCTCTATTGCGATGAAAACTACAATGTGATATTGACACTTTTATAGTTAAATTTTACATTTGAAGGTGAGGTTGTTTTTTGATGGGATATGACAATAAGTTACGAATTCGGGTCTGTGCAAGCTCGTTGCCATTTCTTCTCTTATGGGTTGTGTGCTGACCATGTACTTGCATCTGATATGCTGACATTCTAAAGGAGGTGATTTCTTAAGAAAAAAAATCCTTGAGTTTAAAGTATCCTTTGCAATGTGACATGAAGCCTCTTCCATTTATCTCTTTTTAGTTGAAAATACTGCTTTGGGACCCTCCGAGAAAGTGATAGTACTGAGAATTTGAAGTTGTCGAATTAACATTTTGGAATTTGGTCTTTTTTGCATAATAACTGTGACTTTCAATCTGATACGTTGTTTCTTCAATTCTTAATTAGGATTGGGGCAAAGAAAAGTTTGATAATATTTGCTTTAACAGTAATTTTTGTGCTTACTTTTCTCGAAAAGATTTTGCTGCTTCGTATAGTAACAGAACTTGATGCTGTAATTTCGTTACCATCTTTCTGTTATTGGTGACAAATTCATTTCATTGGCATCCAATTGATCTAGTTTGTAGTTTTAAGAATTAGAGGATGTATAATGAAGAAATGTAGAACCTCTCATCAGGCTGAATTTACTTCTTACGCAAGTCCTGTATTTTTTAACTGGAATGATAATGTCCAGCCAGGTGGATTGGGAGGCTGTGCGATTCGACCCACCTCTTGTCGTTGTCATTTGCAGAGTTGAATATTGGGTTTGATAATGGTGGACCGTTTGCTTGCAGGGAATTTCTGGCTGTGATCATTTAATGGGTCTTTAACCGATCCAATTCTGACTGCGTTGCGGGGAAAAGCTTTGGCAGTTTGCGGTTGAAACTGTGAAGAATCTGGGTTTTTCCTTTGTTGGGTGCCTGGCCTAGTGTGAGGACTGCGGGCTTTTATCTCGCTTCGAGCGGGAGATTGTTGGGTACCCATTTGCTGTTTGGTGATTTTGAATGTGCCGGAGGGTCGGAACTGCTGTCTGACAACGAGGTGGTTCGTTTCTGTTCAGCTTTGTGGCTTCCATTGTGGGAGCTTACGGGAGACAGTACAGAATTTCGCAGGGATCGTATAAATCCTCTGTTTTTGAAGGAGTTCGACGACAATTAGGAGGAGTATAAAGCTTTCTTCTTCTTTTCCTTCTTAAGAAAAAGTTTCATCATGTCCGGATTTCAAAGGAGCCGGATTGATTCCTGAATTGTTGTGTGGGGTTGTCACTTTTTACGGTTGTCTCTGTCAGATCTTTCTAGCCGTTTGGTAGGGAACTTTAATTCGGGCAGTAGGTTCAAGTATAGAGGACATGGTTGCTTAGAGTTTTGATAGAGGTAACAGCTTTGCTGCAATTTTGGGGGAATTGTGAGGCTGTTTTTGTTGCTATTTTTTGCTTTGTTTTCATTATTCTTATAGCTTTCTCAGCCTGAGATTCCTTTCTCTTTTCAAAGTTTCATCCTTTGTGCGCAGAATATCCTGCTCTCTGCTAGTTGAAAAGGTTTTGAAAGGCTGCGAGCTTTCGTTTCTATCTGCATATTTTTTTACAACTATCGAAATTCTAAAAGTATTGAATACGTTTTATGCTTTGGAAAAAAAAATAAGAATACATTTTCGAGTTGTAGAATGTTCGGGTTTTTCTGCACTAATGGTGCAAATATTCTTTGATTTCTTGTATCAACCAATTTTTATTGCATTGCTATTAATTTTGGTTAATGTGACCTGTTTTGATTTTGTATTGAGGCATTATTAAGTTTTGGGGAAGAGATGCAGGTTTAGCTTAAATGGTCTTTGATAGGATTTTTTCTTCTTTTGTAGGCTGGCTGGTAAAAGAGCTGGGGTTTATTGATTTGAGAAAGATGAAAAGAGCGGTGCTTGTGGCTGTATTTGCTTCCATTGGAAACTTGTTGCAAGGATGGGATAATGCAATAATTGTAGGTAATTATGAATCATTTTGAAGCTACATTCAATTCGCGACATCTTTACAGTTTGCACTTGAAGTTAATTGTGAAGCACATGGTTGTTTCTGCAGGGGCTGTTCTCTACATAAAGAAAGAATTCGATCTTAAGACAGTAAACCAACCGTGGAAGGTTTGATAGTTGCCATGTCACTCATTGGAGCTACACTTATTACAACCTGCTCCGGGGTCATATCAGATTGGCATGGTCGGCGTCCCATGTTGATTATCTCCTCAGTCCTTTTACTTTGTCAGTGGTTTGGTCATGTTGTGGTCTCCCAATGTCTAGTACTTCTGTTGGCCAGACTTTTAGATGGATTTGGCATAGGGTTAGCTGTAACCCTTGTGCCAGTGTACATATCTGAAACGGCTCCATCTGATATAAGGGGATTGTTGAATACCCTTCCGCAGTTTAGTGGATCTGGTGGAATGTTTCTATCCTATTGCATGGTTTTTGGGATGTCTTTGATGGACAATCCAAGCTGGAGACTGATGCTTGGAGTTCTCTCCATTCCGTCTCTCTTATACTTTTTCTTGACTGTATTCTTTTTGCCTGAGTCTCCACGCTGGCTTGTAAACAAAGGACGTATGCTGGAGGCTAAACGAGTATTACAGAGGCTACGAGGCCGCGAAGATGTCTCAGGTTTGTAGCAGAGCAATTCTTTTTTTCTTTTGAACTAAGATAAATGTTCTTTGTGGCGTAAGCTGCGTGAGTCGGGGGAGATCATAGGCCGTCGGATTTTTATTTAATTGTGCATGAGCATAAAATTACCTACTTATTTCTTATTAACACGCTCACATGTTCATGTTAACTTATTTTAATATAAGAAGGGAGACGTCCTTGGGATGGATGGAGGCGCCACGATGGATATTGACGGCCAGGAAATTAAGTATGATGATTTTGTCGTGGAGGTGTAGTAGCCTCCAAGGCGACTATTCCTTTGGAAAATGAGCACCGTCGTGGGGCATACATGCTGTCCAGTGCACATGCGCACGATCTGTGAGCCATGTTATTTGGTATTATTCCTTTAAATTAAACAATCTTCGCTTACTTATACTAGTATATAGCAGACACCTTAGACTTGCAATATCTTCATGCACCAAAATTTGATTATCTTATCTCCTTGCATATTAGTTTCGTCATGTATAAAATATTAAATTTTAATAATGAATTATGAAAATGATACTTGCTCTTTTTATTAATAGCTTAAATAGAAAAAAATTATTGTTCCATATTAAATGATTCATATTACTTAATCTATGCCGTTAGATGTTCTAAAACGCTTCTTACACAATTTTTTTTCATCATCCTAGTATCCTCGTTGCGCAACAACACGTAGTAAGATACGAACACTTCAACCACGGTGAGCGACCACTAGTCGTTGGCTGTTTCCGCCTCATCTTGCCATTGTCTTCTTAGTAATGGGTTGCTTGCTGTGTTTAGCATATGAGGCATGGGGGTGTCAAAGTCGTCGTTGATGTTGGGCTACTAGCGGCCGATCAAGGAGAGGATGGCCCTCACGTTCAGGAGATTGGCTTGGGCTTGGCCATTCTGATGAGGCCTCCAGCAGAAGCTACTGGCAGTGGAGCAAGCACGACTTCTTCCCAGAGGAGTCCTTCCACAGCTGACCCTCCTACTAATCCGCACTATTGAAGACACCTACTTGCCTCAAGGACTGGATCGGTGCCCGCTCCTCTGATGAGGCTAAGCTTGAGGGCAGCTATGAATTGGAGAACGCCATGCACCGTTGCCTGACCTGGTGGGACCTCGTTTGGCTCAACTTTGGTGCCGTTGTTGGCTCCAGCATCTTCGTCTTCACCGGCCAGGAGGCCCACAACCATATCGGCCCTGCCATTGTCCTAGCCTACATTGCCTACATCCTAACCTCTAAGAGAGCCCCGTTAAATCAGAAGGATGCCTATTTATTCAAAGCCCACATAAGGATTAAGGAGGGTATAAATAGGGAAGAAGAGAGAGGTGGAAGCCCTAATTGAAGGGCTGCCTCCTTCCTCTCCTCTCTCTCCTATTCTGCCCTTCCTCTCCCTCTCTTTGGTGCGCCCCCCCTTGTCTCAAAGAGAGCAAGAGGCTGGCCACCCTTCTCCTCTCCCTCTATTCTCCTTTGCGAGTGGTGCAAGAAGGGAATCCTCTCTCACATGTGTGTGGCTTCAAGTTCTAGGATTGGATGCCTCCTTGCTGATTTTTTCATCTAAGAAAGGGGTTATTTGAGGGATCTACACACAAATCAAGGTAATCATTTTACTTGATTAATTGTTTTTGTGATTCAATTGAGATTGGGCATCAGCATAAAGGAAAGGGACGTCCTAGGGCTGATCGGCACCAAAGGTCAATCTTTACCTTTCCTCTATTTTATTTTGTTTTATTTTATGCCCTGATTTACATGTTTATTGCTTATGATTATGTATGTTCATGTGATTGTGTAGTGGATTGTGTTTAAAGTCAGTGTTTTTATAAAAGGTGCCTCCCCCTAGGCTTGCCCACTGCCACGTTTCCATTTTGATGCCACTTTACAAGTGCTGGCTAACCTCTAGCCATCATCTCATGGCCTTAGTCATGATCTGACAAGTAGAGGGGTAGCTAGTGTTGCAACAACAATGCTAGCTAAGTGTAACACCCCGCAATTTCAACGTTTTAAAATTTAAATGTTTTGGCCCATTAGCGAGTTTTAAAGCCCAATAATAATTTTTAAAAAAATTGAACCATTTTGAGCTTGATTTATTTGGAGAAGCTTTAAGGTATTTGATAGTACTCGGAGAGGCGAACGTATCGAGCCTAAGAACACATCAATCAGACACAAGGAGAATAGGCTATGGCCTCAGTAAGCGTGTCATAGGTAACCCACTTTCTTTTAGTAAGTAAACATGTCATTGCATCACCTTTTTTTGAAAGGTTCATCAATACGAGTCTAACGGTACCAAAAACGCATTATTCTAAGTTCGGGGTAGGGAGTTACAGTCGTTTGAAGTTTTAATTTTTATTTTGTGCATTAGCCAGAGCTGACACATTGGCTTACACAAATGCGGCAGTGCAAACTAGCCTACAGGCTCATCAGATGCGTAACACGTGTCACATATCCGGTGGGCTATTTTGCTTATAAAAGGGGAGGGAAGGGGGAGGTCCAACTCACCTCATTCCCTTCCTCTTCTTTCTTTGTGACCTATGCCCATTCTTAAACTTTAAATGCCCATTTTTAAGCCTTTTCTCGCCCGATTTTCTCTATTTAAAAATCATTCCTACCTAATTTGAGGGTGCCCAAAGTTGTGAGAGTTTTCATTTTCCAAGTTAGCCTATCTAAAAGGTGGGAATGACCTGGGGCAAGAAGAAGCCCTGTTCCCCACTCCTGGGTCAGAAGCAAAGACTGCCCTGACACTAGGGGAGGTTTGCTCGCCTCACTTGAGCTGGACGAAGAGACTATCCTAGCACTAAAGGAGGTTCTGCCCGCCTCACTTGAGCCGGACGAGGAGATTATCTTAGCATGAGAGGAGGTTCCGCCCACCGCTCCTAAGTCCACGAATGTGACAAGGATCTGACTGCTGGCCGTTATTCTAGAACGAAAGGTAGGTGGTTTTAAGCTCTATATCCGTGCTATGGCTAGGCATTCTATTTCATAATTTATTCGACTCTTACAATTTTTTTAAGAGAGGGAGGGAGGGAGGGAGGGGAGAGAGGAGAGAAAGAGAGGAGTGGAGAGAGATGAGAGATTATTTTTAACAATTATTTTTATAAAAAATTATATTAGCGACGCATATACTTATGCGTAGTATATGCGTCGCTACTAACTCTACATATTAGCGAATCATATGTGTATGCGTTGCTAATATCATATTGTATTAGTGATATATTCATGCATACATCGTTAATACTCTACGTTAGTAGCGACACATATGGTATGTGTCGTTAAGGGCAATTTTTTTATTAAAAAAATAAATTAAAAGAGATAGAGAGAGTATGTGAGGAGAGAGGGGGAGAGAGGAAGGGAGAGAGAGAGATGGGAGAGAGAGAGAGGAGGGGAGTGGGAGAGAGAGAGAGAGGCCTCTCTCTCCCTTGCTCTCTCTTCGCTCTCTCCCCTCCTCCCTCTCTCTCCTCTCTCTCCCCTCATCTCTCTCTCCTCTCTCCCCTCCTCTCTCTCCCTCCTCTCTCCTCCCTCTCTCTCCCTTCCCCCTCTCTCCCCTCTTTCCCCTCTCTCTCTCTCTTCCTTCCTCTCTCCCCTAGTATATGGTATGCGTCGCCAATACACTATAATATTAGCGACGCATATACGTATGTGTTGCTAATATGCATAGTTAGTAGCGATGCATAAGAATAGGCGTCACTAATACATTTTTTAAAAATAAATTGTTAAAAATAATCTCTCCTCTCTCTTCCTCTCTCTCTCTCCCCTCTATCTCCTCTCTCTCTCTCTCCTCTCCCTCCCTCCCTCTCTCTCTCGCCCTTCCTCCCCTCTCTCCACACTCTCTCTCTCGCCTGTCTCCTCACACACACTCTCTCTCTCTTCGCCTCTCTCCCTCTCCCCTCTCTCCTCACACACACTCTCTCTCTTCCCCTCTCTCCTCTCACACTCTCTCTCTTCCCCTCTCTCCTCCCTCCCTCCTTTCTCACTCTTTTTTATCTCTCCTCTCTTCTCTCTCTCTCTCTTCCCTTCTCTCCTTTCCCTCCTTCCTTTCTCTCTCTCTTCAGTCTTTGTCTTTTAATATAAATTATATCTTAAAAATAATAAGAAAATTTTTAAAATAAAATATTTTATATTTAAAAAGTGCAAGTTTAATCTATTATTGGCACTGTCTTTTATTAAAAATTTAATATTTATTTATTATTTACAAAAATAGTCAATATTGAAGAAAATATATTATAGGGAAAATTATTTAAATAATAATTTAAAAAAATATTTACCAAATCGAACCACTTTGGGAAATATTTTCCAAAGTGGTGTTGGTTTTCGCCACGTAGATGTCAGCCAAGTACTGACGCCTATGTGGCTTTTTTTTTTAAATTTTAATTAATTTTGTCCTTTAGAACAACGAAATCAACTTAAAGTTAATTTCATCGTTCTAAAGGATGAAACTGGGTTAACTTTAACCCGGTTTCATCCTTTAGAAGTACGAAAATCAGCCTAAGGATTTCATATTAATTATTTAAAAAAAAACTACGTGGAGATGAGTTGTACGTGATAAAATTTGCATGTGCACTCTTGCTGCATGCACACTCTCGCCGGCATGCTGGGGAGACGAGGCTGGACCTACAAGGTGGCCTCCCGTTCTCAATCCACCGCCATGCCCAGGAGGAGAGGTAAATCTCGCTCAGCAATTCTCCGCCTCCCATTTCCATGAGGTGCTATGGCCCCACTTTGTGCTCGTCCTTGGTGGTTTCGTGTTTGAAGCCATTGGAGTCCAGGATGGGAGTTCTGTTGGAATTGTCTAAGGGATTCAGAGTCGTCTTCTTCCTCGTCCTGGTATGTGGTTGTAACGACTCATTTTTTTTAATTACACCTAACCTGAAAGGTTAGGCCTAATTCGATAATTTTGGGATAAATTTTAAAGGTTTTTAATGGTTTTAACCTCTATAATTGAGTAGAGCTCGAAGAAACAAGCGTAACAATTCGAAGAACGGGCAAAATGGAGGTCGGGACCAGAAGTTATGATATTTGAGAAACGTGCATTATAGGTGGGACCCACATGGAAAGAGCACAAGTTACTGCTTTTAGTGGGTTAGTATCGAAGGGCTCTTCGATACGAGTCCAACGGTACAAAGAACGCGCGAATCTAAATCTAGGGTAGGAAGTTACACGCGTTTGAAGGATTTCTTTAAAAAAAAGGGAAAAAGAAAAGAAAAGCGCGACGCGCGCGACGGATGCGCGATCGTGGCGCATGTAACGCGCTGCCGCGATGCGCAGTCGCCGCGTGCGTCACGCACGGGCGACGCGCCACTAGCGCGGCGCGAGAAAATGGTGGGCGTCGCCATTTCTGGTGGTGCCACGTTTTCGTGCAGTGCGGCACCACAATTTCGCGGTGCCGCGGTTTATTCCGGCGGCTCGAGCTATAAATGACCCATTTCTGCAGATTTTCAGAACAGAAACTTCTCCTCCCCTGTTTCTGACTGTTCTGAGGCCGATTAAGGCCGTTCAAGACCTGTTTCCTACTAAATCAAGTGTGCTCTAATCAATGGAGTGGTCCGTTCTTCGAGTTGGAGACCGTATGATGAGGAAACGCCTCATGACAAAGAGAGGCTCTACTCGTTACCTTCAAACATCGACCAACTTCCTTTTCTTTGTTTCTGGCCATCCTAACTCCGATTTAGTTGATTCAAGAGGCGTTCTTGACTAAATCGAAGGTATTCTACTCGATGGAGGGTTCCATTTTCTGAGCTGACAATTTTATAAGGAGGAAATACCTTGAGATTAAGCGAGGCCCTGTCCGAACACCGAAACAAGAAAAAGAGACCCAGAGTAAGACGGGGTTCTGTCCGTAGATACCAATACCGTACAAGTTATGATGGAAGTAAGCATTTATGATCTTCCATTGTAATTATAGAATAACATGTGCTAAGTTATGATGTGTGTTATGCTACGATTTATATGTGTTGTTGTGCTATGTGCCTATATGTCATGTTGTGTGTCTACATGTCATGTTGTGTGCCTATATGCCATGATGTGTGCTCATATGTCATGATGTATACTTATATGCCTTGATGTATGCTTATATGCCATGATGTGTACTTATATGCCATGATGTGTGCCTATATGCCATGATGTGTGCTCATATGCCATGATGTATACTTATATGCCATGATGTATGCTCATATGCCATGATGTGTGCTCATATGCCATGATGTGTGTTGTCTTGCTCTAGGGTAGAACGAGATGTGTGATGTGTGTGTCCGGTCTCGGCTCAGTGATAGAGCGAGCCGGGTGATGTGCTCAGTCTAGACTTAGTAATAGGGGTGAGACAAGTGTATGTGATTTCGATCCCGCTCTGTGGTAGAGCGAGATGTACGATTACGTTAGTTTGTTAACTTCCTCTTGACTTCGATATATGATGAGTTTTTGTATACTTCCGATTAAATATTCGGAGATACATATATTATACGTATATAATTTTGTGATGTTTGTTGTATGTAGTAGCCAGTAGGCAGAACTACATTCGGATCCGATCGTGTTGGAATAATATCTAATACGTACGTAGGCAACCAACGGCAAAGCAATGTTGGCCCGATCTAAATCATTATAAATATATGTGTTATTCTGTTTTACATGCAACGAACTATGAAGCTTCGTTATGTGTAAATGCTCGTTACAACCTAAGTCTACGTACGGAGAAGCCTTAAAGCTTCGTAGTACATAGACGAATGTTGTACCTCTCATGCACATATATTAATTTTTGGCTCAAAGAAAAAAAAAATTTATTATTAATTTTGTGGGCCCGGCCTGGGTCAGGTAAACATTGTTGTAAGGACCCTCATCTTTAAACCGGTTTTGGTTTTCTTTAATTATTGATTATCGTGAGATTTACGTGTTTTCTGATCTTATTCGATGATTTTGTAAATAAATAGAGTTTGTGATGGTTTTAACCAAAATTAACTTCAATATTAGTGGTTTTAAGTGATTTTAAACCAAATGTGAATTTTTAAGATTTTTCGGAATTTTCACTATTTTCCCAAAAATTAGGGTTTTGGCGGGACCCCTGTGGGCCCCACGGTCAAAAATTTTATTTTTATGTCAAATGACCCTAGACATATACTTAAGGTCACACAAAAATTTTCAGAATTTTATTAGGCTTAAATTGTGCTTAAATTTGCAAAATACCCACTTTTAGCCTACTTTTCATATTTACACCCCAAAACTTACCTTTGCCTACCCCAACCCTTACTATAAAAGGGCAAACCTGAGCCATTTCCATTTTTGGGAATAGGCTAAGGAAGGAGGTCTGGCCTAATCCCCACTTAGGCCCGAATTAGAAGCCGATTAAGGTAAGCTTGCTCTAATTAAGCACTAATCCATGGCTTTTCTCTTAATTTCTTCTAAATCTACCATTTTCCCCTTGATTCAATTCGTTTTTGACCATCAAAAGCTACTGATTTGTGTTTTACTACAAACCCTAACTTTTAAAATTCGATTTTTACTACCAACAAGCCCTAGATCTAAGATTCAATTAAGGATTTCTTAAGTAAATCGATTTCTATTGGTGTTTGATTCAAACTCATTGTGTTTTCAAGGATTTCAAGAAGGGTGACTCTTCAATCCGAGCTTAATCAAGTGCTGAGGTAATGGGTCTTGAAATCTCTGTTTATCCATGGTAAAACTCTTCATTTTTGGCTTATTTCGAAATGGTTTGCTTGATTTAGTGTGTTAATGGTAAGATTAGAAAATGGAATTATTTAATCCCGATTTCTTAGGGTTTTGCATTATTATGGTTTGGTTTGATATTCGGAAGTCAAGGAGGACTTTTGATGATGATTAGGGTGCTAGATGTGGATTTGAAGTGTTATCTATGGTGTCTCGGTTTGATTTTGCGAAAGGAAGAAGATGGCGTTACTGCCGTGTTGGCGATCGATCGGCCTTGCGGGCGATCGATCGGCTGAACTGAAAATTTGAAAATTTTGCGTGTAACCGATCGAACGGCCTGAATGGCGATCGATCGGCTACACAGGAAATTGTATGTTGTGTGTATAATGCCTATTTTGATGATTCCACTTTGGCTTGCCAATTTTATATGAATGTGGAGTGTTTTAAGCTATGTAAGGCTCTTTGGAAATGCATGCTATTGAGTTTATGGAGTTGAGATATATGCTTAGTGATGGTGGAATGACTTATATTTTGTGGCATGATGTTGGAATCGTTATTTTGAAATTATGAATAGTTGTTTCCCTTTGGTTGAGCATATTTCAGTAGGACTACAATCATTGTTGAATGATTTGTCATGATAAATTGTGATTAATGGTGTGTGAATGTTGGTGAATGCCATGACTCAATGATGAAATGAGTGATGTTATAGGTGTTTAGCCTTTGTGGTTGAGTTTTGAATTTAACGATGATTTCAACGATTCTTCTACTATGATTTCCGCTGGAATTCATGTTTAGGTAGAAATTCACATGTGTAGTGTGGTGGTGAGTTGATTTTCAAGCATGTTAATATGCATCATGTGAAAGGCTTCTACTAGTTACACACACACACATGTGGGGGTTAAATGATGATGTTGAAGCTTAATATCGTGATTATGAATGATGCATTAGGGGCTGGTGAGAGCACTTATCATGATTAGGATTCATGTATGCTTTGCCCACGCATGTACCATGCTGCACGCCTTATGAAAATGGATTTCTAATTGAGGCTTCATCGTGATTAATCGAATTTGACCGATTGGATGCAATGTGATGGAATTGCGTGCCGGGTTTATCGGTCGTGGATTAATCGCAAGTTGATTGGTCCGAAAGGACATATTTTGATTTGAAGTTCCTGTGTGGAACGATTTGGAGTTCCTGTGTGGAACGAGTGCACTCCCCGGGTTGAGTCTTGTTTAATGGAATGATGTGGGGACGAGTTGTGTACTTGTCTTGCGGATACGTGAGAATATCATTATGTGTGTCATCTGGACCCTGAGAATCCAGTGTGGTATGCCGTGTGCACCCCGCTACCACGTGTTCTAGGGTTCTCTGTGTGAGAACTCGGGCTCTTCCCTCCGCGGGAGATGTCCACTGGGCGAACACCGCTCTAGATTCTACGTGTGAGAATGGGACATCCTTGGCCAGGATTGTCCAGGGCGGCGGTATTAGGGATTGAGAACCCCGATCTTTCTTGAATTCTTGTGTAGAATTTTGTACCATGACACGCCTTCGTGGCCTTGTCTATGCTCCCGTCTGTGTGACGTCAATGTGTGATTACTCCTTGATGGAGGTTGATTGTGATAACATTATGCATGTGGGAATATGTATGTTAGAGATACATCCATGCATGTTGATATTGATGTTATGCATGTGGAATATGTATGTTAGAGATACATCCATGCATGTTGATATTGATGTTATGCATGTGGAATATGTATGTTAGAGATACATCCATGCATGTTGATTTTGATGTTATGCATGTGGAATATGTATGTTAGAGATACATCCATGCATATTGATGTTGATGTTATGCATGTGGAATATGTATGTTAGAGATACATCCATGCGGGATTGGTTATGATGTGAATGCATGTGGGAATATGTATGCTAGAGATACATCCATGCAGGTTGAATTATGCATTTTTATGCAGTGTTAAGTGATATGAATGTGTGATCAGAAAGTGATGCACCGTGTAAATCTTTGATCTGAAACGATCTCATTTCTAAGCTATCGTATTTTCTACGTTGACAGTGATATTAAAACCATTGCTGAGTGTTAAAACTCACCCCTCTTTTGTGTTTTGATTTGGGGCTGCGTGGTGCGACACGCAGACGGACGGATTGCCTTTTGAGGAAAGGTCAGAGGTAGCTTGGGTGTGATGATGGAGATCGTTGCGTGACTTATCATCGTTTCTTTCATGCTTTATGTTCGAACCTTTGTGTAGGGTTCTTGTTGTGGTTTTTATGTCACATGTTACAGTTATGTTTGCTTATGACTTATTTTGAGCCGGTGTGGGCTTTACTTAACTAAGTTTGTGGGTTTGAGATTGTTGTTTACTTCGTGTTAAGCAACACTTTTTTTTTCCCTTTTATTTACTCTTGCTCAAAGGATTGTGCGCACTCCGTGTTGCTGTTAATTGTCTGTGGTTAGGGATTAAGTCTTCCGCTAGAATCGTTTCTCAATTTCACTTCGTCGCCCCCGCGCACTTGACCGGCCCTTGGACCGGGTTCGGCTCGGGTCGGGCATGGCCGGGGCGTGACAATTGTCCCGGCCCGGCTGCCCCTATTTCTTATGTGGCTGCCCTGTTTCTTTAGCTTCTGGACGACTGTATTCGGGACGGAAAACCAACACCATAGCCGACCCAGCGGGACCGTGAGTCATCCACTTTGGGGCACGTCGGAGAGCATGGTGCGGATTGACGTCCCTGCCGGGGCTCTAACGACGGCAGTGGAGTCAAAGGAGAAGACAGACTAGATCTCTGGCCAGAGCTCAGCCATCGCATTGTAAATGTCTAGGAAGCAGAACATACGCTCCGGGGACTTCTTGCACTTGTGGCCACCAACTCGGCGTAGGCGACGTTGTCGGACGAGGATGAACCCATTAAACTTCGTTTATGCATGGTTTCGGGTGGGAACATGGGGTGATTGTTATTCACAGGGGAGACAACGGCATGGATGCTGGTCAATCCACCACCACCTAGATCACGGGCACTCAGGCTGCGCATTTGTTGCTGCTTCTCACGTTGTGCAAGGGCAGCAACCCTTGAGCTCATTGGAGAGATGGGTTCCATGCACCGAGGAGACATTCTCCCCGGGGACGAGAGCCCAAATGAAGCTTGCAAGAAAGAGTGTTCATCAACAGTCTTGGGAGAAAACAAACGTGTGTTGATGGGGGAGAGCATGCTCTGCTGCTGCTGCTGAAATTGGCTAAGGATTGCCGACTTGTGCGATGGGGAGAACACATTCCCAGCTTGATCAGAGTAACGGGGTGATGATGAGATCTCAGCAGTAAATAGCTCATCCAGGTTCGATGGAGTGAGAGTAGACGATCGAACTGCTCTATTGTTTGTGGCCACAGAACCAAGTCAGGGTTGGGAAGAGAAGCAGTTGAAATCATTCATGGCAGCATCAAAATCAGGCATCATGGAGAAATCTTCAGGTGGGATGTCCCGGGCGTTGAGCGACGACCTCAGGCGACTTGACTGAAAATTGCTCCCGAGCAGATGCAGAGTAGGCACACTTGGTTGTGGCCAGTTACCATGACTGGAGTGTGGCATCCCATTGGTGCCTGATGGTGACATTGGGGGTGTGAATGGCGAAGGTGACATGGCAGAAATTGATGAAGGTGACCTTGGTAGGAGGCCCATTGCAGCAGCGGCCGAAGCTGAAGAAGATGACCGGGGTGAGGGAACTGCAGAGTCCGTGGAGACGTACAGTGGGTGAAGCTCCTCAATGGTGTGGGCAAAGAAGCAGACCCGGCACATGCAGCCGGTGCCGTCCTTGCAGAGGCGGGTCCGGTACTGGATGGTGTCCGGTGGCATCTAGTGCGGCCGGGTCCGCCCCAGCAGCTAGCAGCACCCACACAGCCTCGACAGCATGGACAGAACTTCCAGACGCTGCACAGTGGAGAGCCGTGCTCCTGTCCAGCACACGGGAATGGTTGACGTCAACAGTAGGGACAACAGCGAGGATTAATTTCATCACGTCGAGGCTGCTGTAGGTGGCAGCTACCATGAGGGGCGTACGCTGCTCCAATACCATTCCCCTAGCAGGACCTCCAGTTCCGCCTCGGTGATGGGCACACCAGATGCCCGCCTCGTCCACCACAGACGGGTCGCGGTCAAGCGCTTGTCTAAAAGCTTCCACATCGTTATCCGCAGCGAGTTCGAGGAGGCTGGAGAAGGAGTCATCCGTCTCAACAGAGAGATGGCGAAGGTCACTATTCATCATCTCCCTACTTCTCGTTCTTTCGGCTTCTTCCTCTTCACGACGAGGCGGAGATGGCGACAACGGGGACGATAACAAGGACAGTGACGGCGGAGGCGACGAGTAGTCTGCATGCGCCTTTTCTGAAGTCAGGGCAGGGACACAGCTATAGTGGTATTTGCGAGGGTCCCGGCGCCGGGCGTTCTCGCCGGGGTGGATGAAAGGTAGTTGGGTCATGATCCACGATCCGAACCCATGCATAGATTTCGTCGTTTAAACCGACGAAATCAAGTCTAACATTCTAAACGACGAAATCGGGTTACAGAATTCAATATAACCCGATTTCGTCGTTTAAAACGACCCAAAATTAACTTATCCTTAATTTTATCCTTTTAAAAAATAAAATTATAATTTTTTTTTTAAAAAAAGTTATACAGCCATTAGCTGCTTGGTTGGTGCCTGCATGGTAAAAAGAAGCACTATTTTAGAAAATATTTTTCAAAGTGGTCCAAATCGGTAATTATTTTTTTTAATATTATTTAAATAAATTTCTCTATATTATATTAAAAAAAATTATTTCAAATCTTTTTAATATTTATTAATAAAAATTAATTAATAAAGATATTAGCGACAATTGTTTACAAGTGTCGCTATTATCAATGCTATTTGCGACGCTTATTAGTTCTAAATTTTTAATTTCTTATTTTAAATTAATAACTATCAGTGACGTTTTTTCACAAGTGTCACTATTGTTAAAACTATTAACGACACTTAAGAAAAGCGTTGCTACTAGTTTAAATTTTTAAAATATTTTTTTTATTACATATATCTTTTAGTAATGCTTGTTTAAAGCGTAGCTAATAACATAACTATTAGTGACACATAATATAAATTATTACTAATATGATTATTATTAGCGACGCTTTATATTATGCGTCATAATATAAAGCATCGCTAATAGTATTTTTTGCATCACTTTTTTATGTGTCACAATTAGTAATTTTTAGCTACGCTTGTTTTTGCTTCGCTAATAAAAGCATTGCTAATAGTACATCTTGTTGTAGTGAAATAAAATGCTACCATATTTTTTATTCAACCTTATCCTTTACAATTGTACTACTTACCACTGCCAGCGGCCGCCACGAGTCGTGATCATCTAGTGAACCTTCACCAACATAGCAGCTGATGAAAGTTTGTTGGTCGTGTTTTACCCAAAATGTATGTTGTACATATTGACGAATAACAGTGTTACAAAAATTAAATTTTACATGAAACTTGTATGCTAAGATGTGTGCCGTCGAGAGTGATCTGTAATATACAAACTTTCATGGCCACTACGCTGGTGAAGGTTGATCACAAGAACAAGTGTACGTACCATATCTTGACTATACCCCTAGCAGACAAGGCCACTTTGGCTATGTCCAAAATTATGATAGGCAGCCATGACTATGCAGCTAGAGGTCTTTCTGCTCTAGCCATGGCGATAGAGCTCCGACTACCGTCCGGCCATGGCTAGAGTTGTAGCAACATATTGATCGTTTAGAATTAAACCCTTTGCAAGTGTACAAGGTAATTGTACTAGGATAAGTATTTAAGGGTTGTCGAACCTCAGGGACGGATGAATTATTACTAAATCTAAAGAGGAATTTGCTGATTGAAAACTAAAATAAACTTAAACTTTAATTAAGCAAAAGAAAGGAATCAACTATATTAAAAGCAAGAGATTAATTCGATGGAATTTACTTAGGAAATTGAATCCACTATAGAACCATAACAATTCCTTAACTTTTAATCTAAATCTAGTGTGAATATGAACAAGTATTCTCAGCTACAAGCTAGAATTACTTCAAAAAGAATCATTAATTAACTTCCATGGCATGAACTATCTTCGACAATAGCACGAATCATCTACACTAAACTAACTATAGGCATGACCTGTCTAATCTTAGTATAACTCATCCAAGTCATTAATTATATGAACATTAAAACTATTGTATGACCATCTCATATAAATCACAGAAATTAGAATTGATGAAAATATCAAAACTACATCAATCTATCATCTACAAGACAATAAATCAACATAGATTTGAATAAATATTAAAAGCTCTTCCATTAAAAAGGAAATCCATATCATACAATTGTCATAATTCACAACTGAGATCTAAATTAAAAAGAAAAGAAACTGAAACTTATATATAGCTTCATCAACTCCTAAGTAAAAGAAAAGTCTAGCCTTCCATTGTAGAAGAAAGCACTTGAATCTCCATTGAAAGCTTTGAGTTCTCTTTCATCTTCTTCTTCCTTTTTCTCCTCTTAAAATCTACTGGAATCCTCTAATTTTAAGCCAAATATGTCTTTTTATAGGCATAAGATCCATAGGAAGAAGTCCAATATGAAAAGGATTGGAATTTGGGTTAAACAAGGAAACTGCACGTTATGCCGATCGATCGCCCTGCATGCCCGATCGATCGGCTACACTGTATTTTCATCTGAATTCACGTTATCCCGATCGATCGGTAAGTGACCCCGTTCGATCGGCTACAGTGTTTCTGTTTTCCTGGACAGTTCATATTCTGTTCATTAAGCTTTCCTTTGTGTCCATATTAGTTTCCAACTTGTTTATAACTCTGAAAAGTTGTCCAAATGACTTTAAAACATGTGAAGACTATTTTTAATCATTTCAAACATCGTCCAAGTACTTCGATAAGCGCACTTTACCTACAAAACATAAAATATCCTACTTTAGACATGTATAATGTAATTAAAATTCTAACTTGATTTAAATACATGTCTAAACAACTAATAACTACAAAATCATTAATAATTAAACTAAAATACTAATATCTATCTTAATCTAAATAAACTATAATTAATTCTAAATTAACCTAATCTATACTAGTAAATAAGGTAAAAAAGCATATAAAATAGATATAGATTTCATACTTATCACATATCTAACCATTGTAGCCCTAGCCTAGAGCGTATCTTTCCATGGCCGTAGCCAGAGCCTCTGCTGATTTTTGACGTGAAATAAAGCTGTTGGTGTCAGGCCGATTGATTGCCCCTGATCGATCGCCCCATTCGATCGTATGTTGCCCCAATCGATTAGCGTAACGGGTTTCCTAAAAAAAAATATCAATCGCGTTGATTAGCACGATAGTTATAATTTAGAGCCATTTTTGCTTCAGGACGTCTTTTACTTATCATCAACGATGGGAATAGAGTCCTAGAACGCAGAGACAGAAATTGACAATTCCTCCAGTCTTCTTCTTCTCTACTCTCTCTTTGGAAAAACTTTGGAAAGATCTCTATTTTTTCTCTCTCTGAACTTGGAGTATGTGATTGAGCAATAACATATCCTCTGATCAACATCTAGTCAGTTTGATTGGAAGTGCACCATTAAATTGATGGAGTGGTTCATTGTATCTTAGGAACGGAACACAATTGAACGCCTGTGTACATAGGGCGGCGTATATATTTCAAGGACAACATGTAATGCACCTCGAACCGGGTTCAAATTCTCTTCTCTTTGGTATTTTATTTATATATATTAGCATATATATATTTATATGAGATTGTGTGCATGATCATTGAGACTTGTATTCAATTGCCATCTTTTATGTTAAAAACCCTAACAATCTTGAAACAGATACATTGTTTTGTTGATTGAATACTACTACAATTATGGGTATTGACAAATCTCTAAAATCTGAGAAATTTGATGGCAAGAATTTCATGAGATGGTAGACAAAGATGAAATTTTGGCTGACTTAATTGAATATTTTCTATGTAATTTCTGATGTTGTTACCGATAAAACTATCTTCGGAATCTAATAAGATTGCTAGTTCTTCTGATGTTGAAATTGTTAAGCCTCATGATAGTGATAAATTCAAACAAGATGATGAACTGTGTCATGGGCAAATACTTAGTGTTTTGAGAAATAAGTTATATGATCTGCATATAAATATTAAATCTTCCAAAGAATTATATGATACTCTTGATAAAAAATTTGGAAAGGAACATGAAGGGGAAGAAACGTATGTTGTGAGTGAGTACTTTGACTATAAGATGGTTGATAACAAATATGTTAGAGACCAGGTAGTCGAAATACAGAATTTGGTGGCTAAGATCATTGGGAAATATATTCCTGTTGACAAGAGGCTCCAAGTTCTTGTTCTTATCGACAAACTATTACCCTTATGACAAGATTTTTAAGTTAACTTGAAGCGCAAGAGAGACATAATATTCGTTGATGACCTTCTAGTGGCCATCTATATTGAAGAGAAGCACAAGGGTAAGATAAAATCTTGCAAGGTTCTTCTGTAGTCAATAATAATGCTCAAACTAATGTTGTAGAAGGAAAAAAAAATTAGTAACAAGAAAAAAATAAAAAGTTTAAAAATCAGCATATCAAACCTGTTGGCTAGCTTGAGCTTGGACATGGCTCAACATCATCCCGGAGGTAGAAACATGATTGTGGTTGGTGCCGTCACCGGAGGGGAGCAAGTGGCAGCATTCATAGTCTATCACAGTACAGTAGAACACATGCATATGGCCATGTTCGTCGGCAGCTCAATCCATTTGGAGATGAGTTAGATGAAAACGCGAGAACCTAGACTGGCTGCTGCATGAAGTCCCTCATCCGTTGGCCGGGGCACGTGAGCACATGCATCCCAACTTTGCTGGTGGGATTCAAATCAATTTCTGTGCACATTTGACTGCACCTAATCTCAAGGATTGCATTAAATTAATTAGTTGCCTTAAATACTGATGGTTGATGGCATATTTGTGCCTTGGACTTGTTTAGTAGGATAAATTTTTTGGTGATTAACAATGGGAGACTACGAAATTACTGAGAGTGGTGAGAGGAAAACTTAAGAACATGATCCAACAAGTTCACAGGTTTTCCCCTTCACATGCCTTCTGGTCATGGTCATGGTGGGTAGTCATGAAAATATTTGTCTTTGCTGTTAGTTTCCACTTTGTACATTCAGTGCAATCTTGTATGTTATTCATATTAGTCAAAGAGCATGTGTTTTTTCACGTGCTTACACTAGATTCCTAAGCTAATATTCTATTTCTATTTAATTTTTTAAAATAAAATAGGTTAATCAAATACAGTTATTAAAGTGGGACTGAGAGAATATATATTAATCAGTTTCTAAAAAATATTATTAAACGATAAAGTTAAAAAGTGTTTGATGACCTTAATTATAAGAATGTAACTTACAAAAATTGGTTGAGAGCCTTGTAGCTGACTAAAAGCTCAGCTCATTCAAACGTTCTTTAATATTACCTCAAATTCCAGATTTAGCAATTAATGGGACAGCAGTTTATTCGAAGACATCGGATAAAATTAAAATGATATTGAAGATTAACATGATGACACACACAACTAGAGAATGGTCTAATTTTTTTATTCCAAAAATAATAATAATGCTGCAACAGGGAACCACCCCACGTAGTAAGCTCCAGTTCTCATGCTTAATTCTAGAAAATCAATCAGTGACATGTCTATGTCCTCGAATAATTGGCGTTCTTGACACCATTATGGAATGTATTGCCCAAACCCTTGCAATCCTTTCATACAATCATGGTCCTTTAATTTTAGCAACAATTTTGTACTCTTATTTTTTTCCCTTTGCCTCATTTTCGGCTTGGATTTGTTAATTAAATGTCCAAGTGTTGAAAATAGGTTTTCCATAATAAGATGAGGAGTCTGTCACCCCATATTCTTTTAGCGAGGATACCTCTTAACACAGTTGGTAAATATATACCATATATATATATGTATGTACGTATATATATTTAAATTTATTAATAATATATAAACGGGGTAGGTTGGTTAAAACAATGGTGACAAACTTTTCATTCTTAATTATATGGACTCTAAATATAGCTTCATTCTCAAAACAACTGAATAATTATAGAGTTTAAGTAGGTCACCCTAACTCAAAATAGATGACTGTGGTCAGGTGTCAATTAATATATATTTGTTTGTTCAATCTTTGCCTTTGCATGACATGATCTGCATTCATTCTGTAAAGGAATATATATTAGGTTAATTACCTTAAATAAACACTCATCCTGGAGGGATAATCTATGCTTATTTTTACACAAGGACATTGAACATTCCCTATCAGGCAACAGACATGCTTGACGACATTTTTCAGCCTACCATTATTAAATTTACAAGAGTATTAGTGAGGCCATGCGGTGGGGACCCAATTACAAGCATTTACATTAATCTAATAACGTTGACCTATCTTATGGTTTTGAAGCTTATGATTCAGTGTCTATGGGAAAAATTATTTGGTACTCCCTTAGTGAGCAGGACGTACTCCTATTTTATATGTAAGCCAATGTCACATACGCTAGTGCATATTTACACACAAAATAATTTTTCCTGACAATGAATTCAAATAGGTGAGATTCCACAGTCAATAAGTAAAAACAAAAGTCTGAATTAATTGGTACTGATGCAACTCATTGATTATAATTGTCCTAGCTTAATTAGATAGTTAATGATGATTAAGGATTTTTTTGTTATTAAACCCACATTTTTGGCTTCTTCTGGCTGGGAGATTTTGACAATAACCCATTAAAATAGGGCCGCTTGCTACTATCACTAGGAAACCCAGTAGCTGTGACACTTGACACATATGTGACACATCATGGGTCCCACACTAGCATAATTTAGTATATTCTCCCAAACTCCATTTGAAGTTGCAAAGTACAACCAAAATAAATACAGAATGTCAATTCATGAGAAGATCATATGATTCAGAGAAAGATTGAAGTTATAGCCATCAAAACCATGTGGCAGAAGCAAAACACAATCCAAGCTTTTCCCCCTCCTCTCTTATCTCTGCCTCTATTCAGTCCAAATCATGGATTCTCATGGAAATGTCCAACCTTCCCTAAACAAGAAATGATCAAGAAATATCCTTTTCACCTGATTCTAGATTTTTATTAGAGTCCCGTTTATACACGTGCACATCTAATTTTAGGCTATATAAATTATAAAACCCTTGTTAGATACAAAGTAGGACGGTATTTAACTGCCCGTCTACCCTATATACATAAGTGCCATCTGATTTCGATCCAATATGACAAACACCTCTACCTCGTATACATGAGTGTCATCTGATTTTGATCCAATATGACAAACACCGGGGCACGCGTAACCCAGTGTGCATGTAACCTGGTGTGCATCTTAACTTTTTCCTATATATTATGTTCAATTATTTAGAATCTGTTGCTTGTGATAAGATCAGTGCCAGCCAATTGGAGCGAGTGATGGCCAGGGGAAGATTCTTGATTTTTTGAACCCTAAATAATGCAAGGCAAGTCTCATCCAATAATCAACATGGTCCCATGCTAGCCAGGTGAAGGCCACCACGTTATAAACCCTTGTAGTTATTTGCATTTGGGGGAGGCTTCTTTTGCTCACCACAGAAAATCTACTTGGACTATTGTCGAGGTTCCTGAAAGTTATTAACCAAACTTGTGATACAAACCAATCTATCAAAATTCTGTCAGCAATTAATTAATTAAATGTTTAATGATTAGCTTAACCTACTAAAAAGTAATTGTATAAGATCCAAGATTTTTATTTGATTAATGGGCAATGTCACAGAAAAGTAACAAAGCCAACTGATCATACAAAAATACTACAAATTCTTAGGAAAATTTCCTAGGATTTCTCTTCTTTTAGGAATACAATGCTCTAAGAGACCGAGTACTAATCCCCTTCGCCTACTCCATAGGCGTGCGCGTTTTAAGAAAACAACTTCAATAAAATTTATCCTTAAACAAGAAGATGCCTTTGCTAGTGAGTGAGGCTAAGCTATCATTTGCTTGAATTAGCATATATAATCCAAGGGATTACCATGGACGTACCAACCAAGATTATATTAAACAAAAATGAAGGTCCCATTCAAGGGCTGCTTATCACGGTGGAAGATTTTGATTATAAAGCAATATATCTGAAGGCTTTATTCAACCAAACGTCATAATCTTTAGAACATATATAACCTAGTGATATGTGTTCATAGACATTGACGTTTAAAATTAATTTATCAAATGTGGGAACGCTTAATGCCAAAAAGCATCATTGTCATTGATGGTCATTAACTTAATTATAATCATCAGTGTTTTAAAAATTGACCCGACCCTGACCGGGTTTGGTAAGTCTTCCGGTTAAACCTCATCTACCGCCACTTGAACCTGTCGGTCTTGGCCATCAATCCGAGCTGGTAGCATTTTATTGTAAAACACTGCTAATCATATTGCCGGGCACTAAATTTCCACTAATCACAACATGGACAGTGGGTTGCATTTTGTTGTAAAACAAAATTGTCAATTGCATTCAATTCATGCTTATTCTGAATTCCACAAACGAAATTTCACACCTGTAAGGGGCTGAAATCAGTTTATCGAGCATAAATACACATGCATCTTTTTGAAGAAATAAGCCATATTTCAAACAAAAAAGGTGTTTTACTACACAAAAGCACACTAAGAAATAGCTGTTGCGGAAAGGTCATATTATCTATAAATGTGACAAAGTTAATAATTTTGACTATTTTACATGGAAAATATGTATTCATAGAAAAAGGAAAAGCATGCATAATACGTATGGGTCGTAGGGGATTTTTTTAATCTAAGCATGAGCCTGTGCTCATCGTCAATATCATGAGCCCGATTAGATTTCGATCTAATAATGCATGTTACTCACATGATAGGCAAGTTTGAATTACCTGCCCTAAGCAAGCTATCATATCTCCTCGATCTTGCTTTGAAATAAAAAATAAGATTATCATATCAAAAACACACATTTTTGATTGGTTTAGATAAGTGAATCCAACCCGTATGCACTTTGTGTAGGGCCTAAAGCTCAATCAAATCTCTTTTGTAAATTTTTGTGGGTCTTTTTGTTGTAAGAATATCACTATTCATTTGAAATCTAGCTATGCCCCGCTCATGCTAGCGCGCTTTTCATATTAATTTTTTCTTATACATAGCTACTAAAACGTACTTATATATTTTAATCATTCAAATTCGTGTGAGCAAAATATAATTCACAATTCATAAGAACAGCCCAGTTTTATGTTCCAAATCAAATTTCTGAATATTTTAGCTTTTGTAACTTATGAGGGACACAACTCAATGATACGAGCTCATGCAAACAATTGCACTGTCATTAAGGCACCAAGTTTTGAATTGATTCAAGCAAAACATGGATCCAAAAGCCCCATTAGAGCCATTAAAACTCCTTTAATCTCTCTTTGTTAATAATGATAACATTATTACTTAAATAAAAGATAAAAAGAAGCCACACACTCTTAACAAACTCCCCAACAAAGGGACCCAAGCCTACAGCCACCCTTAAATGCGTTTACTCTTGTCATTAGCATATTCTATTGTAATTAGTAGCATATTTGCAAGTGTGTGTCTCATTGAATCAGGGCCTGCAGGTCCCCAGATTACCGGCCATAAATAGTTGTATAATAAATACCAAATAATGAGAAAATTAATTGTTAATGTATAAGAACATTACAATGATATTAGTTTATTGATAATTTGCTAATTGTACAGATAATCATTTGGCTAAGTCATGCAAATGATAAAAAACAATAAAATTAAGTAACATAATTAAAACACAAAATCAATGCCGTTTAATTATTAAGATGCTAATAGACACCACTACAACAAATAATTATAATTAACTTATTTGATAAGTAGTGTATAAAAGGAAAAAAAAACATAAAAAAATGAGAAGAAAGGTAAATTAAATAGTAAAAGTTAATATGAGCTCAACTTACTAATCAATAGTTAACAATATTATTGAAATGGTGATTCATCACTATGATGATAATATTATTATGCATTTGTATATCATGTTATAAATAGAAATTAAAATATTATATTAAAAATATTTTCTTCGTTTTAAATTAATATTTTTATTTAATTTTTTAAAATAAATTAATTTAAATTAATTTAAATTAATTAAAACATTAAATGAAACTATTAATTTAAAACGTATTTAAAAAAAAAACATAAACATCACTACTGACTTAATCAGTATCATTACCATAATCTAGATTATAGCATCATTACCATAATCTAGCCGAGGCCATGCATAAAAATGGTCATGAAAATTGGCTTCACGAGCACCAGATCAGCGTCATCACGTTTTGGCTCCGCAGCTTTAGCGCCTCCATTTGGACCCGGCTCACCGCCACCTTCCTTCCCTCTGCTCTGTCTCTCTGGCTGTCTGTCTCAAGCTCAGGGCGGACAGGTAGACTCGCCCTGCATGAAAAAGCTCTTATTTTTCTCTTTCCATTACGCAAGTCCTGTATTTTTTTACTGGAATGATAATGTTCAGCCAGGTGGATTGGGAGGCTGTACGATTCGACCCACCTCCTCTTATCGTTGTCGTTTGCAGAGTTGAATATTAAGTTTGATAATGGTGGACCGTTTGTTTGCAGGGATTTTCTGGTTGTGATAATTAAATGGGTCTTTTACCGATCCGATTCTGACTACGTTGCGGTGAAAAGCTTTGGCAGTGTGCGGTTGAAACTGTTAAGAATCTGGGTTTTTCCTTTGTTGGGTGCCTGGCCTAGTGTGAGGACTTCTGGCTTTTATCTCGCTTCGATCGGGAGATTGTTGGGTACCCATTTGCTGTTTGGTGATTTTGAATGCGCTGGAGGGTCGGAACTACTGTCTGACGACGAGGTGGTTCTGAGGTTCGTCGTTTCTCTTTAACTTTGTGGCTTCCATTGTGGGAGCTTACGGGAGACAGTACAGAGTTTCGCAGGGATCGTATAAATCCTCTGTTTTTTAACTTTTTTTGGGAATTCGACGGCAATCAGGAGGAGTATAAAGCTTTCTTCTTCTTTTCCTTCTTAAGAAAAAGTTTCATCATGTCCGGATTTCAAAGGAGCCGGATTGATTCCTGAATTGTTGTGTGAGGTTGTCACTTTTTACGGTTGTCTCTGTCAGATCTTTCTAGCCGTTTGGTCGAGAAGTTTAATTCCGGCAGTAGGTTCAAGTGCAGAGGCCATGGTTGCTTAGAGTTTCTTTGACAGAGGTAACAGCTTTGCTGCAATTTTGGGGGGATTGTGAGGCTGTTTTTGTTGCTCTGTTTTCATTTTTCTTATAGCTTTCTCAGCCTGAGATTCCTTTCTCTTTTCAAAGTTCCATCCTTTGTGCGCAGAATATCCTGTTCTGTGCTAGTTTAAAAGGTTTTGAGCTTTTCGTTTCTATCTGCATCTTTTTTCTCAACTATCGAAGTTCTAAAAGTATTGAATACGTTTTATGCTTTTGAAAAAAAAAAGAAGAATACGTTTTCGAGTTGTAGAATGTTTGGGTTTTTCAGTACTAATGGTGCAAATATTCTTTGATTTCTTTTATCAACCAATTTTTATTGCATTGCTATTAATTTTGGTTAATGTGACCTGTTTTGATTTTGTATTGAGGCATTATTAAGTTTTGGGGAAGAGATGCAGGTTTATCATAAATGGTCTTTGATAGGATTTTTTTTTCTTCTGTAGGCTGGCTGGTAAAAGAGCTGGGGTTTATTGATTTGAGAAAGATGAAAGGAGCGGTGTTTGTGGCTATATTTGCTTCCATTGGAAACTTGTTGCAAGGATGGGATAACGCAACAATTGCAGGTAATTAAGAATCATTTTGAAGCTACATTCAGTTAGCGGCATCTTTACAGACTTGAAGTTAATTGTGAAGCACATAATTGTTTCTGCAGGGGCTGTTCTCTACATAAAGAAAGAATTCGATCTTGACAGTAAACCAGCCGTGGAAGGTTTGATAGTTGCCATGTCACTAATTGGAGCTACACTTATTACTACCTGCTCCGGGATCATATCTGATTGGCTTGGTCGGCGTCCCATGTTGATTATCTCCTCGGTCCTTTACTTTGTCAGTGGTTTGGTCATGTTGTGGTCTCCCAATGTCTATATACTTCTGTTGGCTAGACTTTTAGATGGATTTGGCATAGGGTTAGCTGTAACCCTTGTGCCAGTGTACATATCTGAAACGGCTCCATCTGATATAAGGGGATTGTTGAATACCCTTCCGCAGTTTAGTGGATCTGGTGGAATGTTTCTATCCTATTGCATGGTTTTTGGGATGTCTTTGATGGACAATCCAAGCTGGAGACTGATGCTTGGAGTTCTCTCCATTCCGTCTCTCTTATACTTTTTCTTGACTGTATTCTTTTTGCCTGAGTCTCCACGCTGGCTTGTAAGCAAAGGACGTATGCTGGAGGCTAAACGAGTATTACAGAGGCTACGAGGCCGCGAAGATGTCTCAGGTTTGTAGCAGAGCAATTCTTTTTTCTTTTGAACTATTATAAATGTTTTTTGTGCAAAAATGGCAAATTCATATGTTAGAAGACAGCAAAAGAGGAGAACTTGCTAACTGATCCGCTAAAAATTGCAGATCATAGGCATCAGACATGTTTTTCAAATAATTAGAAGTTCAGAATCCATATTATTTTTTCACAAGCTATAGCGTAAATTTCAGTTCAACTGTGAATCTGGTCCCGAATGGGTTCAGTTCGGCCAAGAAACTGACATGTCTAACAGGTCACAAGAACCGGCCTCTATTGTGTGAACTGCCTGGCTAAAAGTGGCCAGAGTCTGAAACTGGCTTATTTAGGGTAAAATTTTGTACTAGTTTTTTTGCTACTAATGCAAAATTTTGTTCTTAAATAAAATGAATAAGCTATCATGAATAGATGATAGGTTGTTATCATTAATTTGGCTTTTACTTTACGTAATCTAAAGTCATTTTTAATATGCTTACGGGTTGAACTGGTTAAACTGCATGAATCGCCGTTCCAGCTGTTATGTGGGCATGTATGGTTTACATAATCCATAATACTGTACATACAGCACCGTTTCCCTAACATACTCTTAGGCATCATAATATATAACTTTTGTTTTGAAAATTTTTAGTTTCTAAGTTGCATTTTTGTCACAAGAATGTAACTACCATGGTATATCACTTCTGTTCCATTAATATAAGTCTCACAAGAATGTCTCAACCATGTGAACTTTTGCCAAGCTTATGATTGTCTTAAAGTAATGATTGCTAGTTTTCCTATAAGCTTCATCTTATCAAACGTGGCTTGCTTTATGACATCAGATTCAGCTAATACTTCTCTTAGTATTATATTTAAATTTTGAAAAAAATTAGAAATTCAAAATCTTTCTTTTAGTTGCCGAATCTCTGTTAATTTCCACTTGGTAGACAATAGTGGCTTGAAGATTCAATATGATTTGAAGTTCTAATTGTAGTTATGTGTTTTCATTGTAGGAGAAATGGCTCTTCTTGTTGAGGGTCTAGGAGTTGGAGGTGAAACATCCATCGAAGAGTACATAATAGGTCCTGCCGATGACATAACTGATGACCAGGAAGCAACTGCGAAGGAGAAGATCACATTATATGGGCCTGAAGAGGGTCTCTCGTGGGTTGCCAGGCCTGTAACTGGACAAAGTATGCTTGGCCTTGTGTCTCGCCATGGAAGCATGGAGAATCAAAGCATGCCTCTTATGGACCCCATGGTCACTCTTTTTGGGAGTGTCCATGAGAAGCTTCCAGAAATGGGAAGCATGCGTAGTGCCCTCTTTCCTAATTTTGGAAGCATGTTTAGTGTGGCAGGGCAGAACAAGACTGCAGAGTGGGATGAGGAGAGCCTCCAGAGAGAAGGTGAAGATTATCAGTCTGATGGTGGTGCTGACTCAGACGATAATTTGCGAAGCCCACTTTTATCACGGCAGACAACTAGCATGGAAGGGAAGGATCTGGTTCCAACATCTCATGGCAGTGTTCTAAGCATGAGACGGAATAGCAGCCTTCTGCGAGGGACTGGAGATGCTGTTAGTAGCATGGGTATTGGAGGTGGGTGGCAGTTGGCTTGGAAGTGGTCTGAAAAAGAAGGAGAAGATGGGAAGAAAGAAGGAGGGTTTAAGAGGATTTATTTACATGAGGAAGGGGTTCCTGGATCCCGGCGAGGATCTCTTGTTTCAATTCCAGGGGTTGATGTGTCTATGGAAAGTGAGTTCATTCAGGCTGCTGCTCTGGTGAGCCAACCTGCTCTTTATTCCAAGGAGCTCCTGCAGGAGAATCCAGTGGGTCCAGCTATGGTCCATCCATCTGAAACAGCAGCAAAAGGGCCAAAGTGGAGTGATCTCTTGGAACCAGGAGTCAGACATGCGTTGATGGTTGGAATAGGGATCCAGATTCTCCAGCAGGCACCTCTCTCTCTCACTCTAAAGTTTTTGGAAATGATTCAACTCTTTTTTATTTATTTTTGTTATGACTTCCTTAAATAACTGTACTTTGTTCTGAAGTTCTGTTGTGATGCTTAAAAACACCCATACTTCTAGAAATAAACTAATCTAGAAGTGGACCATTATTGCATAATTAATCAAGCATGGTCAAAATGCATTTCCATAAACTGAGAAATTTCTTATAACAAATATTTTCAACTTTGTACATGCGTTCTATGTAAGTTGTGGCAAACCTGCATGGTTTGATGTGTGGATTTGGTGTAGGGATGTGCTTAGATTCATCTTTTTGCGAAAACTTTAAAAATTTCTTATCCTTATTGATACTGCCATTCTTAGACAATCTTACTCTCATGTTATTGCAAGGGAGTTCTTGCAGCAGAAGGGACTTTCTGTTTCTTTTCTGATGCATCCGTTTCTCTGTCACTTTTTAGGGGAATGAACAGATTAAAAGTAGCAGTCTAAATCTGATTTTCATATTGGTGATTTTCCTTTTGGATTTAATCTAATGAGATACATTTGTTATGAAACAAGAATAAATAAGACTTTGTGATAATGGACTAGATGGATGTAAGGCTCTCCACAAATAAAAATAAGTTGATTATATATGCTATTTTTTTGCATTAGTAATAATATGGAATTGTAGCCAAATGTGCATTGTGGAGGCCATTGAGGCTTTGAAACACTTTTTGCCAAGCTGCTTTGCCATGATTCATACTTTCCTACCAAGAAATTGCAATGGGTCTTTCCTAACGAGTCCTCCTTTGTGTCCTCTGCATATGTGGCTTGATTTATAAGTTTTGCTGATTTGGAGAGCCAGATGGGACAAGTGATGCAAGGACTGAAAATGAGGACCCAGAGTTACCTAGAGCATTAGTCTTTTAACTGATACTAACTTTATTTTGAATCTGCAGTTTGCTGGCATAAATGGAGTTCTATACTACACGCCTCAGATTCTTGAGGAAGCAGGTGTTGAAGTTCTTCTTTCAAATTTAGGCATTAGTTCGGACTCTGCTTCGCTTCTAATAAGTGCAGTAACAACGTTGTTGATGCTTCCTTGTATTGCTGTTGCCATGAGATTAATGGACATATCTGGCAGAAGGTATATTCATTACCTTTTTCACCCTTTCTTGGTCTGTTTTATCTACTAATTCAGGGAGAGAATGCTTCAGGATTATCAGAAGTTATTTAAAAAATTTGAAGATAGCTTGACTGGAAATTAGAAATTCAAAGTGATATGTATTGTCAGAGCTATGATTTATATTATTGAGGTTTAAATCATGTTGAACTCTTACCTTGTGCATTGAAACTTGAAGAGGATTAGCAGCATTGTTTACAAGTTGGGATGCCACTTCTGCCCTTCTTGCCTAAGAGGAAATATCGTGAACAAGATCAGGCTCCCCTTTCATCATGCTCATGTGATTATAAATTATTGGTTTGTATAATCTACTGTTAGAAAGTAGTTAGCTACTTTTCATACATATTTAAATATGGTTGTCTAGGACTAAGGGCGTTAAAGAAGGGCAGTTGAAGACAGTTGGCTACTGAATTTGGTCCAATCCCATATGTAGATTCTTTCACTTTTAGCCATCTGGAAAGGAGCTGATACTTAGCCATTTGTATATGGATAGCATTATGGCCCCATTTTCTGTGTTTCCAGTCCCCTGCCGATCTTATCTGCACCTAGATCCTGTGACCTATATTAAAATTAAACCTCCCCCCTCTCTTTACACACACACACCATGCAGAGACGTAACTTGGTTGGCACTTGCAAACTGTAGTTGTTGATGCCACCTTGAGTTCACTGCTTTAAGTGTTTATATTTTGGTCCTTTATCTACAAGGTTGCATCACCTTTATGGTTTATAACTTATGAGATGGAACTTAAGCAGCGTTTGATAATACTGAACAAGACTGAATGCTGAAAAGCTGCATCTTTTCAGACAGTTTGTTAATGCTAAAACATGTCTGAATATCTGTGTGCAGCCCATTTTTAAGCCTTGCCCATTCGGACAATTTTCAGCATTTTTGGTAAATCAGATTCAAATTTACCAAATGCTACCTTAGTATTCTCTTGAATTCTTCTCCAAATACTATAGGCATGGTTTCAGTTCCCGGGAAATTCTCTCTCTCTCTCACACACAAACACACATGCATGTTACCATTATCGGCTTTCATCATATCCCAAAAATGCTTACATGTTTCACTGATTTTCTGTCCATGGCAGGTGGCTACTTCTCTCAACAATTCCTGTTCTAATAGTATCCCTTATTGTTCTAGTTATTTCTAACTTAGTGAGCATGGGATCTGTTCTACATGCTGTGCTCTCCACCCTTAGTGTTGTGGTGTATTTCTGCACCTTTGTGATGGGCTTCGGGCCCATACCCAACATCCTTTGCGCAGAGATCTTTCCTACCCGTGTACGTGGGGTGTGTATTGCCATTTGTGCCCTGGTATTTTGGATTGGTGACATCATTGTCACATACACTCTACCAGTCATGCTCACTTCTATTGGCTTGGCTGGTGTATTTGGAATTTATGCTTCGGTCTGCTGTATCGCCTGGGTGTTTGTGTTCTTAAAGGTCCCAGAAACAAAGGGAATGCCACTGGAAGTTATTACAGAGTTCTTTGCTGTCGGGGCTAAGCAACAGGCTGTGGCGAAAAATTGACCCTTTTTTCACAGAGAACGTGAATCACAGTTACTGGTGGGGGGTGTCTGGCGATGTGAACAATATGGTGGATATCTATGCCAAAATGGAAATTTTGTTGCGCTCAAAAATTAAAGGAATGGAAGAGCTCATGTTGACGCCAGAGAGGAAGAGGGGAGAGGAGACAACATAAGAAAGAGGCTCAACACTTGTGGAGAAAAATTGTGTTTTTCTTTTTACCTTATAGATTAGTATGTTAACGGATGGTATGGGTTGTTTCTTCCATTGAAGTGTTTGAAAGTGAGCAAGTGATTTTATTAACTATACTTTCAAAGTCAATTATTCAATGGCCTTCTGTTTTCTGAATGAGAGATGCTTCATTTCAATGATGATACTTTTTGACGGCAGACGGATTCGTCTAGTAATATTCAGGTTGTTCCTTTTGCCCTGCAAAAACAAGATTTAGGCTGATGGGTCAAGCTTGTTTTTCGTGTTGGATAGTAATGACTGAAATATATGTTCCTGAAACCACTGCGAAGTTCTGTAGCAAAGGTTTATTTGGAAACTGAGGATATTCTGATTTGTTTGATACTGTGGTTTTAGATTACAATGATAGAGGTGAAATCATAAACGAAATACGAAAATAAAAAAGGACAAGAGCAAGAAAGAATTACATTAGTACAAGGTGGCTGGTCACTGTCCCCCTACTTAACGGAGGGGATTTCTTTGGTAGAGGGGTTAGTGGCTCTGCTTATCGCAATGACTGCCCCCGCGGCAAACACAGCAAGGGGTTTGGGCGGGGAGCTTGCGTAGCATTTTTAAAGTTCATAATAAAGGATCAAGATCATAAGCAAGTCTCACATTAATAGTTTTATTTGTATTTGGTTTTTTGAAATGAACTATTTTCTAAGGCCAAATGGAGCTATTAGTAGAACAAAAGTTCTATTGCCACCGCCATCAAAGATCAGTTTTAGAACAAAATTAGGCTTAGGCTTGGAATAAAACTTTTAAGATAAAAAAGCACTAGTTCTTGAAAGAAAGGGTAAATTGTATTTATATGCCCTGATTTTTGGCAAAATAGCATTTACACCCCCCTTATTTTTCAAAAAATGCACTTACACATCTTGTTGTTAATAAAATTATCAGTAGATATTTTCAAACGATCTTTAGCTTAGGGCATGCGTACATTTTTTGTAACATCATAGGGGTAAGTATCATTTGACCAAAAGGTCAGAGGGTGAAAATGTAATTTACCTTAAACAAATAAGTTTTAAAATAAAAGTTTTACTATATAAAGAATAATACAACTTCACGAGCTAAGAGACAATTTAGAAATGCTCCATGAAGTGGAGGTCTTTGAGTTTCGACAAAGATTATATCCCGACTTACCTTGGTACTTATGATGTGTAGGGCACATTCCCCTACTTCTTCTAGTTGGGTCATAAGGGTTTGGGCATTCCTTGTTAACCAAAAAAATAGTTTTAAATATCAAGCATTTTGATTAAAATGAAATAGGGTTCTCAATGGCCTAGCCATATATATGTAAAATAACTAAGTGACTTTAAAATAACTACTAGATCTAAAGTTGGGCATTTGTCTATCACCCACACTCCGGGTAATATAAATATTAAATGATATTCTCATGTGCCTAAAAATAAATCTATGAAAGAGAAAATTGATCAATAGTTGAAACGAAAAAACTCCTCACTGGACTACAGCCTTCTCGAAACTCTCTAAGTGACCTCTTCTTCCAAGAAAACTTAGATAACAGATGATGTTGTGTATACAAGTATACTTTAGTGGGATTGAAAAACCCAAACAAAGATTGCGACAAAGTACATTGAGAAGGAATCAATCAAGTAAATATTTTGATAAAGGTCAAACCAAAATGTACATATCTTTCAATTTCACAATCATACATACAAGCAAAAGGAATCTATCATCGAAAGGTTTTGTAGACATGATAGCCTTATCTAAAAGTTTATGATTCATACTAGATATTGGATTATCATAAACTTATCTTCAGTCTCTACCTGAAGTCCACCCCGCTCCATATACGCTATGAAGCAAATGCCCACTAGGGCTCGTGGAACTTAATAGTCGAGATCCGAGATCTCAATTTTTATTATTATTAAAACCTCTTATATTAAGTTGCGCTGGATCGACCATCTTTTTATGCTTTGATTTGATGACCACCAATGTCACATCGACATGTTGAACCCTTAGCGATAGTGAGTTGGCTGGGGAAGCCCTCCTCACCAATGGCATACTAATGCGTCGGTCTCACTTCTAGTGATTAGTGAACACCAACATGATTCTGCATGCAAGTGTAGGTATTGTTCCTCTTCCTTAGGGTTGTCAATGGGTAACCATTTACCCACCTCAACCATTCGTCAGATCCAAAATTCGTGGTTGGGTAATTGATAAACGGGTAACGGGTAGAATAAATGGTAATTTTACCAACCCATTTATTATGTAGGTATATGGTTAACCCCTTATCAATATCGTTACCCATTACCCGAATCATATATAAAGACACAGTTACATATGTTGCCTAAGGAGAATGTCTTGCACATGAAATATTTTATACTTTCATTGTGATACATTGAATAGGCTTTTAAGAAATATATATAAATTTATAATACCAAATTAAGATAGAGAAAACGGAAAGGAATGCGATCAATCTTTTGTGTCTTCTTACGTTATGCTTATTGCATAAAGTGTATATCTTAAAGAGCAAATATAAGTTTTATCTTCGATGAATCGCAGTATGAAAGTGAATGATGAGTGAGGGTATTTTGTGTTGAGTTAGCAATGAGAATTTTATTTTTTGGTTTTTGATGTCATATTTTTTAGTTTAGATAAGTGCCCAAAATTTTCTTTGTTATAGCTGATCAGAAGATTAAGGTTTGTATATATAACAAGATTAGTCCTGTATTTTGTAGTATATTGGTATGATGATCGAGGGACTTCAGGGTAATAGAAATTACTTTCAAGTATTGATTTTTTTATATAAGTTTATATAAGGTGTCATATTCTTATTATGTTATTTTTTTGTATGAACTGTGGGGTTTGTCTATGCAATATTGCTCGTGTCCTTATTGAATTGAATTTGTGATACTAAAAAATATAAATAATTTATGATAATTTATTTTATATTATTTATTATTTATTAATCTATTGACCATTTACCCGTTACCTGCCCATTTACCCCATGGGTAATGGGTAGGATATAGGTAATAAATGAGGAAATAGATAATGGGTAAGATATGGGCAAATTTTTTTAAAGCGGGTATGAATATAGGTAAAGCCTTACTCAACCCATACCCTACCCGTTGAGACCCCTACTCTTCCTCCCATCACTGACATGGACTCCGACATGTCATTGGCTATGATGATGATTAAGAAGAAAATGAACAGGCTATTTTCGATCAAAATAGGGTAAAACCCTCATACATTCGAAGTTCTACATACTTTATTTATAAAAATGGATGGTGAAACCATCCCAATTTGAAATCACCATTTTCGTACTTTGAAGTGTAAAATATTTCAAAGAGATCAACATGCACAAGTTCAAATGCATCAAGAACTTAAAGAAAATTATTCTCATACAAATTAATCGATTAATTGAGGAAGAAGACTACAATCCGACCTAAAATTTGCATAAGGCTCTTTTTTCCTGTGCAAATCCTTCGCAATTCCTCTCCTGAATATTCCACTCGCGCTTGGACTCCACATAGACTTCTCCTACACCCAAGAAATCTTGAGTTTTACTCTTCTAAAAAATATATATTCATCCTCATATTCCAAAATTGCAAAACCACATTGTTTTTTGAAATAATTGAATCAAACAGTTTTATCGACGCATCGATGCTTACATATAGTAGAAAACACTATTCATTGGTGTGAACATTGATGTGTCGGTGAATTTTTTTAATAATTAAAAATTATATTTTTTTCTTTAAAAACCACTAGGTGTCACATATGCACCCAACACGCATTTTGGAGTTACACTATTTCCAATGGCATGGCACTCGTAAATGAGAGGGCATGCAGATTTTTAATACCTATCACGACATATTTTGAATAGAAAAAATTAGCTAGAGCTGCAGCTCACTACAACTCCCCCATGGTTTTCTAACAGCTAGGGAGCTGTAGCTCTGGTTTAGACATCCTAATTTTAAATAGGACTCATATTAAGGGGTTGTTTGGGTTCTGAATTGTCAGAAGATTAAGTCGATTCAGCCTCAATTTAATACTAAATTTTTAAAATCTTATTTGTGCATAAAAGTTGCACTAAATTAAAATTTAGCACTGAAGTTAAATTCAGGCTATTTCAAGCCTGAATTGGCCTGAATCACTGCCCTAAACCCTAAAACCTGAATCACCTCATAGGGTGATTTAACCTATTCAATCTCCTAATCACTGTTTTTAAAATTATAAATTCTATATTTTTTAATGGTTATTGTTCATATCAATTTGAGCATCGAAAAATGTGTCATATAGGTAGGGCCCACTTTAAAAATTCAAAATTACTTGCCTTTATAGGATCTTGTTTGATATAGCTCGAATTTAGAAATGTAATGGTACGAAGAATGTATATATTTGAGTTTAAGAGAGAGAGTTATATTAGTTTAAAGTTTTAAAATTGGGTTTGATGCGATATTTAAATTTATTTTAATAAATTTTTTTACTAAACATAACTCACTTTTAGTGGTAAATTTTTTGAATTAATTTACTACTAAATTAATTTAGTGCCCAATAGAGTAATGCTAACCTGACGTTATATTATGTAAGTGAAAAGCCTTCTTTATCATCCAATGAAGTGGGCTTTTAAAACATAACGTCACTGTCGCATTTATCTTAACTATATTTCCAAATCAAAAGCCCAGGTATAAATCCAAGCCCATAAAAATACGGCCCTCTTATTCTCTGCGCACGTTATACGAGTCGGTCATCCTCCAACTATCCTACGCCATTTGCGCATGTTAACCAACATGAGGTGACCAGGGAGGACGAATTGTAAAGTTTCAAGCTTTGATTGAACTCAGTCCAATCCATAAATCGGAAGCCGGCCAAATTCCCGATACAGGGTTCCGGCGAGTGTCCGGAGGAGACGAGAAATGGCCCAGCAAGTCGATCGAGCTCCGCTGGAGAACCGGCCCGGTGTCCTTGTCGTCGGACCCCCCAACGCCGGCAAGCGGACCCTCCTCTCCAGTAACATCTCCGCTCCATTTCTCTTTTCTTTTCTGTCCCTCTAAAAGCTTTTCGATTTGTTTTGTGAGCTGGGTTTGATCCGATGGATTCAGTTGGTTTGCATTCTTCTTCTTATCGTTGCATTTCCTTTTGGAAGATAGGCTCTGATAAAAGGTTCATGCCTTTTCTCTTAAGATTAAGATGTGAAGCTCGTTCAATTAATTAGTGATAATTTACTGCCCATTTACAATCTTTTACAGTGCAATTGGCTATTAGGTTGTTCTTGAACTGATTGGTATCGAGCAAATGTTTGATAAGCACATCTGCTTTGAAGTCTTTCAGAATTATGGAATGATACATATGATAAAATTTACTTTGTCACTGCTTAAACGAAAGTAGTACTAGCTGATCCTTAATGATATAAAATTTTGCCCTTTTCTGATTCTCTAGTTTTCTCTAATTTGTGCTTGCATTTATTACTGTGACCGTGGCCATAATCATTATTCACGATTCTTACCTTCGGATGCTTATTGTCTGCTGTAGGACTAGTTTCTGCTGATGTATCAGAGACTGCTGATTTTTCATCAGATGTCATTTGCCATGGGTAAGATATTATTGGCATGCATTTTCTCTAAGTCTTGTTTCTTTTATTTGCTCTAAGTCTTGTTTCTTGTATTTGCTCTAAGTCATTTTCGTTAACGCATCATATGTTTTTTTGCAGTTGGACGATGGATACAAAATATTACACAGCTAATCTTTGCATATGGGTAGCTGATCTAAATGAAGGGCTTTCTATTGGCTCAATACCAATGTTGGAGCAGGTGGCTGCCTTGGTGCTGGTTTTCGACATGAGTGAGGTTAGATCAGAGACACACACACACAAAAATATGCTTATATCTATACAAGTTCTGTGGGACCTAATTATGAACGAATGAAACTTGGAAGTTTCAAAGTGAAGATAGCTAATCTACGTTTATCATTACTTGCAGCCAGATTCTTTTATTAATCTCCAACAATGGGTGTCTGGTTTTGATATTCAAAATTATGAAATACTATTGTGCATTGGAAACAAGGCAGATCTTTTGCCAGGCCACTTTGCGCATGAAGAGTATAGGAGGAGGTTGCAGAAGCATGGCGAATCCTCAAGTGATCCTCATCCAGAGTACTTGGACTTTGGAATCTCTGAGACTGAAGGCAGTAGTTTATTGGGGGACGAAGAACCCTCTCTAGAGGTAAAGAGATTGTGTATAGAATGGTGTATGAAGTACAACATTGAGTACATAGAAACTTGTGCATCCAATGCTGACTTTGATAAATGTAAGCATTTTGTGCCAAATCTTTGTAGAGGTTTTTCTTTTCGAGCATTATTGACTTGTCATTTATAAACAATAAAAGGTGATCTAGATAGCTATTTTTGTCAGGTATATCAGTTGATGGAGACCTTCAAGGCATTGATCGGATTTATGGGGCTCTGTCTGCTCATATGTGGCCTGGAATGATATTGAAATCTAGAAATAAGATGCCCAAATTACTACCCATGGAGAGAGAAGGTTGTTATCTTTTTGTTCCATTTTTCCCGTTTTCTTAAAAAAATAGGATTCCTTTCAAATTTGATTATTGTTCTGATATGATGGGCCCCTCTTTTTCTGCCCACTTCCATCCAGATTCCTCAGATGAAGAATCTGAATTTGAAATTGAATATGAAATTTTATCAAAGGGCTCTGCTGAGCTTTGGGATGATGTAGATGAAGCATGGGATACTGTGGATGATATTGGTGCTACAAGAAATTTAGCCAATGCTGATCACGATATAGTGACATTTCAAGACCAAGATCAAAAGTATGAAGCCCCTGTTGCAGATTTTGCAGGGACAACTTCTAGAGGACCTAGGCTGGAACTGTTTGGTGCTGAAGCAAATAGCCAAGGTAAGAAAATTGAAACAAATGCTGAGGTGGAAGATCAAATTTCTACCCCTGAAGCTGATGCCTCTGGTATAGGAATTCATGATGAAAGTCAACAGCAGGAAACAGATGTTGTTGCTCAAGTTCAGACAAGAGACTGTGATTTCCAAACAGAAAGTGCAGTTGAATATAAGATTTCAGTTGTAGAACCCCCAATAAGCCTAATGACTGAAGAAGAATCCAAATCCTCCAAATCGGATGACAATATGCACATGAATATGGAAGATTTGGAGCATTTGATGTGTGAAATCAGTCACATGCGTGAAAACTTGAGGTTAATGCCAGATTTCCAACGACGAGAAATGGCAGGAAAGTTGGCAATGAAAATGGCTTCAATGTTTGCAGAGAACAGCGATGAAGAGGGTTAGGATTATACGAGAAAGGGATCCAGATCATAAAATTCTTTGTCCAACTAGGAGACCATGAAATCAGTCCGCCTGATATTTCTTATTTATGAGTCAATTTTGTGGGTATAATCTATAGCTTTGAGGGTTACTTGTGGAAATGATATTGTATAAATTATTGAGAGACATAATTGATCATAAATTTTTGCGCATGTGGTAGTAATTATTATATATTACATCTCTTACATTGAATTTTATACACCATTGGTCGCCTGCTTGCAACACTCTCTTGATATCATCCAAAATACAAGTATATTTTTAGGCATTATATCAACACTTAGTGTGTGTTTTTTTTTACAACACATTGAAGAAACGTCCATGGATATTTAGTTCCTGTTTGAATCTACCAGGAGCAGGAGCATGTGAAGAATTAGTCAGCCATAAGGGGATGTCACATTTGAAGCTTACATCCTACACTACAACCACCAAAGCAATAAAGTCCAATCCTTGAGAAAATATGGTAGAATTCTCAAAGAACACTATCGGTGTGAAATGCAGGACGGTTAAATTTACATCATTAATTCATGTTGGGCAAAGGTACATATAAAAATAGAAACAATTTTATTTACATTCAAGACCCGGAATCCCCCAAGTATAATAGGCTTTACTCACCCACCATGCATACACACTTCATCATTGACAAAAAAATGCCTCACTCGAACTATTGGTGTCAATTTCAGCCGGCTATACGGTATCTCACATTGCCAGGCAGTTCATGCAGGTCATGAGTTTGTGCCAACTCAAAATTGAAAAATTAAACAAAAAAGAACTTTATGATTAACGAAGTTCCTCTGATGAGGAATTGTGTTCAACATGGCTGGATTTTGAGGCATTCATGGAATTATTCTGAGGGTTAGGAGAAGGGCTAGGTTCAACTTCCTCGTGCGGTTTGGACACTGACTTGAAAGGCCTTTCGAAATCTCTAATGCTGCTTGGATCAAGGGCAATTTTGTTGAGCTTCTGCTCCTATAAAGCACAAATGACAAAGAATAATCTGTCAACTAGAAGAAACAATGTCACATTCTCAATCACTCTTTACTACGTTCAAGCAGATACGGAGAATCATATACCTACTTTGAAAAAAATTGACATAAAAATGCAATTAGCAAGTGCTTAGTGCTTACCCTTTGTAAAGCCTCCAGTTTATTTTGCAATGCTTCATGCTCAGCTTTAATTCGGAATGGGACACCATCCTTTTGGTAAATATTACTCTGCACCAAGTCCTCATCAAGTTCACTAGTTGTAGTTGCGAAAGGATGATTAGCTGGGATCCATCTAACTGTATCAGGATCAACATCTGGGGGAACGAGGTCCCCTTCCTTGAGGAATATGGTGGGTCTCTTCCATTGATATGCTCGAGATCTCCTCTTCTGATGACTTGATTGTTCCTCTTTTGTAAGAGTCACAGGAGCCAAGCGATACACCTTCCCACACATCTCAACTGTTGAGTTGCTCTTCCCAACTTTCACTAAGGGGTTGTTGAATGGATCATCATACTTGAGGGGTGTTGAGCTGTGAAGAGTGAGGTGCATATGACAACATAAATAACCCTTTTAATAAATACTAAGAAATTAGAAATATATCAAACACATAATAATCAACTTCATCGAGTAAGAGCAATATATTTCAATTTGATCAACAAATACAACTCTCTAGTCTCAATAAAATGTTAACAAGAGTCGAAATGGAGCTGATAACATACATGCCTCTTCTATCATGCCTCAATTGCCCTCGCTTCACAAGCTCCGCCACAGAACCACGCTGATTTTGACGTGGCCTTTTACCTAGGATTTGCCTCAAGCAGATCACAAAAAATACGGTTGCAACACATAAACCAATAGCAGGGTTTGCAACTATCTTTCTCTTCACCTGAAAAACAAAAAGGTAAAAGAAAAATAGATAGCTTCAACTGCAAATATAGAAGATTGCTCAATGAAAGAGAAAATAATATAATCCAACTCCCAAAATGTTTATTAATTCTAAGAGAAATAGATATCAAATGGAATAGGGCATATGACTATTTAATAATATTGGTTAATTTGCACAGGATGCATTTCAAAAAATTTCAGAAAGACAACACACATTTTATAAACAATATGGAGACATAATAATAAGCTCTTCAATATCTGCACTGAGGTCAATGGGTCAACACTATATTTCGCAGAATCTGAACTCTTATCCTAAAAAAAGTTATTCTTCTCAGCCAATTTAATTACAAAATTTCATACGGACAAATTTGTTTGATGCCCACAATTGGTTTTATTTCCTTAGCGTATTCTCTATATGCACAGTTGACCACTTAGTATGCTCTAGTGTATTCTATACAACTTCAGCTCATGCAGTCTCTAAGACGATTGCTAAAGTGAACCAATGCTTCGGAAAATCAATGAAACTAACTCTAAAAGGTTTATGCTGGTTGCCCAACTTCAACTATCCAAAATAGGAGTAATCCCACCAAGAACACTGAGTATTAAAAACTCTTAGAACATGCACAGCGTCTTCTCAAATAGTGAGATTCTCATAATTTTATGTAAGTCACAGCCTATGGAAGCGCATCAAAACAGAGTTGAATCAATTAGCCAAAAATTCAGACTCTTACCCTCAGAATAACGGGAGGAAGAGCACTAATAGTCGCCTGCAATCGACCAACCCATTTTTCCGAATCCTCGCCACTCTTACCATCCGAAACTGGAGAATCTCCCACAGCTTTTACGATAAAATCCCGGCTCAATCTCCCACCACCCCATTTCGAGCTCCGGATTCGAACAAACCCAACCTTAACTACAAATTCCCGGGTACTTCCGCAGACCCATTTCTTCAAATTGAAAACTACGACCGGCTGAAAAGAATAAAGTAACAAAATCATCCAGAATTAGCATCTTTACGGACTGGACTTTGTGAGGTACATGAGGAAGAAAGGTGTCGACTTTGAGGAAGGAAGATCAAACGCGAACCTGGGTCGGAGAGGATTGGAGCTGAGGAAGCGAAAGCGATGTTGGAATCGACGCCATTGAAGGCTCGATGGTAGGGTTCTGGCTCCGGTCGGTCAGAGGCTTGCGGGCCGAGGAAAGGAACAGAGAACTTTTACAGCCAATGGAGGTCCCTATGTTTAGCATATTTATTGAAAGCCCCTCGGCTAATACATTGTGAATACTGAATACACACCCCTTATTGGGCCGAAGCGTTGCACAGCCCGGAAGGGCTCCAATATGGACCAATGACCGAAATGAGGGCCCAAAGATTTGGGCTTTTTGTTATCCATTAATTTCAAAGCTTGAGGTCATGGGCCTCATGCATTAATCTTTGACAATTTTTATAAGTGGAAAATTTGGCTAAACGCCATTGCTAATGAAATTTTTTTGAGAATACATGGTGTTAGGGAAAGGGAGGGGACCTGTTATGACCAAAATTTAGGTTGCTGTAGTTGGTTGGCCTTTCATTATGAAAAAATTATGTGTAGACTGTGCAGGTTAGATTGGTGAATGCAAGGGCTTCACCGGTGTCTTTTCCGGCAGCGGTAACCGAAGAAGCAGCCAGGGTTGAGTCACCCGGGCATCTTCGTTCGTTAGATTTTGATCCAACAGTAGACATTATTAGGGGGTTGCCTGCTCCATTCGCAGTTGGATCTCAATCCAATGGGCATACACAAGCTCACACAAGCGTGCCGTGCCATACCAACTTTAGCATGTACATCGTCAATCTTAAAATTGAAGGCTTTCATGTGCAGTTCATACCAGGCTAATTATCAACAACTAGGCTAATTATCAACAAGAAGCATGAAAAATCCTTTCAATTATTTGCTGTCCAAGGGGTGGGTGATCACCTAACTTTTTGTCAGCACAATGGTTGCCGCAGGTTTTCACAAAAATTCTCGTAGTCAGCCGCATTCTTTCCCTTTCCAGAGACAGAGAAAGGCACACAGGAATGGGCAGCGTTTGGCCATGTTGTTCCCATTTTAATTATTTTCAATTATAGACATGCCAATGGATAAGGTTGGCTTTTTTTTAAATTCTCAAATCTGGATTTTATGTAGTGTTCTAATTTCACAATGATTAGGCATACAACTATACATGAATCAAATTATAAATTATGTAACATAGGACCATGATCCGAGGGCTGTGAGTATGTCACTATTAGTCCGAGGCTGTTCGGATACAAAATTCAACGTTAGAATTTGAAATCTTTTAGTGGATTTGCTGACCAAGTTGAAATTTTGGCCAAATCTGAAGAAATTTTGGGATGGGATATCTTTTTAACTAGGATTATGCCAAATTTTAAAATTAAAATTTGTGAAGATTGGAGAATAATTAATTTTATTAAAATTTACATTCTCGCGTAATAATCAGATTTTATATCCAATGACCCCTTAGTGTCTGCTTATGGACCTTACAAGGGCTTGTAAATATTTGAGCACGTGAATTGGGCAATATTATTATCAGAAGTAGAGTTGCCACACATGCTCCCAAATGAAAACCAAATTGTTCACCTGGGCCCATGACAAGCACGTGCAAGTGGTAACCTTGATTTAAGTTTTCCAATTAAATAAAAACCAAATTGTTCACCTGGGGCCCATGACAAGAACGTGCCAGTGTGAACCTTTATTTAAGTTATCTAATTAAATGAAAACCAAATTGTTCACCTGGGGCCCATGACAAGCACGTGAATTGTTGATGTCGATTTAAGTTTTCTAATTAACTTTAAATAAATAATATTCTCTTCGTCTGACAAAAATATATACTCCCTTCTTCCTACATTCATGGCTACATATTAAAAAATGATAGTTTTTATAAATAGTAAAACACACATTTAAGAGAAAAAAAGAAGTAAACTCATATGACCTTTTTTTAAATACTTAACCAGTTAAATTTAACAAAATAAAGCTATTAATGTACATCAAACTTTTTTCTCAAATGAAGTTATTTTCTTAAGATCAGAGGGAGTAATACATATTAATAGCTCTATTTTGTTTAATTTAAATGGTTGGATACTTGTAAAAAAACTTATTTTCCATTCTCTTAGATGAGTTTCACTATCTAATAAAAACAACCATTTCTCCAAATAGAGCTATTAATATAAAACGGAGAAAATATATCAGTATAGGATCACCCTTTGTCCACTCTAAACCCTTGTGATTCACTAACTAACCTGACCTGTTCTTAACCCTTTTGATTCACTAACTAATCTGACCTGTTCTTAGGTAACCAAATAAATTAGGTCTTCTGTACCATTCTACATGATAATTAATGGTTATCATCTGAAGTGAACCACCTGCAGAAGCTTCTGTTTACTGGTCTTAATTAATGCCACCCCAATGGAGCTAATTGCAGATTATGACCTTCTTGGTTGTAAAAAAAAGGCCAAAAGTTAGCCCAAATGACATGATGAAAAGAAACATCCGGTGTCTGGATAAACTAAGACCGCTGGTAGTGCTAGGTATTGTATTCCCCAGTCCCTCTCAATGACTCAATATAATAATATAGGTCAGGACCAAAAGGGATGGCAGAGGTTGATCATCATTAATGTAAAAAACAATTAACTGTTGACTTAAACAGCTGATGCCTCCCCTAATCCTGACTAATCAACCACCGGTAGTCCTGTCAACATCTTGTGTAGAGACAAACACTTTTATGTTTAACACTAAGTAGCCATATAACCAATTTGTTTAATGGATGGTTAAGACACAACGGTGGAAAAGTGTATCTGCAATTTGGCACACCATCAGTTGCACCTTTTACCAACTATTTGGGTAGCTTGGACCAGTCACTCTTCAACATTTATCCAGCTCATTTTTACAAGGAAGCACTAAAAGCTCCAAAGTATTATTATCCAATTTCTTTATCTGTTGTATGATATCTAAGGCTATACCAAAAGAAAAATACTTTAGTGAGGTTAATTTTTATAAGTTAAAGAACCTTACTTTATCATCCAAACACCGCCCCTTAATGAGTAGGACCCATTTTTTTGACGGCACTAATCAACGGAGTTTAAATGATGAAGTAGGTTCTTGACGAAAATGTAGCATTACAAATACCAAAATCATAAATTGGGGTTTATTCCCTTTTGAATACAAAATTTATACTAATTTCTGATTTACTTTATGAAGAATAATAGTTATTTTGTGTTCTATCTTCTTTTTGCCATTTGACTCCCATTGGGGACCATATCTTTTCCTGCCAATCATTAGCACAAAACCATGTGCATCTGGGACACATTACTTTTCTCTTCTCAACAGACCCCTTTTTATCTCATACCCTTTTCAGATTCAAAAAAAGGTATCCGAGTTTTGTTCCTCTTGAACAGTTATAAACTGGGTCCAAACCCAATTTTCCTTGAATTACAAAAATTCAATGTCTATTTGAGAAAATTTTGCTCATGTACAATAAACTCATCACCATTCAAGTTCTTAATCACTTTTTTTATGGAAATACTTAAATTATAGGCACAGTTAGATGGATTATTAAAAAAAAACACATGGTAACCTGATAAAATCCTCTGAAAGTACATATATTTAAGCCAAAAAATGAATGTCCTTCACATTTTAAAATTAAAATACTTAAATTTTAGGCACATTTAGTTCAGTCATTCAACAAAAACATGGGAACATGATAAAATCCTCCGAAAGTACATCTATTTAAGACAAAAAAACAAAGTTCTTCACATTTTTAAATCAAAACACATAAATTTTAGGCACATTTTGGTTTTTTTGGGCCAAGAAGGCACATTTAGTTTGATTATTCCACAAAAACATGGGAATCTGATCAAATCCTCTGGAAAATCATTACTACCAATATTTCAATTTAAATCATTAACGTCAAGCAAGCTAAAATGAAGGGTCAAGCTGCAACTTAGAGGAAATTTAGTACTATATTCCTTCTGTCCCACATTAACAGTTCCATTAATTGGTTAATTTTAAATTTGAGCATATTAAGATGGCTCAATCTGCAACTAGATGCAATTTAAAAAAAAAATTCAGTACAAATTCTACCTCTTAATTGGAAAATTATACATTTTACAACACATGACATAGAAGATGCCAAATAAAAAAAACAAAATAATTGAAGCATTAAAGGTGTGATGGATTAGGGATCAGGGCAAGAACCTATTGCGGTGGTCTTCCCGCGCTTTTACGTCCCCCTCCGACTCCGGCCCCGGCGGGGCGGGGACCTCCCCGCACCTCCGGCACCGGGCGACGACGAGGACCCGGCGGCAGGAGGGACAGGACGAGTGTGACCCGAGCCACGTGTCGACGCAGCCCACGTGGAAGCCGTGCCCGCACTGCGGCAGCACCCGGATCTCGTCGCCGTCCGCGAACTCCGCCAGGCAGATGGCGCACTCGGTCAGCCTCCCCCCGGCGGAGGCGGCGGCACCGCTGTCGAAGGTGGTCCTGGGAAGCGCCCGCAGGACCTTCTTCTTCAGCCCCTTGTCCGCGGGCGGCGCCGCGGCGGTGGCGGCTGCGGAGAAGGAGCGGCGGAGCCAGGCGCAGCGGGCGACGAGGGCGAGCCCGACGACGCAGATGAGCGCGCAGAGGAGGGCCGCGAGGATGACGATCACGTCGGAGTCGACGGAAGGATCGGGCGGCGGAGCCGCCGGCGTAGGGCTAGCTCTGCCGCTACCGCCGCCGGGCGGCGCCTGCAGGAATCTGGTGGGAGATGTCATGGGCTTTGGGGAGGGTCCTTGAGCCCAGTAGTTGAGTCCACACAGCTTATTTATATCCAGTGGAAATGGGCTGGACCCTAAAAGCCCCTGAAGTTAGCTGAAATTACCAGGCTATTGTTTTGCCAGCCCATGGAAGGCAATGACGAATATGCCCCTACAGTTTGGCAAGATGGGCTTTGGTGGTTGATTAGTCATGTGGATGAGATGGATAAGAGCGATTAGGGTTTTTGGGTGCACCAAACTGGAGAAGATGAGGAAGTGGGTTTGATGGGATTGGACTAATTAGGGTTTGATGGGCAGATGCAACCAAACGCCCAAAATGCATATGTGTTGCTGTCTTATCTCCCCACAGGGATTGGTGGGGCCCCTTTTGGGTTTCTCTCACTTTTGAGTGGATAAGAACTATTGAGGAGACTTCTACTAAGTGGTGCTGCTCCTGTCCATGAAGAAGATTACTACTTGCATTTTGCCTCTTTATATCCTCTTTTTTCTTCTTTCTTTTGTGGATTTTTATGTTGCTATTTCTACATATCAATCATTGCCAAAAAGGTAAAAAGATTGGGCTAACTTATCCCATTCTTCAATATAGTTTTATTGATTTATTTAGATGATTCTTTTGTCAATTAGGGATGTAGGTCCATGGGCCTTCTCAACATGGCGAGAGCCTCTTAATGCATCTTATGTCTCTACCTATCTCCTTGACCTAATAATAAGTACTTCCTTTGTTTTATTAGTAACTTCATTTAGAAAAAGAGTTTGTCTTATATTAATAACTCCATTTGAATCAAGTTAAGTGGATGAGTATTAAAAAAAATCTCAAAAACTTATTTTCTATTCTCTTATGTATGAGTCTCACTTTTCAATAAATTAAACATAATAATTTTTAAAATGAAGAAGCTATTAATATAGTAAGGAGGGAGTATAAAATAAAATCTAGATAAAATCTTTTTGGTTTCCATTGAAGTGGGGTCCAAGCTCAATTAGAGGGCACCTTGTGGGCGCTTTGTGGGCCGACAAATTTTAATTTTCTTTTGAGAAGACACAAGGAAGGTGTTTCTACTCTGCCAAATAGTCCTCCACCTCTACCTTGTAGTACATTGCCCTTTGCCAACTCCATTGACTGGTACGATGTTGAGCTAATTTTCAAAATTTTATACCTCCATATTTGACAAAATACATAGGAAAAATAATGTAGATGAAATGATATGCACACTAAGGAAGCATAGATATAGATATGAGACACTGATCTAATACGGGTGCGGAGATGTGATAATTTTAAAAAATATTAAGATACGATCTGTGGAATATATATATTAAAATATTATTTTTATATAGCTTTAGGTATATTTTAAGTTAGTTCTTATATTAAAAAGCTTGATTATAATGAAAAATATAGTTATATGTCTAAAATGTAATTACAAATACCTTATTTTTGTTGAAAATATTTTCCCACAAAAAGTAATATACTGGTTTGGAACCGTTTTAATTAAATCTTTTGAATGAAAGCACATACGTCTAAGTCATAATATTTGTTTAATATTTACCTTACTTAAAGAAGATTTTAATGAAATAATTTATAACTAACATGAGATATCAAAGGTAGGGAACATAGACAACCACATTTGACATAGATACAGATATAATACAAATATGACACCTATTTTGAAATATTTGTGCTTCCTAATCATAAGCAAAGCAGAAGAAATAAAAGTACAATAACCGGTAAAGCTATAGTTCCTTGACAGCAAGATCAAGGCCTCCACCGTGGGATGGGACCCTCCAGCGGCCACTTGTATGAAATCAGCTTAAAGCTGCCCTGATGTGGTGGGTCCTATGGGTTTTAGACCGTAGGATGTTCACCACAGAACTTAAAGGTGACTTCAATCATGAAGCTGTAGATAATGTACGGCAAAAGATAGCAAAAAATAGAAAGGAAGGAGATTACAGGTTTCAGGGCCGCTCCATTGGAAGTGTCCACACCCAGAAAGAGAAAGGCTTGCTTGATGTTGGCTGAGATGGATAGGCACGACCAGAAGGAAAGATGAACAAGTTACAGTAACATCAGAATGAATAGTGTACTAATAAGGGCCATTATTCTTAAAAGGAAGGGAAGGGTGTGGATTTTGCTGTTCAGAGATCATTTTGATGAAATTCTTCTGCTTAGGCTATGCAGCATTGTTGATAGGGATGCCATGGGTCTAGTTTGGATTGGGTTTTGTCAAAGCCAAACCTGATATCATTTAAGATATGGTAAACTTAAATTTGATTATTCAAGTTAAATTTAAAAATTGAAACCCAACCCATTGGAATTGGATGGGGTTACGTTTTGTTAAATTATAAAAAAAATTAAAAAATTTATATTTATAATTTTAATTCGGATCGAGTTGGGTTACCTGAAACCAAAACAAAACCTGAATAGCTATTTGGATTGAACATAAAAACCCAAACTAAACTTATTAGGGTCAAGTCCAGTTTTACCATATACCCGACCCAAGTGACATCCCTAATTGTTGAGAGTTGTGGGCTCCATCAAAGACAAGCTCAAAAACGATATCACAGGTTCTCCTTGTGGGAACATCTAGGATGCTGTCGTTTTCTCTTTGACTTGAGAAGTACCTTACACAGAGAGGAGCTAGCCTTTAATACCTTTTTCCTTTTTCTGTTTTGGATGCTTTCTAACTTTGCCCTCCTTTCTCTACCTTGTGTTTGGTTTGGAGCAGTATTTTTCAGTTAGTGAGGCTCCAGTGGCCGAAGTTGAGGTGATTGAGCTGTAAGCTAGAAGTGACTTGATAAGATTCCAATGCATGTGAACCTCTTTCGCTTCCCAATTTCCACCACCAATGTGATCTTAGAGAAGAGGCTACAATTGTCGGGTACAGTCACAACTAGTGTGATGTGAAGTTCAGATGCAAGGTCGTTAAGTGTGAATGCATAGAGTTCAGTTTATGAGGGACTCTTCTAAAGCCTGTCTTTTGACATAGCACGACCTTTGGACAGTATGAAAAAGTGCTTAAGACGCCTCAGTAGCTAAAAGAAACGTTAAATCTATCAAGTTTCCTAGTGCACATTGTCCATCATCTATAATTTAACAGAAAATCAAAAGGAGAGGAAAACAAGAGAAGTAGCATAAATCTCAGCATATTCCTCATTATCACTCGCTTCCTCCCAATGGTGCAGGCTTTGCAAATGAGAAATCTTCTACATCAACATGCCCATCTCCTGGGCTAGTTTCTCTTATCCCTGCCTGATCCTGGTTGCTAACATCTGCAATCAACACTGCCCTTTGTGAGTTTGGAGACATGTCATCCCCTTCCATATCTGACATGTCCTGATCTGAGTAGTAATTCCTGCTGGACGTGGAGTTTGCTCCGCCCCTCATGTGTCCAGTGGTCTTGAATCTCTGAAGTGAGTGACTAGGAGATGCTCTTGGGCTCACTCCTGGGCTCTGGCCTAGTGTCCTGCTAGGCGACCGGGCCCCTTGTTTCTTCTTTGCAGCCATGTGCCATTTCTTGAGAGCCTTCGCTGTCTGCTCGTCGAAAATGGACTTCTTCATCTGGGAACCCATCTGGATTTTACCAACAAATATGCAAGGTGAGCTGCCAGACATGGTGATCTTAGAGAGACATGGTACTCTGTCCGTCCCACATTAATAGCACCATTTGGAAACGCTATTATATCAAGTTTCCTTGTTAATCTTAGTACATTTTGAAAAACCAAATGGAACTATTAATGTGGGACAGAGGGAGTATACATAATCATCTGGTCATTTAGCACTTAAGTCACATTTAAACAAAACTTGTTCTTATTATATGTTAATGGTTTATATTTTTAACCAGTATCATCTATGCTGTATTTATCAAGGTATTTCTCAAGCAGTTAGAGATGTGGCAGTTGAACATCCTGAAGCTTGGGCATATAGTGGCCCTCTAGGCTAAGTGCTTCTCCTTGATTACAATCCTCCAATGGTCATCGGCGTTATACCTGAGATACCAGTGCATAGAGAGGCAGTGTAATATAGCTGCACAAGAACAAGACGCCCACCCTGCAAAGTTACAATGAAAATAACATCATAGATAATTACAAGTAATGATATTAAGCAACACAGACGAGTAATTGGTACGATTAAAGCTTACCCAAGGATAATTCTTGCAACAATTAGCCGGAGATTCTCGTGGAAGCAAGACCTTAATCCAAACTCATACTGACCAATTACCAAAAGAGGAATCCGTTGTTCAAATATGATACCAAGGCAAGGAACTATCATAGTAGCTCAACGCAAGAAGAAAAAGATGATTACCCAAATCCAGAAGAAGTATATAATTTCAAATGCATTCTGCACAGAATATAGCAGCGAGTAAATAATTTGAAATAAGTACCTTAATATCATTTGCCAATCAGAATTGCTTTTGCCAAAATATGTTTCTTTTTAATAATAATATGTTGGGAAAAAAAAGGTTTCTACTGTCTAACAAAGATAAGGAGCAAATGTAACCTGAAATAATGTGAAATGGATTAGAAAGAGAACTAGTCTTGGTCTACCAAACCAGAAATGATTGTCACCAGGTTGAACAAGAGGGATTCCTTGTATTACAGCATGTTGTTCTTTGATTTCAAGTGCCATCCTTGCAATAATGGCTTGTAATTTTGTTCCAACTGCCAATATTATCTGTGAGAAATAAACATTGTCACCTAATAACCACAATGTATAAAAAAAATTTCTTTTCTAAATTCCAATTACTTACAATGGAAGGAAGTACGGATGTCCAGAACATTGTCTGCCATCCTGAAGAGATATCATATAAGAAATCATTTGAGTCTCAACATTAAGTACTATTTTTCTGGAGGGAATTGTTGCAGAGAAGATCACTGACCACTAACATTGAGGAGAAGAAAAATGATCGCTGAAGCCCATAACGGAGGACTGTATAAGTATTAAATTGAACTTAGCAAAGATATATGAAACATGATTATGACAGTCGAGTTGGTTAGCAATGAATTAGAATACTGCAAGGCCACATTGAGAGACATAGATTAGGAACAAAATGGTTATCCTAAAGCTCAATTGACATCAATATGAACTTCTAATATATCTGAATTTGTTAGCTTCTGCATAGGCCATGGTTTATCTATTTCTTAGCTTATTGCAAAGTGACACTTTCTTGGCTTCAAAAATCATATTTCTCAAAACTAACACTAAATATTCTTAGAAATAAAAAGCTACTGAGAGGAAATATGTGGCCTTTAATATTTTAAATATTTATCTGAACGGACAATTTGTAGTCCAAGAATTGAAGTAGCATAAATGTTGGAAGGTAGTACTGAGTAAAATTTACTTTCCAAAAGATTCAGTTTCTTTTCTCAAAACCTCCAATACCCAATGACTGAAGCATAGATATTGCCTTAATGTGGTTTCAACTGACTTTTGGAGGAGTAGAGAAATTAATTTAAAATAAACATAAATCTTGAAGTATTTTCCGCATAAGAGACAGCTCCAAGCACATGCATTAATGCATCTTCCTCAACTGTAGGCACACCAATCCAGCCTTAGTTGGACTGGTTGGGGGAGACGTCCCAGGGTCGAATTCCATTGGCGTAAAGTGTGGGTGAGTCTTACCTATAAAAAAAAGAAGTAAGCATGGTTATTTGTGATGGTTTGGACATGAGCAAAAGGAAGGTATAGCTAAGTTTTTATGAACTTTTTTACAGGGGAAAGCAGAAACCAAGAAGGGATTGATGGAGAAATATGGCAAAATAACCTTATCCCTACAACGACTTTGAAATCATCTTCTAGTGACCTCTTAATATATCTTTGGAAGTCAAACTTGCTCCCGGGTGCTAGATGAACCTAAGAATTATATTCATGCATTAGAGGAAGCAACTGGCTCATCTACTTGTCATTTTCCTAGAATAAGTCAAAATGGAAAGATTATCTCCACATAAACAAACTAACAGCAATAAATCCATGGCGCATGGTCAAGTAATCAGTCTTACGGACAGATCTCAAAAATTGTCGAAAAAAGTTCATCTGCATAGAAATGTCCACTAGTTAGATCACAGAAAATTATATGATTTCAGAAAAACATAATTCTTTCCGTGCAAAAATATCTCATGGATTAAAGGTTCAACATAGACTTTCAAAGTCACATTCTAGTGAAGGTGGATTTAGAACTAGTGCAAAATTATGCTATAGAGTACCTATACCAAGCAAAAATTATTAGTAGAAGAATGACAATCCAAATTTTCAGAATATTTCAAGTCAATGCAGGTTGGGTAACAAAAGTAACAGAGAAGCACGAAAAGATTCAGATTTAAGAATTCAGCACCCATGAACTTAAAATCAAAAGTAGGTCTTACCAGATAGAATGAGATTGAAACCCTTGTCCACCAGCTTGTATGCGCTTTCACAAAACTTGTATCATAGGCAAATCTGAATCTCAAAGGATCTGAAATGATGTTAATTGTGTCATAGACAACCAAAAATCGAGGAGGAAACTTTTCTTTGTTAAATGGATTGGCAGAGAATCTAAAAAGTTGATTCCAAAAAACTGGCCAACTGATTGATACAAAATTACATGACGGCTTTTAATAGCTTGACAGATACCATTTGAGAAATCATAATCAGGGGATAAGGTTTCTTTTTCCCATTCCTTCCACCGACGAATCTGTAACAAAAAGAGATATTTGACAAACTTCAAATTTGTCAGTATAGATTTTAACTAAAGCAGAAGCCATACTAATGTGACCCCACTTCTTTCACTCACCTTCAATCTACCAAGGGCCATTATCAGAGCACTGCAAGCTACATGAAACACAGCCAAGAAAAATATGAAGATGTGTAACTGATGTATCCCTTCTGTGGAAACCAGCGGGACCTTCCCCTGTTGACAGGGATGGATTAGTTATCAGGCAAGCGTACGCTACTTACTCGTTTCTCGAAGCACAGATGTATTTTGCATTAAAGACGGAAAAATAGATCAAACTACACAACTAGACTTCATCTGTCAATTCTAACTGCTTGGAACATAACATGTAAACCTGACATATGAAAATGCATACTGATGCCTAATAAAATTTAATGAAAAAGCTCATATATTTCAGCACTTTAAAAGAAGATTAGTTAACCAACCTCAGAACATTTACTACCCGAAGATCCTGCTGCTAAAATTCTTCTTTGTGAACTAAATTCTATAAGTGTTTCTGCCCACAGAAGCCTCCTTTGATGTCCATCCACTGCCCCTGTAGTTACATCAGTCTTCTTAACTGCACAGGGCAACATTGTGTCTGCAACTTTTTCTGTAATACAGATTCGGGAAATGTAGCTCTGCCCAAAAGTTAGAAGCAAGGATATAAAACCAAGAATCATCAGCTCTGCAACAAATCCAAATAAAACTATAAGTTAGTCAATGTTTTGTAAAGCACATAATTTTTCGTTAACAGAATTCAAAGATTAAAATTAGCACCACAACAGATTCATTTCTTGAAGAAAAGTATGCTCACCAGATTTAACCTTTTCAAGAGCTTCAAATAATGCTGTCTTGCGTCTCTGAGTAAACCACTGAAAGTCCATATCATCCAAAGACCATATCAGTTGTATAGTTCTATTACTATTTCACTTTTCAACAAACTGGAAAAGACAATGTATGGAGCAAATTGTATCCACATACACATGTAGAGTGCCAAAAAAATTGCCAAGAAAATTGCTCCACCATTCACACAATATTATCAATTATAAGAGAAAAAAAAGGTCTATAACTGAAATCTGAACAAATGAAGTATTAAACCAGTAAAATACCTTTCTATCCCTAAATAACATCCAGCACGGTATAAGTACAGTTAGATTGCAACAAAGACAATAAATCGAAAGATAACATGAGCATCAAAACTAATTAACCAACAGCGGAGAAGGACATGCCTTTCAATAAATATCAGATACAACATAAGCAAAACAACCAAATGAAGCAAACTCGACAAATGATAAAGGGGAAAGAAAGAAACTCAGTACCTCCCCAACTCGGTGAAGAAACTTTTCAAGGACAATAGAGATGAGTACAATAACAGCACAGACAGCAGCAACAGCCCATGTGGGTGTTTGATCCAGCTGCCTCTCACCCACAACTCCACCTCCTCCGGCCATGGCCAAGATCAAACGACCAAGACCAGCAAAATCCCAACAGGAAAGCTGCACAAATCTACATGACCCTTCTGCAAGCTGTCTTCTTTGTGTTTCAGCTCTTCTCCACCATTATTGGATCCTGCACCCAACCCGGGCCGGTGGGAGAGTTGATTGTGGAGAGAATTCATGTGGGCAGTCATTGAAAATTGTGGCCTTTGGGACAAGCGGCGGTTTTTTTAATGTTTGAAAAGCGGTTTCCCGGGAATGCATCAATGCTCATCTTATAACGGTCAAAGTGTTAACTACCACTCGTGCTTGAATGCATTCGATAGGTTTGGCAAGTAATTAACAAAGAATCCTTTTATTCCAACCCAGTTTTTTATTATTTACCCCCAAAACTAAAAACTCCATAGATTATAAAATTAATCAATTACCCGATCTTTTTTTTACACTTACCCCACCTCACTTCACCTTCCACACCTCCCCACTCCCAGCCGTAGCTACCCCCTTCCCATCGCTGAGCTTGCCTCACCCTTTTGACATGTGAAGCTACCCTTGACCCCTACTGTGCTTTCTAGCTCCCAACTTGGCAATATGAAGTTCCCTTTGTAAAATGGTAGAGGTGAGGCTTGGTTAGGGTAGCACATACTCCATCGAAAGGTTTTTTTTGTTTTTTGAAAAGGGGTAAATAATTGAAAAAAATGGGTCGATTATAGGTTAAAAGTGAGAAATTTTAGTTTTTGTCGATGGGGTAATAGATCAATGGGGTAAATAATAATAATCAATAGGGTATAAATTAATAAAGGCATTTCCAAAATGGGCCTATTGCAATCAACGCATTTGGATTACTAGTTCCCCTGAATCTGAATCTAGTTGACTTTTACCTAGGTAGGAGGGCAAGCTATTACTGTTTTTAGTTTAAAATATTATCTTTTAAAAATAAAATATTTATAATAACACAAAATATTGCTAAAACAGGTGAAGACTCATTATATTTTAGGTGTTTACAATGTTACATTATTTTAGCAATATTCCTAAAACATTTTAACAGTATTACCAAAATGTTTTGCCATTATTGCCACGTTTGGGAATTATCGCTAAAATATTTTTGCCAAAATATTTCCGCAATAGTGCCAAAACGTTTAGTGAAATACCATAAGTATTAAATTAATTAAAATTTGATAAGGGAGTTGATATCCTTTCAAATAACATGACATTTTAACATTTTATCTCTTTGGACATATAATTCTACGTTTGTGGCACACGTGTATAGAGGGTTCATGGCCGATAGTTTAAGTACCAAACAATTTTTACTTAAATGATTACATCTCTTAGAAATAAAATATTTATAGTAACATGATAAATTGCTAAAACTTTTCAAGACTCCGTGACCATTAATAGCCGGGCTGGTTTTTAAAACATTGGCAATTAATAATAACAACTACCCTGTTATATATATTAATTATTGTCTTCAACAATATGAGAAATTGAGTCCTACCACATGGGTTAAATTATTTTTTTCATAACAACCATTTGGGTTAAATTGTTGTCCTATCCACTACTGTTATCCATTAATCTAGCATATGATCATTCCATTTGGAGGCTCACATATCTTATAACTTAAGTTGTAAACAATTTATTAAAAAAAGAATTAATACAAAGTAATATAGCCATGATCAACAATTCCACTATTCAAAGGGGATATACGAGGCACCCACTTTAAGTCATAATTATCCAACTTCTATCCATGAAATAGAATCCAACATACAAGTTGATATGACTCGATTAACATATAGTACAAACTTTATCAGTATAATCAGCTCTACTTTTGTCAACCTTCATTTGTCAAGTAACTACAATTCACCTTCTCTGTCTAATCATGGGCTTGTGATATGCTTCTCTTACCAGTTGTAATTTAGTGCACACATCTCTTATATTTTTTCTATCTCGTGGAAGATCAGTTGCACATGCAATTCCAATTTTGAAGACCGATAACAAGCAATCTTCAAATTTGACAACATCAGTGATGTTTTCTTGTGAGAGTAGTGTTGGATCAACAATTTCTATCAATCTTTCTTTCAATGCCATTTGTGCATGCTTTGTGATGTTGACACCATCATTGAATATTTTATCTGTGGGCCTTTTCCCCGAGAACATCTCTAACAAAATTATACCATAGCTATACACATCCCCTTGGGTAGTAACCTTACATCCAGTACCGTATTCTGCAATTGGTCTCAAACAAGAATCATACACCTCATTAACACAATAATTTTAAAATGAATGTAAAAGACAACTATAAGCTTTTGCCTAGAGAAATAATAATATGTTCATGCACGAATACAATATATCATGATTGGCAAATGACATTATTTATGGATAATGGGGAACGTACCTGGAGGAATATAACCAATAGAACCCTTTAGCATGGATGTGTAAGAGGAATCATCTCTTGCAAATAATAAAATTTTAGCTAGGCCAAAATCACTCATATGTGTTAGGTGGTCCTCATCAAGTAGAATATTGTTGGGTTTTAAGTCACAATGAACAATTGGAGTCTCACAATGATTATGAAGGTAATCCAATGCATGAGCAATATCAATGGCCACATCTAACCTTTTGTTAAAGCTAAGATATAAATCTTGATCAACGTGAGGATGTAACCATGACTCCAAATTCCCATTTGGCATAAATTTGAACACCAAAGCTTTAAACTCATTACCTTGAAAATCAAGACTTGAGCAAGAAGTCAACATCTTGACAATATTTCGATGGCGAATAGTTTTCAATGCTTTGCATTCAGCCGTGAAACTCTTAAGACTTCTATGTTCAATCCTTATCACCTTCACAACAATATCCATTTGATAAGAATATGAAGTTCCCTTATATACAGAACCAAAACTTCCAGCACCGATCAAGTTAACTGAAGAGAATCCATTGGTTGCTCGATGGAGCTCCGCATAAGTGATTTTCATGTGTAGCTCCTTTATAGAAGAGGTCAGAGATTGTTCATTTCCTCGCCGTTTTCTCCAGTAACGCACAAAAATATAGCAAGCAAAGATGAAAGTGCATGTTCCCACAATCAATGGTAGTACTATTTTAAGTGGAAAAGACTTTCTGGATTTTTTTCGGCCATGCTTTTGACATGAAGGCAAATGCAACTCAAATATTCCTCCACAAAGGTTTCTATTTCCTAGCACTGAAATTTTGCTTGCATTACTAAATGAACCTTGTTCCGGCACTTCACCCTCAAGGTTATTGAAAGACAAATTCAACAATTGCAAGTAAGTAAATTCTGTAAAATATGTGGGTATCGTGCCTGACAAATTATTGTTTGAAAAGTCAACACGTTCAGCTGCAACACTCAAGTCTTTCAATGACATTGGGATGGCTCCTGCAAAGGAGTTGTGAGACATGTAGATCTCTATAAGCATCCTGCACTTGCCAAGTGCATTAGGAATTTCACCGGATAATTTGTTGTTCGAAAGATCTAAAAAATTCATGTTTTGTAGTTGCCCAACCTCTGTGGGCAAGCTGCCGCTTAACAAATTACTCGACAAATCGAGTTCAATAATTGATCTGAGGTTGAAAAGTTGGCTCGGTATGTTACCGTTAAGGCTGTTTTCATAAAGATCAAGATATTGCATATCTGAAATATTTCCAAGACTTGGGGGTAAACTTCCTTGCAAATGATTTTGCAACAAATATAGTTGGTTCAAATGAGAGAGGTTGCCTAGTGAAGCTGGGATTTGCCTAAAAGTTCCAAATTGAAGAGATTTTCAATTCCCGAGGGGATTCTTCCGTATATCCGATTACTCCGAAGGGACAAAAAAATAAGATTACTAGAGAGGTTGGCAATGGAGGCAGGCAATGGACCATTGAGTTGATTTTTTTGTACGAGTACTGTTTCAAGGCTGCTAATATTGGCCAATGACGTGATAAAGTGTAGGTCATCGCCTTTTTGGTTGCCCAGTTTATTAGCATAGAAAGAAACCCAATATAGGTCCTGCAACTTCCCGAAATCAATCGGTATCGACCCATGAAAGTGATTGTCATCTAAGGCAAGTTGTTGAAGGTGAGAAGCATTAGACAAGGAATTAGGGATAGTCCCAGTAAAGTGGTTTGTGTAAACAGTAAGACGCTGAAGGTTGGGGAAGAAGTAGCCCATATGAGGGGAAATGCTTCCACTCAATTGGTTAATTTCGACTGCTAACACCCTAATATTGGAGAGATTGTAGACTGTGGGGGGGAACTTACCGAAGAAGTTGTTGCCACCTAATGTAAGAGCTTCTAAGCCAGATATCAAGCCAACCTCTCCTGGGATCACCCCATAAAAATTGTTGTATGCTAGGGAAAGCCCGGTGACAAACGAGAGGTTCACTAGAAAATGTGGGAAGACACCTGTGAGATTGTTTTTTCCAAGATAAAACAGAGTTAGCTTGGATAGAAGGCCAAATTCTGGTGGGACTTCCCCCACAAGCTTGTTGTGTATTAGATTCATATATCTGAGGTTGGAGCAGTTGGAGAGGCGAGCAGGAATGGCTCCTTCCAATGTGTTGTACGCCAAATCCAGAATTTGCAGACGAAAGAGACGGCTCATTTCTTGTGGTATCTCCCCATGCAAGCTGTTGTTGGGCAGAGTGACTGTCTTAAGGAAAGAGAGGTTGGCGAGGTGGGGTGAGATACGGCCTACCAGACCAAGCGTCCTGAGGTTGATTGCAGTGACTCGCTGGTGTCGGTGCCCGCAAGAGATTCCTGGCCAGAGGCAGAAATGGAGAGAAGCATTCCATGAGCTGAGGACTTCGTGAGGGTCATTGCTTATCTCGGCCTTGAATGACAACAGAGCTTGCCGGTCTGTTTCATTACTCAGATGTGCAGCTCCGTCTAATACCAGACTGTGGTAAGAAAAGAGGAGGAAAGCTTGGAGGAGAAAATGGAGAGGACACAGCCAACGCCATGGCGCGTGCATGTGCATTTGGAGACCCATTGTGTTGGCCTGAGGGATTTGTTTCGATAAGAATGGAAAAAGAAAGACACCAACATCCTATATATATTGGTGAGGAAGAACGTAAGATAATCAGTAGTCTCTTTCCTGGCAATGTCTTCCATTCATATTAGTGCCATGAACTGTTTATTGAAATGTGATTTGTCTTTGAAATGACCGTTTGTTTCCCCACTTCTTTCTTTTTACCATATTTGAACCACAAGTTGTATGTTTTTTCTTTCCTTTTTCCTGATTGAGCAGAGGTTGTAAATCTAACTGATTGGCCATCCCAGGAAAAAAACGGTGTAAATTGATTACATTTGATTTGCTGTCTTCCCCCTCTTCTACGTCACGGCAAAGAGTGTGGAACATCTGGTGATGCAAGTACGGCAGTGCACATTTTTCTCTTCGCAAGAGTGTGGAACATCTGGTGCCTTCTGTTTCATCTGTGGAAGTTGAGTGAGCCAACTATTCCTACTGTCTTATTTGGCATTGGTCTTGACTACGAAGGCTGAAGGAATTTGCTTAGATTATCCATCAATACATTTTTATGGCTCATGCATGTGCATTTGGAGTACATGAAGAAATTCCTGGCAGTTTCTAGGCCATTTCTGATAAATTTACCTCCAAGTACGGCCAGAAGGAACTAGACTTTGGTTTCCCAACGTATAAGCGAAGCCAATTGGGTCTCGATTCACTGAATTAAATCAGGACCCTACGCCTTATAAATAATCTGTATTATAAGGTATGAAAGTGAAAGCATACATATCTAAAGGTTTGAACTCATCTAATATAGTCGATTCTTTTGCGGACAAAATCATGAGGTGCTTCGCTTGTCTAATGTAGCCTCATAGATCTGTCATATGTCTCAACGATGAATTACTTTTTCCATTAATAATGAGAAGAGTATAAATCTTGGAACGTCTAGCCTGACATAGTATATAGAGAAAAATACTACTTCTACATATAGGGCTGCCAACGGAACGATACGGTTACGGTATAACCTATTCCATTACTATAACCATTTCAGAAACCTTTATCTATAACCGTTCCGTGAAGTAAACGGTATAGGTACTTCCATAACCGTACCTTCCACTAATAAACGGCTGGTTAATCGGATAACCATTATCCATTACATTTTTTAAAATGTGCTAAAAAAGCTAAAATAATTCTTTTTTATTCACTTAATTAAATATTACTAAGGTAAAAAACTAACATCATTACTACTCTTATTTATAGTTATTGCAAATAAATTGTAAAGATTAAACATGAAACATAAATGGATACATATATTAGGCATATATATATATATATATATATATATATATATGGAAAAAGTTAATATGAGCCTAGGCTCGTGCGCATTGGCGTGCACCCGGGCTCATTGAGCCGTCGGATTTATATTTGACGGCCCATCAAACTCACTGGTTTAAATGCCCCGTGAGTTTGATGGGCCGTCGGATGTAAATCCAATGGCTGAATGAGCCTGGGCGCACGCCGAAGCGCGCGAGCCCAATCTCATATAAACGGGACTATATATATATAAACTACTTATTTTTTAATAATTATTTCCTATTATATGAGTCCAACTTCAAGACATCCATGTAGTGCTTGTTTGAGAAGAATCCCAATGTGAGAATAATAATTGTCTTTTCACAGCCATCTATATTTAAATGTGCATTAAAAGCAAAAATGAGTACACATGTAGTAATACTCATTATCCATTAGTGTCTTTTTTAAGTAATGTTTTAAAACCCAACCAAGGAGCCTGACCCAGATTAGTAGTTGGGCCAATGTTTTAAAAACTAGGTTGACCCGGCAAGTCCGACTGGGCTCAATTGGACCCAGTTGATAAATCTAATAGGTTCATCTACTTTAACTAGTTAAGTTAACCCGACCAGGTCAATACGACCTGACCGATTGAACCACCGACCCGCTGCCTGGGCCAGACCGGTTTAATACTCTCATGAAAAAAATTTATATTGGAGACGGTTCCAACTCACATTCTGTGAGAGCCCATCAGCAAGCCTAACCCACCAGGCTGCAACAAGTTTGTTTATATACATTTTTATTTTATTTAATATTTATCTATTTTACATTGCTAAAAAAAAAAATCTCCACGGCAGGATTCGAACCCATGTCGTGATAAAAATAACATTTACACTCTTACCAACTGAGTTACAATGATTTTGTGTGAATATTGTACCTAACTTTCTATTTATTCTAATATATGGGAAAATTGGGTCAACCCAGGCTGACTGGTGGTTGAACCCAATCAACCCGGCCCGACGACCAATCTGGGTCAATGACCGGACCGGTTTTTAAAACATTGGGCTGGGTTAAGACAACCCAGGTTGATCAGATGATGACATCATCACCTATAAAATTTAAAATAGTTCCCCATATTTTAGATAAAGTTTCACTTAAACTTATTTGGTCATTCAAAACTTATTAATTCCAACCTATTTCAATAACTAAATCATTCCAAATTTTGCAATCACATATATAAACATGATTTGTAATATAATCATGATTCCAACCATATACCAAATCTCAAAATAAACCACTTATACCACTCATTCAAAGTTAAGCCAACCAACACTCAAACCAAGCTAATCGAGATGGGCCAAACAAGAGTTTCATTCTATTAGCCCAAGTTCAAACTTTGATTTGAGCTAACTTGAGTCTAACCTAGAGTAAAATAAAGCTCAGTTAACAATCCTACTCCAAACCCACCAATTATTTCCTTACACAAACAAACATTTCACAAGTTTAATTATTAAAAACATAAAAAAGACTCATGTGTTTGAGTTATCAAAATTTAATCTAAATTAACCTGAGAATTGTAAACATATTTTGTACAAAGTATCTATGTAGCTAATTAAAATTTTATCACATATGAATAAAGATAAATTATGACCTAATGAGACCATAAAAATTAGACAAATCAACCAAATGGGAAACATCAAAGCGAAGTTAGTTTAAGAGAATATAAATTATAAATGGATATTTTTTATTAAGAAATAGAGTTAGATATGAAATGCTAGAAAGAGGAAATTATATTCCAAGTAGTAGCTTATAACAATTATAGTAAATTGTTGAAAGTAGTTAAATAAATACAATAAATATTTGGATTTGAATAATATCTTTCATTGAGTAAATCACCGTGGTGAATTATGATATGAAGATTATTTTAAAAGATCATAAGTCAATCTCTTTTGAAATTAAACCACTTAAGACTAACGAGTATATATATATATATACATATATATATATATATATATATATATATATATATATATAAAATTTTTAAATATGACAAACGGGTAACAGATAAACGGGTATGGAAGAACTTTTTTCATTACCTTCCATTAAGATAACGGTTGTATAAAATTATCCTCTTATTTACCTATCGAATAAATTTAACCATACCATTTAACTTCTTAACGGTACGGTACATACGGTAGAACGGTAAAACGGGTACCATTGGCAGCCCTATCTACATACTATGTTAGTATATTAGCTTCTATGTACCATGTTAGGAGCACTATGTAGCATATTCATGGGCTCTGGTCATGTAACATGTTAAAAGAATATTTTTGTAAATCTAATTGGAAGAGTAGACTTGTCCATTTTTGTATTCAGTTAAGCCACATATATATACACAGACACATACACAACTAGACAAGGTTAAGATGCGGTTGGCACAACGTTCACGGGCTGTTCCTTTGGAAATGTTTATCATTTTGTAAAACCAAACACTATTTATATTTAATTAGTTAAGTACTCATACATATTATGAAATAATCACAGTAATATTAATTTAATTAGCACATCATATCTAAAATCAAATAGCTAAAAGAGGGCTTTTCCCAAGTGCAAATAAAGACTATATTCCCTGAATTTTACACAATATGTTGACCAATTACTAAATTTTGTTCTTCATAATCATTCTTAGAGTCCCGTTAGTCTAAGGTTTGGGTCATGTATACCTTCACACACCATCGGATTTTAATTTAATGTTGTACATTATGGGGCCCCTTTTTTTTATTAATGTGCTCGATTTAATGCTCATGATGCCCAGGCTTACACAAGCTCTCATGAGTCTATACTTATGTTAATTTTTTATTTATTTTTGTACTTGGCTTAAAGCCTCAATTCTTTTATTAAGGACTATTTGTATTTCTAAAAAAAAAAGACTATTTGTAGAAAGATAAGCTAGGTCCCACTATTACAAGATTCTTCTCCAAGAGGACTATTTGTATAAAGACATTTTATATGAGAAATGAAGATATATATATATATATATATATATATATATATATATATATATTCTTTTATTAAGGACTATTTGTATTTCTAAAAAAAAAACTATTTGTAGAAAGATAAGCTAGGTCCCACTATTACAAGATTCTTCTCCAAGAGGACTATTTGTATAAAGACATTTTATATAAGAAATGAAGATATATATATATATATATATATATATATATATATATATATATATTCTTTTATTAAGGACTATTTGTATTTCTAAAAAAAAAACTATTTGTAGAAAGATAAGCTAGGTCCCACTATTACAAGATTCTTCTCCAAGAGGACTATTTGTATAAAGACATTTTATATAAGAAATGAAGATATATATATATATATATATATATATATATATATATATATATATATATATATATATATATATATATATATATATATGAAAAAGTTTATACGAGCCCGGGCTCATATATGTCTAAGTGAGCCCGGGCTCTATGGGCCGTTGGATTTACATCCGATGGCCCATAATACTCATGGGTTTAAACCCATGAGTATTACCATGAAAATTATGAGCCGCCGGATGTAAATCTGGCGGCCCATAGAGCCCAGGCTCATGTAAGTATATATGAGCGAGCCTTCATGTTTGACGCCTGCAAGTGGGAATAAATGCATGGTTAGAATCATACACAGTCTAGATGTGTCAGGAAATGATTGTTGGTTACCCTTCTTGTTGATCATCACATGCAATAAGCAAGTAGCCTAGATGACTTAATATGAGTCCATTTTTATGGGAAAATGAGATACTTTTTAAACTATACTCCCTCCATTCAAAATTAATATAGCTTTATTTAGTAAAAAAAATATTTAATTTAAGAAATTGGGTAATTAAAAAAGAATATAATACTTATTTTCTATTTTCTAGATAAGTAGGTTTTATCATTTAATAAAAAAATTTATGAGGCTAGCCTGTAATGCCCCACAGGCACAACAAGCTGTGGCCAGCCCTTTGGCTACTAGGCTACCCCAGCCCGGCCCATGGCCCGCTGAAAGGAGTTGTGGGCCCTCGATATTTTTTAAAGAAACCTAAAAGCCCACTAGAGTGAGAAAAATTAAAATGATCTGGCGATCAGTCGTCCTATGGACCCAAATGTCCTCACATTGTTACCAGGTGTGCTGGCCTGGAAATGCAAGCCTGGCCCGGACCATTGCCCCTGCCGAGCAGGGCCAGGCCCACTAGAATACCAATCCGGACCCAAGCATGGCCCATTACAGAGGGTCGCACAACGGGTACTTCTGCCAGTGCCACCCTTTTATATATATATATATATATATATATATATATATATATATATATATATATATATATATATATATATATATATATATATATATATATATATATATATATATATATATATATATATATATATATATATATATATATATATATATATATATATATATGAATTACAATGCAAACAACATTTAGACAATGGTGAAAAGAATGTCAAATAGAACTAAGGGAAAGATTCCGGCGTCGGAAATGTACGAGAACTCACCGGGAAATGTACTTTATCACCCACTAGGACGAATGCACACAATGTGCACACGAAAACAAGTTATATGAATCATTTCAGGGCGAATATTGGATGTGGACGCCTTGCAATGAGTATGGAATTCTTTTGAACAATACAAAAGGCCGATTTATATTTATCTAAAAATTGTGATCAACTAACTCTGTGGGCTCCATCTATTTAAATAGTTATGTTTGCATCAGGTGGTCCCCAGCCCACGGGACCCATATATCCGTCCACAACATCACATATAGATGCTATTAATATTCTTATTTTTCTCTCCTTCAATGCAATATTGCTTGACCTATCATTGGCTGCTCTATACATGACTCAAGGTTCACTGTACCAGCTCTGTCTTTGGACCAAAAGCAACATAAATAGACTTTTAACTGAAATCTCAAAGGCACATACAAACAATATGTAATAACCTAGATTTTTCTGTGGTTTTTTATTTATTCTTTAGGAAATTGATTAGTTGTCTTAGTTTTCTGTATTACGTTTCTTGATAATTATGTGTTGGTGTTGTGCATAGCCACGATCATAGGTGAAAAAGATTTGTACGTTTTTAAGGGTTTAAACACGTAAGTTAAGGTTTCTGAGCTTAAATTAAAATACTTGGTCCTTGAGATGGGGCTTTTGGGTAAAATGGGTTGTTTTGGTCAAGTTGTGGTTTTAAATGGGAGTTCATCGTGCATCAGGAGTTCTCACGTGAGGAAAAGAAGTTGAGACGCGCGAGGTAGAGGTGCACGTGTGAAGAGGAAAAGATAAAAAAAAGTATTAAAACATAACGCAAAACACGTTTTGCATTTTGCATAGTACTGTTGGCCAATGAAAGGTAGCTGCCCACCTTTGTACACTAAGAGCTCCGCTGCCCTTCCCCCTTCGCCAGAGTCGGACTGTCCACTCACCGTGAGACAAGCCGTGCCGCCTTTGGCCCCCATCACGCCTCCTCCCTTGCAAACAGTTTGCTGGCCGGATTGTGGAAGAAATTGTTCTATTTTGGGTTGAAATGTTGCTGGAGCTTTTGAAAGCAGCCGGAATCCGCCAAAGGGATCGCCTGGCCACCACGAACCGGGAGGTATCACCCTCTTCCCCAATTTCATTTTGGTCAGCCCTTTCTCCTAAAATTTTGTTTGCGGACTGTTTTGGGGAATTCCTTCGTTCTGAGCCGAACCACTACTGTAGCCAACGGGGGGCCGTGAGCTATTTCCGGCCGGAAACTACTCCGCCAACCCTTTTGGGCTGCCGTCAAGTCAACATGCACCCCGATTTTCACTCCGACCAGCCATCTCACTCGCAGATTGCCCTATTTTTGGCCAAACCACTACTGGGACAGCCTAAAGTCGTCGCCTTGAGCCATTTATGGCCAATCCCGATGCCGTCTCTCCCACCTCGGGTTCTGACTTGTCTCCTCACATACCCTTTTCCTCTTCTCCAAATTTATTCTTCCCTTCTTGCATGTTCATCCATCAGAAAATTTATAGAAAATTTGCAAGGAGAATTGTCTGGTGACTATTCTGCCTTGCTGGCGGCCAGGACGACCACTACACTTCTTTTCCCCCCTCCTACTATGTTCCTAAACCCTACCCATGTTGTTGGACCATATCAACTCTTCTTTAGACATGCAGGCATCTGAATCGCCGGTGTGGGTGTTGTGAGAGACGTCCATAACCGCAAACATTGATTGGAGACCTCCATTGTAGTTTCCACCCAGAGCCGTTTCTTGTAGTGTAAGGGTGCGTAGGTTGCTGATTATTCACCAACACAGCCATTGTGGTACGCCCTGACCTCAATTTTGGCCCGGACGACAAGGTAGGAGACTTTGAACCTTATAAATTTCCTTTAGCGTGCTTTTATGATAGAATGCATGCTAAGACTAAGCCGTTTAAATGCATATTGCTTAGATGTATATTAAGGTAGAGTATGTCAAGTTCGTAAGCTAAATATTGGCGGTCGATGCTTTTATTATAAAATTATGTGTTAGTTAGTAGATTAGTCAGGTATTCACGTTATGACTCATTCCTGATTTAGATAAGTGGATGAGCAGAAGACCCATGTAATGAATTATATTTCCTTATAAATGCATGGGGTGATCGTTATGTTTATGCAAAGAATTATGTTTACATGTTCTAAGGGCTATAAAACATGTTGTAAGGTGTATGTGTGGTGTATAGTTCAGAACTATGAGTAGTTATACGTGTGCAAATGATGTACATAGGTTTGATAAGTGACGATCAGTTTTGACGGATTAGAATTTCAGAGAAATGAGACAGAGTCTTTGAGGTTTAGTAAATAGGCACATTAACATTTGGGGCTTAGATATAAGCTATTGGTAAGCTTGCAAACCATAATAGTAACTGCATAACTTATAAACTATAACTTCAACATAATTAAATTATGTAGATTCTTAATAAGAGTGAATTCTTAGCTAGTTTGACGGATTGAATACCGTATCGGTTGTTCTGTATCGGTTGACAACTGACTGATGGTTAGTTGTTCACTTGTAAGGTTAACATGGTTCATACCTTTGTGGTGATGTATTCAAAATATGTGTAAGTTTATATTTTTGATGCTTTGTTAAGAGCACCGTAAGCTTTCCACCTAAGAGTGACATCGTAAGTTTTTCTGCCCAAGAGTGACATTGTAAGTTTTTCGTCCAAGAAAGGCACTGTAAATTTTCCGTCCTTAATTGGCACTATTAGGCCTTTGTTAGCCTGATATGGCCCCAGAGAGTGGGTATTTGCGCGCTCAGGTGAGTAGTATCATCGATCTACTCTTACCTGTTTGATCTAGTGCCCTATGTGCACCGGTGTACTTTGCCTTTAGAATCTTTTTAGCACGTAGGTTTCTCCCCGAAGGTCAAGGTGACGCCCTATAGAGCCAGCGCATGAGCCTAGTCTCACATAAACAAGACTAACAAAATTAATTTAATTTTTCTACTTTTAATAGCAAAAGGGAACATGCAATCTATGTGCTCCCTTAGTTATGTTCGTCAATGGATCGAAATCCAACAGACCTTAGAGTCGGAGCTCATGCTGACATGCATGACAAGGGATCGAGATCTTGGTCTTTGAGAGTCATCGGATCAAGATCCGACAGTTCATGGCGGCAAACAACGTGTCCACCCTCTGTTCTCATGCAAACGAGAATAAATAAATAAATTAATTTTTTTTAAGATTTGATACGAATGGGGGCACACAACCTCCATGCCCGCCCCCTGAGTTGTGTGCGTGTGTCGTCTAAGTGAAATTCGACTACCCACCAAGCTGGGGCTCACACATGTCTTAGCAACTAAGACAGTTAGTTGTGATGCTTAGGACTAAACATCACAACTAATAAGCTTAGTTGCAACGTTTAGTCATAAGCGCCGCAACCAACTGTCTTAGTTGCGACGCATTTACATAAGCGTCACAACTAGTTTTTAAAATGTTGGTGTCCATATTCATATCACTTTGTCATGCAATTAGTAGTGTTTTAAAACCCAGGCCGGCTCGGCCGATCGGATCGGGTTCAACCGGACTTGGTTGATAAACTAGGCCAGTTCATCCGGTTTAATGGGTCATGTTGACCCGACCAAGTCAACATGACTTCGGCCAATTGAACCACCTACCCAGGTCGGACTAGTTTAATGTTTTATATGAAGTTTTAAGGAAAAAATTTGTGTTTTGAGCCGGATTCGAATAGTGCGTAATGAGAGTGCCTAACCCACTGGCTACGGTAGCTTTGGTGTACATATCTTACACGACTATTCTATTTAGTATTTATGTTGTACAAACAGTCTTACCTACTCTACCAACTGAATTACAAGAGTTTTGTGTAAATGTCATGCGTAACTTATATTCAATCTAATATATGAGAAAATTGGGTCAACTCAAGTTGACCTGCGGTTAAGCCCAATTGACTCAGCCCGGCCACCATTCGGCCAGGCCAGTTTTTATAACATTGGCAATTAGCAATAGCAACTACCATGTTATATATCTTAATTATTGTACTTCAACAATAAGAGAAATTGGGTCCTACCACATGGGTTAATTTTTTTTTCATAACAACCACTTGGGTTAAATTATTGTCTTATCCACTTCTGTTATCCATTAATCTAGCATATGATCATTCCATTTGGAGGCTCACATATCTTATAACTTAAGTTGTAAACAATTTATTAAGGAAAGAATTAATCCAAAGTAATATAGCCATGATCAACAATTCCACAATTCAAAGGGGATACATGAGGCACCCACTTTAAGTCATAATTATCCAACATCTATACATGAAATAGAATCCAGCATAAAAGCTGATTTGACTCGATTAGCATATAGTACAAACTTTATCAGTATAATCAGCTCTAGTTTTGTCAACCTTCATTTGTCAAGTAACTACAATTCACCTTCTCTGTCTAAGCATGGGCTTGTGATATGCTTCTCTTACCAGTTGCAATTCAGTGCACACATCTCTTATATTTTTTCTATCTCGTGGAAGATCAGTTGCACATGCAATTCCAATTTTGAAGACCGATAACAAGCAATCTTCAAATTTGACAACATCAGTGATGTTTTCTTGTGAGAGTAGTGTTGGATCAACAATTTCTATCAATCTTTCTTTCAATGCCATTTGTGCATGCTTTGTGATGTTGACACCATCATTGAACATTTCATCTGTGGGCCTTTTCCCCGAGAACATCTCTAACAAAATTATACCATAGCTATACACATCCCCTTGGGTAGTAACCTTACATCCAGTACCGTATTCTGCAATTGGTCTCAAACAAGAATCATACACCTCATTAACACAATAATTTTAAAATGAATGTAAAAAACAACTATAAGCTTTTGCCTAGAGAAATAGTAATATGTTCATGCACGAATACAGTATATCATGATTTGCAAATGACATATTATTTAAGGATAATGGGGAACGTACCTGGAGGAATATAACCAATAGAACCCTTTAACATGGATGTGTAAGAGGAATCATCTCTTGCAAATAATAGAATTTTAGCTAGGCCAAAATCACTCACATGTGCTACTTGGTCCTCATCAAGTAGAATATTGTTGGGTTTCAAGTCACAATGAACAATTGGAGTCTCACAATGATTATGAAGGTAATCCAATGCATGAGCAATATCAATGGCCACATCTAACCTTTTGTTAAAGCTAAGATATAAATCTTGATCAACGTCATGAGGATGTAGCCATGACTCCAAATTCCCATTTGGCATAAATTTGAACACCAAAGCTTTGAACTCATTACCTTGAAAATCAAGACTTGAGCAAGAGGTCAATAACTTGACAATATTTCGATGGCGAATCGTTTTCAATGCTTCGCATTCAGCCGTGAAACTCTTAAGACTTCTATGTTCAATCCTTATCACCTTCACAGCAATATCCATTTGATAGGAATATGAAGTTCCCTTATATACAGAACCAAAACTTCCAGCACCGATCAAGTTAACTGAAGAGAATCCATTGGTTACTCGATGGAGCTCCGCATAGGTGATTTTCATGTGTTGCTCCTTTATAGAAGACGTCAGAGATTGTTCATTTTTTTGCCGTTTTCTCCCGTATCGCACAAAAATAAAGCAAGCAAAGATTAAAGTGCATGTTCCCACAACCAATGGTAGTACTATTTTGAGTGGAAAAGACTTTCTGGTTTTTTTTGGGCCATGCTTTTGACATAAAGGCAAATGCAACTCAAATATTCCTCCACAAAGCTTTCTATTTCCTAGCACAGAAATTTTGCTTGCATTTCTAAATGAACCTTGTACTGGCACTTCACCCTCAAGGTTATTGAAAGACAAATTTAACAATTGCAAGTAAGTAAATTCTGTAAAATATACCGGTATCGTGCCTGACAAATTATTGTTTGAAAAGTCAACACGTTCAGCTGCAACACTCAAGTCTTTCAATGACATTGGGATGTCTCCTACAAAGGAGTTGTGAGACATGTTGATCTCTATAAGCATCCTGCACTTGCCAAGTGCATTTGGAATTTCACCTGATAATTTGTTGATCGAAAGAACTAAAAAATTCATGTTTTGTAGTTGCCCAACCTCTGATGGCAAGCTGCTGCTTAACAAGTTACTCGACAAATCAAGAGCAATGATTGATCTGAGGTTAAAAAGCTGGCTGGGTATGTTACCGTGAAGGCTGTTTTCAGAAAGCTTAAGATATTGCATACCTGAAATATTTCCAAGACTTGGGGGTATACTTCCTTGCAAATGATTTTGCCACAAAGATAGTCGGTTCAAATGAGAGAGGTTGCCTAGTGAAGCTGGGATTTGCCCTGACAATCTGTTTGTGTGCAATATGAGCGCTTCCAATTTTGGAAGCTTTCCAATTCCATCCGGAATCGAACCTGTTAGAGAGTTACCGCCAAAAGATAAAAGTTCCAAATTGAAGAGATTTTCAATTCCCGAGGGGATTCTTCCGTATATCCGATTACTCCCAAGAGACAAAAACTTAAGATTACTAGAGAGGTTGGCAATGGAGGCAGGCAATGGACCATTGAGTTGATTTTCTTGTACGAGTAGTGTTTCAAGGCTGCTAATATTGGCCAATGACGTGATAAAGTGTAGGTCATCGCCTTTTTGGTTGCCCAGTTTATTCTCAAAGAAAGAAACCCAATTTAGGTCTTGCAACTTCCCAAAATCAATCGGTATCGACCCATGAAAGTGATTGTCATCTAAGGCAAGTAGTTGAAGGTGAGAAGCATTAGACAAGGAATTAGGGATAGTCCCAGTAAAGTTGTTTGAATGAACATTAAGATGCTGAAGGTTGGGGAAGAAGTAGCCCATATGAGGGGAAATGCTTCCACTCAATTGGTTCTCCTCGACTCCTAACCGCTCAATATTGGAGAGATTGTAAACTGTGGGAGGGAGCTTACCAAAGAAGTTGTTGCCACCCAATAGAAGAGCTTCTAAGCCAGATAGCAAGCCAACCTCTCCTGGGATCACCCCATAAAAATTGTTGTATGCTAGGGAAAGCCCGGAGACAAACGAGAGGTTCACTAGAAAATGTGGGAAGACACCTGTGAGATTGTTTTCTCCAAGATAAAACACAGTTAGCTTGGATAGAAGGCCAAACTCTGGTGGGACTTCCCCCACAAGCTTGTTGTGGTATAGATTCATAAATCTGAGGTTGGAGCAGTTGGAGAGGCGAGCAGGAATGGCTCCTTCCAATGAGTTGTACGCCAAATCCAGATCCTGAAGACGAAAGAGACGGCTCATTTCTTGTGGTATCTCCCCATGCAAGCTGTTGTTGGTCAGAGTGACTGTCTTAAGGAAAGAGAGGTTGGCGAGGTGGGGTGAGATACGGCCTACCAGGCCAAGCGTGCTGAGGTCGATTGCAGTGACTCGCTGGTGTCGGTGCCCGCAAGAGATTCCTGGCCAGAGGCAGAAATGGAGAGAAGCATTCCATGAGCTCAGGACTTCGTGGGGGTCATTGCTTATCTGGGCCTTGAATGACAACAGAGCTTGTCGGTCTGTTTCATTACTCAGATGTGCAGCTCCGTCCAATACCAGAATGTGGTAAGAAAGGAGGAAGAGGAAAGTATGGGGGAGAAGATGGAGAGGACACAGCCAACGCCATGACGCGTGCATGTGCATTTGGAGAACCATTGTGTTTGCCAGTGGGATTTGTTTCAATGAGAATGAAAAACAAAAGACACCAACATCCTATGTATATAGGTGAGGGAAAACGTAAGATAATCAGTAGTCTCTTTCCTACCAAGATTCCATTCATATTAATGCCGTGAATTTATTTATATTGGTCGCTAGATGCACTCGAATGTTTATTGAAATGGGATTGTCTTTGAAATGACCGTTTGTTTGCCACTGAAGAGAAGTGTGGAGAGAGGCTTGAGAGGCTTGAATGCACTCGAATGTTGTAAATCAAACTGATTGGCCATCCCAGGAAAGAAATGGTGTAAATTGATTACATTTGATTTGCTGTCTTCCCCCTCTTCTACGGCACCGCAAAGACTTGTGCAACTTGTTTTCACAGCATGCAAGTGCGCGCGGCAGTGCTCAAAACTTTTTCTTTCTTCGGTCTCGATTCACTGAATTATATTAGGACCCTACGCCTTACAAATGATCCCTATTATAAGGTATGAAAGTGAAAGCATACATATCTAAAGTCTTGAACTCATCCAATATAGTCATCATGGATCTGTCATATGTGTCAATGATGACTTACTTCTTCCAATAACGAGAAGAGTATAAATCTTGGAACGTCTAGCCTGACGGCACCTAGTATATGTAGCTCCTAACATGGTATATGGAGGCAAAAATTACCTCTACATACCATGTTAGCATATTGGCTTCTATATTCCATGTTAGGAGCACTATGCAGCATAGTCATGGGCTCTGGTAATGTAACATGTTAAAAGAATATTTTTGTAAATCTAGTTGCAAGAGTAGACTTGTCCATTATTGTTAGTGTCAATAAGGAGAGGTTTCTCTTGCTTCATTAGAAAGATATGTGAACATGTACATACACATTCACTGTTTATTAAACAATAATTAATTAATAGTTGAATTTACTCATTTTTTTCGTGTTACCTGTGCCTGATCTGAGCTGCATTCAATTATCTATTCTTATTGATGGCATCAATGAAGGTGATCTTTAAAATATAAGTTGCTTTTCTTTAAACTTCCATTAAGATTGCTTGCAACCCGTAGTTGGTAAGTGTATAATTAAAAATTTGTACCATTCATTAAAACTGGGCTGTTAGGATGTCCAATATCAACATTCCTATCTTGCCAGCAAGCTCGAAGTTGTGCATGACACTCACAGAAGGAGGGGAAACTGCTCAATGCTGTAAAGATCTCTTTGATAGTGCCTGATCAAGATGGTGGAAAATGTCAAAATTAATTGCTTAAGTGAAAAATCAAATTGCTAAGCTCTCTTAAATTCATTCAATTCATTAGGTAGCTTTCCATGGGGCCAATGATCAAGTGGAAAAACAGCAAATAAGTAGTAGACAACACGACTTTCTAGAAGTTTGGTTAGACTTAATTGGGGACATCGCTGCTTGATCTCTTGCAAATTTCTACTCTTATTTGAGTTTTAATCAACTTAGCTCCCACTCACATCTTAGACAAAATAATCCCCTTCAAATTATTATTAAAAAATCAAAGTTTGATTTCATGATTCCATTATTTGGACGTCACCATATTTTGTTTCCTAAATGCATAGGTGCTCATGTTGGCCCCATTACTCAAGATTTTCTTTCTAATTTGCATAGAATGATATGGTCTGGGGTTAGCAAAAAAAACTGACATGATCTGATGATCGACTCATTTATCACACACAAAAAATTTACTTGGCAAGTCTTTCCCTTTTCCTTTTTTTTTTGCATAAAAACATTTTACAGGCACATTTAGGCTTTACATGAAAACACAAAACACAACATCTAAGGGCTTTCTTGAAACCTCTTGTTCCAGTGCCATGTAGATTATCCTAAAAGCTTGAAATGCCAAGGAACATTCTAAATATTTGACTACACAAGTCTAGCACAAGTTCAAAACAATACTAAATCAAGACAGGGATCGGAGACAGAGAGAAATAGAAACATTGCAGCACTCATTCAGAACATATGACCATGGTCATTGTAATTAGCAAAAAAATGACAGAGATAAACAAATATCCTTGTAGAACGCATTCCAAACATATGTAATAAGCAAAAAAACGAGAAAAAAAACAGAGCATCACATTCTTAAAGAATCAATATAGTGAGATATGGAGAAAAGCAATAACCTTGGGCAATGATGCTGCGAACGGTGGAGTCGTGGGTTTGCAGGATGCTGAGGAGCTTCCTTGGCAAAGGAACGATATAGATTGGTGGTGCTTTGACGGATTGCCACTCAACCTCGATCTGGATGGGGTGCTCGGTCACCAGACACCTGACGGCCGGGTAGGATTGATCTCAGAGTGTAGGTGAGCCAGATGACCTTGGAATGGATGAGAGGCCCAGTCGCTAATGACCTGACGGAGACGAGCTCAAACTCAGATTGCCGTTGATGGAGTGATTTGCGGCAAAGAGGCATTGAAGGAGGCCTTCACGTCTGGCCAATTTATCTCACAGTCTGAGGGAGGCCTTCACGTCTGGCCAATTTATCTTGCAGTCTCCCTTTCCTGTGGGGTGTTGATGGTAGCAGCGTGTAGAAATTCCCTAGAAAAGAGTTGGATGATGGAAGACCTTCACATCTGGCCATGTCACGCCCCGGGTTTTTCAAACCATTTTCCAGAAAATTTCATGAAAATTTTTTGTCATATAACGGCTATATTTTGTGAAAATTGACGAAAATCGAAACCTGTGAAAATATTTTATATTTTTCACATCATCAATTTAAAATCACACAACCTAAAACTTTCTTTTAAATCATCAAAACACACCGACTAAACACCCGGGCGTGAGATCAAACAAACACACATAAAAACACGAGTGCCATGGCCATGGGCTTAAATACACATCTCCCAGGCATAGCCGAGTACAAGTCCGATAACAGTCCCAATATAAACAGTCCATATACAAGTCCAAAATAATACATGCATAAGCTCTCAACTTGCCCAATACATGTATACTCAAAATTTACATCAGATCGTGGCGTAACTAAACAAAAGAAACTGAACAGTCAAAAATTGACCTGAAGTCCGTAAGTCTGTCCTCTCTTCCAAAACTAAGTCCCACCTACGAAGCTCTCGAGCTGGGACCCGTAGAAGTCACTGGAGGATCTGAAATTCAGTAGAGGGAAAGTGAGTATTTTCATACTCAATAGAAAATACCCAGTAGGGGATTTCTAAACAATGAACTTGTAAGCCTAAACGTAGTTGCCTTCATGAAACATAACATGAAGCAACAAAACATGACAATCAAAGTCTCTCAAAATATGATGCTCATAACCACACACATATCATGAACTCATGTTCATTCCATCATACCACACAATCCTACGCATATACATACACTTACTGTCTTACTTAACTCTTACACTTACAGTCCTGCTCTTACAGTCATACTCAACACATACACTTACAATCGACACCTAGAGCTCATTATCAAACTAATAAGCTCCAACGTCGATGGAAAGGAATGCCACTGGGGCGTCACCTTAACCTCTGGAGAGTACTAGACGCCATGGACTTTTCCGAAGGCAAGGTACACCTATGCTCATGGGGCACAGGATCAAACAGGTAAGAGTAGTTCCATGATACTACTTACCTAAGCGCGCAAACATAAACGGCCACACATTAGGGTCATACAATCGCCCATACTTTAGGGTCTTATAGTGCCAATGCCACTCTTGGGCAGAATTCATACAGTGTCACTCTAGGGCAGAATCATACGATGCTCTCAATAGAGCATCAACCGTCTGGGCTTAATTACAGCACACAGACAAACCCCCGCAGGATACACACCATGGCTAGATAGGAGAAATGCTTAGCCGATTAATCACCGGCTAGCTTAACCACAGAACTTAATCCGTCAAACTACTAAAGTCTCAAACTCATAAGGTTAACATTTTAGTTTTACTTAACATTCCAGTTTGAATTAAATACTTTATGGTCATGTAGTTTTCCTCTGAAATCATACTATCAACAAGCCTACTAGTAAACTCGAAACTAAGTCTGTTTGCCTCAAGAACTCTGAAGCTTTCCGCTCATTGCATCAAAGCCTGATCCAATCCAAACTAATTTTAGCCTATCAAGCGTACACTTATCGAGGCTATCAATATAAGCATCCACCATTGCGCATATCAAACCACACAAAACTAACCAAACACTACTTACAATTATAGCACATCCAACATGTGCCTAAACCATTGCAAACGCATGCAGATAAATGATCTTACTAGCATGCAATTACATACACTGCAAACGTGTACAATCCCTCATTTGCCAAGCCGATAACATGTCATTTAATTAGCATTTGTATAAGCTAATATCATACCATTACATGCGATATCCATAGCATTACACGTTATGAAGCATGTAATTAAATTGACCCTAGCATGCATTCTAACATACCAAGCATGCTACGATAGAATTACAAATTCAATGCCCCCTACCTCGCTTTCCGGGTGTACGAATGTTGTCGGGGCGCACAACTGTAGCGGCGTCAGTGGCAAATTCGGCGAACCCAAGCGTCGCTTTCTATAAAACGAGCTGCCCTTGGGTGCGAAAGTGTCGCAAGCTTGCCGGGGTTTATGCGATGAAATGGTCCGGTCCCGATTCAACGCTCGTCGTTCTCCGTACCTCCCGTTGACATGTACAAGAGGTGGTCGGGGGTGGACACTGTGCCCAAAAGGGTTGATATGCAAATCCAAATTCTGTACGGTGTCTAGCTCCACCGTCAGTCACCGGGCATCGTGGCGAATCGCTGGAAGCCAAAACCGTACCAGGTAGAGGTCGACAATCGTGGTTCCGGAGGCCGAAACCCACGTACAAGGGCTGGAGGGGCGTGATTTAAGGTAGAGAGGTGAGGAGGAGAAACAAGGCGAGGGTGGCCAGCCACGGCCGCCGGCAAGGCCACACGACCGCCGGACAACAAGATTTTTGCTTCCCGGTTGTGAGCTTTTGGGTGCAAAAACAGGGGACGGTGGAAGGGAGGAAGGTCAGAGAGGAGAAAGAAGGGCGTGGGGAGGAAGCCTCTGACCGGAGGAGGGGTGGTGGCCGGCCAGAAACGGCGCACGACGGCCAAAAGGGTGAAAACCGAGCCAATTTCCGGTAGCGTGAGGAGGAGCAAGGAGGAGACGGCGAAAGCTCTAGTCGGTACCACCGGACTCGTGGCAGCCGGGTGAAGCGAGATCCGGCAAGAAACAATAGATTCCGACCCTGGAGGAGGTGCGACGGAGGGTCCGGACAAGCCCTCGTTTTTCTTCCCAGACTGAAATTTCATACTGGAGTTTCTGGAATGAATAGTGGTCGTGATCCACTATTCATTATATGCTTATCAATTTATTCATTTACATGCTTATCACTTTATTCACACCTCAGCATCTCTTTTTACCCGCTGTTGCTCCCGTACATGCGCCACACCGCCTCTAACGTGCCCAAATGCTAATAAACCTCGGGCCCACCTTTTTCACACCGAAGCCTCCCATGGTACGTCGAAGCTTTATTTTATGCACCAAAGCCTCGACTTACGTGCCAAAAGCGTATTTTAGGTGCAAAACCCCTTTTTACGCGTCAAAACCCTCTTTCCACACGAAAAGTTTAATTTATGCAAAACCTCTCTACTTACTCTTAAGCTCCAAACGTAACACCACGTACACACACATATACGGAACAATTACAAATTAAATATAAGGGACAACTTGATTTTTATTTCCCACAAAAACAAGTAGAAACTGCGGAAAAATCCAGGTCATTACAGGCCAGTTCGAGAATATATAGGGTGAGTGAAGGAAGAAGGCGCGGCGAGTAAAGAAAAGGATAGTAGACCTTCACGTCCGGCCGGTTCGAGAATATACAGGGTGAGTGAAGGAAGAAGGTGCGGCGAGTAAAGAAAGGAAAGTAGCTGTTGGTATACTTAATTAGTGCGGATGATCAAAGGAATGAACGTCTTTTTAAACTTTTTTATCAATATTAGATTCTATTAAAAAGAGAAAAAATATAATCTGCGACAACATAGAAGATTGGCCCCAAATATAACAATATTTAGCAACAAATTTTTTAACCCGTCCCAAAAAATATATCTATTTTGCAACAAATTTTATTGTTTGTCGCTAATAATATCTTATTTAGGACATTTAATTAAAATCATCGCAAAAGATCATCACATTTTGCAATAAATTGTCTTTTGTCATAAAATAAGATTTATTTGTTGCAAAAGAGTTATTTTAGCAATAATGTTTATTTGTTGCAAAATGTTTTGTTGCAAAAATATCTTTTTGTTGTGGATGCGGTTGGCACAACGTTCATAGTTAGTTCCTTTAGAAATGTTTATGATTTTGTAAAACTGAACACTATTTATATTTAATTAGTTAAGTACTCATGCATATTATGAAATAATCTCAAGAATATTAATTTAGTTAGCACATCATATCTGAAATCAAATCGCTACAAGAGGGCTTTTCCCAAGTGCACATAAAGAATATATTCCCTGAATTTTACACAATATGCTGACCAATTACTAAATTTTGTCCTTGATAATCATTCTTGGAGTCCCGTTAGTATGAGGTTTGGGTCACGCGTACCCATGTGAACTCTCGCTTCACACACTATTGTATATCAATTTAATGTTAATTTAATGTTGCACATTATGGAGGTTGATTAAATCACTTGCCCACCCTTTTTATTAATGTGCTCAATTTAATGCTCATGATGCCCGAGCTTACGCAAGTGCCCGTGAGTCTATACTTATGTTTACTTTTTCCTTATTTTTATACTTGGCTTAAAGCCTCCATTCTTTTATTAAGGACTATTTGTATTTGTACAAAAAATTTTTTTGTAGAAAGATAAGCTAGGTCCTACTATTACAAGATTCTTCTCTAAAAGGACTATTTGTATAAAGGCATTTTATATGAGAAATGAAGATATATATCTAATAAATATAGATTAAAATGAGGTTGTGAACCTTCATGTTTGACGCCTGCAAGCAGGAATAAATGCATGGTTGGACTCAGTCGCACACGGTCTAGATGTGGTCAGGAAATGATTGTTGGTTACCCTTGTTGATCATCGCATACAGTAAGCAAGTAGCCTAGATGGCTTAATATGAGTCCATATTTAATGGGAAAATGAGAAACTTTTTAAACTATACTCCCCCCATACGAAATTAATATAGCTTTATTTAACAAAAAAATTATTTAATTTAAGAAATTGGGTAATTAAAAATGAGTATCATACTTATTTTCCATTTTCTTAGATAAGTAGGTTTTACCATTTAATAAAAAAATATATGAGGCTAGCCTGTAATGCGCCACTGGCACAACAAGTCGTGCCTAGCCCTCTGGGCTACGAGGCTGCCTCGGCCCGGCCCATGGCCCACTGAAAGGGGTTGTGGGGCAATTGACCAGGCCCTCGATATTTTTTTAAAGAAATAACACGACCTAAAAGCCCACTGGAGTGAGAAAAATTAAAAGATCGGGCGATCAGTTGTCCTATGGACCCAAATGTCCTCTATCCCAAGGGTTACCAGGTGTGCTGGCTTGGAAATGCAAGCCTGGCCCGGACCATTGCCCCTAGCGAGCAAGGCCAGACCCACTAGAGTACCAATCCGGACCCAAGCCCAACCCATTACAGAGGGTCGCATGTCGGCCCATACTTTTGCCACCCCTATATATATAGATGAACTACAATGCAAGCGGCATTTAGACAATGGTGAAAAGAATGTCAAATAGAACTGAGGGAAAGATTTTGGCGAATGCACTTTATCGCCCACTAGGAAGAATGCACACAGAGTGCACATGAAAACAAGTTATATGAATCATTTCAGGGCGAATATTGAATGTGGACGCCTTGCAATGAGTATGGAATTCTTTTGAACAATACAAAAGGCCGATTTATATTTATCTAGAAATTGTGATCAATCTAACTCTGTGGGCTCCATCTATTTAAATAGTTCTGTTTACATCAGGTGGTCCCCACCATCACATATAGAAGCCATTAATATTCTTATTTTTCTCTCCTTCAATGCAATATTGCTAGACCTATCATTGGCTGCTCTATACATGACTCAAGGTTCACTATCTATATCAGTATCAAATGTTTTAGTTCACGCCTGATCTCTATGGCTTGTATGATCTGGTCAGTGCTCACTGGTTAACAAAATCTATCTTTTGGACCAAAAGCAACATAAATAGACTTTTGACTGAAATCTCAAAGGCATATACAAACAATCACCAAGTTCGGTCTTCTTCTCTACCCATTGCAAATGAATAAATATTTTTCAGTATAACTACCAATTAGGATGAGTAGACCTAGAATCTTTGCTTATCCAATCACTTTCCTTCCTTTCCTAATAAGCACAACCCACTTTTTGAAACCTTCCATGATTTCAAATGCATCAACTGCCAGTTGGGGTATAAAAATATGTTGGATTTAGATTGATGATAAAGATGGAAGGTGGAGTATGTAGAGAGGATAAGTATGGAATGTGATTAAAAATGTGAGAAACATTTTTTACAAATCAATTGATACTCTACCTAGAGGAAGAAAATTAATTAGGGCGTTGAGATATAACTACAATTTGTTGAAGGTAATTATTGGAATAAATACAAAAAATATAAGTACTATAGGAAAATTGCAAAAATCTATAGTACACCTTTGTCGCTTAAAGTTTTAGCACTTATATTTAAATCCACATTTTTCAATCAAATCCTGCTTTTCCTTGCACTAGGGTTGCTACCTCCCTCTTCAATTTGTGTAGCAAGCTCATGTCAAACAAGATTGTTTACTCTGCTCACCAAACTTGATGATCATAGAAAAAGATGCTCTGTTACGATTTTCAATTGTTTTTATCACTCATTTACTTCACATGGTTGTATTAGGATGGTTGCCAGCCTCCTCCCACTCAAAGTTGAAGGTGTAGATTGGCTCTGGTTATAGGGTGTTGGTATAACGAGGGGCTACTGATTGGTGGTCTACAAGTAGGCCACTGGCTTGGGCATATAAGATGGAATGGAAGGTCCAGCCCCTTCTCCTATATACTTTGGTGTATGTGGGTGAAGATGATGGAGAAATGCAAGATATGGAGGTTTTAGGTGGATAAATAGTAGAGATAAAATGGATGAACAAATTGGGTTTTACTAATATGAAAATGTGATACAAAAAGAAGCAAGCTCGAGCAAGTTCAATATAACAAGTACATGCAAGCCAATATTTTTAAGACAATTACAAATTAACACTCTTGACCATGTTGACCTATTTTTAACACCCCTCTTAATTTGTAATTTTTATAATTATTTTAAAGTATATAAATTTCTTTTTGGTAAATACACAAACTAATTGATCATTGGTCTTGGTAAACTTCAACTCAATTTGACTTTTCCCCACTAGTTCTCTTATGTAGTGGTGTCTCAACTCAAATGTATTTTATTCTTCTATGAAAGATTAGGTTTTTTAGTTACTGCAATGATCGACATGTTGTCACAAAATATGGTTATTGGGTGTGTTTGCTCGCACTTGAGATCTTTAAAAGTTCTCTTTAACCAAACCACTTTGCATGATGTGCTTAAAGATAAAATATACTAGGCTTTGGCGGAGGAGAGAGCAACATTGTCTTGCTTCTTAAATGATCATACTTTACTTCCCAATGTGAAAATGTAACTGGAAGAGCTTCTTCTATTATCAATGTAACTGGCACAATCACTATCGAAAACTAATCAAATTATTTTCTTTTTCACATTCATATTTTAACCCAAAATTCTTTCTTCCTTTCACGTAGTTTTGGATGCACAAAGCCATCCACCAAAGTATAGAGATCTGATTGCACTAGAAGCAATTTACAAGTCACCTTCATAAGTAGAAGTCTTGATCGTGGAACATTAATTCCAATAGCATTGTCCAAGAACCAAATTGATGCTCTGATTGTTGTTTCTAGCTAAAGAACTTTTACATGATCTACTTCCTTTGGGTTCAAAATGATCTCCACTTTAAGAGTATCTGCTTCAACCAACTTTTTTATGAAGCAATATGGCATTTCCAAGATTAAAGCAAATGCTCTTAAAATGGCAATGATTTTGAACCCAAAGGAAGTGGATGGTGTAAATATTCTTCCACAAGAAATAGCAACGGAAGTAGCAATTCGGTTCTTTGACAACACTATTGGAATTAATGTTCCACGATCAAGATTTCTTTTTGTGAAGACGACTTTTGATTTGCTTCTAGTGCATTTGGATCTCTATACTTTGGTGGATGGCTTTGTGATCCAAAGTAGTGCACGAACTAATCCTTTAATTCATCGGGTTGGGGCTTGAATTCAAAAAAGTTGGTAACTTTCTCAGTCGCTTCAAATCCATCCCAAGCATTATTAAGCTTAACACCTTGAAGGTGTCTAGTGATGTGTGGTTTGGTGCCAATACTACTCTCAAGGGGAACTAACCATTGTTGCAAGGTACACAAGAGTAAATCGAGTACCAAATATATTTACTTTCTTCTTATGTTTTAATGCAAGAGTAGAATAATTGACAATATTTGTCTTCCACCTCTTTTTGGGTAAAATGGGCTTAATCCCTTTGTTGAAACTTAAAATCTTTTAGGGCATAAGTAAGATTCTTGCATCTTAAATAGCAATCATGGTTAATGTTAGCCCCTCAATCAGTCTCGTAGAGAAAATGGGCGGCTACCCCTTAGGCTTGGCGACGGACAGACAAGCCACCTTGGCAACAGACAACCAAGGAAGCCCTTTGGGGCACAGATGCATGTTGTAGTAGCGTTGGAGTAATTCCAGATGGATTACTAGCTTTGCAGAGCAGACTGAGATAGAGTCCTTGCACGAGCAGACTCTAGTGGAGAGCTGGGCTCCACTTGCACTTAGGGGCGGACTCCTAAGGCAGATAGGACTCATCTATGCAAGTCAGCCACACTTCTAGCTCGAGTAGGAGTTGAGGCAGCAGTTTCCTAAGAGGGCCGAACTCTTGAAGGCATCATGGCGCTGGACTCCTAGCTAAAGATGGACAACACTTGGTTTCCTGATTTGGGCTTGGGTGACTTGCCTATGGTAGGAGAGTTGGTCATGGAGTGAACTCTTGTATGGGTGGGATATATAATTTTTACTAGCACTAGGACTCAGCTTTGGCTAGGCCTATTTAAGGGAGAGAACAGGGAAGCCATGGTAGATCATAGAGAGCAAACCGGAGTTTCAGAAAGAGAGAGTTCGACCTAGTTGATCTGCCTTGCTCTCTCCTTGCCTTGTTTCAACGGACTGAGATGAGTATAGCATTGGGCGGAGCCCCTTTGCACCAAAGTTGGCTTTGTGTTGCTGATTGCTTGTTTCCCCTTTCGCATGCTAGTGGAAAGGTAGATAGAATTGGCTACTGGTTGCACGGTGCAGCCAAGTCATCACGGGAGCGAACATTAGGCAAAGCTTCTCACCCATGACAGTTAGCTCCATTGTTGGGATCTGAATGAACCAGATGGACTTGGAAGCGTTATGAAGGGATTCGGCGAGCCAAGACATAGAAGTTTCTTGCTAGGTAGGTGGCGGTCGAGTTGCCACCATGACGAGTTCGATGTTGCAGCGATTGACAGACCTTGAAGGCAAGTATGTTGCATTGAAGATGGCGAATGGGACATTGGCTAAAGTGCAAGCTTCCCTACGTTCAGTCCAGGAATGCGTCACCTATTTTGATCATTGTATGTCCCTTGTGGAGATTGCACCTTATGCAGACGACTCAGGTGAGGGCAACTCTACTGAGAGCACTGCCCGCTATAACTCATTGGCCGCAAGCATGGCTGCGATATCAGACTACTTAAAGCAAAAGTTGCAAGAATTAAGGGACCAAATGGTGGGAAAGATCCAGCAGTTGGTGGATAAGATGGCTCTACTAGAGAAGGTCATCTTGAACACGACCCCTCCAGTGACGGAGGAGGATTCTTGGCCCAAGTCGCATCAGGCTATGAAGAAGGCGAAGGTCCTCGAACCCAAAGTATAACCTGGTTCATAGAGTGCCAAGGACATAAAGAATTTCGTTTGGGATATGGAGCAGTTCTTCACGATCACCCATTCCCCGGACGAAGAGAGGGTCATGGTGACGAGCTTGTATCTCGCTGGAGATGCTAAGCTATGGTGGTGAACCAGGTTGGAAGACGACGCTAATGCTAGGCATCCTCCCATAAAGAAGGAACTCAAAGAACAATTCCTCCCCATGAACACAGCGTGGGTCGCACAAGAGTTGCTCTGAAAATTGAGGTAGACAAGGACAGTTAGGGAATATGCAAAGCAATTCCCGTTGCTCCTCCTAGACATCAAGCATATGACGGAGGAGGACAAGCTTTTAAATTTCTTGACCGGTCTCCAGAGTTGGGCACAGAACGAATTGTGGAGGCAGAATGTTCGGGATCTCCCCTCAGCTATCACAGTCGCTGAACTATTGGTGGACTACAAGACGGAGTCCATGACACAAAAATGAGACAAAGGTTTTCCTCTAGGGGCGGTCACATGCGTAATGGTGACGGACACAGAGACAGACTCAAGGGCAAGAGGGGTCAGCAGACTGACTCTAACAAACATAAGAGTCTAGCTTGTTTCATCTGCCAAGGCCCTCACTGCGCCAAGGAATGCCCAAAGAGGGAGAAGCTGAATGCGTTGGTGGCTGAGGACGAGTCTGTTTTAGACATAGAGGAGATCACTACCCGTATAAACCCATTGCAGATTGTTAGCACTATCCGTAAGGAGAAGGCGGACTATAGTGGGTTGATGTGCGTGGATGTCATTCTTGACAAACAACCGGTGCGAGTGATGGTCGACATCGGTGCCTCACATAATTTTCTAGCTGAGAGGTGCGTGGAGGCATGGGGCCTAATGATGACGAATACGCAAGCAAGGATCAAGGTTGTTAACTCGGAGGCAGCCCCTATCCTAGGAGTGGTCAATGACCTACCAGTGTAGATCGAAGAATGGATGGGCATAGTTAGTTTCATAGTCATTCCTCTTGATGGCTTTGAATTGATCCTAAGGCTTGACTTCATGAGGAAGATAAAGGTGTCTGTGATGCCTCACTTGAAGGGTATCCTCATTGGCGATGAGAGAGTTCCCTCCTTTGTTGCTGAGAACAAAGGCGAAACCGAGTTGCAGGTTGTGTCTACCCTATAGCTTACGAAAGGCCTCGAGAAAGGCCACAAGACCTATTTGGTCTCGACAGTGGAGATAGAGGAGTACACAGTAGGGGTCGTTCCGAAGAAAGTAGGGAATTTGCTTAGATAATTTGTGAACGTGATGCCACACAAGTTGCCGCAAACCCTTCCCCCACGACGTGTTGTGGATCATGTCATTGAGTTGTTACTAGGAGCTCGCCCTCCAGCTCGGGCTCCCTATCGCATGGCTCCACCGGAATGGGCGGCACTCAGGAAACACTTGGAAGAGCTATTGAAGGCCAGTTTCATCAGACCATCCAAAGCTCCCTATGGAGCACCGGTCCTCTTTCAGCAAAAACATGATAGTTCCCTTCGTTTATGTGTGGACTATTGAGCTCTATATTAGATAACAGTGAAGAACAAGTACCTGGTCCCTTTGGTGGCTGACTTGTTCAATAGGTTAGTGAAGACTTATTATTTCTCCAAGCTTGATCTCAAGTCGGGTTATTGGCAGGTGCGCATTGCTATGGGCGATGAGGCAAAGACAACAATGGTTACTTGCTACAGATTGTTCGAGTTTCTGGTCATGCCCTTTGGCTTCACAAACACACCAGCCACCTTTTACACTTTGATGAACAATGTTTTCAAACCCTACCATGATCGGTTTGTGGTTATCTACCTTGACAACATCGTGGTGTACATCGCATCTTTGGATGAGCATGTTAGACATCTTAGGATCGTACTGGAAAGACTAAGGGAGCACAAGCTATTTCTAAAGCTCGAAAAGTGTTGCTTTGCCCATATAGAGATTGAATTCTTAGCGCATTGTGTATCAGAGGGAAGAGTGAGGATGGATGGATTAAAGGTCAAGGCCACAGTAGAGTGGCCTGTCCCAACGAAGGTGACAGAGCTAAGATTCTTTCTGAGACTTGCAAACTAATATCGAAGGTTCATCAAGATTTACTCGAAGAAGGTAGTTGCGCTAACCGACCTCTTGAAGAAATATATGGTATATGTGACACATATGGCCATGTGTAGAAAATACCTTATATTTTATTTAATTAAGTTTTATTTTTTAAAATTTATCATTTAATATATAAATACATACAATATTATTTTGTAAAAAATTAAAACATTTTATTTATTTATAATTGTGACACTTTATAATGAACGTCACAAATTGTATTATTTTAAATATTAATTTATATTTAATACATATTCTTTAAATAACACAATATATTATACACTATGTAAATATATGATATATAATTACAAAAAAATAAAATTAATTTCTTAATTCTTGTTTATGTGAGACTGAGCTCACGCGCATCAACATGAGCCCCGACTTTCTAGGCCTTCGGATTATGATACGACGACTAATATCACCAAGGGGGCATGTGAGTTGCATGTCCTATTCCACCATCCGATATCAAAAAAATTAAATTAATTTCATTAGTCCCATTTGTGTGAGGCTGGACCAATGTTTTAAAAATTGGCCTGACCATTAACCCGAAATGGTCGGCGGGCCGGTTCAATTGGGTTCAATCGCAGGTCAACTCGGGTTGACCTAATTTTCTCATATATTAGATTAAATATAAGGTACGCATGACATTTACACAAAATTCTTGTAATTCAGTTGGTAGATTAGGTAAGACCGTTTACACGATGTTTTGGGTTTGAATCCCACCTCCAGATAAACTTTTTTTAGGAGCATTATAAAATATATAAATACTAAATAGAATAGTTGTGTAAGTTATGTACACCAAAACTGCTGTAGCGAGTGAGTTAGGAACTCTCATTATACTTTAAATGGCACAAGTTCAAATCCGGCTCAAAACACAAGCATTATTAAGCTTAACATCTTGAAGGTGTCTAGTGATGTGTCGTTTGGTGCCAATACTACTCTCAAGGGGAACTAACCATTGTTGCAAGGTACACAAGAGTAAATCGAGTACCAAATATATTTACTTTCTTCTTATGTGTTAACGGAAGAGTAGAATAATTGACAATATTTGTCTTCCACCTCTTTTTGGGTAAAATGGGCTTAATCCCTTTGTTGAAACTTAAAATCTTTTAGGGCATAAGTAAGATTCTTGCATCTAAATGGTTAATGTTAGCCCCTCAATCAGTCTCGTAGAGAAAAGGGGCGGCTAACCCTTAGGCTTGGCGACGGACAGCCAAGCTGCCTTGGCAGCAGACAGCCAAGGAAGCCCTTTGGGGCGCAGATGCATGTTGTAGCAGTGTTGGAGTAGTTCCGGATGGATTACTAGCTTTGCAGAGCAGACTGAGATAGAGTCCCTGCATGAGTGAACTCTAGTGGAGAGCTGGGCTCCACTTGCACTTAGGGACGGACTCCTAAGGCAGATAGGACTCATCTATGAAAGTCAGCCACACTTCTAGCTAGAGTAGGAGTTGAGGTAGTAGTTTCCTAAGAGGGCCGAACTCTTGAAGGCAGCAGGGCACTGGACTCCTAGCTAAAGATGGACAACACTTGGTTTCCTGATTTGGGATTGGGTGACCTGCCTATGGTAGGAGAGTTGGTCATGGAGTGAACTCTTGTATGGGTGGGATATATAACTTCTACTAGCACTAGGACTCAGCTTTGGCTAGGCCTATTTAAGGGAGAGAGCAGGGAAGCCATGGCAGATCATAGAGAGCGAACCAGAGTTTCAAAAAGAGAGAGTTCGACCTAGTTGATCATCCTTGCCCTCTCCTTGCCTTGTTTCGACGGACTGAGACGAGTATAGCATTGGGCGGAGCCCCTTTGCACCAGAGTTGGCTTTGTGTTGCTGATTGCTTGTTTCCCCTTTCGCATGTTAGTGGAAAGGTAGAGAGAATTGGCTACTGGTTGCACGGTGCAGCAAGGTCATCACGGGAGCGAACGTTAGGCAAAGCTTCTCACCCATGATAGTTAGCTCCATTGTCGGGATCTGAACAAACCAAATGGACTTTGAAGCATTATGAAGGGATTCAGTGAGCCAAGATAGAGCAGTTTCTTGCTGGGTAGGTGGCAGTTGAGTTGCCACCATGACAAGTTTGATGTTGCAGTGATTGGCAGACCTTGAAGGCAAGTATGCCGCGTTGAAGATGGCAAAAGGGACGTTGGCTGAAGTGCTGGCTTCCCTACGTTCAGTCCAGGAATGCATCACCTCTTTTGATCAGTGTATGTCCCTTATGGAGACCTTATGCGGAGGACTCAGGTGAGGACAACTCTACTGAGAGCACTGACCGCTATAACTCACTGGCCGCAAACATGGCTACGATAGCAGACTACTTAAAGTAAAAGTTGCAAGAATTAAGGGACGAGATGGTGGGAAAGATCCAGCAGTTGGTGGATAAGATGGCTCTGCTAGAGAGGGTCGTCCTGAACACGACCCCTCCAGCGACGGAGGAGGATTCTTGGCCCAAGTCGCATCAGGCTATGAAGAAGGCGAAGGTCCCCGAACCCAAAGTATACTCTAGTTCACGGAGTGCCAAGGACATAAAGAATTTCGTTTGGGATATGGAGCAGTTCTTCACGATCACTCATTCCCCGGATGAAGAGAGGGTCTTGGTGACGAACTTGTATCTCGCGGGAGATGCTAAGCTATGGTGGCGAACCAGGTTGGAAGACGACGCTAATGCTAGGCATCCTCCCATAAAGAAGGAACTCAAATAACAATTCCTCCCCATGAACACAGCGTGGGTCGCACAAGAGTTGCTCAGAAAATTGAGGTAGACAAGGACAGTTAGGGAATATACAAAGCAATGCCTGTCACTCCTCCTAGACATCTAGCATATGACGGAGGAGGATAATCTTTTAAATTTCTTGACCAGTCTCCAGAGTCAGACGCAAAATGAATTGAGGAGGCAGAGCGTTCGGGATCTCCCCTCAGCTATCACAGTCGCTGAATGATTGGTGGACTACAAGACGGAGTCCATGACATAGAAACGAGACATAGGTCTTCCTCTTGGGGCGGTCGTATGCGTAATAGTGACGGACATAGAGACAAACTCAAGGGCAAGAGGGGTCAACAGACTGACTCTAACAAACATAAGAGTCTAGCTTGTTTCATCTACCGAGGCCCTCACTGCGCCAAGGAATGCCCAAAGAGGGAGAAGCTGAATGAGTTGGTGGCTGAGGATGAGTCTGTTTTAGACAGAGAGGAGATCACTACCCATATAAACCCGTTGCAGATTGTTAGCACTATCCGTGGATGTCATTCTTGACAAACAACCGGTGCAAGTGTTGGTCGACAATGGTGCCTCACATAATTTTCTAGCTAAGAGGTGCGTGGAGGCATGGGGCCTCATGATGACGAATACGCAAGCAAGGATCAAGGTTGTTAACTCGGAGGCAGCCCCTATCCTAGGAGTGGTCAATGACCTACCGGTGCAGATCGGAGAATGGATGGGCAGAGTTAGTTTCACAGTCATTTCTCTTGACGGCTTTGAACTGATCCTAGGGCTTGACTTCATGAGGAAGGCAAAGGTGTCTGTGATGCCTCACTTGAAGGGTATCCTCATTGGCGATGAGAGAGTTCCCTCCTTTGTTACTGAGAACAAAGGCGAAACCGAGTTGTAGGTTGTGTCTACCCTCCAGCTTACGAAAGGCCTCGAGCAAGGCCACAAGACCTATTTGGTCTCAACGGTGGAGATAGAGGAGTACACAGTAGGGGTCGTTCTGAAGAAAGTAGGGAATTTGCTGAGATAATTTGCGAACGTGATGCCACTTGAGTTGCCGCAAACCCTTCCCTCACGACATGTTATGGATCATGTCATTGAGTTGTTACTAGGAGCTCGCCCTCCAGCCCGGGCTCCCTATCGCATGGCTCCACCGGAATGGGCGGCACTCAGGAAACACTTGGAAGAGCTATTGAATGCCAGTTTCATCAGACCGTCCAAAGCTCCCTATGGAGCACCGGTCCTCTTTCAGCGAAAACATGATGGTTCCCTTCGTTTATGTGTGGACTATCGAGCTCTATATTAGATAACGGTGAAGAACAAGTACCTGATCCCTTTGGTGGCTAACTTGTTCAATAGGTTAGTGAAGGCTTATTATTTCTCCAAGCTTGATCTCAAGTCGGGTTATTGGCAGGTGCGCATTGTTGTGGGCGATGAGGCAAAGACAACAATGGTTACTTGCTACAGATTGTTCGAGTTTCTGGTCATGCCCTTTGGCTTTACAAACACACCAGCCACCTTTTACACTTTGATAAACGATGCTTTCAAACCCTACCTTGATCGGTTTGTGGTCGTCTACCTTGACAACATCGTGGTGTACATTGCATCTTAGGATCGTGCTGGAAAGACTAAGGGCGCACAAGCTGTTTCTGAAGCTCAAAAAGTGTTGCTTTGCCCAAACAGATTGAATTCTTAGGGCATTGTGTATCAGAGGGAAGAGTGAGGATGGACAGATTAAAGGTCAAGGCCATAACAGAGTGGCCTGTCCCAACGAAGGTGACAGAGCTGAGATTGTTTCTGGGACTCGCAAACTACTATCGAAGGTTCATCAAGATTTACTAGAAGAAGGTAGATGCGCTAACCGACCTCTTGAAGAAATATATGGTATATGTGACACATATGGCCATGTGTAGTAAATACCTTATATTTTATTTAATTAAGTTTTATTTTTTAAAATTTATCATTTAATATATAAATACATACAATATTATTATGTAAAAAAATTAAAATATTTTATTCATTTATATTTGTCACACTTTATATTAAACGTCACAAATTGTATTATTTTAAAAATTAATTTATATTTAATACATATTCTTTAAATAACACAATATATTATACACTATGTAAATATATGATATATAATTACAAAAAAATAAAATTAATTTCTTAAGTCTTGTTTATGTGAGACTGAGCTCACGCACATCAACATGAGCCCCGACTTTGTGGGCCTTCGGATTATGTTACGACAACTAATATCACCAAAGTTGCATGTCCTCATCCACCATTCGATATTAAAAAAATTAAATTAACTTTGTTAGTCCCATTTGTGTGAGGCTGGACCAATGTTTGAAAAACTGGCCCGACCAATAACCTGGAATGGTCGGTAGTCCGGTTCAATTGGGTTCAATCGCAAGTCAACTCGGGTTGACCTAATTTTCTCATATATTAGATTAAATATAAGGTACGCATGACATTTACACAAAATTCTTGTAATTTAGTTGGTAGAGTAGGTAAGACCGTTTACACGATGTTTTGGGTTTGAATCCCACCTCCAGATAAACTTTTTTTAGGAGCATTATAAAGTACATAAATACTAAATTGAATAGTTGCATAAGTTATGTACACCAAAACTACTATAGCGAGTGAGTTAGGAACTCTCATTATACTTTAAATGGCGCAAGTTCGAATCCGGCTCAAAACACAAAAAAATTTCCTTTAAACTTCATATAAAACATTAAACTGGTCTATGACCCGGGTCGGCGGTTCAACCGGCCAGGTCAACATGACACATTCAACCGGATGAACTGGCCTGGTTTATCAACCGGGTCCGGTTGAACCCGGTCCAACCGGCCAGGCCGGGTTTTAAAACATTGGCACTACAACAAAATGTACTATTAGCGATGCTTTTATTAGTGGCGTAAAAACAAGCGTCGCTAAAAACTACTAATTGTGATGCATAAAAAAGCGTCGCAAAAAAATTCACTATTAGTGACACTCTATATTAAGCGTCGCTAATAGTCAAATTTTAGCGACGGATAAGACAAAGTGTTGCTAATACTAATCATATTAGCGATGTTTTATATTATGCATCACTAATAGTTATGTTATTAGCGATGCTTTGAACAACCGCCACTAAAAGATATATGTATTAATTTTTTTAAAAAAAATCATAACTATTAGAAACGCTTTTATTTAAGCGTGGCTAATATTTTAACAATAGCGACGCATGTGAAAAAGTGTCGATAATAGTTACTCTATAAGCATCGCTAATAGTTACTTTATTAGTGACGATTAACTCAAGCGTCACTAATAGTTATAAATTTAAAACAAAAAATTAAAAATTTAGAACTAATAGGATGCTTGTTTACAAGCGTTGCTAATATCTTTATTAATTAATTTTATTTAATAAATAATTATATAATAAATATTAAAATAATTAAAATAAACTTTTTAAATATAATATATTTTATTCAATATTGACTATTTTTATAAATAATAAATAAATATTAAATTTTCAATAAAAGGCGGTGTCAATAATAGATTAAACTTTCACTATTTAAATATAATATATTTTATTAAATTTTTTTTATTAATTTTAAAATATAATTTATAATAAAATAGAGAGAGTGAAGAGAGAAGTGAGGAAGAGAGTGCATAGAGAGAGAGGAGAGGAGATAGAGTGAGGAGAGGGAGAGAGAGTGAGGAAAGAGAGAGAGAGAGAGACATGAGAGAGAGGGTGAGTGAGAAAGACATGAGGGATAGAGGAAAGAGAGTGAAGAGAGAGAGAGAGAGAGAGTGAGGAGAGAGAGAGAAGAGAAGAGAAAGAGTGTGTGAGGAGAGAGAGAAGAGAGAGAGGGTAGAGAGAAGAGAGAGAGAGGAATGAGAGAGTTTATTTTTCTATTTTTTTTAAAAAAAATTAGTGGCTCATAAGGTTATGTGTCACTAGTACGTTGGAGTAGTAGCGACGCATATCCGTATGTGTCACTACTACTTGTTGTACTAACAACACATACACATGCGTCGCTACTATTTTTTATTTTAATAATAAAAAAAAAGATAGCAGGGAGAGAGAGAAGGGAGAGGAGAGAGAGAAGAGAGAGAGGGTAGAGAGGAGAGAGAGGAGAGAGAGGGAAAGAGGAAAAAGAGAAAGAATTTAATTTTAAAAAATTTTAAAAATAAAAAAATTATATTAACGACACATATTCGTATGCGTCACTCCTACTTGGTGTAGTAGCAATGCATACACTTATGCAGCGCTACTATTTTTTATTTTTAAAAAAAAAAGATAGTGGGGAGAGAGAAGGGAGAGGAGAGAAAAGAGAGAGAGAGTGAGGAGAGAGAGCGGGAAGAGAGTGAGGAGAGAGAGAGTGAAGAGAGAAGAGAGAGAGAGAGGGATGATAGAGGAGGGTGAGAGAGAGAGGAGGGTGGAGAAACCGGAGGAAGGGGCTCTGGGTGCTTGAATCCGACTCCCCGCCGGATTCTGGCTCCCCCTCCACACCTTAATATCCCCCGCCGGTGCCCCCTTTTTTTAAAATTTCTTAAGTAATTAGCGATGCTTTTGGAAAGTGTCGCTAAAGACTTTTTGTAAATTTTTTTATTATTTTACATATTGGCGACACTTTTTAAAGCATCACTAATATAATTTTTTTTTAAAAAAATCATTTTTGATTAGCGATAGACTATTTTTTCATTATTTTATTCAAAATTTTAATTTTAAATTTTTATTATTATTAGCGACGCATATACAAGCGTCGCTAATAATTGTTCTTAGATTTTTCTTAATATTGTTTAATATTAGCGACATATAGAGAGGTGTCGCTAATACGTAACTATTAGCGACACTTATAATTAAGCGTCGCTATTAGTCAACTATTAGCGACGTATAATTATGTGTCGCAAAAAATATAATATTTAGTGATGCTTATCTAAACGTCGATGATGTTAGACTATTAGTGATGCTTATTGATAAGCGTCGCCAATAAGTAGTAGCGACTGTAGTTTTATCGACGCATTTAGCAACACTTACAAGCGTCGCTAATACCACTATTTCTTGTAGTGTGGGCTGGACTCATGCCCCAGCTATGTGGGCTGTTGGATTTTAAAAAATTAAATTAAAATTTTCAGTTCAGTCAGCGTAAGCACCGACTATGTGGGATTGCCAGATTTTGATCCAACGACATAAATAACCCAAGGGCCAAGTAGGTTGCATGCCCCCTTACGCCTTTGGATCTCAAAAAATTATTCTTAAATATATTTTTTTTAAATTTAACGGCTTATAGAGCTAGGGCATGAGCCTACCCTCACATAAACAGGACTAACAAAATTAATTTATTTTTTTATATTTAATAGCAAAAGGGAACATGCAATCTACGTGCTCCCTTAGTTATGTTCATCGGTGGATCGAAATCTGATAGACCTCATAGTCGGGGCTAATGTTGACGTGCATGACGAAGGATCGAGATCCTAGGCTTTGAGGGTCGTCAGATTGAGATACGACAGTGCATGGCGGCATACGTGTCTGCCCTCTGTTCTCATGCAAATGAGATTAAATAAATAAATTAATTTTTTTTAAGATCTGACGTGCAAGGGGGCACACAGCATCCCTACCTGCCCCCCTGAGTTGTGTGCGTATGTCGTCAGATCGAAATTCGACTACCCACCAGGCTGGGGCTCACACATGTCTTAGCAACTGAGACAATTAGTTGTGATGCTTAGGACTAAACATCACAACTAATAAGCTTAGTTGCAACGTTTAGTCATAAGCGCTGCAACTAACTGTCTTAGTTGCGACGCATTAAAATAAGCGTCACAACTAATTTTTAAAATGTTGATGACATTGGTGTCCATATTCATATCACTTTGTCATGCAATTAGTAGTGTTTTAAAACCCGGCCCGTGTAAGGACTCTCATTTATAAGCCGGTTTTCGTTTCATTTTAATCGTTGGTTATTGTGTGGTTAACACATTTTCTTATTAATTCGGTGGTTTGAAAATAAATGGTGTTTCTGGTGGTTTTAATCAAAATCAACTTTACAAATGTTGGTTTTATGTGATTTTGAGTCAAATCTGAATTTTTGGGATTTTTCTAAATTTTCACTAATTTTCTGAAAATTAGGGTTTGGCGGGACCCCCTGTGGGCCCCACCTTCGAAATTTGGGTTTTTGGGCCAAATTAACCCAGACATCAACATAAGCCTTTACCAAAAATTTTCATAATTTTCCCAGATTTAATTAGTTCTCAAATAGCAAAATTACCCACTTTTAGCCTACTTTTCTATTCATACCCCACAATTTACCCATACACACCCCAAACCCTACTATAAATAGGATGACCTGAGCTATTTCCATTTTGGGAATAGGCTGGGAAAGGGAGGTTAGGCCTAATTCCCCAATTAGGCCAGGATTAGAAGATTTTAAGGTATGTTTACCCTAATCAAGCCCTAAATCCTAGATTTCCTCTTAATCCTTTCTAGATCTACCATTTCCCCTTTGTTTTGATTCGTTTTTAAACATCAAAACTACTGATTTGTATCTCTACTTCAAACCCTATATTTAAAAATCCAATTTTTATGTTCAACAAGCCCTAAATCTAAGTTTTCATTTGGGTTTTCTATGTTAAATCAGTTTTAATAGAGTTTGATTTAAACTCTGTCTTTGTAAGGTTTTCAAGAAGGGTGACCATCAAATAAAAGCCTAATCAAGGGAAAAGGTAATGGACTTTCGAAATTTTAGTTTTCCTATGGTAAAGCTCTTGATTTCATGGTTTATTTTGAGTGGATTTACTTAATTTAGTGTTCTAATGGCATGATTAGTAAATGATAATATTTAATCCTAATTTCATAGGGTTTTATCTTGTTATGATATGGATTAGCTTTCTGGAGGTTATGGTGGAATTTTATTGGCATTTAGGTTGTTAGATGGAGATTTTAAGTTTCATCAATGGAGTTTCGGTTTGAAGTTTTGAAATGAAGAAGAAGGTCGATTTGCCTTGTTGGCATTCGAACGGCCCTCCTGGGCATTCGAATGGCAACACTGTTAGTTCGACAAATTTCCTATTTAGCCGATCGAACGGCCCTCTTGGGCGTTCGAACGACAATACTGCAAATTTGACTGTTTTCGAGTTTAGCCGATCGAACAGCCCTACTGGGTGTTCAAACGGCTACACAACAAATTTTTTATTATGTGTATGATGTTTATTTCAGTGATTTTACTTTAATATGCCATTTTCATATGAATGTGGAGTGTTTTGAGCTATAGCATGCTACTGGAAGGGTATCCCATTGGGGTTATAATTATGAATGATACATGTGGGGATGTAGAGAACACTTATCATGAATTAGGACTCATGTATGCCTTGCCCACATATGTATCATGCTACATGTATCATGAAAATGGATTTGCAATTGATGCTTTATCGAGATTAATCGAATTTGACCGATTGGATGCAATGTGGTGAAATGGCGTGCCAGATTAATTGGTCGTGGCTTAATCGAAACTTGATTAGTCCGAAAGGACATGTTTTGATTTGAGTTCCTTCGTGGAACAAATGCACTCCCTGGGTTGAGTTTAGTTAAGTGAAATTATATGGGGGATGAGTTACATACTTGTCTTGCGATTTGAGATTATTTATTGTCATCTGGACCCTGAGAATCCAGTATAATATGCTCTTTGCACCAGCTACCATGTGTTCGTGGGTTTCCTTTGTGGGAACTCGGGCTCTTCCCCATCGCAGAAGATGTCCCAAATCGAACACCCCTGCTCTAAGTTCTCTTCATGAGAATGTGACATCCTTGGCCAGGATCGTCTGGGGTGAGCAGCCTTTAGGGATTGACAACCCTGAACTTCTTAAATTCTTTCGTAGAATTTGGACCATGACACGCCTTCGTGGCCTTATCCGTGTTCCCGTCTTCGTGACACTAATTGTGATTACTCCTTGATGGAGGCATTCTTGATATGATGTTGATGCATGATTTGAAATGTATGTTAGAGATACAACTAATGCAAGTTGATATGATGTGATGCATGACATGAAATGTACGTTAGAGATATAACTAATGCAAGTTGATATGATGTGATGCATGACTTGAAATGTATAATAGAGATACATCTCATGCAGGATGATATGATGTGATGCGTGACTTGAAATGTATGATAAAGATACAACTCATGCAAGATGATATGATGTGATGCGTGACTTGAAATGTATGATAAAGATACATCTGACGCAGGTTGATATGATGTGAATGGCACCATGTGAATAATACACAATGATGCAGGTTGTTATAATGTGAATGACACAATGTGGATTATACACTATGATGCAGGTTTAGGTTATGTGTATGTGTGATCAGAAAATGTTACATCTTGTCAATCTTTGATTTGAATGATTGTATTGTTATGCCGTCGTGTTGCCAATGATGATAGTATATTAGAAAACCATTGCTGAGTTTGCTTAAACTCACCCCTCTTTATTGTGTTTTGCTTTGGGGTTGCGTGGCGCGACACGCAGACGGACAGGATCTCCTCTTTGAGGAAAGATCGGAGACGACTTGGATGTAATCGTGGAGACTCTTATGTGACTTATTTTCCTTGGTTTATGTTTTATGTTTAGAACCTTTGTGTATGGTTCTCTTTTGGATTTATGCTACTTTATACAATTATGTTGTCTAAGACCTATTTTAGAGCCCAGAGTGGGCTATGGTTGACTAAGCATGTGGGTTTTGAGACTAGTTGTTTATTTTGAGTTAAGAAACTCTCTTTCTTTTTTACTTATTTACTCTTGCAAAAAGTGTTGTGCATACTCCGAAATGTTGTTAGTTCACCCGTAATTAGGGTTAAGTCTTCCGCTAAACTGTATCTCAATTTTCCCTTGTCGCCCCCCGTGCGCTTAACTAGCCCCTAGACCGGGTTCGGCAGCGTCAGCTCGTGACAGCCCGGCTCGGCCGATCGGATAGGGTTCAATCGGACCCAGTTGATAAACTGGGTCGGTTCATCTGATTTAACTGGTCATGTTGACCCGGCCAAGTCAACATGACCCGGCCGGCTGAACAACATACCCGGGTCGGACCGGTTTAATATTTTATATGAAGTTTTAAGGAAAAAAATTTGTGTTTTGAGCCGGATTTGAATGGCGCGTAATGAGAGTGCCTAACCTACTAGCTACAGCAGTTTTGGTGTACGTATCTTACGCAACTATTCTATTTAGTATTTATGTCGTACAAACGGTCTTACCTACTCTACTAACTAAATTACAAGAGTTTTGTGTAAAGTCATGTGTAACTTATATTCAGTCTAATATATGAGAAAACCAGGTCAACCCGAGTTCACCTGCGGTTAAACCCAATTGACTCAGCCTGACAACCATTCTGGGTTAATGGCCGGGCTGGTTTTTAAAATATTGGCAATTAGCAATAGCAACTTCCATGTTATATATCTTAATTATTGTACTTCAACAATAAGAGAAATTGGGTCCTACCACATGGGTTATTTTTTTTTCATAACAACCACTTGGGTTAAATTGTTGTCCTATCCACTACTGTTATCCATTAATCTAGCATATGATCATTCCATTTGGAGGCTCACATATCTTATAACTTAATATGTAAACAATTTATTAAGAAAAGAATACAAAGTAATATAGCCATGATCAACAATTCCACTATTCAAAGGGGATATATGAGGCACCCACTTTAAGTCATTATTATCCAACTTCTATACATGAAATAGAATCCAGCATACAAGTTGATATGACTCGATTAACATATAGTACAAACTTTATTGTATAATCAGCTTCAGTTTTGTCAACCTTCATTTGTCAAGTAACTACAATTCACCTTCTTTGTCTAAGCATGGGCTTGTGATATGCTTCTCTTACCAGTTGCAATTCAGTGCACACATCTCTTATATTTTTTCTATCTCGTGGAAGATCAGTTGCACATGCAATTCCAATTCTGATGACTGATAACAAGCAATCTTCAAATTTGACAACATCAATGATGTTTTCCAGTGAAAGTGTTGGATCAACAATTTCTATCAATCTTTCTTTTAATGCCATTTGTGCATGCTTTGTGATGTTGACACCATCATTGAACATTTCATCTGTGGGCCTTTTCCCCGAGAACATTTCTAACAAAAGTATTCCGTAGCTATACATGTAAGGTCCCCGATTTTTCTACGATTTTCTGTGATTTGTCTGCTATTTTTTGGGTCATTTTTGGCGGGAAAATATGACGTTTCAGCGTATTCGTATTTATGTATACATACCCCATATTTATAGCCGTAGAGTCGGGGTGGGGCTTAGTCACAGGCCGCGGGCCTCGCTGCGCGCTTACGGAGCAAATTTTGGAGCTACAACGCCTAATCGGTGGGTGAATGCATGTTAGGAACGTAGATGTAAAAATTAAAAAGATTAACTATATATATATGTGTGTTATCATCCATTGGATTCCAGAAACATTCGAAGTCAATAACATTTTACATCCAGAGAGAAAGGAGAGAAACCCGAGCTCGATTCCGATCGCTCCGTTCTCCCTCCTCCGACGCCGGATTCTGGCAGTTCTTGTCAGGATCTGCTTTGCCTCACCGCCACGAGTCTGTAGGTACCGGCTATGACCGCCACCACGGCCTCTTCGCTCCTCCACAAGGTACCGAACCTTTTTTTGGGTTTTTCTCTCCTTCAATCCCGTTTTTGAACTGTGGGTGTACGATTTTTCCATCGTTTGCAGCCGCCCTCAACTAGACTTATGTTTAGTTGGCCGCTAGGAACCCATAGGCATTGGCTAGAGCCGCCGCCATGCTTTGTTCGCTCAGTGGTGAGCTACCGACAATTTAGTCGGGTTTAGTTCTCATTTTCCATCTCACTGTCCGTGGGATTTTTTGGACATCGGTGGGGTTCCGGTTGTCGTCCGGCCACCGGATGGACTCTGTCCAGCCTACCTCGACCTAGTATCGGTAGGGGTTTACCATTTCCGACCCCGCCTCGCCCCTATTGCCTTGCTCCGCCCAATTAGACGCTTTGGGTGCGTCTCAGGTCTTTGTCATCGGCAAGTTATGGGCCATTTGGCCATCGTGGGATCTACTCCGGCTCGGTGACAGTGAGGGTCAGCCCCACTTGGCAAATTATATTACCGCTCGGAATGGGCCGCTTGCCATTTTCTCTATACCGTGTGAGATGCACAGCCGCCCGCACCATGGGTTTTAGTTGTGGGTGGCTATCAGCGATGTCGCCACTTTGATTAGCCACAGCTAGGGCCTTGGCCCTATTGGCTTTTGTGGGCCTTGGTTCACCTCCTTTCAGCCCTCTCCCTCGCCCCTTTGGGTCGCGTGTGCATGTGGCTACGCGTGTGCTTTTGGGCTTAGGCGCCGCTTTTGCGCTGCCTGACCATCGGTTGGCTTTGCCATCAAGTGGAGTTGACACATAGCCCTCCTCCACCTGTCCTTTGTCCTCGAGCGTTGCCCCATGCTCTCAGCCCTTATGTGGGCCCATGTTGATGCGAAATTGTCCCCGTTGGGTGCTGTCCACGGCCTATTTTGACGTCTTGTGGCCGGCCGAGTACATCTTAGCCACCGATTGATCTTCAGTGAGTACACCATCGACTTCTGGTCGCACTGCCACTTATGTTGGCACAACATTTCTCCCAGCCGCCCTAGTGTGCCGCCATGGATCGCGGGTTATGCCGCATTGACTTTTGACACCCTGTTTGGCCGTGATTGTTTCCAGCACTTCCTAAAATCCTCAGGACAACAGCTCTCTCAGCCAGGCAACAGTTTTGACCGCCAACTCCACCGCCGATGCCACCACCGTCATGTGCTCGCCATCAAACGTCATTATTACGAGGCAGGAAAGCTTTGAACTCGTAATTTCATGATAGCATGCTTTGAATGAGTAGCAGCATGCTAGGATTGTATGATTCAATGCTTTGGATGTTAAGTACCGATCCGATTGCATGATGTACATGTAAGCATGATTATATAGTATGTTGAAATGCATATGACATGCATGTTGTCTGTAAGTATGTGCTAGTGATGGCTATCGTGTATGTTTGACGTATGTATGCATGTGCTAGTGATGGCTAGCGTGCATGTTTGGAGTATGCATAGATTATACATGTGCTAGTGATGGCTAGCGTGTATGGTTGGCGTATGTATGTATGTGCTAGTGATGGCTAGCGTGCATGTTTGGAGTATGTATGGATTATGCATGTGCTAGTGATGGCTAACGTGTATGGTTAACGTATGTATGCATGTGCTAGTGATGGCTAGCGTGTATGTTTGAAGTATGTATAAATGTGTATGTATGCACTAGTGATTACTAGTGAGCATGTTTGTAAGTTGCGTATGTATGACCATATATGTATGTTATACGTATGTGTGATAGACATGCGTATGTATGATGACTATTTGCCTATGATATGGATATGTGTAAGTGTATGTGGGCAGAGGTATGAGCGATGGACAGTAAGAGGTGACAAAGGTTTTGTCTAGATTTGGATACAGATGTGTAAGCGTATGACAGAAGACAACAGACGTAAGTGTGACAGGCAAGGAATGGAGCGGATCGGTTTTGAGCGTACGTCAAGGGTTCGGTAAGTAAGAAGACTTAGGCTTAGAGCCTTATGAGGGTTTATTAGACAGTAAGAACATGCATAATTGTATAAGCATAATGTACAAATTATGAAGTAAAAAGTAAGTATAATAAGTGAGGAATTAAGTAAGAGGATGATAACGGGGATCTGCTGTGAGGAGCTCAGTTTAACGATGTAAGTAAGATGTCTGATCGTAAGGTGGATGTCAGAGGATATATGTGTACATAAGGATTTGTGTACGGTGAGTTATGTGTGACTTGGACAGGTAAGTGAAGTCTGCTGCCCCGATGAACTAGGGTTCGGATCGGGCTCAGCTTTAGGTTGATCAGTCGAGGACTGTGAGTTTGTGTGGCATAATTGTACCGCATAATATACTTAATTCAAACTTGAATTATGAGAAAGCTAATAATAGCATTGTGAGTTTGAGACCTGAGAGTTCGACAGATTAAGTTCCGTGTTTGAGCTAGCCGATAATGAATTGGCTGAGCACATCTTGTGTCTTGCCATGGTGGTTATCCTGTGGGATTTTTTGTCTGTGTGCTATATAGAGCACCGGACGTCTGATGCTCTGTTGAGAGCGATGTATGCTTTGTTTTAGTCTGTGTGTTGTATTTAGCCCAGACATTTGATGCTCTGTTGAGAGCGCTGTAAGTTTCCGCCCCTCGTGGGTTCTGTATGTTTCTGCCTATAGATGACACTGTATGTTCTGCCCAAGAGTGGCATTGTAAGATTTCTGCCCAAGAGTGGCACTGGCACTATAAGACCCATAATGGTGGGCAATCGTATGGCACTATAAGACCCCTTATGTGTGGACAATTGTATGACCCCTTGTGTGGGTGTATGTTTGCGCGCTCAGGTAAGTAGTATCATGGATCTACTCTTACCTGTTTGATCTTGTGCCCCATGAGCATAGGTGTGTCTTACCTTCGGAAAAGTCCATGGCGTCTAATCACTCCCCGGAGGTTAAGGTGATTGAGGACGAGTATGACTGTAAGAGTGTGAGTTTGAATATGAGTTCGATAGTAAGTGTAAGACTGTACGAGTAAAGTCGTACGAGTAAGTATAAGACTGTACAAGTAAGGTCGTACAAGTAAGTGTAAGACTGTACGAGTAAAGTATAAGTAAGTGTAAGATTGTACGAGTAAGGTCGTACAAGTATGTGTAAGGTTTGAGTATGCGTACAATGGTACAAGTAAGTTGTAAGACCCTGATTAAGGGTGTTTGTGTAAGTTTGATATGATGGTGTGTTATGCATGCTTATGTGCATAATTATGTTATACGTTGTTTACCTCATGCTGAGTTGCATAACACATGATTTATGAACTTATTGAGTTTACCATTTGGGATTTCCCCTATATTTTCCTACTGAGTATGAAAATACTCATTACCCTATTTTTTAGCCCCGTTGTACGTGAAGTTTTGCAGGTTGTGCGGAGAGCTCCTGGAGATGGATGCTCATTTCAACGGTGGATTGATTCCCATTGACTCAGGTATATGCTTCACTCACTACAAATTTATTTGTGCCACGATCTGATGTATTGGGTGAGATGAGAAAATAGTATGTTTATCTATTCTGGACTTTCATTTGGATTAGTCTATGGACTGTTATGAGACTTGCACTCAGGGATGTCAGGGAAAGATTTGTATTTAAAGTCTATGATCATAGCAATTCAGTCGTACGTGTGTTTTCAAGTAGCGCCTGATGATATTTGCTTTGGTCGTACGATGTTTGACCGTATGATGAAAATATTTAGATGGAAAATGGATGTATCCAGTTTTAAATTATAAACTATTTTATCATATTTTGATTTCGTCAGTTTTCCTCCAATTTACAGACATTATATTGCAAAAAAATTTCATAAATTTTGAGGAAAATGTGTGAAAAATCTCGGGTGTTACAATACACATCCCCTTGGGTAGTAACCTTACATCCAGTACCATATTTTGCAATTGGTCTCAAACAAGAATCATACACCTCATTAACACAATAACTTTAAAACTAATGTAAAAAACAACTATGAGTTTTTTCCTAGAGAAATATTAATATGTTAATGCACGAATACAGTATATCATGATTAGCAAATGACATATTATTTAAGGATAATGGGGAACGTACCTGGAGGAATATAACCAATAGAACCCTTTAACATGGATGTGTAAGAGGAATCATCTCTTGCAAATAATAGAATTTTAGCTAGGCCAAAATCACTCACATGTGCTACTTGGTCCTCATTAAGCAGAATATTGTTGGGTTTCAAGTCACAATGAATAATTGGAGTCTCACAATGATTATGAAGGTAATCTAATGCATGAGCAATATTAATGGCCACATCTAACCTTTTGTTAAAGCTAAGATATAAATCTTGATCAACGTGAGGATGTAGCCATGACTCCAAATTCCCATTTGGCATAAATTTGAACACCAAAGCTTTGAACTCATTACCTTGAAAATCAAGACTTGAGCAAGAGGTCAATATCTTGACAATATTTCGATGGCGAATCGTTTTCAATGCTTCGCATTCAGCCGTGAAACTCTTAAGACTTCTATGTTCAATCCTTATCACCTTCATAGCAATATCCATTTGATAAGAATATGAAGTTCCCTTATATACATAACCAAAACTTCCAGTACCGATCAAGTTAACTGAAGAGAATCCATTGGTTGCTCGATGGAGTTCCGCATAGGTGATTTTCATGTGTTGCTCCTTTATAGAAGAGGTCAGAGATTGTTCATTTCCTCGCCGTTTTCTCCAGTAACGCACAAAAATATAGCAAGCAAAGATGAAAGTGCATGTTCCCACAATCAATGGTAGTACTATTTTGAGTGGAAAAGACTTTCTGGATTTTTTTTTGCCATGCTTTTGACATGAAGGCAAATGCAACTCAAATATTCCTCCACAAAGCTTTCCATTTCCTAGCACTGAAATTCTGCTTGCATTACTAAATGAACCTTGTTCTGGCACTTCACCCTCAAGGTCATTGAAAGACAAGTTTAACAATTGCAAGAAAGTAAATTCCGTAAAATATGTGGGTATACTGCCTGACAAATTATTGTTTGAAAAGTCAACAAGTTCAGCTGCAACACTCAAGTCTTTCAATGACATTGGGATGGCTCCTGCAAAGGAGTTGTGAGACATGTAGATCTCTATAAGCATCCTGCACTTGCCAAGTGCATTAGGAATTTCACCCGATAATTTGTTGTTCGAAAGATCTAAAAAATTCATGTTTTGTAGTTGCCCAACCTCTGATGGCAAGCTGCCGCTTAACAAGTTATTGGACATACGGAGACGAATAATTGATCTGAGGTTGAAAAGCTGGCTCGGTATGTTACCGTTAAGGCTGTTTTCAGAAAGATTAAGATATTGCATACCTGAAATATTTCCAAGACTTGGGGGTATACTTCCTTGCAAATGATTTTGCGACAAATATAGTTGGTTCAAATGAGAGAGGTTACCTAGGGAAGCTGGGATTTGCCCTGACAATCTGTTACCGTCCAAGTAGAGCGCTTCCAATTTTGGAAGCTTTCCAATTCCATCCGGAATCGGACCTGTTAGAAAGTTATAATCCAAACCCAAAATTTCCAAATTGAAGAGATTTTCAATTCCCGAGGGGATTCTTCCATATATCCGATTACTCGCAAGGACCAAAAGAATAAGATTACTAGAGAGGTTGGCAATGGAGGCAGGCAATGGACCATTGAGTTGATTTTCGTGTACGAGTAGTGTTTCAAGGCCGCTAATATTGGCCAATGACGTGATAAAGTGTAGGTCATCGCCTTTTTGGTTGCCCAGTTTATTCTCAAAGAAAGAAACCCAATATAGGTCTTGCAACTTCCCCAAATCAATCGGTATCGACCTATGAAAGTGATTCTCATCTAAGGCAAGTAGTTGAAGGTGAGAAGCATTAGACAAAGAATTAGGGATAGTCCCAGTAAAGTTGTTTTTTTGAACATTAAGAATCTGAAGGTTGGGGAAGAAGTACCCCGTATGAGGGGAAAAGCTTCCACTCAATTGGTTAATTTCGACTCCTAACACCCTAATATTGGAGAGATTGTAGACTGTGGGAGGGAGCTTACCAAAGAAGTTGTTGCCACCCAATAGAAGATATTCTAAGCCAGATAGCAAGCCAATCTCTCCTGGGATCACCCCATAAAAATTGTTGTATGCTAGGGAAAGCCCGGAGAAAGACGAGAGGTTCACTAGAAAATGTGGGAAGACACCTGTGAGATTGTTTTCTGCAAGATGAAACACAATTAGTTTGGATAGAAGGCCAAACTCTGGTGGGACTTCCCCCACAAGCTTGTTGTGGTATAGATTCATAAATCTGAGGTTGGAGCAGTTGGAGAGGCGAGCAGGAATGGCTCCTTCCAATGAGTTGTACGCCAAATCCAGATCCTGAAGACGAAAGAGACGGCTCATTTCTTGTGGTATCTCCCCATGCAAGCTGTTGTTGGGCAGAGTGACTGTCTTAAGGAAAGAGAGGTTGGCGAGGTGGGGTGAGATACGGCCTACCAGGCCAAGCGTGCTGAGGTTGATTGCAGTGACTCGCTGGTGTCGGTGCCCGCAAGAGATTCCTGGCCAGAGGCAGAAATGGAGAGAAGCATTCCATGAGCTGAGGACTTTGTGAGGGTCATTGCTTATCTCGGCCTTGAATGACAACAGAGCTTGCCGGTCTGTTTCATTACTCAGATGTGCAGCTCCGTCCAATACCAGACAGTGGTAGAAAGGAGGAGGAGGAAAGTATGGAGGAGAAGATGGAGAGGACACAGCCAACGCCATGGCGCGTGCATGTGCATTTGGAGACCCATTGTGTTGGCCAGAGGGATTTGTTTCAATGAGAATGGAAAAATAAAAGACACCAACATCCTATATATATAGGTGAGGAAGAACGTAAGATAATTAGTAGTCTCTTTCCTGGCAATGTCTTCCATTCATATTAGTGCCATGAAATGGTTATTGAAATGTGATTGTCTTTGAAATGACCGTTTGTTTGCCACTGAAGACTGGAGAGAGGCTTGAGAACATAAATATGTGTCTTCCCCACTTCTTTCTTTTTACCATATTTGAACCACAAGTTGCCTTTTTTTCTTTCATTTTTCCTGATTGAGCAGAGGTTGTAAATCTAACTGATTGGCCATCCCAGGAAAAAAATGGTGTAAATTGATTACATTTGATTTGTTGTCTTCCCCCTCTTCTACGGCACGGCAAAGACTTGCTCAACTTCTTTTCACGGCTCAAAACTTTTTCTCTTCGCAAGGAAGACTTGTGTAATGTAGTTGACTCAGGTCTTCCCGTCTGCTACTTGAGTTGATGTGGACTGCCTTTGTTTCATCTGTGGAAGTTGAGTGAACCAACTATTCCTACTCTGTCTTATTTGGCATTGGTCTTGACTACGAAGGCTGAAGGAATTTGCTTAGATTATCCATCAATACATTTTTATGACTCATGCATGTGCATTTGGAGTACATACATGAAGAAATTCCTGGCGTGCAGTTTCTAGGCCATTTCTGATATTCAATTTACCTCCAAGTACGGCTGGAAGGAACCTGAAACAATTCATAAGTAGTGATACGTTTTAGTAAAACAGAAACATTGAAAAAGTTAGGTTCACATGTTCAAGTTGGGACTTCAATGCCAATCTATAAATTGTATATGAAAGTTTAGTTGTCTAGTGTTGAAGCCATTTATATGGCGTTTAGTTTTGTTATCTTAAAAAACAAAATATCAGATCAGAGGGATGACCTTGCAGGGATCACTTAGGATGATGCCCTTTTACAAGTGTACAGAAGAAATTTGCCAGCATCATCTCTACTGTATCCAACTGTGATTTGTGTTAGATCATTTGTCCCAAATGAAAAGAACTCTGCTTGCTCCACTATCTGCCAGTGGTATATGAATTACAGGGAACAATAAAACAAAAAAAATTCCTTCACTATCGGTAGGACGTGGTAAATACAGGAAAGCCAAGCATACGGAAAAATCAAACAATACCTCCCTCTGCACGATAATATATGTTATATATCCTTTATTTATGAAAAACAAATTCTATCTATCCAATAAACCCTTATAAGGGATAAAGGACCAAACACCATTATATAATAACCTCAGTGAATTTAGTAACATATCACAGGTTAGAGTTATATCCATTCAATTGTCAGATATTGAAGTTGTGCAAAAACATTCAAACTAATTCATCACAAAAGTACCGAACTTCAATCTTCCAAACAGTGAAGGATAACAAATTCCCTGAATAAAAAAATTTATTAATAATATAGCTATTACCTTATACTGTCACCAAAATTATGCTTCTAAAAGATGAGATTTGTGAAAGTGTAATTGGTACTCTTCACCAAATGTAGGATTCTAACTTTTAGCGCAACATAACATAAAAGAAAATAAAAAGTTTGCAGCAACAAAGGTGGACTGAAGAAAATAAATGCAAAGAAATAAGATTAGCACAAAACAAACACAATTTAGAGAAAATAAGTAACAAGGATTAGATGGAAAATAAGGTATACTTTTGCAGGTCAGTATTTCCATCTACTTTTGCAACTGCTGTTTTTTTTTCAGCCAGTGATAATTTCATTTGTTGATGGTTTAGAGATAGATCCTTACCCCCTAACTTATACATTCAAAATGGCCTGCTCCAAGTGGCCACGAGAAACAATTTCATGAGATGGCGAGCCAAACTTTCAGCAGAAATCAATGGACCAAAAACATGGATCAACAGATGGACTAGGCATTAGCCGCAATGACTAGCACCTCCTACCATTTGCATTACCACAACAAGAAAATCAGTCAACCATTTTAATCATAATTCAATATTGAATACAGGTACAAAATTTTTTTCAGTTAAATTAACAATTCAGTTTGTTGAAAACAAAAACAACCAAATTACTGCATGAGGTTTCTCACCTTGACCTGCGTGACTCACCAACCTAAACCAATTTTTTGCTGGTCCTCTCCAAATCATAAGGAAAATTTAAAACACAATTACCCCATAAGAAAAATCAATCCTTTACCAAAACAACAATCCAGAAAGAGCCTCTCTTCTGGGTGTTTTCAATTAATATAGAACCTTACTGCAGCCAGCAAGGTCGACCCCAAAAATAAAAGAACAAACTCTCTTCTGGGTGCTTCGTCGCGCCCAGAACTTGCCCCAACCAGCAAGATTGAGAGGAGGGGAAGATTGAGAGAAGGGGAGAAGAAGAAGAGAAGGGTAAGAAAAGAGAGGAAAAATATCACCTCGTCGTCCTCCTCGAAATTGTGTCTCAAATCAAGCTTAGAAGCTTCCGATGCAAACCCCCCGGTTGAAGGAAGCTCGCCGGTGGAGAAAAGCTTGGCCACCGTCGGTAAGAGAATTCAATGGAAAAAAATAAAAGTGCTGCTACAATTTGCAGATTACCTGCAGACTGCAGTCAAGACGAAAAGGGCACGCTCAACAATGTCAGCTATGAAGCTCCTGCGTCTTCTTCTTGGTGAGAGACTGAGAGTGAGACGATCCATTCATTAATTTAAGAGAGGCGGCAGCGCAGTTGCTAAGAAAAACAGGAACCCGTGGTTGAATGATTTAGAAATTCTAATACTACGGAGGAATAAAATGGTACAGCCCAAGAAAATCAGCTTGCCTTGTGACTGCTAAGGCTTGCCGTGTTGCTTTGTTCAGGACGATTGCAGCTGCAGGGCTCCGTAATATGTCCAATGCCGTGGTCAGTGACGACTGATGTAGCATGCAGATGATACTCGCGTGGCAACCACCAGTCCCAGAGTCCAGCTGCAGTCTCAGGTGATGACGAAAAGGAGAGATTTTTGGTGAAAGAGACAAAGGAGTGTGTGATGGATAGAAGCGGAGTGGCGGCCAGTTGAGCTTCCCACTCGCGCGTGGTAGCCTCCTGTGCCGGAGTCTGTCTGCAGCGGTCTCCGGTGAAAGGCAAAAATGTCCCGTTGCACGTCTTAAGTGATGAAAAAAGGCTACAAATTTTTTGTGTAAAAGAGATTGAGGGGGGAATGGGTAAGTAGTGGGAATGGGTGAGGGCAAAAAACGCGGGGAAATTTTGGTAAAATATCTTTGTATTTTTATTTAAAATATATATTTTTTAAATACATTTATGTAAAGCATCGTAAATAGATTAACAAGGCAAAAGATCCGATGCACAAAAGGGAGAAGCTAAGCTCAGGTAAAACTGATTTTATAAGAAAAAATTAAAATATTAAATAAAAAAATAAACAAGGAGAAAACCGAGGCGGGTTCGGAACTATCAGAGATTTGCTGGAGGTCACGATCATGGAAGGCCTTATCGGCCGATACAGATACGTATCAGCCGATACCGATACGGTACACATAATGATATGGCGGGCGTAGGATTTATCGGCACGAATGCCGCATTTTGCCCATATCGACTCGATTCGGATCGATCCGCTGCAAGAGGGCGAGGCAATCTACAAAGGAAGAGTGCGATCGGAGAAGATAGAGGGCGGTGTTGTCTTCCTTCTCTCTGATTCGCCGAGATAGAGGGCAAGGGCGGCAATTTGTCTTCCTCATCTCCAATCTGTCTTCCCTAGCTCCGATCTGTCCGAAAATCGCCCCTAGCCTCCCTATACATGGGCTCTCACCATCCCATCTTCCCCAGCTCCGATCTGTCCGGAAACCGCCCCTGGCCTCCTTATACGTGGGCACTCACCGGCCTCGTCTTCCCCAGCTCCGATCTGTTCGGAAACTGTCCGGAAACCGCCCCTGGCCTCCTCGTCTCTTACTCTCCTCTTCATTGTCTGCTGGATTCGTCTGCTCAGCGCCTCATGAAGCTTATGATTCAGGAATTAATGATATTTGGTTTCTTATAGCCGGAGGAAGTGGTTTGTTTTTTTTCCCATTTGTGTTTTCAAGTCATTTCCTTTCTCTGATTATGGTCAAATCAATTTTATGTTGCGTGTATGAATCAAGGATGAAAGACTGAAAGAATTTTCTTAGTGTTCAATAGTCGGCAGTCGCGCACCCAGCAGGCTCAGTTCCAGGATTCCCAATCTCTGAACAGAAATGGAGTTACCATCAGCTTTGCCCTTTGGTTGTTGTAGCCGCTGGGCTGGAACTCATTAAAAGGATGAGCCGTAATTGTATGAAGGCAGAGGCAGAGGCAGAGGCAGGTGCAGGCTCAAATCTCTCTCACGAGCATTTTATCAAACAGTTGGCGGCGTGTGAATGCGGTGTCATTGCAGGCCTTTTTGCCGCCGCCAGCAATGCTGGGCTGGCTGGCTGGCCGTCATCTCAAGCGCACGCGGTCGTATGCTACTGTCACCATGACTTGCATTCCCGTGTATCTAACGTGGTTGACTGTTTGTGGTTCCATTGTTTTACATATAAAGGGATCAATGAGTTTCCATGTTTTTTTATTCCAGGCACAGGATTGGGGAATACAACGTTGTTCGGACCTCGTTGGTGAGAGAGGAGCTGTTCTCACAGCAATCCCGAATGCTTTGAAGGTTGTAAAACCAGAATTTAGTACGAAATTGCCTTGATGATCTCTGCATTTCTTTCTTTTTACCGCTTCAAAAAATTGATAACGATTTGGAATTTATCTTGCTTGCTATATCTATTGATGAATTAATAACTGGCATATGAGATGAGGTTAGTTGTTCATGTCTTTTTCTTGATTATCTAGTGTTAGTGTGTTACTATAAATAACCATTGAAGGTCGAATTGTTATTAGAAGTAGGCAGTATGCCTTTACAAGCTATTACTCTTTGTGATCAATATTATTTCCATGTTATCATTTTGAGAGGGTTCACTTATGTCTTGAAAACTTATCGATTTATTCTATCATATTTTTTTTAAATAAACTGATGGCATATTGTAAGAGCCCATACTTTCCCGCTTGAAAAAACTAATGTAAAATGGAAATAAGGTAGTAGAGGGTAAGCTGAGGCATGAATCATCTGCCTGCCTTGTTGGAACTGGATTGGGTCATGATTTCTTTTTTCCAATACGGTTTTTGTGAAAGAACTGAAACAAGATTCAGTTCTAGAATGTTTCCTTTGTAACGTGGTACATTTCATGAGGTGACTTTCACAGCTTATTTATTTGCACTTTTGTTCAGTGTATGAAGTCACAGTTGTTTCCCAAGTTCAGATTTAACTTTTTGAGTGTGTATCTGCAGATCCAGATGTTCAGCTGGAGATTGAAAATCATGTATCTGCTGGACGAGCCACATTTAATGTGCTAATACTGGTATGTATTTTCCAAATTAAGTACCGTTAGATATTCTTGTGGTACCTTTTATCAGTTCTATAAAATTTCTATTTTGAGTATAACAAGTGGCAACTAAAATAAATTTGTTTGTTAATTATATCTAGTTCCCGAAGTATGAAAGAATTTTTTTTATAGAAAGCCTGTTGTTGGTTCATATCATTCATTGTAACTTGAATGAGTCTTGAGCTCTAGTACATTTATTGATTTAGGTCCTTACAGATTCTTTTTTTGTAAAACAAAGTAAATACAGAAATCATATATGCATTTTCTTTTATCATAATGAGTTCAATGAAGCTTTCTCATTATTGATTGCAACCATGTGAATAATTAAATCATCAAGACTCGGTAAATGATGACAATAATGATTATGAGCATCCTCGTAACTCTTTTTAGATTTGAGAGGTATGCTAATTTTTAAAAGGCTTTAAGAATTTTATATTACCATAGTTTTATATATTTTTCTTACTCAGTATATTTGCTTTTGTAAGTTTAGATGAAAATACTATGGTCTACAGATTTTATCTTTTAAGTGTTTTAATATTTGTAGTTGTATTGACATTATAGTATTTTTAATTGATAAGACATTAATAATATAATATTATATTATGTTCTACTATTATGTATATTGTGTTTTGAACTGATTTATATTTTCTTATGGTGTTATTATTCATTGATTGTGGCTCTATATTCAATCATATATTTTAATGTCTTATTATATTCTAAACAAAGTATTATAATCATCTTTGAAGAGAACCAACAGCACAAGGATCCACAGCACTTTGAATTTGAGGCTTGCCATTGCCCCATCATTCTGTCAAGCACTATTACGGGTTTTCCCTTTTCAGAATAGGTGTAGATTAAGAATGTTTATTTATTTGTTAAATGAGGCTTTATTGTAGATTGGGTATTCGATTATGGGTGTTACCTTGCATTAGCCCTCCCAGTGATAAAACTACTAGATTATTAATTTTTCTACTTTGCATCACATTACCTTGCATATATTATTGAATTTTGTATATGATACACAAGCTCCCCATTCTTAATTCTGCGGAAGATAATAAATACGTCACGTGCACAAGCTCCCCATTCTCTCTCTAAAATCCAAAGAAGTAAAATAATTACTACTCATAACATTAGTATCTTAACTTATTGTCCATTTTTTCCTCTTCTCATTCAAAGAAAATTACAGGACAGCTCTTACAGGATGCTCAAGCATAAAAGGGGGCATGATGTGTTGGTCCTTCCTCCTACAACCCGCTCCTCCTCCTATGCAGAGTAGTGTTTTTGGACTTGTTACAAGGAAGTAGATGCACAGTAAGGCCAGGGGTCTTTTGTTTTTGTTGTGTATGGAGAGTTTTGAGGTTGGATAATAAAGAGGTGCATGTAAAGCAGGATGTATCTATGTAGTGTGCATTGTATAATAATGGAAGCAATTGTTGTTGTTTATCATAAGAAGTTGTTGATATTTTTAACTAGTTTATTACGTCCATTAATATTTGTCAGAGTAATTTGTCAACAAACTATTGTCTAAAGTGACCACCATTTCCCTAAGGTACCTTAAATAACGTCTTGTTTAGTGTTGCTCTTAAATTGAGTTGGGACTCTTTAAGGTTAACAATATTAATATTGCCTTGTACGACTACGGTTCACTTGCTATTTGACAAATAAACAAGAGTAAAGGAATGCTTTGAATTATACTCGTGCTTTTCTAGAGCTTTGCTGGTGCACAACAACAGTTGGGCAGTTTATTGTCAAAAATAAAAAAAATTGCAAGGGCAGCTGAGTTATTTTCTCAATGAAAAATACTGTTATAACTTTTGCTATTGGCAGTTGATAAAATTCACGGCAACAACAAGAAGTAACTCATAGAAGCATTAAGCAATCTGTTAATAAATAAAAGATATACAATCAGAAACAACCAAGTCCACAATTTAAAATTTTCTTAGGGCTCTTACTTCTAACTCAAATTATTTCTTCTCATTTCATTTACATAGCTTAACCCATTGGGTTCCTTTTTACTCTTTTAGATAAAGAGCAAATGAAACCATGCATGCTTTGCTGACTCCACTGGAGTTATCATGTCAGTATTTCCTTTATCAGTATGGATGATGATTACGAATGGTGGAACTGGAATTTATGCACATCCATCTTGCCCATCCTCCGAGGCTGTCATAGTCTTCTGGATTGCCACCCCTAATTGCACAAACACAGAACCATGCATTCAGTAATAATATTAGATTTTACATAAGGCACATCCTAAAATTAAATAAAACAATCCTGAAGGAGCATACAGCAAATCAACCTTAGCCAGTTCTTTCCAACATATTTCAGCTGGCATTTTAGAACTATGTACAGAAATGATACCAAGAAGTCAACTAGTTTGAAACGGTTATACTTTAACAAATTGACATACATAAATTCATGAACAGATACATAGAACCAGGACGTGCACATGGAGATGTCTATTTAAAATAAAATTTAATAGTTTTACAATTAAAAAGATTTTTTAGATTTATGTAACAACATTGTCCGCCTTTTTAAAATAAAATTTGCCAAGGTGTCTCTTTTAACATAGCCATAGATTGGTTTCAAGTTGCGGATTCGAACACAATGAATGAAAAAAAAGGAAGGTATACTGCAATCTGGGAAGACATCTCTTAAGCATAATTGGAAAAAGGAATAATGTGATACCACATTGAGAGCTTGCCATAAACTGTGGTAAATCCCTAGGATACCACTGACGAAAGAGGCAGCATACAATTAGAATATGGCCTTAGGGTGAGGGCAATCATGGGCTATGTGTAAGAATTGAGGGACCAGAGACCCCATCAGCTACGGCAATGACCCCTCCATAATAGCTACCGGCAAAAAAAGCATCTTCACCACCTTTATCAACCTTCAGAAGAGAAATAGTACTTAAGTAAGAGCTGATAGGAGAATAACATTATGAAAGAAGATGCTCTTGCATAATTCAACAAAATGCTGAACACTGGCTTTCCATTAGTCAATTAAATCTTAGTAAACTTTGCAATACCTTCTTTGGATGAGGTTTGATATGGGTCCCAATTAATAAATACAGTTCTGACCTAGGATCAAACATAATTGGTTCAAACATTACTATTAAAGAAGTTTAAGAAAGATAGAAATTTGAAACAGGTCGTTAACAGTTCAATTGGCCATCACAACAAATTAACAGAATGAAGATATTAACATAAAACCGATACCTTCCCTTCCCATATACACATATATATGTAGATTCTGCACCTAAGAACTAGCTTAAAATTTAGGTATTTAAAAAATTAAAATTTTGGTGCTTCATTCAATAGAGACGCATTACATGTTTACAATATCATTTGAAGATCATGCCAAATAGAGCAAAAGATCAACAGCTGAATGGTTCACATTATAGCTGAATGGAGATGTCTATTTAAAATAAAATTATTTTGAGTCATTAAATAACTTTAACACATTAGAAAATGAGCCTCCAAATTTCAAAAAGAAGAGGCTAGAGATTTCACTTCTTAAAGTTCAAAAAAATTAGGCACCTACTAAACATGAAGTACTATCCCTTTTTCTTGTCCGGCATATGATTTCCTATACATGATAGTTCTATGTAGCAACTGATTAGAGTATGAACAACATATTTCCTCCCAAGTTATCTGGCAAAATATTCCAAGTAAGACTCAGTGACCAATCTTATGAGTTTAACTCCAGTTAATGATATAAAGCAAGATTATGATTTTATTCCCTTTTGCCAAGGTGTCTCTTTTTAGAAAATAAATTATACATACCTAAAAAAGGAGAAGGGGCTCTTTGTGTAACGCCCGAGATTTTTCACACATTTTCCTTAAAATTCACGGAAAATTTTTTCAATATAACGTCTGTAAATCGGAGGAAAAATGACGAAACCAAAACCTGATAAAACAGTTTATAATTTAAAACATCCACATACGGTCAATCATCGTACGGCCAAAGCAAATATCATCAGGCGCTACTCGAAAACACACGTACGAATAAATTCTGCTATGATCATAGACTTTTAAATACAAATCACTCTCCCAGGCATCCCTAAGTACAAGTCCCATAACAGTCCACTGACTGATCCAAATGAAAGTCCAGAATAAACATCTTGATGTTCTCATCTCACCCAATACAGGAGATCGTGGCACAAATAAACTCGCAGAGAGTCAAGCAGATACCTGAGTCAACGGGAATCAATCCACCGCTGAAACGAGCGTCCATCACCAGGAGCTCTCCGCACAACCTGCAAAACCTCCCGTACAACGGGGCTAAAAATAGTAGGGTGAGTATTTTCATACTCAGTAGGAAAATACCCAGTAGGGAAAATCCCAACGGTGAACTCCAAGTTCAAAAATGCATGCGTCATGCAACTCAAACATGAAGCAGTCAACATAATATAATCATATCGTGCACATACGCATACGATCATACTAAATGCACTATCGTGCCACAGACATACCGAAGGCACCATCGTGCCAAAATCATATCAAGGCATCATCGTGCCAGAATCATACTATCCAAACAACTTACACAAACACCCTTATCCAGGGTCATACAATTTACTCGTACCACCGTACGCATACTCATACAACATACGCATACTTGTACGATCTTACTCATACAATCGTATGCTCGCTCATACAGCTTACTCATACATGTACGACCTTACTCGTACAATTAGACTCGTACGACCTTACTCGTACAGTCTGCACAAAATCATACTTACTGTCTTACTCAGAACCATATTCTCACAATCGTACTCATACTCTTACAGTCGTGCTCATACTCATACGCTTACAGTCTTACTCATACTCATACCCTTACAGTCTTACTCATACTCATACGCTTACAGTCTTACTCATACACATACAGTCGTACTCATAATCGTACACATATCAACGACCACTGAAGCTCATTACAACTAATAAGCTCCAGCGTCGAAATGGAAAAGAATGCCACTGGGGCAACACCTTAACCTCCGGGGAGTGACTAGACGCCATGGACTTTTCCGAAGGTAAGGCACACCAATGCTCATGGGGCACTGGATCAAACAGGTAAGAGTAGATCCATGATACTACTTACCTGAGCGCGCAAACATAAACACCCACACATAAGGGGTCATACAGTTGCCCACCATAATGGGTCTTATAGTGCCATAGAATTGCCCACCATAATGGGTCTTATAGTGCCAGAGAATTGCCCACCATAATGGGTCTTATAGAGCCATAGAATTGCCCGCCATAATGGGTCTTATAGTACCATAGAATTGCCCACCATAATGGGTCTTATAGTACCATTGCCACTCTTGGGCAGAAACGTACAGTGCCACTCTTGGGCGAAAACATACAACGCTCTCAACAGAGCATCAAACGTCTGGGCTTACACAGCACACAGACCAAATCAGAAACATACGTCGCTCTCGGCCAGCATCAGACGTCTGGGCTTATACAGCACGCAGACAAAGTCAGAAACGTACATCGCTCTCAACAGAGTATCAAACGTCTGGGCTTATACAGCACGCAGACCAAATCAAAATGACGTTGCTCTCAGCAGAGCATCAGACGTCCGGTGCTCTACATAGCACACAGACAACATCCCGCAGGATAAACACCATGGCAAGACATGATAAATGCTCGGCCAACTCATCAGCGGCCAGCTCAAACACGGAACTTAATCCGTCGAACCCTCAGGTCTCAAACTCACAACGCTATCATTAGCTGTGCTTATAATTCAAGTTTGAATTAAATATATTATGCGGTACAATTATGCCACACAACTCACAGTCCTCGACTGGTCAACCCGAAGCTGAGCCCGATCCGAAACCCAAGTTCGTTAGGGCAGCAGACTTCACTTACCCGTCCACATCATGGACAAAACTCACCGTACAACAAACCCTTACAGTCTTACACTTCGCCATCCATCTTATGGCCAAAACCTCTTACACTGACATCCTCAAATAACGCTCCTCAGAGCCAACCCAGTTGTCGCCCTCTTACTTATATCTCACTTATTATACTTATTTTTCACTTCATAATATGTACGTTATGCTTGTACAATTATGAACACTCTTACTATCTGACAAATGCCCAACATACAATCCACCTCAAACTGATCCATTCTAATCCTTGCCCGTCATACTCTTATCCTCTGTCATACGCTTACACAACCGCATCCAAATTCAGACAGAGCTTCTGTCACCTCTTACTGTCCATCGCCCATATCTCTGCCCACATACACTTACGCACATCCAAAGCATAGGCAAAATGTCATCATACATACGTATGTCTCACACATACGTACAACATATACATACGGTCATACATACATAACTTACAAATATGCACGCTAGCCATCACTAGCACATGCATCCACACGTCAAACGTGCACGCTAGCCATCACTAGCATATGCATACACACATTCATACATACTTCAAACATGCACGCTAGCCATCACTAGCACGTGCATAACCCATACATAGCATACTGACATATTTGCTAGCCATCGCCAGCGCATACATAATCCACATCCGTAAAACATGCATACATCTCATGCATATCAATCATACCATACAATCATGCTTACACGCACATCATGCAATCGGATCGTTACTTAACATCCAAGCATGGAATCATACAATCCTAGCATGCTGCTACTCATTCAAAGCATGCTTCATGAATTTACGAGTTCAAAGCTCCCCTACCTCGTAATCATGACGTTCGATGGCGAGCACCCGACGGTGGCGGCGTCGGCGGCGGAGTTGGCGGTCAAACCGTTGCCTGGCTGAGAGAGCTGCTGTCCCGAGGATTTCAAAATGCGCCGGAACTATCACGGCCAAACAGAGTGTCAGATATCAATGCGGTAAAAATCCGCGATCCACGGCGGCACACTAGGGCGGCCGGGAGAAATCTCATGCCAACCTAAGTGGCGGTGCGACCCGAAGTCGATGGTGTACACTGAAGATCAGCCGGTGGCTAAAACGTGCTCAGCCGGCCACAAAGACGTCGAAATCGGCCGTGGACAGCACCCAACGGCGACGATTTCGGTCAACAAAGGCCCACATACGGGCGGAGAGCGTGGGGCAACGCTCGAGAATCAAAGGAGAGGTGGAGGACAGCTCTAGTGGTCAACTCCACTCGGTGGCAACGCCAACCGATGGTTAGGCGGCACGAATGCGGCGCCTAAACCCAGAAGTACACGCGTGGCCACATGCACACACGGCCCAAAGGGCGGGGGAAGAGGGCTGAACGGAGACGGCTCAAGGCCCACAAAAGCCAACAGGGCTAAGGCCCTTAGCTGTGGCCAATCAAAGCGGCAACATCGCCGATCGCCACCCACAACCAATACCCATGGTGCGGGCGGCTATGCATCTCGCACGGTATAAGGCCATGACAAGCGGCCCATTCCGGGCGGAGTATATAATCGGGCCAAGTGGGGCTGACCCTCACTGTCGCCGAGCCGGGGCAGAGCCCACGACGGCCAAATGGCCCATAACTCGCCAATGGCAACGACCCGAGATGCACCCAAAGCGTCTAATCGGGCGGAGCAAGGCAATAGGGGCGAGGCGGGGTCGGAAACGGCAACCCCCTACCGACACTGGGTCGAGGTAGGCTGGACGGAGCCCATCTGGTGGCCGGACAACGACCGGAAACACACCGGCGTCCAAAACATCCCACGGACAGTGAGATGCAAATAGTAATAAAAACCCGACCAAAAGATCGGTAGCTCACCACGGAGCAAAGAAAGCATGGCGGCGGCTCCAGCCAGTGTCTATGGGTTCCTAGCGGCCAACTAAACATAAGTCTAGTTGAGAGCGGCCGCAAACGATGTCAAAATCGTACACCCATAGTGTAAAAACGGGATTGAAGGAGAGAAAAACCCAAAAAAAGGTTCGGTACCTCGTGGAGGAGCGAAGAGGCCGTGGCGGTGGTCATGGCCGGTACCTACGGACTCGTGGCGGTGAGGCAAAGCGGATCCTGACAAAAATCAACGGAATCCGACGACGGAGGAGGGAGAACGGAGCGACCGGATATGCCCTCGGGTTTTCTCTTCTCCTCTCTGGACGCCATTTTTTTCTTCTGTAAGTTTCTGGAACGAAACTTACTGAAGATGGCTTTATAAGCCGCAATTTCACTATTCACCTTTTTTATTTTTACATTTATGTCCCCAATGCGCGTTAACTCACTGGTTACGCGCTATAGCTCCAAACTTCGCGCCGTAAGCGCGCAGCGAGGCCCGTGGCCTGCGACTAAGCCCCACACCCGACTCTACGGGTATAAATATGGGGAAAAGACACAAATACCCATACACTGAAGCGTCACATTTTCCTGCCGAAAATGACCAGAAAAATGGCAGAAAAATCCCAGAAAATCGTAGAAAAATCAGGGACCTTACACTTTGAATCAAGAGGATGGAGGGCCATGGGCAGGGGAAATCTGTTGAACACCAAGTGACGAACTTCTTGTAGTGTAGTGGCAATATCCCTGCAAAATTACAATTATTTATTTATTTTATTTTACAAACAACTATATTACTATGAGTAAAATGCATTAATAAAAAATAGAGTAAATTAATTAATAAGTACCTAATTCAAAATGGACATATTCATGTATTGTGGCATCTACAATAACACTAGTATGAATTATTATTATGTTTAACAATAAATAGATTATAAAAATAAAATTATACCAAGCTGGTTGTTGGGGCACTTGTATGAGCATTTGGTGTAGGCATGCCAATAATTGGAAAAAATTGTAGATAGATTTTCACATTGATTATTAAAGACATGATATTAAAAAAATCCAATAAGTAATATTCTCACTTGATTTTGGTGATTTTCACTAATTTGCACCCCTGAATGATGTAAGTTTGGAGGTCTCACAAATGATGAATGCATTGTCATGCCTAGTCACAAAAAAATAAATGAATAAAGAAAATACTTCCAATTTATGTTAACAAATTTCTAAACAATTTACCTATCATTGTGTTACTAGGCCGTTGAGGAGTATTTTTTGCTACGTTTCTTGACTTTCTTTTTTTCTTCTCCAAACTTGCCTTCATTCTACCATATGTTTGACCCTTTTTTTTCCGTCGATGGGGATCAAGCATTGGGGGTATCAGAAGTTGAAATGATACCATCATCCAAAACTTCAACCCCCTCACTTGATGTCGGATAGATCTTTGTAGCTCGATGAAGAATTTTTCCCATTTCACTTTGTGCAAGTTCAATTGTGGCATCAGAATTGGCACAAATATTCATAAGACTAAATGCTATGCGCATTAACTTGTTCATGCGTATTGCTTTTGTTGAGCTTCCACTGTTGGTTGATTATTGTTCTTATCCATCACAAGCCCATGTTTCACAGCCTTGGTCCACCTTCTCAATATGTATTGCTCAGGAATTTTATTGACACCATTTAAATTCAACACCCTCAATGCATGGCAGCACAACAATCCCAAAGACTTAAATAGCTTACAATTACATGAGATCGACAAATTAAAGGAGTTAAACTGTACTATATACTCGCTGCTGCTGCTTTCTCTTCTTAATGTGTACTTGCAACATGCCTCATTAAGAAATGATTCAACAATCATTGTAGAAAGAGATTGTACAAACTCATACTGAAACATTTCAAAAAGTTTGTGTGTATATACCTTGCATGCATGTTGAAGAATTCCACTATCACGAGATATAATATAAGGTTTCCCATGTGCACAATTATAGTCATCAACTAACTCAACCTCACGCATCTTATCCGCATTTTGTTCATATTGATGCACAAATTCAATAAGAGTCATTGTTTTACAAGCCATATGTTGAAAAACATTGTTTGTGCTTTCACTTCTTTGACTAGACCAAATGTTGGCTGAAAATGTATCATGGCTAAATGCTGGAGCCCATTTCTCACGACGAGCATACATTTTTTTAAGCCAAGAATGGTTTGCACAATCCCATTCCTCAACCATTTTTGCCCACCTCTCCTCAAACTCAGTTTCACATTGACATTTATTCAAAAGATACGCAAATGTATCCCTGAAGCAAGACTGATGATAAAGACCTGCAATATTTGAAGCTGCATTTTTTGAGATGTGCCATTGACATAAGCGATGTCGTGTATTAGGAAACACCTTTGCAATTGCATTTGCCATTGCTTAATCCTGATCACTAAAAATAGTTTTTGGTGCATTGCCACCCATGGAATCAATAAAATTTTTGAACAACCAAACAAATGAAGATGTTGTTTCATCACCCATAAATGCACAACCAAAAAGAACATTTTTCCAATGATGATTTAACCCAACAAATGGAGCACAAATCATATTATACTTGTTTGTACGATATGTGGTGTCAAAGATTACAACATCTCCAAAACATTCATAGTCAATTTTGGATAATCCATCTCTAAAAAAAAGTTAGTCATCCGACTTTCCTCATCAACCTGTATTGAGTAAAAAAACATGTTCTCTACTGCTTGCTTGTTCTTAAAATGGTTAATTACACTTTGACTATCACCAATAGTAATTTTTTTTGCTCGTTCAGCTTGAATAAAATTTTGACAATCACGCATAGTAAATCCGATATTTTCATAACCCCCAGCTTCATTTAACAAATATGTATATGTCTTAGTAGCTCTTATAACATCATCAACTAAGGATTTAATATCACCCTTGCTAGTGTTATGTATTTTACTTGTAGACTTTAATAGGTGCCTCTGATTAGGTTCAGCCAATGGGTGGTTGTGCTCAGCTATTAACTGGCTAATTTCATACACATCATTATCAACTTTAAAAATGACACGAGCACGACAACCACACATAATATCTAGTCTTTTGACCTTTGTATCACCAAGTTCTGAAAATTCCTTAAACCCCTCTTTCCAACACACAAAGATGCGCCGAATAAGTTCCTGAGTACCTCTTTTAAAAGTCTTTTGATCTTTTCGAATGCTAAAGCCTTTATAATAGACATACTTATTATACATTTCAAATGCTTCTTCTTCACCATGTGCAACCATTCCAACCTTCAAGTCAACTTCCTCATTCTGGCTACTTAAAATAGCATCCATGGCACTATTATTATCCTGGTCAAAAAAAAATTCACTACTATCATCACTGAGTTCTACATAGATTTCTTTTCCTTTATTGGATGTCATTCCAAATTAGCTAGAAGCAACTGCAAGGCATTTTGTATGAATTAGGTATAAATATTAACTTGAGGGAAATCAACTAGAGATAAACATACTAGCAAACATTGCAATTGTAAAAAGAACAAAAAAACAGAACTTTGAGCAAACTATGACACATATGACAAGAATTATCAATTAGAAAGTAGGCAATCAAGTAAGCAAATTCCCAGTAGGGTAGTATCAATACTCGGTGTCCAAAACTTACTAGAAAAACTACTAGCCCTATAGACATCGATGAATAAAAGAAACTAAATAAATTTCTTCCCTGCATTGTTCAAAATTGCTTAATATAAATTACAAATAATGTACAAAGGATAATACCTGGTAATACTACTGGAAATTAAGAAAACTAAATTACATAGTGCTCAATCGTATGTTCCACAAGCAAACAACCACTTCTTAGAACTCCAGCAAGGTATTGCATTCTTTGTTTATACCCCATTAGTGTTTTAGTTTAAAGAAGTGGTAAAACAATGGTTGTTCTCCTCCAAAATACATAATTAATTTCATCCTAACTGATTGATTGCTGGCAATGGCTCTTCAATGTGTTGTGTATCATAATTTCAGGACATTGAGCCCAGGAAACTACTTCCTCCTTCAGCTCTTGATGACTTTAATATACAGGTGAGCCAGTAAGATATATGCCTTTCTACTATCTATATTCTAAGTAAAGCTTGTTCATAGTGTTCATTTAATGTTGTTGCAGGTTACGGATTTCAAGCCCGGAGAGTATGTTAATGTGAAGGTGTGTTTCAGATGTCCCATTTCTGACATTAAATTCTGTTACTGCCATATTAATTTTCATTCAATTATCTTACATTTTACTGAATAGCTACTCTGTCTTTTTTGTTACATGTAACTACTCTTTCCTTAACACCAAAGACCTAGCCATAAAATCCTCTAGAATTAGGATTAATCAATGGTCTTCTGCCGTGCAGGAAGTTCACTATAATCAACATGGATTGTTACTATTAAAGGGACAAGGGATATCTCGCTTAGGTGACAATTGGTAAATGTTTTTCCTTTTCTTTAAAAAAAGCTAGCAACTTCTAAAATAAATTCTTCAATAAAAAAATTACCAACTTCTAAGTACTAAAGAATGAGACAATAATCAAGTAGGCTAAAAGTGGGGGCACATTTTAGAGCACGGATCAGATGGGCTTGGCATGGTTACCTGTCCTTTCCCCTGATTTAGAGGTAGCCCTGATTTAGAGCACGGATCAGATGCGCAAGCAGAGACTGGAAGAGTGGGCGGCTTCTTCAAATCAGCAGAGAGTGTGGAGGGAGATGCAGTGTTGGGAGAGGAAATGGCGGGATGGAGGTAGGCGGCTTGGTGAAATCAGCAGGAGGGAGACGCAGTGTGGGGAGAGGAAATAGCCTGATGGGGAATGACATTAGGTTAGGGGCGAATTTGAGTTAAAAAGCGGGAAAATAAAAACCTCACGTTGAATTGTTGACGGCGTCTACCGTTTTTGTCTGTTGACGGCATGTTATCATGTACGGTTTTGATTGGTGCTAGGCACGCCACTTTGGTACCGTACCGCACCCAATATTTTCTCGTTCGCCACTGGGAGACTTAGAGTAAATAAATATCTTCCCACTTCTCGTCTGCCTGCCGCTAAAGGTAGATTAGATGCGATTCTTAGCAACTTTTCATATTAGAACCACCAAGAAGGCTTTCATTGGCAAAGCAAATATTGTTGTTTCTGACTGAAATTTGTTAAACTTCACTAAAAAGAGAATAAGAATCGAGGTATGGACTACTATCGATAAGATAACCCCACAAGTTGTATGTTTTTTCTTTCCTTTTTTCCTGATTGATTATGCTTGATTTGCTGTCTTCCCCTGTTCTACGGCAATGACTTTCGCAACTTCTTCTCACGGCATGCAAGTGCTCAATTGCTCATCACTTTTTCTTTTCAATCAGAATGCGGATCAGTGCGGGTCTGGTCGTCCAAGTGCGGTGGTGCACATTTTTCTCTGCACAAGAAATACTTGTGCCAGGTAGTTTACTTATGTCTTCCCGTCTTCCAATTAGTTGAAATCAGTCTTTTTCCCATGGGCACATAAAGAATATATTCCCTGAATTTCCAATTAGTAAATTTTGTCCTCAATAATTATTTTTGGAGTCCGCTAGTAAGATCCCAGGCTCATGCTTACTAATGTGAACTCTGGCTTCACGCTGGTGCATATAAGTCTAGCTTAATATGATGGCTCATGATACCTAGGCTCAAGCAGGTGCACATAAGTCTACGCTCATATTAACTTTTTCCTTATTTTTTACTTTGACTCAAAGCCTCCACTCCTTTACAAGGACTATTTGTATTTGTAAAAAAAAGGGACTATTTGCAAGGGCGGAGCCAGGAAGTTCCGAAAGGGGGGGCAAAATATATAAACAACAATAGACTTAAGGATTAACTTTTTTGTTTACAAAAAAATTAACTATTGATGTCATTAAATATATCAAAACGATCAGTTTAAATACAAAAAAATTAACTATTGATGTCATTAAATATATCAAAAAGATCAGTTTAAATACAAAAAAATGTGTTCACAACTGTTCGCGACGAGTTTTCATGTTTTGGAACCGTTCCATAATCTCCTCATTTCCAATACTACTAAATGCATCCTTTTCGATATATGTGACCAAGCAATCATTCATAAGTTGATCTCCCATTCGATTTCAAAGTCGATTCTTTATTATATTCATTGCAGAAAATGTTCGTTCAACTATAGCTGTTGCAACGGGTAAAATAAGTGCTAACTTGATAAGCATATAAACCAATGGATATATGATATCTAATTTCTTTTTTACCATTTTTTCAGCAAGGCTACCAATTCCTTTTAACTCCAAAAACTCATTGTTGGACCGTACATCAATAATATAAGTCTCAAGCTGATTATCTAGTATCACAAGGTCCATTGCAGAAAAATCATATGTATAAAATTGAGCTAGGCGGAACAATTTTTCCTTATCAAAAGCAACAAATGACTCAGTTGGATCAAGGCACGCCACACAAAGAAGCAACTCAGTATTTATTTCATCAAAGCGGTTATTGAGCTCTTGAAGTTGCATATCAATGACATTATAGAATAATCCAACACGATAATGATGTAAATTTGAGATATCTTGAGCTCCACGTCTTACTCGGTCCCTAGCTACAAATTTGTCATCCATAGTAGGAACAACAATATTGTGTTCAACACAAAATGAAGTAACCTCAGTGAGGAGAGAATTCCACCCATCATCTCTCATTATTTGAAGCCGCTGTTTAGACACCTTCACTAGCTTCAAGGCATTGACAATATCTTGATCTATTCGTTGCAATGCTTGTGATAATTCATTTGTAATTCCTAGTATCAATTTCATGAGATGTAGGTTAAATGAAAATTCAAATGAATGAATTACATCCAATAGAATAGAAGCATCAACTTTTTGTTCCGAGTGCAAACCATCTTTTGCAACAATATCAAGCACATCAAGTACAAAAGAAAACATAACTTTCAAGCTGACAAGTGTCCTATAATGTGATCCCCAACGAGTATTACCAGGCCTTTGGAGATTAGTTTCTTGATTGAGTCCCTGCCCACTTGGAAGTTTTCCATTTTTTATAGCTTCCATAACTTTAGTTGTGTGCTTTTCTCGAAGAATATCTCGATGTTTACACGAAGCTCCAACAATGTTTACCACATTACCAACTAAGGTAAAAAACAAGTTAATTCGATCATGATGTTTTGCAACAACAACTAGTGCTAATTGAAGTTGATGAGCAAAGCAATGAACATAGAATGCAGATGAATTTTCTCTCATAATGAGTGTCTTTAGGCCATTGAATTCACCTTGCATGTTACTAGTCCCATCATAACCTTGTTCGTGCAATCTTGCTATGCTCAACCCATATTTAGAAAAAACTGCTTCAATTGCTTCTTTGAGAGAGAGAGAGAGTTGTGGTATCACTTACATGAACAATACCAAGAAAAAGTTCAATGACATGCCCTTGCTTGTTCACATAACGTAAAACAACACCCATCTGCTCTTTGCATGATACATCACATGCTTCATCAATCAAAATGTTGAAAAATTCATCACCCAGTTGGTTAATGAGAATACTTATGGTTTCCAAAGCAACAACATTTATAATGTCTTTTTGAATATCAGGTGAAATCAATTTTAGAGTTCCAGGAGCATTTTGGAGCACAACTTTCCTAACTTCTTCATTTTGATTAGCAAGAAATTGAAAGAGTTCAAGAAAATTGTCTTCATTTTTAGAATATTCAAATTCATCATGACCACGAAAAGCCATCCCTTGGCATAAAAGAAATCGAATGTAGTCAACTGATGCTTTTAAATGAGTTTGATATTCACTTCAAGCTTTTTTTGATTGCTTGTAAAAAATAGTTTCAATATGATGTTCTTGTTTCAACAAAATTTGACCATCCTTTCAAGCTTGATTATGAGCACTATTGGGGCCTCCAACATGAATATAAAACTTCTCTTTCTTTTTCCAGTTTGAAAATCCTTCACTAATGAAAGAGTCATTGCCAGTACTCGATTGCTCAAGAGTTGTTGATCCAAAAAGATAGCAACATAAGCAAAATGCAGCATCTTTTGCTATGCTATATTCCAACCAACTACCATACTCATCAAACCAAGTTGGATTGAAACGCCTTGAAACTTTTCCAAGTTTCTTTTGTGGAAAATTGTAGTTGGATGGTTTACAAGGACCCTTTTGGAGATATGCTCTTCGGATTTGATCCCGGTCATTAGGATGATAATCTATAATTCGAGGACGCAACCCAGGGTCAGTAGGAAGTTCTCCCAAGTTAACTTCTATAAAACATTTCTTTGACAAATGCTGCACCACATCTTTCTTTTCTTTTGTAATTGGCAATGACTCAATCGTTGTCTTTCTTTTGAGAAATTTATCCATATCTAAAAAAATAAAAAGATAATCTTATACTATTGAAAAAAAACTAAACAGGTTTTAAATTGTAAATACATGATTCTAGTGCACTGCTATGCAATACATTGACTAATGTATTCAAACCCACATAATTAAAGCAGAACAAGTTCATATCTTACTGATTTGATGCCTAAAAGCACCCAAAACATGGATCCATGTTCTGATGTTCACACTCAAATTTTCAACACAATTATTTGCTTTATTAGTGCTTAGTATTTTCCTATTATCCTTTCCTCCCTATGCATAAGCCTTAACATTTACAACGACTGTGAGTGCCTAGAATTTAGAAAGAGGCTCCCTTCATCTATCAGTCTATCACAAGTATAAGAAAATGGCATAAAACAACCCATGGGGAATTGTTAACTTTCTTGCAGCCAATTTCTCAAATACCAAGGGTCCAAGGTCACACCCATATATCAAGCTATCCATTAATTCCTTTCTATAAGAACATCACTAAAATCAGACAGGCGATTATGAATTGAAGATTTGAAAACACAGCAAAATAAAAAATATTTAAATCAAACATAGCATAACAACTGAGCAAATATTATCTTACACAATTGACATTCAAAACAAAGTAGCAGAAACAGAGATGCCATCTGATTTAAAGAGGAAACAAAGCCACAGAGGTGATATCTAAAGTAGCAAAATTTTGTCTTTCTTGAAGTACCTGGGACAGAATGCAACTGGAGTCTGGAGAAGATGTTTCAAATCATTAAATATCGTATTGGATTGATGGATTCAAGCAAGTCAATGACTAATGGCTTATGGAGAGTTGCTGGCCTCCGGGCTCTAGTCCTCTAGACTCCACTACCCAAAGATGAGAAAGCAGGGTCGGTACCTCAGTTGAGACTTGAGAGAGAGGAGAAGAACAATGTTCATAGCCTCATAGGCCATCAATCGTCATCGTGCTTCTAGTGTTGGGGAAGAAATTCGGTGAAGGAGAAGCTCTCTGCGCAAAGCCAAAAGCGGCAATCGCCGGACAGCGGATTTAGCCATTTAGGTCATTTGGGCCATGATTGTCGGGGGAGGAGGGGCAAGGGTAATTTATTAAGGGCTTTAATCCCAGTGATGGAATTAGTACCACAAACTCCTCTCTTTAGAATTGAGGATCCCCATGGAATTGGTTATTTATTTGGACTACTCTATTTACTTTCCAAAATGATAGAAACCCTTCTTTCACATTTCGCCACAAAACAAAAAGCATGTGATGTGGGAATCATTCTTTCTTTTTTTATAGATATTGAACATCAAATTTCTCTAAATGACTAACTAACCTCACTCAATATGACTAGGAACCGAGCAGAATAGACATACGATGAATGGTCCGCCCTATCCTTCCTTTTTTAAGGATATTTTTATTCATCTATGTTCCCATCCTAACCATATAAATAAAAAGATTTTTTCCACCCACGTGGGATTTCGATTTCCACTTTACTTCGTGAGAAACAATATGGAAGAGGATTCTATGAATCCTTGGAACAATCATTAGAAATCAAAAAGAAAAATGGAATCACATTGTATCCATTCGTACATAAACAGAAGAGGGTTAAAGAACACCCTTTTTGTTCTGATGAAATTGGTCTGGGATGGAAGGATTCGAACCTCCGAGTAACCGGACCAAAACCCATTGCCTTACCGCTTGGCCCCCCTGCTGAACGTGGCTCCGCCCCTGACTATTTGTATAAAGACTAGATCCATCTATTATGAGATTCTTATCGAAAAGGTCCATTTGTTAAAAATATTTCATAGGAGAAATGAAGATTAATATCGAATTAAAATGGATTTAAATGAGGTTGTGTCCACCTTCATAGTTGAAGTTTGCAAGTAGGAATAATGGCATGGTTGGACTCAGTCACACACGCTCTCATATGGTTTAGAAATGATGGTTGGCAACCCTTGTTGATGATCCAGTGGCAAACTGTAAGCAAGTGGCCTAGATGGCTTGATATTAGTCCACATTTAATACTTTGGATTTCAAGGGTGCCTGGATTTCATGGGTGCCTCAGAACTGACAAGATATTGACGACCCACAATGAATTGCAAGAGGCATCTTGACAATGGTGAACAAGAATTTAAGCAAAAAAAAATATGAACATACAGAATTACGAATAAAGTTTCTGGTGCCAGAAATGTATGAGAACTCGCTGGAGAGAAAATTGTGTTGGAGAAGCAATCTCCAATTCTTTCGCTCCTTCCCCATTTATGTTTGGCAAACTTGTGCAAATCACTCGCACATATTTAGGTAATATTTTTTTTATTAGATAAAATGGGGAGTGGGCTCCTATGACACACGGGAAATAGAAAACAACTTACAAAATAAAAATTACAAATGTCATCTTTCAACAATAAATGAAAATTCACTAACAACCTTTTGAAGATAAGAGTTGGCACTAACATAATCTCTGAGTTGACTTTCACACTCACTACAATAAAAAAGGTATTTTGTGATGTTTTTATTAGCGACGCTTACATAAGCGTCACTACAAAGGGATTATTACAACGCTAACTAAAACGTTATTACAAAATACAACTTTAGCAACAGATTTTAAATAACGTCATAGATAGTACCATTACTTGTGGCGAATAGTCTTCCTACTACACACTTTAACTTATTTCTATCACTACTTATTCTCTTATATTTGTGACACTTGTGAATATGCATCTCAAACACATGAGATTTACGTTACATGTACAAAGTCACAAATAATAATGTTTTAATCATTTTAATTTAATATAAATAGCTATTTTGCGATGTTTTATATAAAAAAGTCTCAAATAATAATGCATAGTTGCTACATTTATCTTTAAACGTCACAACTATATGTGTCTTTTGCAATCCTAAATGAATAACATCTCAAATATATCTACTTGTTTTATAGAGTTAATATTTGCAATGTTTAAACTGCAACGTCTCAAATAATTATAATATTCATGATGCTTATTCTCAGCATCTAAAATAGATATTACTGTTGCGTCGTTTATCAAGTAACATTGAAAATACACACATATTTGCAATGATTGTCAATAAACATTGCAAATGATAATGTTTTACAAATTAAAAACCTACTCACAAATACATGTTTTAATGATGAAGCCAACTAAATAGCGTTTCAAATATAACCAACTAATATAGAAAGCTAATATTTGCGACACTTATAACTAAACATCACAAATAGTGAAGATTATTTGTGCCATTTACTTATAAATGTTATGAATAGCATATAACTATTTGCAACATTTATTACCCAACATCACAAATTGTCAATGCTTTTGAGATATAAGATATTAACTTAATTGTGATGTTTTTATAGAAAGTTTGCTAATAAGAAAACTATTGGCGACAATTAATTAAGATGTTGCAACTATTATGGAGTTATCGCAACGCTTATTATTAAGTGTCATAAATAAGTGATGTTTTTGCAATGCTAAATAAAGTGCATCACAAAAAAATATTATTTGAGTTTTAAAACTTAGCTTAGACCTTTACCAGCGTGGGTGACCTAGTTGATATAAATATCACCCCACCATGAAAGGAGGCATCGAATAACCACATGTATTACATTAAAAGAATGGCTATGCCTAAACATAATACTTATTATAACAAGTCCTTTGGTCACTAATGATTTAGTAGTAGTAATGGCGATGACATTGGTGTACATATTCATACTCTTTGTCATACAATTACCTATCACAATACCATGTAATATATCTTAACTTTTGTACTTCAACTATAAAAGAAATTGGGTCCTACCACATGGGTTAGATTTTTTTTTATAACAACCACCTAGGTCAAATTGTTATCCTATCCACTATAGTTATCCATTAATCGACCATTTGATCATTCCATTTGGAGTCTCACATGCCTTATAACTTAAGGTGTAAACAATTTATTAAGGAAGTAATACAAAGTAGTAACCAAGATCAACAATTCCACTATTCAAAAGGGATACATGAGGAACCCACTTTAAGTCATAATTATCCAACTTCTATACATGAGATAGAATCCAGCATACAAGTTGATATGACTCGATTAAAGTATAGTACAAACTTTATCAGTATAATCGGCTCTAGTTTTGTCAACCTTCATTTGTCAAGTAACTAGACTTCACCTTCTCTATCTAAGCATGGGCTTGTGATATGCTTCTCTTACCAGTTGCAATTCAGTGCACACATCTCTTATATTTTTTCTATCTCGTGGAAGATCAGTTGCACATGCAATTCCAATTCTGAAGACCGATAACAAGCAATCTTCAAATTTGACAACATCAGTGATGTTTTCTCGTGAGAGTAGTGTTGGATCAACATTTTTTATCAATCTTTCTTTCAATGCCATCTGTGCATGCTTTGTGATGTTGACACCATCATTGAACATTTCATCTGTAGGCCTTTTCCCTGAGAACATCTCTAACAAAATTATACCGTAGCTATACACATCCCCTTGGGTAGTAACCTTACATCCAGTACCGTATTCTGCAATTGGTCTCAAACAAGAATCATACACCTCATTAACACAATAATTTTAAAATGAATGTAAAAAATAACTATAAGCTTTTGCCTAAAGAAATAGTAATATGTTCATGCACGAATACAGTATATCATGATTGACAAATGACATATTATTTAAGGATAATGAGGAATATACCTGGAGGAATATAACCAATAGAACCCTTTAACATGGATGTGTAAGAGGAATCATCTCTTGCTAATAATAGAATTTTAGCTAGGCCAAAATCACTCACATGTGCTACTTGGTCCTCATCAAGTAGAATATTGTTGGGTTTCAAGTCACAATGAACAATTGGAGTCTCACAATGATTGTGAAGGTAATCCAATGCATGAGCAATATCAATGGACACATCTAACCTTTTGTTAAAGCTAAGATATAAATCTTGATCAACGTGAGGATGTAGCCATGACTCCAAATTCCCATTTGGCATAAATTTGAACACCAAAGCTTTGAACTCATTACCTTGAAAATCAAGACTTGAGCAAGACGTCAATAACCTGACAATATTTCGATGGCGAATCATTTTCAATGTTTCGCATTCAGCCGTGAAACTCTTAAGACTTCTATGTTCAATCCTTATCACCTTCACAACAATATCCATTTGATAGGAATATGAAGTTCCCTTATATACAGAACTAGAACTTCCAGCACCGATCAAGTTAACTGAAGAGAATCCATTGGTTGCTCGATGGAGCTCTGCATAGGTGATTTTCAAGTGTTGCTCCTTTATAAAAGAGGTCAGAGACTGTTTATTTCCTTGCTGTTTTCTCCAGTAACGCACAAAAATATAACAAGCAAAGATTAAAGGGCATGTTCCCACAATCAATGGTAGTACTATTTTGAGTGGAAAAGACTTTCTGGATTTTTTTCGGCCATGCTTTTGACATGAAGGCAAATGCAACTCAAAGATTCCTCCACAAAGCTTTCTATTTCCTAGCACTGAAATTTTGCTTGCATTTCTAAATGAACCTTGTTCTGGCACTTCACCCTCAAGGTTATTGAAAGACAAATTTAACAATTCCAAGTAAGTAAATTCTGTAAAATATGTGGGTATCGTGCCTGACAAATTATTATTTGAAAAGTCAACACATTCAGCTGCAACACTCAAGTCTTTCAATGACATCGGGATGGCTCCTGCAAAGGAGTTGTGAGACATGTAGGTCTCTATAAGCATCCTGCACTTGCCAAGTGCATTAGGAATTTCACCCGATAATTTGTTGTTCGAAAGATCTAAAAAATTCATGTTTTGTAGTTGCCCAACCTCTGATGGCAAGCTGCCGCTTAACAAGTTACTGGACAAATTGAGACTAATAATTGATCTGAGGTTGAAAAGTTGGCTCGGTATGTTACCGTTAAGGCTGTTTTCATAAAGAGATAGGAATTGCATACCTGAAATATTTCCAAGACTTGGGGGTATACTTCCTTGCAAATGATTTTGCAACAAAAATAGTTTGATCAAATGAGAGAGGTTGCCTAGGGAAGCTGGGATTTGCCCTGACAATCTGTTACTGCCCAAGCTGAGCAATTCCAATATTGGAAGCTTTCCAATTCCATCCGGAATCAGACCTGTTAGAAAGTTACCGCGAAAAGATAAACGTTCCAAATTGAAGAGATTTTCAATTCCCGAGGGGATTCTTCCGTATATCCGATTACTCCCAAGGGACAATTTAATAAGATTACTAGAGAGGTTGGAAATGGAGGCAGGCAATGGACCATTGAGTTGATTTTCTTGTACGAGTAGTCTTTCAAGGCTGCTACTATTGGCCAATGACGTGATAAAGTGTAGGTCATCGCCTTTTTGGTTGCCCAGTTTATTCTTAAAGAAAGAAACCCAATTTAGGTCTTGCAATTTCCCTAAATCAACTGGTATGGAGCCATGAAAGTGATTGTCATCGAAGGCAAGTTCTTGAAGGTGAGAAGCATTAGACAAGGAATTAGGGATAGTCCCAGTAAAGTGGTTTGCGTGAACATTAAGACTCTGAAGGTTGGGGAAGAAGTAGCCCATATGAGGGGAAATGCTTCCATTCAATTGGTTCCGCTGGACTCTTAACTGCTCAATATTGGAGAGATTGTAAACTGTGGGAGGGAGCTTACCAAAGAAGTTGTTGCCACCCAATAGAAGAGCTTCTAAGCCATATAGCAAGCCAATCTCTCCTGGGATCACCCCATAAAAATTGTTGCTTTCTAGGGAAAGCTGGGAGACAGACGAGAGGTTCACTAGAAAATGTGGGAAGACACCTGTGAGATTGTTTCTTCCAAGACGAAACACAATTAGCTTGGATAGAAGGCCAAACTCTGGGGGGACTTCTCCCACAAGCTTGTTGTGGGTTAGATCCATAAATCTGAGGTTGGAGCAGTTGGAGAGGCGAGTAGGAATGGCTCCTTCCAATGAGTTGTACGCCAAATCCAGATCCTGAAGACGAAAGAGACGGCTCATTTCTTGTGGTATCTCCCCATGCAAGCTGTTGTTGGGCAGAGTGACTGTCTTAAGGAAAGAGAGGTTGGCGAGGTGGGGTGAGATACGGCCTACCAGGCCAAGCGTGCTAAGGTTGATTGCAGTGACTCGCTGGTGTCGGTGCCCGCAAGAGATTCCTGGCCAGAGGCAGAAATGGAGAGAAGCATTCCATGAGCTGAGGAATTCGTGAGGGTCATTGCTTATCTCGGCCTTCAATGACAACAGAGCTTGCCGGTCTGTTTCATTACTCAGAGCTCCGTCCAATACCAGACTGTGGTAAGAAAGGAGGAGGAAAGTTTGGAGGAGAAGATGGAGAGGACACAGCCAACGCCATGGCGCGTGCATGTGCATTTGGAGACCCATTGTGTTGGTCAGAGGGATTTGTTTCAATGAGAATGATAAAAAAAAAAGACACCAACATCCTATATAGGTGAGGAAGAACGTAAGATAATCAGAAGTCTCTTTCCTGGCAATGTCTTCCATTCGTATTAGTGCCATGAAATGTTTATTGAAATGTGATTGTCTTTGAAATGACCGTTTGTTTGCCACTGAAGACTGGAGAGAGGCTTGAGAACATAAATATGTGTCTTCCCCACTTCTTTCTTTCTACCATATTTGAACCACAAGTTGTATTCTTTTCTTTCTTTTTTCCTGATTGAGCAGAGGTTGTAAATCTTACTGATTGGCCTTCCCAGGAAAAAAAATGGTGTAAATTGATTACATTTGATTTGCTCAAAACCTTTTCTTTTCAACGAGAGTGTGGAACATCTGGTGATGCAAGTACGGCAGTGCACATTTTTCTCTTCAGAAGGAAGAGTTGTGTAATGTAGTTGAATCAGGTCTTCCCGTCTACTTAAGTTGACGTGGACTGCCTACTGTCTCATCTGTGGAAGTTGAGTGAGCCAACTGTTCCTACTCCGTCTTATTTGACTCACATGCATGCATGTGCATTTGGAGCCAACTGTTCCTACTCCGTCTTATTTGACTCACATGCATGCATGTGCATTTGGAATACGAAGAAATTCCTGGCATGCAGTTTCTAGGCCATTTTTTATATTCAATTTACCTCCAAGTACGGCCGGAAGGAACTACTTCGGTTTCCCAACATAAAAGCGAAGCCAATTGGGTCTCGATTCACTGAATTAAATTAGGACCCTACGCCTTATAAATGATCCGTATTATAAGGTATGAAAGTGAAAGCATACATATATAAAGGCTTGGACTCATGGAATATAGTCGATTCTATTGCGTGTTCTTTTGAGGACAAAATCATGAGGTGTTCCGCTTGTCTAATGTAGCCTCATAGATCTGTCATATGTCTCAATGATGAATTACTTCTTTCATTAATAATGAGAAGAGTATAAATCTTGGAACGTCTAGCCTGACAGCGCCTGGTATATGTAGCTCCTAACATGGTATATGGAGGCAAATATTATTTCTACATACCATGTTAGCATATTGGCTTCTATGTACCATGTTAGGAGCACTATAAAGCACAGTCATGTGTTAAAAGAATAATTTTGTAAATCTAGTTGCAAGAGTAGACTTGTCCATTTTTGTATCCAGTTAAGCCACATATATATACAGGCACATACACAATTAGACAAGGTTAATATGCGATTGGCAGAACGTTCACACAAAGTTCCTTTGAAAATGTTTATCATTTTGTAAAACCAAATGCTATTTATATTTAATTAGTTAATTACTCATGCATATTATGAAATAATATTAAAAATATTAATTTAGTTAGCACATCATATCTGAAATCAAATCGTTACCAGAGGGCATTTCCCAAATGCACATAAAGATTATATTCTTTAAATATTAATTTTTTAATATTTTTATTTTTAATTTATAATTATTAATAATAATTTTTTTAAACATCGTTCATAGTAGCACTATTAATGACTTTTTAAAAATATATCGTTATTATAAAAGCCATTAATGACGCTTAAAAATGTTTAAAAATAAGTATTATTAATAATTATATATTTTTTATTTAAAATATATATCTTTTAATAATATTTGTATAACATATCGTAAATAAAAAATACACAAAAGGGAGCGAAGCTCCTATTCTCGATCAGGTAAAGCTGATTTTAAAGGAAAAAAATAAAATATTAAATAAAAAAATAAACAAGGAGAAGCGCATGTGACCGCCATTGAAATAATGGAAAAACTACAAAATGCTCTATGATTCTACCTTGAAATTGCATGCAAAGTGCATAAAAAATCCAGAAAAAAATCAAAAAAGAAAGTCGGAGGGCAAGCAGAATTGAAAATGCACATGGAGATGTCGATGAGATGAGGCAGAGGAGGCGGACCCACCTTTGCTTTGCCAGAAAGATGCCGACTTTGCCTGGCTATCTTCTGCAACCTGCTTCAGAGGGAGTGGAGAGGTTCTCGAGTGGAAAGGAGAGGTTTTTAATAAGCATCGCCAGCTATCCAACATGCATACACAAATCCAGAGGCGTGCAATGGACGGCTTGGATTTTCTGGGTCCGTGAATCCATTCATATTAGTCACTACATGCACTTAATGCTTATTGAAATGGAATTGTCCTTGATATGACTGTTTGTTTGCCACTCGAGATTAGAAAGAGACTTATTGAGTAATTAATTATGTCTTCCCTACTTCTAATCTGCCTGCCACTAAAGATACGCTATATGCAATTCTTAGCAACTTTCCATATTAGAACCACCACAAAGGCTTTCATAATATGTCATTAGCATTATGACTGAAATATATTAAATTTCACAGAAAAAAAAGGATAATTTATGTTAAGACGTAGCGATCATCCATTTTTACTAATAGGTCCAAAGTAAATTTATATTGTGCATGATAATATAATTTTACTATTATTTATTTGAGACAAAAGTAAAATATGGATGAAGCGGAAGCCTAAGTCGTATAACTTCTCAATTATTATGATTTGTGCCTTTTATGTCGGACATTAGTGCACAAACTCATTTCTTCTATATTTTTAGAGAGAATAAATTATTATATAATCTATATGGGGAATTCTAAGGAGGTCCTAGTCATAGTTAGCTTCACAAAGAAACTTGTTACAAGTAGACAAGAAAAATTATAATTATTATGTACAACATAATTTTACTATAAACTTATTAATAAATTAATTAAACTATTTATCCTTATTGACTTTCATCGGCAGACGGAGGACTCGAGGTGGTTGGACCTTCCAGCAACTCAAACCTCGTAACAGTGAGACTTCAAAAGGCATGGAAGTTGGTGGCGGTGAGGAGGGGTCGTGCTTCGCTTTTACGATTTCAATTTTGCCAGGTAGCCGAAGGAGGGGTTGTCACTGTTTGAGAGAGGAAAAGAGCAGATAGGTTGAGGGAGCTCACGCGGGAAGGCAGTGGGCAGCCTCCAGTAGTAGCAGCTTCTTCCCTGAATGCCTGATCATTGCAATCGGTAACGAAGTTTTGAGAACCATCTCTGACTATGTTAAGGCTGTGATGTAGCGAGGTTTTATTGGTGGAAGGAAACTCTCCCCAGCAAAATCACGTCCATTCATATTAGTGCCGTGATTGTCTTTGATATGACCGTTTGTTCGCCACTAGAGACTAGAGGGAGACTTGAGTAAATAATTATGTGTCTACCCCACTTCTCATCTGCCCGCCGCTAAAGGTAGATTAGATGCGATTCTTAGCAACTTTTCATATTAGAACCACCACGAAGGCTTTCATTGTCAAAGTAAATATTACTGTTTCTGACTGAAATTTGTTAAACTTCACTAAAAAGAGAATAAGAATCGAGGTATGGGCTATTATCGACAAGATAACCCCACAAGTTGTATTTTTTTCTTTCCTTTTTTCCTGATTGATTACGTTTGATTTGCTGTCTTCCCCCTCTTCTACGGCAATGACTTTCACAACTCAACCCTTTTTCTTTTCAATCAGAATGCGGATCAGCGCGGGTCTGGTCGTCCAAGTGCGGTGGTGCACATTTTTCTCTGCACAAGAAAGATTTGTGCGAGGTCGTTTACTTATGTCTTCCCGTCTTCCAATTAGTTGAAGTCAGTCTTTTTCCCATGTGCACATAAAGAATATATTCCCTCACTTTTACACATTGTGCTCACCAATTAGTAAATTTTGTCCTCGATAATTATTCTTGGAGTCCCGTAGTAAGAGCTCAGGCTCATGCTTACTAATGTGAACTCAGGCTTCACGCTGGTGCAAATAAGTCTAGCTTAATATGATGGTTGGCTCATGATACCTAGGCTCATGAGGGTGCACATAAGTCTACACTCATATTAACTTTTTCCTTATTTTTATATTATGTTTCAAAGCCTCCACTCCTTTATAAGGACCATTTGTATTTATAAAAAAAAGGGAAATTTACCTTTAAGTCCTAACTGTTATGGTTAATGAATGTTAGATCCCGACCAAAATTTAATTGTTTAGCGTGTCTTTTCTAGCTATTTAACATATCCTTTAAGTCCTCTTTTACTATAACGATGTCATTATTTTTTTCAAAAATTCAAAATTAATCCTCACATGCACGAGCTTCCCTTTCTTCTTCGCACTTCTGTCGTAGTCTGCTCTCCTCATTTCCCATATGAATCTGCTTCCTTCCCCTCCCTCTTGCCGTCTCCTCCCTTGACCGCCCCAAAGTAATAAACATCGATGAGTACCTTTTCAGCCCAAAGTGATGGACAAAAGGAGATGAAATAAAAACTACATCACAACAAAGAATGGATGAACTAGGAATTGGTGGGGGTCAAGCCAGGCAGACCTGTTGATTCTCTTGATAGCGATTTTTTGGCCACTATCGAGAACTCCCCTGTAGACAACATTGGGCGCCTTCTCGTTGTGATCGGAAACGATGTTGTCGACGGTGAACCCGGAGGTGGCGACTCAGAGCTGGTCAAACCTGAACTCGGCGAAGCTCGGGAGCGAAGCGCGGGAACCTTCCATGCTGCCAAACAAGCAGAAATCACATGAACAAACTTGCCGTTTTGGTTAGTTCAGACTAATTCTCGTAGGGACTGCATCATCCTTATTTTAAATATGCCTTTCCCACCACCACAAGTATTGATGGCAAAGAGCCAGAGGCTCATATATTCCCATCCATCACTCTGCTCAAGCTATGAGTGGGCTACATTGTAAGGTAAGTGGTCAAATGACCACCTTGACTTTTTAATTTTTTTAAAACCATCTTCCTATTCACTATTTAGTTGGGCTAAGAAAATTTTGGTCCCAAGTTCAATGACCACTCTTGGAAACAATCCAAATCACAATGGACTCTTGGAAATAATCGAATTCACTGTGGTTAAAATAAAGATTAAATTTCTACCCAATTTAAATAAGCTGGTTAAACCCAACCCGACTAAAGTGGTTAAAAGATGAAACCCGCCCTATGAACCCCACCTAATGGAATAATGAGAAGAAATGATTGAAACCGGGAGACTCGCCATTCAAAGTGTCATACCGTTAGGCCCTTTGCCCTCACATAGTCTACCCTAGCTCCTCCCTTAAAACTCTTGGCATGAAATTGGACCCCTATTCAGCCATTCCTCTTTTGATATGTAGTCATATGTCTTCCTCTTTGTAACACCCCGACCCGCACCACCTGACCCGGACCGGGGTTAGATCAGAAAACACAATCGGAGTGTCAAAATTTAGCGGAAAAATTAAAACCAACTAACCAGGAGCTGCAGACTCTGAGTGCGAGAGTCATAGCGTTCATCTACGCACTACGGCGATTTAACGTTCCATTGTGCGTAGATCAGAACAAACCTAATTTTATAACTAATTTGGATCGGGCCAACGTTATTTTATTGTTGGTTGCCTACGTACATATTGGATATCATCTCTGACGTTATTCCAATACGATCGGATCCGAACGTAGTTCTGCCTAACGGCTAATACATTCACCAGACATCAGAAAATCATATACGATAAAATACGTATACTTTATATCCAAATAATTCATTCGGAATCCGACGAAAATCTTATAACTCATCGGAGTCAAATGAAAGCCAATAAATCAAGAAATACACTTCTCACATAGGTGAGAAGAACACTAATAAAACACACATCCCACTCTATCATAGAGCGGAGCAGAACACACTACAGATCATTTTAGATCATATCAGATCCTATCAAATCATATCAGATTTTATCCGACCATCGTGGCCATCTCGGATCGTAGTATGTCAAGTCATAGCAGAGCATTTTAGATCACAACAAAATAAATCAAAGTAGATTAAATAGAAACATATCAGTATGTATCACATCATAGCAAATAATATATCTTAATTAGTATATTACTAATTAAGATATGCATTTATATAAATCATATTAAACTAAAAGGTCAGAAAAGTGTACTTCCCTCCAATTCTGAAAATGGCGATGTGCGGAATTACTCATTTCCTCAGAGCATCTGCCCTTTCTGATTCGGAGATGGTGGCCAGGATCTCCTCTGACTTCGAAACACTTTACCCTTCTTTCGCCCGCAGGTGACGGACAGAACCTCCCCATGCCTTGAGATATTTCCCTTAGATAGGGTTGCTAACTTGAGGAATGGATGCTTCCATTGCGTAGATCACCCTCGAATTAGCTAGGAACGCCTCAAGAATGATTTGAATCGGACTTAAAATGAGTGAGAAACGAAGAACAGAAGTTTCTGAATATGGGAGAGAATACAGAAATGTGGGAGAGTTTCTCCTTTTTTTTCTTTGGATGCTATTTATAGAAAAACTGGATGGATGTGAGGATGACACGTGTCAAACCTATCCACTTCCATCAATCCTATCCGCTTTGTCAGCAATCCTATCCACTATCAATCCTATCCGCTTTGTCAGCAATCCTATCTACTATCAATCCTATCCGCTTTGTCAGCAATCCTATCCACTATCAATCCTATCCGCTTTGTCGTCAGTCTTATCCACTGCGTCGTCGATCCTATCCATAAAGATATTATTTTATTCAAATAATATCTTAACTTTAAAACGCGATAACTTCCAACCTTGACGTTAGAATCGCACGCTCTTGATACCAATGGACTCGTGTCAACGAGCCCTTCAAAATAAGACCAAAACATGGGTAGGTCATCCCGCACTTTCAAAGTGGGTCCCGCCCATATGACATTTTTTTTCCGAGGTCGGAATCGTGCGTTCTTAGTACCGATAGACTCGTATCGACGAGCCCTTTGAAACTAGACCACACATGAGTAGGTTATCCCGCACTTTTCGAAAGGTGCCCCGCCCATGTGGCACATTTCCCGAGGTCGTAACTTTCGTTCCCGACCTCCGTTTCATGTGTTCTTTAATTCGTTACACTCGTTACTTTGAGCTCTACCCGGATACGGGGATTTCACCTAAAAACCCCTTAACACTGGTCATAAATTACCAAATTACCCTTAACCCCCCGGGTTAAGTATAGTCGCCACGCGATGCATGCGGGACGCGCAGGGAACACACGGACGGCCGCGTTTGCGTGCCGTTTCCGCGGCTTGGCTCCATCTCTGGCTCGGCTCGGGTTGGTTTGCTGACATCAGCTATTTTGTCTTTTCTTGAATATTGTCAAAACGCGATAACTTTTTATCTCGAAGTCGGAATTGCACGATCTTGGTACCAATGGACTCGTATCAACGAGCCCTTCAAAACTAGACCCCACATTGGTAGGTTATCTCGCACTTTTAAAGTGGGTCCCGCCCATGTGGCACATTTCCCGAGGTCGTAACTTTCGTTCCCAACCTCCGTTTTGAGTGTTCTTGGGTGCGTTGTGCTCGTTACTTCGAGCTCTACCCAGATACAGAGATTTCACCTAATGAAACCCCGTAATCCTGATATTAAATTACCAAATTACCCTTAACCCCTCCGGGTTAAGCATAACCGGAAGACGGGTTGTTACATTCTTCCCCCCTTAAAGGAATTGCGTCCTTGCAATTCTCCTGAACATACTTGTCAAAATACAAAATTGACAAGAATGTCGGCCGTTAATCAAATAACAAACATGAATCCGGTAAATTTATAACCAGAGATAACATTCAGAAACATATCATAATCTGATAACTTATCAGATAAAACTCATCAGAGTAAACCATTTTAGAAACAGAATCAAAGAAAATACTTTAAACATAATATAGCAACATAGGGTTATTGAACTCTATTGGCAACCCTTCAGAAACATAATCTGACAACTTATGATTAGGATAAAGTTCAACTATTTGAAATGCAGATAACTCACATCAGAATGGATTTATAACATCGGATAAGTAATTTTTCGGAAATAGAGCGAATCAAATCATTACAGATAAATCAATCCAGACTTTGGCAGAATTAAATTACCCGATAAATCACACAATCAAAATCTTATAATTTATATCAGATAATAGAAAGTGAATAGTATCTTCAAAGTCAGATAATTTTTCAAGATCAGAAAAGAACAAACAGATTAAATAGAATGGACGGGTCTGTCAGATCAAATAAACAGATCAGATCGTATTTAATATACATATCAGACACATCTGGCAAAACAAATGGAACGGATAGAAAAGACATAATAGATTGATCAGAACAGATAGATTATATAGATTAAACCGAATTGACAAAACTGATAGATCAGACATAACTGACATATCAGACAGAATAGACATAACTGACATATCAGATAGATAGAACGGATAGATAAGACATATTAGAGACTTCAGACAGATCAACTAGATCAGACCGAACAAAATGATTGGATATAATAGATGGATCAAATAGATCGGATATATAGCAGATATAATAGACAAATAAGATAGAACGGATAGATCTGTCATAATAACCAGAATAAACAGAATAGACAAAACAACAGATCAGACAAAACATACATAATAGACAAAATGAACATAATGGACATGTCAGACATAACAAACAGAACAGATAGATCAAACATATCAGACAGAACATATAGATTACACAGAACGGAATAAATAGACAAATCTGATACATTAAACAGAACAGACAGATCAAATCAAACAAATTAGACAGAATTGACAGAATAGATAGATTAGAACGGACAGATCAGACAGAACAAATAGATCAAACAGATTTGAACAGATCGAACAGAATAAACAAATCAAAAAGACAGATTAGATAGATCAAGTAGAACAGAGCCGTGATACCGAACGGCGTTCCCCTCGACACTCATGGGGTAGCGTGAGGCTCAGAAGGATAGGAGCTTTCCCATGATGCTCCACTCCTATATACATGCACCAGAACCAATTTTTCGGTGGGTATCCAAACAGAAAGTGCACTGATACTTTCAGGTTTTACCCTAAAAGTACCTAGAAAGTGCACATATTCAAAACATAATGCAGTATGTATAAATTATTTCTCCAATATTGTATTTTCCTAAAAACATGTGTAATAAGCATAAATTTAGAATTTACAACCCCTTAGGTTGAATTAAAATCTAAAATAATGCTAAGCAAAAATATATGGAAATGATTATACTCTATTTCAGAAGAATCAGTTATCAGAAAGAATTATTCAGAAATACTTTGATGCAGAAACATATGTACAAATTGTCAGTTCATTCGAGTGACGAGAAAACCAGAGCCGTGATACCAAACGGCGTTCCCTCATGGGGTAGCAAGGAGCTCAGAAAGTGAGGAGCTTTCCCATGATGCTCCACACCCGTGTGCATGCCAGAACCGATTATTTTTCTCGGTGGGTATCCAGAGATTGCAAGCACTCGCGTATCAGTATACGCATCAGAGCAGAAATTTTTATCAGAAGTAGTTATTACTTATAATCTTTTCTCAGAATCATTCGGAATTGAAAACATCGGACGGAAAATATATCAGGCATCATTCGGACTCTTTTCAAAGAGGTCTTTTATTAAAAAAATCAAGTCATCTGACAGAAAACATTTTTTTTATAGAGGTATTTCATCAAATATCAAAACTTATGATAGTAAACAGATTTTGCACATTTAAATCAGAACATATAATCCCGGTTAACATGGTACTCGGAACAAAATTTCAAATCGAACTTGAAGTCAAAAATTGTCTCTATACACTAGAAGAATTAACAATAGAGTTATCCACTAACTCCCATTTCCATATTACGGGTGTTTGATGATTACTCCTTGGTAATTCTACTATCGTAAATTTGACAGATTATTTGAAATTTAAGTTACTAAAATAATAATGTAGCAGATTCAGAGTAAATATTCTCGATTGATTCAAAATCAAAATTTGTAAAAATCAGAGTTCAAATAAAGTCTGATACTATATGGGCCAAATAAAAATTCTAGTCATTAGAATTCACAAATTTGGAGTCCCTTGGAACTTTGTTGTAACATATGCAAAATAGGATTTAAAAACGAATTAATACAACTGATTTTAGAACAAATTTGTTAAATCATTCCAAGAAAAATAAAATAAAATTTAGAGCTTCGTAGTTCGTATTAAATCTGATGTCGTATAGACCAGACAAAAAGTTTAAACCCGGAATTCATAAAGTCAGAGTTCGAATCAAATCAGATACTACACATACAAAACATAGTTTCAATTTATAAATCAGAATAAAATCAGAGTCCTTTGGGAATCTAACGCAACGCATGCAAACATAATTCCCATCAAATTCGATATAACCGAAGGTTCGTATTATATTCAATTGCAGATATATCAAAATGTAAAGTTCAATATCGGAAGTCGTATTAAATCAAGTATCACAACTGAAACAAAATATCAAATTAATTCCTATCAAAAATCGGAATCTATTTCAAACCGATATTCAGAACAATAATAATAACAATTCATATGCGAAATTTGTAATATCAATTTGATACAATACAAGTCGAACGGAAATTCTAAATTACTCATAGTTAAACGAATCATATTTTATAAATATTAAAATTGAGAGCAATTCCAATGTCACACTCATAAAAGAAAACTACGAATCAAATTCGATACAACTTATTCGTAGTAAAATGTTCAAATCATTGTAGATTCAGAATTAAACTTTTGATAAAAAGCATTGGCGCACCAAATCCTTATGTAACAACTTCAGTCATTCAAATTATTTCTGATTTGAAATCAAACTTCATAAAATTGTCGTTAGCAGCAATTACTTGCAAGATAGAAATTTAAAATTATTTCTAATTCAAAGTCGGAAGTCGAAAAATCAAAGTTTGTATAAAATCGAATAAAACATTTGGAGAACAAAAACTCATGATCAGAATTCATCTTGAATCTGATATAACATATGCAGAAGTTCAAAAATTGGAATCCACAAATCCTGTATCACAGATAAATAATAAAAGATTCATAATCGAAATTTTCTTTGAATCCGATATAATACATGTGGAACATAAAATTCAAAAATGAGAGTTGGCATTAAATATGATGTCACACGTATGAAACAAAAATTCAATATCAGAGTAAGCATTAAATCCGATATCAGTCGTAGAGAATGGAGGTTCACGATCGGAATTATCCTTCATTCCAAGATCGGGTTGGTTTGCTGACATCAGCTATTTTGTCTTTTCTTGAATATTGTCAAAACGCGATAACTTTTTATCTCGAAGTCGGAATTGCACGATCTTGGTACCAATGGACTCGTATCAACGAGCCCTTCAAAACTAGACCCCACATTGGTAGGTTATCTCGCACTTTTAAAGTGGGTCCCGCCCATGTGGCACATTTCCCGAGGTCGTAACTTTCGTTCCCAACCTCCGTTTTGAGTGTTCTTGGGTGCGTTGTGCTCGTTACTTCGAGCTCTACCCAGATACAGAGATTTCACCTAATGAAACCCCGTAATCCTGATATTAAATTACCAAATTACCCTTAACCCCTCCGGGTTAAGCATAACCGGAAGACGGGTTGTTACACTCTTCTCTTTGAAAGTAAAAAGCATTTTAGAATCAAACCTTGAATTCTAATTTGTCAAATTTGATATACTTCTTTAATCAAAATAGAATAAATTCTAGTCTAATATCATTTTATAGTAAAAAAATCTATTTTAAACTTAATTATTTTTTACCACCCTATTTGAAAATCTTGGATCCGCCACTGCAAGAGGGTAGCCATTGCATGCACGAGCCATGGCTAGAGGTGTAAGATCCCTGATCTTAAACCGGTTTATTTTAATGATTATTTATCGGTTATCGTGCGGTTTAAACTTTTTCTGATTAATTCGGAGGTTTTTGAAAATAAATAGGTTTTCTTATGGTTTAAATCAAAACCAACTTTACAATTATTAGTTTAAAGTATTTTTGGGTCAAACCTAAATTTTTGAAATTTTTTCTGATTTTTCACTAATTTTTTTTAAAATTAGGGTTTGGCGGGACCCCCTGTAGGCCCCACCGGAAAAATTGAGGTTTTTAGACCAAATTAGCCTACACATCAACACAAGCTTATATAAAAAAAATTAGAAATTTTCCAGATTTAATTAGTGCTTAAATGATCAAAATACTCATTTTTAGCCCAAGTTTCTATTCATACCCCACTAGTTAATTATGTACACCCCAAGCCCTACTATAAATAGAAAGGGCATAGTCATTTCCCTTTTGGGAGAAGGTGATTAAGGCCTTGTTCCCTAATTAGGCTCGAATTAGAAAGGGATTAAGGTATGCTCTTCTTTATTCAAGCCTAAACCCTAGGTTTTCTTCTAATCCATCTTTTCCCTTTGGTTTGATTCAATTTCAAGTATCAAAGTCACTTATTTATTCCTTATTGCAAACCCTACTTCTAAAAATTCATTTTTTATGCTTAACAAACCCTAAATCTAAGATTTCTTTAAGGTTTTTAAGGTTAAACCGATTTTTAATGAAGTTTAACTTAAACACTATGTTTTTGGAAGGTTTATAAGAAGAGTGAAAGTCAAATCCGAACCTAAACAAGTGACAAGGTGATGGGTCTTTGAAATCTCAATTTTCTTATGGTAAAATCTCTATTTTTATGGTTTATTTGGAATGGGTTTACTTGATTTAGTGGGGATTAGTATATGTTAATTTCGTGTTCCGATTTCTTAGGGTTTTGTCTTAAGATGGTGTAGATTAGCATTCTGAAAAGTTTGATGGAGTTTTAATGGTGTTTGGGTAGATGGATGAAGGTTTTAAGTTGCTTTAATGGAGTATCGGTTTTGAAATTCGAAATGAAGAAGAAGGTCAAAACTACTTTGTTGGCATTAGAATGGCCTACCAGGGCATTCTAACGGCAACACTGGGCCTGAAGTGCGTTCGAACAGCTATACTGCAGAATTTGACCATTTTATGCATATTGCTTATTTTGATATCTCTACTCCCAAATATCATTTTTATGTTTATGTGGAGTATTTTGAGTTAGAATAAGCTACTGGAAGAGCATATTATTGACGTTTAGAATTTGTGGTGTATATTTAAAATCTATGTGAAATGGCTTGTAGTTGGATATACATGTTAGAATTTGCTATCTTGAAGATATGAGTGGTTGATTCCCTATGGTTTAAACATGTTTTCATATGGAATTACAGCATGGTAATGGACTAATATGTCACTATATGATGTGGTTAAATGATGGGTGAATGTTAGTGCTATGCTTAGACTCAAGTATGGGGTGAATGTGCTTACACATGTTTAGCATGTGGTTATGTTTTGACTTGATTGATGGTTTTTAAGGGTTCTTCACCCATGATTTCCGCTGGAATCCATGATTAGATATTGATGTGCATGTGTAGTGTGATGACGAGTTAAGTATAATGCATGTTGATATACATCGAATGAGGTGTTTCTACCATGTACACACACATGTGGGGTTAATGATTATGATGATACGTAGTATTATGATTATAAATGATACCATGAATTAAGATTTATGTATGCCTTGCCCATGTATGTACCATGTTGCATTCATCATGAAACGAATTTCCGATTAAGACTTTATCGAGATTAGCCGAGTTTGATCGATTGGATGCAATGTTGTGAAATTGCGTGCTGGATTAATCGGTCGTTGGCTTAATCGGAACTTGATTGGTCCAAAAAGACATGTTTTCGATTTGAGTTCCTGTGTGTGGAACATGCGCACTCCCCGGGTTGAGTCTAGTTAAAAAGAATTATGTGGGGACAAGTTGTATATTTGTCTTGCGGTTGAGATTTACTTATTGAGATTATCTGAACCCTGAGAATCCAGTTGGTTTGTCTGAGTACACCGGCTTACCAAGTATTGTTGCTTGGGACTTTAGTCTTGACAAGCAGGGTTGCCCGGGAGTTTAGACTTAATGGGCAAGAGTTGCTCAAAGGCGTTGGCCTTGAGGAGCAGGAGTTGATCGAAGGCTTTGACCTTGAAGAGCAAGGGTTGCTCGAAGGATTAACCTTAAGGAGCAGGGGTTGTTCAAAGGCATTGGCCTTGAGGAGCATGTCTATTTGATAAGGGTTTACTCGAGGGATTCGGCCTTGAAGAGCAAGTTTATTCTCTATATGTATGGACTTGCATGTTAGACTAGTATGTGTGAGACACTTATACATGCCTGATGAACGAGAATGTTGATGCATGATCTGAATGTATGTTAGAGATACATCTCATGCATGTTTATATGATGTTGAATGTATGATTTGAATGTGTGGTAGAGACACTTCTCATGCGGTATATAGGTGATATTCTAAATAGTCTGAATTGTGTGATTTAGACACTATTATGCAGGTTTAGGTAATATGTATGTGTGATCAGAAAATGAAATATATCTTCTCAATCAATGATCTGGATTGTTATATTACTATGCCACAATGTTTCTGATGATTATAGTTATATTAAAACAATTATTGAGTTTTTATACTCACCCATCTTTCTCGTGCTTTTGTTTTGGGGTTGCGTGGTGACACGCAAACAGACAGGATCCTTTGTTTGAGGAAAGGTCGGGAAGGACTTGAGAGTAGATGTGGAGATCTCTAGATGTTGCATGTTTCTTTGATTTTTTTTACGATGTTAGAACCCATGTGGAGTAGTTCTCGTTCCGGATTTGTGCTACATTATATCTTTAGATTGTCTGAAACTTTGTTTTGGAGCCTAGTGTGGGCTATAGAATAATTAGTATGTGGGTTGGAGATTTGTGGTTTAATTTAGAGTTAAAGTAACTTTTTTGATTCTACCTATTTACTCTTGCTCAAAGTAGTGCGTTTACTCTGTAAATTTTAGATCGTCCATGATTAGGGCATAAGTTTTCGCTAATCATTTTCAATCTCCTTGTCGCCCCCGTGCACTTGACCAGCCCCTGGACCGGGTTTAACTCGGGTCGGGCAGTGCCTGGGCGTGACAAGAAGAGTGTCTACTGGCCATGCCTTCCTTCTGTTCCGGCCATTTTCATATTTGGTGACTCGACCGTCGACCCAAGAAACAACAATTTCATTCAAACCGTCTTCAAGAGCAACTTTCCACCTTACGGGAAGGATTTTCCGAACCACGTCCCAACTAGGAGGTTCACAGATGGGAAGCTGGCCACTGATTTCATTGGTAAGGTGTGAATTTTGCACGAACTAAAATGTGGACTATTTATCTGTTAGTTACCACTTCAATCGCTTCCATGGTATGTAGTTTCTTACGTTGGGATCAAGGAAGAATTACCCGCATATTTGGACTCGACTCTTGGCAAGGAGCAGCTTCTTACTGGTGTTAGCTTTGCCTTTGCCGGATCCGGATATGATCCTCTCACACCTAAAATCAGCGTATTTCTCTTCTTCTCTTTAGGATCTCTCTATTCTTTGTATAGTAAAATCATACTCTACAAAATTAATAACAACCTTGTAGTACATTGAGGCAATACCTAAAATACAAAATTAATAATAAACCTAAAATAAAATCATATTCTACATAAAGTATAATAATACTGTAAAATTACATTCTTCAAAATAACTGTGTATTTCATACTCCTAAATAATCAATCAACAATTAGAAGTATATTAAGCGAATAAAATACACAGTTGCTCAAATAGTTCCTAAAGTAAGATTATATTGTATAGTAAAATTATATTTTACAAGTATTCTAATGTATAATAATACTCTTTATTCTAAATTATAGTTACAGTAGTTCAAACATAAATTACTACAACATGAAATATCAGCAATCCGATTTTATCAGTCGATGAAGTCCTTGATATGGGACATCATCTCATGGGTCCAGGGTCATGACAATGGCGTGTTATGAAGGACCTGGAATGCATGCCCCACGTCCTTGTACACAACTTGTTCCACGCTCTTCCCTTCCCTCCCCATGGCAGCACAGAATTCCAAGTTCCTGTCCTTCAGTATATCCATCTCCGCAATGCAGACCAGAGCCGCTGGAAGGCTCAAACTCCCTAACCTGCTAGATCACTTTGACAGCGGATTGCACCATGGATGGTCTTGGTTGGCCCCTACAGGGAGCGTCATCCTCCAATAGGAATCTGAGGCGTTGAGACTGAGGGCCGAGTTGGGTGGCTGCTCCATGTTCCTCTCCGGCCGACATGGTTCGAGCCTCTCCATCGAAGAAGGGCTGGATTAGAACTACTCCTTTAAGACTTAATGGGCTCAGCAGTGATGGAGAGTATCCAAGCCGGGGCAGTACATTGTAAGCCAAGCAGGCCCCGACACTCTCTCCTCCAATGAACACATTAGAGAAGTTGCACCACGCAAAGGCAACTGGCAGGTGGTTCTCCGGAGCCAGACGGTAGCTGACGATGATTGACATGATTATACAGTTAGCTGCAGAGGCTAACTTGGAGAGGAACTCATGGTAGCATTTCCATGTAGGGAAGCCCACGCAGAATCTCCCGCCATGGAAGTAAATGAGGCTGGCGAGCAGGAGCAGGTGCCAGAGATGGAGATGGTGCAGAGCGTGATCGTGATGCGGGGACAAAGTCGACATGGCAGAGCCGCTGTGGGTCAGTACGACCTGCCCTCCGCTTCCTGCGTCTTCGTCTCCCCTTCCTCTACTGCATACAGACCTCCTCCGAGGCCATCGCCACCCTCTGCGCCCTCCAC